>CM066173.1:35668359-36975859 GCA_033629205.1 Lithocarpus polystachyus | reverse complement strand
TTCAAACCCTAGGTATATAAACTTATTAGTTGTTGTAGTTTATTTTCTTTGACATATTGTGATTGATTATTTATGATATTGAGATATGCTTAAATTTTGAATGATTATTTGTGATGCAGTTACTCATTAATTTTGAATTTTATATTTAAAATATTTATTTGTTTGTTTTTTCATAAATGTTTTTCTTTATTTTGATAAAATTAGATAAACAGGTTGACACGACTGACCCGTTTAATAAATGGGTCGTGTTAGGGTTGAGGAATCTTGACCCGTTTAATAAACAGGTCGGGTTAGTGTTGACCCATATAGTCGGATACGTATGAGTTGACACGACACGAACCTGACACGCGAACACGAATTGTCACCCCTACTTATAACATGACAGAGAGAAAGTTGAGACTATGGGGGTGTTTGGTAGTGTATTTTGAATAACAGTTTTCAATGTTTAAATAATATTACATGTATTTTCATAC
Source organism: Lithocarpus polystachyus (assembly GCA_033629205.1). Classification (NCBI taxonomy): domain Eukaryota; kingdom Viridiplantae; phylum Streptophyta; class Magnoliopsida; order Fagales; family Fagaceae; genus Lithocarpus; species Lithocarpus polystachyus. Next base: position 36,975,386 of record CM066173.1, on the reverse strand, counting down.
TTTATCATTCACACGTATTTTTAAAAAATACAAACAATATTACTAGAACAACATTACCAGATGGGCCTATATCATCTTAGTTATGTCATTTGTTTTTGTTTGCTTATAACATGACACAGAAAAAGTTGAGACTATAACATCTTATTTATAGCAGAAACATTTTACCTATTCGGAGTCTTTTGGGTTTTGACGGATGATAATTTATAGCAGAAACATTTTACTTATATATATAAAAAAAAAAGATCTAATTAACATCTTAGTTAATCCACAGAGTACAGCTAGGTTTAATTCTGCATACCCGTAAAATGCAGACTAGCTTCCATTGTGATTTACATACATTCGTTTTATTTTATTTATTTATTTGTTCATTTTATACAAGCTGCAATCCATTGAAATTTTATGATCATATACCAGGCCTTATTTGTGTAGAGAGAAGTAAATATTTTTAAAAAAAATTAATGAATTGGGCCTGTTTTGACAAAAGAAAAAAGGCCCAATCGAACTAATTCCACCTCTCGCTTTTATTCCTGGTTTATAGGAGTATTGGGGAAGTTTTAATTTTAAAATTTTACTAGTTTAGGCCCACCAATTTTTTTGGGCATATTTTTTTATAAAAAAAATTCTTTGTATTTTTACGTGTCTGGTGTTACTAAAAGTATTAGTTAATAAAAATAAACATTATCAATTCTATCTTGTATCAAAAAAAAAAAAAAATAATAAACGTTATTAATGGTTATAAAGAAATTGAAAATCTTTTATACTTTTAAAATTCATAAAACATTTTTCCAAAAAAAAAAAAAAAAAATCGTTTTAGCTCCTTTATCCCCACTATGGGTACTTCTTTCCAGCTCCTTTATGTTACCACAACACTGTTTTTGCATGCCCTATCATCTCCAATCTTTGGCCACCAATAGTAGACCACCACTTGCCCTCTCATCAAGAAATTCTAGTATTAATATAACCAACTGTTAAAAAATTATTTTTCAAGTTGCTAACCTACCAAATAACTAGAAAGTATATTTGGGTTCGGTTGACATTCGCTTAAAAAGCCAGTTTTTTATTTATCTATTATTATTTAGTTTATTTTTAGTACTGTAAGGACTAGATTTGATCCTAGGCCCAAAACAATAAATTTGTAGAGAGTGAGTAAAAAAACTAGACATAAAGTGAATGAGATAACAGTTATAATGAGTTTTCATGACAATCAAATAGAAATGAACCAGATTTATACAAGAGAATGGATCCTCGGCACGATCCGAGGAGCTCTGTTCTATTATATATTAGATGACAATGGTTGCAGGAGTTGTTGAGATTGCTATAGTACTTTCTCTGTTCATTCTTCCCCCTTCTCTCCATGGTGGTTTCTTCTATTATATATCTCCTTTAAACGATCTTGGCCTCCCACTTGTTGATCATCCAAGCCTATTCTTGAATATTTGTCCCATCAGACACCCTCTCTGGCATTTTGTGAGTTGCGGTACCCGAGGTAGCACTGTTCAGAGGTCTTATCCACATAAATGTGGTCAGAAAATTAGCTGCTGAGCATTCAATGCGGTGGTAGCAGCTTTCCCTTAGATATTTTTAATTCTTATCATTCTTGTACGTTTGTGGCACACGTCCCTATTACTAGAGCTTCCTAGAAGGTTATTTTGATCACTAGAATCCATACCTGATCTGTGTTTAGCTTATCTGAGGAGATATTCTTCCTCAAATTCGGACTACTCACGATCTCGGCTAAAGCCCAAGACCCAATTGCATGATTTGGGCCTATAAACCCACAGGTACTATTCGATCATGGGTCCCATTGCATGTTTTGGTATTATTTATGACTCTCATTATACTATTTCAGTTATTTTTTAATTTTATCTACAATACTTTTAGCTAAAAATTTTCAGTTTTAGCTAAATAAAATGTTCCCAAATAGACTATTGGCGTACATATTGTGAAACAAATATGTGTGCCAATGCTCTAGCTAAGAGAGGCTATTCTCTATCTTCAGATTTCATGTTATTTGAATTTCCCCCTTATGATGTACTAAATTGGAATTTTATAACTCTAAGGGTCATTGGAGTCATTTTGTAAAAACTTAATTTTATTAATATATGCCGTATTTACCTAGAAAAAAAATATATATTTTTCTCAAAATTATTTTCCACTATTTTTTTAATGGAAAACATGTTTCAACTCGAATTAAGGGTCTTACTTCCCATCCAATAAGATCATCCAGTTCAACACCTTTTCTAAAGTCTAACCATGCCGGCCACCTGTCTGTCTTCATTGCTCAAGTAAAACACTCATTTTTCTTCCCACCAAACCCTAGTTTAGTACGTATAGTTTGGCTCACTTAATTTCATTTAACTTGTATCTAACTCCAAAATCTATGAAAGATATGAAACAAACTAGATCATTGTGATTTCATATATCAAGGGTATATACTTCTTTTAATTCACAATTTTTCCCTTCTCTCCCTTAAAGTAATAGTAACTTGATGAGAATTAGGTTATATGTTATTTTATATACTGTATGAAATAATGATATTATCTTGTAGGTGTTAATTGGTTTTAAAATTCCATGCCTTTGAACAAGGAGGCTGAGATTCAAATCTTTTTACTAGGGGAAAAAAACAAATCTATTATCATCAATCACATGGATTGTCATTGGTGGTCCTTGGATATTCATGTCAAAGAGATAGAGACCACAAACAAGTGGATAGAAGAGGACGTGCAAAGTCAAGAGCTCATTGTACAATGAGAAATATAGTCTTGCCAATTAAAAGTTTTAAACTCAGTAGAATAAATACATTATTATTCATTTACAAATCTATGAAGTAATGTTACATCAATTTCTTGAAGAATATACTGTACGTATATACAGATATACGTCAAACAAGAGAGGATTTGTGACTAGAAGGCTCAAGCTAGCTGAGCCAAATTGTGTTAACTTTTAGTTAAGATTTTGGACTTGGGGGATTATGGAGGTTAGGTGGAGATGTAATCCTTATCATCCACTTGTATTTCTAGCTACTTTCTAGAGCATGAGGGCACGACAAAAGAGCCGCATTCAAATTCAATCAAAACAATAAAAGAAAGCCTTTAAAAAAGTCTATAAACTTGACAATGAGTGTAAACTATCAATAATCTCTCTCTCTCTCTCTCTCTCTCTCTCTCTCTCTCTCTCTCTCTCTCTCTCTCTCTCTTTGTCACATTCACTACCCCACAAAGGGAGGTCGCTCCATTTTCAAAATTCCCAAGAAGAGGTTGGCCCAATATTGATGGGCGAGACACCCTCTAGTTGGTCCGACTGAAAACGTGAGACTTTAAGGGACAAAGTGGTCACCCTATCGGGTATGGGAAATTAAAACCAAAAAAAAAAAAAAGCTCATACCTCATACCGTAGGAAAAGGAAATTAAAAGAATCTCTTTGTAAGTTTCCATCACCATGGGGCATATTGAATGAGTTCAACACGGAATTCAAATTGCAATTTGCAACTATCTCACGTCTCTATGTTTGTGATAATGCAAAATTAATTGACCCCTTACAAATTAATTAATAATAGGAATGACAACAAGTCGGATTCGAGCCGGGTTTTATTATACCCATACCCGACCCGCGGGCTGAAAGCCGTGACCCGAACCCGACCCGTTTAATAAACAAATTTTTTATTCAGGCTCTAGATCCGCCCCACCGGCCCCATGGGCCCCACGGGCCCCGTCCAGCTAGGCCAGATTTAGGCCTAATTCTCAGCCCAAATCATGGCCCAATCACAATCTATTTTTTATAAGGCCCAAATGCCAAAAATAGGCCCAATCAGCTTAAAATATGGAAAAAAAAAAAAAAAAAAAAAAAAAGAGAGAGGAGGAAAAATCTTACACTATGGCATAATTAAGAACCCATGATGGATTGTCTAATATATACAGAAACATACATCCACTTTTTTTTCTTTTTTTTTTGCTCTTTTTTGTTAATACAGATTCTTCATTCATCAAAAAAAAAAAAAAAATACACATCACAACCCCAAACATAAACAGAAAAACAAATCAACTTTTTTTTTTTTTTTTTGGCTCTTCTCTGTTAATACAAATTTTTTACTCAAAAAAAAAATCACAAACAGAAAACACAATCCCATCTCATCTCTCTCAGATCTGATCTAACAATCTCGTACTCCTCCGTGACAAATAGCAACCACCACGAGATCCATGCTCCTCCGTGATTGGGTAAGGGTCGATTGAATCAAAATTCCAAAACCAATTTGATTAAACCATTACCATCTCTCTAATGCACAAATGAATCAAAATTCCTTTAAACAACAGATAAGAAAAGCAAGTAATTGAAAGAAATGGAATTGGAGGAGGACGAACCTGATCGGAGCTGTCCAAGGCTGTGATGGATCTACGAAATGAGCGGTCGCGATTGAAAGTGATGGAGGAGATGTGGAACAAAGCGCGATTCAAAGGGAAATGCCGGCTCCGGTGATGAAGCAACGGCGCTTTGACGGTTGGAGGAGTAAGAACTTGGGTTTGAGGTTGGGGGTGAGTGAGAGTGGGAGAGGAGAATGAGTAGGCGGCTGGTGTTGTGTGAAATGGGATTAGGGTTTGTTTTTTAAGTTATATATATATATATATATATATAGGGAGGGTATTTTATTATTTTTTAACTTATATATAAACGGGTCGGGTCCGAGTTCGGGCCGGGTTTTTGCAAAAACCCAAACCCGACTCGGACTCGTTTCGGGTTTTTTTTTTTTTTTAAAAACCCATACCCGACCCTATAATTTATCGGACAGGGTAAAATCTGACCCATTAGGGTCGGACCGAGCCGGGTATCTGCGAGTCGGATATAAATTGCCATCCCTAATTAATTACCCAGATTAATTAATTAGATCAAATTACATACAATAGCGTGATAGTACAAACAAATTACCAATTATACTAAATGTAGCAAAAAATAAATTTAACATAGATGATTTATTTACGAATGGGGAAAACTACCAAGGAAAAACCTCACTAGGTAAATTTAAGGTCACCACTCTCAAGAATTCACTATTATCAATCACAAGCGGTTACAAGTATAAGAAATTTTACCAAACCCTTTGGCCTATCCCAAAATACCAACCTACAATTGAACCCTTACCCCAATACCCAATTGGACTTATATTGTAGTGGCAATCTTTCTGTTCCATGCACGAATCTTAGTACGTGACTAACCAATAATGCACAAATCCCAGTACATAACTGATGATGCGTTTTTGTGCCACGAGGGGCCGCAAGCATCAGGAAGTTTATGCGGGAGGGGGAGCCAGGCCCCAAGCGCTTTATCCTCTATGGGCAATGGAGGGGACTGCTGGGAGTTACCACTGAGTCCCACATCGCTTGGGAGGCGCCCCCACATGTGGTTTATAAGCTTCTGGAGCGACCACATGTGTACCATCACTTGCACATGTGCAGGTGATGGTACACATGTGGTCGCTCCAGAAGCTTATAAACCACATGTGGGGGCGCCTCCCAAGCGATGTGGGACTCAGTGGTAACTCCCCTCGTGGTAACTCCCAGCAGTCCCCTCCATTGCCCATAGAGGATAAAGCGCTTGGGGCCTGGCTCCCCCTCCCGCATAAACTTCCTGATGCTTGCGGCCCCTCGTGGCACAAAAACGCATCATCAATAACTAACTCACCAACTTGAAAAAGATGGTTGGCTGCAAAGTTCTTTAGTTTATCAACAATGAAGATCAGGAAGCTCTTTGGTCACAAAACCCTTGGTGTAAAGACGCAATAGCTTTTATAGAGAAAATAATGAACTAGGCCACTTTTTGCATTCAGTCACTCAATTTCCTTGTGACGGCCTTTAAAATAATTCTTATATTTTTTTAGAGTTGTGAAAAAAGAAACCATACACAAATACATAGGAGTATGCATGTAATCAAACCTGAAAGTAATTCTTGACAGATGCAGTTTGTGTCAAGAATCTGTTGAACTTCAACATTAAATCTCGATAAAAAGGATTCTGTCAAGTCTTTTGTCGAGCTTTATTGAACAACTCTTCTTCACTTGTTTCTTGATCGAATCTTCATGGTTTTAACACTTGACTTGAACAACATGTTTCTTAAAGTCTTAAACTCATCCTAGATCTACTCAATTACAAATAAAGTACATTTTGTCAAAAGATTAATCAATTACATAAAATATGTCTTTAACAGTTTGTAAATATATATAAGTTATTGAGTTTAGTAAAATATGATTTTAAAAATATTACAAATTTTACTACAATAATTTTATATAATAAATTAATGTATCAACCCTTAATTATAATCAAGAGCATTGTACCTCAATTGATTAGTATCTTTTGATGTTTATAACATTCATGATTTAAATCTTACTATCTTCATCTATCATATTATTCACAAAAAAAAAAATTATATATAAGAAAACAAATTGTTAATAAATTTATGAATTTTGTTAAAGGATGTTCCAGTGACATTTTTTTAGGAAATATTTTTAGAAATTTTTTATGAGCAAAGAAAAAAGTAACGGAATTTTTAACGGTTTGTTATATTTCTCATTAAAGTGGTATAAAAACTTTTTAAAAATAGTTCATTAAGAAATGCCCTAATGACACCCATTAACTAGATCCTTTTCTTTATGAAAATAGTTAACGAATATGCTAAGGGCATTAGTTTAGGAAATTAATATTTTTTATGAAAAAATAATTTTTTTGGCAATTTTTTTTATTTTATATTTTTCATAAAAATATTATTATAACTTTTCTAAAATAGTCTATTAATAAATACCCTAAAAACACTGACTAACAACACAATTTCTTTATGGGTAAATTACGTATTTGATTTCTATACTATACACCATATTTCAATTTGGTCTCTAACTTTTTAATTGTGTTAATTTAGTCCTTAACCTTTTAGTATCGTGTCAATTTAGTCCTTACCATTATTTTTTTGATGGAAATTGATGATACGTCTTATGGCCAAAATAAAAAATTATTTTTCGTTAATGTAATAATACACTAAAATTTTATTTTGGTTGTTTGACATGTCATCAATTTTCATATAAAACATAAAAACAAGGACTAAATTGATACAACATTGAAAGGTTAGAGACCAAAATGACACAATTGAAAAGTTAAGGACCAAATCGAAATATATTGTAAAGAACAGGGACCAATTATGTCGTTTATCCTTTCTTTATTTATTAAGTTATGCATATTAAAAAGTAGCCTCCTAATTCATTTTTATTTTACTCATTAGTTCCTTGTAAATTTCTAGAAAATTTCCACTATACTTTGATTTAAGAATTCAAAACATTCATTCAAACGATAACACGTAGAACTGCAGAAGAATATATATAACTTACCTCATAAAATAACTCTGTACATATAACTGCGCCAGTTCTGTGTTAAAAACAGCAGTCCAATTCTTATCAAAAAAAAAAAAAAAAAAAAAAAAAAAAAAAAAAAAAAGCAATCGAACGTAAACGAACGTAGTCATGTACTGAGCAGTACATGACAGGAGTAGTAATTTTTCGGTGTGATTTGATTTGAGAGCCACACACACACACACGTCACGCAAACGTGTAATGAATATGGACCTATCAATTGTGGCAAAAGACAAAGAAAAAAACAATAATAATAAAACAAAAAAGAAAAAGGGTTGTTTAAACTTTAAACGTCCACACAGTAGCTAGCTAGGGCTTGTAGAAGAAGGCGTCAACGTAAGTAAATAGAGGAATCAAAATTAAATTAAATTAATTAGCTAAAGCTATATGTTTGTATATTATACACTGTAATATAAGCCTGGTTGGCAAGCTGGGGGTACACGGGAAGCTTGGGATTAAGACTTTGGAGTTTGGACTGAGCGTGCGGGCAAAGGTGATGGGGTCTCACTCATGACTCATGAGCCCCTCCTCTCTCTATTTATTCTTACTCTTTTATAGCTAGCTAGCTAGCTAGTCCTATTCGTGACTTGTGACTTGTGACTTGTTGCTAGCTAGTTGGTGTTTACTTGGCCCCGACTAATTCTCTATTTTCTTAATTATTCGTTGCTGTGCCATCTACATTTTTGACTCTTAATAAGCCTGTTTGACAGGGAGTTTGAGCTGAGTTATTTGTAATTTTTTAAAATATGTGTGAGTGAAAAAGTGTGTAAAAACGTGTGTAAGATTGTTTAAAATTTGATAGAGTGAGTTTGAACAAATCTACCAAACAGGCCTTAAGTCTTTGTTTGGATATTGCATTTCTGCGTCTGCGTTTTCTGCTTTTTTTTTTTTTTTTTGTGGCAAGCGTTTCAGCCACTGTTCTGCTACAGTGTGGCAACTGTTCATGAACAGTAGCCGCACTTTTTGACTTTTCAACTCACAGTGAATCCCACAAATTTAACTTTTTTTACAACTTTTTCATTAAAATAGATCTCATGGTACTATTCACACATTTAAAAATTATTTTGCTACAGTGTTTTCAATTTTCAGTTTTCAGTTTTTAATTTTCAACGGTATCCAAATGGACCCTAAGTCTCCGCGGTTGCACGTAACCTCCCCACATTGATTAAATATTTCCTATTAAGTCTTGAATCTTCTACGAAGACTTAAATTATTGTATCCCTTCACATGAAACTTGTTTACCAAAATTTTGGTTTGTTAAATTTTTTGAGACTCAGCGAAGAGTCTTGTCACTCAATACATATAATAGAATTTCTAACTTTAAAATTTAAATCTCCTTCAGTTCTTAAATTATCAAAAATAAATAAATAAATAATTAAACAACACCACCTCTTAAAATTTTATATGATGTTCTCCTTCCCTCCAAACTTATACATGTGTAGAAATTTAGAGGGAGAAGAGAGAGAGAGAGGAGGAATAGAGGCTAGAGAATATATATTCTTACCCTTTCTTTCTTTTCTTTTTTGCTTGTTTTAAAAATTAAAAGCAAATACCGTTAAAAAAAACAGAAAACAAAAAAGTTTGAGTCCAAAATTTTGCTACGCGGGTTATTAAAATCATAGTCCCCACTTCCCATCCCCTCTCTTTTTTTTTTTTTATCCCCATCCAAATATAACATTAGGCTTTTTCCTCTTAGATAAATTAAATGGCTTCAATTTTGAAAAAAAAAAACAAAAGAGTTCGATATCAATTAATTTTTGGATGCAAATAGTATTCCATCTTCAATCCAAAAAAAAAAGTATTGCATCATTTTGATCCAAGTACTATCATATTGACTGCATTTTGTTTTGGAAAAAAAATTATTATTTTTTATTATCTTTTAAACCCTATAGATTACGAGTTGTAATATGACTTTAAAAGTAACAAATTAATTCCTACATTTTTAAAAAGTAATAATTTAATTTGCTATTTTTGAAATTATAGAGTTAAATTTATTACTTTTTGAAACGTTAATATCCCTAAATTATAAGGTTTAAAATGTAATTTAACATTTTATTCTTTTAGGTTTAATGAGACATCCCAATCAGCCAAACTATTTCATCCACTAAAACCTGATTTGGAAACTTGTTTTACCTTCCCTGTTAGGTCTATTCAGGAGAGCATGAAGGTGTTAAAATCACCGAGTATATATTGGTTAGAAGAATAGCTAGAATTTACTATATATGAGGGACTAGTAATCCAGAAGTTGAATATATAAATAATTTGACAATATTATAACATTGCTTTTTACCAAATAAAGAAACACTTGGAAGAAGAAAACCATGATTACAAGATTACTTGGGTTTTGCTTAGGCAAATAAAGGAGTCGGGCGTCACGACATGAGTGGTTGAATACTCAAGTCTTCAGAGATTAGAAGGGCTTTGTTTTTCTAAATTGTTATGGATAAAGAAACAAGAATACAGGATATTTGTTTGTTTTTCTATTGAACTTAGCATTGACTTGTAGATATAATTCACATGGAAAATAGGATATGCGCCTGTTTTCTAGCGAGAGCTAGAGACAATCAGATTATTCTCAATGCTTGTATTATTTAATAACCCATGAGAGAGACCTTCCAGCTGTGGGTTTCAGTGTGAAATATATGGTCCATTTTCTTCCATTGACTTAACTTTTTCCACCTCTTGACCAATTACACTTAGATTTTTCTGTATAAAATATGGTGCATGTCGATCAGCATGATATACGTGATTGCATTTCTTAGTATTTTCCTTTTCTTTGGTAAAGTAATGTTATATACATCAGCTGCCTAGCGTGTTATAGCAGAAGAAGAGATAAATCTAGGGTCTCATGTTGACAATATGGTTAAAACAAGAGACTTGCTATCTTTTGTACCATTTATATATATACTTTTCTTAGTTGAAATCTACATTTTTATAGCAAGACAATCACAACATAATAATACTAATTATGTCCCCAAAAGTCTTTTAATTCTACATTTTTTATAACAAGACAACCATAACGTAATACTTATGTCTTTCAGAGTCTTATAATTCGAAGATACAAGTAATGTTGTACCAATCAAGAACTTACCATCTCAATAAAACAAGAAAAAAAAAAAATTGTCCCAACATTACTTAAAAAATCATACACATGTAGATAACAACATTCAAAGTCCTTAACAATTTATTGTTTGTACTAATTATGAAAATGAAGGAGTTTCATCCATTTTGTATGAATGAAAACTGGGAGGATGGAAGATAAAAATGGGTGGTATTTTAATTTTGACAAGGCCGACTCAATACATTTTGAGATCTAAGTAGATGATTATTTGTAAGGAACGATGATAAATTTAAGTGGGCTTTAATTCATATTTAAATATCAATTAAATACTATTTAATTTAATTTTCTATGTTCTTTTTTTTTTTAAAGACTGTTCTTCTTTACTTTGAGATGCGAAATTGCCAATTAACTTTTTGTATTTAGGTTTTATTAACATTTTATTTTTCAAGTTGTTATGAAATTGACTGTCAATGATTATTTAACATACTCATAACAATTTTTTTTTTTTAAATAATTTAGTGTTTCAATTGGGTTTGATGTTTATTGGCTCAATATTTTGGGGGTCTTCTTAAAGATGAAGAAAAGAATGCAAAGCTTGCATGATAATTTTTTTTTTCTTTCAAAAAAAAAAATTGATTATCATTATACAATTTTGAGACATTTCTTAATAATTTTGAGGGCATTTTCTATATGTAATAGAGAGCATTGGAACCCATTATAAGTTTTTGGGATACGTAGGGCCTTAGGCCTTGAGGTGGTCCTAATATGCGCTCCAAACCCATAAAATCTAATCTCCTTAAACTAGAGAGAAAAGATGATATAAAATTGATAGGGAGCACTAATTTTTCCCTATTATAAGTGGCAGTGAAGGTGTTGGATTAAATCTCTCCTTGATTAGCCAATTTATTTTTGCTGAACCTTGATTAGCCAATTAGTAATCACGTTGTTTGCTTTAAAAAAAATAAAAGAGAGATAATAATGATGCTATTTATTTGAAAACAGCAAAACTATAACTAATAGGTATAACAAAAATTGCTGCTATGTTTCCGATCTAGAATTAAAAGAAACTAGTTGCTAATCCATGCTATGCACGGGAACCTACCTATTTGTGAGGTGGACTAAAATAATTTTATAAAAATTCAAATTGATTAAGAAACAACACTATTGCATGATACTCCTCTATGACTTCAATTTGTGTTATAATTTGATAACGAAGACATTGCTTGAACATGCAACGACTTATAAAAAATTTGTCAGACAGTTTCAGATTATGCAAAAAAATAACTCAAAAATTTAGATATTAAAATATCTAAAATGCCAAAAAATGTTAAAAATCAGATAATTCACTGCTTAGAAATTATTGAAAAAAAAATAAACAAAATATATATGACTAAAGATTGGAGAAATATAAGAGAAAGATGGGTTATATTCAAAAGAATAATTTCAATTATTGCAAGCTTTTTATCTTGTAAAAAACGGCTAAAGAGAGTTTGGCGGTTCATATATGAAAATTACTTTTTAAAAAATACATGAAAAACCATAAAATAAAATTTATTTTAACAAAGTAGAGGAGAAGAAAATAACATAAGAAGAGCTCATACCCTTACTTGGCTTTAAGAAAAAATATTGAGGTTTGCATTACTTTTATAGTGTTCATGATTAACTTCACAAATTTGGAGATAAATTATCAACGTTTGAGTTTAAGTTCGACTTGTTCAAGAGATAGAGTTTCACTCCTTGTTAAATTTGGATTAAATAAAAATAATTTTGTTTTAAAAAAATGATAATGATGAGTGTAAGGGCAGGTTTTAGTTCCCTAGCCCAAAAGATGAATGGATTAGGATCCAAAAGCCCAATACAATGAATTTTTAAAGAATGGGCTCAAAAACTAGGCTTGATGGATCAAACAACACACACACTGAATCTAAGATAATAAGAAAGTAAAGAAAAACAGGCATTATGCAAAGAAAGCCTTCCTCAGAAAAATCCGAGGAGAATGGTCCTCATGTATATTCCTTTTAAAATGGGATACAATTTCAGTTTCGGTTGCTACAGTGCTTTCTCTATATAATTTCCGATCCCTACTCCCTGAAGGGCCTCTTGCATTATATAGTTCCCTTGAGATGATCTTGGCCCTCCATTTGTTGATCGTCTAGGCCACTATTTGAGTGATTGTCCCATCAGACATCTTCCTAAACCCCTTGTGAGTTGCGGCAGCTATGGCAGCACTGTTCAGGGGTCTTCTCCATATAAATACAGCCAAGAGGTTTGGTGGGATGCATTAAATGTGGTGGCAGTCACCATTCCTTCAGTCATGTCAGGGCTAATCTCTTCCCTGAAACTCTTCCTCTACAGTATGACCTCTATGCTAACGTGCCACTGATGTGGCCTTACTGTCCAAGGGTGTGACCTTCTCAGCACAATAATGGCCCCCTAGGCCATGGGTATGACACATGGTGCAATCACCCTTTTTTATTCCCGTACCCCACAATAGCCTTTCAAAACTCCAATTTTCTTTTCTCTTATCCGAGGAGAAAAGTACAGTTTTGACCTTGGACAATTAATTCCACACGTTTCTTTGATTTCCACACATGAGGATGTCACTTCACGTGCCCTCGCAACTGTTCTGGCGCTTCGGAGTTCGCAGCGTCTCATTAAATGCTCCAGGCGGCGCTTTGTTCCCTACATCCTACTGTGAGATGGAGATCCTACGGCTGGCATTTCTCCTCGAATTTTAGACTAGATAACTCCCACCCAATTCTGCCTCCTATATAAGGTGCCTGGGGGATTCATTTCTCTCAATTTTCCAATCTTCAAACTCTCAAGACTTCCTAACTCTCCTCGAGAAGCTCCTGAAGTGACCCTTGTCCTTATTTTCGTAAGTTTTTTCGTTCCTAGGCTATTTTCTCCTTGGCCAATCTCCTCGGCCTTCTTCTTTTTACTTCTTCTTCATAAATATTTTCTTCACTTCTCTTTGGTTTGCTCTGATGGGTAGATTTACTCACCTAGTAAATTCTTCCGCTGGTATGGAGGGGTTTAGGGCCATGTACCACATTCCCCAGGGCGTTTCCTTGTGGTATCGCCCTCTGGGAGGGTGGCTTACCCACAAAAATGAAGGGTAGGTCATCATTACCATGATTGCCTTCATAGAAGGGGTGATAAGGCTACCCATGGGGACGGTGACTAGGGACTACCTGATAGCCCATAGGATTTGTCCTCAACAGTGTGTGCCCAACTTATTTAGAGTCTTGGGTAGTGTAGACGCTCTCAACAAACAAACGGGGCTAAACCTCACCTGGCACGACATCGCTTGAATGTACGAGTGTCATCAGCTCGCAGACTCGGGGTAATACCTCAAGTCTAGGTTTTCAGTTGTTATGCTCGTCTCATGTCTTCCCAAGTCTAACAAGGGCATGAAAGATAACTACCTAATCGCTTTTGGTGAATGGCATGATGGTCTTCACTGTCCAACTCAAGAGGGAGAACTAGGTAGAGTGCCCTAGGTTTAGGTCCTTTAACACGGGACTTAGTTTTGTGTTTCGCCCCCCTTTTTTCTTTTTTTCATTCCTCTAACACTTTGTTCTTTTCTGACTGAGGTTTCATCTTTCTAACTGTGATTTTTCTTCTCGACTGTTTTCGCAAATAAAAGGCATGTAGCTCTCAACCTTAACTTTGTCAACGTCGCGGACCTCAACAAAGTGCCCGAAGCGTTTGTGAGCAAAGATAGACAACTGAGAGCTGTCCACCTCATCCTCAACTTCAAGCCCTTGTCCGACAATTTTCAGGACATGGTCCACGCAATCAGAGCAAGCGATCCTCGGCTAGCTTGTATAGACATCTTAGTGCCCAATTTTTTGGCCCAAGAAGATATTGTGCCAGTTGAGCTGCCCCTTCTTCGTTCTCCCCATGAGGCATCGGCTTCGAGAGAAGACACAGCCTCCACGTGCCTGTCACTTGAGACTGAGATAGACCAATTTCAACTCGAGGAAGGGAGAGAGGAGCAAGGAGAGCCTATGATTCAAGTCTCAAACTCAGAGGACAAGCTTAACAGATTCTTGGGCGTTCGCACCTCCAACCTCGTCGTCGCACGCATAGATAACAGCTCAAAAGAAGAAGAAGAAGAAGAAAAAGAGGAGATGTCTTTACACAGGAAGAAAGGCCTACAGGAGCTCCTTACAGACAGGGCCAAGGGATCAGCGCCCAAAGACGTCTCGGCATCTCATCTCCCCCCTGCTTTGCCTCTTCCTCCTCCTTCCTCAATCAACTCTTTCGCACCTGCCAACCTCAAGAAGACGAAGAAGGAAAAGGAGGTGGCCGAGGAAGGGGAGTTGGTCCCCCACGACGAAGGGGTTCCTCCTAAGCAACCCAAGACGGCCAAGGGCAAAGGAACGGCCTCCTCGGTCGAGAGTAAGGAGGCCGAGCATGTGGCTGAAGTGCATCATCCAACTTGGAACCCCCAGTTGGAGTTGGATGGTGCTGCGATACCCTGGAATTCTTCTATCAAGGAGTTCCAGAGAGGTAATGCCCCACTACGTGGCCAATGCTCTAGAGCCGCCTCTCTTGCTGCCCAAGGATATGGAGGCCTTGAAGAACGTGAGGCAACAGGATCTTTTCATGTCCCTAAAGAAGGACTTGGCATTGGTAAGCTTCTCGGCCTGCTTTACTAGTTTTCTGCTAGGCCGTCTTTTCCTTACCTGACAAGGTGCTTCTTTGTTGTTTTTGTGCAGGCAATCTAGGAGGTCTTCACTGCTGAAGAATGGGTGAAAGATACCAGAAACGAGGCTAGGCTCGCAGATAACCTCCGCGCGAAAACAAGCAAGTCCCTCGCTACCGCTGAGAGCCAAAACAAGGAGCTGGCCATTACGGATAGGGACCGGAGGAGCACTGAGGTTGGCCTAAGGACCGCTGAGTCGCAAGCGAAGGAGCAGCGCCAAAAGCTCCACTACAAAAAGATAGAGTTGGCCACGGCTCAACAGCAGGTGGTGGAGCTGAAGGCAGAGCTGTCAAAGGCCAAAGAGGCTGCTCAGGCGGCAGCAGACGCTGTAGGACAGAAGTTCTATGACCTCGAAGTGCAGGAGACCGAGGCTCAGCTAACTGATGAGTTGGCTGGGGTCTGTAGGGATTACTTCCTCGAGGTCTGAACTGAGGCCCTAAATGTGGCTAGAGCCCTTGCGGACTCGAAATGGAGGAAAATCGAGAATATTTACTATCCTGAGGACCTTTAAGAAGCCCTTGAGGCAGCCCCCTGAGGAAGCTGCCCCTACCTTGACTGCGGCTGAGCAGCCTTCTCCCTCCTTGGCCCCTCTCCCCCCTACTCCCCTAATGCCACTAAAAGGCCTGGCAAGGCTGGTGACCTAAGTCACGGGGTAGAAGTGGTCAAAGGTAAGGAGGTTGGCTAGAGTAGAGCTCGGCCTGAGGACAATGGCAAAGGGAAGGAAGCTACTCCTAAGTCCAAGGAGTCTAAGCAGGCCAAGACTCAGGCCATGGCCCAGGAGAAGAAGGTCGCTGATCCTCCAGTTCCCCAGCCAGTCAGCAAAGAAGACCCCCCACCTCCCAAGGCTTAACTTAGGATTTTTACTTTTCTTCTTTTCTCTTGTACTTTTTCTTTTGTTGTGGCAGTTCGCCATTGTTCATAATGTATCTTTCTTCTGTTTAATGAAAAGACATCAACTTTTGTTTTATGAACCTTTATTTTTCTTGCAATATTTATCTCTGGTTGGTTGTAGCCATTGTTTTGCCCTTTGCTGAGTCTTTAGATTGATGATGCTTTAGATTGATGATGCTTCTAAGGGTGAACACTCACACTTTAACAAAAGCTAATAGTAATGATTTGTTGTTATCTTAAATAAATCAAACATATGTAAACAGTGAGAAAAAAATGACTATGTGTTGGTACTGAAACGGTGTAATCAACAAGGGGGATCTAACTCCCTAAAGACAAATAAAACACTAAATATGAAAAAAGGGTGTTTGAGGAACCTGACATAACCAAGATTCTGACTAATATTCAAACAAGTAATGAAGAGCGTTAATTTACCCAAGGCATGTGGTCCGAGGAACCAGACATAATCAAGGTTTTGTTTAACACTTAGACAAATAACCAAGAATATTAATTTACCTAAGCCATGTGGTCCGAGGAGCCAAGCATGACGAAAGTTCTGTTTAATATTCAAACAAGTAATGAAGAGCGCTAATTTACCCAAGGCATGCGGTCAGAGGAACTAGACATAACCAATGTTCTGTTTAACACTTAAACAAATAACTAAGAATATTAATTTATCTAAGGCATATGGTCCAAGGAGGCAGACATGACCATGGTTCTGTTTAATATTCAAACAAGTAATGAAGAGTGTTAATTTACCCAAGGCATGTGGTCCGAGGAACCAGGCATAACCAAGATTTTGTTTAACATTTAGACAAATAACCAAGAATATTAATTTACCCAAGGCACGTGGTCCAAGAAGACAGGCATGACCAAGGTTCTGTTTAATATTTAAACAAGTAATGAAGAGTGTTAATTTACCTAAGGCAAGTGGTCCGAGGAACCAAGCATAACCAAGGTTCTGTTTAACACTTAGACAAATAACCAAGAATATTAATTTACTCAAAGCATGTGGTCCGAGGAGTCAGGCATGACCAAGGTTCTGTTTAATATTCAAACAAGTAATGAAGAGTGTTAATTTACCCAAGACATGTGGTCTGAGGAACCAGGCATAACCAAGATTCTGTTTAACATTTAGACAAATAACCAAGAATATTAAATTACCCAAGGCACGTGGTCCGAGGAGTCAGGCATGACCAAGGTTCTATTTAACATTCAAACAAGTAATGAAGAGTGTTAATTTATCCAAGGCATGTGGTCCAAGGAACCAGACATAACTAAGGTTTTGTTTAACACTTCGACAAATAACTAAGAATATTAATTTACCCAAGGCATGTAGTCCGAGGAGCCAGGCATGACCAAGGTTCTGTTTAATATTCAAACAAGTAATGAAGAGTGTCAATTTACCTAAGACATGTAGTCCAAGGAACCAGACATAACCAAGATTCTGTTTAACACTTAGACAAATAACCAAGAATATTAATTTACCCAATGCATGTGGTCTGAGGAGGCAGACATAACCAAGGTTCTGTTTAACATTCAAACAAGTAATGAAGAGTGTTAATTTACCCAAGGCAGGTGGTCCGAGAAACCAGGCATAACCAAGATTCTGTTTAACACTTAGACAAATAACCAAGAATATTAATTTACCCAAGACATGTGGTCCAAGGAGACAGGCATGACCAAGGTTCTGTTTAATATTCAAACAAGTAATTAACACAACACATAATGTCATACATAAAAACATGGCAGAGCTGCCTTTCATTAATAATAGTACCTTCGCAGGTTATTTACATTTTAGGGTTGCGGTACAACATTTTCGTCTAGATCTTCTAGGAAGTATGCACCTATACCTACTACAGAGGTGATACTAATATAGCCCTTCCCAATTAGGCCCTAACTTTTCCCACGCTGAGTTTTTTGCAGTACCCACAACCCTTCATAGTACCAAGTCCCTGGGGGCTAATAATCTTAACTTCAAGCTTAAGTCATGCCCCTGTTTAAGTTTTTGTTGATAATATGCTAATTGGACCATTACATTCTCTCTCCGTTCTTCAGTTATATCCAGGCTCTCTTCCAATAGATTGTCGTTGCTGTTTAAAGTGAATAAGCTCATTCTCAGCGTTGAAATCCAGTCTTCAGAGGAATCACAGTCTCGGCTCCACAGGTCATTGAAAAGGGGGTCTTCCCTGTTGACCTACAAGGGGTAGTCCGATACGTCCAAAGAATATGTGGCAGCTCTTCCACCCATCTACCCTTTGTATCATCTAGTCTCTTCTTAAGTCTACTCACTATGACCTTATTGACAGTCTCGACCTGTCCATTCCCCCTGTGGATAAACCGGAGTGGAGTACCTTTTCTTGATGCCCAAATCATAATAGTACCTCCTGAAGGTTTTACTGTCAAACTAAAGACTATTATCCAAGATAAGGGTGTGTGAGATCCCAAACCAAGTAATAATATTTTTCCACTCAAATCTCTTGGCGTCCACATCTCAAATATTTGACAGGGGCTCAGCCTCAACCCACTTAGTGAAGTAATCAATGTCGACCAACAGCCACCTCCTATTTCCTGCTGCTTTGGGGAAGGGCCCCACAATGTCCAAGCCCCACAGGGCAAAAGGCCAAGGACTAGACAAAGGATTGAGGACACCCCTTGACTGATGAATATTCGGGGCTTACCTCTGATATTGGTCACATTTCTTCACGTATTCTTGTGCTTCCTTTTGCATATTTGACCACTAGTACCCTTGGGTAAGGGCCCTATGAGATAGTGATGACTTCCGCAAATCCCTTCATGTAGCTCCTTTTAGAGTAGGTTCACTGCCTCAAGATGAACGCACAGCAAATACAGCCCAGAAAAGGAGCGCTTGTATAACTTTTAATCCTCGTACAACTAGAACTAAGGAGCTTTTCTTCGCACTTTATCAGCTTCCCCCTTCTCCTCGGGCAATATGTCATCCTTAAAAAACAGCACAATAAGGTCTATCCAACTAGGCCTCACCCTAATTTGGTGAATAGGAACCCTTTTCTATTCCATCTCATTAGGCTTACATAGATAATTTAACCAGCATAACCCGAGGTAAACTGTGCGCTAAAGAGGTTGTAAGAGTGGCCAGAAAGTCAGCGTGTATGTTTTTGCTCCTTGGGATGTGTTGTAAGGAGAAATATTCAAACCCTAATTGTAAGTGCCTAACTTGATTCAAATAGTCTGGCATTCTTACATCCCAGGCTTTCAGCTCCCCCCTTACTTGGCCCACGACTAACCCTGAATCTAAAAATATCTCCACTGTTCTTGCTCCCATTTTTTGAACCATAACGATATCCACCAACAAAGCCTCGTATTCGGCCTCATTGTTTGTGGCCGAGAAGCTCAGCCTTAAGGATTTCTTAATGATGATCCTCTCAAGAGATACTATAACTAGCCCCACTCTTGATTCCCTTTGATTTGCTACGCCATCGACATACACCTTTCATGATAGAGGTTCCTACAAGGAGATCATCCAAACTGATTTTCCATTCATGCTCGGTCTTTCATCGTTTTCTTCTAACGAAGGCTCAGCAAACTCAGCCACCAAATCCACAAGGACCTGGCCCTTTATTGAGGTGCGAGGCATATATTTAATATCGAAGCTCCTAGGATCATTCCCCATTTTGCAACCCTCCCTGTGTAATTGGCTTTTCGAAGCAGTGATCGAAGAGGGAGTTGGGTTGGAACCACAACAATGTAAGCCTAGAAGTAATGCGGGAGCTTCTGTGTAGCATGTACTACTGCCAAGATGGCCTTCTCCAATGGTAAATAGCGAATCTCGGCCTCATGTAATGACTTGCTCACATAATAGACTGATTTCTGCACCCCATTATTGACTCGTATTAGTACTAGACTCACTGCATATGAGACTACAGCAATGTAAGCAAATAGAACCTCCTCCTCCTCAGGCTTGGACATAATAGGTTAATTGCTGAAAGACCGAGGAGCATTCCTTTGTCCATTTGAATCCCTTCTACTTATGCAACAACTAGAAGAAAGACCTACACCTGTCTGCTGACCGGGAAATAAATCGGTTCAAAGTGGCAGTTATTCCTATCAACTTCTAGACCTCTTTGGGATTTTGAGGAGGCTGCAGGTTGTTAATTGCCCTAATTTGATTAGGGTCAACTTCAATTCCGCGATAGATGACTATATAACTCAGAAACTTGCCAGAGCTTATGCCAAAA
Organism: Lithocarpus polystachyus; assembly: GCA_033629205.1. Taxonomy (NCBI): domain Eukaryota; kingdom Viridiplantae; phylum Streptophyta; class Magnoliopsida; order Fagales; family Fagaceae; genus Lithocarpus; species Lithocarpus polystachyus. Next base: position 36,955,125 of record CM066173.1, on the reverse strand, counting down.
GAACACTTAGCAGCATTGAGGCGCAGTTTGTGTTTCCTTAGTATCCTGAAAATATTCCCAAGGTCATCTATATGCTCAGACTCTGCTTTAATTTTTACCACCATTTCATCTATATACACCTCAATATTTTTGCCCAACTAAGATTCAAACATCCTGGTCATCATTCTCTGGTAGGTAGACCCTGCGTTTTATAATCCAAAAGGCATTACATTGTAGTGGTTATTCCTAAAGGGTGTAAGAAAGGCAGTCTTTTCCTTGGTCGTCCAAAGCTAGCCATATCTGATGATAGCCCTGAAAGGCATCCAGAAAGCTCATCTAAGGGTGGCCTACTGTGGCGTCCACTAATTGATTTATCCGAGGTAGGGGGAAAGGATCCTTTGGGCAAGTTTTATTTAGATTTGTAAAGTCGACGCACACTCGCCACTTCCCAGTTTTCTTCTTCACCACCACTGTGTTGGCCAGCCATTTGAGGTAAAATACCTCCTTTATGGCCCCAGCCCGCTTAAGCTTGAGCACTTTCCCCTTGATAACCTCAGAATGTTTCTCTAGATTAGCATTGAGGCGGTTGCTTCTTGGGGATAGCAGATGGATTGACATTCAAACAATGACAAATAAAATCTGGATCCACCCTAGGGGCCTCGTAAGCGCTCCACACAAATACATCAATATTTTTTATAAAAAAGTCTATCAGCTCCTGCCTCTCCCGATGAGGCAGCTGAACTCCGACCTGAAAGAACTTCTCCTCATCGTTTCCAATAACAACTTTTTCCAAGGACTCACACTTTGCCTCTTCCATTACTACATCCATGGACGACACTGGCACCTTTGATTGCTATAAATCCTGTCTAGCAGAGGCCGAGGACTTAACCCCTGTTTGATGTCTAATTACGGCCACCAAGCACTGCCTGGCCATAGACTGGCTCCTCACCAGCTCTTCGACCTGACCTCCAGATGGATACTTCACCTTCAAATGTAGGGTGGAAGAAACGGCCTCTATGGCATGAAGCCAGGGCCTTGCCACAATAGCAGTGTAAGGGGAGTACGCATTCACCACAATGAAATCCACCTCCACCACTTTTGATCTTGCCTGCACAGGTAGTCTGATTTGACCATTTGGGATAACGGTCTTCCCATCGAAACCTACCAAAGGGGAGTTGTAGGAGGTTAAGTCCTCTGGTCTCAATCTAAGGCCCCTATATAAATCAGGGTACATGGCCCTAGATCAGGAATCAAGTCCTCAACCAATGGCCACTCTATGGACATCACCCTGGATGGAAAGGAGCCAGTCCTTCCCAGAACGGCAAGGATCATGCTAATCGTACACAATGGGGGTCTTGAAGAAGCATCTCTTTGTGCTCTCGACCTGGCCTAATTGCCTTGCCCATTGGGCTAATACAGAAATTGTTTTAACTTCCCAATTTTAACCAATTGCTCAAAATAGCCCCACAACGTTCTATAATCTTCATTGGTACGCCCCCATTCTTGGTGGTATTGGTAGTGAATATTTTGGTTGCGCTTCATGGGGTCTCCTCCCATCTTGTTTGGCCATTGAAAGTATGACTCATTCTTAATTTTTTTTTCCAAGATTTGGTGCACTGGCTTTCGGAACACAGTACTAACTATCTGAGGAGTAGTAGATCCAGAATGCCCCGTAAAAACTCTCCGAGGTCGGTTGTTATTATATCTGTCTGACCTAAAATCCCTTCTATCCTGAAGGACGACCTTAGCCTTTCCCTTTCCTTGCTGCTGGTCCTCCTCGACCTGTTTATACCCATCAATATGGTCTATGAGCTAACGCACACTCCCAACTGATTTTTTGGTCAAAGACTTTCTCAAATCATGCTTGGCGGGCAAGCCGACCTTGAAAGTCCTTATAGCCACGTCATCAAAGTTTCCATCTATTTCGTTGAACATCTCCCAATACCTATCAAAATACGTTTTCAGGGTTTCCCCCTCTCATATGGCCATCAACAGCAGAGAGCCTAAAGGCCGAGGAACTCTACTACAAGTCACGAAATGAGAGCCAAAGGTTCTTGTAAGCTCCTTAAAGGAGTTGATAAAGCCTTCCTTCAGACCGTCAAACCATCTCATCACACATCAAGGTCTCATTCTTCGAGTGTACAGCCATTCTCTAGTTGAAGTGGCTAACATGCTCTAACGGGGTCCGTCCGACCATTATACATGGTGAACGTTGGTTGGGTAAACTACCGAGGAAATCTTCCTACTTCTATTCTACGAGTAAAAGGTGACTTGGAAATCTGGTTCAGAGCCCTACTTATAGCATCATTGCCCAAGCCTTTGTGAGATGGGCTCTTCCCTCTCCGCCTATCGTGGCGCTTCTCATCATACGAAAAAGACTCACTGGGAGGAGTCCTTGACCTGGGCTGGTAGCTATTATTGCTATCATCACTAGAAGAATGGTCAAAATTCGAAGGAATTCCTCTACGTCGCCCGTGGCGCACTCTCCTTCGCAAACGGTCTATTTCCTGCTGCAGGCTCCTAGTCTTTTCCTCATGAGAAACGTGACTCCCACCTCAAGACTGGCTCCTACTATCTTGAGTAGTGTGTATACTGACTTCACGATCTCTCCTACGCATAAGGTTAAAGAAATGATTTTGGCACGGGGAGCTAACGGATTCCTCCCGGTCAGGACCTGGTTCCACCATAAAGAAGAAGAAGAAGGAGATGGGTGTGGGTTTGAAATAGAGAGAGTTTGATCGAGCGTTTTGTTAGGGCTGAGTTTGCGTTTGAGAGAGTAGGAAGAAAAAATTAACTGCGTATAGGTAGGGTTTTTTGTTTGCGGCTGATTTCCGCGTTTAGTCTCCTCTTGTAGTTGGGTTTTAATAAGAATTGGGTTTGTAATTTGTGTTTGGAGGGAAAAAAAAAGATTTTATTATTATTTATATAAGTATTGCTAATGTGGAAAATTATGGAAGTTTCAAAGGTTTCGGTTTTATATATATATAAAGTAAATTAGGGTTAATTTTTTGTGTTCTTTAAAATTAAAATTGGTCCAACTTTATATGGATTTTTTATATAAATATGACCTTATATTATGGGAACATATCCATTCAAACTTCTCTTTTATTTCACTAGAGATAGAGAGAGAGTCAATTTCTCCGTTAAAGTTTACTTTTTGGATTTAATAATACAAAAAATGTTACGTTATTTTAAATTTTAAATGATATAACACTCTATATGCCTTTGGATTTGTCATATTTATTATAAATCATATAATAGATCCATTTTAAATGAAAATAAACATACTCGGTGGGTTTGGTGCCAATCGACCCTTGCCGGCACCGTCCCCAGATGTGTCATAGACCATGTATCCAATTATTTTAGAAGTACACTATATTGTGCTTGACATGATAATCTATTAAAAAATAAAATAGAAACATCATTTGATCTTCCACATGATTAAGACCTCATGATGTGAAGATGTGTAAAAACTTAAAAAGAAGATCTTCTCCAAAAGATATAGTCTTTTTCCATTTAAATTGTTTTGATATTGCGCATCCGTAGCAAAGATCTTCAAGCTTTTCAAGCAACTTCTTAGGTAAAAATCAGAAAATGAATTGAATGTAGATAAAATAAACATTTCAGCTAACTATTTTCAATATATCTGTCTATCTATATATGGAGATCTCTCATTCCCTTGTTAAATAGTTTTATCCTAGACAAGTCAACTAGATAAGCTTTTAAACTTGGCTTGGTCAATTGGATGATTTTAAAAATGGAACAAATACACATTATTTGTCGTATCAAAATACAAGAGCATCTCTATAAGCAGTGGCAGAGCCACACATAAGGGTGGGGGGGGCCAAGGCCCCTCCAAAATTTAAAAAAATTAATTTATAGTATGTATATTATTTACATTTTAAAAAATATAGCATGTAAAAATTGAAATTCCTCCCCCACCCCCCCCCCCCCCAAATTTTGAGTCATTTCAATGGTGCTCTTAAAAGAAAAAGAAATTATATTAAGATTATATAATTTAAGAGGTTTAACAAATTAAACTATGTAAAAAATGATAAATTTTTGTATATGTCTAATAGAAGAAATACATGAGTTTTATATACTCATTAAAATTTAGAAGATGATAAATTCTCTTAGTAAATTAATTTATATATATATGTGTTTGTAGAGGTTTGTCTTAACTAATATATTAGCATCACAAATTGATCCTCCCAAACCAAAATTTTTGACTCCACCCCTCTATAAGCAGTTCATCAATAAATAGACTGTTTAGTGGACCCCAAAAAAGGAAAAAAAAAAAAAGAAAAGAAAAAAAGAAATGCAATACTGTTGCAGCTTGAAGAAATAATCCAAGTATTGGATCTAAATTATATGGTTGTATATGTGTGATAGAATATAAATATCAATTTCAAAATTTACAAATGGGTTCACTAGAATATGTTGAACCAGATATAATTAATAACACACTAATTTGAGTCAGTCATATAATTGGTTTTTGCCTAATGGCGTGAGAATGTACGAAACTACTTGAGCTGCAATGGGATACCAAATCACGTTGAATGCATTGCAATCTGACAAACTTGGATCAAATATATATTTCTTTATTTGGCAAAGTTGGATAAAATATATTTAAGATTCTCTGTATTCATGAAATCATTAAAATGTGCTACAACTACAAGTAAGTCTAAGAATTCTTTTTTTAATCGAGAGATCGATGTGTCCCCAGATTGTTTAGTGGTTTAGTAGAATTTGAAACTCAAGCCAACATTTTCTTAAACATCATCATGAACTCATATAAGAAAGCCACTCAGCCAACTCCTTAAGACTAAGTAAGATACAAATGACTCTAATAGAGCCATTTACTAGTATCACAGTTATAAATTGTTCAAAAGGAAGAATGGGATAATGGATTCTATTCTTACCCTTATAATTGTTTCAAATCAGAACGTAAATCTCAACCAACTAAGCTGAGGAATCTTTGGGTAAGTAAAGAGGATTTCTAGAACCTCTTAACAACTAGGCTACTAATTAGAATAGGTAATCAATGAGTTCCCTTGTTAAGCTACATTAGCCAGCAAAATATGAAAAGTAAGCAAGAGGACCAATCTATCATCCATTTAAAAAAATCAAGCGTTAGATCATGGAAGTCAATGTTTTTTGCTCAATTATGATTACGTAAACCCCGAAAGATGCATTAAGGCATTACCATTATATTTGCTAAGCTAAAATCTTAGCCGTTATACCTTATACCACCCAACAAGAAGTCCTATATGTAGGGATGACCCTTGCCTCGTGCAAGTTTCGTAAAAATAATAATAGAATGTGGTGGGCATTACACTATTCACAACCTTGCATGAAGTTGATGGTTATCAACAAAGCTATACTATAACTCATCCTACATCTTAAAGGGTACTTATCTCTTAAATCATCCATAAATTGTGCATTCAAACCAATCAAGAGGTCAATTATTGTCACTCAAACTTTTCTTTGGGGTCTCTCTAATTCTACCATTTTAATAAATGAAAAAAAATCTACCATTAATTGTATTTTTAACACCCGAAAGTCATTTCAATTCTCAATCTTTTACTCAACTATATAAGCACGTATCTAGACAACTAAATAAGTATTAGAATTAATATTGTAATTAATATTTGACGAGTCTGATCATCCAATAAAAGAAATAAATTCTGTAGTGTATCTTTTGTTTCATATAAAGGAAATATTAAAAAATTAGTTATATTTCATAATTCTCTCAGTTTTGGTCTAGAGTCTAGACCAAAATTAGTTTTCAATTAAGACTCCGAACAAAAATATTTCAATTGCTCCTTCAATGAGTCATTATGAAAAAATTCAAATAAAATAAATTCAAGTAAATTGTACTCAAAACTTGTGTGGATGTAAAAAAGATTTGTCAGTTGAACACCAACAATATTTTAATTCATGAAACGATTAAATCTTCATTAAATATGTGTTTATCTGTTAACCTTTTGTAAGATGTTCAATAAGCTTTTCCAATACCAAAATACCATATATATGACTCACATGAGTGGAGCAAAGCTAGTCCTCTAAAGCAAATATATATTAACATTTATCTTATGATAATATTTTTTTTATAGACAAAGATCCTCAGTTCAAACAAATTTTATAGATAACGTTTTTTAAGTACTAAAATACCATCTTTGATTCACATGAAGGGTTTTTTTTTTAAATATATATTTACTAAAAATTTAAATTGCCATAAAATTATTTTTAAGAAAATGAAAAAATTATTTTTAATAAACATAAATAAATTATCTGTAGAAGTTAGAACAATGACAACACAAGAGGGTACCAACTAGCAAGTCCTCTAAACCAAATAATACACATATATTGAAAACCTCTGGACCAAATATTAACATTACAACCTAACATGTGAAACCAACATACCAGATGGAATCAAAAAAATTGCATTAATTAGAAAATGAAATTGAATGAGACTGATGCAATTGAAAATTTGAAACTAAACAAAACCAAAATCGTAAGCAGCTAAGCCAAGCCAAGCCACACACCTAGTAGAGGAGAAAAGCTAGTCGCACGGCGGTCTCGTATTATCTATGGTTGACATGGACAGATCCAAAAGTGACGTTAGAAGCTGGCCTCGGAAGTCAAGTGAGAAACGGATTAGGTAATAGGGTATTCAGTATTCTTCTTCTTCTAAATGTGGGTCCCACTTTTTCTCTTTTTCCAATTCCAGCCCCACCTTTCCACCGTCCGATTTCAAATCACCCAAAAATCACAGATTTGAGATTAAGAGCCGTGCCGTCAACTGCGTTGACCTCTCACGACGCCCCACCCCCACGTGGACTGCCCCAAATCCTTTCATTCCTGTGCAGTCGTCTTATAAAATTTTTCACAACTTTGTATCGCAACTATAACGTTACATAGTTTGATTGGTGAAGAAAAAAATGTAAGTTCATATATAAATAATAATTAACTATTTACTGTTTGTCACGTTAGCATCGTAGAAAAAAAAATTGTATAATAATTCGTAGTACTATAACTGCTCTCTATTCCTCTCTCCGTTATCCTCTAACGCCGTTTCTCTCCCACTGCCTAATCTCACGCGCTTCTCTCACTGCCCACCACGTGTACCCTTTTACCCCAAATCTTACGTCACCCCCTTCCCGCGAAAAAAACGGCTGCTATAAGGTCCTATTATTTTTGGACCCCCACAAAATATAAAAATTAAAAACTTATTATATGTTCAGCTTTTTTTCTTAATTTTTTTTTTTTCACACATCAAAATATACATATAATACCATACTTTCGTTGAAAACGCTACACAACTACTCTTTTCTTTTTCTTTCTCTTTCTCTCTCTCTCTATAATAAGTCTCTTCTCTTCTCTTCTTAGTCATGGAAAATCAAGACCGCCGTGAATTCACATTCTTAGGCTCCGGTGCTGGTGGCGGCGGCAACAACAACGACTTTCTCCGCGGTGGCCCCCATACCAAGCCGATGATGATCAAAGAAGTGGATTTCTTTTCCAGTAGTACTAGTGAGAGTGCTAGAAACAATAACAACAAGCCACATGATCATGATCATGAGACTGCAGTCAAGGATATTGGGTCATCGACTCATCAAGTATCCGATCCTGCAGGTGTCAACGTAAGGTTTTGAATATATTTTGTCAAAAAACAGTACTGATTCCTTGTATGTTCGTTGTGTTTTTGTTCAACCTTGTGAGTGTCATATAAAAAGGTTTCATGTTTTGTAGCCATATATGTAGGATTCATAATAATATATGTAACAGAATTTATATCATATAGTTTTTACCGATGAGATTGACTATTATATGGTTTTTTCAGACGGGATTAAATCTGCATACTCCAAGTTCTGGGATGTTAAAATCAGCATATGAACAAGAAAAACCCAATATTGAGGTAATTTTTTTTTAATTAAAAAAAAAAAAAACTTTTGGAAGCTGAGTATTGGATATGATGATAATTACGTTTAAGGATTGATATATATATATATATATATATATATATTTTTTGGGGGTTGGTTTTATAAACTTGTTAAAATTAATATGGCTGTACAGCTGATAAGACTTCGAGGGGAGTTCAATAGACTACACGATGAAAATGGGAAATTAAGAGGCATGTTGGATCAGATCACCAAAAGTTACAGCGAATTGCAAGGTCAGCTGCTCATGGCAATGCAAAAACAGGCGCAAGAATATCATCAAGGACAGGTGATCATAGTCCTCATCATTCCAAGATCACACAGATTAATTATATAGAAACTTGTTATTCATGAAAGGTTTCCATTATCCATTACACTCTACCAGTTTTTTTAACTTTGGGATTAATGCTTGGTTAGGTAGTTTTTTTTTTTAAAGAAAACCTTAGTTAAAGAAATGGGGTAACGTGCTTCCCTTAAATTGGAAAGTGTGCTTCCTTGATCCGTTATTTCACCTTTTCATCAATATCTTGCTTGCTTTAAAATAATAATGTTCAAACTTCATTTTTACTACTGTTTTTGTCAAAGATACCTGGACTGGACACGTTCATCTATAAAAGAAAGTAAACAAAAGGGTTGGAATATATACTTTTCATTCAACTCGTATCAATTTCAATTTCGATCAACCATGTTATATCAGATGCATGGTTCTTTTTATGAGAATGCTTAATTATGTTCAACTTTAATTGCGCACGTGCACAACTTACAACTCACCAAAAAAAAAAAAAGAGAGACCAATCATAAATCCCTAGAGAGAACATCCAATTAATTTTTGGCTTTGGTGAACGGTTTATATTATCAACATCTAGTAATTTGCTTTGCGGCCAGTGATGTATCATTTCGTGCATGAAATTTATGCATCTCTTACCAGCAGAGTTATGTATAAAACACTTACAAATTTTCAGGTACTATATTAGGACTGTATATACCTTGTGCTTTTACTTTATAGAATGAGGTTAATGATCAAACACGGTTGCTCTAATTTGAACAGAAGGTTGAGCCGAATGGTATGCCAAGTCAAATGATTTCTGCCCAACAAATTATGAACCCACGACCCTTAACTGCATTAGATGTCAATGACCCTTCGGTTTCTGATGATAATAAAACACAAGAGCTATCAGTTTCTTTATCAAACACAATGGAGGTGATGTCTAAGGAACGTGATCGGCACATGATAAAAGTCCCTAGGAAGCAGACCTGCACTGAGGATGGTCTTGATCAGTCCTCTCAGAGTTGGGGATCTCCTAAAAGTCCCAAGTTGGATGAAGCCAAAGGTGAAGAACAAGCTCCTGAAGTTCCATTTAGGAAAGCCAGGGTGTCTGTACGCGCCAGATCGGATGCTCCTCTGGTAAGAATCTGAACAGCTCGATTATAGTTTTTACTAGCAACGTTAAAGATATTATAAATTGGGTTTGGTTAACTAGTCCTTTTAAGACATTTGCTAATGAATTATTTTAAGAAATTTTTTATTGCATTTTTAAGGGAAATATAAAAAATTGAAAAAAAAAATTAGTTGTCTTTTATTTTTCATAAAAAATTTCTAAAAACATTTCTTAAACTAATACTATTAAAATATTCATTAACTTTTACTTTGTTTTACAAATTGATGTATCGATTTTTAAATACAACACAGAGTAAACTAATAAGTTGTTTTATTACCTTATTGATGTAGTATTAATCCTATCATCTATCACGTTAATTATTTTGTAAAGTTTATAAATAAAATTGATAATCTATTTTTCTAGTTTTATTTTTTAAAAGAATTATATATAAAGTATTGTTCATTGCACACACATTTGTACACACGTCTTTACTTTGAACTAAATCATTAGTTAGGAGTCGTCTCTCCATACAATTAACTCACAATTTCACTGAAATGTTGTGTGTATACTAACAAGTGTGTAACAACTAAAAACTCTTATCCTATGGAATAATTGGAATTTGGTTGTGCGTTCAGATTAGTGATGGATGTCAGTGGAGGAAATATGGTCAAAAGATGGCCAAGGGTAATCCTTGTCCACGTGCCTACTATCGCTGCACTATGGCCGTTGGATGCCCAGTTCGTAAACAGGTACTATAAACATGTAAATGATTTTAATTTGCAATATTTGTTATGATTCATTGTCGTTTATCATAGATATTGATGTCGATTGTAATGACTAATGACTCAGTCAATGAAATTCAATTCTTATCAAGTAGTGATTAACAAGTTCACAAACCACCAAAAATGAAATATATAGCAATGTGAAAATCGTGTACTACTTGTTGACCCTTTCAGTTAATTAAAGGCCATGTTCTTGAACAGGTGCAAAGATGTGCGGAGGACAAGACCATTTTAACTACAACATATGAAGGTAATCACAACCATCCTCTTCCTCCAGCAGCTACAGCAATGGCTAATACAACATCAGCAGCAGCAGCTATGTTGCTTTCAGGCTCAACCACAAGCAAGGAGACTCTAACAAGTTCTGGCTTTTTCCCATCATCTATGCCCTATGTGTCAACCATGGCAACCCTATCAGCCTCTGCACCATTTCCCACTATCACACTTGATTTGACACAAAGCCCCAGCTGCAACCCCATGCAATTATTGCATCGTATCCCATCTCCCTCAGCTACATTCCCTTTGCCATTGCATGGGGTACCAACACAGCTACTAGGGCACCCTATGTACTTCCCTCCTAAGCTCCCAGCACCACAGGTGCTAGGCCAACGTCACAGTCACACTTCTATGGTTGAGACTGTTACTGCAGCCATTGCTTCTGACCCAAACTTCACTGCAGCACTAGCTGCAGCCATCTCAACGATTATGAGAGCACCTAGGAGCAATGATGGAAGCACAAACCCCACTAATGGAGTACCAGCTGGATTGCCTGGTTCCCCACAGCTTCCTCAATCTTGCACTACATTTTCCACCAACTAATTAACCTGGGCTTTGAGAATTGAGAGATGTTTATAGCAAGCCACTAGTTATTGTTGTACACGAAGATGAGATCATTTGGGGTGTGCTTTGATTTGTTTCCAGCTTTTTGGCCTCAAGGCATACACAGAATAACACCACTGATTCGGATCAACTACGTCTTCGATGGACGTTTTGGGTACTTGGCTTGGAGATAATCTTAAACATATCTAAGCCAATATTAGAAATGGAAATACAAGAAAAGAAAACCCATCTACTATACTTTTATATATAGAATCCTCAATTTATTATATTGTTGATTCTACTATGTTATCAGTGCAGTAGTAAATATTACGATCTTGTCATCTGTTACTTCTTTTCTTTCTTTTTTTTCTTTTTTTCTTTTTTTTTTTTGAGAAAGTTGTCATCTGTTACTTAATGTGGTTAGATTTGGGAAAGCTTAGAGTGGGGTGTACGTGATGAGTTTGTCATATGCTTGAGACGAGAAAAATACTACGTAAACAAATTAAATTTGATAAGAAAGAAACATAAATTAATATAAATTATAATGAAGAGTGATGTTTTTCAACTTGCCCTTTGTTTCTTTGAGTTTTACTCTTGATTCTTATGACACCTTGCATGCTATATTTGAAACAGATCTTTTATAATTACAATTGTTATCACAACTTGCTAAGTAGTAAACCATTACTTTTATATGAACCGACTATTTTTTCTTCACTACTCACAATTGATTATATTAAAGTTATGAAAAAGTTGTGGCACAAAATATGTGTCCATAAATTTTCTCTATTTGAAATAATGATGCTTGCCGGATAATTCTCCAGCCACATGAATCCTCTTTGTTGTATACTTTTCCATTAAAATATTCACTTAAAAAAATTGAGTGAAGATTGGATGTTGTATGTGTAAGCATACGAGGATGATCACACCATAACTTATATGTTAATGATAAAAGAAATTAGTAAAATTTTAAAAGTTTTCTTTTATATTATTACTAGTCACTGACTCATATAATGCACATTAAAGTTTGACATGTGATGCACGAATTAGAAAATTTGTAAAAAAAGAACTTAATTAATTTAATTATAACTAGTAGTATGCCAATGTGAGGCATGAATTATCCAAACTAAAACTTTATGTAAATTAAAGAATATTATCTAAACTATCTTAATAATGAAGCACTTGAAACGTTACCAAAGTTTCTGCTAAAATAAATTTAACAAACTTAATAATTAATTAGACACATGGCAAAAACACATTAATTAGACATGTAGTGCATATGTTGAGACTTTTTTTTTTTAGGGAGATATGTTGAGACACGGTGCATAGAAATTTTAATATGCTAAACAAAAATTTATAATAGATGATCAAAATAATTAAAATAAGTTTGATTTTATTTTAAATTTCTTGAAAAGTTTGGTAATAAAATTTTAATTGATGTAGCATTGTAAATTCTTGAAAAAGTTATAGAGCTACCAAATTAAATTAACCAAACTATTTTTAACTCACTTTTTTCTTTTTAGAATACTAAGTATTTTAACACACACACACAGGGGGAGAGGGGAGAAGGGAGAGGAGAGAAGGGAGAAGGTCTTTGACTCACTTGATATTCCAGTAATAAAGTTTCATTTAAAGTAAATTATCTTAACAATCAATGAGTCATATGGCAAAAGCCTATTGTATGATAGTAACATATACTTTGACCCACTTGTCATAACTTGAATATCTAGGATTCAAATTTTATTATATAGTGTATAATTTATTTAATATTAGTTTGCTTTGTTCAAAAAAGATCATGAGTTCTAATTGATTTAAGAGTTTTGATTGTTCACTACCACACACCCTTAGTGCGATAGTCACTCCACAAATATAAGCGCTTGTGGGGTGTGGAGGGCAAGGGTCGAGATTCAAGTCTCTAGGAGGGAGTTTCAAATACATATATACTTAGATTAGACTAAAAATAGAATTTCTATCTTGTATAAAAAAAATTAAAAAAAAAAAAAGAGTTTTGATTGTTCACATTCAACATTGTTCACATTCTTTTATATCATGTGTAAAATGTAGACATTTTGTGAAACATTTCATATCTAGAAGTGTAAAACAATAATAATCCTTAGTAGGGATGGCCATATCCATTGGGTAATGGATATCCAACCCTACCTGATCCAAATGTTTCGGGTAATACCCGGTTCTTCATGGGTAAAGCTTAACCGAGTAGGGTATGGATATTACTCGAATTGTTCCGGTAGGGTATGGATATTATCCAAACCCGACCCACATTTAAAAAAAAAAAAACCTAAACCTATCTCACTCACCGTCACTCACACTTTCTCTGTCTTTCCTCAGTCCTCACCGACACTCTTACTATCCTAGAGCTCTCCAGTTTACGCCTCTCCTCACCGTCACTCTTTCTGTGTTCTCTCTCTATCTCTCTCTCTTCCATGGTTAAGCATTCGAACCCCACAGCTACCAGGGACAACCAGAAGAACAAGAAGAAGAAGATGAAGTCTTCAGGACCAAAGGCCAAATCCATGAAAGTATCGGAGCTTCCAAAACCAAACCTGTTCAAGAACATTTGGTTTTGAAGGAAATTCGATATTCTCAGAAAGAAGCGAAAAAGCGAAGAGCGCCGCATTGGTCTCGCTGCTCGCTCTCTCGGCATCTAGAAGAGGAAGCAGACTCTACTCAAAGAGTACGAGCAAAGCACGAAGTCTTCGGTTTTCTTGGATAATCGAATTGGCAAACAAGGCGAAGCGCTTCCCGAATTCGATAAAGCCTTTCTCCACTCTCAGTGCCACCGTCAAGTTAGGGTTCTTATTTTGATGATCGAAATTGAGACTTGTTTGTAAAGTTTTCAAATTTTTGGTTTGGTTGTTGTAGTTGAAATTTGGGAAAAAGAGCAAGTTTAATTTAGAGGAAAAAGAAGAAGAAGATGAAGAAGATGGTTTTGGTTTAATTTAGAGAGAGTGAGATTTTTTATTTAAATAATAAAATTTCAATCTCTATCTCAAAAAAAAAAAAGAAAAAAAAAAGAAGCAGATGCAAACTGTGAGGACACCACGTGCAGCGCTGGGCTACGACGTACGGGCCTGGCACCATTAGAATTTATCCTCTTTGGGGAGCCAGGCCCTCAAGGTTTATCTCCCTGCTTCGAGACATAAGTGAAGACTTAGTCCCACATCGCTAAGGAAGCGCTCCCACACATGCTTTATAACCTCTTGGGCACCACATGTGTGTACCATTATCACGCATGTGTGATAATGGTACACAAGTGGCCTAACAAGATGGGGGGAGACCCCATGAAGCCCAACCAGAGCCTCCATTGCCAGTATCATCAAGAAAGGGGGCACACCATCGAGGATTGCCGGACTTTGAAGAGCCATTTGGAACAACTTGCGAGGGAAGGAAAGCTACAGCAGTTCACCTATCGACCAGGCAACCAGGGAGACCATGTCAGGCCAAGTGCTTCGGGGACCGCCTCATCAAGGCCCCCTTTGGGCACGATTAACGTTATCTTCGCGGCCCTAGGGAGAACTGGATCCTGCCCTTCCAGAGTAATGTCCGTTTCCAGGACATCCGCCTAGGAGGCCAGCCAAGAGATAAAACGGGCGAGGATGGAGGCCCGACCTGTCTTAAGCTTCTCGGACGAAGATAAATTGGGGACAATACAGCCCCATGACAACGCTCTGGTCATCACCCTTAGAATAGGAGGGTACGATGTGAAGAGGGTGATGGTTAATCAAGGGAGTGGGGCTGAGATCATGTATCCGAACCTATACAAAGAACTGGGCTTACAGCCTGAAAACCTGACAGCGTATGATTCACCCTTAGTCAGCTTTGATGGGAAGACCGTCATACCTAAGGGTCAGATAAGGCTACCCGTACAAACAGGGTCTGAAGTGGTCGAGGTGGACTTTATCGTCGTGGATGCATATTCTCCCTACACGACCATCGTGGCCAGACCTTGGCTCTACGCCCTGGGGGCTGTTTCATCAACCTTGCATCTAAAGGTCAAATTCCCATCCGAGGGACGAGTGGAGGAGATTGTAGGAAGCCAACCCATGGCAAGGCAGTGCCTCATAGATGCCATTTCACATCAGCATGCTGCCGAGCTAGCAAACACCTCGGTCGGACATTCGTAGCAACCAAAGTTCCCGATTCCTCCCAAAGCCGTAGAGCCGGACGAGGAGCAATGTGAAAGACTAGAGAAAGTTGTCATCGAACAGGACCCAGATAAGTTCTTCCAGATAGGAGCTCTGTTACCTCCTCAAGAGAAGGAAGAGCTGCTGGCGTTCCTTAGGAGAAACATTGACGTGTTTGCCTGGAACTCTTACGAGGCCCTAGGAGTGGATCCCGGGTTCATCTGCCATCACCTTAATGTGAGCCCAGCTGCCCTCCCTAAAAGGAAGCCACCTCGGTGCTCATCCAGGGAACATTCTGACGCTGTCAAGGATGAAGTAAACAAACTAAAGCAGGCAGGGGCTATCAAGGAGATCTTCTACCCAGAATGGTTGGCCAACACAGTGGTGGTGAAGAAGAAGAACGGGAAATGGCGTGTATGTGTAGACTTTACGGGACTTGAACAGAGCCTGTCCAAAAGACCCCTTCCCCATGCCACGGATTGATCAACTGGTGGATGCCACCGTAAGGCACCTACGAATGAGTTTCCTGGACGCCTTCCAAAGGTATCATCAAATTCCCTTAGCCCTAGATGATTAAGAAAAAACAGCCTTCATAACTCCCATTGGAAACTACCATTATAAGGTGATGCCATTTGGTCTGAAGAATGCAGGTTCACATATCAGAGAATGATGACAAAAATGTTCGGACCACAATTGGGGAAATGCATTGAGATTTATATTGATGATATGGTGGTCAAGAGCAAGCTGGAGTCCGACCACGTCAGAGACCTCAAAATCATCTTTGAAATCTTAAGGAAACACAAATTGCGACTCAATGCTTCGAAGTGCTCTTTCGGCGTCGGGCCAGGAAAGTTTCTGGGCTATATGGTCACCCATCGCGGAATTGAGATCAATCCCGATCAGATAAGGGCGATCAACAACATGCAGCCTCCTCGGAACCCAAAAGGAATCCAGAAGTTGACTGGAATGACGGCCGCTCTCAATCGATTCATCTCCAAATCCGCGGAGAGATGTCGGCCTTTCTTCCAGCTGCTGAACAAGTGGAAAGGATTCGAGTGGAATGAGGAATGTGTTCTAGCTTTCCAGCAACTGAAGGAATACTTAACTCGGCCTCCCATCATGTCCAGTCCTACAACGGACGAGGTCTTGTTTGCCTACATTACTGTAGCCACCCATGCTGTGAGTCTAGTACTTATACGAGTCGACAATGGCGTCCAGAAGCCTGTGTACTATGTGAGTAAATCCCTTCACCAGGCCGAGGTCCGTTACCTACCACTCGAGAAAGCTATCTTTGCAGTAATTCATGCCACTCGTAAACTCCCACACTACTTCCAATCACATACGGTTGTGGTCCTCACCCAACTCCTACTCAGATCACTGCTTCGGAGTGCAGACTATATGGGAAGGATTGCTAAGTGGGGTACCATACTAGGGGCTTTCGACATAAAGTACATGCCTCGCACCTCGATCAAGGGGCAGATATTGACCGATCTGGTGGCTGAGTTCGCTAAACCTGTGTTAGAAGGGACAACCGAGACAACGCCCATGGATGGAAATTCATTTGGCCTCGTCTCTGTGGAAGATTCTGCACCTTGGAGATTATACGTGGACGGTGCAGCCAATCAAAGAGGCTCAGGAGTGGGGCTAGTTTTAATATCTCCCGAGAACGTTGTCATCGAAAAATCTCTCAGACTAAACTTCTCGGCAACTAATAATGAGGCCGAATACGAAGCATTGCTGGTCGGAATGACCATGGTCAAAAGTATGGGTGGGAGCACGGCAGAGGCATTCTCGAACTCAGCGCTGGTCGTCGGCCAGGTCATGGGAGAATTGGAGGCTCGTGATGAAAGAATGCAGAAATATCTAAGGCAGGTCAAGCGACTGCAATCACGGTTCAAGTCATTTAATTTGCAACACCTTCCTCGGAGTGGGAATGCGCACGCGGGCTCCTTAGCTACTCTTGCAACCACCTCAGCTCAGGAGCTACCTCAGCTTATCCTGGTGGAAGATGTACAAAGGCATGCCGAGGAAAAGGAATGGCTCAACATCTATCAAGTTCGAGTAGGACCGAGCTGGATGGACCCCATGGTGACCTACCTTAGGGACGACGTCTTACCAACAGACAAGGTCGAAGCTGATAAAGTGCAGAGAAAAGCCCCTCGATTCTGGCTGTCAGGTGACAGTAAGCTATACAAACGTTCTTTCACTGGTCCATACTTGTTGTGCGTACATCCTGAAGCCACAGAACTACTTCTCGAAGAGCTGCATGAAGGGATTTGTGGCAGCCACACAGGAGGAAGATCTCTAGCACACAGGGCCTTAACTCAGGGCTACTGGTGGCCAAACATGCAAAGGAAATCACAGGCATACGTAAAGAAGTGTGACCAATGCCAGAGGTTTGCACCAAACATACATCAACCAGGAGGAGTGTTAAATCCATTGTCAAGTCCATGGCCTTTCGCTCAGTGGGGCCTGGAAATTGTAGGCCCTTTTCCTAAAGCAGCCAGGAGTAAGAAATATCTGGTCGTCGCAACAGACTACTTCACCAAATGGGTTGAGGCCGAGCCATTGGCAAACATTAGGGATGTAGATGTCCAGAAGTTTGTATGGAAAAATATCGTGATACGATTTGGTATATCACATACTCTCATCTCAGACAATGGGCTTCAGTTTGACAGTAAAGCATTCAGAAGATTTTGCTGCGAGTTAGGCATCACGAATAGGTACTCCACCCCTGCATACCCTTAAGGCAATGGCCAAGCTGAAGCAGTTAATAAAGTCATAGTAAGTGGTCTTAAGAAGAGGTTGGATGATGCCAAAGGAAAATGGGTGGAAGAACTACCACATGTACTCTGGACTTACAGGACAACTCCTCGGAGGTCTACCGGGGAGACTCCCTTTGCAATGACCTACGGTGCTGAGGCTGTCATCCCCATAGAAACTGGGTTCCCCACACTTAGAACCAGTTCATTTACCTCGGCAAACAATGACAAACTGCTAAAGGACAATCTGGACCTAGTCGCCGAGCGTAGAGAAATTGATGTGGTCCAACTAACCTATTATCAGCATAAGCTCAAGCAAAGTTATGATGCCAATGTCAAACTGAGACCACTTGCACCTGGAGACTTGGTCTTGCGAAAAGTCGTGGGCAATGCGAAGAACCCGACCTGGGGGAAACTGGGACCTAACTGGGAAGGCCTCTATCGTATCCTATCAGTAGCTAGAATAGGAGCCTTTTATCTAGAAGATTTAGATGAAAGGACTATACCACACCCCTGGAATGTAAATAACCTAAAAATGTACTATTACTAATGAAAATTTTCATTTTTGCATTGAAGTCTACTATACTGCTTATTAACTAAGTATTAAACAGAACCTTGGTCGTGTCTGGTCCCTCGGACCACACACCTTGGGTAAATTAATACAACTAAGTATTAAACAGAACATTGGTCGTGCCTGGTCCCTCGGACCACACACCTTGGGTAAATTAATACCACTAAGTGTTAAACAGAACCTTGGTCAGGCCTGGCCCCTTGGACCACCTACCTTAGGTAAATTAACGCCCCTAAGTATTAAACAGAACCTTTGTCGTGTCTGGTCCCTCGGACCACACACCTTGGGTAAATTAATACTACTAAGTGTTAAACAGAACCTTGGTTAGGTCTGGCCCCTCAGACCACCTACCTTGGGTAAATTAACACCCCTAAGTATTAAATAGAACCTTGGTCGTGTCTGGTCCCTCGGACCACACACCTTGGGTAAATTAATACTACTAAGTGTTAAACAGAACCTTGGTTAGGCCTGGCCCCTCGGACCACCAACCTTGGGTAAATTAACACACCTAAGTATTAAACAGAATCATGATCAGGTATGGCTCCTCGGATCACCTATCTTGGGTAAGTCAACTCTTCTCTACTTACGAAATCCCTCGGGTCCTATCTTCTAGGTCTTATCACTACCTCATACCTATCACTGAACGCCCTGCGGAAACCTTGTCTTTCATATTTACTCAGACCATCCTCTCTGAGTTAGTATTTCCATTCAACTTTAATGGGAAAGTTAGGGATCACGTTTGCTTGAACTCATCCAAATTTGTTAAGACGGGGTTAAATTGGTTGAATGATTTTAATGTCATCATTAAGGCTTTCATACCCCTGTTGTCCTCTTCATTATGTGGGGATACAGGTTTATTTCTATTACTACTTCATTCTGTGAACTTAAACTTTCCATAGGCTTAAGAACTTCAAAACGAAATAAGCAAGTGAATGAAACTGGAAACAGAAGAAGGTAAACAAAACATTCTCATTAAATGGAAAGGTAAATTACATTAGCTAACCACCTGAAGTGGTTGTTACATATAAAAAAAAAAAAAAACCACAACTACAGACAACTAAACCCTAGTTTTATGCCTGGTCGGTCTGAGGAGGAGCGCTATCATGGCCGCTCGGCTCGGTCGCTGAAGGAACTGCTTCCTTAGCCTCGTTGGGATCCGCAGTCACAGAAGTGGCCCCCGAAGCGACTTGTTCCTTCTGAATCTCTTGAGCGACCTCAAGAGGGGCGAGTGGTTGGCTCATTTGCTCCGGGGCTCGTGGCGAAGAGGAGGAGGGGTCAGCCGGGGGCAAAGCGAGGTCTGGATGGAAGTACGTTCTTCCCGGCTGCCTGAGCTCCGAGTCGGCTGGGACCCCTGCCATGTTCAGGGCCTCCTCCCAAGTGGACTGGCAGTAATCCCTACAAACTTCAGTGACCTCCTCCGCGAGCCTTTTTTCTGTTTCCTCGATGCCGCGGAGGTATTCGGCCTCCTTCTCGGCCTCGACAGCCCTCAGCGCTTCCAGAGCCTTCTTTTCAGCCTTCTCGGCCCTCTCCGCTCGGGCATGAAGCTCCAAGACCAGTTGCCTCTCAGTTGCGAGCTCTGTTTCCGTCATGTGCAACTTTTTTCACTAATCTTTAGCCTGATCTTGGGCACTCTTCAGCCCAGCTTCCGCGCTTCTTCTCTCTCTTTCTTCAATAGTTAGCTTCTTGGCTAACTCCAGCTTCTGATGTTGTAACTCCCCCAGGCTTTTCTCGACCTTCTTGCGAGATTGGGTCTCGGCCCTGGCCAAATTACGGGCGTCCCTAACCCAATCCTCTGCCACGTAGATCTGCTGGGTGAGCTGCACAATAAGGAAAAACAAATTTACATCACCACAAAGATAACAAAGTTGCACAGTTTAAACATAAATAAATCCTATGTGCACCGAGGTGACCAGGAACTTACCATGGCCAAGTCCCTCTTCATGGACATAAATAGATCGGCCTGCCTCTAGGACCTCACCGCATCCATGTCCTGCGGTAGGAGCAGTGGGCGCTCTAAGGCCTCGACGATGTAGCCCGAGTGCCCGCTTTGGAACTCCCGTATGGAGGCGGTGGCAGGGATGGGAGCCCCATCCAGATCCAGCCGCAGAGCCCAGGCCGGTGGTTGCTGAGCCTCCCTCAGGTGGGGGTCACTCCTATGCCTAGGTGGGGAAACCCTCCTATCATCTCTCCCCACTTTCTGTTGTTTCGCCCCTTTTTGCTACCGAGGGGACACTTCACCCTCCTCGGCTTCCAAGTCCACGACCTTCTTCTTCCTCTTCAAATCTGGCATGGGAAAAAGGCCGGTTGCAGCAGTGGGGAGAGGAGGAGAGGGAGGCAATTTCCCAGCGTCCTTCTCTTTGGGGGCCTCCTTGGACGAGGCGCCCGCATTCCGCCCTGCCACGAGGGCTTTCAATCCCTTTCTCGGCTACAAAGGCATCTCGTCCGTGTCTTCCGAAGTCTCGGGACTTTAAGAGCTAAGAGGTTTGGTCTGCACTTCTTCCTCCTCTTCGAATCGGAATTGGTCTATTTCCGTGTCCAAATATGGCAGAGTAGAAGCGGACTCTTCCCTTTGTGCAACTTGTTGAGGGGCAATCTGTTGGAGCGGCCAGGGAACCGGAGGAAGGTCTTTGTTTGCCAAAAAGCCCGGCCGAGATACGCCTATCCGACGTATTCTTTTGTCCCCCGCTCGGATAGAGTCCCCTACTTCTTGGAAATTGTCTGATATTGGAGCGAAGTCCAAAATCAAGTGAACGGCGCGCAGCTGGCCGTCAGAATGAACAAACACCTCGGAGCGCAGCAGATGGTTCAGGCCGGGCACATTCACAAGACTGAGCTTGGGAGCGACAAACTGTCTATCTGCAGTCACAATCAAAAGAAAAACACAAGATGAGTCACACCTCTAAGCCAAACGCATACACAATAAAATAAAGTGAAATCTAAACTGCAAACCCTATAATTATCTTAATCTAGTCCTAGTACACCCCACCTGGCTCCCCTTCCGTGGTCGGACAATGGAGGCCGTCATGCCACGCCCCTGAGATGATGACGTGGTCGTCCTTCATGCCCTTGTTGGACTTCGGGAGACACGAAATCATCTTTACAACTGGAGATCGGGACTTCAAGTAGTACCCCCCTTCCTTCAAGAAATGACATTCGTACATATGTACGACGTCATGCCAGGTAAGCCGTAAACCCATTATCTCATTGAGGGCGTCTACACTACCCAGAATCCTAAACATATTAGCGGCATATTGGTGCGGACACAGTCTATGATTCCTAAGGTACTCCCTAGTAACGTTACCCATAGGAATGGTCATTCCCCCCTCTAAAAAGGCGATTACGGGAATAACCACCTCACCGGTCCTCCTAGAGGTTAAAATGTTCTCCGGAGGACAGTAACGGAGATTAACCCCTTCGAGAATATTATATTTCGCCTTAAAAAGCTCTACGGCCACTGGGGTATCGACTAAATTCTTAAACCTACCCATATGGATATCTATAAGGGTGCTACGAGACTCTCCTAAGGCGAGAAAATGTAAAAAGACGAAGGCCGAGGTACTCGGCCGAGATGAAAAGAAGACTGGGAAACCAAATACTTACAAGAACAGTAGGTATTTTTGGTTCGATGGCTTCTGAGAAATCTAGGATCCTTGGTGAAAGTGTGCTCGGAGTTACTAGAAAAGGATGATACAGAAGGGCTAGAATGCTCGAGAACTCTGATGTACCAAATGAGTCAAACCGCTCCCTCAGAGCCCCTTATATAGTAGAGGAAAATGAGTGGGAGTTATCCCGCTCGAAATTTCACAAAGAAATCTCAGCCGCACGATCTGCACCTCACCGTTAATCAAGGAGACAAAGCGCCACCCAGAGCTATTAATGACGCGCTACAATTTTCGAAGCGTCTTTGGAAATCGAAAGTCTCACGAAACAGCGCCTCCACGTGGATTAGTTAAGGGGTTTGATGGGCTTCACCCCTGCGAAAGTCAAAATCAGCGCCTCCACGTGGATTAGTTAAGGGGTTTGATGGGCTTCACCCCTGCGGAAGTCAAAATCCCGCCTTTCTCCTCGGATAAGAGAAGAAAACCGGAATTTTGAGGGGCTATTGTAGGGGTAAAAGGCCCAATACCAGATCTTGGACCGTGGGCCTGTCCGAGGAGACCTATACATCTGAGGACAACAAATCTTGAGGGGTTTGCCCGGCCTAATTCAATTCTGAAGTGTAAGTCATGTGGAAAAAGGACTGGTCCAAGGAGTCTTGCCTGTTCGGACTTTCAAAAGGGTGTCCCAAATGAATGCTCCTACATCAATCCTAACTCCCCCAGAGAATCCCTTGATCTATATGGACAAAAAGGACAGGTGGCAAAAATTAAATATTAGGCAAAAGGCTGCTGCCACCGCATTTATGATCCTGCAGCTAACATCATGGCCGTATTAATGGGAAAAGACACCTGAACAGTGACCCTCACCCTTTGCAACTGCCAGATGAAGACCCTAGAGGGAGGCTGATAGGACAAGTATCAAGAAAAACCCATGTAACGCAGGAAGGGCATATAAATAGAAGAAAAAAGAAAGAAAAGGGGGGGACAATCAAGAAAGAGAGAGAGAGAAAAAAAAAGAGAAGTACTCATAGCATTTGTATTAGCATACTCCTCGGACTATACCGAGAAGAATATTGTACCAATCAAATATCTTATTAATACATATTTGGTCGTAACCATACTTGGGCCTCCAACCCATACAAATTCAGTCAAGTGTTCTTCAGCCCACTCTCTTTACAAATTCATTTTAAGGATACCATACACAGCTTGAGCCCCAACTTATTCTGTTCAAAGACCCGATCCACGATCTGTGTCCTTACAATTATTATTATTATTATTATTATTATTATTATTATTATTGTATGGATATAGATTGATCCAAAATTAGCTTTGTATTTATTGTCTCTAGGGCATCAAGTGATGGTTTAGTCTTCTTATCAAAAAAGCGATGGTTTAGTCCAACAAGGCCTAAATGGGTCATAAAAGGCCCAAGGCCTCTTATCTAATTACTACTTTACCAGTAGAACATTATTTAATACCAGTAATTGAAAACTGTGGCGGCTCCGTGTGAAAATAAATTAATTTACACATCATGGGTCCCACAGTCATCACAACCGTCAGATCAGTTAGATCTGCATCAAGACCCCAATAAAGCACCGTTCAAATTTCAAAAATAGTCTGTCCCAACCCCAACACAGAAGAGAAGAGTCGACCGTTGGAGGTCATCTTTGCTGGGTGAACTGTATCTGTATGAACCTTAAAGAAAACAACAAAAATAGAAGCTAATTGAAAACCAAAGCAAATCCATAAACGCTCTGTATTCATTTCGACAGATTACTTCACAAAAAAAGGACTAGATGATGAGACGCCATGGCTGGCAACGTCCTCTGCACCCTCTACAGGTAAAGCTTCACTACTTTACCAGCTCTGGAATTGATTTTTTTTTGTTTGTTTATTTTTTTACTAAAAATTTGATCTTTATGTAATGTGTGATTTAGTACAAGGCACCTAATTATGCATAAAAAGGATAATCTACCTTGCAAGCAATTTGACCCATCTCAAAGAATTAGACCCTCTAGACTTTTTAGTGATTTGAAGCTGAATTAGATGCAAAATCTGGTCTTTGTAAACGAATGAAAGCAAATGCGTTTGATTGATCTTTTTTTCCTTCCCCTGAAGCTAGTTGAATGTTTGCGGTGAAAACTTTCTATTTATGAAAGTGTGATCTAGTACAAGGCACCTAATTGAATTAAGTTTGCTACTCTATTTTGTATGCTACCTTACCTACCTCATAGGATTAGGCACTCTTGAGTTTTCAGTAATTTGAAGCTGAATTAGATGCAAAATCTGATCTTTGTAGATGAATGAAACTGAATACGATTGATGTTCTTTACTGAAGGTTTCTATTTATGGAAAGTGTGATCTAGTAAAAGGCACCTACTTGATTGAATTTGCTACTCTATTTCCTAAGCAACCTGAACCCACCTCATAGAATTAGACCCTCTTGGGTTTTGAGTAATTTAATGCTGAATCAGATGCAAAATCTGGCCTTTGTAGAGTAAATGAAATAGAAAACGATTGGTGTTCTTTCCTGAAGCTAGTTGTATATTTGTGGCGAAAAAAATGTTCTGTTCATGGTTATGGAATGTGTGATCAAGGGCAAGGAACATAATTGTGTATAAAATTACTACTCTACTTTGTAAGCAACCTGACCCCACCTCATAGAATGAAGCCCTCTTAGGTTTTCAGCAAATTGCAGCTGAATTAGATGCAAAATATGGTCTTTGTAGATGAATGGAAGTGGATACAATTGATTTTTTTTTTTTTTTTAGTTCCTGAAACAAGTTGTATTTTTGTGACTAAAAATGATCTCTTTGTGGAATGGGTGATCAAGTACGAGTGTACAGACCTAATTGTGAACAAAATTGCTACTCTACTTCATAAGCAACCTGAGTACCTGACCCACCTCATGGAACTAGGCCCTCTTGAGTTTTAATAATTTGAAGCTTAATTAAAAGCAAAATCTGGTCTTTGTAGATTAATAAAAGTGAATGCAATTGATGTTTTTCCTGAAGCTAGTTGCAAATTTGTGGCCAAAAAAAAATTCTCATTTTGGAATATGTGATCAAGGACAAGGGTCCTAATTGTCACAAAATTGCTACTCTGCTTTGTAAGCAATTTGACCTACCTCACAGAATTAGGCCCCTTGAGTTCTTAGTAATTTGAAGCTGAATGAGATACAAAATCTGGAATTTGTAGATGAACCCAAATGCTTTTAACTTTTGTTTTCTATGAATCAATCTGTTATTTGTATTGACGGGCAAACAATTGCAGATGGTGGGAATGGCAATTTACAGTTTTCTGGTTGTTTTCTTCTATACTTTCCTGGGGCTTTTCCTTGGAAACAGAATTGCAGAAATCACAATCACCACGCTGTTTTCCTTTGTGGTAATGTATCGAATTAGACTTTCAATCTGCTTTCTCCCTAATTGAATTGTTACTTTCTCATTGAGAATGACCTTATTCATCTCATTTTCAGGCACTTTCTGTAATGTTTCTATTTGTAAGGTGCACCGCCATTGACCCAACTGACAAAACCAGCCTTAGGAAGAAGAAAAGAGCCAAATCTAAGAGTGGAATTGCAAAGCTGAATTATGGGTTTATAATGGGTCAGATAGTTGTGAGGTTTTTAAGGAGAGTAGAAAGGAAGATCCTTAAGACTTTTATCAGGAGGAAGTATCTGGATCCATGGAAAACTAGTGCTCAAATGGAGCCCTTGCTTCCATTTCCCCTTGTCATGAAGGATGATGCTGTTGCACCTGATTCAAGAGAGGATGACATCTCATTTTGCTCGCTATGCGATTTTGAGGTAAGCTGCGAATTAATAATGCCTGCCATAGCTTTTTTTCTAAAGTAGAAACAGATTTAGCCACGCAGAGTCATTGGACAGAATTGTAGTTATACAACTTATACTAAGTACGTTTATTGCTATATAAGACTAGTACTGGTAACCTCACAATGGATTTTTTTACGAGTGTCAGAATCCATTATTGGACTTTCATTTTGCAGGTAAAAAAGCACAGTAAGCATTGTAGGACCTGTAACAGGTGTGTTGAAGGGTTTGATCACCATTGCAGGGTAAAATCGTGTTGTATATATTCTTGCTACCTTTTATCCCTCTTTAGTTCTGTTGACTTCAAGTTAGGATCTTTAAGAAAATCTACGTTATCAATTGAATGCAATTGGGCTTTTCTATCTTTTTTTCAGTGGTTAAACAACTGTGTTGGGAAAAGAAATTACACAACATTCATTATGCTGATGACTTTCGTCTTGTTAATGGTCAGTTACTTCATGTCTTTCAGTTCTTTGAAACTGCCTAAAAGAACCTTGAATAATCTTCTGTTTAGTTGATTCCCATGCCAACGATATTGTTGCTGCTACAGCTAATCATAGAAGGAGGAACTGCCATTGCTATATTCATCAGGTGCTTTGCAGACAAAGGAGGAGTTGAGAGGGAGCTGGTGAGCAGGCTCTATATTCAGTTCCCAAGAGGGGTTCTTGCCACAATATCGGTAATATTAAGTTTCTTCATCAATGTCACATTGCAATTGCTTCAGATGCAAATTCAGTTCTTCATTGATTTATAATCGTTGAAATTTGAAATGCCACAGGTACTCCTGTTCCTAATGACAGCTTATGGTTCAGCAGCACTAGGACAACTTTTCTTCTTTCATGTGGTTCTCATTCGGAAGGTAATTGTCATGGTTGCTATCTGGCTGTTTCCACTTCTAAATTGCTCAGTCCTGACTTCAACATTACAACCATGTGCACATGCTTGTACATATCAAACCTTTTAGTAGAAGGAAAAGGCAGACACCAGAACTGTTACCAAAGGTTCACTTGTCTAGTCATTGTAGTGCCCAGGTTTCAGCCTCCTTTCCTAGTTAACAGAAATCTTCGTTTATATGATCCTCAAGTCTAACAGGAAGTTATGGGAACAAACTGCTTTACTGAAGAGAATCAAATTACATATTTCATTGCTTCTGATTAGCAATTTTTTAACACACACACATACAAAGTGACCAGTCAATTCAATGGTTTAATTCTTTGCCTTGAATTATTCTCCACTTACAATCTTTCGCACTGAAAACTTTGCTCTTGACTTGCTTATCTATAGTCTCACTAGTATGCATATCTGCAGGGAATGAGAACTTATGACTACATCTTGGCAATGAAAGAGGAGAACCAATCTATGGAACTAGATCCTTTTAATGAATCTGATTTTTCTTCTGATGAAAGCACTGATTTTGATGATTCACCTGAAAAACCATCATTTGTGTCACGGTTTATATGCAGAGGATACAGAAGAAATCAGGTAAGGTTTAAGATTTATACAGCCTGCCTTTATTTTGCACCTTTTTAAGCTATAAGCCCATCCACGTTACTGGATACTTGTTCATGTTGATTTCTAGAATCCGCCAAGGTTGTCTATAAGGATTGATAGAGATCCTGAGCTGTCTAACTTGCCCAAGAGACAAGGCTTCCATGTAAAGATTGACCCGTGGAAACTTATAAATTTGAGCAGAGAGAAAGCTTTAATAGCAGTTGAGAAGGCCAGAGAAAAGCTCATGAAACAGAAGTCAGAGGTGGATATTGATTCGTTAAAGCCACTACCACTGGAGACTAAACGCGGACCACTGGTGAACACGGATAGAAGTATGTCTAATCCAGGAACAAGCTCAACACCTCTCATATCAAAAGTAAGGCATCCCAGCTCACCCGGAACGTTTTCAAGTCCAAGAAGGCGTTTTTCTGGATCTCCAACCATGTTCTCTGGAATTGTGGCGTCGCCCAAGCACAAGTACAGAAACAGTTTTGACTTGAAGTTAACAGAGGTGTCCAAAGAACTTGAAACTTACATTTCAAGGCAGGTTTTATGTTCCGTAATTAAGAAGGATGGGAGTGAGGCATCCCCAAGATAGGCATTGTATTTAAAAAAATTGGATTCTCAGCCTTTGAGAAAAAAATGTTTGTTGATTGTGTATTCTTGATGGGCATCTTACTCGTGAAATTCATATTAGTACATTATGTTACATGTTACTCTTACAAATTATATCTGATTTTTTTTTCAGGCTGAGAAATACATGTACTTTTCAAACTAAGTCTACTCAAATCAAATAATACCCTTTCCACAGATGGACATGTTGATGGTATGGACAAATTATATCTGATGTTGCTTTAACTTCTATGCGGTAACTTTCTCAATTGACTTCATCATTGTCTAGCTCCCATAATCATACATTAGGTAGGTAGAACATGCTCCATTGTGCCAGTAGCTCTTTTTTTCTTTTTTCCTTTTTGGGGCCTTATTTTTTAAGAGATCTGTGTTAATGGTTTTTTCTGAAACCGAAAGACTTGGATCTGTTTGGTGTTCAGTAATGAAATTAAAATAGAAAAATAATACGTCCACAATATTTTTACAACAAATCTTAAGTAGCAAGTTGTTACTGGTTGTTATTGTTGAGGCAAAAAAGTAATCTTAGTATTAGATTCAAATTTAAACCAATAACAACTAACCACCTCTGATTTGTTGTGAAAATGTTATGGACGTAGCACCTCTCATTAAAATATGCCTTCATTTCTCAATCAAGGGCGGGTAATGAGGAATTTACCTGTAGAACCAGCCAAATTCTCCCCATGTGCTACACTTTTGCCTTTGATTCTGTGCATAGTAAGTTAAACTCACAATGACAAATAGTGACAAAAAAGTTTCTAAATACACAAAATCTTCGTGAAATTTGTTTCTCTACATAAAGTTTGAAAGATTGAATATCTGAAAATCATATATAACTCCAAAAATAAAAAGAAAACTGTTTTCAAGACAAGCTCATTCTATTTCCACTTTCTAATAAATCACTCACTTATTTGTTACTGCACACAAAGTTACAAGAAACAATCATCTCAGTACCCATCTCAAAAGCCAATAGCAACAGATCAGCAACTCCACTCAGCTTCTTATCTCTGGTGGTCATTTCATCAGAAGGCGGTAGTGGGCACTCATGTTTAGAATCGGCAAGAATCAAATTTTCAACTTAAACTCGACACTAACAAAATGTGATTTCACAAAAAGAGGAAATGCTATACTTTCTCTTGATTTACCAAGACCGCAACCAAGCACCTCTATTCTGATTGCTTGAACCCCGTAAGTGACTTGACAGATTGTAACACTCTGAGTACTGCTCAGGACAGACAATCTCCTTGAGAGGCTCACAAGTTTTTGGGTAAACTAAATCAGAATACCCTTGAATATAAGAGCAGTTCCATGGAGAGTCTGAAGTTACATGAAGGGTAATGTTGGACAGGCAAATGTCAAGAAAATCATCCCCTTTTATACCCTCAAGGAGGCCTGCAAATTTTATATTCTCTCCTATGACATCTTTGATTGTTATCCTTCCTATTGAAGGAAGATCATTCGGGTCATAAAATTTATCTGGGTGCTCCCCATAGTGACCAATGAACCTTATAGCTATATCTACATTAGCCAAAGTCACATTTGATATGTAGATATCTCTTACATAACCACCCCTTCCAGGTGATGTCTTTATTGAGATACCTGTCCTCGAATTGAAAAACTGAAGGCTTTCTGCATAAACCTGTGATACACCTCCAGACATCTCACTCCCAATTGCAATCCCTGCACTTTGAGTCTCTCCAATAAGCCTGCGGATAGTAATGTTTGTACTTGGACGACCATATGTAGTGCCATACTCATCCCATCCACTTTTGATGGCAATAAGGTCATCTCCAGTGCTAATATAACAGTCTTCAATGCAAACATTATCAGAGGAATCTGAACGCAATTTTAAGTATGGGTGAGAACGCTATCCATTGTTCATAACAAGTTACTGAACTTGAATAAAGAAATTGGAATGACACTAAGTTCCAGCCATTAAGAAATATATTCAAGTAACTATGTATCTGGCATTTGGAAAATAGAAATAAAGGATTCTTAAAAATAATGGGCAGGAAACCATTGACAGTTAAATTCAAAGAGAATTATCACCTTGGTATAGTCCACCCTTGAAATACTGATATCTTTTAACTAACTTTTTGGTTATATTGCAAAAGTTAAAACTGAAGACTGCTTATAGGCTTATGTACAAAGAAAGTTTCCCATTCTTTGCTTCATCTAAATTTCATGTCAAAGACTAGAATCATCAAGCCTTTCATGGTTTAAGGAAAAGGTGAATTGATAAGACAAAAATACATGTTTGGAATTTGCAATTCAAAAATCAGTCATTTACCATTCAAATAGAAAGAAAGAGTCTTTGGCCTGGAAGACTCACCTGGATCTATTCCGTC
The DNA here is from genome assembly GCA_033629205.1 of Lithocarpus polystachyus. NCBI lineage: Eukaryota > Viridiplantae > Streptophyta > Magnoliopsida > Fagales > Fagaceae > Lithocarpus > Lithocarpus polystachyus. Next base: position 36,924,851 of record CM066173.1, on the reverse strand, counting down.
TGTGTTAGGGGAATCATGAGGAGCAAGGATTCTCACATTCTGGACAGAAACTTGGCTGTTCATCCAGAAAAACAGTCTCAACTCTCCCCCTACTTCATAAAAGCTTCACTTTTGCACAGTTTTATAATGGCAATAAAAACACATGAATTCAATCCTTCTGAAGAGGACAAACCTGCAATATACAGGGTGAATGGTCCAAAATGGTGAATTCAAGAAGGTGAGGTTTGAGATGACAACCCCAGTTGAGTTCATCAACTCAACCAAATGGGGCCGTGTATAGTTCAGGCTTCCATTCCAAAACCAGTTCCACCAGATGTCACCTTGACCATCAATAATTCCATTGTTACCTGTATGAAGAAATTAAGCATTGAAAAAATAAATTAATTAAATAAAATAAAATAAAAACCCATAAAAAATGCATATGGAAGATGATTCTTCATTAATATCACGAACCTGTTATGATAACATCTGTTAAATTGCGTCCATAAATGAGGCTTCGATGCCTTCCCCCTGGTAACTCCCTACCTCGGCCATATGATGGCAAAGGATCAACGACTGGCCAATCATCAGAGTTCTGAAACAATGCAGCATAACCTATTTAGTATCATGTGCTTTAATGTCATGACTGTTATTTCAAGGAAAAACAGATAGCTTGCACCACCCTGTTGATGAAGGTCAAAAAATAGGAAATTGCTAAAGCTATAACAAAAACTTACAAACTTATGTAACAATGAATATGATTGGTGCCACTTCAACAACATAATAAATAACTGTCTTAATTATTTTTTTGTGATTTCGTGACATATCAGTTTGTTAGACTCATACAATAAAATTATAATACCTTTCACATCACTCCTAAAATTATTCCTAAATATGGACTAGCAGCGGAGCATTAATGATTATGGATAAGTAAATGAATTATTACAGTAACATATCTATCCCAAAAAATACATTGATTTTGCTTGTAATTCAGTCAAAACTCAAAACCAACTTCACTAGAATGAGCATTAGTTTTTCTAACCATATTGTGAATAGCTCTATACTGTCCCTCATACTAAATTTCCTATCTTAGATTAATTGCAAAGATGTCATTTAAAGCAGAGGCAAATCATCTGCAAATTTTCATATTTAATATTCATGTTTACAAGCTTTTCTGCTAATGAGGGAAGGTGAATGCTTACTGTTGATCCAAGAATTACTGCATCCTTATCTAACCAAAGAGTAAGATGACTAATGAGATCGAAGCTTCCTGTCAACCACTGGCCTGCCGGGACAAAAAGCTTGGCCCCACCCTTGTCTGCAAATGAATTGAGATAGAAGATGGCATTCTGAAAGGCTTTTGTATTGAGAGTGGACCCATCTCCAACCGCGCCAAATTCAGTAATTGAGACACTGTGAGGTCGAATTTCCCCTGAATTTGTCTGTTTGCAACATGAGTTGCCCTTGGCAGCCCATGAAGCATCACTGAGTAAAGCAAGTACCAGAAGCACATCCACCAGCTGAAAGAGAAAAGTTTAACATTGATTACATTAAAAAAAAAAAAAAAAAAAAAAAAGACCATTAGTAGTGTGTTTGGGTGACTGTTTAAGCAGCTTCCTTTTGATCTGACTTACTGTCCTAACAAGAGAATGGAAAGAAAGAGCTAGGCAAATGAAGTATAAGCTGAAATAGCAACAAATGGTTAAAGGGGAAGCAAAGAACACATAAGAGTTCTTTAATTGAAGCATTTGAATCCTACCCAAATCACTCAATGATGATAGAATAGCTGGGAAAATAACCTACATTTTTTGCAAAAAAGATAATAGACCAAGAAGAGCTTCAAGAATTACAGAAAGGAAAAAGAAAAAAGAAAAGAAAACTAACTAATTATTAAAATACCAGTTATCCACCACCACTCTTTAAATAAAGAATGAAACAAAAAACCAAAAACAAAAACTTTACCCAATCAGATTCTAGAAAAGTTTCAATATAAAATTAATATGTGCTTAATTTGTGGCTGAAACAAGATGATTTAAGTAGTCATTGCATGAATTTTCAGCAAAGAAAATAGAAAATCAGAATCAGAACAAGCACCAAAAGAAAGCAGGAAACAAAGTAAGCAGTGATCAAAATAAGTACTCACAGTAAAAGATCTCGTCATGTGACTGAGATCTGTTTCCTCTTTAGCCCAAGCACAAAAAGAAAAAGTTATATAGGCAAAACTACTCAGCCACCTCCAAATTCCCCAAAAGCAGCAAACAAAAGAAAGCTTGAAGAGCAGGAGGCTGATGTATTGTTTTTGTTGATCAAGTAGCAAGTGTGATTAGATGGGTCACTCAGAGAGCTACCAACATCAACACCCAAATGAAAATCATTGATAGTGACCGTTGCTGCCCGCCAAAACTTTTGCAGTAGGCCCTCCCTTGTTCCTTCAACCTCCTTCAATGACTCTTTCTCTCTCTCTCTCTCTCTCTGTGATGATAACGAAGGATACCCAGAAAGCTAATGAGGATGGATAAGCCAAAACTCAATGAAATCCAAGGTGGGGGTGACAATCAACTATGCTGTGCAGCAAAGGAGTGGTTTTGAGTGCGAGTGTGATTATCTGTCTGTACGTATATGTTTCTTTCTTTTGATACTACTAATTTGAGACACCCTCAAAACTCAGTCACTTTGCCTTTTTCCTATACATATTGACTGTGAGTGAGTTTTTGAGAGTCTTTGAGAGTTTTAAGGTTAGAGAATTATATAGAGAGAGAGATTGAGATAAAGATTAAGATTTTAAGATTTTTTTTTTTTTTTTTATGGGAAGGTTTTAAGATTTTCAAGGGACATTTGAGTCTCTCTCTCATCCCATGTGACTAATCTTCTGTCCAAGTTTTAAGTTCGTAAATTCCGCCAAAAAGTCAAATAAACTGAAATATAACACAATTTCACTTCTTCTTCACTCATCATTTGCTCTGTTCTGTTCTCTCTCTCTTTCTTAAAAAAGTTGTTTTGAAAAGTGTTTATCTTTCTCTGTTTCTGCTTCTGTTTTTGTTTTTAGTTGTGTTGTTATCTAAACACACTCAATACTCTTAGCTGGCCTAAAAGCGGTGGAAATCGGTCATGGACAAAATAAATAAATAAATAAATAGATAACCAATATAAAGGCTCTGCTGGTTTTGTTTTGGGGAGCATAGGATTGGATCATTCCTACGGCAACAGAGTTGGAACTGTTGACATTCGTGTGTTTTGCAATTGTGTCTTTGTGCATATTACTTTATCTTCTTTGGCTTATTTCATTGTTTTATGCATTTGGTCCTGTTAAAAAAAATTTAAAAAAAAAAAAAGTAAAACAATGGAATGGAGAGAGAGCAATTTGCTATTAAATTATTATTTTAGTTTAAATTTTGTCATTTTAGTTTATTAATTTTGACAACATTATCAATTTAGTCCTTCCGTCGGTTTAAAAACAATGTTAACTCTCTTATACGATACTGTTTTACACTATAAAATAAAATAAGAGAGTAAACAACATTTTTCAAATGACAATAAACAGAACAGTTAAAATGACAAAGCATTGTCAAAGTTAGAGACTAAAAAGATAAATATAAACTTTAGTGGATTAAAATGATAATTCAATAAATTTATAAGGCGTAAGAAATATTTTTACCCCTTTTTTTTTTGAGGTAGAATTAGAATTGTTCAATGGCCTTTTAGCAAACACATCTGGAACCATCCATGATATTCCACATCGAATATCCTTAAATACCCTAACAAGTCCTGAGTTCATTATTTCCTTAGTTTGAAAAAGTCTTTGCAGCTAAACATGCAATTGACCTGTGGCTGTTACTCATTGGTGAATGTCCCCTTGGAATATTTCTTATTAGCGAGCTCTAATTGTAATGCAATGTTGTGAATCTTGTGATGGTGCTAGTGAACAATATAATTGCTTAAATTCAATAAGGTGTCGATTTAATGAACTCCTGGGGTATGATGGGATTATTGGAGGCAACAATGACTTCTATTACTGTTCATATAAAAAAAAAAAACAGATAATTTTTTAACCCCAAAAACTCCATGAGATAATTTTTTTGTCTCTTATTAGTATGTAACACTATGATTGTTAGTATGTAATCTGGTTTTAAAAAGAGGGCATAACTTAATCTGTAGAAAGGGCCAAGGAATAATAAAAGATAAAGAAAAAGATAAAAAGAAGGAAGACAACAAGGCCTACCCACATACATACCAGACATGAAGAGAATGCTTAACTAAACTAGCACTTATAAAACGCAATCTAATACTATAAAATAAGAAAAGTGGTCATTGCTTCATATAAATACAAAAGCATTGTGTACTAGTTTTGCTTGTGCATTAATTTATGGAAGTAGCAGTGCTAAATGTTAATTGCAAATTGAAGCAATTAAGAAAAATTGTCTAAAAAGAAGGGGACAAGGGCCAAGGGAGAGAGATACAAAGGGAAGCGAGTGAGGTCGTAATCGTCTGTGGACATTGTTAAAGAAAAGGTAAGGTTTCCAAAGTCAGGTATCCAATGCCCAGTTTAATCAAACACAAACAGTTATGGGTGTAAACTGTAAAATACTGTAAAGCATAAATATGACTGTCCCAACATCATGTTTGATCCGCATGCATGAGATCAGCATGCTTTCTAAGACAACTAACTGTCTTTGCTTTGCTTAAACAGGGTGCAATTTATTAGTGAAATCCACCAATTTCTTGTATCATTAACCTTTTTTTTACCTAATCTTCACTAGATTTTGTTTTGAATTATTACATTTGTCTCATTCAGGGGAGAGACTAGCAAACATCAAGCATGCAATGTAGATCTGCTTTGGGTGTTTGTTTTATATATATATACTATGAGATTTGAAACTCATAGTATCGTGATTATTCTTTATCATTAGGCTAAAATATCAATAAATTTGTCTTTTTAACCAAAATTTAAAACTGGATCAATTTATTCAAGAGAAAGACTTTACTATTTAAGTTAATGGGACTCACCTTTAATAACTTTATCATGCTCAAGTCAAAAGATTCTATGAATGCATTTTAATATAAATTTTAATTTAATTTAACAAAAAACAGTTAATATAAGGGCTTTCCAGTCAGATTCCTTGTATTTCTATTGGGGCCTGAATGAACAAGGAGGTCACATGAAAAAAGAGGAAAAAAAAAAAAAAAAAAAAGCAGAAGTGGTAGCGTGGTAGGCAGAGGATAATCATCAATCTTAATATGCCATGTTTTGCAAAAAGATTGACAAAATTAACGTATGGTAATCTAGATGCTCCAAATCGTAATGAACTCAAATTTCCCACCTTTGATTTGTGTTTGGTTAAGTATGAAATAATGATTAGCATTTTACTTGCAAGCTTTGATATCCTAATACCTTTTGCCAATATGGCAATACAAGTGAAAGTGATACATACACTAACTTATATATTGACAGGGGATCATTTGCTTGCAAAGTTTCACTGGCCCTTCAAAATAATTGTGAGGATTTACTAAAGATTGAATTTTTTCTTTGATAATGAGTAATGAATTTTACGTCTAACATACATAATCTTTCCCTGTCATAGTACTAAACCTTATTTGAAGTAAGAACATAGTGTATATGCAACCCATACAAGCATAATCACATTGAGTAATTATTCCTTCAAAGGTAATTAAAATCATATTCCTGTTAATCAAAGCCATCCGGAGTCCCCTAGTAATAGCAATCTAAGTTGCAGCATCATAGTCAACAATACAGTCACCAGGAGTATAGTATTTCCGGAATTTCTAACGTGAGGAAAAACTATTCAATATTCTCAAAATACAATAACATGTTATTCATTATATCACGTGATATCTCATTCTTTTACATGAATTGTAAGTTTTATTACAAACTTAACTAATAAAACTTGTCATTCATGTAAGAATCTCATTCTTTCACATGAATTGTAGGTTTATTATAAATTTAATTAATAAAACATGCCATTCATGTAAAAAGAGAGTGCCGTTATACTCACAAAATACTAAATAAGCATAATTGCCTTTTGTTCTATGTACATAACTCTTGAACAATTTATGATATTTTTCTATACCATTTATTTTATAGTAATCATCTTAAATGGCTAATTTTTTTATATGCACTAATAAATATGTTTGTAAATTTAAAAAAAAAAAGTTAATTTATTTTATTTTTATTTTTTGAGAAAGAAAGAAAGAAAAAGGTTGAGGTATAATACAATCAAACAAACAGCCGTGTATTTGAAAGAAGACACGGGCAACATGGACCATAATGCGTGCACCAAATGTACCAACCAACTTGTCTTTAGCATATCAATAAAACTCAATAATTGAAGTAGAAGCATCACTACTTCCATGTCATGTGAGAACCCAAAATAACACCCATCCATAATAAATGCTTCTCGACTATGGACTGTGGACGCATATTTATATATAACACATGGGTTGTTGAGTTGTTACTTTGTACCTATATTCTTTATGTCTAAATTTAAAGAAATCCCTCCCAAGCATCTTTTATCTCCTATTCCCAATGGATCCAAATTTTGGAGACCTTTTGTTTGCAAGGATTCGAATCAACATTCAAGTACTTATATCATGAGAATCAAAACTACCCTCTTTGGACTTTTGAGCAAAACACTTCTTTAAGCCCCTAGGGCTTGGATTGTTCTATACTTTTATTCCATGAGGAATCTCTCAAACTAAAATTTTGGTTTTTTGTTTTTAATGTAAGTATTAAGTAAGAGGGATCAACTATGAAATTAGGACACCAATCACACTCTTGTCACGTCAATTTATAAGTTTTTTTAAAGTAAAATTTATAATAATTTTAGTATTTTCCTTGAAGTTAATGTAGTGAATAATTGACAAACATTAGTAGTGTTAATTGGTTGCGGTACAAATAGGCACAACCACTAATGGTCTAATATATTCCTATGTGTTTTGTTCCAATATACAGGACCATCCACTGTGGTTTCTATCATTTACAGTATGAAAGCGCCTCGTCATAATTTCCGCCATGTAAATTTCTCACATGTTCTTAGATAAAGAAAAAGATATACTCATTTATTAACAAAACATGTTTTTGACATTATTAATTTTTTTTTTTTCTGTTTAGATTAAAGAGAGTCCTTATTTTCTTGAATAAGCACTACTTTAAAATGTACTATCCATTTCTAGTTTATAATATTCTCAGATTTCCTATACATGTGACCATATTTATGTGAGAAAGAAGGTAGCAAATGGCTGATGCAATGGAGAAGTGAAATTGTGGATATAAATTGGCTTCAATTTGTAAATTCCTGCTCCACACTCAGTCTTCTATCGAAATAAGATATTGCTTACAATAAATAATCGGTATTGATCTCTGCCAAATTTGTAAGTACGCTAATAATTGAGCCAATAGATTAAATGGTGGTACGAGCATAAATATTAATTTCCATCCTTGGTGCAAAATTTGATCGATTGTGGTGGCCAGTGGCCACTTGTTTTCACTATCAGACCTTTATATAGGGCAACCAGGTTCATATATTAACCATAACATGTGTCCAACATTATTTGTTTTTGGATTTACCTACTGCCTTGTTTATTTATTCTTTTTGGCTGGATTCAAGAAAGTCCCCCGTGAGGACCACTTTCTTGTTGAACTATTAATGTAGTATGTGACACATTTTCGTAGTTTTCAAACTTTCCTGTGATCTACAAATCTTAATACTAGCCTCCTTGATATGTGGTTTGGATAGTACTTCCTAAAAGACTAACAAATTTGGTAAATGATGTTCTAGTAATATTGTTTAAGTTTTTTGAAAATATGTGTAGGTAAAAAAGTGTTGTGAAAATAGATAATGTGTTGTTTAAACAATAAAAACTATTGTTTAAATACTCCTACCAAACACCCCTAACTAGGCCAGAATACGGAGACAAAAATCCTTGAATAGTTACCCCAGTCTTATAAAAAGATAGAGGTCAAAAAGCTAAAAATTACAATTAGAACCCATTTCAGTACACATTGGGGGTCGCATTTCTCTTTCTGAATTATGGTCTATGAGAAACTTGTCCGCCAATTTGTAAATTCCTATTAGGCTCTTAAATATAGAAAAAATTTTAGGGGTCATAACCAATTTTATCTGATTCTCACATTTTTTATTCGACAATATAAAAAACTTTACCAATCTAACTGAAACTTACTCTAATCAACTGAAGCTTTTATATTGTTTTTATTAATAACTATCCATTAATAAAACGCATCAAAAATTCCACCGTAAGAGCTACATGCTCCTTTCACTTTCGTTCCAGCAAAAAAATTACTCCTTTATTTTTCAACAGGAAAAAAAATTCCTATTATGCATTTATTTAGGCTATTAGCTCCTTTTTTTTTTTTTTTTTTGGGTTCTGAATAACCTCAATTGATGGAGAACAACACCTTTTGAGTAATCAATTAGGAAGTCTTACTGTGGGCCAATGTCTCAAATTTTTTGTGCAACATGCATGTATGTACTTTTTTTTTTTTTATGAGTGCATGTATGTACTTAGAATGTGGACCACGAAGTTTAACAATTCAAAGGCCCAAATAAAACCACACAGACATCTCAGAAGTAAGCTTTGGTTCCTTCACAGGAGCAAGAGTGCGTGACTATTTTTTTCTCTCATGGGTGTTTCCCTGTTACTCCGTTCTTTCTCTTTGTGTTTTTTTGGTTCTCAAACTGAAACATTAACACTTAATTTGGAGGGTTGATATATGATGCAGTTGCTACGAGGTGGAACGTCTGTCTGCTCAGTTCTATACAAAGGTGAAACTTCCATCAATAATCTCATCATTTTTTTTGGAGTGTTGTTTGATTTCACTTGTTATTGTTATTTTTTTATAAGCTCATAAATAAGCATTTTTGGTCAGCTAGATATTAAAAACAATGGCACCAATATATATATTCTAATAGTTTTCTTGAACTGTTGGATTCATGTTGTGCAATTTTCTTTCATGATTTTTTATGTAAACAAATGTTATTAATAACCATATTAGAAAAACTTGATTATAAAATAAGAACTAAAAAAAAAAGAGTTAGATAGTAATTATGAGTTTTAATTACATATAGAGCACTTATCACCCATTTTTTTATTTTAAAAAAAAAAACAGTATAAATATTATTAAATAAGTTAATGAAATAAAAATCACATTTCAAAAATTCTTATTTTTAACAAATTTTTTAGTGGACCGAATGAACTTAATGGACCAATGTGAACTCAACTAGACTAGAATGGACCAAACTAGACCTAATAGACCAAAGTGGGCCGAATGGACATAAATGGACCGTATATAGCAAAATGGACCGAAATAGACCAAACTAGAATGAAATGAACCAAACTGGACCGAAAGTGTACCAAAATACTGCATATTGATATAGATGATGGCCAATTTTATATTTACTAGTTTTCCCACATATCTCAATCCTATTAGAAATAAAATTTCTAAATGGGAAAAATGTGAATTGAAATAAATTTTAAAGTTTTTTTGGAAAAGTGCCATCCATCCTCTTAGCCTATAAATAATGAACATAATGAATATGCTCGTAATTGGAAATAACAAAATGTGCTCCTAATTGATAATAAAATTTAGATTATTCCTTGTAAAAAGTTTGTTCTTTTTCCTTGAGTTTAAGATTGACCAATGAACCTAGCCCAAATTGTAATACCTTGGATTATATAGATTAGATTGGATAAGTGTATATTATGACTAGCGCTTTCTCAGGTCATGACAAATGGAATTTGAGCCAACCTAGTAACACCATCTGGTTTGGAGCACTCCAGCACAATGTTGACTAAGGGTTTCAATAATTATGAATTTTGAGTTGCTTTCAGCTCCTGTGCCCTCACAGTTCTTTTTCTTGGTCTGCATCATTTTCACAAGGGAATGGGGGTGGGGGGGAACTGTTCACAAAAGGTTGAGTAACAATTAATGACTCATTTACAACAAATTCAAGGGATAAAATAAAGCTTTGTTTACTTTAGGAACTAGTGATGTAGGCCTTAAGCAGTAGCTTGGTGGTCAGCAGCTGATGAGGAAGACTTGGCAGCAACAACTGGTTCAGGCTTATTTTTATTTCTACCAAGTTTGCTTGATTTTTCATTTTGTGCTTGTTCCTGATTCTTGTTTACCAGCACTGGTTGAAACTGCCAAAAAAAAAAAAAACATAGTAATCAAAACGAGTCAAAAACAAAGACTAGAAGATCAGTAGGTATATTTAAGCAACATGCAAGGGTAAAAAATTGAACATATTAATTATAGATCTAGCACGAACCTGATATATTGAATATATTACATTTCTTCTTATCTGTGCCATCATCTCGAGGAAGAGATTATAGCCTTCAAGTTTATACTCAATAAGCGGATCACGCTGTGCATAACCACGTAAGCCCACAGCTTGCTGAACAAACTTAATTGATTGCAAGTGTTCTTTCCACAAACGATCAATGTTGCTCAAAACTAAAAATCTCTCAGCTTCTTTCATTAAGCCTGGAGCCTGTTTCTCCACAATATCCTAAAACAGTGTTGAAGGAAACAATTTGAGAGAGAGAGGGAGAAAAAAGGTAAAAGAAGGAAAATTAAACACATGCTTGATATTTACAACCCAGATATACATGATAAGCCAGGACATTGAAACCTTGTGGACAAAGAACAATTCACCCCCCCCCCCCCCCCCCTCTTCCCCCCACCACCACACTGGAAAAGGCCCCAAAATGCAGCTTATCTCAATCTAACAGTATTCTGGTGTGGCTTTATGTGTTAGAAATACTGTGATTATCAGCAGATGTATTCTGTAATCTGATGATGTTTTAAAGAACTAGGATTTGGACCTCTGTAAATAAACTAAACTCATTTTAAGTAGACTAAAATACTGACTCTCTTCTTCAAATATGCTTCACAACCACGACGATGAAGGTAGTCCTGCAATTCCTCGTAGCTAGAACACTCACTCCTAAGTAAATCTGGGGTCAGATCATCCAATAGATAGCAATACCTGGAACCACAGTGATATTTTTGTTAGAAAAATTCTTTTATATTGCCAAGTAGAACAAGGATATTTAACAGACTTTGTAGTGTAAAATGAAAATCATTCAAGCAACTATCACTTAGGTAGAAAGTAGTACTCAATTTTAAAACTCATTCATATGTCAGAAACCAAAAGTTGTCTGAGATTATTTTCTAACTTAAATATATCGACCAGATACTTCTATTAGAAACCAAAAGCTGCAACACAAGGCAACATTACTGAGTATTAATTGAAAAATGCAGTATGTTTTTTCATCCAAGCAAACAAAATTAAGGGTGCCTCTTACTGTTTAAGTTTGGCAATCAACTTTTCGAAATCCCAGCTTTCCTTTGGAGCATCTGAGCCAATATTAGCCTGTTTATTATAAAATTCAATAACAAAAATACTTCAGGATCACATACATGTTGATTGCACTGGACCTTTTTTAAGCAAAACCCTAAAATTTTACATCTTAGAAACATACCTCTAAGATATCATCCATTGTCAATTCAGCATATTCAATTATAAGAGATTGGAGATTATCAGATTCAAGGGCTCGTCTTCTCTCTGTATATACACGATCTCTTTGACTGTTTAGAACTTCATCATACTCAAATAATTGTTTCCGAATATCAAAAAAATAATTCTCCACTTTCCGTTGAGCTTCATCTAGAGCTTTGGTCAGCATCTTAGACTCGATTGGTAGGTCTTCGACTCTAAAAGCCCTCATTAAACCCTACAAATGGCAAAATCCAGAATGTTTAAAAACTATATCCTAAAGTAGCATTCGCAACTATCCTACTGCAACCAAAGTTCAAACCTGAATTCGATCTCCACCAAAAATCCGGAAGATGTTATCTTCAAGACTTAAGAAGAAGCGCGAACTTCCAGGGTCCCCTTGCCGGCCACTTCGACCACGCAGCTGTACAGATACGTATTGCAAGTTCAAGTTTTATACAAGTTCTAGAAAAGTAGTCTCATGTCAAGAGTATGCTAAGAGAAAGAGGAAAATTTTTATTCAATTAAAGTACAGAAAGAACCCTGAGGTAGATGGATGATAGATACTAAAATGAATTTGACTAAAACTTTAACCTGATTGTCAATTCGACGAGATTCATGGCGCTCTGTTCCCACCACATGAAGTCCACCAGCTGATACAACCTAGGGATATGGAGATATATGATAATGCAATCTACACTAGCAAACAGAAGCAATGTAATTTTTACTTTTGTAAATCAAAACTTACCTGCTTCCTCTCTTCCTCGGTATAAACCTTATATTCCTTAACTACTTGTAGAAAGGCATACCGCAACTTGGCTATGACTTCATCTTGAGCAGGCCCCTATGAATGCAGACATATAATATTAAATTTTCAGTATTATAGTGATGCAATAATTCTTAGCTGATAACAAAGAATAAGACAATTTCAAGACATACATGAAGAAATCTCATATTTGCAACCAATTTTCAATTTCTGTTATTGTTAATATATATATATATATATATAAAAATAAAAAATAATAAATAAAAGAAGAAGAACCTACAACAAGTTCACCTTTTCACAAGAATAAGACAGCCGTTCCTCTGCTTCAAGCTCACTTAAAGATCTCTGACCCCAACTTTTGACAGCTAGGTCTACAGCCTCCTCAGCCAACTTGGTATTCTCATTTGATAATTTGCATGGGAATAAATTTTCATTCACCTGGAGAATTATATAATACTGAGTTCTAGGATAATGTTGAGATTTGCGACCCTTTTTAATCAAATTTACATACTACTGTGAGAAACAATTAAATATACCAAGAACAAAACCAAAATCACACCTTCCATGTCTTCTTTGGAGAAGGTTTCTTAACTGATACAAAAACTCCTTCAGCTGGCTTCACAACTCTGCAATTATATTATACTGAAGAGAATGTAACGCATGTTTTAAGACGTCATAAATCAAACACAGATGTAGATTGTTTCAAATTAAAACGTCCTATATGCAAAGAAAACTAGCACTGACTTGGGGACCAATAAGTGCTTTCCCATATAGTGTAATACATGGGTTAAATGCTCCTCAATAATGGCAAACATTATGCACACACTTTGCATATGGCACATGCAGTGTTAATGAATAAGTTTTTGAATAAGTGTTTTAATTAAAGATTTATAAATACAGCAAGAGTACAAAAAGTACAACTAAGAATTACGAATGAAAATTTCAGAGGGGGGGGGGGGGGGGAACCAAACAACTGCTATTGCAAAAACAATTTCATATAAATGATATAAACTAAGATATATAATACCAGTTGACTCCAGATGCTTGGAAATATATTTCCACATTGAATTCATGTTTAGTAGGTGACACTTAAAGGCACAGAATGCTTCTATAATAAACATCTGAGTAAAACTGGTAGTCAACAATATAACCGCTAGGAGCCTATGCAGCAAATGCATGCAAGGTAAAAACCTTTAGGAACAAAACCAATTATGAAGAAGCTCAGATGATACCTTGGCATAAGCATCTCACGTAGCTTCAACCTTGCCATAAATTCTGCATTACCACCAAGGATTATATCAGTCCCACGACCTGCCATATTAGTAGCAATTGTCACAGCCCCTAGACGACCACTCTGCGCTACAATTTCTGCTTCTCTCTCCACATTCTCTGGTTTTGCGTTGAGAACCTTTAAGATGTAAATGTCAATTAAAATGCTCAACATAATACAAAATTTAGATTAAGCCATTAAACCTTATTCTCTACCCATGAACGTTGTTGATTTATCAGCAACAGAGACTGCATGACCATGAAAATGGTCACAAGTGAAACACTTGAAATCACACTTGGTTTTTCATTGTAAAGTTTTTTGTATGTTCAAATTCTATTAAGTTATATATCTCTTATCCCTAAAGACAAAAGCTATCTCACCTCATGGGGGATTCCAGCTTCTTGCAACTGTTCTGATAATGAATCACTCTGCTCAACACTAGTTGTTCCAACAAGCACTGGGCGGCCTGTCTTGTGCATTCTAGAAATCTCTACCACAACTGACCGCCACTTTCCCGTAGTTGCCCTGAAAACGACATCAGATTCATCCTGAAAGAAATTAAAGAGAAAATAAGGAAATTGACTTACTTTGAATGTTTAAATAAGTTTTGTATGATGCATAGAACTCACATATGGGCTAGTTTCGAGACTTTAAAATAAAAATTTTATAAAAAATCACCACTCCAATTACTTAATTGTTTAAATTGAAAAGAAAAAAGATCTTGTAAAATAAGTCTTCTTTATTTTACCCTCCATATTTTGGTAATCAGGTTTTACAATCTGCATCGCAATGACAACCATCGGCACTATAAATGTGCTACATATGGATGGCACGGTAGGACCTAGAAATTACCTTTCTTATCATAGGCTTGTTTGTAGGCACAATTGTAACTTTAAGCTTGTATATACTCTCAAATTCTGTACTTTCAGTTGCTGCAGTACCAGTCATTCCACAAAGTTTAGGGAACTACAACAATGCAAGGAAATATACATTAGGAAGTCCGAGAGAATAAACTTCCACAAATGCTTCATCTAATGTGTTGAAACATAAAAAGCTCCAACCTGTAGAAAGAAGTTTTGGTAGCTAATTGAAGCCAGAGTTATAGTCTCATTTTGTATGGGCAAACCTTCTTTTGCTTCAACCGCCTGGTGAAGCCCATCACTCCATCGCCTCCCCTAACAAAAAAGACAAGTAAGATACCGCTATGATTTTGTGCCTTGAGAGACCAATAGCTCCTTTTATACCCATGTTTATTCATACCCTTCAGATTTTTGTGCATGTATTTCTGGTCATGAGGAATATAATAACAGTAGAATGCCTACCAGACCAATAATTTCACCGACAAACTAACATCCACACATAAAAATATAGATCCTTGACTTATAGGTTGGCATTGGCACAACAAAAGTTGATCATTCCGTAATCTTATAATCCTAAAAATAGGTTGCTATAAACAGCTGACACAGGCAGTGCAATCAAGAAGAATTGTCTTCTACTGAACCTACACTATCAAATAACCTGTATACTTCATTTAAACTTAAATGCACAGATTCAGTACACAGAGATTTACTAATCCTCTACCCCAAATCTGGTGAATAAATCAATGAAACAAAATATCTGAAGATTAGTGTTATTGCCAACGATACAAGGGAGCCTCTAGAAGAAGGACCAAGTCATAATGACTTCCCTTTGTGGGAGTAGCTGCACTGCATCAATAAGCATTGCTAAGATTTAGAGAAACTGGTGGTTAAAAATGTAGATATGGAAAGTCTCAGGAATTTGGGGGGGAAAAATTGTTATTATGATATGAGAAAATAAATCACTCTATGTTGTATCTATTGAGGGCCCTGTAGCTCTATATTCATATAATATACCGCAGGTTAAACAGAAATATTCCGACCATGAAAGAGCACAGCAGCAGGAAAATGCATAACCTAAATAATTCTGTATAGTATATACCCTTTTTCCTTGAGAAGTTGTCTATAAGTATGCGTCTAAATAAGTGATGTAATCAAACCCTTTTTATGGGTAAGTTACATACATGCATGTGGATCTTGGACCCCACAACCTCACCCCCTACACCATTTTTTGAGAAGAGGAAGTGCCATGTGAACTAGAGCTCATTGACAATTAGTTAAGAAATCAAACTTGATGTCAAAATTTAATATTTTTCCAAAAACCTTCACAGAAAGGGCAACATAACTTCCATGAGAAAGTTATTTCCTTTTCTCTGGTAAATGGATAAATGAAGGAACTAATGTACTCAATTATATGCAAAGTGGGATAGTTGCATAGAATTTTTCTTTGCAATGTACAGAATCTAGATGAAGATTCACCTGCATAACACGACCGGTGAACTCATCCACAATTAGAACCTCCTTGCCACGGATAATATAGGTTACATCTCTAAGAAATAACTCCTTTGCTTTAATTGCGTTTAGAACATATGATGCCCACTGTTCTCGAGGATCATACAAATCCTTAACACCCAGAATTTCTTCAGCATCCTCATAACCCTGTTCCGTAAGTAGAACTGTCTTCTGCTTCTCATCGACCTATAACAACCTCAGTGAGAAAAAATAAAAGTTTCAAGAACATAATTTTCTCCTACTCTAATCTACAATGCATCTACTTCTGATCACTAGAAACCAGACAAGTTTTTGCACATAAACGAAACCAAACTTCATGTCACGTGATCCAGAAGTAATGCTACCTCTAGGTTTGTCTCAACTAATAACAATAAAAATGTAAGCCTTTACAACAATACTGTTTGCCCTGATAACTGAACCATGATCCAGAGGCATCACTCTCTCTCCCTCTCTGTGTGTGTGCGCGCATGTTTGAGTTACTTTTTTAAACAGCAAGCCCAATTATCTGCTTTCAAAGTATTTCATAAATGGAATCGTCAAAGGAGCAACAACAAATGGGAGATATAACTAAGTTATTGAGAATGAGCTCCAAGCATGAACATATACATCAGAAAGATTTGAAAGTAAACGGAAATGATGATGTGGCATATTCTTATAAATACAGCACATAGATATAGTGAGGACAAATCATTATAGATTACATCTTAACACATAAAACAGAACTAGATAGTTCTCCAAAATATAATCATATCATCTTCCTCATACTGCCTTTTCTCATATCCTCCTGTAATCAAAATCCTCATTTAAATATGCTACTATTAAGAACGGCTGCTAAAGAACCAATTTTTTTGTTACAATTCTATTTTATAGTAAAATGTTATAAAAAAATATAAACAATAAAACAAATCCCCATGACCCATTGTATTTCAGACCAATATTAGTTGCATGTGTCCATGTTCTAAATTAAAATTAAACATTAATTATGGATATATCAACAGCATTTTTGGTACGTGGACAAGTGTTATGGAGCTATCTATGCCTGACACACAGAAGAAGTCATCATTCCACTGAACAACCCAAGAACCCGATACTGTATGCTGTTGTTGTAGACGTGAAAAATGCAAAGAAAATTCAAAAAATACATATTTAAGCCCAAGAAAACTTCATTTTGCTCATTATAATTTTATAATTATGCCAAAATCAATCTAGATAAAGGAAAGGGGCTATTATATTAACATTTGCAGTCCATTAAACAAACTAATAAAAGGATTGAATTAATAATATAAAATCCATCCATTCAGCATGAGTGTACAATCAAATTATGTCTAAGGATTCAAGAGATGACTCCAATGTATCATTTCTAGAAACAAAGAAATTCATAAGTTGTTAAAAGGAAGCTTTTCGTTAAATAGAATATATGCTTAGCAGTCTTACAGTGTAATGTATATCTCGTTCAAAGGCTGCAGCTATTTTTGCGGCTTTATAATACCGATCACTAGGTTTTTCCGCAGGTCCAGATATGATGAGAGGAGTTCTAGCTTCATCAATAAGGATGGAATCAACCTCATCTATTACACAGTAGTTGAAACGCCTCAAAACAAGCTCCTCAACACTCTGTAAGTTGCCAGAAAATTTTTTCAGCTAGGGTAGAAATGGATCCAGCAAGATTTTGGATGGATTGAACTTTATACAAAAAATTGATAATCGTATAAAAAAGCAAATAAACAAGAATTACTTTCCGTGGCAAGGTTGTCTCTCAAATAATCAAAACCAAGCTCACTATTGGTCACATATGTGATGTCACATAAGTAATTTTCCCTTCTTTGTTCACTTGTCATGTTCTCTGCCACACATACATCCACTTGTTAGGATACATTGATAAGCTAAATTGACAAACCAACTAGCAACACCCCTTGACCAGTAAAAGAGAATACTAAGCCCCAAATAAGAAGACAATTGCGAAAATGCATATGGATACAGTTCAACAAATCAACAAGAAGCAGCCAACAAGAAAAATCAACACAATTTTGAAAGAAACAAGTATGTGAACAATCAAAAAGCATATTAAACAATACAAGTTAATTGAATAAATAAAAAGATCTATAGCTAAGAATAGGAACAATCATTAATGTCTATTAAATGGAGAAGAGAAGAAAGGCAGATAATAGAATCAAAAGAAAAGTAATCTTGAAACCAAACACTTTTTTTCTATTTAAACACTCCTATCAATGCAATGAAAGAACCTTCCTATATGTTTGTCCTGTCAGATCGAAAGAAATTTAGACCCCAAACAGCCATTCTTTACCACTTTAGGGGGTGAGGGTGAGAGGGGTTTACACACAACCGAGGCAAAGTGGTTATGATTGAATCTTAGAGGCATTCTGATCATTTGTTAGATCCAAGCCCACGGCCTATTTCAGGTTCACTCAGAGCTTTGGCAACCACCATAGGAGGTGCGATGTACATGCACCCATTTCAAGGGGGTGCAACATTTCTCAGTTTGGGCCTCATATTTATCCTATATACCATGTTCATGTAGTGGCGCGATGTTCTATGTGAATCCACGTTGGAAGAACATGTGGAATTTCACACTTTACAATTTCCATTCATGAGAGAGAGAGAGAGAGAGAGAGAATAATTCTACTTCCAGACCTTTAAGAGTACAAAATAAAAATCCGATTAAAAAAAAACATCTAGTTGAAATTCTCAAAGCAATCCAAATTCTGGGTTTGTTTTGGTTAACAATGTTAGATACAAACAAGATCAAGAGGGAATTGAAGCATACAAAAGCTTTGAATGAGCTAGGAAAGAGTTTAGCCCTAAGTTGGGGTAAGATCATCTCAGAAGAAAACACAGAAAGGGAAAAAAAGGAAATGATATAAGAAGCTTTCAATTTCTCATTTAGCAAATCTCTCCATTCAAAGTGCTTTGTAGAGGACTTGATATAAACGGAATAACATAACTTTTGGTGGAGTAAAATGAGGTTAAGTCATAGAATAATGAAGACTAACAAGAGTAGCTGGTTGTCTTGAATTTCTTCAAAAATAAGAATTCGTAAGATAACGAAGTCAATAGCTTCCTTCAAGTGTGTTTTCTTAAGCACCTATCCACCTCCTCCCCTTAACTGAGTCAAAGGGATCACTTCCGAAGTAGTCCAAGCACAACATTATCAATAAAGGTCAGAATCATGCTTTGACATCTATCCATCAAACCACTATGGCACTATGTATTTATGTTATCAGTCCACTTAGGGATTTGTGTCAAGACATGTACAGCTTCCTCATTTTATTTCACTAACTATACACCACTGATGAAAATCACATAGCAGCCAACTACACAACTGTGCAAAATTTTCAACAGAGTGAAACAAATTTCCAGAATTTAGAAAATAAATTACCCACTAGTACATCATCTGATTTGAGTACATATGTCAATAGCAAGTTTGAATAGTAATTGGTACATGCCACTGAAGCCAAAAATCAAGGGTGACTCTAGCAATGATGTTTTTGTGGAGGAGAGAGAGAGAGAGAGAGAGAGAGCTTCAGTAGATCAGGTTGGTTTGCAAAAGATTTTGTGATCTGATTCCTAAACCATCAAATAATGGTCAAAAGAAGAAAATTAAACTTTAAAATTCCAGAAGGGTCAAGCACTTAGCACTCAAACAATTAAACACACAAGCTTTAAAATGATCATTTGTCCAGAAATATACATGTGAGTATCCATCCATCTATATAGAAAAAGGTAATAGTTATTAAATGACATGGAATATGGAATATGACAAATATAAACGAATGAGACGTACGCTGTATTAGGCCAACCTTCAATCCAAGAAAACGAGGAATTTGACCAACCCACTCGCAATCTCGTCGAGCAAGATAATCATTAACAGTAACAACATGCACTCCTTTTCCAGTTAATGCATTTAGATAAGCTGGTAAAATAGCAACAAGGGTCTTTCCTTCTCCAGTCCTCATTTCAGCTATTTCTCCCTTATGAAGAACCATGCCACCTACATAACCAAAGTTTAGGAAACATAAATTGGGTAGTTATGACTACATGCACACAAGCTTAACAGAAGGACACAGAGAGTCGTACACTACTCACAAGTGTTGAGCTCTAACGTGGACACTAGGGGACCAACACAACCACCCCTCAAATCTAGACAAGAGATCACTTTATGTATGTGAAATGCTATGCATCAATAATGAGAAATCTGTTTTTCATGTGTACTGAAGTTTGACGAACCATAAGGAATAGTGTACAACAAACGAGTCAACATATAGCTCCAAAGTGCTTGGCACTGACCAAAATGATCCCAAACAGGAGAGAGAGAATAGAAATCATACACAAACAGCGTACCTATCAGTTGGACATCAAAAGGACGAAGGCCTAGAACCCGCTTTGAAGCTTCTCTAACAACAGCAAATGCTTCCTGCAATATAAATTTTTTCGGTCATAACCAAAAGCAACAAATATTTTAACTATAACTGGGAAAACAACAACTAGGATTACATTACATATAATCTTAGAAACACTGCAAGCAAAAGACAATGTAAATAATTAACCTTGTGACCAATTAAGAGTGAGGGGCTCCACACACAATCACAAAACACTTAAAAATTGGCATTTCAACAGAATAAATAAATAAATCTTAAAATAAAATTCGAAGCCAACCCTTTTCAGTTTCCACAAACTTACATAATTAGCAGTATTCAGAAACAAATATATACCTGACTGAATATTCAAAACTTACAGGTAAAAGAGAATCTAAAGGTTCACCCTTCTGTGCTCGTTCTTTCAACACCAAAGTCTTGTCCCTCAGCTCCGAATCCGACAATGCCAACATCTCAGCTTCCAATCCGTTGATTACATCTACAGTTGAAGCGTACTTTTGCCTAGTGGATTCCCCAGTATCATTCCCTTTGAAAATCCCACCTAAAAATCCTCCCAAAGAAGCCATTGCAAGGGTCCTCTTGCCCCTACTACCTCCCAGTTTAATTGTTTTGGCTCCCACATCGAAAATTTGAAGGTACTTTGAGGACCCCACATGGGAGATTTGGTGGTAATCTTTGTGGAAGTGAAGAAACTTGGAAGAGAAAGGTGAAACTGAGGTGGTGTTGTAGTGTTTCACTAAAGGTGACTGACATATAGGTGAAGCCATTTTTAGCAAAAACTAAGATATGGGTTTGATTGGGTTTAATCTAAAAACAAGGATTTGTGTCTACAGAGATTATAAGAAGTTGTAGCGGAACATTATGGGAAGCTCCAAATTTGCCGGTACTCTGTTTGATGCTCTGTTCTGTTTAAGTACAGAGGAGAGGATCTCTGTTTTCAGTTTGTGAAAAGTCTGAACAGAATTTGAGAATGTGCGGATAAGGTAGGGAGGTCCTTTTATACGGTTGGTTGTGGTTTACGACGACAAAAGGGATGACAAATATCATGCCGTTTAATTTCAACAACGTGAAGTGTGCGATGTTAAGGGACAACTAAGAACGAAACGGTGGAAGGTACTATGTCGTTTACAGCAAATAATGCCCAAAAAAAAAAAGATATCCTTATACAATGTACTTGGTTGGTATGAGAGGATGTTACAAATATCCATCACATAAAATTTCGTTAATTATAAATGATATTGATAGGTAGGTTTTGAAATAGGATATAATAATCTATTTTTTTAACTAACTAAATATAATAATCTATTTACTATATACATATATATATATATATATATATATTTATATAGTCTAGTGAACTAGTGAAGTATAATGTACATTCCAAATTAACTGGATTACACAACATATACACTTCCTTTTTGTATCTTAACGTACATGTCTAATGCATTAAAAGGTATCTTAACGTACATGTCTAATGCATTAATGCACTGGACACAAGTCATCTCCCTTCCCCAAGATTAGAGAGGAAGAAGTACTTTGATTGATCACAGGCACAGCTAAAACAGCTTTCATAGCCTCATAATCCATCCCGAGCTTTATAAAAACATACACGGTGACAAGATGACTCCTTTTTAAAAAAAAAATAAAAATAAGACGATATGACTTTTTTATTTTAAATAAGACAATAAGACATTAGCTGTTATTAATTTAACATCACGGTTGGATCAAGAAATAAATTTTTATTACTCTGTCTTAGCATTACAATTGAGAAACTGAACGAGAATGATCTTGAACTCTTTTAACTATAAACGTTTTTTTTTTTTTTAAATCAAAAATTTGAGGGGTGGACAAGAAGAATGAGATGTAATCAATCTGATCACCATTACCAACAACATTAATTTTAACAGTGAGAAAAAAAAATTTTAAAAAGGGACATGACAAAGTTTCCCATTGGTGATGAAATGATGAAACGATTCAGACTCCCTTTCTTCTTAGCTTGGTTCTGGTGGCACCGATTTCAAACTTCGCATCCACTCACAGAAGCTAGGATCATCAAAGTGAAGAAAACTGCTTTTCAGCTTCATTCGCTGTTCTGTTGTCAAACTACGCAGCTGGGGAAATCTTGCTTCCTGCAACAGTATGCATCACCCAAAAGTTGATTATCAAAAAAAAAAAAAAGGCATTACCCAAAAGTTGGATCAAGTATGACAGTTGATGTAAAACCCTAAACTGAGAACTCAATATGCTGCACAATTAACTTGTTGGAATCATGATATAAGAAACATTCTATCGCTCTCGTTCAGCCCTCACCTGCTCGTATGGAGGATCCTTATGGGCAGGTATGAGTCGAGAAACAAAATACCGAGCCTGAGAGCTCCCCTCCTGTTTCAGGGGAAAAAATTTCCAAACTATTAGATTCATTTTAAATTTTGGGCACCAGATGGAATGGAAAAGGAATACAAGGCAGACCAAAAAATTAGCATGAACTATAAGGGAACAAACCTTGAAAGCAAGGATACGAGGAGCAGGAAATCGCAATTCAGTTATCTCTTCAGCCAAAGTTCTGCAAGCTGCCAGAGCAGATGCACTTCTTCCTTCGTCAGCAGCAAGTTCAGCACCCTGAATCAACCAACAAGTGGAATTTGTTCAACCAAAAAATACTGAAGAAAAGATGAAATTTCACAATGAAAATAGTAACTGGGGAAAGGCTCAACCAATACGAACAAAGAAATTTCTCGTGGCTGTAGTGGTGTTAATGACAATGAAAGAGATATATATACAGCCTGAATAACACAGTTTCCTCCATGAATGTCATCATAAACATAATAGATGGATCAAGGAGCAAGCACACTTTTACATGTGATACTACTACATAGCCTAAATTGTGCATGATCAATTTCATTTTCCTTTCCAAGTCAAATAAAAACAGTGAACTACAAAGCCGGCTACCTCCAGCCCCCAATCCAACAAGAAAATTCAAAAGTAACAATTCAGAGATGAACATTTACGGAGGCAAAGAGAGAGAGAGACACACAGACAGAAAAGGGGGGTGGGGGGACTTCAACAACATAGGACATATAAAAAAAAGATCAGAAGCATCATGATCCAAATTAAAAATGCCATGGTAAAATAGCAGGAAGACGAGTTAAGTGACATACCAACCAAATGAAGACATCTGTGCCATGGTCAAGAACAACTGCTGCATCTGACTGCATAGCAAGGTCATGAGCGGGCAGCTCTTCGAAAGTTCCCTTTTCCCGGTGCATTAGACAACGAGGCGCTACCATACGAAGTGAAAGATCAAATGACGCATTCAAAAACAAATACCGCAATACAGACCTCTCATCTTCATGACCAATAATGCTTCCCAAAAGTGGGCCTCTTCTGAGATGGAATAAGAGCTCTGGTAATAAAGAGAGCTCTTTGGGGAACCGATAAAGCTTTGACTTTGGTATTTGGGACCCATATTTTAAAGCAATGTCTTTAACTCTTTCATCTATTGTTGCTCGCATATCAACTGCATCAGAAGAGTTTTTGGCTCGCAAGAGGGTCCTCTTGGCAATAAGAACTGCTGCCACTTCATCTTGAACACTCTCAAGATATGCTGAAACACTATCCACAGTAGGCAATCTAACAGTAATTACTCTGGATATATCAGCTTGAAACATATTTGAAAACTGAACTGCAAATTGAAAAAATACATAATCCCTCTTAATATCTCTTTTAGTTTCCATGGAGAGTGAGAAGCTCTGCGTTTCTTCAACACTAAGCATCTGAATATATAGAGAAGAGTCATTCTTAAAAGTTTCATGAGTATCTACATGAGCCTCTTCACCAGGACCCACAACTTGAGTTATAAGAATATCATCAGAACACCGTATTTCCAACAAACCATGGGAACCTACTGCCCTGCTAGATGCCCTTTGTAAGTTTACGCCAAAGGCTTCTCCAAAGTCATCATGAAGAACCAAAACTCCCCCAGAAGCTTTTGCAAGAGGCTGCAACACAGGAACTCTAACAGGGCATGTTCCAGCACATAGAATGTCAACCACTGTATTGTGTCGATGAGCCTCCTGACCTAGTTGCTCCATCCATTTCAATGCCATCTTTTCCATATGAGGATAATTTGGGTGACTAAATGAATGAGGAACAGATCCAGGGCCATAAGTATTAGGTCCACCAGCGCACACAATAATTCTGCTATTTCCACCTGACCTCTTAACTACCCCTCGAGACAATTCTGCTGATGGCCCTTGAATTATTGCAAGAGCAACCTCAACTGCTGTACCCAAGCACCGGTCTCTAGAAGCTTCTGGAAAGTTCAATTTGTATGGTCTCATTGATGAGAATATGGCGTGTGCTACAGGTAGTGAAGCATGCATTTGTGACAAGTATATGCCACTTCCGTAAATCAATGCTTTCATTGCCTCCTGAGTTGGTGATTTGTCACCAGGAAGAACATCAGCAGATGCAACCGACTCCTCCGAAAAATCATACACTGATACCGTACGGCCATAGGAAACAATTCCTAATTTTGTTGACGGGTGAAGTGAATCAACAAATGCATGTAGGGAGCTCTGTAAGTGCTGAAGGTGTGGTTCATCTAAGCACTCATCTATGACAAGAACAATAGGTGCAGACATTCTTGAATCGGAAACTGGAATAAAACCAGGTCTATTGTTACTAGTTTGAATATAGTCAACCATAGGTGATGACAGTTCTGGAAAGGTACGAAGAAGTTCCTTGTTGGGAGCTATATATTCACCCTGGCTTCCATTCAGTTCATGGCATATTACACACTGCCACTGGCCTGAGCCAATTAATATTTTGCAATAGAAATTTACATAGGCTCCACAACTTTGGCAGCGATGGGGATCATGTTGTATTACTTGAGGACCTGATGAAATCTCCCTGCCAGGAGAAACAAGTGCCCCAAAACCTAAACTAGGTACGTTTGCTAGCTTCTTTTGCTTCAATACCTATTTGACAAAATTTTCGGGAGAGGCAATTCAAGTAAATTATAAACAAATGTGGTAGAAAAAGAAAATTATTGAAATGAAAATTTGCTTTGATTATAGATATGTTTTTAAAGATTTTGATAGTTGTTATATATTTTTAAAACTAAAGAATAAACATGATACATGCCTATAAATTAATAAAATTAACTATATATATGTATATTAATTCACTAATCTACTATAGTATTTCCACCGTGTCTTGTCTAAATTTTTCAAGAATTGTCATGTCGATGTGTCTCATGTTGTGTTCGTGTCCATGCTTCATAGGTTTTTTTCCTTTTTTTTTTTTTTTTTATTGTTGGTGTGTGTGTGTGGTTGGGGGGGGGGGGGGGGGGGGCATGAAACCATAGAAGTAGTTACCGGGTGAAAGAAATTAAATTCACAAAATAAGGCTCCATTATAGACACCAAAAATAGATACTAAGCAAAAAGAAACAGTTCCTCGTGAAGATTGATGCCTTGGTTTTTGAAACAGAGAGAACAAGATAGATGATACCTTACG
Source organism: Lithocarpus polystachyus (assembly GCA_033629205.1). Taxonomy (NCBI): domain Eukaryota; kingdom Viridiplantae; phylum Streptophyta; class Magnoliopsida; order Fagales; family Fagaceae; genus Lithocarpus; species Lithocarpus polystachyus. Next base: position 36,899,020 of record CM066173.1, on the reverse strand, counting down.
AGCTGAAAATAGAACATATGCTGAATCCCCAGCTGGCGTCAAGTCCAGTGTATCATCAGAAACTTGTTGCTGCAACTCAACCGATCCATTTGAAAATTGGGGAGGTGAAGATGTTGGCAATGACGAGCCTGAAGAGAATGCAACTGGCTGAGGAGATGCAGGTGAAGAGCGGAAAGGCACAGCAGCAGGACGGACAGGCGAAGTAAAGACAGGGGGTCCAGGGGGAGTGCTTAAGTGAGGAATGGGACTTCCCATTTTGACACCATTGGACGGAGATGGTACATTTGGGCTTTTTATTGAAGACGAAGGAGTCTGATCTTGTTGTAATTTTGTTGGAGGAAATCTGGGCAGTGTAGGGGAATTCGATGGAGGAGGAGGAGGAGGAGGAAGAATCGGATTTCTCTCACTGTGAGGATTCGATGTGTCCGGGTTTGAGGGAGTGATAGAGACAGAGTATCCAAGTGAAGGTGGTGGTGGATTTGCCATTGAAATTCAAAGCTATCTTTATTGAAAACTGAGGAATAAAAAGGACACAGAATCAAGAACCAGACTTTATAGCAAACCACAAACAATCCAATCCCAAACAGAGTCCTAGAAAGAAGATAAAAAGGCAGCACTTTGAGCATGCAGGAAAATTCAGTGAATTGCACCAATCTCAATCTAAAGATGATAAAGAAACAAGTACAAAGCACTCATTCACATGGATCTTATTCTAGCCCCGATAAAGATTAACAAAATTAAATTCTTTGATCAACTAAAACCTCAAAAACAACCAAAAACCCCATGAATTACAAGCAACAAGAACAAATTTTGACTCATACCCAGTTGAAGAAATCCACATCAGAGTCAAGAAAACGATCAAAATCACCAAAATTTCACCTCCCCGGATCAAATTCAGGCCAAAAAATTTCTGGGTATTGAATAACACCCACTCATTTGGCCCTCAATCCCTTCACAATTGAAGCTTCCCACACAATCCCATCCAATAGAAATTAAACTGACCAACAAAAAAAAAATCACAACTTTGAATTAAACTAATGTCAGAACAAAAAGGATCTAGGGTTAATCAATATGGGATATCACATTATCGAATAAATTAAGCTGAAAAAATAAAATAGCGTACCTGAGAGAGACAGATAATTGTAGAGGAGAGAACTGGTTTGAAAAAAAAGAAAAACAAGAACTCAAAGAGACCAAAGGATCTTTATATATTTTGACTCTTTTTTACGCTCAGTTCTTGACTTGTTTGGTTTTTTTTTTTTTTTTTTTTTTTTTTTGCCTTCTATTTTCCCTCGGTGCAGATAGACAATAGTCACAATACCTTGAAATTGTTGGTTTTTTTTTTTTTTTTTTTACGGTTTTACTTTTTGTGATTTACTGATTTATTACCTAAATACAAATGCACTGTTGGCATGGCTGCTAGTTTTGATTGGATGATTATGATGAGGTGGGAATTTGTGACGTGTTTAAGGAAAACAAGTGAAACGATGACGTTTATATTTATTATTTCATTCCTCTTTTTTTCTTTTTTTTCTTTTTTTTGAGCTTGTAAGGCGAAACCAAACTAGATTGAAATTCAAAACTTTTCTTTTCCTAATCAACGAAAGCTATATATCTACCATTTTTATGGATCCAAAGGTTAGTGATTAATTTTCTGATAAAGAGTTTTTAAAAGAAAAGCTTTTTTTTTTTTTTGAGTGTTTGATAAATTACATTGATAACGTGTTTTGATATTGTTATATGGTGTAAGAATTAATCAAATTGATGGAAGAAAAAAAAAATCTAAGTGTGAGGAATAAGAAAAAGTGTTTTGTATCCCTATTTTCAAAATTAAATCTAAGGCTATCCGCGGGTCGGATTTGGACTTCACCCAAAATAGATTCGATTCTAGTGGGTTGTAGAACGGAGGACTTGCCACTGATCGTGAGAACCATCAAGTTGGTTCTTCATTTGACTGAATCAAGTTTGGTCAAAATCGAGAGAGGCAGTAGCGAACGAAATCTCACCGGATCTTAATGGATTCGGTCCATATCTCAAAGAGATCTCGCCGGATATATCCCTAATCTCAAGTGATGAGAGAGAGAGAGAGAGAGAGAGAGAGAGAGAGAGAGAGGGGAAGAGAATGGCAGTTTTCAACGATATTTTGTTAGTTGGTCCGATTTTCATCTGGTTTCAAACCTCTAACCCACCACTTGACTCACTCACATCAGTTGCTACCATTGGAGACTCCCTACCGACTACCTCTTTAGTTGGATTAAGTTTATTCCAATTTGGGTGGTGTCAGATCGAACAATTCAATTAAATTAAATCAATTCAATTGGATTGTTGTTGTTATTATTATTAAGTGACATTGAGTTTCATTTTGAAAAATAAGTATGAGCATTTTTGTCAATTCATTATTTATATAAAAAGGTAGAGTAATGCACTAAAGAGCTTTAACATTAGCTTGAAAATTTTTGTTTAAATTTTTTTCCATGTTGTATATGTAGGTATATACATGAATATGTTATAATAATGATATTTGAGTTTGGAGAATATTGTTTCATAAAGTTTATAAAGTGAAAATTCAAGTTCTAGAATTTTCTAAGTAAAATTCAAAATTCAGTATTTTCGATCAGTCGAAGTCTTTCCTCAATCGATCAAAGTGATAAGTAAAATTGTTCTGGAGTCTCGGCCTGGTTCAATTGATGATTGATTCTTGTTTGATTGATCAAAAAGAGCATTCGATCGATCGAAAGGAACTCTCGATCGATCGAAAGGAACTCTCGATCGATCAAGACTCGTAAAACTGAATTTTTTGCAATATTTTTGCTAACTATTCTGAACATTTGAAAAGGTTTCAAGCATTGTGAACGGTTTTATGAAACATTTTAACTCTACATACGTGCCTTTTGGTGAAATATAAGCCTATTAGTATAAATAGAGGTTTATGTTCACTTAAAAAAAACTATATCTCCAAAATAGTAAGTTACAAAAAAACACAGGAAATCATATGGTCATTCTCCAAAATTGCTATCTTTAGAACCTAACAACTTAATTATATCCCAGGACAAGTTTGCGATAACCCTTTAGCAATAATAGTGTGGGGGCAAATATTGTCTAAGGAAAACGATATTGTGCTTCCAAGTTATCTATTTTCTGTTTGTCTTTTGTATAGACATTGTTCTTCCATCACTACTTTGTGTAATGTCCCTTACATTTCATACTTTAAATAATGATAAAAATGCTCTTTAGTAAAGAAAAAAAAAAAGGTTTTGGCAAAAGATAACAAAGAATTTTTTTTTTTTCTTTTTTGGTAATGAACCATATTCAGTAGCTAAAAAAATAAAGTAGTTTCAAGCAAAGCCTATTAGCATACAACTCGTAATATATATTGTAAGGATATTGGGCTTAGTAGCTCAATCTCTATGTATATGTTGGGCCTAGGGCCCAATTCGAGGACGAAAAGTCGTCCAGGGAGAAGTAAGCATTGTCAGGGGAGTCCATTTTAGTGAATGAAGAATTTAATTGTGGTCATAAGGGCGCAGGAAGGAGATCCAAGAATGAGTGGGTCCTCAGCCAACCAAAGTCTAGGTCCGATGAGATGATATGCCGCTAAGAGGAATGCTCTAGGAAATTCAGTTAATATGGATAAGTATTACAGAAACGTAAGGTAAGGAGGAGTCTTAAAAGATTTGAGGAGAAAGCTACTACCACCGTATTGAATGCTTTGCAGCTAACCCTCTGACCGCATTAATGTGGAGGTGATATCTAAATAGTAATTTTCAGCCTTACAACTACTACACAAAGACTTCTAGAAGATGCTGATGGGATAAGTATCAACACCAACCATCTAGCCTACACGTGGAGGGCAAGGATCAGAGGGGAATAGAGTATAAAATGGAGGAGATACCCAGAGAGAAAGGGATCGAGTGAAAGAGAAAAACACTGTAGGCATCAAGAACGAACTTTGTAATCAAACTTGAAAGAAATATATAAGACTTGATCTCCTCGAACTGTGTCGAGGATGATTTTATTTAGCTTAAATTAGTTTATTTTCCTCCTCTTGTTGTCACATGAATCTATTATTCTTGTTGTTCAACTCGTTAAAACCAGTTTTCCAACCCACTCTCTACAAATTCATTGTATTGGACTTTTTGGGCCTAAGTTCATTCATTATTTGGGCTAAAGACCCAAATTACGACATTATATATATATATATATATATATATTATCAATACCATTTCTCTTCTCATTTTCTTCCCAATTTGGAGAGAAAAAATGGCGGGTTTGGTGGAAAATTCCACCCACTCTATTTTCTTTCATTTCCCTTTTCACCCAAACCAAATAATGGAAAATCTCATATTCCTCTCCTTTTTCCTTCTCCCCTTTTCCATTCTCTCCCCCAATTAAGCATAGCATAAGTTCTTGGAGTTTCCCCCAATTGAACATACTTAATATTTTGATCCAAGCTCTTTAGTCTTCTTCACAGCTAATAAAGTAATAATGATGCATGAGTTAAGAATACAAAATTATTGTGATTGACATTGGGGCACACACACATATATAAAGAGAGAAAAATATATTGTATTTCATTTATGTAATAAGCCATATTCAACATTTATGTAATAAGCCATATACAACTGTTTGAAAAATGTATCCCTTCACCACCGCACACTCTTAGTGCATTGGTCACTCCACAAGTATAAGTGCTTGTGGGGTGTGAGGGGGGGGCAAGAGCCGGAGTTAAAGTTTTTAGGAACGAGCTTCACACACATATATACTTGAATTATGCTAGAGTAGAAATTCTATCTTGTATAAAAAAAAATGTATCCTTCCATAATAACATCTAGTATACCAATTTCTAATGCAAACTCCACAGCTCTTTTTGCGGCATAAATCTCTACCTCCTCCTTGTAAGAGCACTCAAATAAGCCTAAATGCAATTTTAACCAATTTGGTCTAAAAATCTCACTTTTGCTTTTTTTTTTTTTTTTTTTTTTGATTTTGAGAAACCACTTTTGATGTTTTAACAAACTTATATTCACGTACACCTACATTATGCTCAATATTTGTTTCTTTATTTTATTTACGTGTTGTTTTTTCTCTCTAATAAAATAAATAAATTTTTTTTTTCTCTTCCCTTGCCTTCCATTTCACAACAACGCCTTCTCCTTTCACATTTACAAATTTACCAGTTTGTAATTTTCCCATCAAAACTCGTATTGATACCAAACCATGCGAGATTGGTATAATACCAAATGAATTAGAACTTGGAACTTGGATCTTACGATTTATCCATCATTGATAGCTTCGCTATGATATGTCAAGCTCCGCTCCGCTCCACTTCGATCTCCTCATTTCTATCCAAGAAGAGAGAGAGAGAGAGAGATAATTAAAAATATTTTTATTTGGTTTTTTGATGAACAATACCTTAGTAAATTTATTAAATAACTATTCATAGATTAAATATTGGGATAAATTATCAAGATTGATGCAACATGATTTTAATTTGATTTTAGTTAAATATATAGGGATAATTACAGATTACCCAGTTGTGGTTTAGCCCGAATTTAACTTACCCATCCGTGATTTCATTTTTGACACCTTACCAGTTTACCCACCTAAGATTACTTCTGTTTAGTCTCTGTTACCCACTTCTGTTTAAAAAAATGGGTAAATAAGTCTTTTTACACCCATTTTATGTCTCTCTCCTCCCAAAACAAGAAAAAAAAAAACAAAACAAAAGAAAAACAAGATTAAAATATGGTATTAGTTTCTCACAATTCACAAACATGAAGAACATACACCCAGAAAACTAATACAAATCAAATAAAGCAAAACCATGAGAGAGAGTGAGAGTAGTGGCATAGTTAAAGATTTTAGTTTGAAATCCTAATTAATCGCTAACCATACTAGCCAGTTAAAAATTAAAATAACCACCTCCTTTTCATAATTTCAAATATAAATATATAAAAAACTAAAAAAAGAAAAAAAGAAAAAGGAAAGTAGCAGAAGCGTATTTTAGAAAAACAAATTAAAAAAAAATCCCACTACTGTCTTTTTCTCTCAATAGGAAAACAAACTCACTTACAAAATCCAAACTTCTTACAAAAATTCCAAGTGGTCCTCATACCAGATTCTGCTCCAAATCCCCTTCAAATGCCAAATCCAAAAGAGAGAAAGCAGAGATAGAGAGGGAAAGCTTGAGGTGAGAGATAGAGCAAGGAGGCCCACCACGAGTTTGGGTTGGCATGAGAGAGAGCTTGGGGTTTGACAGATCAGGGGAAGGGGAACCACTGCCGTTGGTGGTAGTGGTGAACAACAATTGTCGGTGGTGGCTATGAATTCATGTAAAAAGTGTTGAAAAAGAAAATGGTGTGAAAGTTGAGGAAATATAAGATCGCATTTTTGAAGGAATAGATTCAATTTCGGATGGAGTCTCGCATGGATCAGTATGAGATCATGGAGCAGATCGGTCATGGCACTTTCGGATCCATCATTCTTGTCCATCGATCTCCATGGCCAACGATTTCTCTCTTAAACCCTCTCTGCTTTCTCAAATCTACATCGAGCCCATGACCTCAAGCTTTGCCCCTTTTCCTCCTTACTCTTCATTCTAAACCAAATCCATACCCATGGTGGAACATTCGTTTTGTGTTTATTGTTATTTGTGAGCTCTCTCTCTCCAAGTTTAAAATGCTGAAAATTTGTACGCGGGGATGGGAGTGTGTTTTGGGAGAGATAGGAGTGTTTGATCTATTTTGGGTTTTGTTTTTGATAGAAAATGTGTTAGAGTTGTTGGGAAATCATCATGTTTGTATCGCATACAAAACATACGCAGCGGAAAATAAACGGATCTACTTCATTCGCAATCGATAACATGTACTATGTAGGTTTCAGAATACAAGAACAAGAGAGTGTACCTTGATGCAGTGACTTTCAAAACCGAATGAAGAAGTACTCGGGAATACTTTCAATCTTCACTCCAATTCCACTCGATGCCCAAGATGTGTGATCTCTCAATCAGTTCTTTGTTTCTAGAGAGAATATGAAAGAGTGTCTCTCTTCCTTATTTCATTACCATTAATTATGATAAAACATACAAACCATTTTATTCTATATAAAATTCTGTATGTTTCTCTCCACATAACTGATTATCTAATTGGGCTAGCCTTTTGGGCCTTCCCAATTGGGCTTTAGTGTGTGGCTTGGAGTGGGACCAAAAGGGAATAAATAAGACACTAGCTCCAATGGGCCTTGGGCTTCTCTGTCAACTCTTGACAAGTCCAAAGTTACCATTAATTATATTTAATACCACTATATAAATATAATTGCACTCTAGGCCTCATTAATAAATTATATCCCAAGACTTTATTATACATGCAACCCCTTTATAAAATATTCGTAGTAATACAAAGTCATGAATATAGACTGCCACTTTGTAAATTACTACATCTTAATCCTTGATTACCCGGTTTAATCCTTATGAGTTATTCACCATATATTTATGAAATCCAATTTCATAAATATATACTTTAGTCTTACTAAAGTGGTTATGCCTAACTCTCTGAATAACTGTACCCATTAAAATTATCTCAAGGGAATATTTTATATCTCCGTTAAGAGACTATGAATTCCATCTTGAGAATATATGTTCCATCAACACTAAATGTGGCTGCCCAACATACTGAGGTTTTGACCGTTACTTTAGATCTCACTCCTGATATATCAAAGCAACCTACATTTCATGATCAGGTCCATTATTCTCTCAGGATTTAGAGTTCATGTGAATACAAGTCGTGAGATTTATTATTCAATTGACAGTCGTTAAGAAAATAATAAATCTCACAGCGGTCCAGTTCAATATGTCTTAACTCTTAAAACATATCAACATATTAACTAGAAGTCACCACTTCCATGATCAAGACAAATCATCGTAGTTAATATGTTATAGTCTTTGCAGATGAAATGCCCAATTTCATCACCGACTACGAACCAAAATTCTGAGTTTACAAAGAACTTGTTATCTATATCTTCTGTGACTAAATCACATAAATCACATACTATGCATCTCATGGACTATTTGATAATGTCCGAATATTCATGTTACCATTATTTTAGATAAGAATAAAACAACTTTATTAAACATAATATTAAGTCATACATCATTTCTCAAATAATGTCATACATAATATTATACATAGCATCATACAATAGGATTTAAGGGCATATATCCTAACAATCTCCCACTTGCCCTAAAGACTATTGTGCACTAATCTAACTCCCATTCCCTCCAAATGTGACTATAAGGTCCTTTAAGGCAAGACTTTGATAAAAGGATCTGCTAGATTATTTGCACTTTCAATCTTTGCCACCACCACATCTCCACGAGCAACAATGTCTCGAATGATGTGGTACTTCTTTTCAATGTGCTTTCCTTTCTTGTGATTCCTTGGATCTTTGGATTGTGCAACCGCTCCACTATTGTCATAAAACAATGTAATAGGAACTTGCTCCATTCTCACTACACCAAGATCAGAAAGGAATTTCTTGAGCCAAACAGCTTCCTTTGCCGCCTCACAAGCAGCAACATATTCAGCTTCCATGGTAGAATCCGCAATACAAGATTGCTTAACACTCCTCCAACTTATGGCTCCACCTCCCAAGGTGAAAACACATCCTGACGTGGACTTTCTGAAATCTAGATCTGATTGAAAGTCTAAATCTGTATAGCCAATGGGAATCAAATCCTCACAACGGTAAACAAGCATATAATCTCTCATTCTCCGTAGATACTTGAGAATATGCTTTACAGCTTGCCAATGTTGTGGTCCTGGATTTGATTGATATCGGCTGACCATGCCAACTGAAAAACAGATATCCGGTCTAGTACAAAGCATGGCATACATGAGACTTCCTACTGCAGAGGCATAAGGAACTTGTCTCATCATATCTACTTCCTCTTGCGTCTTAGGCCTTTGGTCATCAGACAGAGGAACTCCATGTCTGAAAGGAAGTAATCCTTTCTTGGAGTTTTGCATGCTAAACCGTTCTAGAACCTTATCTATATATCCAGCTTGTGATAAGCCTAACATCTTATTCTTACGATCTCGCCAAAGCTTGATCCCTAGAATAAAGTTAGCCTCACCCAAGTCCTTCATATCAAATTGGCTTGACAACCAAACCTTTACTGATGACATTACACCTACATCATTTCTAATGAGTAGAATATCATCAACATAAAGCACTAGGAACATTACTACTTTGTCTTGATGTCTTTTGTACACACATGGTTCATCAAGATTTTGTTCAAAACCAAATGATTTGATTGCTTGATCAAATCTGATGTTCCATGACCTAGATGCTTGCTTAAGTCCATAAATGGACCTATTCAATTTGCATACCATATGCTCTTGGTTCTTTGCTATGAAACCTTCTGGTTGCATCATATAGATTTCCTCTTCAAGATTGCCATTGAGAAATGCAGTCTTGACATCCATTTGTCAAATCTCATAATCATAATGAGCAGCAATGGATAAGAGAATTCTGATAGATTTAAGCATTGCTACTGGTGAAAAAGTTTCCTCATAATCAATACCTTCCTTTTGAGTATACCCTTTTGCCACTAGCCTTACTTTAAAGGTTTCAACCTTTCCATCTATCCCTCTCTTCCTCTTGTAAACCCATTTGCAACCAACAGGTTTAATGCCATTAGGCGCCTTTACAAGATCCCAAACTTGATTGGAATACATGGAATCTAATTCTGATTTCATAGCTTGGACCCAATGATGTGCATCTATATCATTCATTGCTTCTTCATAAGTGTAAGGATCAGTTTCGGCCTCCTCTGAGATAGCCTCATAAGTCTCTCCAAGACCTATGAATCTTATAGGTGGCCTAACATTCCTCCCACTACGACGAGGCACCTGTGTACTAGACATCTCATGAGTAGTATCTTGTGGTGTATCCAATACAGCCACATCATCCCTAGTTTGAATTATTGGTTGTTCAATTACAGATTCATTCATTTCAGCCAAGACAACTCTACTTCTAGGAGTAAAATTATTCATATAGTCATTTTCCAATAATTTAGCATTTGTACTAACAAAAACTTTGTTATCTTTATGACTATAGAATAAATAACCCCTAGTTTCTTTTGGATAACCTACAAGCTAACATACTTCTGATTTTGGTTCCAACTTATCAGACTTCCCTTTTAACACATGTGCTGGACAACCCCAAATGTGGAGATATTTCATACTAGGCTTACGCCCACTCCACAATTCCATGGGTGTTTTGGGAACAGATTTTGATGGAACTAAATTCAAAAGATGTATTGCTGTATCTAAGGCATAACCCCAAAAAGAAATAGGTAAAGTTGAGTAACTCATCATGGACCTAACCATTTCTAAAAGAGTCCTATTCCTTCTTTCTGCTACACCATTTTGTTGGGGAGTTCCAGGTGCAGTCAATTGGGATACAATCCCATTTTGAGTTAAGTAATCCTTGAAATCCCCAAGAAGGTATTCGCCACCACGATCAGATCGAATGGCCTTTATGTGTTTACCCAATTGATTCTCAACTTCAGCCCTAAACTCTTTGAATTTTTCAAAAGCTTTAGACTTCCGTCTCATTAGGTACACATAACCAAATCTAGAGTAATCGTCGGTGAAAGTGATGAAGTACTCATAACCTCCTTTTGCTTGGGTTGACATAGGACCACAAACATCCGTATGAACTAATTCTAGCAACTCTTGGGCTCTACTACCTTTTGCATTAAAAAGTCGTTTGGTCATTTTGCCTTCCAAACAAGATTCACAAACTGGAAATCCATCAAAGTCCAATGGCTCTAAGAGACCATCTTTGATCAGTCTTTGAATTCTGTTTGGATTAATATGACCCAAACGCAAGTGCCAAAGATATGCATCATTAGTAGAAGGAAACTTTCTCTTTAATGATTTTACATGAGAGTAATGATCTAATTCAGAATTGTATAATTCATGCTTATCAGGAGTTAAAATATAAAGACCATCCACAATATTGCCAAAACAGATAAACATTTTATCCTTCTTTATTACAACATTGTCTTTCAGGATAACACAATATCCATTTTTACCTAAATAAGTTGCAGAAATTAAATTTCTACGAACATTAGGTACAAATAAACAGTCTTCCAATATTAAAACCCTTGATTCAAAACACAAATTAAACACTCCAATAGCTACAACTGGAATCCTACTCCCATCAGCCAAGGTCAGAAACAACTCTCCTTCTTTAAGTTTTCTGGTCTCCTGGAACCCCTGCAAAGAATTGCAGATATGATTAGTACAACTTGAATCCACACACCAGGAATCCGTGGGATTTTGTACCAAACATATTTCAAGAAGGAATAAAATTTTCATACCCTTATTGGCAGCCTTGAACTTTGGACAATTTCTCTTCCAATGTCCTTTCTCACCACAATGGAAACATTTTCCTTTCAGCTTCTTTCCTTTGTCGGCAACCCCTAAGACAATTTGTTTACCCTCCTGCTTAGTGAAGTCCTTCTTCTTCTTCTTACCCTTGCCTTTCGACTTAGGCTGAGAAGTAGAAGCTTCACCCACATAGGCTTGAACATTAGAAGTACCAAGGATGCCTTCCGCCGCTACCAACTCATTCATTAATTCAGATAGTGACTGGAGTATCATATCCACTTGGGATTCTCCATCAATGTCGACACCCAAAACTTCTAAAGTATTCAGATTAGAGATCATTGTAAGACAATGCTCTCTCACTGAACTACCTTCAGCCATTTTGGTATTATAAATTTGCCTCATGGTTTCTTGCCTTGCAGAACGGCCTTACTCACTAAACATCTCCTTCAGACTTTGCATAATGTCCAAAGCTAGTTCTACATCCTGCATTTGATACTGTAGAACATTTGAGATGGACGCTAGGATGTAGCACTTGGCCATTTCATTAGATTTCTGCCAACGATCATATCGTTGTTTTTCCTCAGGAGGAGCATCTAATGAAGGAAAGCTAGGACATGGTTGAGTAAGCACATATTTGTGCTCTTCAGCTGTGAGAACTATGTCCAAGTTTCTTTTCCAGTCAACATAATTGGTTCCAGTCAGTTTGTTTTGATTAAGAATGCTAACAAGTGGGCTAAATGATGCCATGTTCAAATCTGAAATAATAAACATGAATATAATAAGTAAACTGGACATTATCAATTTAGCATATAAACATATAATATGGAACCTTCATAAAACCATAATATAATATATGCAACGACAACCCAATCCCGCAATTAATATTCCTCGGTAGCGAGGTCATACCAATCACTATGATTAAGCAAGGATTATCCTCATTATTAATGCTATCATGGTAACTCTTACCAAACAAAAATAATGTGCCGCTTATTCTTTAGCCTCTAAGTGATAATGACATAGCTCCGTAGGGAGGTTAACATCATACTTAGTCTAGTGTACACCATTGTCTAGAATCAATGTGAGTCACCAAGTAACTCCACGGTAGCGTGGTCGCTCTCAATGTAAACACACACTTCATCTATCATTAAAAAGTTTAACCTGTAGTACCATGAATTAAACACCCTCCGTAGGGAGCAAGGCATCTACGCCAAGGCGAGGTGATTAATCACACTACTATAAACCGACAATGGAAGCCGTGAGATCCAACCCTTGAATCTCTCTCCCACTAGATGTTTTAAAATAAAGGTTTTTATCTTTAAACATGCATAAACTAATTATACACAACCTTGCACTTTTTCTTACGAAAAAGGCGTAAGAAGAAATAGCAAAAACACAAAATTTAAGTTTGAAAACACTTAGAAAATTTTTGATTTTCTTTCTTTCGATCGATCGAATGTGCCCCTCGATTGATCGAAAAAAATTAAGCAATTCGAACTAAACCTTCTGTCTGATTCGATTGATACTCGATCGCCTCTCGATCGATCGAAAATAAAATTCGATCGATCGACTAGCAATCGAATATTAATCAATTCAAAATGATAAGTCTTTGTTTCACTCGATCGATCGAAAGTAAATTTCGATCGATCGAAACTCGTGAAACTCGAATTTTCAGAAAATCTTCTAAGGCAGTTTTCAACCGTTTTGCATGAACAAACAACCATCATACGAAAATGACAGACAGAAATTGATATCAAAACTGAAATCTATTGATGCTATAGCCTTAAAGATCAATTTAACATTCTTAAATTCATATTTAAACAACATCATAACATCAAAATCAGTTTTTATCAAATCATAGTTTCAACAACCATGCAGAAATCTATCAACTTGAAACTATAATCTCTAATTCCAAAACGAACAAAAAACATGTTATACAGATTCGAAATGAAGACCGCTCTGATACCAATGTTGGGAAATCATCATGTTTGTATCGCATACAAAACATACGCAGCGGAAAATAAACGGATCTACTTCATTCGCAATCGATAACATGTACTATGTAGGTTTCAGAATACAAGAACAAGAGAGTGTACCTTGATGCAGTGACTTTCAAAACCGAATGAAGAAGTACTCGGGAATACTTTCAATCTTCACTCCAATTCCACTCGATGCTCAAGATGTGTGGTCTCTCAATCAGTTCTTTGTTTCTAGAGAGAATATGAAAGAGTGTATCTCTTCCTTATTTCATTACCATTAATTATGATAAAACATACAAACTATTTTATTCTATATAAAATTCTGTATGTTTCTCTCCACATAACTGATTATCTAATTGGGCTAGCCTTTTGGGCCTTCCCAATTGGGCTTTAGTGTGTGGCTTGGAGTGGGACCAAAAGGGAACAAATAAGACACTAGCTCCAATGGGCCTTGGGCTTCTCTGTCAATTCTTGACAAGTCCAAAGTTACCATTAATTATATTTAATACTACTATATAAATATAATTGCACTCTAGGCCTCATTAATAAATTATATCCCAAGACTTTATTATACATGCAACCCCTTCATAAAATATTCGTAGTAATACAAAGTCATGAATATAGACTGTCACTTTGTAAATTACTACATCTTAATCCTTGAGTACCCGGTTTAATCCTTATGAGTTATTCACCATATATTTATGAAATCCAATTTCATAAATATATACTTTAGTCTTACTAAAGTGGTTAGGCCTAACTCTCTGAATAACTGTACCCATTAAACTTATCTCAAGGGAATATTTTATATCTCCGTTAAGAAATTATGAATTCCATCTTGAGAATATATGTTCCATCAACACTAAATGTGGCTGCCCAACATACTGAGGTTTTGACCGTTACTTTAGATCTCACTCCTGATATATTAAAGCAACCTACATTTCATGATCAGGTCCATTATTCTCTCAGGATTAAGAGTTCATGTGAATACAAGTCGTGAGATTTATTATTCAATTGACAGTCGTTAGGAGAATAATAAATCTCACAGCGGTCCAGTTCAATATGTCTTAACTCTTAAAACATATCAACATATTAACTAGAAGTCACCACTTCCATGATCAAGACAAATCATCGTAGTTAATATGTTATAGTCTTTGCAGATGAAATGCCCAATTTCATCACTGACTACGAACCAAAATTCTGAGTTTACAAAGAACTTGTGATCTATATCTTCTGTGACTAAATCACATAAATCACATACTATGCATCTCATGGACTATTTGATAATGTCCGAATATTCATGTTACCATTATATTAGATAAGAATAAAACAACTTTATTAAACATAATATTAAGTCATACATCATTTCTCAAATAATGTCATACATAATATTATACATAGCATCATACAATAGGATTTAAGGGCACATATCCTAACAAGAGTAACGTTTGAAAGGGAGGTGGGTTACGGAGAAATAACGGAGGGAAGCATAGATGGGTAAAGTGTCAAAAATGAAACAACGGATAGGTAAATTAAATTCGGGTTAAACCACAGGCGGGTAATCTATTTATTGAAATTGGGTTTTACAAGGTTGACAAGAGTTCTCTTACAAGGTTGTCCTTGGAATTTAATGTTAATTGAGTTCCCATGGTCATCGCACATAACTACTTTGATACTTAACAATTTCAGTTCATTGCACACTACTCGATTGAAGTTCAATCTTAATTTTAGATAAATAATTTTTTTACCTTTTGTTAATCAAATGTACACACAAAAATAAAAATAAAAATGAAGCATATGAATATGAAGTACAAACCTTAGGCTTTTAGTTTAGCAATTCTTAATGTTTCATGAAATTCTTAAGATTTTGCGTTAAAAATGTTTTTTTTTTTCTTTTTGTTTTTGGTAGGATGTTCAAAAATCTTAATGTAAGGGCAAGTTTTAGATCCCTTGCCTAAAAGGTAAATGGATTAAGGCTCAAAAAACCCAACACAATAAATTTGTAGAAAGTGGGCTAATAACTAGGTTTTAATGAATTGCACAATGCTTACTATGGACTAAAAATGGAAAAGAAGCAAGAGAAAGACAAAGAAAAACAAGTTTTGCAGAGAAATTCCTCCTCGGCAACGTCCGAGAAGAATAGTTCTAGGTTATGTTAGTCTTAGACTTGAGTACAATTTTTGTTCTTAATGCTATAGTATTTTCTTTACCAATTCAGATGCCCCTCTACAATGTGATTTTCCTTCTTTATATTACCCCTCTTTGCTCCATCTCAGCCATTCACATGTTGATCAGATGGCTAGTCCTTATCTTTGTCCCATCAGCACATTCTTGAAATTTTTAGAGATAGCTGTAAGGTTAATTATCACTGTTCAGGTATCACCTCCACATTACTGCAGCCAGAGAGTTAGTTACAGAACATTCAATGCGGTGAGAGCAGCTTTTCCTTTGATATTTCTTATTTTCCCATTGCCTTATCCTTTCCTGATGATTATCCTTACCAGTAGAACTGCCCAGGACACTTCTCTTGATGGCTGGCCCGCTCTTCTGACCTCTGCTCTAGCAAGCCAAGGTGTCATTTGTTTTCGGACCTCCTTCCTGACCCTTATGACCAGACCACTTTCTTCATTCACTAATGTGGACTTCTGCGATGATGTTTATCCGTCTTCGGACTACTAGGTGTCCTAGGACAGGGCTCACGTGTTGGGATAAGTGTCCTTAAATCCTATTCTATGATACTATGTTTGATATTATGTTTGACATTATGTGAGAAATGATGTATGACTTAATATTGTGACTAATAAAGTTGCTTTATTCTTATCTAAAATGATAGAAACATGAATATTCAGACATTATCATATAGTCCATGAGATGCATAGTATGTGATTTATGTAATTTAGTCACAGAAGATATAGATCACAAGTTCTTTGTAAACTCAGAATTTTGGTTCGTAGTCGGTGATGAAATTGGGCATTTCATCTGCGAAGACTATAATATATTAACTAAGATGATTTGTCTTGATCATGGAAGTGAAGACTTCTAGTTGATATGTTGATATGCTTTAAGAGTTAAAACATATTGAACTAGACCGTTGTGAGATTTATTATTCTCCTAACGACTGTCAATTGAATAATAAATCTCACGACTTCTATTCACATGAACTTTTAATCCTGAGAGAATAATGGACCTGATCATGAAATGTAGGTTGCTTTAATATATCAAGAGTGAGATCTAAAGTAACGGTCAAAGCCTCAGTATGTTGGGCAGCCACATTTAGTGTTAATGGAACATATATTCTCAAGATGGAATTCATAGTCTCTTAAAGGAGATATAAAATATTCTCTTGAGATAAATTTAATGGGCTCAGTTATTTAGAGAATTAGGCCTAACCACTTTAGTAAGACTAAAGTATATATTTATGAAATTAGATTTCATAAATATATGATGAATAACTTAAAAGGATTAATTCAGGTACTCAAGGATTAAGATGTAGTAATTTACAAAGTGGTAGTCTAAATTTATGACTTTGTATTACTACGAATATTTTATGAAGGGGTTGCATGTATAATAAAATCTTAGGATATAATTTATTAATAAGGCTTAGAGTGCAATTATATTTATATAGTGGTATTAAATATAATTAATGGTAACTTTGGATTTGTCAAGAGTTGACAGAAAAGCCCAAGGCCTATTGGAGCTAGTGTCTTATTTGTTCCCTTTTAGTCCCACTCCAAGCCACACACAAAAGTAGGGCTGTTCAAGGACCCGCCGAAACCGACCCACCCGCTGCCGCCGACCGAACCCGACCCGCCGCCAACCGAACCGACTGCTTCGGCGGTCGGCGACGGATTTCATTCTCCAGAATTCGAGCTGATCCGGTTGGATATCGGATTTTCTCCTCTCAAATCCGAGAAACCCGATTCGACCGATTCGAGCTGAACCTATTATTTTTCCGGCGAAAAAGTGTTATTTTTCCGACGAAAAAGTGTAGATCTGGCGCATTTTGGGATTTTTTTGAGTAGATCTAGGCTAGATCCGGCGAGTTTTCGCTAGATCTAGCCAAGATCTGGCCAAAAATGGCCGAGATCTCGCTGGATCTGCGAGATTTGGCCGGATTTTGCCATTTTTCAGAATTTCGTCGCCGGTTTCTGCCGTTTTCATCTTTTCTTGGTCGGAATCTCGATGTTTTCCAGATAATCAGCTTCGACCGATCAACCCGACATCCGTGGAAGCTCCGACCCGTCCGATTCGATCAACCTTTCCGGTCGGCGGCGGGTTGAAATTTTGACCACCTGATCTGGTCGGGTCGGTTCCGGGTTGGGCACAAACCCGACCCGGACCGACCCGTGGATAGCCCTACATAAAAGTCCAATTGGGAAGGCCCAAAAGGCTAGCCCAATTAGATAATCAGTTATGTAGAAAGAAATATACAGAATTTTATATGAGAATGAAATGGTTTGTATGTTCAAGTATGTAATTGAGAGACTCCTTCATATTTACTCAAGAACAAACACATAGAGCTGATTGAGAGACCACACATCTTGGGCATCAAGTGAAATTGGAGTGAAGATTAAAAGTGTTTTTGAGTACTTCTAATCTTTGTTTTGAAATTCACCATACCAAGATACACTCTCTTGTTTTTATATTCTGAAATTTACATTGTACATGTTATCTATTGCGAATGAAGTAGATCCGTTAATTTTTCCGTGGCGTATGTTTTGTATGCGATATAAACGTGTTATTATCCTACACCACAGCCTAATATACACTACTAGGCCTGTCATCCCTACACTTAACAAGCATCTTAAGCACATATATAGAGCACTACAAATAATTCCATTAATACTAAATTATCATTTGAACCCTTAAAAAAAAAAAAAAAAAAAGTGAAGCACGAAATGGCAAAGAGCTACCAGTAGTGGTACAAAAGAAAGTGTGACATTCAAAACAGTATTTTTTTTTTTTAATTCCTTTTCTTACACCATTCAAGTATTCAACACATACACAGTATTAAATTATACTATAAGAATAGGTTCTTTTGTTCCCTCCATTTCAGTCAGAGGGAGTGATTCAAATCTATGTCGATTCTACTAATGTCATTTCAGTCTCTATATAATTACAGGAAGAGTCAACAAATTGAGCAAAAACAGATAATTAATTAATATAAATATATGCACCCCTTGCATTTCTTAAGAGACAAAAACTTTCCTTTTTCTGATAAGATCCTTTGATCCCCTGAAGCCGCTCAAAAAAAAAGAAAAGAAAGAAGAAAGCTATTTTATCCTTATAATAACAATAATAGTAGAAATTTCCATATTTCTTATAAAAGAATATTCCATTTCACAAATTAAGACCTAAATAAATGGTCATTACTTGGATGAATCATTATCTATCGTTCCCTATTATTTATTTATTTATTTTATTTTTTTTGATGGAATCTATCGTTCCCTATTTAAAGGAATAATCACATTTTTGGTAATTCAATTGTTAAATTAAGTAATGTAAGTTGTACGTCTTATAATTATATCTTAATCCAAAATAAGAATATATATATATATATATATATATATATATATTGGTCCACAGTCCACGGGACGGGACCCAGGAGACGCGGCGGGCCGGTCAGACGACGTCGTATTACCGCACGTGCGAGCTCACACGCAAACACAGTCACACTTGCACTCATCTGATCTCTATCTCTCTAGCTTCGATGCTTATCACCAAGGCAAGGACCAGTGAGAGAGGGTGTGTGTACGAAAGTTGTCGTGTAAATTTCTCTTAATCCATTAAAAATTCATTTCATTTCATTTCAGTCTGAATCCATGGGCGAAAATGAAGACCCTCGAAATGGCGACCACGTCGCCAAAAAGCCCAAACTCCTCAAATTGTCCATTTCCGACCCGGAATTCCTCCTCGGCTCTGAATTCTCTCACCACGAACCGGGCACGGCCCGAATCAACAACGGCAGTTTCGGGTGCTGCCCCGAATCCATTATCGCCGCTCAACGCGCCTGGCAGCTCCGTTTCCTCAAACAACCTGACCACTTCTACTTCTCCACGCTCCGCCCCAATTTGTCTAAGTCACGCGCCCTTGTCAAAACCCTAATCAACGCCTCCGACCTCGACGAGGTCTCCCTCGTCGATAACGCCACCACCGCCGCCGCCATCGTTCTTCAGCAAGTCGGGCGCCGGTTCTCTCACATAAACGACACCGTTGTTATGTTTCACTGCGCTTTTCCGGCTATCAAGAAATCAATCCAAGCTTACGTCACGCGCGCCGGCGCTTCCGTCATCGAGGTCCGCCTTCCGTTTCCTGTCAACTCCGACTCCGAAATCATCGCCGAGTTCCGAAAAGGACTGTCCAAAGCGAAATCCAACGGCGGGAAAGTTCGATTGGCGATCATCGATCACATCACGTCAATGCCGTCGGTTCTTGTTCCGGTACGCGAGCTCGTCGAAATCTGCAGAGAGCAAGGCGTGGACCAAGTCTTCGTCGACGCCGCTCACGCAATCGGAAGTGTTCCCATCGATGTTCAAGAAATCGGCGCCGATTTCTACGTCAGCAACCTCTACAAATGGTTCTTCGCTCCGCCTTCGGTGGCGTTTCTCTATTGCCGGAAATCGAACTCGTCCTCCTCCGCAATGCACCACCCCGTGGTTTCTCACGAGTACGGTAACGGGCTCCCGATCGAGAGCTCGTGGATCGGCACCCGAGACTATAGCCCACAGCTCGTTATCCCGACGATCATCGAATTTGTGAACCGATTCGAAGGCGGCATTGAGGGAATCATGGCTAGAAACCACGAACAAGTGGTGAAGATGGGGAAAATTCTCGCGGAATCTTGGGGGACGAGCTTAGGCTCGCCGCCGGAGATGTGTGCAAGCATGATCATGGTGGCATTGCCTTCGAAACTCTGCGTTACGAGCGATGACGATGCATTTTCGTTGCGGTCGCATTTGAGGGATAAGTATAAGGTTGAAGTACCGATATATTACCGGCCTCCGAATGAGGATGGCGGCGACAATGAGCCGAGGGATAAGGATGGATTGATCACCGGATATGCGCGAATTTCGCATCAGATTTATAATAAAGTTGAGGACTATTATGAGTTTAGAGATGCAATTAATCAGATTGTGGAGAATCAACAAGTTTGCAAGATGCTTTCGACTAAATGAGAAAGGTTGGTTGGTTTGCTTTTGCCCACTCGTGCAACTGTATTTCAAAAATGATTTTGTTATGATCATTGTTTTGTTGAGACCTTCTGATAGTAGCTTTTAATGGCTTTAATTTGAGTTGAGTGTGCGGTTAATTCTTTTTTTTTTTTGGATATTATATTGAAATACCTGAGATGAAACTATGAATTAGAATTAGAAGAGTATTTTATTCTTTTCCTGGAATTTTTGCATGAGTGAATGGGACATTATGTATCAAACTGGTAATGGGTGAAGCTGTGATTGTCACTTTGTTCAGATTGTTGTGTTTGAAAATTGAAATGTGGTTTGCATAGGCATTTTTCGTGTCTTCAGTACTTTATTGTCCAATCTCATGGATCATGGTATTTTATGAGAATGCGGTCATGCGTGCGTTCTAGTGGTTCTAATTTGAGACTGAAGTCCTCATTTCTCTGAATGATCATCCTTAGTATTACATGGCGACATGGCCACCCTTATCAGTTGAGGTCACTATGTTGGTTTCCTTCTCTAACCCTAAACAACTCCTTCAGACTTATTATTTCTATAATATTAATGCATCTTGAGGGTTGAATATGACAGAAAACTCTAAACTATACCCTAAAATGATTTTTAGGGTTCCTGTAGGAATGGGGTGGAGGATGTGGTTGTGGGTTTATGACCCGTAAGGTGTGGATGTAAACATACCAATCAAAGGAGAAGAAAAAGATTGCTCTTTACTCTTTATTTATTTATTGATAAGTAGGTAGTTATATTGATGAAGAGGATCTACCTCAATTGTACAGCAAGTATACGAGAAGTAATCCAAAAAGTTACAGAAGTATGATAGGTTCTCAGAAGCTGTAGATATTTTGGTGGGTTAGTAGTGTGCATGTTAGGTTACCAAAGAATTTGGAAGCAAGAAAATCTCTTCAGGGTTTCTTTTTAATGCTCATGCATTGATGAACTTTTAGGACCCTAGATTCACATCTTTTTAATGTAAAGAAAGGAAAAAAAGAAGCATCAGAGGGATTGGAAACTCTTTCTTTTTTCTTTTTTGGCCGCCGCTGGGGGAGGGGGGGGGGGAGGGGGATACAGTGACCCATCTGAAAGACAGAAAGTTGAGGTATAGTGAGGAGTTAAGTCTCAAAATTATTTAATTGCTTAGTCTGTGACATTATATGCTCATCTGTGGAAGATGAATAGCTCTGACTGGGGCATATCAGACAAGAGAGAGTTGTTAGTGATCAAGCAAATACCAGGCAAGACCTTAGGAAGGAGTGTAGATAAGAGTTACTTCACTCAAAAAATACCATATGCAGAGCAAGTGCTCTATTGAGCATGATATTATATAGTGGATGAGGCCTCTGTTGTAGTGATCAAGCAAATACCAGGCAACAAAGTGAAACCTCAGACCTTAGGCAGGAGTGTAGATAAGAGTTACTTCGCTCAAAAAATACCATATGCAGAGCAGGTGCTCTATTGAGCATGATATTATATAGTGGATGAGGCCTCTGTTGTAGTGATCAAGCAAATACCAGGCAACAAAGTGAAACCTCAGACCTTAGGCAGGAGTGTAGATAAGAGTTACTTCGCTCAAAAAATACCATATGCAGAGCAAGTGCTCTATTGAGCATGATATTATATAGTGGATGAGGCCTCTGTTGGGATGAAGAACAAGCCAGATACTATGTGTCTTTGGATGGTTAGGAACAAGCCAGAGTTATTTTGATTTTTGCCTTCAGATCAAGCAATCTAAATGGTTAAGAACAAAAAAAATATGCAATTACCACTTTTCCTAGAGCAAAGACATATGCTAACATGATGGATAAGTCACTTTCAGCTTTTAGCCAGAACATGCCTTTTAAGGGTCTGTTTGGGATCCGTTTATTTTGCTGAAACTGAAAACTTTTTACTAAAAGTATTGTAAATAAAAGTAAAAATTAGTTGAAATAGTATAGTGAGACCTATGAATAGTATCAAAAAGTGTAGTGGGGCCCATAAATAGTAGCAAAAATAAACTGAATAATAAAATAAGCTGGCTTTTTAATTTTTGCCAAACACACACTACGTTTGAACTTTGAACCTCTTAGTGAGCTGTTTTTTAATTTGTAAGTGTCTTTGGATTCCCCTGTGTTTTCAAGATGTTACATGTGTTTTTTCTTTCCATGCAATTACATCTCAGCTTATCTGGGAGGGAGATTGTTTTGGTTGATTGGTAAGTTATGCACCCTGTGAGTTTTGGATCCACAACCTTGAACACTGTTTTTACTAAGGGAGGAGGGTCATTGGCAATAATGCCTTTAAATTCTTAAATTAGCCTTTATAATCTGCAGAAAATATGGTAACAGAGTGGTAGTAAGGGTGACTTATCTGTCTTCCACCTTCGTGCCCAGAAAACCTTGATTCAAAATACAGAGGTACCTGCCCCTGAATCTCTTTTCATATTTTTGTTGTTGGCAGTTACCGGAGCAGCCTTCCATGGAATGATGTCTGTGTTTCACCTGTCGCTGATACCTGTGGATGGACAAAGTTTAAAAACAACAGAATTTTGGAAGACACCAACAGCTAGGTAGAGATTGTGACAAATGCTTAATGGAACTGAAAAAAGGTTTCTTAAGAGTTTTTCTTAAGAATCTAAGTAAAATTTAAGCTGACTTTCTAGTTTGTGGGCCCTTTTGTAGCTATCCTTGTTGTAATCGTGAAAATAAAAGTGTATGAATGTAAGCTTCTTCTAGCAATTAAGCCGGCTTCAAATGGATTTACTGTTGTTAATTTGCTTTGTAGGCAGCTTATTGCTTAAAGATGAGATAAAAAGTTTTTTTAAGCAAATAAGTTGCTGTAAACAATAAATAAGAGCTGTCAAACTCAAATGCACGCCACAAGCCTACCTTGTATGTGCGGGTGGAGGCAGTTTTTCGGTTGAAAGCTAACTGCTGAAAGTTAGTTACAGAACTTACAGTATAGTTGTATTTAGAAAAAAAAGAAGCGAGTTTATCTATAGAAAAAAACTATAGATAAACAAATAAGAAAAATCTCTCTAGTTTGAGCTGTAGGCCGTCCTTGAGCTTGGGATTGTGCGTTTAGTGGAAGAGCTAGAGGCCCTCCTTGTGCAAAAGGGGATGAATATGAAACGCTTAAACATGGATCATTTCTAGTGTAGTAGGTGCGGAGGGAGACCAATTTTTAGATAACAAGATTTTCTTATACTCCAATTTCTCCAATTCCTTTTTTTTTTTGGATGTTCCCTGCAACTTTTACGGTTAGTCCTGGGGAGCTTGTGTTTGAATTGGATGGGCATACCAAATAAAATGGGTTCGGGTTTGTTAGCTTGTGTGTGATTTTTTAATATAAAATGAGTTGTTACATCATAAATTAAAAAACTTACCAAATTGCTCCATTGGACAAATACGCAAGAAAACTAATGAGAGTTGCCGAATGGACAAATAACACTTATTTTTTAAACTTTACAAACTAATATTATTTTGCACTCATTTGAAACTTCGAAGACTAAAACGCTTTAGTAGTTAAACTTTAGGGAAAACAATGTATTTTGGCATTTATTATATTTTTATATATTATAATTTATTTACAATTGATGCGAAAAATCTAGATTTGTTATGAAAACCTGGTATACCAGTTTTGTTTTTGTAATATGACTTAAAATGATTTTTTCCATATATTTAATTATTCAATTTTAATTATAAAATTGAACTCTTGTTTAATTTATCGGTGATTATTGGTTATGTTATGTCTCTAATAACATAGTTCTAGATAAGAAATGTAGCTAACTACACATTATAATTATGTTAAATTGCTCAATGCAAGTGTTATACAAAACTATTTCAATTAATTAAAAGTCTCTAGAAATTTTGATAAAGATTCACTTTTTATTTTTTAATTACTTTGATAATTTACCATAAATTTTTTGGTTTAGTTATAAAAGTTGGGTCTTTCACATTCTATTTATACTATGTGGTTCAAGGTAAATGGTACATATTGTATGATATGCTTTTCACAATTTGACACTCTATAAGTAAATTAAAATGAGTCAAAATTACATTTTGACCCAATTGTAAGGACACAGATTTGATGCTCAAGCCCACACAGCGAATGGACTAGTCCAAAAAGCCCAAAAACAATAAATTTGTAGAGAGTAGGTAAAAAAAACTGGGCTAGTCTGAATGAGACAATCAATAGTACGAGTTTAGATTATAAGAAGAATATAATAGACAAGTTTAATTTCTAGAAATGGACAAGTTTATAAGAAGAATATAATAGACAAGATTATAAGAAGAATATAATAGACAAGTTTAACTTCTAGAAATGGTCATCGGCTGAGGTCCGAGGAGATTAATCTTAGTATATAATGTTTTAATTTGGTTTTACACTTGGTTCTTAGAGGTTACAGTGTTTCTTTCTTGATTTTTTCCCTCTTTCTATGAAGGGTTTTTTCACATTATATAGTTCATTCTAGACCATCTTGATCCTACACTTGTTGATCATCCGAGTCCTCATTTGAGTGCTCGTCCCATTAGACACCTTTTTTTAACTTTCTGTGAGTCGCAGTAGCCAAGGCCATACTATTCAGAGGTCTTCTCAACATAAACGCGGCCAGAAGAGTAGTTGCAACGTATTTAATGCGGTGGTGACAGTTTTTTCTTAGATATTTTTGGGGCTTCCTTCCTCGAATTGTCCACATTCATCTCATATTTATCAAACTCTAGCCTGAAATTTTTCATAATTATTTATCTCTCCTCGAACCTTACCTCATCCTAGGACAAAGTTCAAGACCCAATATATGATTTTGGGCCCTTATCCCTATAATTTGGGCTTTTATCCCTACACCTATAATTTTGAAGGTATAGCAAATTAAACATTATGAAAAGGTAATAAATTAAGGATTTTGTTAAGGGAGTTTTTTATGAAAAGTATAGAAACTTTTATGGTAAAGGGAAATAAAAACTTATTTTTTTGAAAATTTTTTATTTATATTTCTCATTAAAATGTTATTAATTTTTTTTTTAAAATTAGCTTATTAACAAATGGCTTAAGGCCTTTATTAATCGGATCCATAAATTAAATCCTAATATTTAAAAAATTAACAAATTAACTCTATAATTTTAAAAGTAACAAATAGAGAATTTTATAGTACATATATGTATCATATCTACCTAATCATAAATCATAATGGTTAATAAAGGATTTTTACTTTATTTAATATAACCATAGAATGACTCGTAACATATTAAACTATAGGATTTTTAAAAATAACGAATTAAACCTTAACTCATTTAAATGGAATTATATTGTATTATGTTTAATATAGGTTGAAGATTTAATTTGTTAATTTATTATTTTTCACAACTTCAATGTTAAATTTGTTGATTTTAAAATGACAAATGGTTTAAAATGTGATTTTCTTTTAAAATTATTAACATAGAAACTTTATTAATTAATATTAATAGTAGTCTTCTATTAAAATACTTCAAAAGTCGAGTTTTCTTAAATTAAACCAATCATTTAACTTTTGAGTAATGCTAGAGATATAAATTATTTTATAAAATTTTTAAAAATTATTAATCTGATAAATTTTTATTAATTTTCATATATACTTACTATTAACGTTACTTTTTCATTTGTTAATAACCACTCGTCAGTCACGTTAGTAGTTGAAAAATATTTTGTATCTGTAACACCGCTCTTAACTTTTTACCGACGTATATGTTACAAATATAGACGGTGGGTATAGAGTTTAAAAAAAAAAAAAAAAAAAACCTTCAAAACTCAGGAGAGCTATTAGCAAAGTACAAAAACTCTGCACGCTCTCT
Organism: Lithocarpus polystachyus; assembly: GCA_033629205.1. Lineage (NCBI taxonomy): Eukaryota > Viridiplantae > Streptophyta > Magnoliopsida > Fagales > Fagaceae > Lithocarpus > Lithocarpus polystachyus. Next base: position 36,872,651 of record CM066173.1, on the reverse strand, counting down.
GCACTCTGTTAGGGAAAGCTCTAAATCGTACTGGAGCTCGGCTCGCTGAGATTCATAATCTTAATCATAATCGCCGAAGAATAGGGGAGTTGGAAGCGCAGAGAGATAGAGAGTTTAGGGTTTAGCGTTGTACTGATTCGTAGTAACAATGGCTGAAGAACCAAGCCGTCCGATTCGGCTTATGAGTTTCGTCTCGGAGGAACAGGTTTATTTCGATTTCTCAATACCATTTCTTCTTCTTCTATATTTACCGAATTCAGAAGCTCATTACTCTTTCTTCTCTGTAACAAAAATACTAAGCTTTTGTTTTTTTTGGGGAGGCAGTTGGATGAAGCTAAAAAGGCAAGAGGCGAGCGTGTTGAGGATGGCACTGCCCAAAGAGATAGACCTCTCTTTGAGGTAAAACTATAACACCCTTTTTTTTTTGTTTTTTGTTTTTTTTTTTTTTGTTTCAATGTAAAAAGTTTAAAAATTTGTATAATTTTATGTTGCATTGCTATTGAGTAGATTTTTTTATTTTTTTTCAAATGAAAGATTAAACTTTTGGTACTTAACAAAGCTTTTGGTGAATTATATATATTTTTCTAATCATATGTGATACATACTATTAATTAGAAGGAAAACTAAGTAAAAAGAGATGGTACAAAAATTGAGTAAATGGGCTATTTGGATTTTTTTCTTTTTCATGAATAACAAAGAATTTTATTAACAAAGGGTGAAGCCAAGCACATGGGAAGTATACAAGAGAAGCGCTTGAAAACTGAAAATAAGATGTAAAGTTACTAAGATTCAAAACATCAAAAAAAAAGGATGAAGAATTGAATTTTCCAAAAGTTTTAGCCGACTCCAAAAAGATCTCAGGAATAAAATTTTCAGCTGAACAGTTGTAGATTCAATTCACTCAAATGTCCCGGCGTTTTGCTCTCTCTAAATACTCCATAACAAGCAAAGTGTGATAGCTTCCCACGTCTCTAACAGTTTATTGAAAACCCATTTTAGATACTGGGAATTCTTGCAACTACCTAGGGTTTTTGATAGGGGTCCATTTGCTAAAAAAATGGGTCCTTTGCCCATTTGATCCTTGTCTAGCGTGTAAGTATATTGAAACAGGATTTTCTGGCTGCTATAAATCCTTTGGGTGTAACTTATATGCACCCCATATGTTTATATTCACATAAGCTTTCAGCTATTCAAGCATTTTAAAATTTATGTTTTCTGAATGCAGATTCTAAAGGAGAACAAAGACAAGAAAGATGCAGAGTTTAATGAACGTTTCAAGCACAGTGAGTGATCAGCTCTAATTGTAGAGCCAAGTCTTTGTTTTTCCTTTTTCTGCAACTCTAGGGGACCACATCACAACAGGGCAAAAATGATCTATGCATTTTTGCTATCTCCCAATGAGCACTTTAAATAATGAGACTAACCATTTGTTTTTTTTAACAGGACCACCCAAAGCTTTGGATGATGATGAGACTGAGTTTCTTGAAAAGGTGGAAATGGTGAGATTATGGTCTAAGATCTTTATCTATTCGGTGCTACATGAAGTACATCATTTTCTGATAAGTACTATTGGATGTACCTTTGGAGTCACTAAGCTGAGATACTTGGAAATTCTCAGAATATGAATAATCACTGGAAAGAATAGAGTGGTTTTATAAAACTATAAGTGATTTGCAATCTCAGTTTGCAGATCTATTGCCACTGATTTCCTTTCTATTTTCATTAGAGTTCATTTATTTATTTATTAAAACGTTTTTGCTGTATGGTTTTATTTTATTTTATTTTTTCACTCAGTCAAGGAGGGAATATGAACAACAAATTGCAGATGAGGAAGCTCAGCAGCTGCAGAGTTTCCAGGTAAATTTCTTATCGTTCTATATAAAGGATTCCCCCCCCCCCCCCCCCAAATGTGGAAACACAAAATTACTAAATTAGTTGAAAATCATGGGTTTGTCTTGAGGTCATTAATGTAACTTTCTAATGTAAGGATGTGGCAAAGTTTATAATTATTAGTTAGGATCCTATTCTCCTGTGCATCAAAATTTATGGTCAGACTAAGCATTTCCTAAATGTATTTGTGCTTCCCTTTATATATATAGTTAGGCTGATTTAATAGGGTAAAGATTGTACATCTCAACATAAATCTTGGCAATTAGGACGCTTAAGGGTAGTTCAATGTTGTATCTGTCCCCCAAAAATTGTTGATAGAGAATGTTAAATTTTTGTTGAGAATTTTTCTATTATATGACCATGACTAAGAAGTCTAGGTATGCAGTTTAAGTAGACCATATATGTCCATGTAAGGGATGTTTAAGTGTTCAAACAGTAAGGAATTGAAGTGAAGCGATTTAATTATTAAAAAAAAAGGAATTGAAGCAAAGTGATTTTATGGATGATATAACTGTTGCTGAACAATTTAAACTGGTTTTGCATTGGCACATTGCACAGATTTTTTTTCTGAAATAAAAATGTTACTAAGCGGCACAATTCTTTCAGTAGTGGTCTTTGTTAGGCATATGAGTTGCATGGTTATGCTGAGAATCAAGGAAGTACTTGATCCTGAACTTCATCTTTCGTCTCTTATTGCTGTGGTTTCTTCAATTCTTTTTCAGGCAGCAGTGGCAGCACAGTCTAATATTGTACACGAGCTTAAGGAAAAAACCCCTGCTCCTATAATCCAGGTTAGTTTTGATGACATAAGCATGTTTCCGTCCCTTACAATTTTCTCTTTTCTTTTTATTTTTCTTTTGCTTTTGTACCTTTTTTCTTGACTAAATTACAAATGACACCCTCTAACTTTGACCTATTTTATTTTTTGTCCTTATAATTATAATATTTTAATTTATCCTTTATGCATATTTTCAATGTAGTCCTTATGTCCACCTCCATCCAAACTACATCATTAAACTCCATATGTTTCTAATTGCAAAAACTACTTCATTTGTTGGGGTTTAACGATGTGATTCGGATGGAAAGGTTACGATGGAAACAAATGTAAGTTAAAGGACTGAAATGGTTTTTTTTAAAACTCCAGCTGTTTCTAATAGCAAAACTATGTTGTCTTTTGGGGTTTAACAGCACGATTTGGACGGAAGGCCTACATTGAAAATAGATGTAAGTTAAAGGTCTAAAATGAAAAAAAAAATTGAAAGTATAGGATGAAAATGAAAACATGTCAAAGTCAGAGAGTGTAATATATAATTTAGCCTTTTTTGTTTGTTAACCCCTCCTGCGTATTGGATCTAACTTATAAGATTTTAAACTTTTCCTTCTGCATATGAAACTATGGTTGAAGATATTGTGAAACCATCTCTTTCCTGGGACATCTTGTTCAATGCAGTAGCTAAGGATTCTCTGAGGCTATTTGTTCTAGATTCTGTTTAAGGTGCAGAAGATGTTCTGCATTTTATGTTAGCACATTGATAATTTAGTCTTGAACTACCTTTCAGGGTGTAGCCTAGTGGTGGTCTAAAGGGCCCTACCCTGGTGAGGTTCTACGTCATCAAAAAAAAAAAAAAAAAAGTCTTGAACTAGTCTAAGTTATTATCTAGTGATTCTTCAACATTCTAATCAATTTGTTTGGCGTTGGTCTAAATGGATACTTACAGGATGTTGACTTAGGACAAAAGCTTTAGTCGGCTTTGATACCAATTTTGATGTAGGATCTTTAGAAATTTAACACTACAGTAGGATTCTCAATGGATTCTAATGGAGCTTGATACTTAGGGGATGTTTGGTTCGCCGTGATGTTACATTACGCCGTAATATTATGTTATTGTAATCTTACATTAATGTAATCTTAATATAAGAATACAACATTACATTGTTTAGGAAGGTGATGAGATCAAGATGGTGTGATATATTTTGTAATTTTAAATTATGGTAATGTTAAAAAAAAAAAAAAAACCAAAAACCTTAATGCCACATCGTCGTAATGTATATCATATCAAGGGCACATGACAACGAACCAAACGCTCCCTTACAGGTTTAGGCAGGAAAAAGTTTGGATTTTGAATGATTCTTGCTGGAATTTGATGCCTCTTTTTTGTTGAAAAGTGAATTGAGCAAGAAATTAAAGAAATATAAACCCTAGGCAATCAGACCCAGGTTCCCTAAGTAATCACACTTGGGAATGAGAAGGCAATCACACAATCAAAGCTTATTAACCTGCCGGAATTTTCTTGAATTGAGTCTTTGTATTTATTTATTTTTTTGTTTAAGTAAAAATTCAGCCCCCTCCCAACCCTCTCTCTCTCTCTCTCATATGAGAATTGCATTTTAATCCCAGGTCTCTGACATGATCTCAATAGACTTTTATTAATAAAGCTAGTTGGAACCTTTGACTTTGAATCCTGTCTGCCATGTGAATTAATGCTTCTGAGTATCTGGTAAAATTTGACGCGTAAGGTATAATGCATAAGTTGATGGTAGGCGCTTCAATGGTAGACAGTTTTGATTTGGCAATAATTGTGTGGAGTAATTTGAGCCATTGCTGATCATTGGTCCTGCAGTTCTGCCTTATTTATATTCCCCTCCTAGAGTATATGCTTAACCTAAAGCTGAAATCTTTCTTACTAGTCTGTTTTGGGCTTATCTATGACTACTGATATGGCGTACCTATGATCCAGTCAAGTCAACTTGGTCTGATTGCCACTGACCCAATACAACTTTTTATGAGAGTTGACCATTTTGCTAGTGAAATAAAACTGTTGAAATTGTTGGTATGCATTGGTTTCTAAGCGCACAACCTGTCACTGTTTGCAGGAACAGAAATCAATTGGGAGGAAAAATCTGCCTGCTCGTCCATTAGGTATGATTATTAAAGTCAAGCCACAAGCAAAGAAAGCAAAGTTAGGAACCGGAACTTCTGAGCAGCCTTCAGAGGTAGTGAAAATCCAAGCTGTTGTTGCAGAAAAATCTTCGGAGACGTTGAAAAAATCTAATAGTAATACTAGTGAGTCCCAAGACGTTGGTATAAGTGGTCTAGTTTCATATAGTGATGGAAGCGAAGAAGATGACTAGCGGTGTTATAGTATTTTAAAGGAGAAACTTATATTTTTCCAATTTATTTTCTTTTGTTATGATGTTCAATTTCTTTTCTAGACACAACAATGATGCATAAACGCATTATTTCATGTTAGTGGATAGAAATTCTATTCTAACATAATCTAAGTGTATATGTGTGTAAAACTTCTTCCTGGAGATTTGAATTCTGGTCTTTGCCCCCCACATACCATAAACATTTATACTTGTGAAGTGATCATCGCACCAAGAGTGTGTGGTGGTAGGAAGGTGGTATTCTGGGTTGACAAGTTTGGTGAGCGATATTTGTGTGGTATTTCTAGGATCCCGTATTAGTAGAAAGATTCATCCATCATGATAGCCACACTACTAGATACAGAACTAGGGCCATGATTAAGGGTATATATTATGACATTAAAATTTTTAGAAAGAAGCATAGAGAGAAGTAATGCATCTTAAGTCCTAACCAACCAATCAATCAATATTTATACGCCAAAATATAACATTTATTGTTCTTACGTTTTTGTTGAGTTATATTAGCTGTCATGTCAATATTTTTTTTTTTTTTCGTTCTTTGTTTTTAAAAAACATGTATATAAATATTAATGTATGAATGCCTTCATTTATTTTCAAAACTAATTATAACTTATCAATTATGATAGGACTACCACTTCTTTTTTTATTTTTTATTTATATTTTTTTTATACAAGATAGAAATTTTACATTAGCATTATCTAATTTTATATATGTGTGAAGCTCTTTTTTAGAGACTTGAATTCGGCTCTTGCCTCTCACACCCCATAGACACTTATATTTGTGGAGTGACCATCGCATCAAGGGTGTACGGTGCTGATCATTACTTTTTACTACGATGAATTTACACATTTTTGAACTTTTATTTTTGAAGAAGAATTTTTTAGAAAATATAATACTTTGTACTAAATGTAACTTATGATAGAAAATACATGTAATATAAATACTTAGTGGAGACACCATTTATTTACTTTTAATTTATACTTGCTTGAAAAAAATTTCATTCCACCACTAAATTCTTATTTGTACACTAATTTATTATTCAAGGTTAGGTTAAAGGGTTCAGTTCTGCTCCTTCTTAGAAAACCCTATGTCATTTTCATAAGCTTTAAGAGATAGAGATAATAAAGCTCTTAACAATATTACACGCAAGTAGTTTTCTTGATATGTTTTTTTTTTTGTGGTGTACCAAATTTCTCTACATGGTATCATATTTAACTTGAATAAAACCTTTAACAAACACATAAAATCACATACACATGCATAATAATTTAGTTAAAAATATTAACGTGATAATAAATATGATTGATGTTACTTTAACAACAAACCAATTTCATCACATTGGAATACATTACTTATTAAAGAATATGGTTTTACATCACTTTATTATTATTGTAAAGACCAGATTTGAATCCTTAGCCCAATGTATGAATGAACTTAAGTTCAAAAAGCTAAATACAATGAATTTGTAGAGAGTGGATTGAAAAACTAGACTCTAATGAGTTAGAGAACAAGTATATTGGATCCAGATGACCAAAAGGTAAGGATAGACTTGTTTTATCCAAGAAAAATCGTTATCGGCTCAATCCGAGGACACTAGTTCTTATATATTACTCTCAGGTTTGATTACAAGTTCAATTCTAGATTGCTACAGTGTTTTTCTTTCACTTTCTCGATCACTTTTTCTTAGAGCTTTTCTTCTAATTTATATTATTTTTTCCTTCTCATCCTACCTTCCACGTGGACAGTGGATTGTTTGCATTGATCCTTGTCCCATCAATACCTTCTTTAAATTTTGAGGAGTTGCTATAAGGCTGAAAAGTACTGTTCAGATATCATTTCCTCATTAATGCGGCCAGAGAGTTAGCTATAGAGCATTCAATGCGGTGGTAGTAGCTTTCTTTTAGATATTTCTTAACTCACATCCTTCCTGCACATTCGTAATGCACGTAGGGTTGTAAATGAATCAAACCGTTCGTAAACAACTCGAGCTTGACTCGATAAAAAGCTTTATGTTTGTTTGTTTATAAATAAGCCAAGCTTGAGCCTTAGTTTTAGGCTTGTTTAGTAAACAAACTGAGCCCAAGCAAAACTATTTGTTCATGAACAAGCTTGTGAGCTATAAGGCTCGATACAAAACAAATCAAGTATAAACTCATTTATAGGTTTGATTTGTGCTTTTTAAATGAACTCTTTACACATATTTTAATAATAAAATGTTTCATATTGGACCAATATCCTTTACCTTAATTTTTCATTTTCCTCTAAACTGATTAAGCATCACTTTAGACTTTAGTTACCTTTTTAAAAAAATTTATAAGTGGGTCACATATTGTCATTCCTTATCTATTATCTAATATAAAGTTATAAAACATGTTAATCCTTTCTCATTGAAAACAGTTACAAATAAGTCTTTTTCTAGTTCTTTATCATCTAATGTGGATGTAAAAATTATATTTTAAACAATTGATGAAGCTATAGACACTAAATGATAAATGGATGAATTTAATTTTGTAAAGTTGCACTATGAACAATGGCTAATCATTGGTCGGACTAGAAGCATGATAAAATGAGTATGCTATTTTCTTATTTTTGTTTACTTGATTTTGGGAGATTTAAGCATTTGATAAGATAATTTTGTTGGATCTTAAGCTCAAAATCTTGATCTGAGCTCGAGTTTGAGCTTGATATTAAGTTCGAGCTTGGCTTGATTAATGAATCAAGCCAAGCCAAGCTCAAGTGTTTTGGCTTTCCTACAAGTTCAAGCTCAAACAATATTTTAGGCTTGTCTCAAACTCAAGCCAAGCTTGAGCTTTTTAATTTTACCGATAAGTTTGAACATGCACTACTCGGCAAAGTTCGGCTCGTTTACAGCCCTAAATGCACGTCTTTATCAATAGAACTTCCTGGAATGTCATCCTAGATAATAGGACACAAATTTTGATCTTTGCTTCGCTTAGCCGATGGTATATTCCTCCTCGACCTACTTTCCCTCATCCTCTCCTTAATAGTTTATTCATGGGGCTCTGAGTCTTACATATTTGATGTTGTTTAAACGTCCTCAGATCATTCAACGTCCTCGGCCAAGGCCCAAAGCCCAATATATATATATATATATATATACACCTTTGGGCCCCTTATCCCTACAATTATAATTATTATTAATTTTTTGAGATATGTTTTCTAATTACGGTTTGGCATTCGGTCCATTTTGGACCACTTTGGTCCAATTTAGTCCCATTCCATCCATTTCGGTCCACTTCGGTCAATTTTAGTCTACTTTGATGTACTTATTTAAGAATATGAAAAGATAAATTTGTGTTAGAACTTCTTTCCCTCTTCCTTGTATGTGTGTGTGTTTGTTTCTCCAAAATAACGTACACAATTAGTATTAGCCACGCACTCACACACACGCATGCACACACAAACAAATACATATATATTATAAAAATTTATAATAAAGAGAAAGTTATTTACAACTCACAAACACTTAATCTCTACTCTTAGAGTTGGTGATATCAAGATAGTCAAATAGAGAAAAGAGATGAGATGGGATTAAGAGGAGAGAATGATTTGTGTGGTTTTGGGATAAGACTAATTTGTGATGTTGCTTGATTTTGGGCTAAACTAATTTGTGATTAAGGTGTGCAAAATATTTTTAAGGGTAAATTAAACTGGTAAAAAAAAAGAAATATATATAAATATATATTAAGTTGGGGTTCATTTGAACCCCTTAAAGTACTTGTAGTGCTGTCCTGAACATGTGTATCTTTATTAGTCACTATATCATACAATTTCAATTTTGTAAATGCATATAATAAGAAAAAAAATCACTACACCACTATGTTTTTTTATTTTGAATCTTTGATTATAAAATAGAATGCTAGAGATTACCATTTTTTATAAGGAAAATTATTGAAATATTTTGTTTGATACATCAATAGTTGGGGTGAGGTGATTTCAACCCTGCTGGATGATTTATGCAGATTGCTCAAACGGTCACAGTGTTGAATTCAACTTTCTTACTATAAGCAATACTACAGAGTCAACACAGTGGTTATGTTGTCTCTCACAAGGGAACTTTTTCTTCTTATGCATACACAGGAAAATAGATTACAATAAACCCTTAACTAGATTTTGAACATGGAAAAGGGTTTAAGAAACTCAAACAGTTGATGCACTTGTGTGAAGCGCAACTAAGGAGGCATAAAATCCATCCTGTATATTAATCAAAGTCCCATGCCTTCCTTTCTCCACGATGACTCCATTCTTAACCACTGCAATCAGATCTGCATTTTTTATTGTGGACAATCTATGAGCCACCACAACTGTAGTCCTGCTTACTATGACTCGGTCTAATGCATCTTGCACTACTCTTTCAGACTCAGCATCGAGTGCACTGGTAGCCTCATCTAATAGCAATATTTTCGGATTTTTAATTATAGCACGTGCAATGGCTATGCGCTGCTTCTGTCCGCCAGATAATTGGATTCCTCGTTCCCCAACTACAGTATCATAACCCTGCATTTTGCATCAAAAAAGAAAAAAAAAAAAAATTAACTAGTTGCTTAATTAAGCATTAGCTTATTATTATCATTGTTCACATTGTTCTTACCTGGTTTAATCCACTAATGAACCTGTGGGCATTGGCCAATTCTGCTGCAGCTATAATCTCTGCCTCAGTTGCATCTCCTCCCTTTCCATATGCAATGTTAGCACGGATTGTGTCATTAAATAGAGCTGGTTCTTGGCTCACAAGCCCCATTTGCTGCCGCAGCCACTTCAATTGGAGCTTATTAATTTCAGTTTTATCAAGTGTAATATGACCTGAATCAGGATCATAAAATCTTTCCAATAATGCTATCACTGTGGATTTACCACTCCCACTTTCTCCAACCAGGGCAACAGTCTGAAAGAACAGATTCAAACAAACACAATTTTCAGTTTTGGACTTGGATCTAAATAAAATGCGGACAATGTTTTGTCTTTGCCTGCTACAGCCAAAATGGAATTTAAAACATGATATATTAGAGAATATTACTTTACCTTGCCTGCAGGAATAACCAAGTTTAAGTCTCTGAAAATCTGAATATCTGGCCTCGATGGATATTTAAAGCTCACATGATGAAGCTCAATATCTCCCTTGACATTATCTAATGTCGTCCCAGACTCATCACTTGGGTCTATCTTTGACTTACTGTCTAATATTGCAAATATGGAAGCAGAAGCAGTTTTGGCCTTTTGAGTATCGTTGGAAAAGGAGCTTGATTGAGTTACCGCAGTAGCTGCCATGGTCAAAGCAAAGAAAACCTGCAAACCACGCATACACGTTAAATAAATTAGAAGATAATTTGGAGAAATGAATCTCATTTAGATTTTTTTCCCTAAAAGTTCTGAAGTAGATTTGGAAAAAGAAAATGGTTATTGAAAGCTTATATACTCGAAAAACAGCTGAGAATGATGTCTGGCCATGTTTAATGAGTTGAGCTCCTGCATAGAAACTGGTTGCATAGACGCTAAACAATAGGAAGGAAGATGTCCCAAATCCTATTCCACTGATCAAGCCCTCCTTTATGCCTGCCTTCCTAGGCCCTTCACATTTCTCTTCATATAGTTGCATTACCTTCTCTTCAGCACAGAAAGAAGCAACAGTTCTTATACTCCCAACTGCATCATTAGCTATTTGGCTTGCATCCTCATACATTGTCTACAAGTAAATTTAGTCTTGATGAATAATTCATAAATTATAATTAACTTAGAAAGTTAATTTGAAATGTTCATTTGATTGAAACTTGAAGTGGATTTCTTTTCTTACTTTTTCTTCCTTGAAATTCATAATATTAGGCATGCTGCAGCCATAAAAACTGTGTCATTAGTTATATAGCATACCTTCGCATCTGCACTGAATCCTCTCAGAGACTGTCGTTGAACATATCCATTGACTCCAAGCAGAGGAACCAATGCAAGGACAATAAATGCAAGCTGCCAACTTGCATCAAAAGCAATGACTAAACCTGCAACTACTGATGCAATACTTTGGACAATTTGACCTAGTGCATCGCCAACTAGGGCACGCACTGTTGCTGCATCTGCTGAGAGCCTTGCACCAATTGCACCACTTGAGTTCTCAGGCTCATCAAACCAACCAATCTCCTTATGAACCACCTTTTCAAAACACATTATTCTGATACGTTCTATTAACTTACACCCAGCTACAGAAAATAGGTATGATCGTGCTGGAGAAGACAAAAATGATACCGCACCAAGGACTAAAAACATTAGTGACCAAAAATGTGCATCCTTTTTTCGTTCATGAGGTGGTTCAAAGAACGTTTTGATTACACTGGAAACTAGCAAACCGAAAATTGGAAGAATTACTCCACTGATGATTGCAGCTAGTGTTCCACCTAGAAGCACTGGAATCTCTGGCTTATTGAGATAGGCAAGGTGGCGAATTGAGACCTCTGGAGATTTTTTTTTGGCTTCTGGAGGGTTATCTAGATCTTCCAATGCAGTGTCAGTCACATCAAGTCCTGCGGGAATACCAAAAGCAATTGAGAATGAGTTACTGTTTCCCCTTCCAGATGATCCTCGGCTTATGGATCGAAGGATTGATGATTTTTGACTTGACTGCCTAAGACTTGACTGTCTAAAAGATTCCATAGTTATTTCAGACTTGTTTTGATCATCTGTAGCTTGCTTCGACTCCTTTTTTACATCTTGCAAGCGTATAAGCTGAGAGTATGCTCCATCAGGATCCTTGAGTAATTCTGAGTGTGAGCCTGATCAATAACCAAATACGCTATGAAATGAGTATCTCATTGCCTCTCTCACACCACACTAGAGAATTGAATTCTATGATATATTTACAGCCAACCAATGCTATAGTTTCGCTTGGGGGGGAGGGGGGAGGGGAATCCATAACTACTATTGGAAATTCAAAAAACAAGTTTGTGTGATGAAATGAAACACAAATAATACCACAAGGAAATTTTTCTTCTTTTCACAACTGTCAAAACTACATGGAACAAGTGAACAACTGAGCAATTTTTAAAAAATTGGAATTCGACCACAATATAAAAGATAGGGGGTGGCGGTGGGGGGAGGGGAATCCATAACTAGTACTGAAAATCAGGAAAACCAGTTTGTGTGATGAAATAAAACACAAATAATACCACAAGGAAATTTGCTTCTTTCTTTTCACAACTGTCAAACTACATGGAACAATTGAACAATTGAGCAATTTTTAAAAAATTAGAATTTGACCACAATAAAAAAGATAAGCATGAAGGTTCAGAAAATTACTGAACATTTACAAAATAACTTGGGTTTTTGTACATGAAAATTTTTAGAATTCGGTAACCTGATGAGTATAACACAGTCTGTTCAACAAGACAATAAACCTAGGCTGCAAGAAATCTAACTACCACGTTCTATGTATACATGATATTGGCTCTACATGTGAATGAATACTGTGGTAAGACTATACTAATAGGATGGTACCTTTTTCAACCATCTTTCCTCTGTGAATAACTGCAATCATATCAGCATTCCTCACTGTGCTCAAACGATGGGCAACAATGACAGTTGTTCTGTTAACCATAATCCTGTCCAATGCCTCTTGCACTATTTTCTCTGATTCTGCATCAAGTGCACTTGTAGCTTCGTCCAGAAGTAAAATTCGTGGGTCTTTCAGAATTGCTCTTGCTATTGCAATCCTTTGCTTTTGTCCACCAGACATCTGCGTTCCGTGCTCACCAACCATGGTATCTAGTCCCTGGAAGTAAAATTCAAAATCTCAAAGTAAAATAACAAATTTCTAATCTAGAAGGTGAACGAAGGGTCTTAGAGAGTGAAAATTGTAACCTGTGGCAATTTATCTATGAATTTTGCAGCATTTGCAAGTTCGGTTGCTGCTCTTATCTCTTCAATAGTTGCACCATCCTTTCCATATGCAATGTTAGCCTTAATGCTAGAGGCAAACAACACTGGTTCCTGACTGACAAGACCAATCTTTCCCCTTATCCACTTAAGCTGAAACTCTTTAATGTTAATGTTATCTATAAGAACTTCCCCAACTTGTGGATCATAGAATCTCTCTATAAGACTGATTACTGTTGATTTCCCACTCCCACTTTCTCCCACTAATGCTGCTGTTGTGCCACTAGTGATATTAAGTGAAAAACCATTAAATATTTGCTCATCCGGTCTGGTTGGATAGCTGAAATAAACATCCCTCAATTCAATATCTCCACGAATGTCATCCAATTCTTTTCCACTTCTGTCAAAAGCATCTATCTCTGGCTTCCTCTCAATAGTCTCAAACATCTTAAAGGCTGCAGCTCGTCCAGCAGCAAATGCACTCAGGCAGGGAGATGCCTGCCCTAGGGACCTGAAGCATCCATATTATTGTAGAAGGCAAGAAGTAAATTAACATTTAAGGCAAAAAAAAATATACATACATCCATACACAGATTCATATATTTTTGTGCATGTGCGCTCGTGTAATTTCAGCAAAAAAATTAGAATAAAATTTTTATTTATTGGGGAAATAGGAATTATAATTGCTAGCAACATTTCAGCAACATAATAAAAACACAAAATGTAGCTCACATGGAAGCAGTTAAGACAGCAATAATCACGTTCATCACTTGACCTCCAGAATATGTGTGTTTTTCTTCTAATGTCAACTTTGTACCGAAATACACAGCCAAAGAATAGGTGCAAAACACGACTAACATAACCGTGCCAAAACCTATTCCAGCAGCTAAGCCTTCATGAACACCAGATTTATAAGCATCTACAAGAAACTTTTTGTAATTTGTTATAGCTTGCTTCTCTCCTGTAAAGGATGCAATCTAGATTGGAAGCAATGATAGATGTCATAATTTTGCTATAGTAAAAGGAGCAAAATTGGATTATCTGCATCAATAAATTTATCCAAATTTTTTTGTCAAATGTATTTGGTTTTGAAAAAGTGGCTTACTGTTTTGATTGAACCAATTGTTTGTTCAACTACATTTGCTGCTTTTCCATAAGCACTTTGTCCACGGGATGCCATTTTGGATATTATCATGGACACAAAGGCACCGGCCATAACAAGAAGAGGAATAGCAGAACACAAGACAACGGTAAGAAGCCAGCCTCTGACAAATGCTATTATAAAGCCCCCAAAGAAGGTTGATATCAGCTGTATAAATTTCCCAACCTGCACAAGCAGACTTTAGTTGACTCTAGGATTACATTTAGGTGCACATGATGAACAAAACTTCGTACTGATGTAATTCTTGCAGATATACTATACCTTCTCACCCATGGCATCTTGTATGAGAACAGTGTCACCAGACATTCTCCCAATAACCTCACCAGTGTTAGTTTCCTTATCAAAGAAAGAAACATCTTGTCTCAATATAGTCTTCAAATACAAACCCCTTATTCGTGCAGCCTGTCTTGCTCCCGTGACCATCCAGCATGTCACCTCTGTCAAACAACATACGTGATTTTCTTAATCTTCAATGGGTTGTATATAAAAGATTTTCTCTATGCATAAAAAATCAGCAATGATTTTGAGCATGGAATACACTTACGGAGTAATGCTGCACAGCCAATCCCCACTGCCAAGTATACAAATTTTAGAGAGACCTAAAATTTCACAGGAGGTTGATTACTAGCATCACCATTTCAACAAATAAAAATATAAAAGAAGGATCAAGGATTCAAATGCATTCCTACACATGCTATAAAATGGGAAAATCGAAGTTTAAACTCTCAGGAAAGTAATGAAAAATAAAATCAGAAGTTTAAGTCACATCTTTCCATTCATAAAGATTGACGTAAACCTTATTTTCATAGCCCGTGTATTGTCTATTTACCTTGGAAATTATACTAACAATAGCTGCGTTGTTACCCTGGTTGTTGCCAAAGCCATTGATCATTTGGCCAAACAATATTGTCATAAGGGGCATGCCTAACCCACTTGCAATGGCTCCAACGGTGCCAAAAATCATCAATGCAACATCAGTGGAATCTGCAAATGAGAAAAGCTTGAGAAGTGGAACTGTCTGGGTTTTCTCCTCCCCATCAATGTTGGAGCTTCTCTCTGCTTCTGCGTCTCCATTTGATGTGGTGACCATTTTACCAAGTTCAAGATCTCAATCCAATTTACAGCTACTTCAAACCTAACACATAGAACTTAAATTGCACCAGCTGAACACAATCAATTGCTGAAATTAGCAACTTATTAGTCAAAGCCAGATAAGTTGGTCCAGTGGCCAATTTTTAAAATGGTGATTCATGAAGAAGTGTAGCAGGAATGAGGAATTCTAAAGCTACAAGCAGTGCAAGTAACAATATTGGAATAAGCTAGTATCTCCACCTTGAAATGATTGTATTGGTCAATTAGCTTAGCAATAAGAAAGAAAGAAACAGTGAAACTCATTTAAATCAATAGGAAAGTTAAGACCTTGTTGGAATTATACAGATCAACTTTCATCATATCTTAATTTAAAACCTTCAAGCAGATGGCAATCACAACTACTAGGATGTTATATACGATAATTTTCTGAGGGAAGGCCTTTATAAGCAGACTTAGATGACAACAGTAAATCAACCGAAGGCTAAGATGTCCATTTAAAAAGAAGAGAAGGTCAAACACATCATTTAATTAAGTAACTTTACAACTAAAGAATTCAACCAATAAATTTCTAAGGTATACATCTAAAGGATCATGTAGTCAGGGATGCTTTTGTGGAATTTTTGTGTGTTTCTGCCACTGAATGTGAACTGAAATCTGTATGGAAGGCCTTTATAAGCAGACTTAGATGACAACAGTAAACCAACCGAAGGCTAAGATGTCCATTTAAATAGAAGAGAAGGTCAAACACGCCATTTAATTAAGCAACTTTACAACTAAAGAATTCAACCAAGAAATTTCTAAGGTATACATCTAAAGGTAAATGTAGTCGGATGCTTTTGTGGAATTTTTGTGTGTTTCTGCCACTGAATGTGAACTGAAATCTGTACACCATGAGCCCTGTGCTGTGTATTTGGATTGAGAGATTTGTAAGAGAGAAGTTGATACAATATATGTTACTGTTTCTATTTACTCAAAACATTATAAATCAGTACTAAACTATCTGGAGTAATCTCCATGGAGGAAGACAAGCCTTGTCAATGAGACCGTAAAGATTAGACAGCAGTAGTATACGTTTCTTGCTGCATGCTTGTTGTAACCAAGTACAGCAAATTGTTCATTCCTCATGAAAAAAATTCTGGTAAGGCATGAGGTTAACAGTAAAAGATGTACTTTCTCTACATTAGTTTTACCTGTCTACAGAGAACGAGGAAACTGAATGTTTTCCAACTTCTGTTCTGTTCTTTGTCAGAAACAAAATCTCTGAAGCCCTGTGGCTCCCATCACAATCAAGAAACTGAGATACACCCGTTGCAACTGAAGTCACAATAACCAATGAAAACAGAACCGTTTACCAAATGATCACAGAGAGAAAGAGAGAGCAACGAAAATTTGGTTAGTATTCCAAAAGTCAAAAGGCTTTCTGTAACTAAAAATTGGGTGGTATCCTACCCCCAGATAAGAGAAGAAAAAAAGTTTAAGCTACGGAGCCAAGGATGACTTAATTAGAGGTCTCAACCGTTAAAAAATAAATATGAAACTAATTAAACTTGAACGAAAGCACTGATTTTTTGATAACCAAAGTATTGGTTTAAAACAGTTTGAATGGTGATCACATGTAAGATAAAAGCATACTTATTGTTGAAGAAAGAGAAAGATAAACACTGATTAAACAAAAGATGAAATGTTCCACAAAACTCGGCTTCTAGAATACGTTGACATTCGATATAATTATGATTTTTTTTAGCCTCTTGTATAATCATTAACAACGTGCAATACAAATATACAATTGACACATATGTATAGAGCTGTATATGTTGTATATATTGTTATCACTATATGGCTTATTGTATTTTTAAGACATTTATTAATGAGTCATTTTAAGAAAGTTTTAATAATACATTTATGAGAAATATAAAAGGTTGTAAAAAAAGGTTAATTACTTGTTTCTTCTCTTATTATTATTTTTTTAAATAGTTCATAAACTAATACCCTTTAAGGTATTCGTTATATTTTAAGAAAATTAAAATTGAGAGGATATATGAAAGCAATATATCACCATCAAAACCCATGTAAATCATACCTAAGCATATTTAATGATTAATTCTCAAACCATAATCATATAAATTGTATAAAACATAAGCAAATTAGGTTTTAAAAAAATTAGAGTAAACAAATACATACTTTAAAGGTTGTAGATAGAAGAAGAGAAGAATAAAGAAAAAGAACAGTATGGTACATATTCATTATGAATTATTTAGAATATATACGCTTCACATTGAAGAAGTTGATATGAACAAAAAGTCTAATATTACTCTAATTTGTGGCAAGAGAAAATTCAAAGAATTTAGTATTTTATTTAAATACTATGAGTAGTTGCTGTTTTTTTTACATGTATTACCTTGCTGTTTTTTTAAAGTGTACAACGTAGACTTTTTTTTTTTTTTTTTTATACGTGTAGTAATATAATTTAAATTAAAAAAATAAGGATTAGTTGAAGATTTTGGATTGTAATCAAATTGATATTATTTATCAACTTATAAATTATAATAAGAAAAGGATTAGATGAAGAATTTGGATTGTAATCAAATTAGTAACTTAGAAATTGTAGAAAAAGAAGATAAGAACAAAAAAAAAAATGTCTATTTTTTTTTAAATTGAACAAAATTTCTGTAATTTGGTGGAGAGAGAGAGAGAGAGAGAGAGAGAGAGAGAGAGAGAGAATTTTCAATTGTGAGGAAATTAGATTTCTAATCATTCTAGGAATTATAAGAGAAGAAGAATTAACTTAGGATGTATGTTTATCCAAAAAAAAAAATCATATAAATTGAATGAAAATGTTTTTTTTTTTACACGTAGTAATATAATTAAAAAAAAAAAGGTATAGATGAAGAGTTTGAATTGTAATTAAATTAATATTTTTATCAACTTAGAAATTATAGGAGAAGAAGATAAGAACAAAAAAAAAAATTATATTTATTTTTTTAAAAATCTAAAAAAAATCTTGTAATTTGGTGTAGCCACTTGGCGCAACCACAGATTTTAAGTCCAACTTTTATTATATAGTATACGATATGATGTTTATATTTTTATATGGAGGACTATATTTTTGTTGGGCTCAAGAATAACCTAGTTCAATACATAATTAGTCACATAATAAAAAAACACATTTGTATAAAAACTAAACTTGAACTATGAGCTATGAATTGGTTTGAACTTTGAACCTTTTTCTTTTTTTGAGAAACAACTTTGAACCTGTTTTGAATGGCTATTACTTATCACACATAGAGTAGAGCATAATTGTTGCTCAATAAATATAGAAAACATAAAATATCCCACAAAACTCGGCTTCTAGAATATGCTGACATTCTATATAATGATTTTTTTTAAGCCTCTTGTAATGGAATGCAATTGCATTAAGATTCTAAGACCTTGCAAGTTGCAAATACAATTGTTGACACTCAGCATGCGAGAATGCGCTGTATGTTGTTATTACTATATATATATTGTTTTTGATTAGGAAGAATTAAGGTCTGTTTAAATATCGCTTATTACTGAAAACTGAAAACTGATTGTTGAAATCATTGTATGTGTGTTTAAGAATATGAAAAGATTTGTGTTAAAACCTTGTTGATGCTCATTTTGGGAGCCTAGCAGAAAGAAGCAGCCCAGCAACACGGGTAGAAAAGAGTTAGTAAGTGGATAAGAAAAAAAACCATTATACTCAAGCTGCAGGAATAATGGATCACAAGCTCATGAAATCAACAAATGGGCCTTGAAGAGCAAATGGGCCTAAAAGAGCCGGAAAGAGAAAAGTAGCAAACCTATGGGCAGCATGAGATGTAGAAAAGTGAGAATGGGCCACAGTAAGCCCGAAGTAGTGCAAGCAAAGAAAGTAAGGGTTTGGTGGCAAGCCCATGAGCCCTAAGGATGAGGAATAAGGTAATTGGGCTGAGAAAGCCCAAAGAAGCTAGTAAAAACCATGAGAATACATAGTTGGGAAAAGGACCAAGGAAGCTTGAAGAAAGAAAATGGGCCAAGGATGCTCAAGGGGAAACAAATGGGACACAGGAGCCCGCAAGTAATGTAATAGAAAGACCAATGACCATACCTAGTCGTTGGGAGAAGAATAAACGGAAGGCCAAAAGAGGCCTTGCAGGATTGGGTTAGATAGCATCACGGTAGGATGACAGAGTGGTATGAAATGATAGCAGAGCTATAGAAGGAGTAAAAAAGTAGGCTGAAGGAAGGAAAGCCCACAATCCGGCAATGCCCAGTCCCAAAGGAAGCAAAGCATAAAGAGTGGGAGATCAAAAAACAATCCACGCCACAAGAAGCCAAAAAAATGACCGGCAGAATGTGTAGACAAGCCTCCAGATCACGGCAAACGCATGAGCGGTAGGTAAGCTTTGAACATACATAGAAGAGAAGCACGCGTAAGGCCCAGACGTCATCAGGCTGTACCCAGCCAATACAGGGTGTGGTGAGGTCACGGGTTAGAGGTAAGAGGGCATGGTTTGGCGGTGGGGAGAGGGGAAAACCTATTTTGGGACTCCTGCTCAGGCTCTTTTAGGGGAAATGTCCTACTGGGATAACATGACGCCCAAAAGAAGCAATGATGAGTTGGAGCCACTAGGTGCATGCCATGAGGGATAGAGAGAGAGAGCACCCGCACCGTAATAGGTAGGAGGGCCACGGCAGACAAACAAACAAAATAGCCTTCTTTGTCTGGTAATGGGAAGTGGCGCAGTCAGCATAGGTAAGTGGTGATGGCTGACCGATTGACGAACCAGTAGTGGTCGGCAAGGACACCCATACTAGACAAAGGTGGTTAAAGGCTAAAATAGTAAAAACTAGTCACGGCAGGCACTATAAAAGGAGCCCTTGTTGTGCACAGAAGGGAGGAGGATCAGGGTAATAGAATCTCTAGGAGAAAATCATAAGAAAGGAGAAAGCATTAAGAAAGAAACAAAAAAAAAAAAAAAAAAAGGAAAAGGAGAGAACTTAGAATGGTAGGCATGCACCAATAGGTTGATTTCCTCTCTCCCTCTAAAGCCCTGCTCTTTATCAAAGAAAAAAGATACTCATTAAACATAAACCATTTAGGCCCATTCCCTTAAAGCAATTAATTTCTTTTCCTAGGGAGATCATTTGCATTGAGGAAGTGGTTTCCCTTCTCAGTTTCAAGCTCCGTAGCCTTGCTTGACGTGGCAGACAGATTTTTCCTTCCTTGGTTCAGGAAGTCCATTATTATTATTTCCTTATTTATTTCTGTTCCTTTTGTGTATGGGGGTGCTTCTTGCCGCTTCCTTTTATTTATTCTGTTTAGTATTTCTTGTGCTATTTTTATTATATTTGCCTGCTATAACTCCAACGACTCTGCCTACCATGGGAATGTGATCAAAGTCTGGTAAAAAGGAGGCATAGTTTGTGTACAAGCCGGACCAAAGTGAGTTGCAGTTGGACCGGTCTCAACTCTCTTATTCAAAACACTTGGGCCTAGTACCGCAGGAGTCAGCCTAGCCCAACATTGTATAAAAATGGCCT
Organism: Lithocarpus polystachyus; assembly: GCA_033629205.1. Taxonomy (NCBI): domain Eukaryota; kingdom Viridiplantae; phylum Streptophyta; class Magnoliopsida; order Fagales; family Fagaceae; genus Lithocarpus; species Lithocarpus polystachyus. The sequence goes on along the minus strand of CM066173.1, from coordinate 36,851,917 downwards.
ATCACATAAAATAGGTGACTTCACTGGGGAGTTGAGAAGTAGATAGGGACAGAAGCCTTCGCAAACAAATGCCTCCAAAATCCAGGACGACGCGAAACATGAGCGCCGTGCCCTCACAAGCAGAATCCACGCCAACAACACCTCACCAATAGCAGCTTAACCAGACGGAAGGTGCCAACAGAATGGGGGCTGAACTCCAACCGCGGCCAAGAATTCTTACTGACAATGCCAACATCTTCATTGAGGTGTTGCAGTCCTTACAACATTTACAGCAGCAAATGATGGAAGAAATCCGTTAGCTGAAAACAGACAAAACAAAGGAGAAAGGAAGCCAGCATGACCCGGAGCATGCGGTAGACAAAGAAGATACACCAGCAGGAGGTATCCCACAGAATACGGAACAACGTTTCATCACTATGACCAAAGTAACGGCCCTCTTGGAGAAGGAGAGGGCCAGAGCACCTAAGGAAAGATTCTACGCACGAAGACCCCCGTACCCACTAAGGGTACTCAGCAAAACATACCCCGAGAGGTATGAGTTGCGGGCCTTTGTGCAGTATGATGGCAGAAAAGGAAGTGCTGTTGAGCACGTGAGCAAGTTTATTGATACCCTTGGCCCTTACGCCGCAGACGAAGACTTATGCCTTTAGGAGTTTTCCAAATCACTATGTGACCAGGCATACACCTTGAAAGTTCAAATAGCGTATAAAACACTATGAACGTTTAGACCCCCAATTTACTAATTACCAATTTAAGCTTTAAATCAAACAATAAACGTGCGGAAGATGAACTAAAGCTTAAAACAGAATTGATAAACAATCTAAGTCAAATAAAATCACATCCATAACAGAAATTAAATGACAAAGATTAAGGGAAGAGAGAATGCAAACACAAGATATCACGCCGATGTGTTATTGAAGAGGAAATCGAAGACCTCGGCGAAAAACCTCTCCGCCGCCCTCTAAGCAGTCAAATGATCCACTAAAGAATAAAGTTGGGATACAAGGACAGCAATAGACCCTCCAAACCTAATTTACCCAATGTACCTAAGCCCTTCAAACTTTTTGCTCTAACAAGGTTACGCCGAACCTATTTCTTCTTTAGCTTTTCGGATCTCGCTATCACCCATAGCATCCACCATGCCTCATCGGCTTCTTTTGGCAAATTTCCAAAGCTTCCCAAGCTCCAAAATACTCTCTACACTCTGAATATGTGTGGGTTGTGTTTGGGTACAAATCTCCTCTCAATGGTATGATAATGGGAGAGGGAACGAGAAGACGCTACAAAGGTTTCTTACTAAGGATGAGTAGCTCTCTCTCAAAAAGATGGGTGTGTGTGTTGTAGAAAACCAATTTAGGTTTTTCTCTCTGAATGGCTTCACTTGCATTTGTGGGTAATGAGAGTACATATAGTCTGGGTGAAGGGTAGGCACGTCACACTAAAAAATATTCCAAGCAGAAAGTTTCGCGACTATCTTGCGGGAAGGCCTTACCTGCGAGACACTCGCGAAAACGACAGCCTGGCATGACTCTTCAGCTTCCAGCACGTGCTTCTCACATGGATCTTTCGCGGGTTAGCTTCTCGCGAACTTCTCGCGAAATCCACTGATTCTTCATTTTTAATCTTGAGTCTTCACCAACTTAATACTAAACCCAATACAATAACATCCCACAAAATACAAGGAACAAAATTAAAGCAATTACAACACTTTTTGTCATGGAATAAAGCCAACATAAAACATAGTTGTAAATCACAACTTTACAATCTCCCCCTTTGGCTATTCTGTGACAAAACACCCTATAACAGACTCTAGACTTAAACGTGAGTTTGGGAACAATGGCAAAACTCACTCACACCTAAATCTAGAAACTGTGATGCACTTGAAACAAAATACCTGTAACCTGAAACACTTGCACAGAATGCATTAGACCCTCAAGGTAAATCAAGTGATAAAAGGACAAGTAATAATGTAACAAGTAAAATGCGATCAAGTAAACATGATGTGAAACATGTGAGCAACTTGATCATACACCAAAAACAGTCAAAAAATTGACTACAATGAACATTTAGCAAAGCAAATGATCATCCGGACATGCAATGCAATAAAGACCAATTCACATGGATCAATTGCATGTCTAACACTCAACCAATGCAAAATACATGAAGTATTTGCATCTAGGATACAAAATCCTACTAGGGTACAAGAGTGAGGTACTTAAGACATATTAGCAATATCTTAAAAGTACCAAAAAAAAAAAAAAATGCTACAAAGCATTGGGATAAACACAAGTATTGAATATTAAACAGAAGGATAATATCACAGAATTAAAAGCTTTACAAGAAAGCAATGTAAAAAATAAAACCAGCAGTTATATAAACTGTAAACTAAACAGCACAAAACCGTAAAGCAAAGAACCTCTGTTTCCAGAATCTAAGCTATGCTCCCCCTTAACTGTGCAAGCTCCCCCTCAAAAACAAACCGCGAGGCACCTTCGTACCTAAGTGGGAAGACATCCAAAGTGATCTGGAACCTGATCTAAGGGAGTTGCAAGCATGAAAAAAGAAAAGGAAGGAAGCGGCTGTTGTAGAATCAGATGACACACCGCATTGTGTCAGGGTCCGAGGCCCTGATGGCAGATTGTGTACAAATTATGAAGGCATGCGGGGCCCACGAGTGGAATACAAGTGGGCCCTACCTAAGAGTGGCAGCATGGGAGTTTGGCGTGTTGCGTGGCTCAAGAAAGTTTGGAGGAAGAAAGTAATGAAGAGAAAGACGAGGAAGTTGTGGCAGAAAAGGATGTACAAGTTGTGATGGAAGAAGAGTTGGAGGAGGTTGACTTGGGGTCTGGCTCACAAGAACCAAGGCCTATCTCAATTAGTGCAAGTCTGAAGGAAAAGGAAAAATTAGAGCTGATATTGCTGTTGAAAGAGTTCAAAGACGTCTTTGCATGGGATTACAGTGAAATGCCCGAGTTAGATCCCGGGCTAGTGGCACATACGTTGAATGTGGACCTAGAGGCCAAGCCAATGGCCCAGCCTGCTAGGATATTCCACACTGAGATAGAACGGCAAATAGTCAAGGAAGTACAAAAATTGCTGGCCGCAGTATTCATCAAGCCTATTCAACACCCGCGCTGGCAATCTAACATAGTACCAGTAAAGAAGAAGAACGGGCAGATAAGATGTTGTGTAGATTTCAGAAATCTCAACAGAGTCTGCCCAAAGGACGAGTTCCCATTGCCAAACATGGATTTGCTGATAGATTCATGGACGGTTTTAGTGGGTACAATCAGATCAGAATGGCACCGAGGGATGCAGAGAAAATTGCTTTCAGAACACCCATGGGCAACTTCTACTACACTGTGATGCCTTTCGGATTAAAAAAGCAGGTGCAACTTATCAACGAGTAATGACGGGCATATTTCATGACATGATGCATCAGGAACTAGAGGACTATGTGGATGACATAGTGGTAAAATTAAAAAGAGGAGAGAGGAACACTTCCACGTGTTGAGAAAGGTATTCGAGAGGTGTAGAGCTTTCAAACTAAGAATGAACCCTCTTAAGTGCGCATTTGGAGTGTCCTCTGGGAAATTCTTGGGCTTCTTGGTTCACAGCAGGGGAATAGATGTGGACTCGGCCTCAGCCACGACCATGGCAACTATGAGACCTCCAGCCACGGTAAAGGAGTTAAAGAGCATCTTAGGGAAGGTCTCATATATCCGGAGATTCATCCCTGGGTTGGCATCAATTACTTCTGCTTTCACCAAATTACTCAAGAAAGGGCAAAGTTTTGAATGGAGAGAAGCGCAGCAATCGGCCTTCAAAAGGCTATAGCAGATCATGATGTACCTCCCTACTGTGCAAGCCCTAATCCACAAAAAACCATTGTTGCTCTACTTGGCCACCAACTCGTATGCCATTGGTGCATTGATCGCCCAAGAGGATGGAGGTGACATTGAGTAACCAGTTTACTACATCAGCTATGCCTTAAAAGATGCAGAAACTCGTTACCCGAGAGCAGAAAGGGCATGCCTGGCTATTGTGTATGCTTCGCAGAGGCTACGCCATTATTTCTTGGCTTACAAAGTATGGCTGATGACTAAGTCCCACGAGATCAAGGCTTTGTTGCGGCAACTGATTCTCTCTGGTAGAATATCACAGTGGCTATTACAATTGTCACAATATGACTTGAAAGCGAGAACACTCAAGGCAGTAAAGAGCCAGGCTATAGCAGATTTGTTGGCACAGTTTCCAGGAGAAGAGGAATTCCCGCTGAATGATAAGGTTTCAGGGGAAGTACCATGGCAGAAGAAGTCAGAGAGTAATGGGTAATGAAATTTGACGGGTCCTCTACCACCTAGTCAGGAGGAGTGGGAGTAGTTTTGTATCATGAAGAAGACGAGGCTGTGGCACTATTATTCAAATTAGAATTCCCCTGTTCAAACAATACGGCATAATACGAAGCCTATTTGACCGTGCTAGCCACGACCCTCAAAATGGGAGTTAAGCACTTAAGAATGGTGGGTGATTCGAACCTAGTAGCCTGCCAGACCAAAGGGAGCTTCTCCTTAAAAGAACCTAGCCTAGCCTTATACAGAGCAATGGCCCAGAAGATAGAGGAAAAGTTTTCAACCTTCGAATGCTCCAAGGAACGAGAATCAGTTTGCAGATGCATTGGCCGCACTAGGCTCACAAATAATTTTTGAAGGGGATAACACCAGGATAGAAGTTAGCAAGAGGAGGGAATCCATTATTGAGACCTTGAAAGAAAGGTTCCAAGAGGAACAACGTGAAGGAGATTGGTGGATTCCCATGAAAGAGGCCTTGACGGAGGAAGAAAACACCGCAGAACTAAAAATGCTGAAGGACTATGCCCTGGTAAGAGGAGAATTGTACCACAGGATGCCAGGTGGGGTCTTATCTCGATGCATAGGGTAGAAGGAGGCCCAAAGAAAGTTAAAAGAAGTACACGACAAGACCTGCGGATCCTACAGAGAGGTTAATCTTTATTGCAGACTTTAAAGGGCAGGCTTCTATTGGCCAAGTATGGGTAAAGACGCAGATCAAGTCCAAACCCAATGCGAGACCTGCTAGCTTGTGGTAGACAAAGAAGAAAGTTACGCTGTGTTCGCCAGCGAGGACTGGAGAAGTCCATTCGTGTAGTACTTGACAGAGGGTATCCTACCACAAAAGCACGCTGAAAGATATAAGCTTAAGAGGTTGGCAACACACTGCTTTTTGCATAACGAAGTCCTTTTCAAGAAAGGGTATGATGGGGACCCCTTAAGATGTCTGAGTCCTGAGGAAGCAAAAGGAATGATAAAGGAGGTGCACTCAGGAGAATGTGGGGAACACCAGGGGAAGAAGAAGCTGTATAGATGTCTGCTACAAATGGGATATTACTGGCTCACCATGAAGAAAGACACTGCAGAATTTGTAAAAAAGTGCCATGGCTGTCAAGTACAGGCCAACCTGATTCACACCTATCCGCAGAGCTTACACAGCATAGTTACCCCATGGCCCTTTCACACTTGGGGGCTTGATTTGGTGGGACCAGTTAACCCACCATCGCATGGATACATATGGATCCTAGTGGCTACGGAATACTTCACAAAGTGGGCAGAGACAGTGCCACTCCGTAAAACCACAGGAGGAAGAGAACATAATTGTGAGGTTTGGGGTACCCCATAGGATTATCAGTGACAATGACACACCCTTTGTTAACAGTGATGTAAGGAAGATACTGGAATTTTACCAAGTCAAGCACCATCGTTCATCGCCTTATTACCCTCAAGGAAATGGGCAAGCAGAGGCGACAAACAATATCTTCATAAAGATCATCAGTAAAATGAGCCAAGAGTATATAGAAGGATAGGCAACGCACCTGCCAGATGCTCTTTGGGCTTATAGAAATTCATCAAAGTCAGCCACAGGGTTTTCACCCTTTTCCTTAGTCTACGGGATAGAGGTAATGAGCCCAGCAGAAGTAATGACTCCACATTTGAGAGTTATGCAGATGCAGGAGAAGGAAAAAGAAAGGGAAGTCTTTGCGGCAAAAAGGTATGAAGACTTGGAAGGGCTTGATAAAAGGAGGGAAGAGGCCCAAGAGCATAGCCGTAGATACAAACTAAAGATGACTAAGGCCTACGGCAGAATGACTAAAGAAAGAGTGTTTGCGGAAGGGCAACTTGTGTTAAAAGTAGCGGACTCCGTCAGGCGGGACATGGCAGGACCATCTAAGTTTGCACCAAAATGAGAAGGACTCCTTATGATAAGAGAGGCACATCCAAGTGGGTATTATCGTTTGGCTCAGATGGATGGCACAGATTTGATTGATCCCATCAATGGGAAGTAGTTGAAACGTTATTATGTGTTAGGTTCTAAGGAATTAGGAACTAATGTATTAGAATTTCATTTTGTAATGTTGGCAAACCATGATCAAAACAGTTTTAGTCTTGTTTAGACTTGCTTAAAGTATGTGCTTATTGTGTAAAGTTGGAATCGAGTTACTACAGAAATCACTGTGCAAATCTGCCAGGCTCGATCGATCGAGAATTAGACTCGACCGATCGAAAGTCGTGTAGATTATTTTTTCTGCAGAATTTTCAACTCAGCCCAAGCCCGTTTGATGTGTAGGGTTTTATGTTTTGCCCTAAGTATAAAAGGGAAAACCCTAGCCACGTTTTTAGTGTTCTGAATGCTGTGTTTGTGAATCTAATTGTTAGGTCTAGAGGTGTTTACCTTCACATACACTTAGGGTTTCCAAACTCAAGATTGATGTCAAGAGCTTGGTGATCATTCAGTTGTAGATTCAAGAACTTCAAGATATACAAGTAGGAGTGCTTGTGCTTTGCTATGAATTCAAGAAAGAAGTAGTCCGTGGACTCGGAGCTGTTACGTGGTCGTAGTAGTAAATTTCCTACTCGAGCTAGCAATAGGATGTTAGTGGTCTAAGTCGCTATTGTGTAAACTTCAATTCTTTCATAGTGAATTCTGTTTTACCTTGAGGATGGATAGCTAGGTTAAATCCTCCCCAGGTTTTTTACTGGTTTGGTTTTCCTGGGTTATCATATCGTGTGTTCTTTATTTTCTGCACTTTGCATGATATGATATATTTGTGTTAACCTAGAATTGCTTAATTTACCTAAGTTAATCACTTGGCTAATTATCTAGGTTAATCTGTTTGGGTTTAAGGGGTCTAAACTTCTTACATTATGCTTAAGAAAACAAAGTTATGTAGTTGCCCCTTTTAATGTTTTTCTTTTTATTTCCTTTAAGTGACTGTGTCACAAGACATGATTGTAACATACTTTTATGTAATGAAAAGAAGTATGAAGCATTACAAAAGTATACCATGTCATAGCAATAGCCAAAAGTAGTAGCAAAGTGTAGCGTCATAATTATAAGCCTAAACTATGGCAGTCATATAAAAAAAAAAAAAAAAGAGTCCTGTAGGAAACACAAAGTGTGCTAGATAGGGAAATAAGTAAAGAAAGTAAAAGGGAAAATTGCATCATCAACGAAGCCCAGAAATGAGAGGCCGGTCTCCAAAACGGCTGGACCCTCCAATGTTGGAAAGAAGGCGCTCGCGACGACCTTCCAAGACTGCCACCTCCTTCATTAGAGCCTCAATCTGTGTATCAATGGCGTCAACAATAGGCTGAACTCTCCTCATGAAAAGGGCTCAGGCAATCTCACGGAGATGGTCCAGAATGAACTCCACAGCAAAGCCCACACTAACAAGCTCTCGAACCGCAGCCCTCCACTGAAGGATCCTCTCGGTAGAGATAGTGTCAACAAAGTTATGCTCAATATCGTTCATCACACTCCCCAGCATCTTCAAGAAGTGCTCTCTAGCATAATGGCCAAGGCGGAATACTTGCATGAAGTCACCACAGCTACTGTAGACTGCCACCAAATGAGAAGCACAATCCTCGGGGACCCTGAAACCATGAAAGTCTACATAGGAAGGCCCAGCACCCTAGAAATCTGCAGGATCGAGGTCATTAACTTCAGGCTGATCAAAGTGTGTAAAGAAGGCTGTGGCCTCACTCACAAGGTTCAGAATGGTGGCAGAACTGCTGCCCACCTCAAACTGAGAAGGGGCAGTGGGAAGTGGACCTATCGGGAAAACACGAAGCATGGTGTGAGAAGTCACAAGTTAAGGAGAATGAGCTCGCAATGAAGAAATGAACAAGGAGAGGAGGGAAAGAGACACACCAGGACTCACAGGAGTAGGGGCTGTGGGGATAGTAGGAGCGGGTGCTATGGGAATGGCGAAAACAGGTAAAGAAGGTATGGTAGAAACTAGCACTATGGGAACGGTAGAAACGGGTGCTACAGATGTGGCAGGAGGAGTGGCTGTGGGCATCCTTACATCTGCTGCAACTCTTGGCCCCTCAAAGGTCTCTGCAAACAGGGAAATAGGCATACAAATAAAGGGAGACCACGGCAAATGGGGTAACGCAAATACATATGTATAAGGAGGAGATAACAAAAAAGAAAAAGAAAAAAAAGGGAAGAGTGAACTTAGCAAAAAAAAAAAAAAGGGGGGGGGGGGGGGAAGAGGCATATACCCATGAATTCGGTCTCGGGGTGGTTAACACTCTCCTTTTCATCGGAATCAGAAATCCTCTTCTTCATGGTAGGCTCGTCGTCAGGATCCTTAAGAACCTCTTTAGACCCCTCAGAGGACAAGTCTGTATGAGGCCTATGTGTAGCAGAGTTAGGAATGGAAGAAGGGGTAACCACCAAAGAGGAACCATCCTTCACAGCTTGAGATAGAGCTGTAAAGGGGTCATTGGTAGAGATAACAAGGGGCGTGACAAGAGAAGCAACCTTAGTTTGTGCAGCAACAGGAAAGGCAGGTGTTGTAAATACTACATCAGCCTTGTTGAAGAAACCCTCCATGGGTGTGCCCATGGAGGCAGAAAGCTCCTCGGCCATGGGCTGGTATCTAGATATAGGCTCGGGCTCATCCTGGAAAAAAAAATGGAACAAAGGAATTCGTAATTAGTAATGATGACGAATGAAGGATGAAACAACCAATGGTATATGGAAGAGGAAATATGGGTAGAAGAGAAGGAAAAGGAGGAAGAAAAGAAGGAGACATACCTCAAACTCGGGTTCATTAAGTAATATGAGACGTGTAGCAGATACATCTTCCTTATGCTTAGACTGCAAAAGAAAAGAAATGAAGACAGAAGATAGAAATGAAGAGAGGGGTTAACAAGTGTACAAAGGTTAACCGCAGGAAAAGCCCTATATATATATATATATATATATATAAAAGAGAGGCAAAGTTAGAGATAACATACTCTTCGCTCAGAGGTGGTGGATGTAGGAAGAGGAAAGGTCTTTCTCTTACTGCCTCATGTCCTATTGGAAGGAGGAGCATCAGTAGATGGCCGCGGAACAGTAAATTTAGGCTCACTGGGGCACATGCCAGAATGGGTATGGGTGGAATCAGGAGAAGGGCTCTCCAAAGCTATATTGCTTATGAGAGGGAGACCACTCTCAAAAGGTACAACGTTCGAATAAACTTCAAAAGAATCACCGCCTTTTTTGGCGGATTTAGGCTTGGCAGAACCTTTCTTACCCGGCACTGAAATGTTCGTCACTTTCACTTTCACTTTCACTTTCTTCTCCCAACCTGGAGGATAATGAACAGCATGCCAATACCATCCTCTATTCTCCTCATCCCACTCAAAGATAGCAGACTGACTCTGCTTCTTGGAAAATGCTAACACGGACTTGGAGGGCAGGAGTAATCGAGGATTAGCTGAAATGACCGCTCTGAGCCCATCAGGAGGAATAAGGGAGAAACCACGACTTCTCATCAATTCGTGCTCAAACAAAGTCATCACAGCCTGCCAATATCCATACATGGCAGGAGTACAAATGCCCTATCTCAGTGAGTCTGGAATGGTAACTGCAGTAAAACGCTGGCTCCAGAATTCAAAAATAGTATACCGCAGGAATGGCGGACGGAAGTCGGAGACTCCATAAGAAAAGAAAGATCATCGAGAATGTCCTGATCTAGCCCAGATTGTCTTCTCACTCGGTTAGCAGGATAATGTACGAACCCAATGCCTTCGTCGGCCAGATAAGGCAACCACCCAACATTGGTGGCCGCTAAGTAAGTAATCCTTGTCTCCTCGAAATCGGTCAAGGGGGTGGTGGTCCCGACAGTGTTAACAAATAGACCCATAACAGAGTCTACACATGTGTAACCCATACCTAAGTTCTTGTAAGCTCTCCAAGAAAACCCAACTCCTTTATCAAAGAATTCAACAACGGAATGATCAATTGGCTTTAAACCGGCCCAACGAAAAGCCAATAGGAAGTCAAACTCAAATCTGCCACAGAAATCGGTAATGACTCTCGAACACAACTAATATTTTTCCTTAGCAAAACGAATGGGCCTACATTTCACCAAGTGCTTGGCACAACGCTCATATAACAAGTGCTCCAAAATAGTGCTGTGAATAGAAGAAATGACTATGTGGCAAAAGCCTGCCTGACTCTCATTGCTCCGCAGAATGTCTAACTGAACATACAAATGCCCCAGGAACATAGGAGCCAATGGTAGACTTATCCTGGCAGATATCTTAATAGCTAATCGAAAATATAAAGGTTTTACAGCATAGTGGGGATGAGAGCCAAAGATAAACTTACAAAGCCAGAACGTGATAAAAGTTGCGCGGCGATCAGCAGCGGAGATCTTGGAGATGGAACTAACCCATAATGATAACTTCGCATTGCCGCTCATCTTTTTCTTTAACTTGGCCTCCACGGCCTCCTTCTTCGGAGAAAGCTCCAAAGCGCCAGGATCAACATCACCAAGGATGGCCAAAAGCAACTAATTGGCTACATCTTCCAAAGTCACGGTGATCTCACCACAAGAGAAGAAGAAAGTATGAGTGGTGGTACACTACCAGCAGACCAATTGGTGGAGGTTGAAGAGGTCCCTAAAGTTGGATAAGCAGCGGGATGAAACGATAGCCTTCAATACACCGGCTTGCTGTAGCAACCCTATGAAACCCGTGTTGGATTACTCTTTATGCACCCATTCCCTCCAACCCAAAGCGGTGCCTGACCCAAATTCGAAGTGAATGGGCATGGAGAGTGAAGTGCCTTGGCGGATAATGAGGTCTGAGGTCGAAGATCGAGGAGGCCAACGGAGCCGAAGAAACATCCGTGTTTCGTCGGCAAAGAGCAAGCCACACACGGCCTGGCGGCGGTGGCGTGTAATCACTAGAAACCTTTGGGAAATGGGGTTGGATATCGTACCAAGGATCAATGAGAGGAGCGCACTCACTATCCGGGGCACACTGCGCTTCTTCCTCGTCGAAATGGTCCGATTCGGAATACACGACCTCCTTGCCTACATCACGTGCGGCGGGAGGATCGGAGACAATCTCTTTTCCCTTACAACGGGAAGAGCTTTGGCTTTTCACTGGCGTCATGGTACAGGGGTTTGATCGGAGTAAACGGATAGGAGTGTTTTAGAAGGAGGAAACGGTGAAGAAAGGGAAACAGAGAAAGTGTTTGTGTTGGGAAGGGGGAAGATGTTTGTGTTTGGATTATGAAGGGATTTGCTCTTTGTTGATGCCTAATTTTGCAAATCCATAGCCAAAAGCCCATGAGGAAGAAAGCCCAATGAAAAACAATGGCCCAAAGAGCAAGAAAGGTCCAAAGAATGAAATGCAAGGGAAAATGATCTGCAGCAGAATACAAATTTGCGGCAGGATGTAGCTTTGCCGCAGAATGCAATTCTCTGGCAGATTAGCTTCGGCAGATGAAGGCAAATTGGGCCCAAGACCCTTTTGATCCAATTAACATTATCTGGTTCACAAAGGCCCAAATCCTTTCGTATAAAAGGATTGGCATGAAAAACTAATATGAAGAAGCACGGTGAGAAGAAACAAGGAATGGCAGGAAGTGTCAGTAGCAGGAAACGCGTGAATGAAAGAAAAGCCAAATTAAAGGAAAAGACAAACACAGCAGGAAACGCATGAAGAAATGAGACAGAGACACGCAGCAGAATCAAACAAAACTAATCTGCTACGGCAGAAACGGCGTGGGAACGAAAGAAGACAAAAGCGGAAGACAGTGAAGCAAGCACACAAGGGCAGGAGCTCCACCAACCTGTACCCAGCCAATACAAGGGAGGTGGGCCCACGGTCAAGGGGATTCAGAGGGTGTGGTTTGGTGGTGGGGGGAAAAGGGGGTCTATATTTGGTTTCCTGCCATGACTTCTTTTGGAAAGATATCCTGCTGGGATGGTATCTTACCCAAAAGAAGTAATAAATGGTTAGAACCATTTGATGCATGCCATAGAGCTAGGTAGTGAGGTAACCCAATCCTTATCCATTTAAACCAAGAGGTAGAGGCATACAGTAGGAACAAACAAAAGAGAATTTTGTCGTGAAATAGCGGTGCAACAGACATGTACTGAGCCATAGCAGTGGTCGGGGCAACCAATGGGTTAGTGGGTAGTCCTAAAGAGATGCCCATAACAAACCAAAAACAGTTGGTGAAGCCCTAGGGGTAAAAGGGAGAAATCCCATTGAATTAGCTCACTATAAAAGGAGGAAGAAGCACCAAAAACAGGGGGGAGAAGCCACGGCAGGACACTAGTAAAAAACTAAGAGAGACCCAATGGGGGAAAGAAAGAAAGAAAGAAATAAAGTGGTAGAACGAAGAGAGAAAACACGGCAGGAATAGGGGCATGCATCAATAGACCATCTTTTCCCTCCCTCTTAGCAAACGCACTCTTTGAAGTCTCCAAAAGTAATAGCCAGTAGCCATTTAGGCCTGTTCTCCAAAATGCACAACTTTTATGGCAGAAGCCTATGATAAGGTTGTTCAAGTTGGGGTTTGGGTTCCTTCTTGGTTTACTTATTCTATGGGAAGATTCAAAACTTGTTTCGATTGCAAATGTGTTTGATTTCTTTCATTATAACTTATGTCTGCCGCATTTAGTCAGCCTGCCGTAGTACGTTTTTTATCACGTTTGCTGCGTCAGTTGTCCTGCTGTAGTATCTTTACTTGCTGTACTGGTTATTCTACTATAGCACCCTTTTATTACATTCACCATGTTCAACATTTTCTACCGAAACTTTCTTCTTCATTTGTTATTACGTGTTTTACTTTTGACTCATTATCCTGCCATAAGTATATATACATATATCTTGTTTCTCATGTTCTGCAAAATATATATTAATATGTATAAGTATATTTACGAATATATGTATGTATATATTTGAGAATATGCTAACCCATGTAAGCTAACAATTGCTTGATTGACATTTTCTTTGGGTTTTAGATTTGTTTATTTTCAGGAAGTAAGAAACAATATTTCTGCAGTAAAAGAAATGAAGAGTAGTCACCCAGGTTGCACAGCAGAAGGCTTTACTACACGGCAGGAGGCTTTACTGCACAGCAGACAGCTTGCTGCACAGCAGACAGTTTACTGCACAGCAGAAAGTTCTGCTGCACGGTAGGAACAGAGGATAAGCCCAGCAGAAAACTTTACTGCACAGCAGACAGCTTGCTGCACAGCAGATAGTCTACTGCACAGCAAAAAGTTCTGCTGCACGGCAGGAACAGAGGATAAGCCCAACAGAAAGATTTATTGCACAGCAGACAGCTTTATTGCACAGCAAACAATTTACTGCACAGAGTTTTGCTGCAAGGCAGGAAAGTCAGATCTGCGGTAGAAGCTGGAGGAAAAGTTCCTTCTGCGGCAGAAACAAAGGATGAGCCCACTTTGTAGCGTCTTCCCTTGGACTTGGATTCAATGTTTGCGCACAAACCGGCAGTGGCAGAATGGTACTTTGGAGCCCATTCCGCGAAGCGCCGGACCCAACTTCCTTCTTAGAAAAAGAAACGTAAAAAAGAACCCCCGACACTCTTAAATACCAACGTCATTAATATCGGCACGAAAGGATGCGATGGGTCAACCATCAGAAGAGGGATGAAATTAATGAAACGGCAGCTGTGTTTCAGAATAACTGCTAAACTAGGAAATTCGAAGAGACAACACTGTTCACGGCAAGAAAAAAAAAAAAAAATATATATATATATATATATATGAACATATGTATAAGTTGGGGACCACTGTTCGAAAAAGCTCGGGAAGGAAAAGAAGAAGGAAAGACAAAAAGGGCAGGAAAGTCTTTTATTCACATATGAACCACAGGAACGCTTCATATATTTAGGAGGCTAAATGTTAATGCTCATTTTGGGAGCTCAGCAGAAAGAAGAAGCCCAGTAATACGGGCAGAAAAGTGTTAGTAAGTGGATAAAAAAAACCATTACGCCCAAGTGGCAGGAATAATGGATCACAGGCTCATGAAATCAACAAATGGGTCTTGAGGAGCAAATGGGCCGAAAAGAGCCCGGAAAGAGAAAAGTAGCAAACCCATGGGCAGTATGTGATGTAAAAAAGTGAGAATGGGGCACAGCAAGCCCAAAGTAATGCAAGCAAAGAAAGTAAGGGTTTAATGGCAAGTTCATGAGCCTCAAGGATGAGAATAAAGTAATTGGGTCGAGGAAGCCCAAAGAAGTTAGTAAAAGCCCATGGGAATACTGAGTTGGGAAAAGGGCCAAGGAAGCCCGAGGAAAGCAAACGGGCCAAAGATGCCCAAAAGGAAACAAATGGGACACAGGAGCCCGCAAGTAATGTAATAGAAAGACCAATGACCATACCTAGTCATTGGGAGAAGAATAAACGGCAGGCCCAAAGAGGTCCTGCAGGGTTGGGTTAGATAGCATCACGGTAGGATGACAGAGTGGCATGAAATGATAGCAGAGCTACGAAATGAGTAAAAAAGTAGGCTGAAGGAAGGAAAACCCACAATCCGGCAAAGCCCAGTCCCAAAGGAAGCAAAGCATAAAGAATGGGAGATCAGAAAACAGTTCATGGTGCAAGAAGCCAAAAAAATGATCGGTAGAATGTGCAGGCAAGCCTCCAGATCACGACAAACGCATGAGCGGCAGGCAATCTTTGAACATACATAGAAGAGAAGCACGCGCAAGGCCTAGACGTCATCGGCCTGTACCCAGCCAATACAGGGCGTGGTGAGGTCACGGGTCAGAGGTAAGAGGGCATGGTCTGGCGGTCTTCTGCTCAGGCTCTTTTGGGGGAAATGTCTTGCTGGGATGACATGCCGCCCAAAAAAAGTAAGAATGAGTTGGAGCCATTAGGTGCATGTCATGAGGGACAGAGAGAGAGAGAGAGAGAGGACCCGCACCGTAACAGGTAGGAGGGCCACGGCAGATAAACAAACAAAATAGCCTTCTTTGTCTGGTAATGGGAAGTGGCGCAGCTAGCACAGGTAAGTGGTGATGGCTGAATGACTGACGAATTAGTAGTGGTCGGCAAGGACACCCATATCAGACAAAGGTGGTTAAAGGCTAAAATAGTAAAAACCAGTCACGGCAGGCACTATATAAGGAGCCCTTGCCATGCACAGAGGGGAGGAGGATAAGGGTAATAGAATCTCTAGGAGAAAATCATAAGAGAGGAGTAAGCACTAAGAAAGAAACAAAAAAAAAAAAAAAAAACAAAGGAAAAAGAGAGAACTTAGAATGGTAAGCATGCACCAATAAGTTGATCTCCTCTCTCCCTCTAAAGCCTTGCTCTCTATCAAAGAAAAAGGATACTCATTGAACATAAGCCATTTAGGCCCATTCCCTTAAAGCAGTTAATTTCTTTTCCTGTGGAGATTATTTGCATTGAGGAAGTGGTTTCCCTTCTCGGTTTCAAGCTCCGTAGCCTTACTTGACGTGGCAGACTGATTTTTCCTTCCTTGGATCAGGAAGTCCATTATTATTATTTCCCCATTTATTTCAGTTCCTTTTGTGTACGGGGGTGCCTCTTGCCGCTTTTTTATTATTATTTATTCTATATAGTATTTCTTGTGCTATCTTTATTATAACTGCTTGCCATAACTCCAACGACTCTGCCTACCATGGGAATGTGATCAAAGTCTGGTAAAAAGGGGGTATAGTTTGTGCATAAGTCGGGCCAAAGTGAGTTGCAGTTGGACTAGTCTCAACTCCTTTACTCAGAACACTTGGGCCCAATACAACAAGAGGCAGCCTAGCCCAACATTGTATAAAAAGGGCCCACCATAAACCTGTTTCCCTCTTTCTTGTATGTGTGTTTGTTTGTTTCTCCGAAATAACGCACACAATCAGTATTAGCCACGCACTCACACACACACATGCACACACAAACAAATACATATAAATTATATAAAATTATAATAAAGAGGAAGTTATTCACAACTCACAAACATTTAATCTTTACTCTTAGAGTTGGTGATACCAAGATAGTCAAATAGAGAAAAGAGATGAGATGGGATTAAGAGGAGAGAATGATTTGTGTGGTTTTGGGATAAGACTAATTTATGATGTTGCTTGGTTTTGGGCTGAACTAATTTGTGATTAAGGTGTGCAAAACATTTTTAAGGGTAAATTAAATTGGTAAAAAAATGAATATATATATATATATATATATTAAGTCGGGGTTCATTTGAACTCCTTAAAGTACTTGTAGTGCCGCCCTGAACATGTATATCTTTATTAGTCACTATATCATACAATTTCAAGTTTGTAAATGCATATAATATGAAAAAAATCACTACACCACTTTGTCTTTCTATTTTGAATCTTTGATTATATAATAGAATACTATAAAATTGTTGAAATATTTTGTTTGATACATCAATAGTAGGGGTGAGGTGATTTCAACCCTGCTGGATGATTTATGCAGATTGCTCACATGGTCACACTTGGTGTTGAATTCAACTTTCTTACTATAAGCAATAATTCTATAATGTAGCTTAAGGTAGGCGAGTCTGCGCAACCACGGTCACACAGTGTTTATGTTGTCTCTCACAAGGGAACTTTTTCTTCTTATGCATACACAAGAAAATAGATTACAATAAACCATTTACTATATTTTGAACATGGAAAAGGGTTTAAGAAACTCAAACAGTTGATGCACTTGTGTGAAGCGCAACTAAGGAGGCATAAAATCCATCCTGTATATTAATCAAAGTCCCATGCCTTCCTTTCTCCACGATGACTCCATTCTTAACCACTGCAATCAGATCTGCATTTTTTATTGTGGACAATCTATGAGCCACCACAACAGTAGTCCTGCTTACTATGACTCGGTCTAATGCATCTTGTACTACTCTTTCAGACTCAGCATCGAGTGCACTGGTAGCCTCATCTAATAGCAATATTTTTGGATTTTTAATTATAGCACGTGCAATGGCTATGCGCTGCTTCTGTCCGCCAGATAATTGGATTCCTCGTTCCCCAACTACAGTATCATAACCCTGCATTTTGCATCAAAAAAGAAAAAAAAAAAAAATTAACTAGTTGCTTAATTAAGCATTAGCTTATTATTATCATTGTTCACATTGTTCTTACCTGGTTTAATCCACTAATGAACCTGTGGGCATTGGCCAATTCTGCTGCAGCTATAATCTCTGCCTCAGTTGCATCTCCTCCATCTCCTCCCTTTCCATATGCAATGTTAGCACGGATTGTGTCATTAAATAGAGCTGGTTCTTGGCTCACAAGCCCCATTTGCTGCCGCAGCCACTTCAATTGGAGCTTATTAATTTCAGTTTTATCAAGTGTAATATGACCTGAATCAGGATCATAAAATCTTTCCAATAATGCTATCACTGTGGATTTACCACTCCCACTTTCTCCAACCAGGGCAACAGTCTGAAAGAACAGATTCAAACAAACACAATTTTAAGTTTTGGACTTGGATCTAAAAAAAATGCCGACAATGTTTTGTCTTTGCCCGTTACAGCCAAAAGGGAATTTAAAACATGATATATTAGAGAATATTACTTTACCTTGCCTGCAGGAATAACCAAATTGAGGTCTCTGAAAATCTGAATATCTGGCCTCGATGGATATTTAAAGCTCACATGATGAAGCTCAATTTCTCCCTTGACATTATCTAATGTCGTCCCAGACTCATCACTTGGGTCTATCTTTGACTTACTGTCTAATATTGCAAATATGGAAGCAGAAGCAGTTCTGGCCTTTTGAGTATCGTTGGTAAAGGAGCTTGATTGAGTAACTGCAGTAGCTGCCATGGTCAAAGCAAAGAAAACCTGCAAACCACGCATACACGTTAAATAAATTAGAAGATAATTTGGAGAAATGAATCTCATTTAGATTTTTTTCCCTAAAAGTTCTGATGTAGATTTGGAAAAAGAAAATGGTTATCGAACGCGTATATACTCGAAAAACAGCTAAGAATGATGTCTGGCCATGTTTAATGAGTTGAGCTCCTGCATAGAAACTGGTTGCATAGACGCTATACAATATGAAGGAAGATGTCCCAAATCCTATTCCACTGATCAAGCCCTCCTTTATGCCTGCCTTCCTAGGCCCTTCACATTTCTCTTCATATAGTTGCATTACCTTCTCTTCAGCACAGAAAGAAGCAACAGTTCTTATACTCCCAACTGCATCATTAGCTATTTGGCTTGCATCCTCATACATTGCCTGCAAGTAAATTTAGTCTTGATGAATAATTCATAAATTATAATTAACTTAGAAAGTTAATTTGAAATGTTCATTGGATTGAAACTTGAAGTGGATTTCTTTTCTTACTTTTTCTTCCTTGAAATTCATAATATTAGGCATGCTGCAGCCATAAAAACTGTGTCATTAGATTTATAGCATACCTTTGCATCTGCACTGAATCCTATCATAGACTGTTGTTGAACATATCCTTTGATTCCAAGCAGAGGAACCAATGCAAGGACAATCAATGCAAGCTGCCAACTTGCAACAAAAGCAATGACTAAACCTGCAACTACTGATGCAATACTTTCGACAATTTGACCTAGTGCATCGCCAACTAGGGCACGCACTGTTGCTGCATCTGCTGAGAGCCTTGCACCAATTGCACCACTTGAGTTCTCAGGCTCATCAAACCAACCAATCTCCTTATGAACCACCTTTTCAAAACACATTATTCTGATACGTTCTATTAACTTACACCCAGCTACAGAAAATAGGTATGATCGTGCTGGAGAAGACAAAAATGATACCGCACCAAGGACTAAAAACATTAGTGACCAAAAATGTGCATCCTTTTTTCGTTCATGAGGCGGTTCATAGAACATTTTGATTACACTGGAAACTAGCAAACCGAAAATTGGAAGAATTACTCCACTGATGATTGCAGCTAGTGTTCCACCTAGAAGCACTAGAATCTCTGGCTTATTGAGATAGGCAAGGCGGCGAATTGGGACCTTTGGAGATTTTTTTTTGGCTTCTAGAGAGTTATCTAGATCTTCCAATGCAGTGTCAGTCACATCAAGTCCTGCGGGAATACCAAAAGCAACTGAGAATGAGTGTTGGCTATTGTTTCCCCTTCCAGATGATCCCCGGCTTATGGATCGAAGGATTGATGATTTTCGACTTGATTGCCTAAGACTTGATTGTCTAAAAGATTCCATAGTTATTTCAGACTTGTTTTGATCATCTGTAGCTTGCTTCGACTCCTTATTTACATCTTGCAAGCGTATAAGCTTAGAGTATGCTCCATCAGGATCCTTGAGTAATTCTGAGTGTGAGCCTGATCAATAACCAAATACGCTATGAAATGAGTATCTCATTGCGTCTCTCACACCACACTAGAGTTTTAATTCTATGATATATTTACAGCCAACCAATGCTACAGTTTCACCGGGGGGGGGGGGGGGGGGGGAATCCATAACTACTACTGGAAATTCGAAGAACAAGTTTGTGTGATGAAATGAAACACAAATATACCACAAGGAAATTTTTCTTCTTTTCAAAACTGTCAAACTACAAGGAACAAGTGAACAACTGAGCAATTTTTAAAAAATTGGAATTCGACCACAATATAAAATATAGGGGGTGGCGGTGGGGGGAGGGGAATCCATAACTAGTACTGGAAATTAGGAAAACAAGTTTGTGTGATGAAATAAAACACAAATAATACCACAAGGAAATTTGCTTCTTTCTTTTCACAACTGTCAAACTACATGGAACAAGTGAACAACTGAGCAATTTTTAAAAAATTGGAATTTCACCACAATATAAAAGATAAGCATGAAGGTTCAGAAAATTACTGAATATTTACAAAATAACTTGGGTTTCTGTACATGAAAATTTTTAGAATTCGGTAACCTGATGAGTATAACACAGTCTGTTCAACAAGACAATAAACCTAGGCTGCAAGAAATCTAACTACCATGTTCTATGTATACATGATATTGGCTCTACATGTGAATGAATAATGTGGTAAGACTATACTAATAGGATGGTACCTTTTTCAACCATCTTTCCTCTGTGAATAACTGCAATCATATCAGCATTCCTCACTGTCCTCAAACGATGGGCAACAATGACAGTTGTTCTGTTAACCATAATCCTGTCCAATGCCTCTTGCACTATTTTCTCTGATTCTGCATCAAGTGCACTTGTAGCTTCGTCCAGAAGTAAAATTCGTGGGTCTTTCAGAATTGCTCTTGCTATTGCAATCCTTTGCTTTTGTCCACCAGACATCTGCGTTCCGTGCTCACCAACCATGGTATCTAGTCCCTGGAAGTAAATTTCAAAATCTCAAAGTAAAATAACAAATTTCTAATCTTGAAGGTGAATGAAGGGTCTTAGAGAGTGAAAATTGTAACCTGTGGCAATTTATCTATGAATTTGGCAGCATTTGCAAGTTCAGTTGCTGCTCTTATCTCTTCAATAGTTGCACCATCCTTTCCATATGCAATGTTAGCCTTAATGCTAGAGGCAAACAACACAGGTTCCTGACTGACAAGACCAATCTTTCCCCTTATCCACTTAAGCTGAAACTCTTTAATGTTATTGTTATCTATAAGAACTTCCCCAACTTGTGGATCATAGAATCTCTCTATAAGACTGATTACTGTTGATTTCCCACTCCCACTTTCTCCCACTAATGCTGCTGTTGTGCCACTAGTGATATTAAGTGAAAGACCATTAAATATTTGCTCATTCGGTCTGGTTGGATAGCTGAAATAAACATCCCTCAATTCTATATCTCCACGAATGTCATCCAATACTTTTCCACTTTTGTCAAAAGCATCTATCTCTGGCTTCCTCTCAATAGTCTCAAACATCTTAAAGGCTGCAGCTCGTCCAGCAGCAAATGCACTCAGGCAGGGAGATGCCTGCCCTAGGGACCTGAAGCATCCATATTATTGTAGAAGGCAAGAAGTAAATAAACATTTAAGGCAAAAAAGATATACATACATCCATACACAGATTCATATATTTTTGTGCATGTGCGCTCGTGTAATTTCAGCAAAAAAATTAGAATAAAATTTTTATTTATTGGGGAAATAGGAATTATAATTGCTAGCAATAATTTCGGCAACATAATAACAACACAAAATGTAGCTCACATGGAAGCAGTTAAGACAGCAATAATCACGTTCATCACTTGACCTCCAGAATATGTGTGTTTTTCCTCTAGTGTCAACTTTGTTCCGAAATACACAGCCAAAGAATAGGTGCAAAACACGACGAACATAACCGTGCCCAAACCTATTCCAGCAACTAAGCCTTCATGAACACCAGATTTATAAGCATCTACAAGAAACTTTTTGTAATTTGTTATAGCTTGCTTCTCTCCTGTAAAGGATGCAACCTAGATTGGAAGCAACGATAGATGTCATAATTTTGCTATAGAAAAAGGAGCAAAATTGGATTATCTGCATCAATAAATTTATCCAATTTTTTTTGTCAAATGTATTTGGTTTTGAAAAAGTGGCTTACTGTTTTGATTGAACCAATTGTTTGTTCAACTACATTTGCTGCTTTTCCATAAGCACTTTGTCCACGGGATGCCATTTTGGATATTATTATGGACATAAAGGCACCAGCCATAACAAGAAGAGGAATAGCAGCACACAAGACAACGGTAAGAAGCCAGCCTCTGACAAATGCTATTATAAAGCCCCCGAAGAAGGTTGATATCAGCTGTATAAATTTCCCAACCTGCACAAGCAGACTTTAGTTGACTCTAGGATTACATTTTGGTGCACAAGATGAACAAAACTTCGTTCTGATGTAATTCTTGCAGATATACTATACCTTCTCACCCATGGCGTCTTGAATGAGAACAGTGTCACCAGACATTCTCCCAATAACCTCACCAGTGTTAGTTTCCTTATCAAAGAAAGAAACATCTTGTCTCAATATAGTCTTCAAATACAAACCCCTTATTCGTGCAGCCTGTCTTGCTCCCGTGACCATCCAGCATGTCACCTCTGTCAAACAACATACGTGATTTTCTTAATCTTCAATGGGTTGTATATAAAAGATTTTCTCTATGCGTAAAAAATCTGCAATGATTTTGAGCATAATACACTTACGGAGTAATGCTGCACAGCCAATCCCCACTGCCAAGTAGACAAATTTTAGAGAGACCTAAAATTTCACAGGTGGTTGATTACTAGCATCACCATTTCAACAAATAAAAATATAAAAGAAGGATCAAGGATTCAAATGCATTCCTACACATGCTATAAAATGGGAAAATCGAAGTTTAAACTCTCAGGAAAGTAATGAAAAATAAAATCAGAAGTTTAAGTCACATCTTTCCATTCATAAAGATTGAAGTAAACTTTATTTTCATAGCCCGTGTATTGTCTATTTACCTTGGAAATTATACTAACAATAGCTGCGTTGTTACCCTGGCTGTTGCCAAAGCCATTGATCATTTGGCCAAACAATATTGTCATAAGGGGCATGCCTAACCCACTTGCAATGGCTCCAACGGTGCCAACGATCATCAATGCAACATCAGTGGAATCTGCAAATGAGAGAAACTTGAGAAGTGGAACTGTCTGGGTTTTCTCCTCCCCATCAATGTTGGAGCTTCTCTCTGCTTCTGGGTCTCCATTTGATGTGGTGGCCATTTTACCAAGTTCAAGATCTCAATCCAATTTACAGCTACTTCAAACCGAACACATAGAACTTAAATTGCCCCAGCTGAACACAATCAATTGCTGAAATTAGCAACTTATAAGTCAAAGCCAGATAAGTTGGACCAGTGGCCAATTGTCAAAATGGTAATTCATGAAGAAGTGTAGCAGGAATGAGGAATTCTAAAGCTACAAGGAGTAAGCAAGTAACAATATTGGAATAAGCTAGTATCTCCACCTTGAAATGATTATATTGGTCAATTAGCTTAGCAATAAGAAAGAAAGAAACAGTGAAACTCATTTAAATCACTCGGAAAGTTAAGACCTTGTTGGAATTATGATCAACTTTCATCATATCTTAATTTAAAACCTTCAAGCAGATGGCAATCACAACTACTAGGATGTTATATACGATAATTTTCCGACGAAGGCCTTTATAAGCAGACTTAGATGGCAACAGTAAATCAACCGAAGGCTAAGATGTCCATTTATAAAGAAGAGAAGGTCAAACACGTCATTTAATTAAGTAACTTTACAATTAAACAATTCAACCAAGAAATTTCTAAGGTATACATCTAAAGGTTCATGTAGTCAGGGATGCTTTCGGGGAATTTTTTTGTGTTTCTGCCACTGAATGTGAACTGAAATCTGTGTGGCACCATGAGCCCTGTGCTGTGTATTTGGATTGAGAGATTTGTAAGAGAGAAGTTGATACAGTATATGTTACTGTTTCTATTTACTCAAAACATTATAAATCAGTACTAAACTATCTTGAGCAATCTCCACGGAGGAAGACAAGCCTTGTTAATGAGACTGTAAAGATTAGACAGCAGTAGTATATGTTTCTTGCTGCATGCTTGTTGTAACCAAGTACAGCAGGTTGTTCATTCCTCATGAAAAAAAATCTGGTAAGGCATGAGGTTAACGGTAAAAGATGTACTTTTTCTATATTAGTTTTACCTGTCTCCAGAGAACGAGGAAACAGAATGTTTTCCAACTTCTGTTCTGTTCTTTGTCAGAAACAAAATCTCTGAAGCCCTGTGGCTCCCATCACGATCAAGAAACCTGAGATACACCCTTTGCCAACTAAAGTCACAATAACCAATGAAAACAGAACCCTTTAAAAAATGATCACAGAGAAAAAGAGAGAGGGCAACGAAAATTTGGTTAATATAGCAAAAGTCAAAACGCTTTCTGTAACTAAAAATTGAGTGGTATCCTAGCCCCAGATGAGAGAAGAAAAAAAGTTTAGGCTACGAAGCCTAGAATGACTTAATTAGAGGTCTCAACCGTTAAAAAATAAATATGAAACTAATTAAACTTGTACGAAAGTATTGATTTTTTGATAACCAAAGTATTGGTTTAAAACAGTTTGAATGGTGATCACATATAAGATAAAGGCATACTTACTATTGAACAAAGAGAGAAAAACACTGATTAAACAAAAGATTAAGGGGGTGTTTGGTTTGTGTTTTCAAATAATCATTTTCAGTTTTTAAACAATATTTTACGTATTTTCACATACTTTTTCACCCACACGTATTTTCATAAATTTTTTTAAACAACAATTTTCAGTTTTTAAATACAAGTACCAAACAGGCCAATATCCCACAAAACTCGGCTTCTAGAATACGTTGACATTTCATATAATAATGATTTTTTTTAGCCTCTTGCATAATCATTAACAACGTGCAATACAAATATACAATATTGACACGTGTATAGAGCTGTATATGTTGTATATATTGTTATCGCTATATGGTATATTATGCTTTTAAGGCATTTGTTAATAAGTCATTTTAAGAAAGTTTTAATAATACATTTATGAGAAATATAAAAAGTTATAAAAAAAGGTTAATTACTTCTTTCTTCTCCCAAATTTTTTTTAAAAATAGTTCCTAAACTAATACCCTTTAAGGTATTCGTTATATTTTAAGAAAATCAAAATTGAGTGGACAAAAGCAATATATCACCATCAGAACCCATGTAAATCATGCCTAAGCATATTTAATGATTAATTCTCAAACCATAATCATATAAATTGTATAAAACATAAGCAAATTAGGTTTAAAAAAAATTAGAGTAAACAAACACATACTTGAAAGGTTGTAAGTAGAAGAAGAGAAGAATAAAGAAAAAGAACCGTATGGTACATATTCATTATGAATTATTTAGTATATATACGCTCCACATTAAAGAAGTTGATATGAACAAAAAGTCTAATGCTATTCTAATTTGTGGCAAGAGAAAATTCAAAGAATTTAGTATTTTATTTAAATACTAAGAGTAGTTGCTGTTTTTTTTACATGTACTACCTTGCTGTTTTTTTAAAGTGTACAACGTAGCTTTTTTTTTTTTTTTTTTTTTTAAATATGTGTAGTAATATAATTTAAATTAAAAAAAAATAAGGATTAGTTGAAGATTTTGGATTGTAATCAAATTGATATTATTTATCAACTTATAAATTCTAATAAGAAAATGATTAGATAAAGAATTTGGATAGTAACAACTTAGAGATTATAGGAGAAGAAAATAAGAACAAAAAAAAAATATATATATATATATATATGTCTATTTTTTTTTTAAATCAAACAAAATTTTTGCAATTTGGTGGAGAGAGAGAGAGAGAGAGAGAGAGAGAGAGAGAGAGAGAGAGAATTTTCAATTGTGATGGCATTAAGATTCTAAGACCTTGCAAGTTGCAAATACAATTATTGACACTCAGCATGCGAGAATGCGCTGTTTGTTGTTATTACTATATATATAGTTTTTGATTAGGAAGAATTAGAGTTGGTTTGAATACCGTTTATTGTTAAAAACTGAAAATTTATTGTCAAAAATACTGTCGGAAAATAATTTTTAAATGATGAATAGAAACCGTGGGTTCCATGAACAGTTTTTAAATTATAAATAATTTGTTTTTTTTAGTATAGTTAGGTCTCATAAATAGTGCACAAGACTCAACTGTTGAATGCAAACGCTCGACGTGATGAGTTTGGAATGCAATCCAAACTCACACTTAACATGTTTATATTTTTATTTATGGAAGTGGAGGATGATATTTTGGTTGGGCCCAAGATCAAGAATAAGTGAAATTAAACCTGACATATTGATGCTATAGATTAAACCTCTCTTAAAAAAAAAGTATGGAATATAAAAAAACCTAGTTGGCTAGTTCAATACATAATTAGTTAAAACAACGTAATAGAGTTGTTCAAAGTATCAAATCCTTTTGGATTTATTTTCCTTTTCCGTCGTTTGTCATGGATTTCGCGCTTGTTTGGAGCCTACGTACCATGCAGACAACACATCACGCAAAGGCTTAAAATATTTATTAAAGACTTTCACGTGTGATTGAATCTTTGATTTTTAATAAAACAAAAAAACACATATATGAATAACCCAGAAAAAAAGAGAGAAAAGAATATGGGTCCCCCATGTTTGAGCTCTCGCCTCGTCTCCTTTTAGATGTCCTGTGCATCACGTGAAAACAATGAGAAAGACCCCCAAAAAAAAAAAAGTTAAAAGAAAATTTAGTTACTGTTTTCTTGTGGTACAAAAATGTATAAAATTGCCGGCTACCTATTTGTCATTGTCACGTGCTTCTAAAATATTTGATAATTTGACATTTTTTTATCGTGCAAAATTGATTGGGTAGTAGTCAACGCTTATATGTATGCATATTGACTGGTCAAAAAGTCAGTCATATTTTATGCTGCGTTTTCATCTAAAAACGGATATCATGAATGTTACAGCGAGAGACGGACCCAAAATTTTAAAGTAAGGGGGCGAACTATAAGTAAAAAACCCAAAACTTCAAATAAGCATCTATGTAGTCAGGCGAAACCAAAAATATTTTATAGGAGGCCGAGTCAAAGATAATAAAAATTTTTAACTTAAAAAAAAAAATCATGACAAAAAAAAAACTTTATTTTACAAATTTAATAAACAAGTCTATAAGAATGAGTGAATGGCTTAATTAAATTTCTCATGCAAATACTATTATTAAATTAAAATATAGAAAAATTCTTCTTTTGCATTGTACGTATAATGTAAATTTATATTATATATATATAAAAAAGTGACAAATATTGTATATATTTACAAAAAATATACCATATATACCTTTTCTTTACAAATATGTACAATATTTGTTACTTTTTGTATGTTATGTAAGTTTACGTTGAAATTGCAATGTAGACAAAATTACATTGAATATAAAGCAAATTGATGATCACTCACAAGTTAACAATATACCTACTAGTCCTCTGCAGTACTACACAGTGATCTTATTTTGTTTGATTGAACTACACGTATCAACATATCGATCTATATTCATCAATGAAAAATATCAATCAATAAAATAATAATATAATTAACAATCCTAATTTATATTACTATTTTATGAGTTACTATAGTTTTCCATCACTTTACTAAAACAAAGAGTAGATGAGTCTTAAACTCAAACTAGTGAACACGTTTGAATATACAAACAGAGAGAGGGATTCAAAGAGAGATAAATCCAGCAGTGGAGCCGTAGAAGGCCTGGAGGCTAGATTTGCGTCGAACGTCCCTGGTTGCCTGGTCAGATCTTCAAGTTGATGGAGCTCTTTGCAGCAAGCGACGATGGGTGAAGGATAGGGTTATTTGTTTGATTTATAATAATAATAATAATAATAATAATGATAATAATAATAATATAAAGATGATTTTTTTTTCCATTTTTATTAGGAGAGTCTTGATTTTTTTTTTTTTTTTTTTTGAGAATGAAGAGAGTCTTGATTTAAGAGTCCTCAATAGAAAAGATTTGGATTTATTTTTTTCTATTTATCCTTTTGTGATTGTTTGAATTTATTAAAATTATTTTGTTGCTTACTTTGGAGGAGCTATGGGTCAACAACTCAATGAATGGCCAATTTTTATTTTTGATTCTAGGTTCTTCATATCAAAATTTTCTCTTCGGGTTGTAAGTGTGAAACTATTTGAGGTCTAAAATTATTTTTTCCCAAAACTCTAAGGGGGCTGGTAAGTACATCACTCTTAAATTTTAAGATAATTTTTGGGCTAATACCTATTATTTTAATTTTTCACATAAGGACAGGGGGGGCCCAAGCCTCTTTGGGCGCCCTACTAGGTCCATCCCTAGTTACAGCGGCCGTCTTCTAGTTCTAAATTGAATTCTAGTTTTTATTTTGAGAAGAAAATTGAATTCTAACAAAAAAAAAAAAAAAATTAATAGTAATTTATTACTGGTATTAGGTTTAGTTTGGGGGTCCAGCCACTCGTTCTCTCTTTATTTATTATTATTGTTGCATAATCGACAACAGGCAACAGCAGGAAAAGTTATAAGGTCCATATGGTGGACAAGTGACATAGTCCATCATTCCATTAAAAGATTTACACCTGTTTAAAATGGTTGAGTTGGAAATTTTTTTAAAACACCGACTCAACAATTTTAAATAAGTAGAAGCTTTTTAGTGGAATGGTAGACAGATGACGTGGTCCACCAAAGGACTGTATAATTTCTCTAATAGTAGAGATTGCTTGCCTAAGTAACTGGCAAGTGGGGACTATTTTATATTATAGGAAATTAATGTCTGGATAATTTATTACGGGGGTTAGCTAATAAAAAATTAGTATAGATCGTTGAAAGGAGTAAAAATATTATTAAGGTGACAAGTGAAAGCATAAAATTTTAAAAATTAGCTGTATTAGTTCTACAAATTGAAAAAAAATATTTGACAAAAAAAAATATACAATTGAGCTAGAGTAGTATTCTACATTTAGAATCTACTTTAGCAACTTGCAAAATCAAAATAATATTTTTTTATTCCTTTTTCTTAAAATATCTTCTTCTTTTTCTCTCTTCAGTCTCTCATCTTCTCTCTCTCCCTATTCTCTTTTTTATATTATTTTATTATATAATTTATATAATTTTAATATGTTGTATTTAAAAAAAAAATTAAGATATTAGATATATTATAAAATGGTATAGTATAATAGATAAATTAATTCTTTAAAATAATAAAATAAAATAGTTTAAAGATATAAGATTGCGAATGCTCTAAACCTTCTGCGTGTGCCCTCCAAAAACTAACACGCCACTTCAGAGAAACACAAGTTAAAAGATTGTGCTTGCCACACGCAATTCTTCTTCAATAATTACAAAACCCTGTTTCAGAAAAATCAAATCCCATTAGAGCTCTGCTAGTGCCACACACAATTCCACAACAAAAGCCACAACTCGCCACACGACGAATTGTGGTTGATTTTGTTGTGAGATTATGTGTGGTACCATACTTTTCCATCCCATAGAGGCATAATCATGTTTAGAAATCGTAATCAATGACGTCAGTGGCGAAATTAATATGTGTATTATTTTTTGGCCCAGACTCCAGAGAGTAGGCAATCTAGCCAGGGATCACGCTATTCATCTCTATCTCTCTCTCCCCCTCTTTTAGTAATTTAATTGACTTTAAGACTCAAATAGTTTTATTTTTATTTTTATTTTCCTCCGCAATAGTATGAAAATAGAGATATGACATAGAGGCTGCTTTTTTTTTTTTTCTTTTTTTTTTCTTGGGAGAAAATATGACAAAGTCTAGAGCATTGTTTTTGAAATTTTTTTGAAAAGCAGAATCAATGAGTTATCATAACTAAAGAAATGTGTAATACATTATTTTGAGTTTGGCTTACCTCAAATATTTTTTTAACTAAAATCTTTGTTTATTTTAATAAAAAATTGCTACATCATCTACTAATATATATATATAAAACTGAAACCTCTGAAACTCTTACAATTTTTCACGTCAGCACAACATTTAAATAAAATTATTTTTATGTAGTCCAAACTTAACAAAGAGTGAAACTCTATCTATCTAACAAGTCCAACTTAAATTCAAACTCATCATTATCATTTTTTTTTAATTTTAAAAAGGATGGCCGTGTATTTTTTGCTTAGAAGGTAGAGATCATTATTGTATTTGTCATTTATGAACAATAACTCTTATACGGTACCATATGAGAGTTGGAATGGAGCAAAATTAGGTATCACATTTAGCGTGTACTCTTATTGATATTGATGAACAATTATCATGTGTTTAGGTTTTTCTTTTTTTAATTTTTTAATTTTTTTAATTTTTTTAGTTGGTCTGGAATTTAAATTTGAGTAAACTTTAATACACTTAAAAATAGTATAATTGTTTATTATTGTGTCAAGTGTGTTATATATATATATATATATATATATATATATATATATAAAACCAAAGTTTCTAAAACTCTCATAATTTTCCAAGTCAGCACAATAAAATTATCATTTTATTTAAATAAAATTATTTTTATTTAGTCCAAACTTAATAAGAAGTGAAACTCTATCTTTCTAACAAGTCCAACTTAAACTCAAACTCATTATTATCAATTTGTTTAAACAAAGTTATATTTGTTTAATCCAAACTTAACAAAGAGTGAAATTCTATCTCTCTAACAAGTCTAACTTAAACTCAAATTCAAACTTTGATAATTTATCTCCAAATTTGCGAGGTTAATCATGAACATTATAAAAGTAATGCAAATCCCAATATTTTTTTTTAAAGTCGAGTAGAGATATGAGCTATTCTTATGTTATTTTCTTCTCCTTTACTTTGTTAATTTTTTTTTTTATGGTTTTTCATATATTTTTTAAAAAGTAATTTTCGTATATGAACCACCAAACTCTTTTTAGTCGTTTTTTACAAGGTAAAAAGCTTGCAATAATTTTGTTTAGTTATATATAATTTGTTTATTTCAATAATTTCTAAACAGTCAATCATCTGATTTTTTAATTTTTTTTGATATTTCAGAAGTTTTAATATCTAAATTTTTGAGTTATTTTTTTACAGTATTTGAAACTGTCTGACAAATTTTTTGTAAGTCATTGCATGTTCAAGCAATGACTTCTTCATCAAATTGTAACACAAATTGAAGTCATGCAATAGTAAATCATGCAATGTTGTAGTTTCTTAATCAATTTAAGATTTTATAAATTTTTTTTAGTCTACCTCACAAATAGGTAGGTTTACGTGCATAGCACGGGTTATCGACTAGTTAAATAAAAGGTGGAGATTAAAACTCATTACCATTTGCCTTTGTATATTTAAAATAACAGGAAATGTCCAGTTAAAAAAGTACTGGAGGTAAGCTAAATCCCATAATTTTAGTAGATATTTATTTTCAAACCTAAATTTAGAAATTTTTGTCCCTCACTCATTTTATTTCATCACTTTAGTTTTTTACTAGTGTTATGCTCATACGATGCATGATTTAATCAAGAATTATATAAAACTTAATTAAGTATTGAATATATATTGTAAATTAATAAAATTTTTTTAAATATAGAATAAAATGTAAAGTCACAAACAACACATTTAGGCATCCATGACCACAATGTCAACAAACAGTTACCATGGTTAACATATACTAAATTTGCAAAAAAATTAATGACAAATTTAAATCCATGAAAGTTTGAAGCATAGCTTACAAAATTTGTTTCATGATATTGGCAAAAAATAATATATGGAAAAAAAGCCAAATCATCTTATGCATCTAAAACAAACATAATTATGGCACTCTTTTAATAAATTATTACTTATTTTTATGCATACATACATACATACATACATACATACATAATTGATGCTCAGTTTTTTTCTCGCCCTAGCTGCTCTCTGAGTTGCCCTAGCCGCTCTCTGAGTTTGCTAGAACGTAGAACCATATTATCTTCTCCGGAATGATAACTCCTCCCCTTTGCTAATCATCCTTAGCAGTAGGTTCCCTCTTGACCTCCGTTCCTATCACGTGTGGTCCTCCTTTCTCTTTTACACTTTGATCTAGCACTACCCCATGGACGATATTCTTTACGATTGGAAAAAACTCTCATTGACAGAGGAGGAAGATACAAGACTCAATCTGTCAAAGTCCAAAAACCTACGCAGCAAGGAGTTTGTTTTGGCTGCAAAATTTCTCACAAAGAGAGCCCTTAATGTGGAAGCAATAGGTTGCACTTTCAAGCCCCTATGGAGAGCCAAAAAGGAGTTCAAGGTGCGCGAAGCAGGAGACCATATTCTTCTGTTTGTTTTTGAACTCGAATCAGATGCAGAACGGGTCCTCGCCAACGAACCTTGGACCTTCCATAAACATGTTGTCCTGTTACAAAGATTTGATGGGTCTACACCGGCGAGGTATTTGAGATTCACAAAGCTGAAAATCTGGGTGCAAATACACAGATTGCCAATGCGTATGCTTGACTCAGAGACAGCGATTGAATTAGGAGAAACACTCAGCCAGGTAGCACCATGTGAGAACTCTAATGAACTAGCGGGGGGTGATTTCCTACGTGTTCAAGTGGAGATCGATGTATCAAAGCCTCTGTGCCGAGGTCGACGGATAGCATTGGATGTTAATGAGGAGATCTGGGTTTCTTTCAAATATGAGAAACTCCCCAACTTGTGCTATTGGTGTGGACTAATCTTACACGATGGGAAGGATTGTGAAGTCTGGCTTGCAAACAAGGATTCAGGAAAAACAAAGTCTCAGGAATATGGATCGTGGCTGAGAGCTTTGCCGTACAATTCGGGGAAATCTCCTTTCATAGTGGTTCCTGGAATGGGCGATGGTTTAGGTGGGGACCCAAGATCTTCTCAACGCCAAAATAACGCAAAGGCATCTGAAACGGCAGTCAAAAACACTGGCGAAAACTCAATGCGATCAGACTCCGGTGAGAAGGACGGCGCTGACCTGAGGAACGGAACAAACTTGGAATCGCGTGATCAAGGGGAGCAGACCACGCTGAATAGCCAAGAATATTGCAACCCAAACTCTGAGGTATCTAATTCTAATTCCACTTTAACTTCCTTCCTTACTGATAATGCTGACTTTGAAATGCAGATACAGGAAATAGACTATGAAATTAGAAAGTTTGACAAGTGTGGAGCCCACATGGAAAATACTTCAACTGGTGTATCACAAGTCCCACCAATCAGTGAGAAGCAACTAGCTCCTTCCATGCAAACACTAGTAAATCAGGAGCAGCCACACCACGTGACAGAAAACTCCCCACCATCTAATCAAGGAAGCAAAACTTTACGCACGTGGAAAAGATTGGCAAGAGAAAATCCTATGGAGACTGACCCACCACAGAGTTCCACGGTACAAAAGAGAAGCAGAGATGAAGAAGTAGAGTATCTTCCCGAGTTACCCACCAAAAAAACACAGGTTTCAAAGGGAGAAAGTCAGAACAGTCCAATGGCAGAGGCTGCTCAGCAGTCTCGCCAAGCGCAATGAGTCTTCTAGTTTGGAACTGTAGCGGGCTTGGGAACCTACGCACAGGAAAGGAGCTTGAAGTAGTGGTTCGAGCAAAAGATCCCTCCGTTGTGTTTTTAGCCGAAACATGGGCGGATGAAGCTAGGCTAAAAGAAGTTCAAAGAAACATCAGGTTTGATAATATGTTTTATGTTGGAAAAAACCCTAGAGGTGGTAGGGGTTTGGTTCTTTATTGGAAAAATTTCATTGATGTTCATGTGGATTCTTTCTCCAAATACCACATTGATTCTATAATTAATAAAGGTAGTGATGAAGCATGGAGATTTACAGGTTTTTATGGTGAACCGGTTACACACAAGAGAATTGAAGCATGGAATAAACTGAGGTTGCTCAATACTAGACATAATCTCCCTTGGCTTTGTTCAGGGGATTTTAATGAAATCACAAGAAGCTCAGAGAAATTGGGAGGAAATAGTAGAAGCCAAACTCAAATGCAACTTTTCCGGGATGTTATAGATGAATGCGAATTTCTTGACCTTGGTTATGTGGGAGACCAATTTACTTGGAGAAAACATTTTGCAGACGGACATTCATTGTGGGAAAGATTAGACCGTGGGTTGGCGTACCATGAATGGTTCATGAAGTTTACAGGCACAAAAATCCACCACCTGCACTCTGATTTTTCAGATCACTCCCCATTGTGGATCACCTTGGATGGTCTAGACATTCCATCCTTTGCTAAACCTTTTAGGTTTGAAGAAATGTGGCTCTCTGACCGTGGGTGTTCAAATATTATTGAGGCGATCTGGATGCCAAGGGGAGAAGAGGAAGATCATGACCACGTTATGCGCAAAATTGATAAATGTGGTAAAGAACTTCGCAAATGGGAGCGGGACTGCTTTGGGAATATCAAACTGATATTGAGCCGGAAGAGAAAGGACTTAAAGGAGGCCGAAGAATTAGCCATGAGAACTGGAAATAATCAGCATGTTCGTGTGTTGCAAAAGGAGATAGCCGAATTGGTTGATAAAGAAAATAGACTTTGGTTCCAAAGAGCAAAGGTCACGTGGGCTAAATTTGGGGACAGAAATTCAAAATTTTTTCATAGCCATGCGTCTCAGAGGAAGAGGAAAAATTTGATCAGAAAATTGAAAGATCCAAATGGCCAAGTGGTGGACACCAAGGAAGACATAGCTGATTGTCTGGTACACTACTACCAGGACCTTCTTCAGTCAAACAATCAACAATTCTGTTCCACGGCTACTAATTCCATTCATAGAGTAATTACTGAGGACATGAATTCCATGCTCTCATCTGAATTCACTCGTTTGGAGGTTGAACAAGCCATCAACCAAATGGCCCCTCTAAAGGCACCCGGACCCGATGGTATGCCTCCTCTTTTTTATCAGCATTATTGGAACTTAATTGGACATGATATCTCTAACTCTGTGTTACACTATCTTAATTCTGCTACTTTACCTAATCAGATCAATCACACATTTATAACTCTCATTCCAAAAAAGAAAAATCCTGAATTTGCCTCTGATTTTAGACCTATCAGTTTGTGTAATGTATTGTATAAAATTTTCTCAAAAGTGCTAGCAAATAGACTTAAGAAAATTTTGCCTAATATTATTACTGAGAATCAGAGTGCTTTCACAAAAAGTCGCCTTATCTCTGATAATATTCTGGTAGCTTTTGAATCTCTACATAGTATGCAGAAGCACACAGGGAAGGATGGTTATATGGCCATCAAGCTCGACATGAGCAAAGCATATGACAGAGTGGAATGGGATTATCTATCTTCAATTTTGGAGAAAATGGGCTTCAACGAGCATTGGATCCACCTTATGATGCTATGTGTCAAAACCGTGACATATTCCATATTGGTTAATGGGGAACCTAAAGGCATGATCACTCCAACAAGAGGCATTAGACAAGGAGACCCACTCTCACCGTATCTATTCTTACTTTGTACTGAGGGTCTTAATGGGCTGATCAACCAAGCCTCTCAACATGGCCACATCAAGGGTTATAGTCTGTGCAGAAATAGTCCTCGACTAACTCACCTTTTGTTTGCAGATGATAGCTTGTTGTTTGGCAGGGCCACCATTGAGGAGTGTCAAAGAGTTTTGGACATATTGGAAATTTATGGGAGATGTTCAGGCCAACAAATTAACCAAAGCAAGACTACAATCTTCTTCAGCAAATCTATTAGCGATGACACTAGAAATCAAATAAAGCTGGCAATAGGGGTTCCATAAATTGTTCAGTATGAGAGATATTTGGGTTTACCATCACTGGTGGGCAGAAACAAAAAAGCAAGCTTCAACTATATAAAGGAGCGAGTCTGGAAAAAATTACAGGGATGGAAGGAGAAACTCCTTTCGCAAGCTGGAAGGGAAATTTTAATCAAAGCAGTTGTCCAAGCTATTCCTACCTACACTATGAGCTGTTTCAAACTCCCTTTGGGTCTCTGCTCAGAAATCGAAAGCCTGATACGAAGATTTTGGTGGGGTCAGAAAGGTGAAAGGAGGAAAGTTCATTGGGTGAAATGGGAAACACTTTGCCTCCCAAAAAAGGAAGGAGGCATGGGCTTCAAGGACCTAACCAACTTCAATGATGCTCTCTTGGCCAAGCAAGCTTGGAGATTACTTCACAATAAGGACTCCCTCTTCTATAAAGTCTTTAAAATGAAGTTTTTTCCAAATTGTAGTTTTTGGGAGGCTCAAGAATCTAGCACCGGTTCACATGCTTGGAATAGCATTTTAAAGGGAAGAGATGTTCTACTCAAGGGGGCAAGATGGAGGATTGGTTGTGGAGAGGCCGTAAGCATATGGAATGATGCCTGGTTACCATCTTTGGAGCATCCATGAGTCTTATCTGATATCGTTCTAGGCTTTGAAGATGGGAGAGTTTCTGACCTCATCAATCCGATCACAAGAACATGGGACTCAAATTTAGTGCATGGATTATTTTGTCACCGGAGGAAGCTGCCTTGGTTCTCAGCATCCCTTTAAGCTGCACTCCTGTGGAGGACAAGATCATTTGGCCCTTCACCCCTTCAGGTAAGTATTCTGTAAACTCGGGCTCAAAATTTCTAACTAAACTCAATTGTGTGCAGGTTCCTACAGCCAACCAGCAGCGGCAAAGTGGCATTTGGAATCAGATCTGGGGGCTCAACGTCCCTAATAAAGTGAAGCATTTCATGTGGAGAGTGTGCAAGGAAGCTGTACCATCAAAGCATAACTTAGTGAGGAGGAAGATTTTAATGGAAGATAAATGTGAGCAGTGTGGTGTGGAGTCTGAAACGGTAATCCATGCAGTATAGGAATGCGCCATGCTTGATGAAATATGGGAGGCCGTTCCAGGTTTTGAAGATTGGAGACAATATGCAATCTCAAACACTAGAGACCTGATTAGTGTGCTTCATGAGAAAAGGAAAAATTTGGAGCTAATGGCCATGGTGATATGGACGATTTGGTATCGACGCAACCAACTCCGAGTCAGTCCAAATGATTTTCCTAGATCACAAGTCCTCCAACAAGCCACTCAATCTTTGATTACCTTCCAACAAAACCAACAATCCATTAGTCAGCCCTCAACAACGCCACGACCTCAGCCTCGTACACAATGGAGTCTGCCTCCACCGAATTGTCTTAAACTGAATTTCGACGGAGCCATTTTTCCAGAGTTGGGCAAGGCTGGACTGGGAGTAGTCGTCCACGATAGTCAAGGAAGAGTGATTGCCTCGCTGTCAGAACAAGCCCCTTTGCCATTCTCAACGGATATAGTGGAAGCCATGGCAGCAGCAAGGGCGCTGGTCTTTGCAAAGGAACTGGGCGTAACTGAATTTGTACTTGAAGGAGATTCGGAAGTAGTGATTACCTCCCTCCGAAGCAAAGATTCCTCATTCTCTTCGTTTGGTCACCTTTTGGAGTCAGTAAAATCCATTATTGGCTCAGATACTTGCATTAAGTTCTCCCATGTACGTAGAAGTGGAAATAAAATAGCTCATAACCTAGCTAGACATGCAAGAAATGTCAGAGGTTTGTCAGTGTGGGTGGAGGATGTTCCACAACACTTAGTTGATGTACTCTTTGCCGAGCTTGACTGATTTTATAATAGTAGTAGTATTCTTTCTCAAAAAAAAAAAATGTCTAGCCATATTTAATGATTGATTCTCAAACCATAACCATATAAATTGGATAAAATTTAAGGAAGTTAGGTTAAATAAATGACAAAATACACAAAATCTATTCAATCTGATGGAAAAAAAATTTAGAGTAAATAAATATGTATCTGTTAGGTTGTAGATAGAGGAAGAGAAGATTGAATTATTTCACACACACACACACACACACACACACACACACACACACACACACACTCTATATTAAAGAAGTTGATATGAACAAAAAGTCTAACGTCAGTTTAATTTGTGGAGGTCTAAGTTGAAATCTAGATCTACAAAATAAGTGGCATGTGAGGAGGAAATCTAAAGAAAAAAAAAGTGATGGTGTGTGAGAGGAAATCCAAAGGAAAAAAAAGTGACAGTAATGCGTTTTATTAAAAAACTAATGTAACGTTTGGTATGGGGTAATATTTTAGGATTCCCAAGAATGTTTAAAGATTCTCATGTTTGGTTGCAATTCACACTAGGAAATCAGATGCTAGGAGAATGTGGATTTCCCCTTTAACCCCTGTTGTGGGCCTTTTTTGAGATGTTGTGTTGGGCTGCCTCCTGTTGCACTGAGGCCCAAGTATTCTAGGTAGGAGAGTTAAGACTGGTTTAATTGCATCTCACCTTAGTCCGGCTTGTGCATAAACTATGCCTCTTTTTATTGGAATTTTGATCACATACCCATGGCAGGCGTAGCTGTTACAACAAAGCTATGACAGGCAGAAGATAATGAAAGTAGTACATCAACTGTTAGTAAAATAAAGGATCCTTAATTAAAATGAAGAACGCAATAGTAGGAAACTCATCATAAATGGAATGGCAGAAAATAGAAAGGAAATAATAATAACAATTGAATCAAAGAAGGAAAAGATTAGTCTGTCGTGTTAAGTTATGTTACGGGACTATTGAGGCTCATTTCTTAAAGCCCAATAAGGAGAATAAGCCCAGCAACATCAGAAAGAAATAATCAAAGAATAAATAGAAGAGCCCATTAAACCTGAGCAGCAGGAATAATAGAGTATAGGTCCGTAAAGCAAATAAACAGGTCTTGAAGAAGTAAATGGGCCTGAAAAGGTCTGGAAAGAGAGAAATGGCAAACCATGGGCCGCGGATGTAGAAAAGTGAGGATGGGCCACACCCATTGCGGCAGACCCAAAGTAAAGCAAGTATATAGAGCCGTAGGAAATCTATGGGCTCTAAAGGAAATGAGGAATAGTTGGGCCGATGAAGCCCAACGAGGTAGTAAAGGCCCATGAAAAGCACGAGGTTGCAAGGGGCCAAGGATGCCCCAAAGAAGGATAAATGGGACACGGGAGCCGGCAGGCATGTATGGCTAGAAAAGCCCAGTAGGCTTATTAAGCCATTGAAAAAGAGAGCAAGCAGTGGACCCAAAGAGGCCTAATTGTATTAAATAGCCATCTTGTTAAAATGGCACGGCAAGAAACAATAGAAAAGCTGTGAAAAACAAAACACGAAAGGAAGCAAGAATACCGAGCCCACAATCAAGGGCGAGCCCAAACACAAATGGCGAACCAGTGAAGAAATAATCCACGCCACAAGAAGTTAGAAGTAAACGGCAGGATAAGAAGGCAGACGTCCAGGTCGCGGCAAACGCATGACCAGCAGGCAGGCTTTGGACGGACATGAGGACAGGGCACGCGTAAGGCCCAGGTCTCACCAGCCTGTACCCAGCCAATACGGGTGAAGGTGGGTCATGGGTCAGAGGTAAAGGGGGTGTGGTTTGGCGGAGGGGAGAGGGAAGAACCCATTTCAAGGCTCCCACTCAGGCCACTTTCAGGTGAGTGTCCTGCTAGGATGGCATAGCACCCAAAAATGGCAAAGCTGAGTTGGAACCTTTCGGTGCATGCAATGAGGGGGAGAGAGAGTACTCTGCCGTGACAGGTGAGAATGCCACGGTAAGCTAAAGGACAAAATGCCCTTGTCTTCGTCTGGTGACGTGGCGCTGGCTGAGTACCTGACCAACCAGTAATGGTCGGCGAATACACGCATTGGACAAAGACAGTTAAGGGGGTAAAAGAGTAAAAGCAATATCTCGGCAGACACTATATAAGAATGTTCCCTGTGCATGAAAAAGGGAGAGGCCAAGTAAGGAAGAATTAAGGAAAAGAAAAGAAAACAGAGCAAGTAAAAAGAAAAACAAAGTAAGAAAAGAAAGAGGGAAGGAGAAGAATTGCAACAGAGAAAGAAGGGAGGGAAAAGTAATTTAAAAAGGAGATTGAAATAAGAAAATAAAAGGGAAGAAAGTGAGAGGATAGGCATGCACTGAAGTGGGTTGTTATTTCCTTTCTCCCTCTCGAAAAACCACACTTTTCATTTGCTCACACTCGGAACAGAGGTCATCTAGGGCCGTTCCTTCAAAGCCATTAATTTCTCCTTTGAGAAATTAGTTGCATTGAGCGAGTGTCGTCTCCTTTTTGGCTTGGATTCCTTTAACATACTACGGCAGACTAATAGTTTTACCAGCTTGCCGTCATTTCTTGCTCATTTCTTTTTATACTTACTCCTCTTAAGTTCATCTTTGTTGTTCTCTTTATATGTTCATTCCAATGCTTATTTATTTAAAGTATGGCAAACGTATTTCCCTTATATTTATAATATACCTGTCTGCGGTAATTATTTCAAAAGGATCTGTCTGCCACAACTACGCAACATAAATTGTGACAAGTCAGGGCATAGCTTGCGCACAAGCCGGGTCAGGGTGAGTTGCAACTGGATCGGTCCCGACTCTTCAATCCAGAACATTTTGGGCTTAGTATAGCAAGATGAGATAGTCCAGCCCAATGTCACAGTAACAGCCCAAGCACCGTTACAGGGACTAAGACCAAGGAGGGAATCAATTCTTCAATGTGAATAACCTCTCAGGAAGATTTTGCTGTATAAATTATTTACTTTGAGGGAATGAACCTGAACGGCTTGTATTTGAGAGGATCCTTTACCCTTAAAGAGAGTAGGCTTTTAGAGGGAGATAAGGGATTAGCCTATTGGTGCATGCCTACCATACTATTTTCTTTGTTTGTTTGTTTTTGTTTTTTTTTTTTTTTTTTTTTTTTTTGTTTTGTTTTTATTTTTTTTTTTTTATTTTGGTTTTGTTTTTTTGTTTAGTTTTTTTTTTTGTTTTGTTTTTGATTTTTGTTTTTTGTTTTTGTTTTGTTTTTAGTTTTTGTTTTGTTTTTGTTTTTTTGTTTGTTTTTGTTTTTGTTTTTGTTTTTGTTTTTGTTTTTGTTTTTGTTTTTTTTTTGTTTTTGTTTTTGTTTTTGTTTTTGTTTTTGTTTTTGTTTTTGTTTTTGTTTTTGTTTTTGTTTTTTTTGTTTTTGTTTTTTTTGTTTTTTTTTTTTTGTTTTTGTTTTTGTTTTATTCTTGTTTTTCTTTTCTTTCTTAGTATCTGCTCGTGTAGTGGTATGGTGATGGTGATGGTGGTGTTGTGATTCTTTTCTACTGATTGTCACTATTACGATTGATGTTACAGCGCACGGCAAAGACCCTTTATATGTTGCTTGCCGTGGCTATTTTTACCATTTTGCCCTTTAACTCCTTTTTTCTGGATTTGGGTGTCCTTCTCGACCACCCACTGGCCTGTCAGCTACCCAACCACCACCACTTACTTGTGTTGGTTGTGCCACTACACACTACCAGACAAAGAAAACTCTTTTGTTTGCTTACTCACCGTGGCATTCTTATCCTCCACAGTTTGGGTATTCTCTCTTGCTATCCCTAATGATATGCACTTAGTGGTTCTAGCTCATCCTCCCTCTTTTGGGTGGTATGTCATCGGACATTTTCCCCAAAAGAGTTTGAGCGGGAACCCTAGAATAGGCTTTCCCCTTCTCCCCACCGTCAGACCATACCCTATCTTATCTCTGACTCATGACCCACCACCCCTGTATTGGCTGGGTACAGGTTGGTAGTGCCTGGGCCTTATGCGTGCTCTACTTCTATGTACATTAAAAGCTTGTCTGCTACTCATGTGTTTGCAATGGTCTAGAGGTTCATCTGTGCATTCTGCCGCTCATTCTTGACCTCTTATGGCGTGAACTGTCTTTTGATTTTCCATTCTTTATTGGCTTGCTCGTTGGGCCTTGCTTGATTGTGGGTCTTCCCTTCTTGAGCCCATTCTTTGTTCCTTCCGTAATCCTGCTGCCACTCCTGGCATACCACTCTGCTACTCTTGCTATGGTGTTATTTGACCCGTGCTTACTAGGCCTCTTCCAGGCTTGCCATATGTTCTTCTCCCCATTGGTCACAATGCTCTAGTTTAGCCATTGGGCTTTTATTCATGCTACTTTTGGGCTTTCTTGACCCGTTATATTGCTTGTGGGCTTCTTTGGCCCATTTGCTTTCCTTGGGCATCCTCGGCCCATTTCCTAATTCTACATTCCTATGGGCTTTTATTAACTCATTTGGGCTTCTTTGGCCCAATTACTTTATCCTTCATCCTTGGGGCTCATGGGCTTTCCATAAATCCCTTATTATCATATATATATATATATATATATATATTTTTTTTTTTATACTTGCCATGAACAGTGTTGTCTCTTCGCATTCCCAGTTTAGTAGTCATTCTGAACACAGCCTCCGCTTCATTAAGTCCACCCCTTATCTGATGGCTAACCCGTCGCATCCTTTCATGTCAGTGTTAATGATGTTAGTGTTAGGATATGTGCCCTTAAATCCTATTGTATGATGCTATGTATAATATTATGTATGACATTATTTGAGAAATGATGTATGACTT
The DNA here is from genome assembly GCA_033629205.1 of Lithocarpus polystachyus. Taxonomy (NCBI): domain Eukaryota; kingdom Viridiplantae; phylum Streptophyta; class Magnoliopsida; order Fagales; family Fagaceae; genus Lithocarpus; species Lithocarpus polystachyus. Next base: position 36,809,691 of record CM066173.1, on the reverse strand, counting down.
AATATTATGTTTAATAAAATTGTTTTATTCTTATCTAAAATAATGGTAACATGAATATTCGGACATTATCAAATAGTCCATGAGATGCATAGTATGTGATTTATGTGATTTAGTCACAGAAGATATAGATCACAAGTTCTTTGTAAACTCAGAATTTTGGTTCGTAGTCGGTGATGAAATTGGGCATTTCATCTGCGAAGACTATAACATATTAACTACGATGATTTGTCTTGATCATGGAAGTGGTGACTTCTAGTTAATATGTTGATATGTTTTAAGAGTTAAGACATATTGAACTGGACCGCTGTGAGATTTATTATTCTCCTAACGACTGTCAATTGAATAATAAATCTCACGACTTGTATTCACATGAACTCTTAATCCTGAGAGAATAATGGACCTGATCATGAAATGTAGGTTGCTTTGATATATCAGGAGTGAGATCTAAAGTAACGGTCAAAACCTCAGTATGTTGGGCAGCCACATTTAGTGTTGATGGAACATATATTCTCAAGATGGAATTCATAGTCTCTTAACGGAGATATAAAATATTCCCTTGAGATAAGTTTAATGGGTACAGTTATTCAGAGAGTTAGGCCTAACCACTTTAGTAAGACTAAAGCATATATTTATGAAATTGGATTTCATAAATATATGGTGAATAACTCATAAGGATTAAACCGGGTACTCAAGGATTAAGATATAGTAATTTACAAAGTGGCAGTCTATATTCATGACTTTGTATTACTACGAATATTTTATGAAGGGGTTGCATGTATAATAAAGTCTTGGGATATAATTTATTAATGAGGCCTAGAGTGCAATTATATTTATATAGTGGTATTAAATATAATTAATGGTAACTTTGGACTTGTCAAGAGTTGACAGAAAAGCCTAAGGCCCATTGGAGCTAGTGTCTTGTTTGTTCCCTTTTGGTCCTACTCCAAGCCACACACTAAAGCCCAATTGGGAAGGCCCAAAAGGCTAGCCCAATTAGATAATCAGTTATGTGGAGAGAAACATACATAATTTTATATAGAATAAAATGGTTTGTATCTTTGATCATAATTATGGTAATGAAATCAGGAAGAGAGACACTCTTTCATATTCTCTCTAGAAACATAGAATTGATTGAGAGACCACACATCTTGGGCATCAAGTGGAATTGGAGTGAAGATTGAAAGTATTCCCGAGTTCTTCTTCATTCGGTTTTGAATTTCACCGCATTAAGGTACACTCTCTTATTCTTATATTCTGAAACTTACATAGTGCATGTTATCGATTGCGAATGAAGTAGATCCGTTTATTTTCCGCTGCGTATGTTTTGTATTCGATGCAAACATGATGATTTCCCAACAGTTAGTACTTAAGAGAGATTCCTTTCACATTGCAAACACAAACACTTTCTCCTTTTCCCTTTCTTCACTGTGTCTTCTCTCTCAAACACTATCACTGATTTACTCTGATCAACCACTCCACCATGACGCCGGCGAAAGGCCAAGGTTTTTCCTGCCGTAAAGGGAAAAAGATTGCCTCTGATGATTAGGGGTGTGCAAAAAGCCGAGGAACAAAAAAAAACTGCTTTAAACCAATCGAACCATTGCAAAAATTTCGATTTGGTTTCGGTTTGGTTCAGTTTCGGTTTTCATTTTATAAAAACCAAAAATTTTGGTTTCTGTTTCGGTGTCCCACACAAATACACCAACCCGACTGAAACTGAACTGAAATATATTAAATATTAATTTGTACAAATAATATCAAGAAAGATCCTGGAATCCTAGTGGCAAGGACACGCGATTTCACATTTTTAACTCAAGTTCGACCTATAGTAAATGCAGTTTTATTTATTCTCTCCTTATTTTAACAAAACTACATCGTTTTGGGTTTGTATATAACCTTACTAACCCTAAGTTTTATCTCTTCTCTCTCATTTCAAGCTGTAGCCGTTCTCCTCCGCAACCTTCTTTTTCTTCTCTCTCACTTCAAGCTATAGCCGTTCTCCCCTACAACCTTCTTTCTTCTCCATTTCTTTTAGTCTCTCAGAAACAAAGTTCAAGAATACCAAAAACGTTTAACCAAAAAAAAGAAAAAAAGAAAATACAATCTTTTTGATTCTGAGTATATTTTTCTTGTGTTTGCTTGGTGGTTGGTGTTTGGGTGTTGAGAAAATGTAGGAAAGCAAAGGGAAATAGGTTTTTCCTTACTTTGGTATGTTCTCTATATATATACATGATTTTAAGTATATTTTTTGTGTTTGCTTGGTGTTTAGGTGCTGAGAAAATGTGGGAAAGCAAAGGGAAATAGTTTTTTTTTTCTTTGATCTGTTTGGTTTCTAAGAAAACACGGCGTGATGTTTCCTTAATCTTAGTTTGTGTTTTATGTTTTTTTTTTTCCTTGTGTTGCTCTGTATTTTGTGTTGAAAACAGAGTCTGTGTTGGTTGCTTTTCTTGTTAGTTTTTGTATTAATTTTGTCTTCCAATAGTGTCTCTGTGTGATGAAAAAAAATTTTCTTTTCTATTTTTCTTTTCTTGCTTTTGTTTCTCACATACCAAACATCGAAACCCGACCGAACGGAACCGAAACCGAATGCAATCGGTCGGTTCGGCATTCCTTCCTTACAAATTGGTTTTGGTGCTCAATATGTTAAAACCGAAATTCTTGGTTCGATGCAAAAATTGTCTTCAACACCAACTGAACCAAACTGATTACACCCCTACCGGTGATCCTGCCATGTGAGATGTAGGCCAAGAGGCCGTCCATTTCGGAATCGGACCGTTCGATTAGGAGGAGGAGTGGTGCGATCTCGATAGTGAGTGCACTCCTCTCATAGACCCTTGGTATGATACCCATGCCCATTTTTCAAAAGTTCCTAGCGGGTACACGCTGCCGTTGTCGGGCCGTGTGTGGCTTACCCTTTGCCGTTGCAATACGGACACGTCTTAGGCTCCGTTGGCTTCTTCGATTCAAGATCTTGTCATCCACTAGGGTACTTTGCTCCCCGTGCCCATTCTTTTTGAGTTTGGATAGGGTACTACTTTGGGTTGTGGACAATGAGTTGTCCGACATGGGTTTCATGGAGGCGCTACAGGGGGCCGGTGTGTTGAAGGCCATTGTCTCATCACACTGTTTGTCTAACTACAGATGCTTGTTTAATCTCTGCCACTTGATTCGCTAGTGGTGCACCACCACCCATACCTTCTTTCTTTCCTGCGGTGAGATCACCGCGACCTTAGAGGATGTGGTAAACCAGTTGCTTTTGCCTATTCTTGGTGATGTTGACCCTGGTGCTTTGGAGCTTTCTTTGGAAGAAAAGGCCGTGGAGGCCGAGTTGAGGAAGGGGATGAGTGGCAATGCGAAGTTGTCACATTGGGTCGGGTCCTTCTTTAAGGCCTTTGTCGATGCTCACCGTGCAGCCCTCGTCATGTTTTGGCTCTGTAAATTCATTTTTGGTTCTTATCCTCACCATAGGATGAGTTTGTTGTTGGCACTTATGTTCTTTGGACATCTATATGTTTAGTTGGATATCCTACGGAGTGATGAGGATCAGGCAGGTTCCTGCCATATAGTTACTTCCTCTGTTCATAGTACTATTCTGCAGCATCTGTTGTATGAGCGCTGTTCTAGGCATTTGGCAAAGTGTAGGCCTGTTCACTTTACCAAGGAGAGATACTAGTCATGCCCGAGAGTTATTACTAATTTCTGTGGTCAGAGTAAGTCTAATTTCCCGTTGGCTTTTTGTTGGGTTGGTTTGAAGTCGATTGGGCATCCTGCTGTTGAGTTCCTTGATAAGGGAGTTGGCTTTTCTTGGAGAGCATATAGGAGGTTGGGTACAAGTTATACATGTGCTAATTCTGCCATGGGTCCTTTTGTTGACACTGCTGGGACCACTACCCCGTTGACTGGCTTTGAGGAGAGGGTTATCACTTACTTGGTAGCCACTAATGTTGGGTGGTTGCCTTATTTAGCTGACGAGGGTGTTAGATTCGTGCACTATTCTGTTGATAGGGTGAGGAGGCATTTGGGCTAGACCAGGATATTCCTGATGACTTTTCTGCCCTCATGGAGTCCCCTACTTCTGTTTGGCCATTCCTGTGACACACTGCTTTTAAGTTTTAGAGTAGACATTTCAGTGCAGTCACCATTCCGGGTTCATAAAGGGAGGGTATTTGTATTGCTGCCATGCATGGATATTGGCAGGTCGTGATGACCTCGTTTGAGCTGGAGTTGTTGGGCAACTGTGGGTTTACTCTCATTCTTGCTGATGGCCTTAGCGTAGTTATTTCTACTAACCCTCGGTTGCTCTTTCCCACTAAGTCTGTGGTGGCGTATGCTAAGAAGCAAAGTCGGTCTGCTATATTTAAGTGGGTTGAGGATGAGAGAGGGTGGTTTTGGTATGCTGGTGACTACCCCATGGGTTGGGAGAAGAGAGTGAATGTGACAAACATTTCTGTGCCCGCAAAGAAGAGTTCTGCCAAGGTTAAGTCTGCCAAGAAGGGTGATGACTCTTCCGAGACCTGTTCGGACATTGTGCCTTTTGAGGGTGACTTTCCTCTTGAAGGCAACATAGTTTTAGAGGGTTCTCCTCCCCCTTCTACTCATACCCGTTCCAGCAGGCGCCCTACTACAGGCATGTCTAGGCCTGCTGCTCTGCGGCCATCTGTTGATGCTCCTCCTTCTAGTAGGACCCGAGGCAGCAAGAGGAAGACATCCCCTCCTCCTTCATTGACCACTACTTAGAGGAGAGTATGTTATCTCTAATTTTTCTTCATCTTCATTATTTTTGTATAGAGCTTTTCTGCGGCTATCTCCATATACTTGTTAACTCTTTTTTTTTTCTCTGCAATTTAAGCATAAGGAGGATGTGTCTGTCACCCATCCTATTTTTCTTGATGAGCCCAAATTTGAGGTATGCCTTCATCCTTCACTTTCTTCTTCTTCTTCTTCTTCTTCTTCTTCTTCTTCATACATTCCCTTGCCACGTGTCATTGGTTGCCCCATCTCTCTTTCTCTTTCTCTTTTTTGTTTTTTTTTTTTGTTTTTTTTTGTTTTTTCATGTTCCTCAGGCCAAGTCCGAGCCTATCTCCATATATCACCCCACGGCTGACGAGATTTTTGCCACCATGGGCACACCCATTGAAGGTTTCTTTGATGAGGCTAATGTGGTGGCTGAGGCCATGGCCATTGCCACTCTTGCTACTGCACAGAGAGTTCCTGCTGAGACTTCTATCCCTTCCACCGACCTGGTACCCGTAGATGAGGGTACTTATACTAAGAGGGTTAGTGAGTCTGCTCCCATTCCTGCTAAGACTCCTACTCCCCAAAAGGAACTTGCTTTTCCGATTGCCTCTCTTGCCACCCCTCTTGTCATCTTTACGAGCGATCTTTTCGCAGCTTTATCTCGGGCTGGGAAGGATGGCTCCTCTTTAGTAGTTTCCCCTTCCTTTATCCCTAGCTCTGCCACACGTGGGCTTGATGCGTACTTGTTCTCTGAGGGATCTGAGGAGGTTCTTGAGGATTCTGACAACGAACCCACTGTGAAGAAGAGGATCTCTGATTCTGGCAAGGAGGAGGGTGATGGGCATGAGGATGAGGCTATGTGTATGTATCCTTCGCATTTGCTAATTTTTTTTTTCTCTTCACTCTTTATTGCTCCCTTTTTCTTCCCTTTACATATATCTGCATAACTTTGTGATGCAATCTCCATTCATTTTGCATGCTTGTCTTTTGGACTCACAGAAACTTTTGAAGAACCAAGAGTTGCAGCAGACACAACACTGCCTACAGTCACTCTTACAGTACCCTTTTTTGTTACACCTTCAGTACCAGTTTCTGCCTTACTTTCAGCACTAGTTTCTGCCGTTCCTATAGCCCCTATTCCCATGGGTCCTGGTATGTTTTCTTCCTCTCAGCCTCTTCTTCATTTCTTCATCATTAGTTCATCCTTCTCACTTCATAATTTCTTACACCGTGTTGCATTTCCCGTATTAGGTCCAGTTCTCACTGCCCCTTCTCAGTTTGAGGTGGGCAGCAGTTCTATCACAGTTCCAGACCTTGTGGATGAGGCTGTAGCCTTCTTTACTCACTTTGATCAGCCTGAGGTTAATGACCTTGATCCTACGGACTTCTGGGGCTTTGGGCCTCCCTATGTTGACTTCCGTGGCTTCATAATTCTTGAGGATTTTGCTTCTCATTTGGAGGCGGTCTATAGCAGTCGTGGTGACTTCATGCAGGGATTCCGCCTTGGTTGTTTTGCTAGGGAGCACTTTTTGAAGTTGCTGGGGAGCGTGATTAACGACATCGAGCATAACTTTGTTGACATTGTTTCCACCGAAAGGATCTTGTAGCGGAGAGCTACGGTACAAGAGCTTGTTAGTGTGGACTTTGCCGTGGAGTTCATCTTGGATCATCTTCATGAGATTTCCCAAGCCTTCTTTATGAAGAAGGTCCAGCCTACTATTGATGCCATTAATACACGCATCAAGGCTTTAAGGAAGGAGGTGGTAGACTTGGAGGGTTGTCGTGAGTGCCTTCTTTCTAGTATTGGTGGATCCAACCGCTTTGGAGATCAGCCCCTTCTTTCTAGACTTCATTGAGATTATGTAGTTTCCCTTTTGTTTATTTCCTCTAGTACACTTTATATTTCTTATAGTACTTATTTGGCAAGTTTGACATGACTGCCGTAGTTTGGGTTTGTAACTATGATGCTACACTTTGTTATTGCTTTTGCTATGACTATGATACAATATGCTTTTATAATACTTTATACTTTTTCATTACACATTGATAAAAGCATGTTACAATCTTATCTTGTGACATAGTCACTTGAAGGAAAAAAAAAAAAAAAAGAGAAACATAGAACTCATTAAACAAAAGGGATAACTACATAAATTTTTCTTTTTTAAGCATAATAACGTTATAGCCATTTGCCATTGATGGGATCCATTGGATCTTTGCCATCCATTCGGGCCAAACGATAATACCTACTTGCATGTGCCTCTCTTATCACAAGAGGTCCCTCCCATTTTGGGGAAAACTTAGATGGTCTTGCCATACCTCACCTGACGTGGTTCGCTGCCTTTAACACGAGTTGTCAATTTGTGAACACTCTTCCTTTAGTCATTCTGCCATAGGTTTCAGTCGTCCTTTGTTTATATCTGTAGCTGCGCTTTTGAGCTTCTTCCCTCTTCTCGTCAAGCCCTTATAGGTCCTCACACCTTTCTGCCGTAAAGACTTCTTTCTCCTTTTCTTTCTTTCGCATTTGTAAAACTCTTAAAGAGTGAGTCATCACTTCTGCCGAGCTCATCACCTCTGTTCTGTAGACCAAAGAAGGGTGAGAACCCTGTGGCTGACTTTGGTGAATTTTTGTAAGCCCAAAGAGCATCAAGCAGGTGCATCGCCCATCCTCCCGTATACTCTTGGCTCATTTTTCTGATGATCTTTATTAGGGTTTTCTTTGTCGCCTCTGCCTGCCCGTTCCCTTGAAGGTAATAGGGTGATGACCAATGGTGCTTGACTTGGTAGAACTCCAACATCTTCCTCACATCACTGTTGATAAAGGGTGTTCCATTGTCACTGATAGTCCTATGGGGTACTCTAAACCTGACAATTATGTTTTCCTTAATGAAGTTTGCCACTGCTCCTCTTGTAGCTTTACGGAGCGGCACTGTGCCATTAGGATCCATATGTATCCATGCAATGGCGGGTTAACTGGTCCCACCAAATCAAGCCCCCAAGTGTGAAAGGGCTATGGAGTGACCATGTTGTGTAGGTTTTGTGGGTGCGTGTGAATCAGGTTGGCTTGTACTTGGCAACTGTGGCATTTTTTTACAAGTTCTGCTGTGTCTCTCTTTATGGTGGGCCAGTAGTAGCCCATTTGCAGCAGACACCTGTACAACTTTTTCTTCCCCTAGTGTTCCCTATACTCTCCTGCGTGCACTTCCTTCATCATCTCGCTTGCTTCTTTGGGATCCAAACATCGTAGTGGGTCCCGATCATATCCTTTCTTGAAAAGGACTCCGTCATGCAAAAAAATATTGTGTCGCTAACCTCTTAAGCTTGTATCTTTCATTGTGCTTTTGTGGTAGGATACCTTTTGTCAGGTACCGTACGAATGGACTCCTCCAGTCTTTGCTAACGAATATAGCGTAACTTTCCTCTCTGTCTGTTGCAAGTTGGCAGGCTTCACACTGGGTTTAGACTTGATCTGCGTCTTTACTCATACTTGGCCAATAAAAACTTGCCCTTTAGAGTCTGTGGTAAAGATTGACTTCTCCTCAGAATCCACAAGTCTTACCATGTACTTCCTTCAACTTCCTTCGGGCCTCTTCTTACCCCACACACCTTGACAGGACCCCACCTGGCATCTTGCGGTATAATTCTCCTTTTACCAAGGCGTAGTCTTTTAGCGCTTTCCATTTTTCCATGTCTTCTTCCTTCGTCAAGGCTTCCTTTATAGGAATCCTCCAATCTTCCCCATATTGTTACTTTTGGAGCCTTTCCTTCAGCATCTCGACAATAGACTCCTTCCTCTTGCTAACTTCTATCTTGGTGCTATCTCTTTCAAAAATTATTTGCGAGCCTAACGCGGCCAGCACATCCGCATATCGGTTCTCATTCCTTAGGGCGTGCTTTATTTCAAACTTTTCTTCCATCTTCTGGGCCATAGTTCTGTACGGGTCTGAGCTAGGTTCTTTTAAGGAGAAGCTTCCCTTGGCCTAGCAGACCACCAGGTTCTAATCACCTATCACTTTTAAATGCTTGATCCCCATTTCAAGGGTCGTGACTAGCTCGGTTAGATAGGCCTCATATTCTGCTGTATTGTTTGAACAGGGGAATTCTAATTTGAATGAAAGCGCCACAACCTTGTCTTCTTCATGATACAAAACTACTCCTACTCCTCCTGATTGGGTGGTAAAAGACCCATCAAACTTCATCACCCATTGCTCTTTGACTTCTTCTACAATGACTACTTCCCCTAGGACCTTGTAGTCCAGTGGGAATTCTTCCTCTTTTGGAAATTGTGCCAATAAGTCCGCTATAACTTGGCTCTTCACTGCTTTGGCTGTTCTCACTTGTAGGTCATATTGTGACAACTGAAGTAACCACTGTGATATCCTTCTGGAAAGGATTGGCAGTTGCAATAAGGCTTTGATTGCATGGGACTTAGTCATCAGCCATACCTTGTAAGCCAGGAAATAATGGCGTAGTATTTGTGAAGCATATACTATGGCCAGGCATGCTCTTTCTGCCCTTGGGTAGCGTGTCTCCACGTCCTTCAGGGCACGACTGATGTAATAAACTGGTTGCTTCACATCATGACGTAGGACAACCAGAACAAAACTAAACAACAATAAAATAAAAGGATATGATCTAGGAGTTAGCACCTAGACCTTGCTTGGAGTCAGCACCAAGCGGAAAAACCACTAGGAGTCAGCACCTAGGGTAGACCTGGAGTCAGCATCAGACCAAAGAAAGACCAAACGGCCATTTTTTTCATTAATCAAAATATCAACTAACTTCTCAAGGAGTTGTTGACACCCCATTTTGCAACCCGCATTTAACCTCACAGGAGGGTAAAATGGTAATTTCACCTTGGAAATATGCATCTTGATTTTGGTCACTAGATCCTTAATCTCATTTCACCAAAATGATCTTGATGTTGTAACGATCAAATTGACTGGTCATAAGCCCTAATTAGACCATCAGATTGAAAGTTATCATCAAATCAAGTTTTAATGGCCGAGATGCACCATCACATGTTGAGTCCGACTATATGTGATTATGAGCAATTGATTTTGATTGGTTATAAGTATAATCAATTTGAGATCAATGATGTGTCATAATTTGATTGGTTAGGACTACATTTTATGATAAGGTTGCACACACCTAATTAATTAGATAGTTAAGCATTAATTATTCAATGAGTAATTTGTGCAATTATCTTTTAGTTAGAGTAAATTTGGGACCAATTAAGTCTGAAATGGGAGTGATTGGAGCCATTTAATGTTAATTGGGAGCTAATTTGGGACCTATTAATGTTAATTGTGCTGAAACAATTTTCTAACAAATGACCTTTGCTCACTATTTCATCAATATCTCTCAGAATATTTTGAATCTGTGAATGAGGTTAATTTTCCCAGAAACTAGACATCCGGGGCTTCAATTTGAGCATAAGAAAGAAACAATTCCGATCAGAATTGAGTCAGATATGATTTTTCGAAGTTGGCTTCACAGGCTGTTACAGCAACTACGGGAAAACCGAATTTTGGCTTGCTCCTCACTCCTATCAATCTTTCCATTTAATGCACCAGATTTCTCCAAAGGCTAAAATGAGGTCTAGGTTCATGATTCTTTGTCAACCCTCATTAATGGCCTTCCATTCATATTTCCTCTACTACTACTATATAAACCCCCCTCTCCTTCATTCCAGGACACAAAAAAAAAACCCCCCTCTCTTCCCCTCTCTTGAGTTCTAGTGAAGTTGAGTAGTCTTGTCATATCTTGGTCTTCCTGAGACTCAAGGTATTGAGTGAGACTCACTCTTCCTCTCCTAACTCTTCTTTCCCTCCACCCTTAGGACCTCTACTAAGAGTCTCCTCCTCCACCATATGGATCTTGCATGAAGGTATAATTTCTTTCCCTAACTTGTTTTTTTGTGTTGCCATGATGAGAGTTTAAGATTAAAGCATGATAATGGTCATTTAAACTCCTTTGAATATGTTTGAATGTTCTTAAATGTTCTTATATGTTCTTCACATGTTCTTGGTTGTTCATCACATGTTCATGCATAAGCACTAGTTTAGATCTTAAACTCACATCAAAAATATGAAAAACATGTTTGTTTCTTAATTCTTTCAAATCCTTAAATCTAGGTTATCACCATTCACACACATTCACTAGAATTTATTTTTCAATCCATATGCAATGCTAATAAATTGAATTAGGGTTTATCACATGCACACACTTTAAATTCAAATTGATTGACTTACATATTGGATGATGTGATATGAATGTTGGCCACCATAGTCTAGAAGACCGGTTTCACCGGGCAAGGTGGGTACCTAACACCTTCCCACCTTGTAATATAGCCTCCGAACTTAGATCAAGGGTTAGTAGATCAAGTGCTTATCTTTGTAATTTTCAATTTTTAGATTGTAACTAGGAAATAAAGCCATGTACTTTATCTTAGATTGTACTTAGGACCAAAGCCATGTAATTTTCCTGTGATCAATGTAAATTCAATTTAAAATTAATAAAATGAGGAATTATTTTTCAATTACGGTTTTCTTATTTTTCCAATAATTAAATAAGTGGCGATTCCATTTTAAAACCCTTAATCTAAAGGGGAAAATATTACTAGTCGAACCTCCATTTTGAGAGGCAATAACACGACTCCACCCATTCATGTGGACTTGACACCACCTATAAGAAAGGGGGTCGGGGGCGCGGTCTCTCATAGGAGTACAATAGGTTGCTTATAAAGGATTACTAAACCCTAATTCTAATTGGCTAGGAAACCCTAATTGCCTTACTACGAAAATAACCTTGCTTCCAAATTAAAATATTAATAACCTAATAAACTACTAAGACCTAAAACATAAAAATATACAATTGACTTGCAAACATAAATAATACTAAATAAAAATCTTTTTGCGTCTCCCGCATCATTCTCCCCTGGTTGGAGAAAGCTCGACCTCGAGTTTTAAAGCATTGAAGGATTAGGATGCTGATAAATAACATTTGCTTCAAGTCTGGAATCACCTTAGAGAGCACAGGGAAAAGAAAAACCTTGAATTCCACCACATCAAACTCATTTGGAATAACAAAATCAATGTGTGGAATCAGTATAATCTCGTCTTGAACCTTATGAACCATAGGAAGCATTGTGGTTTTAACCTCTTCGACGTCACCGAGATGTAGATCTTCAAGGACTGTGGACGGTTGATCAAAAGTACGTTCAACAACTTCAACTTTCACATCATGTGCACCCTCAAGCTTGCTGGGTAGTTTTTGAGTGGGTGTCATTATCTTTCCTAGCTGGGCATTAATCCTAGTGATTATTTGCTTCCCCAATGTCCACGAAATAGGTGAAACATTCTGATTTGCCTTTCTTACAATAGCAAAAAGTGAACTAATAAGATCCAAGGAAATGTCTTCACTTTCATTCATGACCAGACTCATAATTATTTCCATGGCTGAAAGTACAACAGGTGGATGGTTGGACCTAATCATCTTCAAGAAACTTTGAAACATCTCAACAACCAATGCATCACACTCAAGATCCAACATCACCAAGCATAACTTGACCTTTGCAATGATATCAAGAATTGAAGTCACCTTCTTATAAGAGCGAGTAGACACATGAGACATATTTTCAAATGCTGCCACAATCAACTGAAATATTTCCTTCATTTGCTCATCCTCATATGGAGCATCTGGTGCTGTTATTCTTGTAATCTCAATAATGCAAGATGCAACTGAAACCTTCACATCCATTTTAGCATGTCTCAAAAGTTTACTATTGATCAGAGCCTTTACTGAGGGAAAAAGTGCACCTCGCATTGATTTGGATGGTACTTGCTCCACGTATGTTAACAAACTTTCAACTTCATCAAGAAGAGTAAGGATGTTATCAATGGAGGAAGGAGGGTTAAGGAGTCTATTCCCAGCCTCCTTAAGCTGCTTCTCAAGTTCACTATGAAAGGAAGTCATTTTTCAGCTCAAACTTGGGGGTCACAAAACATCGATATGGAAAATTTCTGCAAAGTTGAAGAACACTTGATGTGCACGGGTTGGCTTCTGGGTTTAATGGGTTAATATGACTGCTTATATGTTTTTTAAATTGAGCCAGGGTGGGTTTTGCAGTGGATGGGTATAAAGCTGGGCTTGGGGTTGTGTTAATGAAATGGTCCGGTAATTGGCTTGTGTGATTGTGTACAATGAGTTTATTGTTTGGGCTGGGTCAGGTAGTTTAATGGGTTTCAATATGATTTCTTTATTCAGATGGGCTGGGTCAAGTTGTTCTTAATGGGAAAACACTGTGGGGTTGCAAATTAAAAATGATCGGGAAGAGTTTGAACAGAAAATAAGGTGCTGGTTTAGGGGTTGTACTGGGTTACCAGAACAAAAGTTAAAACAAAAATCTAGGTGACAAATTACCTTTTAGATGGGGTTGAGGGGTTGTTGATGGACTTGCGACTGCACGATGGCAAGCAAGTGATGGTCATGGCAGCGAGAGACAAGGATGGAAGGGATCGAAGCTGCTGGCGGTGAGTCTGCAACTGGGGCTTGCGAGTGTGTATAGCGGTGGTCACGACGGCAAGCGAGAACCAATGGAGGTGGATCTCCGGCGCGAGGAAGACCAAAAATTGATGAACTAGGGTCAGCGGTGATACAACTTCTCTGTCTTCGTGATTGCAACTGGTTTGGTGATTTGAGTATGGGCTTAGGATTTGTGGCCGTAGGGTTGGGGTCTTGGAGTGATTGGGATGTTTGTGTCAAATTGTCAATGGTGGTGATATGGTGGTGGTGCTGGCAGGATTTTTTTTTTGTGGGGTCTTCTAGTGGTGGTAAGAAGCAACGGTGATTGGGACTTCTAATGGGTTGTGACGGTGGTTTAACAGATTTTTTTTTTTTGGTTCTGGATTGACTGCGATGATGCTTCAAATAGATAGGTGTTTGCTCTGATACCAAATATGACGCAGGACAACCAGAACAAAACTAAAAAATAATAAAATAAAAGGATATGACCTAGGAGTCAGCACCTAGACCTTGCTTGGAGTCAGCACCAAGCGGAAAAACCACTAGGAGTCAGCACCTAGGGTAGACCTGGAGTCAGCACCAGACCAAAGAAAGACCAAACATCCATTTTTTTCATTCATCAAAATATCAACTAACTTCTCAAGGAGTACAATAGGTTGCTTATAAAGGATTACTAAACCCTAATTCTAATTGGCTAGGAAACCCTAATTGCTTTATTACGAAAATAACCTTGCTTCCAAATTAAAATATTAATAACCTAATAAACTACTAAGACCTAAAACATAAAAATATACAATTGACTTGCAAACATAAATAATACTAAATAAAAATCTTCTTGCGTCTCCCGCATCACATCACTTCCATCCTCTTGGCCAATCAACGCGCCTATAGTATATGAGTTAATGGCTAAGTAGAGCAGCAATGACTTTTTATGGATTGGGGCTTGCACAGTAGGGAGGTTTATCATGATCTGTTGTAGCCTTCTGAAGGTCGTTTGCTGTGCTTCTCCCCACTCAAAGCTTTGCCCTTTCTCGAGCAATCTGGCGAAGGCCAAAGTAATTGATGCTAAACCAAGGATGAACCTACAGATGTATGAGACCTTTCCTAAGAAACTCTTCAACTCCTTCACTGTGGCTGGCAATTTCATAGTTGTTATGGCCGTAGCTTTGGCCAAATCCACATCTATCCCTCTGTTATGAACCAAGAAGCCTAGGAATTTGCTAGAGGATACCCAAATGCACACTTGAGGGGATTCATCCTCAGTTTGAAGTCTCTACATCTTTCAAATACTCTTCTCAATACTTGGACATGCTTTTCTCGCTTTCTTGACTTTACAACTATGTCATCCACGTAGTCCTCCAATTCTCGGGGCATCATGTCGTGAAATATGGCTGTCATCATCCGTTGGTAAGTTGCGCCTGCATTTTTCAACCCAAAAGGCATCACAGTATAGTAAAAGTTGCCTATAAGTGTTCTAAAAGAAGTTTTCTCTGCATCTATTGGCGCCATTCTGATCTGATTATACTTGCTGAATCCATCTATGAATGAGAACATGGCATTCCCTGCTGTAGAATCTATCAACAAGTCCATGTTTGGCAGCGAGAATTCATCTTTTAGGTAGACTCTGTTGAGATTTCTAAAGTCTACGCAATACCTTATTTACCTTACTAGCACTATGTTGAATAACCAGCGCGGGTGTTGGATAGGCTTAATAAAGCCCGCGGCTAGTAATTTTTGCACCTCCTTGACTATCTGCTCCTCTATCTCAGTGTGGAAAACCTTGGTAGGCTGGGTTATTGGCTTGGCCTCGGTGTCCACATTTAATGTGTGTACTACTAGCCTAGGATCCAATCCTGGCATTTTGCTGTAATCCCATGCGAAGACATCTTTGAATTCTTTCAGCAACAATATCAATTCTGATTTCTCCTTTTCTAACAGTCTTGAACTAATTGAGATGGGTCTTGGTTCCTATGGGTTAAATCCCTAGTTAATTTCCTCCAATTTTTCTTCTGCCATAACCTGCGCATCTTTTTTCGTCTCAAATTCTTCCTTTTTTTCCTTAATAATTCCTTCCTTCGAACCTTCTTATGCCACGCAAAACACCAAGCTTTTATGCTGCCACTTTTGTCTAGGGCTCGCTTATATATCACATGTGGGCCCCTCGCACCTTCATAATTTGTATATAATCTTGTCATTAAGGCCTTAAATCCTGACACATTCTGGTGTGTCATCTAAATCCATAGTGGGTGCTTCCTTCCTTTTCTTTTTTTGCGATAGCAATTACCTCAGGTCAGGTTCCGGATCACTTTGGATGTCTTCCCACCTAGGCACGAAAGTACCTCGCGGCTTTGATATTGAGCTCTCCCTAGACGGTGCCCATTGGTCGTAGAACATAGTTTCTACAAAATGAGTCTCTGCCTGCTCAAATGGTGATGGATTTGCTGCTATGCGTATCATTCTGCCATTCAACCTTCCCTTCACAAACTGATGATAGGTGGACGGGACTAATCGGTGCTTATGAAACCATGGTCTTCCCAGAAGCACGTGGTACGAGACTTTCGTTTTTACCATATGGAAGCGGGCTAGGAAAGCTATTGGTCCTACCTTCAGCCATAGCTAAATATGGCCTGCGGTGTACTCGCCTCTCCCCAGAATCCTGTCACCTCCATTAGGCATCCCTGAATCTTCCTCTCCGAAATTCCTGTTGCTTGGAGAGTGCTTAGTGGGATAAGATTTACAGAAGCGCCTGTATCCACCAAGGCTCTCTTGATGGGAATCTGATTTATAGATGCTGCCAAGTAAATGGGCCTTCTGTGATCTGAGTACCCCACCTCCATATCCTCATCGCTAAAAGTGATCTCACTTAACTCCTGTAAGAGAGCTCTGTCACCTGCGACTTCAGCTGTTAGACATACTATCCCTGCCTTAGAGGCAATGCTCACCAAGGCTTCTGTTGCTATTATTCGCTCTTTCACTGTGAGCCCCAATTGGTTGAAAAAATTCTTGAACTTGGAACTCTTCTGCAAGGTGGTAATCGTTGCGGCAGGTAGGGCTGGACTTTCTTCTTTGTCCTCCCCTTTTGTCCTCCCCTAGATCTGCACAAATCACAAATGCTGCTACACCCTTCCTTTTGTGGTTTGGGAGTGGGTTTCTTTAGACTTTCAGTTGGGACAGCTCTAGCGTCCCTTCCTAGATTCTGCGGTGTACCAATTTGCGGAGCACCCAACATTCTGCGGTAGGATGTTGCATGTAGTTGTGCAGGCGGCAGAAGCGTGGATCCATCCGCTCTTCCTCTGTGGGCTCTCTAGAAACTTGATTGGGCTTGAAAACCTTGTTTGCTATCCACTTATCTAGGAGCACATCTAGCTCCTTTGGAGTGCATGGTAGTGGCGGAGGGGTATCATATTCCCTCCCGTCTGCATTCCTCTTTCTTTCACCAGTGGATACTGCCATAGCTTGTGGGGCACTTCTCTTGTCAGGACTTGGCCTGATTGACTGAGCAGTCTTCCTGGCCTTCTGCAGCAATTGTGCAAACTGAGATATTTCCAAGTTTTCCAAGACGACTCTATACTTTCTAATCATATTGGTCATAAACATTTCTACCAATGTCTTTTCTTCATAATTATCATAGCAATCAAGTGTTATGTCTTTGAACCTTTTGATGTATTCCATCAAATCCTCACCATTCCTTTGTAAGGTTGCGAGCGTTATTGTTTATTCTCCATGGAAGTATTTAGTGCAAAATACATCCACTATGTCATCCCAAGTTGGGATTGATCCTGGCTTTAGACTGATGTACCAAGTGTACGCACGGTCACATAGCGATTTAGAAAATTCCTGAAGACATAAGTCCTTATTTGCAGCATAAGGGCCAAGAGTATCAATAAACTTACTTACATGCTCGACAACACTTCCCTTCTTGCCATTGTTCTGTGAGAAAATTCGTGGTTCATATCTCTCGGGGTATGGTTTGTTAAGTATCCTCAATAGGTAAGGAGACCTTCATGCATAGAATCTCTCCTTAGGTGCTCTGGCCCTTTCCTGCTCTAGCAGGGCTGCTACTTCGGCCATAGTGATGAAATGTTGTTCCGCATTCTGTAGAGAACCTCTTATTGGTGTCTCCTTTTTGTCTACCGCATGCTCTGGGTCGTGTTAGCTCCCTTTCTCCTTCGTCTTGTCTATTTCAGTTGACGGATTTTTTCCATCATTTGCTACTACAAGTGTTGTAATGATTGTAACACCTCAATGAAAACGTTGGCATTGTCAGTGGGGATCCTTGGTTGTGGTTGGGGTTCAGCCCCCATTCTGTTGATCCTTTCTGCCTAGTTAAGCTGCGGTTGGTGAGGAGTTGTTGGCCTCGACTCTGCCTACGAGGGCACAACACTCATGTTTTGTGTTGTTTTGGATTTTGGGGGCATTGCTTACGAGGGCTTCTATCTTTTGTCCCTATCTGTTTCCCAACTCCTCAGTGGAGTCGCCAATTTAAATATGGTGGGCCTTTTTTGAGATGTTAGGCTGGGCTGGGCTGGGCTGCCTCCTGTTGCATTGAGGCCCAAGTATTCTGAGTAGGAGAGTTAGGACCGGTCAAATTGCAACTCACCTTGGTCTGGCTTGTACACAAACTATGCCCCTTCTTACTGAAACTTTGATCACATGCCCCTGGCAGGCGTAGCTATTACAATAAAGCTATGACAGACAGAAGATAATGAAAGTAGTATATTAAGTGTTAGTAAAATAAAGGTGTCAGTTCGTTTAGACCCCTGTAAGCTAAATTGTTTAACCTAATTAATTAACCAAGTGAATACTTAGGTTTATTATTCAGATCTAAGTTAAAACAAAACAATCATATCAAGTAAAGCAGCGGAAAAAATAAAGAACACAACGATATGATGACCCAGGAAAACCAAACCGGTAAAAAACCTGGGGAGGATTTGACCTAGCTATCCTCAAGGTAAAATAGCAAATCCACTAGAAAGAATTGAAGTTTACACAATAAGACTTAGACCACTAACATCCTATTGCTACCCAAGTGTAGGAAACTTACTACCACGACCCCATGATAGCTCCGAGATCCACGGACTCCTTCTTTCCTTAATCTTTGCAAAACACAAACACCACCGTTTGTGACTTTGAGATCCCACTCAAAGGTTTAGCAACACAAACTCTCCTGTTTGTGACTCTAAGACCACCCTTGAAGGTTTAGATCATCAGCACCTTTGATGACTAGAGAAGGCAGCAACTTCAGCAATACCGGATCTTGAGATTCTTCAAGGAACAATACCGGTAGAAGTAATAAGAGAGGTTTTAGGAACAAAACCCTAAATACAAAAGAGGCACACTCTTCTCTCTCTAAAAAGCGTTCTAAAAAACGTGCTTAGGGTTTCCTTTATATAGTGGGAGAAGTAGATCTGAAACCCTAATCCTTAATGGGCTAGAACTGCTGTTTGGGCCAACTTAAAATTCTGCAGATACGATTCTCGATCGATCGAGCCTGTCTTTCGATCGATCGAACCAGACAGATTCGGAATTCTTCTTTTTGCAGCTTACTTGTTCTTGTGTGCTCACGATTTGCCAATTGTTCTAAGCTTTTAGAACCTAACAAAAGGATCCTTAATTAAAATGAAGAACGCAATAGCAGGAAACACGTTGTAAATGGAATGGCAGAAAATAGAAAGGAAATAATAATAACAATCAAATCAAAGAAGGAAAAGATTAGTCTGCCATGTGAAGTTATGTTATGAAACTGAGACCAAGGAGGGAACCACTTTCTTAATGTGAATAACCTCTCAGGAAGATCCTGCCGTAGAAATTATTCACTTTGAGGGAACGGACCTGAATGGATTGTACCTGAGAGAATCCTTTACCCTTAAAAGAGAGTAGGATTTTTGAGGGAGAGAAGAGATTAGCCTATTGGTGCATGCTTGCCATACTACTCTCTTTGTTTTTTTATTTTTTTTTATTTTTTTATTCCTGTTTTTCTTTTCTTTCTTAGTATCTGCTCGTGTAGTATTATGGTGATGGTGTTGCTGTGATTCTTTTCTAGTGATTGCTACTGTTCTGATTGATGTTACTATGCACGGCAAGGACCCTTTATATACTGCCTACCATTGCTATTTTTACCATTTTTCCCTTTAACTTCTTTTGTCTAGATTTGGGTGTCCTTCCCGACCACCCACTGGTCTGTCAGTTGCTCAGCTACCACCACTTACTTGTGTTGGCTCTGCCATTATCCACTACTAGACAAAGAAAACTCTTTTGTTTGCTTACTCACTATGGCATTCTTATCCTCCACAGTTTGGGTATTCTCCCTACCGCTAGACTATACCCTCTCTTACCTCTGACTCATAACCCACCACCCCTGTATTGGCTGGGTACAGGTTGGTAGTGCCTGGGCCTTACGCGTGCTCCACTTCTATGTACATTAAAAGCTTGTCTACTGCTTATGCGTTTGCCATGGTCTGGAGGTTCATCTGTGCATTCTGCCGCTCATTCTTGACCTCTTATGGCGTGAACTATCTTCTGATTTTCCATTTTTTATTGGCTTGCTCGTTGGGCCTTGCTTAATTGTGGGTCTTCCCTTCTTGAGCCCATTATTTGTTCCTTTCGTAATCTTGTTGCCATTCTTGCCATACCACTCTGCAACTCCTGCTATGGTATTATTTGACTCGTGCACACTGGGCCTCTTTCGGGCCTGCCGTACATTCTTTTCCCCATTGGTCATAATGCTCTAGTTTAGCCATTGGGCTTATATTCATGCTACTTTTGGGCTTTCTTGACCTGTTATATTGCTTGTGGGCTCCTTTGGCCCATTTCTTTCTCCTTGACCCATTTGCTTTCCTTGAGCATCCTCGGCCCATTTCCTAATTCTGCATTCCCATGGGCTTTTATTAACTCATTTAGACTTTTTTGGCCCAATTACTTTATCCTTTATTCTTGGGGCTCATGGGCTTTTCTTAAACCCCTTACCTTCTTACTTCATTACTTCGGGCCTGTTCTGGCCCATTCTTGCTTTTCTACATCACATAATGCCTATGGGTTTACTACTTCCTTCTTTGGGCTCTTCTGGGTCCATTTGCTTTCCTTAGGGCCCATTTATTTATTTTATGGGCCTATGATTCATTATTCCTGCCATTCAAGCTTAATGATTTTTTTCTATAAATCCACTAACTCTTTTTTGCCCATATTGTTGGGATTCTTTTTGCTGCTGGGATTTTCAAAATGAGCATCAACATTTAGCCCTCTGAGCATATGAAGTGCTTCTACGGTTCATATGTGAACAGAAGACTTTCTTCTCCCTTCTGTCTTTCCTTCTTCTTTTCCTTCTCGGGTTTTTTTCGAACAGTGGGCCCCTTATTATCATATATATTTTTTTCTTCTTGCCATGAACAATGTTGTCTCTTTGCATTCTGCTGTTCATTCTTGACCTCTTATGGCGTAAATTGTCTTCTGATTTTCCATTTTTTATTGGCTTGCTCGTTGGGCCTTGCTTGATTGTGGGTTTTCCCTTCTTGAGCCCATTCTTTGTTCATTCCATAATCCTGTTGCCATTCCTGCCATACCACTCTGCTACTCCTGCTATGATGTTATTTGACTTGTGCCCACTGGGCCTCTTCCGGGCCTACTGTACGTTCTTCTTCCCATTGGTCACAATGCTCTAGTTTAGCCATTGGGCTTATATTCATGCTACTTTTGGGCTTTTTTGACCCGTTATATTACCTGTGAGCTCCTTTGGCCCATTTCTTTCTCCTTGGGCATCCTTGACCCATTTGCTTTCCTTGGGCATCCTCAGCCCATTTCCTAATTCTGCATTCCCATGGGCTTTTATTAATTCCTTTAGGCTTCCTTGGCCCAATTACTTTATCCTTCATCTTTGGGGCTCGTGAGCTTTCCATCAACCCCTTACCTTCTTACTTCGTTACTTTGGGCTTGCTGTGGCCAATTCTTGCTTTTTTACATCATATAATGCTCATGAGTTTACTACTTCCTTCTCTGGGCTCCTCTGGGCCCATTTGCTTTCCTTAAGGCCCATTTATTTATTTTATGGGCCTATGATTCATTATTCCTGCCATTCAGGCTTAATAGTTTTCTCCTATAAATCCACTAACTTTTTTCTGCCCATATTGTTGGGTTTCTGTTTGTTGCCGGGCTTTTCAAAATGAGCATTAACAACCCCTTTTTAGTAGATATGGGGATTCCCTTTAAAATAGGTAGGTATCCAGATACTCAAGTTTAAAGGGAATTTTTTTTTTTTTTTTTTTATAAATTGACAATTTTAACATTTTTTTTTTCTTATCATTTAAGCAATTGAGATAAAAATTTAAAATAAATCATCAATATCTTTTCCTTTGTCTTTATCTCTTCTTGCCAAAACAACATTATCTCTTCCTGCCAAAACAACATAAACATGATAGACAACTCCGTTGATATATTCATATTTTCTTTTTTTAAACTATAGTCTTAATGAATTTGTCCTAAATTATAATTTATATTTTGTTTTTCTTTATTTATTTAGAGGAAGATTATTATTTTTTTAAAAAATAAACTTATATTGGATTACAAATCTAAGGATAGAATGGAAAAAATAAATAATTCAATTAAGATTCCTAGGAATAAACCAAACATACTCTGTTGATATATTCATCTTTTCTTCTTTTAGACTATAGTTTTAATGAATTTGTCATAATTTATAGTTTTTATTTTGTTTTTCATTATTTATTTAGAGGGAGATTATTTTTTTAAAGACTTATATTAGAGTTACAAATTTAAGGATAGAATAGGAAAAATAAATAATTCAATTAAGATTCTTAGGAATAAACCAAACATTATAATCTCATATCCCTAGGAATCTTATTAGATTTCCAATTAAACTAAACATAGGAATAGTTACATTCCAAGGCATTCAGATTGCAAGGTATCACGTTCTCAGGAATCTAGATGTTAGGAGTAATGTGAATTTACCTGTACTAAACACCACCTAAAAGTAGTTGATAAATTTGGTTAAGCCAAAAGGATTAGATGAAGAATTTGAATTATAATAAAATTAAGATTTTTAGCAATTTAGAAATTATAGATAAATTGATAATAAAAGGATTAGATGAAGAATTTGGATTGTAATCAAATTAAGATTTTTATCAACTTAGAAATTAAATTATAGGAGAAGAAGATAAGAACAAACAAATTTATATCTATTTTTTTAAAAATCTAAAAATATTTTTACAATTTGGTAAAGCCACTTGGTGCAACCACATCCTCTAAACCTAACTTTTATTATATAGTATATGTAAGGACACGATTTGAGTCCCTAGCTCAAGGGATGGATGAGTTTAGGCCTAAAAAGCCCAATACAATGAATTTGTAGAGAGTGAGTTGGAAAATTGGACTCTAATGAGTTAGAAAACAAGTATAACGGATCTAGATGACCAGAAAGTAAAGACAGACTGATTTAATTTAAAGAAAATCGTCTTCGACACAATTCGAGGAGATCAGTTCATATATATATTTCTCTTGAGTTTGATTACAAGTACAGCTCTTGTTGTTATAGTGTTTTTATCTCAAATCTCCGATACCCTTCCTTTAGGGTCTTCTTTCTGTTTTATAATATCTTTCTTCCTTTATCTCTAACCTCCACGTGTAGAGTAGATTGCTGGTGTTGATCCTTGTCCCATCAGCACATTCCTGAAGTCTCTAGTAGTAGCTGTAAGGCTGAAAATTAATGCTCAGGTATCACTTCTTCATTAATGCGGCCAAAGAGTTAGTTACAAAGCATTCAATGCGGTGGTAGCAGCTTTCTCTTAGATATTTTAGGACTTCCCATTGTCCTACGCTTTTGTGATGCTTATCCTTATTAATAGAATCTCCTGAAATGTTGCCCTAGATGGCAGATCACACCTTCGGACCTCGACTTTGCTCAGCCGAGGAGGCATTCATCCTCGAATCACCCTATTGGACTCTTATGATCAAGACTCGCCTCCTCACTCATTAACAAGGACCTCTATGACAGTGTTTACCCGTCCTCGGACTACTTCATGTTCTCGGATTGGGCTCCCGGCCCAATATATACGTATTGATATGTATCATTGGGCCTATCAACCCTACAATATATAATATAATATGATATGAGTTGTATGAAATCTAAACTATTTTTAAAATTTTAATTTTTGGAGAGATCTTATAGATATGCTTTTCACATGTTGAGAGATGTTTGTCTCAAACAATTCAATACAATAAAATAAAACTAATGCAAAACATTATCTATAGAGTTTGTGCATTTTCATTTCAGGATTAAAATATAAAAAACATTTAATAAAAAATTTTAGGATAAATTACACCAACCTCTCTTCAGATTTAAGTATTTAACACAATAATATTATCCCTATATAAATGTCACTCTTTCCTTGAGATTTGCATAAATGCAACAAATAAATACATGCTTAACTTTCTTAACTAAATATATATATATATATATTTTAAAATGATTCCTACATAAGGGCACGTTTAATACATTGAAAGGTGATCACGACAGAGATTTTAATCTTTATTACTAAGAATAAAATGTGTTGTAATGGAATAATTAAATTTATTCATAAGTTTGGTTGTGAGTTGTAATATTAGAATCAAACTTAAGATATAATTTAGGAAATATCTTATTCATACAATTATATTTCCTAAAAAATAATATTTTTTTAATAATTTGAGAGAGATATTAGTTATTTTTTGATATATATATTTTTTATTTTCATAATTGTTATGTACATAATGAAAGTTTGTTTATCTGGAAATATATTAATTTTAGAAAATTTTATATCTACTAAGGAATAGTTATTACAACCATTTTAGAGAAGAGAGAGACAGTGAAAGAGTGAGAGAGGAAAGTGGTTCGGGTTGGAGAGAGAGTGAAGAGAGAGAGAAAAGAGAGTGAAAAGAGAGAAAAAAATAAGTAGCATTAGTTGATCACTATAGCAATGCTACAAAAATTTAGAAATTTTTTATCAAGTAACACATCAGATGGAGGGTGCTTTTTTTTTTGCTCTTCCGTGTGCTAAAATAGATTTTTTTTTTTTTTTTTTTTTTTTTTCGTGTGTTAGCACACCCAATGCTAATACTCAATTGTTGTTTTGTATTTAACCGTTGGATGATCCAAAGCCAATAGAAAATGGCAATTGAGGAGGTTCCCTTCTTAAAGATTTGGCTTTGATATTCTGTGCTATATTTATTTGATGTGTAGATAAATTCCTTATATAATTTTTACAAAGATTTACAAAGAATTTTGAATCCTAATAAATCACCTAATTTTAGAAAACAATTTGAAAGTTAAAAATAAAGTAACTGGTGAAAGAGAATAACATCTTTGAATTATGGTAGTCAAATCTTGAAAGATTTTTGCTTTTTATTATTGGCTGCAGCCGTTATGGCAGACGTGAATGCAATTGAGTTGATTTATGGATTACTGCTGGGCTGGAATGATTGTCGTTAACACTTGGACACTATATTTTTTTCTGTATTTTTAGCCAATTGGTCTCGGCCGAATAATCAACTAACAAGAAGGAATCTTCATATTGGTTTGCCACTTTGTCACCAAGTCAATTGTTGACTTGGTGACAAAAAAAGTTTCATCCAATTTCTTTAGGTCTAACTCATTCATTTTCCCAAAGATGAAATTATCTAACTATTAAATACTACTAAGTCTTATCCAAAGATGAAATTATCTAACTAGTTAGACCATTTTGGTTCATTTGTAGAAATCTGTGAATTTCTACCTTTTGATACAAAAATCACTGCTAGATTGATTCGAAGGATTTAGAAATCTCAAAATAATGGATTTCAAATGTTCTAACCGAAGAGATTGGATCTAGCGAATTTTTGGCTTATAAATAACTCGCTTCTTGATTTTTGACCCCCTCAGTATTACTACAAATGCTCTCTCAATCAAGAAAAAAGAAAGAAAGAGTAAGTGGACCTAACCTTCACAGAATTTGATTGAATTATTTATTTCTTTCATAGGTAAAAGTCCCAACATGAATGATATAAGATATATAAGAATTTAAATCTGCTTAATGTTAGCCCTATATAAGACATTAATAAAATATGAATATATATATATATATATATATATATATATATAAAATGTGAATTCCAGTTAGCTCAATCATTTGAAG
Organism: Lithocarpus polystachyus; assembly: GCA_033629205.1. NCBI lineage: Eukaryota > Viridiplantae > Streptophyta > Magnoliopsida > Fagales > Fagaceae > Lithocarpus > Lithocarpus polystachyus. The sequence goes on along the minus strand of CM066173.1, from coordinate 36,784,276 downwards.
CACTCATGTGAAGTGCAACCATGGAGGAATAGAAGCCATCCTTGATTTTAATCAAAGCCTCATGTTTTCCTTTCTCTACAATGATTCCATTTCTAACCACTACAATTAAATCTGCATTCTCGATTGTGGATAGTCGATGGGCTACCGTAACTGTAGTTCGGTTAACCATGACTCGGTCCAAGGCATCTTGAACCACTCTCAGAGACTCAGCATCTAGTGCACTGGTGGCTTCATCTAGTAGTAATATCTTTGGGCTTTTAATTATAGCCCGTGCAATGGCTATACGTTGCTTTTGCCCACCTGACAATTGGACTCCTCGTTTCTCCAACTATAGTATCATAACCCTACATTTTGCAAGTTAAGAAGAAATAAAATTCAATGTAGAAACATTTGAAACTTTTTTTATCCAACATAAATTTGCACATAAGAGTGGTTCAATATTATTGTATAGTTACTCAATTACATGTCTTGGTTTAGCGTCTAAATATTGACACAAAATGCTTATAAGATGAATTTAGAAAAGCTTTGCATGGTTCCAACCTGTTGTAAGCCACTAATGAACCTGTGGGCATTGGCCAATTCTGATACTGCTAAAATCTCTGCCTCAGTTACATTTTCTCCCTTTCCATATGCAATGTTGGCACGGATAGTTTCATTAAATATAGCTGGTTCTTGGCTCACAAGGCCCATTTGCTGCCTCAGCCACTTTAATTGTAAGTTTTGAATATCAATTCCATCAAGTATAATATGACCTGAATCAGGATCATATAATATAAACTTGATCAAAGGACCAGTTGCAGAAAACAACGGATTTTAATACATGATTTTGAGAACTTTAGTTTACCTCTATAAAGCACGGGTGCGTTTCGGGACTCGGGTGTGGGTGTGGGTGCAGGACTCGGCAATTTTTGAAAAAGGTGGGTGTGGTTGCGGCGGGACTCGGTGATTCAAAAATTATTAAAAATATTTTTATTTATATTTTTAATTAAAATATTAAAAATATAAATAAAAATATATTGTCAACCCCAAGTGTTGAAGTCAGAGAAAACAGAGAGTGAGCTGTGAGTGAGTGGCTGTGAACTGAAACCACGAAAATCAGAGAGAACAGAGAGGCAAGAGAGAGGTGCGACGGTGCGTGAATTAGAGAGGCGAGCGAGAGAGCAAGAGTGTTTTTTTTTTTTTTTTTTTTTAAACGTGAATCAGAGAGCTTATGTGAGAGTTTGGTTTTAGGGTTTGTATATAGGTTCATACGGTGCGTTTTGCACCCTTTTTTTTTTTTTTTTTTTTTTTTTGAATTTCGGCCTGAATCGGCCGTTTCAGCAGTTTCGCCTGATACCACCAGAGTCGGCGCGATTCAGCCCGGTTCTGGGCGAAATGGCCCGAGTCCCAGCTGTGGCAGCGCGAGTCGGCAAAAAAAAAAAAAGTGAACACATGGCAGACGCGGTGCGATGCGACACCGACGCGCGGGCAGCGGCTTCGCCGCGTTGCACCGCGTCGGACGCGGGTGCGGCACCTCTGGCGCCGCATCCGTGCATTCCAGGTTTACCTTACCTGCACAAATTGTCAAGTTGAGGTCCTTGAAAATTTGAATATCTGGCCTTGATGGGTACTTAAAGCTTACATGACAAAGCTTAATCTCCCCCTTGATATTATCCAATGTCATCCCAGACTCATCACTTGGGTCTATCTTTGATTTGCGGTCTATTATTGCAAATATGGAAGCAGCAGCAGTCTTGGCTCTACGAAAATCTTTAAAAAAGGAACTTGATTTACTAAGAGCTGAAGCTGCTGTAGTCAAAGCAAAGAAAACCTGCAAACCAGATATACTTGTCAAAAAAGTAAAACTAAATAATAATTTGGTAGATACTTTTTTTAGATTTTTGCTGAAAGTTGCAAAATCTGGAAAAGAATGATGGATATGGAATGATTATTTACTTTGCAAACAGATGTGAATGTTGTTTTGCCATCCTGAACGAGACAACCTCCAGCATAGAAACTGATGGCATTGACATTATACAGTAAGAAGAAAGATATCCCAAATCCTAATCCACTAATCAAGGCTTGCTTTATGCCTGCCTTCATAGGGCCTTGACATTTCTCTTCATATAATAATTATAATTGCATCACCTTCTCTTCAGCACAGAAAGAAGCAACAATTCTTATTCCCCCAACAGCATCATTAGCTATTTGGCTTGCTTCCTCATACATTTTCTGCAACCATTTAAGTTTATATCTTGACAAGTAGCTCAAAAACTAATAATAAATTTAGGAAATCAATTAGAAAATTTTATCTTCTGAAACTTGAAAAAGATAGAAGTCTTCATTTTTCTCCCTTCAAATTCAGTGAGTGTTATGCTGCAGTCACAAAAACCAGGTTATTAGTTTGAGAGCATACCACTGAATTTGCACTAAATCCTTTCATGAACCTTTGTTGAAGATAATCATTGACCCCAAGGAGAGGAACCAGTGAAAGGATAATAGAAGCCAACTCCCAACTAGCAAAAAAAGCGATGACCAAAGCTGTAATTATGGTCACAATATCTTGAACCATTTGAGCTAGTGCATTGCCAACTAGGGCGCGCACTTTAGCTGCATCTGATGAGAGCTTTGCACCAATAATGCCACTTGAGTTCTCAGGCTCATCGAACCAACCAACCTCCATGTGAACCACCTTTTCAAAACACATTGATCTGATGCGTTCAATTAACTTACTCCCAGCCAGAGCAAAAAAGTATGATTGCATTGGATTTGTCAGAAGTGATACCAGCCCAAGGACTAGAAACATTAGAAATTTTGAATCCTTTCTTAGTTCATGAGGTTTTTCATAGAATGTTTTGATTACACTAGAGGCTAGTATACTATAAATTGGATGTACCAAACTACTTATGCTTGATGCTACTGTTCCAATTAGAACCACTGGAATCTCTGGCTTGTTGAGGTAGACAAGGCGACACAGTGAGACTTCCGGAGCTTGTTGCTGTGCAACTGAAGGGCTATCTGGTTCTTCTGTTGCAGCATCAGTGATGTTAAGTCCTGTGGGTAAGCCAAATGCAAGAGAGAGTGAGCGGCAGCTACTATTTCCCACTTCAGATGATCCCCTAGTTATGGATTTTAGGATTGCCATTCTTTTACTTGACTGTCTAAAAGATTCCACAGTAATTTCAGATTTGTTTTGGTCATGTACATCTTGTTTTGACACCTTATTTTCTTCTTCCAAGCGTATAAGCTGAGAATATGCTCCATCAGGATCCTTGAGTAGTTCTGAGTACGAGCCTGATCAATTGCAAAATACATTATGAAATGTTTATCTCCATATCTATCACACCACAGAGAGAAAACAGGGTTGTAATATTTATTAGCTGCAACCAATGATCTTGTCCTCTAGAGGTATTTTTCCTCCTTTTGAAGGTGACGGTTTAGGTTTCAAATTATTGTGGGTGTGGGATTTGTGACGTTTAAAGTCATTCTATTGTTTGGTAAAAAAAAAACACAAATTATTTAAGACCAGGATTGATCCAAGGTTCTAGAATTAATCTGGAAAGGTCATTACCAAGACTGGAGTTCAGAAAAACAAATTTGATTAAAAAAAAATGCTCTGTTGTACCAGAAGAAAATCTTTCCAACTATCGGATTATTTGGAAAAAAGTAGGAATTTTGAAAAATCACAAAACAATGGATGCAAACCAAATATTCATGTTACATCATTTGTACACAATGCACTCAACAAGACAGCAACCTAGACTACCAAAAATCTAACTACCAGGTTGGATGCACCATGCATACATGATATCTGCTCTATATGCTAACAAGTAAAAAGAGTATGGTATGGCTATAAGATACCTTTTTCAACCAATTTTCCTTTGTGAATGACTGCAATCATATCAGCATTCCTCACCGTGCTTAAACGATGGGCAACAATAACAGTTGTTCGGTTAACCATAATCCTGTCCAATGCCTCTTGCACTACCCTCTCAGATTCTGTGTCAAGTGCACTCGTAGCTTCATCCAGAAGTAATATTCGTGGGTCTTTCAGAATTGCTCTAGCTATTGCAATCCTCTGCTTCTGTCCACCAGACAGCTGTGTTCCATGTTCACCAACCATGGTATCTAGTCCCTGGAAGTGAGATTCAAATCTCAAAGTAAGTTTACATTTTTATTTATTTATTTTATTATTTATTTACTTTGCAGATGAAGGCAAGGTCTTAACTTTCAAAGACTAATTAAGTTGTTTGAAAATTAGAACCTGTGGCAATTTATCAATGAACACAGCAGCATTTGCAAGTTCAGCAGCTGCTTGTATCTCTTCAATAACCGCACCATCTTTTCCATATGCAATATTATCCTTAATGCTGGAGCCAAACAACAGAGGTTCTTGGCTGACAAGGCCGATTTTCCACCTAATCCATTTAAGTTGAAACTCTTTGAGGTTAATGCCATCTATAAGAACTTCGCCAACTTGGGGGGTCATAGAATCTCTCTATGAGACTGATCACTGTTGACTTCCCACTTCCGCTCTGTCCAACAAAAGCTGCAGCTGTGCCACCAGGGATATAAAGCGAAAATCCATTGAATATTTGCTCATCTGGTCTGGCTGGATAGCTAAAATAAACATCCCTCAATTCTATATCTCCGTGAATGTCATCTAACTTTTTCCCATTTGTGGAAGGATCCATCTCTGGCTTCCTCTTGATGGTCTCAAACATCTTAAAGGCTGCTGCTTGGCCAGCAGAAAATGCACTCACCCAGGGAGATGCCTGGCCTAGAGACCTGAAACATTGGTACAATAGCAGAAAAGGAAATAAATAAGCCAAACAAGATAAACAAAGTCTAGATATACATTCATGTCAGTGTGTGCGTGCATATGCAAAATCAGGCACATAAGCAGATGGATTTTCCATTTTTTGGGGAAATATGTAGCTCACATGGAGGATGTTAACACTGCGACAAGAATGTTCATCACTTTACCCCCAGTATATCCTTTGTCAGAATGAATTTTGCCCCAATATAGACAGCCATACCATAAGAACCAAACACAACTAAGCCTTCATAAACAGCTGATTTGTAAGCATATTCAAGAAATTTGCAGTAATTTTTTTATAGCTTGCTTCTCCCCTGCAAATGATGCAACCTGGATTGGGACAGATGATGATATCATACTTTTGCTAAAAAATAACAACAAAATTGAACACAGTTTACTAAGAGAGAGAGAAAAAAAAAAAGTTTTCCTGGAATGTATTTGTTTTGACAAAGTGACATACGGTTTTCATTGCACCAATTGTTTGTTCAACTACATTTGCTGCCCTCGCATGAGCACCTTGTCCACGGGATAACATCTTGGTTATGACCAGAGACATAATAGTACCAGCTATCCCAATAAAAGGAATAGCACGACACATGGCAAGAGTAAGAAGCCATCCTCTGATAAATGCTATTATAGAGCCCCCGAAGAAGGTTGATATAAGCTGTAGAAATTTCACAACCTGCACAACTAAGCAGACTTAGTTAACTCTTCAACTATGTTTACATTCACAAGATTAACAAAATTTGGTGTGACTTTTCATGGTTTTAAGTGGTTGAAGTGTATAGTACCTTTTCACCCATGGCATCTTCTCTGAGAATTGTGTCACCAGACATTCTACCAACAACCTCTCCTGTGTTTGTTTCCATATCAAAGAAAGCAACATCTTGTCTCAACATGGTTTTTATTCTTGCTGCCTGTCTCACCCCTGTGACCATCCAACATGTCACCTCTGACAAACAAAAGACCGGATTTTTAATCTTCACTGGTGTATGAGTAAATGATATTCTCTATGCATTAAAAATCTGTAATGCTTTCCACAATATGGAATGTACTTACTGAGGAATGCAGCAAAACCAATCCCCACAGCCAAGTAGACAAATTTTAAGGAGATCTAAAATTTAAACAAGGTGACTAGTTAATAGAATCTTCATAACAACAATCAAATACATCCCTACACATCTTATCATTAGACAATAAAAATTACACATCTAGCCAAGATTAAGATTGAAACAACCTCATAAAAATGAGTAATTATTAAGTACTCTCAAAGTACCATAAATGCATACTCTCTCTTTTCACATAATTGTGGGTCCTAATAATTAAATTTATGGTGAAACCCACAATTCATGTGAGTAACTCTCCCTTTTCACATAACTAGATAATTTCCCGCGCGATGCGCGGACACTTTGGAGATTCATTTGAAATAATTTTCACATTTTTTAAGACCTATTTATAATACTCATTTTATTGTATAATATTTATGTTTTACCAAAATATTGTTGAATGCTTTGAAACTCAATTTTCTTAATTCATATTTTATATAAAAAAAATTGTCATAGAATTGGCTTCCGAATATTGAGTAGAATTGCTCTACTAATCTAAACTTTTAAGGTTGGAACAATCAAGTTTTTTGACATTTGTAGGAGACTTAACATATTATATTATTTGTAGACTATATTTTTAAAATTGGTTAGATGATTTTGAAATTGAAATTTATAAATTTAAATTCAAATCATAAATACTTTCATATCCTAAAATTACAAAAATTCAGGCAACCTCCCAAATACTTTCTTAACCAAATACTGATTCTTAAATCTCAAACACTCATTTCATTATCTCAACAAAATGAAATTTTCTGTAAATACCGGCATATAGAGAATGTGATAAGATATAGAAAAAATAGTTAAAACAATTCCATTTATCAATATTTAATTGCCTTTAGCTCTCCACATTTAAAAAAATAAAATAAAAATTTAATAGAGCACAAAACACTCTAAAATCATCATTAACTTTTACTTTTATCATCATAGCTTATATCGATATTGTACTAAATAGTAGTAAAAAAACTACTAAGGAACTTATAAATTATTAGTTCTAAAACATTATAAATAAATAAAAGCAACTAATCTCATCAATAATCAATTATAAGGTTTTTTTTTTCTCTTTATTTCTAAAAAAAATACATTTATGGTTTTCTCACACTAAATACCCAAAGATGTAAAGCAACCATAACTTTTACAAAACCCAAAACATCTGACCTCAACATTAAAACCATATGTAATCTGATGTCACTCAATAAATTAAAAAAAAAAAAAAAAAAAAAAAGCAAGCCCTCTTCCTTGGTTATAGCCAACTCATGTTAGTTAAGATTAGATTAACGATGAAGTTGGAGTTGGGTAGGTGTCATTGAAAGATTGAAGATAAATGACATCATTCTTGGTCGGAATGTATTTGAGATGAGATGCATGAAGGGTTGTGGGTTATATATAAAGGAGTAGAAGTGCAAGAGATTTATCTTGAAACATTGAACCAAAAAAATCTAAGAGTTATGCAAAGAATCTTTATTCTTTAATAGGGAAAGTCTTGAAACATTGAACTAAAGAAACAAAAAGTCTCTAATTTTTTTTTTTTTTTTTGGTTCTTATATTGTGGCTTAAGAGGATTTTAATTCTCTTTTCAAATAGTGCGCCACATGGCAGCATCTCATGTTTTTATGCATGAGGTCTCTGCTTTTATATATATATTGATTGTGGGTTCTAATAATTAAATTTATGATGGGACTCACAATTTATGTGAGTGCGGGATACGCATTTATGGTACTTCGAGAGTATTCAATAATTTTCCCATAAAAAAAAAGCTTATGCATTGTATTTTTACCTTGGAAACTTCGTGGACAATGTTTTTGTTATTGCCAAAAGAATCGATCAAATCCCCAAACGCTATTGTCATAAGCGGGGTGCCTAACCCGTTACCTATGGCTCCTATTGTGCCAAAGATCATCAATGTAATATTAGTGGAATCTGCAAATGAGAATAGCTTGTGAAATGGAATTGTTTGGTTTTCTCTGCTTCTGCATTGCCATTTGATATGGTGGTCTCATTTGTACTTGCATTGCCTTCCAAGCCAGAATTTGTATTGCCATCCAAACTCCTCTCCACCGCCATATTATCAAGTCCAAGATATTAGTCCACCTTAGAGCTACTTCATTCACAATATATAGAATTTAAATTTCTACTGAACAAAATTAAATGTTGAAATCTGTAACTTATAAGCCAAGCCGGAAAATTAGAACCAGTAGCCAGTTCTGAAAAATCGAAAATACTAGTAAAATATGAGCAACTCTCCTAGAAATGAATTGGATTAGCCATTGAACAATAATAAAGAAAGAAAGAAAGAAACTATTCACCTCTATTTAAATAACTTAGTGATGCCGGAGCACAACCAAAATAATTACAGAATTTTTATTTCAAATTTTCATTGAATGATTTCAGATTTTACTTACTCATTTTATTTTGATAATCTCTATACTGAAGATGGATCCCCATGCTCTTTTTGTAAATATAACTAGCCTACCAAAACTAAATTCCCCACCCACTACTCCGTTAATCTCTATACTTTGTACCTTAAATTGTTAATGTGACCGTATCTAATGAATGCTTATTAGGAATATCTTCCGAGATTTCGATTTTCTTTTTCTGTTGCTCCATTGAAAAGCAACGACAACAATGTGGCTGCCTTTTATCCGATAGCAGTTGTGTGGCTCATCCATGTGAAAACTAGGAGCATGTAACCCGCACTATTCAATTTTATATACACTAAGATTTGTAATTGTAAGCTCTTTACCACCACCCCCCCCCCCCCCCCCCCCGCCCAAAAAAAAAAAACAAAAAACAAAAAAAAAAAAAATTGTAGATCATATGTTTAGGTTGTATTTTTTTTATTTTAATTTAATCCATGATAATTTCATGTAATTTTTTGTTAGCATTTTTCTTTGAAATATTTAATTTTATAGTTTCAAAGAGATGTTTTGATCCTAATTAACTTATATACTTATAATTTGGTCAATAACAAATATTTATCATTTTTTTGGATACTAAAATGAAACTTATCAATTACTTACACTAGCTTGTAACCTTATGCATATGCATGAATATACTTAAAAGATTTTCATTAAGTGCATAGTACAATTCCTATATATATAATTTAAATACTATTGATATATATATATATATATATATAGTCATTTTTATATTTTTTTAACTCTTTAAAAAATCTTGTAAGAATATTATTAGGTAGAAAATGTAAATTGTTCATATTAAATTTTTTTTTATTAATTCTTAATTTTTGATATTGTGAAGCACTTTTTTTTTTTTTTTTTTACAATACATTAATTCTAGACTCTTTGGTTTTTGTATTCAATAACTCACTTGGATGAATATTTATAATGTGGTCCCACATTTGGCTCCAAAATTAAGAAATAAAACTCTCAAAAATTAAATAATTTAGGACACATGGCACAAAATTGGACTTCAATTATAGAATCTAATTGGATTTTCTATAAGTTTTACCTCTCTCTCTCTCTCTCTCTCTCTCTCTCTCTCTCTCTATATATATATATATATATATAGGGTGATTCTAGCATACTACATGGTCCATGAAATGCCACATATTATCTCAAGATCAACCTTAAGGTGGTTTAGATCATAGGTATTTATACAATAAAATAATTAGCTTAGGTGTATGATTGGTTTATTTTATTATTTTTTTTTATATACTTCATTTAGTATTGGATTCTTCATTTTTTTCAATCAGTAATTAACTTGGCACAAAAAGTTAAAATCTTGAATAGGACATGTGGCGCAAAATTAGAGATTAATTAAAATCCAATATAGAATTTAATTGAATTTTCTCTTAGTTTTGAATTTAAATATATACTAGTGTATAACCCCGTATATACACGGATATAATTAAAAACAATCACAATTACACTATTCAAATTATACATTTTCTTTTAGAAGATGTTCAAATTATACCTATTGTAAGATTTATAGTTTACACATTTTTTAAGTCATAGATTTTTAAAACATTTAATGGTTTCTCATTATATATATAAATTAAAAATCTAATTAGATTTGGACTCATTTTTTGCATCCAAAAATTCACTTGACACAAAAATTAAAAAAATGAGATGATACCCATGGTGCAAAATTGGACTCCAATTGAAATCCAATTTAAAATTTAATTGGATTTGAACTCTTTGATTTTTGAACTCAATAATTCACTTTGCACAAAAAATAAAAATTAGATGGGACACATGATGTAAAATTGGACTCCAATTGAAATCTAATTTAAAATATAATTGGATTTTTTTCTTAACTTTGGCTTTTAGTATTGTCTTTTATAAAAAAATATTTCTACAAGTAATTTTTTAATCTTTTTGTTTCTACAAATATATTATTATTATTATTATTATTTATTTTTTATGTTTGATTAATATTTTTTTTAAGGTGAACCATATTCTTCTAACTTCTATTGTAGTGTATTATATTTGCTTAATATACAACTAAACTTTATAAGTTTCAAATTTATTATTCAAATTTCTCATCTCTTAAGTAGTAAGGAAATATATATATATATATATATATATCTAAAAGTTAAAGCGTAACATTTATTGTTGCTATGCTCTTGTTGAGCTATATCAGCAGCCATATCATCTACCTATTTCTCATTTCTCTCCACTACTTCCAATCATAATTTCCCTTTTACCTTTTCATCTTTCTACTACTCTCAACCTTTATGTCACTCTTCATCTATTACTTTTGATCGTTTTAATTTAGATCCCTTAAAACACAACCAGATTAACCTAGTTATTTAGCCAAGTGATTAACTTAGGTAAATTATGCAGATTTAGGTTAACACATATAAATCATATCATGTAAAGTGCGGAAAATAAAAAACACACAATATGATAACCTAGGAAAACCAAACCGGTAAAAAAACCTGAGGAGGATTTGATCTAGCTATCCTCAAGGTAAAACAGAATTCACTATGAAAGAATTGAAGTTTGTACAATAGCGACTTAGACTACTAACATCCTATTGCTACCTTGAGTAAAAAACTTACTACCACAGCCACGTGACAGCTCCGAGTCCACGGACTACTTCTTTCTTGAATTCACAGCAATCACAAGCACTCCTGCTTGTATATCTTTAATTTCTTGAATCTGCAATTGAATGATCACCAAACTTTTGACATCAATCTTGAGTTTGGAAACTCTAAGTGTATGTGAAGGCAAACACCTTTAGATCTCACAAAAGATTCACACACATAGCATAAAGAACTCTTCTAAAACGTGGTTAGGGTTTTCTCTTTTATACCTAGGGCAAAACATAAAACCCTACATGTCAAACCGGGCTTGGGCTGGGTTGAAAAATTCTGCAGAAAAACAATCTACACAACTTTCGATCGGTCGAGTCTAATTCTCGATTGATCGAGCCAGGTAGATTTACACAGTAAATCCTGCAGAACACTTGATTCCAACTTTACATATAAATACACTTTGAGCAAGTCTAAATAAGACTAAAACGTTTTAATCATAGTTTGCCAACATTACAAAATGAAGTTCTAATACATTAGTTCCTAATTCCTTAGAACCCAACAAACTCCCTCTTTGGCAATCCATGACAAAACACAAACTTAACAAAATGCTCAAAGTTTACATAAAAACAGCCCATTACAAAAACATAGCCCAACATAACAAATCCAACCTAACTACTATCTATCAGTTGCAAGCGTAGACAACAGCATGACTGAATCAACCTGTATATTCCTCTAACACTTAACAAATGCATAACTGCATGTGTGGAAAATACAAGTAAAATAAAAATAACTTCTTGATTTCACATAACATAACAATAAAGACATATATTATGAATAACTCATAAATATAAAGCAATAAGCAATGTGAAACAAGAAACGTATACAATCAATGTATCTCCCCCTATCATGAACAACCCCAAAACAAACACTACATTATGAGCCAAAAAAAAAAAAAAAAATAGATACATAATGAAGCACCTAGATACAATCTAAAGCTCCACAGCTCCAAAAACATCTAAGAATACAAAAATCTCCCCCTAACAAAAAAAACTCCTCTATTACAACTACAACTACGATGTACTCTCTCTTTTTGTGACGAATTGCCAAAGGACACTCACTCATCATCAAAAGAAGGTGGCGGAGGTGAACGTTGAAAACGCTCTAGATCTGCTCGCAAAGCACGAAGCTTATCAAGCATGTCCACCAACAGCTGACCATGAGTCGCCTGAACGATCATGACAGTATCCAACATCCGTCGAATGTCTGAATCACCTAAGGGAGAAGGTGGAGGAACAGCAGCAGCAGCAGATGGATCAACAAACGTCTCAGCCGAAGTAGCACCTGCAGAAGAGGGAGGAGGAGGAGGAGTGACACCTGAAGGCTCAACTCTAAGACGTTTAGAGCTAACTCGAAACTAAGCAGCCTTTTGCCTAAGAAAGGTGGCACCAATGGGAGCTATAATGTGGATAGGCTCAGAAGCAGGAAAGTCCTCTAACCCTAAATGTAAAAGAATCCTATGAATGAAAACAGGAAAGAACAAAGTATGAGTAGTAGAACTACTCCTATGCACCTCGTTCAAAGAACGAAGAAAAAGGTGAGGAAAATTGATAGGGGCATCAGTAACAAGAGCATTTAAGAACACATATCGCTCAATAGGGATAGTGTGTAGATGAGAAATAGGCCATAAGAAATGACAAGCAATCCTAAAGAAAAGATAATGTAACTTTGTGAGTTCAGCAAACGTGATCCGAGGATCAGAACCCCATTGGATAGAAGAACCAGTGATGTAAGACATGATGTCGTCCAAGGGAGGAGACTCATCATAGGGATAGACAGGATGTTGGACCACAGGTACCCCAAGAGCATCAGACACTACTGTAGGAGTAATGTGGTACTCTACACCTCGTATCCAACTCTTTACCAAAGTGTTGGAATCATAGACGTGGATAGAGAGGTTCGAGTAGAACTCTCTAATCAGGGTAGCCGGAGGTGGATGATTAATGTCTATCAAAGGTAGCCACCCCCTACACTCAAAGTTACGCCTAAGCTCATCATCTTGCTCATCTAAAAGAACCTTTCTCTTAGCCCAAATGTTTCTTCTAAGATTAAGCTTCCCATAGGTCTCCAGATGTTTCTCACTCAGAAACCTATCACTATCAAAGGGTGGGGAAGAAGAGGAGGTCCTATTAGCCCTAGTCTTCCTTGGCATGCTAACGGGTAGGAAGATAGACACAAAAAAGAAACAAAAAGAAAAACCAAAGGCAGACTGCAAGTTAGCACAAAAATAATATAGAAATAAAAATTCTATATGATGCATGAACATTATTTCCAAATGATGCATGCTCTAATGTAGTGAAAACAGTTCAACTTTATTCCAAATTCACAAAATTGGCTTGAGCATTGAGGTTACATCAAAAATTCCAAAATTTGAAAAACCCATTTTCATAAAACCCAACAAATTGATCAATTGATCACCATACAAGTTAGAAATCACAATATAATGATCAAATGATTCGATCTAATAAGCCAATTTCATTAATTTAAAGCAAATTGAACAAAAACCCCAATTCGGGTATATTCAAACCCTAGCAATTTCAATTTCTCACAAATCACCAAATTGATCAAATTAAATCATATAGAGCAGTTATATATAGTCCCCCAATAAAAACCCAATGATTAATTTTGAATTAAAAAGCTTAAATCAACAAAAATCCCAAAATGCATAGGTCCGAAAATCTCAATGAAAATGCATGATTTAATGCATGAAAAATGAAAATAAAAAGAAAAAGAGGGGTAAAAAGTTCTTACCGGCCTTGGGAGAGAGAAACCTTGCAAAAGAATCGGAGGAAAACGACAAAAAATTGATTGGAAGCCTTGACCGATCGGAGAGAAAAAGGAAAAGTTTGAAAAGTTTTGAAAAGTGATTCAACACATGAGGAACAAAACCTTTTTAAAAAAATTCTTTGCGCGATTTTCGATTGATCGAAAAAATAGATTCGATCGATCGAAAAAATAGATTCGATCGATTGAAAATGCTTTGATTGATCCAATACCAATCGAGCATCGATTGAAACAGACAAAGGTTGACCAAAATTTTAATCGCAATTTCAATTGGTCGGGAAACAGATTCGATCGATCAAAATTCTAGAAAAATCAAATTTTTGAAAAACAAAGCAATTTTTGAGTAGAAACTCTTCAAAGCATTGAATTTTATGAATAAAATGCATGAGTATGAGATGTAATGCTTTTTCAAAAACACTTGTTTTGATCCCAGTTTTCCCAAAAGTAAGATTTTCAATTAAATTCCCTTCATATTCTTAAGCATAAACATGTTTTGCATAAAACTCAAGGAATTCTCAAACTTAGTTGGTCAAACCAAAATCACACACAATAACATGTACAAAGTTTAGTAAAGAGTAATTTGTGTAGTATGTGCAACTAGTAAAAATTTGAGATACATGTAAGGTGATATGTAAATAAAAATCAAGCACAATATCTACAAAATTCATCACATAGAATTTGAAAGAGACTATCACCTGAAGGGTCACATTATATAACTCTCACATCTCCTAGAATAAAAGTTTGCAATCATGTAAGTTTCTTGATTTGCCTCATAATGTACACTCCAATTTTAATTGATTAGAAACTTATTAACATAGCCGGGATAATGTACACACCAGTTTGATTTGACTTGTGAAGATATTATAGCCCAATAATGTACACACCAATTTTTAGCATTTAAACCGAGGCTACACCTTATTTTCTTTTTGTGCATGTGCTACATTCTTGAGCACAAAATCTTATGATATGCACTAAGGTGTTCATGATTGGCTAATAAACAGTGGTGAGATAGTTATTTATGCCTTTCTCAATAAGATCAAGTCCGACGAACAAAGACATGTAACTTCAAGATCAAGATCATGTGATCAACAATTATAAACATCTTTCCCACACAACATGCACTACAAAGACTTCAGCTAGTAAAGTGCAATAAATAAGCTCATCTAAGCTACACAAGGTACAAAGACATGTTAAGTGAAAAAGAAAATTGACCAACCTTGTTTTCAAATAACAAGAAAAATAATGCAAAACACGTTTTGGTTTCCTTTTTAAAAAAAAAAATAATAAAAAAACAATAATGAAATGCATGAATGTTATGCAATGCAAATCCTAGTAAAACACAAGAAACAACAAAGTAGAATGGTCACAAAGAGTAAAGTGATGAAGCACAAGGATCATGTCAGAAAGACTCATTTGGGTTGAGTCTTTTGCATCCAAAACCTTTTAGATGCAACTCTTGGATTGGAGTTATTATTTACATTAGAATTCTGAGTAACTCTAGGATTGGAATAAAGGTTTAAAGCCTTTACCAATTCACCAATAAGTACTATAGAATCTTGTACTTGAGGCATATGTACTTTTGGCTTATTTGCTCGCTTAGCAGCTTGCAACTTGAAACAGTTTAGACGAATGTGCCCAAATTTTTCACAAAAATGACAGACCCATGCAGACTTATCATGCAACTTGCCCTTTGGAGGATTAGGAGCCTTAAGTTTAGACTCTTGAAGATCAACCTTAATCTTCCAAAGAGGTGTAACTTCTACAAATTTAGCAGCCTCACTCACAGAGGGTTTGGAAACCTCACTCACAAGAGGTTCAGTAGAAGAGACAAATTTGTGGAATGAGGTTCAGGCACAAAAATGCTTTCTACAAAATCTAAGCCAGTTTTGTTAGAGGGAGACTTTTAAACACTCAGCATATGATCAAGTTTGGAGCTTGTAGACCTATTAGTTTGTTCTCTAGCAACAGACAATTCAAGTTCTAAATTCTTAACTTTATCAAGCAAAAGTATGTTCTTAGTCTTCACATTATTCAAAAGTTTATTAGCATCAAACAGTTTCACAAACAAATTTTTCTTATTAAGTTCAAGAGAAGCAATTTTCTTTAAGCCAAGATCAACATTCATAGCATCATTTGCAGCAACTTTGTAAAGTTTATTGTAGGCTTCTTGTAAATCTGCATTTTCAGAGAGTTCTCCATTAGAAGGGTTCTTTTCAACAGACACACTTTCATTGACTACAGTAGTAGTAGTGAAAGCAATGAAATTTCCATCCTCATCAGAAACTTCATCATCACTAAGGGTTACAGCTATAGTCTTACGCTTAGACCTTAAGTATGTAGGACATTCAGATTTCACATGACTATACCCTTGACATCCAAAACATTGTTGTCCCATAGAATTATTAGAAGGTTGACCAACTTTTTCTTTAGGTTTTTTAGTGTTATTAACCTTAGTGGAATCATTCCTCCTAAAATTTCTAGGTTCAGCAGTGTTCTTACCTCTTACCCTTCTGTTATTGTTCCTAAGAAAATTTCTAAAGTTCTTGGCAAGGTAAGCAATCTTTGTAGCAGAGAGTTCATTATCAAATCCACTCACATCAACATCATCAACAGATTTAAGAGCTATTGATTTAGATTTTTTAGTCTTAGGTAGGTTCAACTCATAGTACTGAAGAGATCCTACAAGTTCATCAATAGGGATGGTGTCCACATCCTTGCTTTCAGTGATGACAGTCATTTTGGGTCTAAAATCCTTAGTCAAAGATCTAAGAATCTTCCTAACAATTTTAGGTTGATCATAGATTTCACCCAAATTATATGCAGAATTAACAATATCATTAAGTTTAGCATAGAACTCATTAAAAGATTCATTATCAGTCATTCTAATGCTTTCAAATCTAGTAGTCAATTGCTGCAACTTGTTGATTTTAACTGCCTTTGTGCCTCATGCACAGTTTGAAGGATATTCCAAGCAGTATGAGTAACCTCAACATTAGAGATTCTCTTAAATTCCTCTATAGAAACAGCATTAAAAATAGCGTTCATTGCTTTGCCATTAAAAGCGGCTGCTTCTTTTTGAGAAGTTTGCCACTCACTCACAAGAGTAGTGGACTTCTCCCATTCGTATTCAACGGAGTTCTAGACTCTCTCATCAATAGATTTTAGGAAAGTTTTCATCCTTACTTTCCAATAAGCATAATTAATCCCATCAAAATGAGGTGGAATAACAACAGAGAGTCCATATTCCATGACAGCAGGGGCAAGGATCAGCTCTTAGATCAAAAGATCTACAACAAAAAGCTACCTGCTCTGATACCACTTGATCATTTTTAAACCCCTTAAAACACAACTAGATTAATCTAGTTATTTAGCCAAGTGATTAACTTAGGTAAATTATGCAGATCTACGTTAAAACATATAAATCATATCATGTAAAGTGTGGAAAATAAAGAACACACGATATGATAACCTAGGAAAACCAAATCGGTAAAAAAACTTGGGGAGGATTTGACCTAACTATCCTCAAGGTAAAATAGAATTCACTATGAAAGAGTTGAAGTTTGTACAATAGCGACTTAGGCCACTAACATCATATTGCTATCTCGAGTAGAAAACTTACTACCACGACCACGTGACAGCTCCGAGTTCACGGACTACTTCTTTCTTGAATTCATAGCAATCACAAGCACTCCTGCTTATATATCTTTAAGTTCTTGAATTTGCAACTGAATGATCATTAAGCTCTTGACATCAATCTTGAGTTTGGAAACCCTAAGTGTATGTGAAGGCAAACTCCTCTAGATCTCACAAAAGATTTACACACATAGCATAAAGAACTCTTCTAAAACGTGGCTATGGTTTTCCTTTTTATACCTAGAGAAAAACATAAAACCCTACATGTCAAACTGGGCTTAGGCTGAGTTGAAAAATTCTGCAGAAAAACAATTTGCATGACTTTCGATCGGTCGAGTCTAATTCTCGATCGATCGAGCTAGGCAGATTTACATAGTAAATCCTGCAGAACACTCGATTCCAACTTTACATATAAATACACTTTGAGCAAGTCTAAACAAGACTAAAATGTTTTGATCATGGTTTGCCAACATTACAAAATGAAGTTCTAATACATTAGTTCCTAATTCCTTAGAATCTAACAACTTCCTCTTCCTTTTATTTTGGCTTTTCGTATCCCCATTCTATTACTATAAATATGTTATTCTCTTTTCTATTCTATACATATTTTCTCACATGAAAAAAGTTATTTCTCTCTCTCTCTCTCTCTCTTATGTTTATTTTTGTGTGAATTATTTATTTTTTGTATCTCTACTTTAGATTGATGAACTTATGTGTTCTTTAGAATTTTACTTTGGGTTGATGAAGTTTGGTTTTGTGTTTTTAAGTTATCATCCTTTTTTTCCTATGATTGTTAAATATTATTTTATTGCTTTTAAAGATAGTTTACAAGAATGTTATGTTATTCTATTATATAGCATGGTTTGGATTATTTGGTGTTTGACTTATGACTATATTTTTTATTTTGACGCTTCTTCTTCTCTTTTTATTTCTCTCTCTCTCTCTCTCTCTCTCTCTCTCTCTCTCTCTATATATATATATTATTTATTAATTTTTGCAACTTTGCTTTAGGTTGATGAATCATTGTATTTTTTTTTTATAATACTATTTTGGGTTAATATGATTTGGTAGTGTGTTTGATTTTTTAAGTTTTTCATCACAAGTCTTCTCTTCCACTCTTATAACTTATGTTTGATTTTTTTTTTTTTTTGGACATAATACTTAGTTACTTTGGAAGTGAGATTTTGAATTTATATCAAAATACAATCTTAGTTATGTATTTAAATGTGTCTATCAACTGTTAAAACTGCTCAAGATGAACATGTATAGAAAATATTTTTGATTTAATTTTTCATTGAATTATTATTTAATTATAACATTAAAATTAAAGTAAATGAAAATGTAAAGATAAAACTGTCTAAGATGAATTTGTAAAGTATCTATCAACTATTAAAACCACCCAAGATGAATATGTATAGACAATATTTCTGTTTTAATTTTTCATTGATTTATTATTTAATTATAACATTAAAATTAAAGTAAATGAATATGTAAAGATAAAACTGGCTAAGATGAATTTGTAAATTCAAAATAGTTATATATATATATATATATATTTAATATTGTCAAAGAATTAAAAGTTAAAAAATAAATAGTAAAAAGAATAATGATATGGCCAATGATATGACAAATATGAAGGCTCAACAAGAGTGTAGCAACAAAAATGCTATATGAAGATCCAGTTAAAGGAAATTAAATCTTAATAAATGAAAGTGTATGTAGTAAAAAAAAAAAAATTAGATCACATTCTCTTTATGTTGTTATACAAATTATTTTCTTTTATTTTGATAGGTAAAGTGTTCAATTTTAGACATAAAGTCTACTTTTTTCCTACATATTATTTTAAATATTAAAATTATTGTATGGTATAATCTCTTCGGAATGTCTAAGAAATATGCAGTTCCAATCTCATGTATCTGTATTAGTAAACAAAACCCAATCAATAGTTCGAAAATACTCCTACTATAAGAAAAATTATAAATATAATAATTTTTTTTAAGAGAATGAAAATTTTGAATAATATATTTGAAACTTAAACAATTAATTTGTACAGGGAAAAAAATTAGGAAAATATAACGAACAATAAAATAATTTATCAAAATATGGACCGCCTAAAAAATGAATATTATCAATAAAAAAAATCCAATAATAAAATGATGATATATTTTTTGAGATAGATAAATGAGAAATATTTTTAGAAATTCTTTAATTTTTTGGGATAACAAATTATTTTTTACAAAATTTAGAGAACAAATTAATTATATATTTTACCATAACTAAAATATAATTATCTATTCCCACGCATAGTGTGGGTCTGCGACTAGTTATCATAATAATTAAAACTCATTACAAAATTACAATGTTATTTTAGTCAAAATTAAAATGAAACTAAATGAATAAATAATAGGCTTTATAATAATTTATTACTCACACAATTGATAGGCAAATTCAAATTCCTGTTTCCAAAAAAATTAAGTGTTAACCCAAACTAAAATTCAACTAAAGCTATAAAAGGGAAAGAGAAGACTTTCTGATGGGATATTAAAAAAAAAAAAAAAAAACACAATACCAAAACACATATTAAAAAAAAAAACCATCAATCTTAATTAGAGTTATAAGAAATAACAAAAATTCACCGAGAAAGAGAGAGAGAGTACTAACAATTTTGTGTGGAAAAAATATGGATTGAATGGTAAAACGATTTTAAATTTATACAAAATAAAATGGGTAGAAGAAGAGTCAAAATATAAAAAAGTGGAAAGAAGTATAATGGTAAAGTAGTGGAGAGATAAAGAGGCAAAAAGAAAAGGGAAATGTTGGAAGAAGTGTAACAGTAGGTATGTGAACTAATTGGGAGAAGAAGAAATATATATATATATATATATATTTTCTTTTTGAAAATAGGGGAAAGAAAAGTTTAAATAGAGAAAAGAAAATATAAAAAATAAATTAACGATGTGGCTGCTGATATATCTCAACAAGAGCGTAGTAACAATAAATGCTGCGCTTTAGCTTTTAGTAATACTAGTCGCAGACCCGCGCAATGCGCGAAAAAATATGATATGATTATTTTTTATTAGATAATTATTGAATTAATATATTAGATTATATATTATTAAAAATTTAATATGTGTTATTTGAAATTATGTTTTAAATTAGAAATTTTTTGTAGTGTAACAAAATATATTTTATAATCAGGTATTATATATAGTGAGATATGTATAAAACACAATGTAATAATAATTTAAAAAAAAAAAATGATAGTGTGAGAACTATTAGACCAAGTTGTAACTATGTATACTTTGTTTATTACAATAAAAATATATGCGATTTAACTCTTATAGATATATTTTTCTCAAAAACATAGATTCACGTCTCTTTCTTCCTTACAATTGAAACTAAGTGAAAAAGTAAATAAAGATAATTATGCAATAGATCATTATCAATAAATCATATATTATAAAGTGGAAATATAAAATAAAATAAAATGCAAAAAGAAAGAGTTCCTTAAGTATCTATACATAAAAACATTAATAGCACAATAATGCTATAAAGTAAATTATATTTTATCTTATTCTCTTTTTGGCATTTTTAGTAAAGATGATCAACTAAGCAAAGTAAAAACTTACTAAAAAAAATTCAGATTAACTAAAAATTAGATGGTGGAGATACTAATTATTTGTAATAAAATGACCAAAATAAAAAAAACAAATAGATTTGAGGAAACCATATAAGATTTCTAAAAGAAATTTTATCAAACACATGAGATGCAACAATACAAAATTACTATCTTAAATAATTTTTTACTTTTTTGATACTCTACAAATAAAATAAAATTAAATAAAAGAACTTTATTCACTTTTTGTCACAGTATAAACTATAGAGCGATTACAAAATAACAAAAAGTCAGGGAACTTATAGCAAAAGGCTTTTTATTCAAAATTCCAGTAGAAGGGAGACTAATAGGTCCTCTACTTTCTTCAAGACATAGGGGATTATGAAAGACCATATATACATCATTTGTCTACCCTTTTCTCTTTCTCAAATTTATATTATCAAAGAAGTATATGAAGCTAAAAACATTGTAAATACATCTCTGTTTAGTGGAAGTCCATTGATAGGCACATTCAAATTTGTGGCCATGTATATTTTGTTTTGATATAAACTCAAATTTCTATTTAAAAAAAAAAACTACATATTAACCCAAACCAAAATTCAACCAAAGCCATAAGAGTGATTTGTGATAGAAAATTAAAAAAATACAACACAAAAAAATTAAATAAAAAAACCATCAACCTAAATTACAATTATAAGAAAGAACAAAAATCAAGTGAGCGAGAGAGAAAAAGAGAGAGACTACTCACAGTTTTTGTGTGGAAAAAAAATGGATTGAATCGAATAAATAACATTAAATTTATACAAAATAAGATGGGGAGAAGAAGAGTTAAAATATAAGAAAGAGGAAATGATAAAGAAAGTTTAACGGAAAAATAAAGAGTAGTAGGGAGATAAAGAGGCAAAGAGGGAGGAGAAAGGTTGGAAGAAGAGAAGAAGAGTTTTTTTTTTTTTTCCCCTTTCTTTCTTTCTTTAGAATTGAAAGAAGAAAAGTTTAAATATTCAATTACTTGAAATTAGAAAGAAGAAAATAAAAAGTTGAAATTAATATGGATAGCTGAATATAGTTAAACATTTGCATCTAATAAATAGTAACGTTTGTAATGAATAGTAATCAAGTGCATATATCCACTAAATGATAATAAATTATTTAATTTTAATAATTACTTGAAATTAATCTCTAAAAAAACAATTACTTGAAAGTAGTAAGAAGGAAATGAAAAGTTGAAATCGTAATGAGTAGTAATCATGTGCATATATTGAATAATGATAATGAATTATTCAATTTTAACAATTCCGTGAAATTAATCTCCAAAAAAACAATTACCTTGAAATTAGAAAGTAGAAAATGAAAAGTTGAAATCAATTTGGGTAGCTGAATAGTCAAATATTTGTATTTAAAATTGCATTTAAAACAAATGAACAGTAACATGTTGAATAGTAATGGAATAGTAATTATGTGCATATATCCACTAAATGATAATGAATTATTCAATTTTAAAAATTACCTGAAATTAATCTCCAAAAAGACAATTACTTGAAATTAGAAAGAAGAAAATGAAAAGTTGAAATCAATTTGGGTAGCTGAATAGTCAAATATTTGCATTTAGAACAAATGAATAGTAACATGTTGAATAGTAATGGAGTGTGGTGGGACAGACGACCCCTCGAGATCGTCAGAGAAGACGAGCCCATTTCTGAAGACGAACTCAGGCCAGGGAAACGACACCCTTCAATGCAGTCATTTAAAGGGCCAGCCATGCATGCCGTTAATGCTCCCTTTAAGATTTACAAGCGTTACCAAGCAGGGCATTAAAAGCTGCAACGGCTAGAGACTATAGGGATATATAAAGCCTTCACCACATCAACCAAAGGGTAAGAAAACAATTCATCTTGAAAAAGACATTGTTGATTCATTTCCATTTCTTACAGAAATTCTTTACTAACTTAGGCATCGGAGGCGTGGTGGCAATCACCACACCGGTGCCCATTTGAAGGATCGATATTCTTAATCCACAGGAGGACCACTGCGGAAAGGACGACTCCACTCGGACGCACATACGACGACTGACGACTTCGTCCGTCATCAGTTTGGCGCCGTCTGTGGGAAGAACAACTATTTATCTTGATCTTCCATTAACCTTTGCATTCGGATGGAGCCTAACCAGGATTCAGTGGCCCTAGCCCAACAAGTCCAGGCCCTGGCGGCCACCGTGGAAGAGCTTACTAGGCAGAATCAGGAAATGAGGCAACGACTTCAACAGGGGGAGAACCGGACTGGAGTAAATCAGGAGGATGGAGAAAACAGCAACGGAAGGAGCGACCGCCAGGAGCAGGCTACTTCTGATAAACAGAATCTCGACCCCCTCAGTGAAATAAGGAAGGAAATGGACGAGCTCAAAAGCGCCATCCGAGGCAGAACAGACCAGAGCCTAGACAGGATGGTCAGAGCAACGGATTCACCGTTTACAGCAGCGGTCCTGGGATGTCCGGTCCCGTCGAAATTCCGGTTACCCCAGTTGGAACCCTTCGACGAGCTCAAAGATCCTCAAGACCACCTCAACACCTTCAAGACGACGCTTGGCCTGCAGCAACCTCCCGACGAGATATTGTGTCGGTCTTTTCCAACCACCCTCAAGGGGGCTGCAAGGGAATGGTTTGCAAGGCTACCAATATCATCGATCGACGACTTTGGGCAGCTGAGCAGTGCTTTTCTGCGCCACTTTGTTGGGGGTCAGCACCCGAAAAGGCCAGCGGATTACCTGCTTACCGTCAGGCAAGGGGAGAAAGAAACGCTAAGGTCATATGTGAAACGATTCACCCGGGAAACCTTGGAGGTAGATGAAGTCGACGACAAAGTGCAACTGACTGCCTTTAAAGCAGGATTGAAGTCCAGAGAATTTGTAGTTTCGCTCGCGAAAAGCCCTCCTAAAACGATGGCAGAGATGCTCCTGAAAGCACAGAAGTACATGAACGCCGAGGATGCGTTGGCCGCCATACGAGAGACAGAGCAAACGGGAGACGTAAAAAAAGAAGGGGATGATCGTAGGGGGAGGAAGAGAGATTGGCCAGACCGCCGAAACACTGACGGAAGTATGAAGAAAGATGATAGAACCCAGCGAACAGCAAAATTCACCCCCTTAATTATGCCCATTGACAAGATTTTAGCACAAATCAAAGATGAGCATTACCTGAAGTGGCCCAGGCCGTTGCATTCGTCGCCCAATGTCCGCGACAAAAAGAAGTATTGCCGGTTCCACAAGGATCACAGCCACTATACGGAAGAATGCAGAGACCTGAAGGAGCAGATAGAAGAGTTAATTAGGAAGGGGAAGCTGCAAAAGTATGTGAGAAAAGAAGAACCCAACAGGCCTGGGGGCGGCAACAGAAACCAACGCGAGACTGCATCCAGGGACGAGGGCAACCCCCCGCAGCACCCGAGTATTATAGGGGAAATAAAGACAATCGCAGGTGGCCCATCCACAGGAGGTTCCTTCAAGTCTCTCAAGAAAGCACATCAAAGGCAGGTTAACAGTGTTTATATGGCACCTCCATTCAAACAGAGACGAGCGAACCAGGATGTGTACTTTTCGGAAGACGACGCCAGGGGAGTAAAGTAGCCCCATGACGACCCATTGGTAATTGTGCTCGCAATTGAAGGATTCAACACGAGGAGGGTCCTTGTAGATAATGGCAGTTCGGCAGATATTATCTACCTCCCAGCTTTCCAGCAACTAAACCTGGACCTAAAGAGGTTGCGGCCGTTTAATTCCCCACTCGTCAGCTTTAGCGAGGACAGGGTTCATCCTAAGGGCATAGTGACTTTAACAGTCACCGTTGGAACTCACCCTATGTAGTTGACCTGTCAAATAGACTTCTTGGTGGTAGATTCCCCTTCTTCGTACAACGTAATCATCGGAAGGTCCGCACTAAATCGCTAGAAAGCAGCCACGTCCACTTATTGTTTGAAAATGAAATTCCCAACCGAAGATGGAGTAGGCGAAGTAAAAGGTGACCAAGTTTTGGCCAGAGAATGCTATCAGGCCGTGCTTGCGGCCCAAGAAAACCACACCTGGCTGGTAGAAGAGGAAAAGGAAGATGCAATGGAACCCCTAGAGACGATTGAACTAGCTGATGGCAGAACGGCGTTGACGACCCGGATAGGGACGACATTAACTCCTGAAATGAAAGCGAAACTCGTCCAATTCCTCGGAGAGAATTTAGACGTCTTCGCATGGAGCCACGAGGACATACCTGGCATACCACGAGAAGTCATCCAGCACAGACTCAATGTAGACCAGAGTGTGAAGCCCGTCCAACAAAAACGACGAGTATTCGCGCCCGAACGGAACCAAGCGGTCTCAGACGAGGTCAGTAAGTTGTTATCCGCGGGCTTCATCCAAGAAGTTCACTATCATGAATGGCTCGCTAACGTCGTCCTAGTAAAGAAGGCCAGTGGGAAATGGAGAATGTGCGTAGACTTCACGGACTTAAATAAGGCTTGCCCAAAAGACAGCTTTCCCCTGCCACGGATAGACCAATTGGTGGATTCCACTGCCGGGCACAGACTGTTAACGTTCATGGACGCCTTTTCGGGGTACAACTAGATAAAGATGGCCGAGGACGACCAAGAGAAGACCGCCTTCATTACGAGCTAGGGGCTGTACTGCTACAAAGTGATACCATTCGGGCTAAAAAACGCGGGGGCAACCTACCAGAGGTTAGTAAACAAGATCTTCAGCTCGCAAATCGGTAGGAACATGGAAGTGTACGTGGACGACATGCTCCTGAAGAGTAAGGAAGAGTTTTCCCATCTGGACGACCTGAAGGAGACGTTCGCTACCCTCAGGAAGTATCAGATGAAATTGAACCCCAGCAAATGCGTATTCGGTGTAGCTTCTGGGAAGTTTCTGGGATTCATGGTGTCCCAAAGAGGAATAGAAGCGAACCCAGAGAAGGTGCAGGCTATACTCGGCATGGCATCCCCCAAAACTGTTAAGGAAGTCCAGAAGCTCACTGGAAGAATTGCTGCACTCAATAGGTTCGTCTCGAAAGCGACGGATCGGTGTCTGCCCTTCTTCAAAACGCTGAAGCAAGCTTTTGTCTGGACTGACGGATGCGAGGAAGCATTTCTTGAACTCAAACACTACCTGAGCAATCCACCTCTACTGAGCCCGTCCAAAGAGGGGGAAAACTTATACCTGTACCTGGCCGCATCGAATACGGCTGTCAGCGCAGCGCTAGTTCGCGAAGAAGATAAGAGGCAGCTTCCGGTCTACTACGTCAGTCAGGCTTTCAAAGGAGCTGAAGCCAAGTACCCCAGGATCGAAAAGATTGCGTTCGCCCTTATAGTAGCTTCGCGTAAGTTACGCCCCTACTTTGAAGCAAACCCCATCCGAGTGATGACGGACCAGCCCATCAAAAAGTCCATGAATAAGCCCGAGGCAGCTGGGAGGATGGTTCAATGGGCAATTGAGTTGAGCCAGTACGACATTGAGTACCATCCAAGGAACGCCATTAAAGCACAGGCTCTAGCAGACTTCATCGCCGAATTCACCGGCGATGACGAACCCATCCACGTTGACGACTTAGAGCGGTGGACGGTCCAAATTGATGGGTCGTCATCGCAAAAAAGAGGAGGAGTAGGGGTTGTCCTCATCAGCCCTGAAGGGGAAACCCTAAAGTACGGAGTACAATTAAAATTCCCAGCCACCAACAATGAAGCCGAGTATGAGGGAATACTTACAGGACTAAGAATAGCGAGAGCGTTGGGGGCAAAAAGCCTACTACTCCAAAGCGACTCAAAGCTGGTAGTTGGACAGATAAAGGGAGAATACGAAGCGAAGGAGGAAAGGATGCAGAAGTACCTCTGACTGACGAGGTGTTTGGCACAGGGGCTCGATAGAGTGGAATTCGAACAAGTCCCAAGAAACTAGAACACGAGAGCGGACGAGATTGCAAAACAGGCCTCTTCACAAGAAGAGCCTACAAGAACCGACGCCTACATAGAGATCCAGACACACCCCAGCATAGAAGAGGTTCCCATGCTCATGGTACAAAGCACTCATAGCTGGATGACACCCATAATATCTTACCTTCAAGACGGACACCTCCCCCCAGACATCAAAGAGGCCAAGAAGATAAAGAGAAGAGCAGCCAGGTTCACAATCCTGAACGACACCCTGTACAAAAGGGGCTTCTCCATGCCTTACCTAAAATGCGTGGACGAAGAAGAAGCACTCTACATCCTGAGGGAGATCCATGACGGAGTATGTGGAAACCACGCAGGTCCCAGATCCTTGGTAAGTAAGATTATCAGAACCGGTTACTTTTGGCCTACCATGCAGGTTGACGCGCGAGAACTCGTCAAAAGGTGCGACAAGTGTCAAAGGTTCGGGAACGTTCAACGCCTTCCAGCCGAGAGGTTGACGGCAATAACCTCGCCATGGCCCTTTGCGCAATGGGGGATCGACATCGTCGGACCCCTGCCCCAAGGGAAAGGACAGGTAAAATTCTTGCTCGTCGCCACTGATTACTTCACCAAATGGGTCGAGGCAAAAGCTCTGGCAACTATCACCGAGGCAAAGATCCAAAGCTTCGTGTGGAAGAATATAGTCTGCCGGTTCGGGATTCCACACACGATCATATCAGACAATGGACGTCAGTTCGACAATCAGACTTTCAGAGGCTTCTGCTCGTCGCTAGGAATTAAGAACCAATTCTCCTCCCCGGGACACCCATAATCAAATGGACAGACGGAGGTAACCAACCGAACACTACTGAAGATCATCAAGGCTAAGTTGGACGAGGCTAAGGGAGCATGGCCTGAAGAATTGCCCAATGTCTTGTGGGCTTACAGGACTACAGCAAGAACCCCAACGGGTGAAACCCCATTCAGACTCACCTACGGCTCCGAAGCAGTAATCCCAGTAGAGGTGGGAGTGACGAGCACCAGGAGAGAAATGTTTCAAAGGCAAAACAATGACGACGAATTAAAGGTTAACCTGGACTGCATCGACGAAGTCAGAGAAAGAGCTTTCGACAAAATGGCAAAGTACCAGCAGAAGATGGCAGAATACTACAACAAAAGAGTCAAACTCAGACGACTCAGCATTGGAGATCTCATTCTACGAAAGGTCACCCTGGCAACCAAGGATCCTACCCATGGGAAGCTTGGCCCTACCTGGGAAGGCCTCTACAAGGTCGTGCACTATTCCAGACATGGCAGCTACCACCTGGAAACTCTTGACGGGCAGAAGCTTCCACGGCCTTGAAACATTGAGCACTTGAAGAAATACCATCCTTAAATGTAAGAAGATATTGTATTCACTACCCACGAAAGCAATAAAAGTATTATTCAGTGGATGAATGACTAGCCCTTCAAAAAAAAAAAATAATACGCCAAAAATTTGGCAACGTAACAAGATTCCGCCTTGACGGATGTAAGTTACTGACAAAACCTCAAAAGAGGACGATACGCCAAAAATTTGGCAACGTAACAAGATTCCGCCTTGGTGGATGTTAGTTACTGAGGAAACCTCAAAAGAGGACGATACGCCAAAAATTTGGCAACGTAACAAGATTCCGCCTTGACGGATGTAAGTTACTGACGAAACCTCAAAAGAGGGCAATACGCCAAAAATTTGGCAACATAACAAGATTCCGCCTTGACGGATGTAAGTTACTGACGAAACCTCAAAAGAGGGCAATACGCCAAAAATTTGGCAACGTAACAAGATTCTGCCTCGACGGATGTAAGTTACTGACGAAACGTCAAAAAGGAAAAATACGCCGAAATTTTGATAACGTAACAAGATTCCGCCTCGACGGATGTAAGTTATTGACGAAACGTCAAAAAGGAAAAATACATCGAAATTTTGATAACGTAACAAGATACCATGTAAGTTACTGACGAAACATCAGAAGAAGACAATACGCTAAAAATTTGGCTAAGTAACCAAACTCGGCCTTGACGGACGAAGTATATATATGCCAAGACGTCAATCGAACTTGGTCACAGCCATAGAAATGCTAATTGCCAAAGGACGAAGGCATCGCAAAACAGAAGGAGGTTAGCCAGCAAAATAAAGACAAGTAAGTATAAAACCGTCAATCCAGCTTAAACCAAATCATCGTTTCTACAGCCAAAGCAACATTAGGCCTACAATTACTACTTACAAAATAAAAGTGTCTTAAAAGTGGATCTTACAGCCCAAGACCCAATGGGCATTAAAAAAAAAAAAAACACCTCCTTAAAAAATTACAGACATCTCTAGCAACGTCGTCTGCGGGATCAGAGGTCTCGAGGATGTCACCTTCTGGGGCGGTGGAAGGAGCAGTCTCATCAACAGCCATTTCTTTGTCCACCTCTTCCAAGTCCAAACTCTCCAAATCGACTCCGGAGGGATGCTTGACCAAATACCTTCTCAGGAGTTCAAAACCTTTAAAGTACCAGCTAAAGAGGACGGTGTTGTACTCGTCCGTCTGCTGGAAGGCTACAACCGCCTTCGCGGCAATGGTCTTAAGCTTCTCCTTAGCCCCCAGAAGCTGCTCGTACTTTTCCAAGCACAGTTGACGCTCCGCCCTGAGGTCGTCATTCAATGATTTAACCTTTTCTTTCAAGGAGTTGGCCTCACCCATTGAATCAATGAGATCCTTCTTTAACGTTGAATTCTCCGCCTCCAGAGTGTTCTTCTGGGACTTCATGGACTACACCATGGCCTCTTGGGCGGCATACTCAGCAGACATGTGGAGACTCTCCCCCAGCAGCTGAAAAGGAAAGTTAAGAACGTCAACAACTTGACCCCAAAAAGGGGGGGGGGGTTAAGAACAACCTGACTCAAGGACCATTTACCTGAACCAACTTATGGACATGATGAGCAGCAATCGCGCTGAAGCGTTTGTCAGGAAGATCCCTCAAATCATCGGCAGTCACCGCCCCTTGCGCCCTTTCCCAAGAGAGCTTCTCGTCGCTCCAGATCGTGAGTTGACGGGGGTCCTTCTCCCTCTCGGATAGCCGCGCCCTCTTAGACGCAGGAGTGGGGATCTCCTCGACTGACGTGGTTGGAGAAGCCGTCCGCGTAGTCTCTGTCCCGGACACAAGAGGAGTAACGAGCGCAGTGGGAGCCGGCGGGCCCTTCCCGGTAATCCGGACAATCCTCTTCCCCAGACTGGACAACGGCTCGTCCTTCTTTGTCCTCATCTTGGCATACATGTCCTTATTGAATTTGGTCGTCATCTCTGAATCAAAAAAAAAAAAAAAAAAGAGAAAGAAAAATTAGGGCGAGAATAACGATGAATATAGACAACAGACGAGGCCGTGCACTTACTCTTCTTTCCCTCGATATCAAGGATGCGCAAAACAAAAGCAGAAGGCTCGGGGCCCAAACAGTAGAATGAAAGTGTCCTCGGATCCACCAAGTCGTCCCAATCCTCGATCGTCTTAGCGTACTCAATCGCCTTCTCTACCCGACCTCTATACCTGCTCTTGAGCTTTGGCAGGCTCTTGACTAAGCAAGACACAAGACGAAGAGGTCAACATTATGAGAGAAAACAAGCATAGAAGAAACTCAGTGACAAGGAAGAATATTGACGCACCTAAGGGTGGGGTCCCCCACCGACGACGCAACCGCGGGAGATCACCCCACACCTCACCAGAAGGGGTCTCAAAATCATCCCTGGACACAAAGAAAAATCTTGATTTCCAATACCTGAACGACGACGGCAAACCCCGGATAATCCTGGTCTTTCTCTCCCAAGGCACCAACTCATAATACCCATGCTCCTTAGACTCTTTCAGCCGATACATGTAAACAAACTCGTCTACTTTAAGCATACCACCGTCAGTCGCGGCCAGCCATATTCCCATACAGCTGACCACAATCCTCCAAGAATTGGGCATAAGTTGCCCTGGAGCAATGCCGAACCGATCCAGTAGCTCCATAAGAAATGGATGGACAGGAAACCTCAGCCCACAGACGAAGGCAGCCTCGTAAAAGCAGACCTCCCCGGGAAAGAAGGTACAAGCCCGATCTCCCTCACCAGGCAAACGTATCCTCACCCGTTCTGGGTATTGAAACCTATCTCTAAAACGGCCCAATGTGTCTGCATCTAACCCACACGTCTCCTCTTGAGCATGAAAAGCCCTAATCTCCCTAGGTGAAGAAACGGCTGTATCTTCTTCCACCGGACCATCGCTAGACGATAGCCCAGTCTCGAGATCACTAGACCGTACTTCCGACATCCTTTTACCTCCCTTTACCAAACCCCCAAACCAATTAATTGATTGGCTGAGTACCGGAAACAACTCACCCACTACAACCCGCAAACTACAACCCTCAAAAACAAAGTTTTCGAGCAATGGAAGAAAAGCACTGGAAGTACCTAAAGAAGCCCCTAAGCGGGCAAATGCAAAAGAAACTGAGGGGCAGACCTCCCTAACCACAGAACTATCGACCATGAGAAACGGACACTTCAACCCCAAGAAGATTTCAAAAAAAAAAAATATATAAGGGAGGAAGGGAAAAGAAAATCAAAATCGTAATCATATCGTAACAGCAAAAGAAAGGAGAAGATAAGAAAGGGAACATACCTCGAAAAAGGGAAATGTAAGAAGCAGCACCACCACGTCGCAGAGAAGGTTCACAGAGGGGAAAATGGAGAAGATAACACTCAGAGCAATAATTAGAGATTGTGGGAGAAGTGGGAACAGGAAAAGTTTAAAGGAAGGAAAAACCAAAAGGCCCAAAAAACCGAAATTCAGCGGGAAATCCAAGGGTCGCATAGCACTGAATTACAACAAGCCACGCGGCCACGACACGTGTGGCGCCACCCATAAGCATTTAATACGGTCAACATCCCGAGAAGCACGTACAGCCCATGGACTCTTAAAATTCTGAGATCGTCCATACATGTAATGACGACCCCATAATTCGGGGGCAACTGGTGGGACAGACGACCCCTCGAGATCGTTAGAGAAGACGAGCCCATTTCTGAAGACGAACTCAGGCCAGTGAAACGGCACCCTTCAATGTAGTCATTTAAAGGGCCAGCCATGCATGCCGTTAATGCTCCCTTTAAGATTTACAGGCATTACCAAGCAGGGCATTAAAAGCTGCAACGGCTAGAGACTGCAGGGATATATAAAGCCTCCACCACATCAACCAAAGGGTAAGAAAACAATTCATCTTGAAAAAGACATTGTTGATTCATTTCCATTTCTTACAGAAATTCTTTACTAACTTAGGCATCGGAGGCGTGGTGGCAAGCACCACACTGGTGCCCATTTGAAGGATCGATATTCTTAATCCACAGGAGGACCACTGCGGAAAGGACGACTCCACTTGGACGCACATACGACGACTGACGACTTCGTCCGTCATCAGAGTGCATTAACAGGTTTTTCCATTAGCTATATTTAATTATTTTATATAAAATAAAATAGAAAAATCATAAAGGAAATTAAAAAAAAAATATGACGTGGTTGATGAGGTAGCTCAACAGGAGTACAGCAATATTAAATTCTACGTCTCAGCTTTTAGATATATATATTTTAACAATTACCTGAAATTAATCTCCAAAAAAACAATTATTTGAAATTAGAAAGAAGAAAATGAAAAGTTGAAATCAATTTGGGTAGCTGAATAATCAAATATTTGCATTTAGAACAAATGAATAGTAATATGTTGAATAGTAATAGAGTGCATTAACAGGTTTTTCCATTAGCTATATTTAATTATTTTATATAAATTAAAATAGAAAAATCATAAAGGAAATTAAAAAAAAATATATGACGTGGCTGATGAGGTGGCTCAACAGGAGTACAGCAACATTAAATTCTACGTCTCAGCTTTTAGATATATATATATATATATATATATTTATATAGATAGATGGAAGAGAATTAGAACATTTAAGTTAATTACCTTGTTTATACTATCGAGACCAAAATTAGTCATAATCTATATATATATATATATATATATATATATATCTAAAAGTTGAAGTATAGTATTTATTGTTGAAACTCTCTTAAAAAAAAAAGTTGAAGCATAGTATTTATTATTGCTACGTTTTTGTTGAGCCAAATAAGTAATCACATCATCCACCTATTTTCAACATTTTCTTTCTCCTTTTTAACTATTTTTCTCTTTAATAATTTTTCACCTTATAATTATATTTCCTCCAACATTTTCCCCTTATTTTTACATTTATATCTTCCCACCACTTTAAACCTTCACGTTACAATTCCTCATCCCTTTATCTTCCTTTTATTTTTACTATTCTTCTTCTCATTTTATTTACTATAAAATTTTCTATTATCTCTCCCACTCAATTCATATTTTTCCCACAGAAAAAAGGTGAATACTCTCTCTCTCTCTCTCTCTCTCTCTCTCTCTCTCTCTTTTAGTGGATTTTTAATTTTTTATTGCATCTTTAATCTAGGTTGATAATTTTTTTTGTTGAAGTTTACTTTGAGTTGATGTGATTTAGTTGTGTTTTATTTTGTTATCTTTATTCTTTTCTTTTCTTTTATTGTTAGATGTTATCTTATGACATTATATAATGATATATTCTTATAGCATGCTTGGAAAATTTTGTGTTTACAGCTATATATTTTCTTTTGAGTAACCTTGTACTTATTTTCTTTTATATAAACTAGATAATGTCGCGATGCATGTATATTTTTTAATTTCATTTGATAATAATTTTTGTGTTTTTTTTTTCTAAGACTCATATATAATATGCATTTTGTTATGTAGTATTTATGATATTTCCCCATACTATTACTGAATTCTTTAAAGCTCTATTTTCTTAATTCATATTTATAATTTTTCTTATCCGATGAGTAGTTTTGAACTAGATTGAGTTTTGTTTACTAATATAGATATATGAGATTGGAACTGCATAGTTCTAAATAAAGATGATGATGCCAAAAATCGTCAGTGAGTTGCGCAGTTCTCACGTGCTCTAGACAAAGCTTGCGAAACAAAAACGAAGAACCTACAGAGAGCACCAGTGTAGTGCTGGCCAAATACCCTTCGAAGGTTAAGTTAGAGAGAATTTCTACAATTCTAGAGTGCCAGAGCTGGAAAAAATTATGCGTACCTTGATTTGTGAGGGCTTTGGGGTTTTTATAGTAGTGTAGAGCTGACCTTCGTTTCTTGGTGGAGAAGGTATTTTCTTATAGAGAAGATTCTCATTAATACTCGTATTTTATGGGATCCTTTCTTTGTAGAGATTCCTTTGATTAGAGTTGGGCGTTGAATACAAGATATTTCCATGTATAGACATTTGTGGAGACCAAGTAAAGCCATGTTGGACCTGTCGGCCTTTTCACCCCCGTTGGCCACTTGCTTAGTCCAAAGGTTCTCTGTTGGCTTATGGAGGCGCCCGTCGGGTATCATGGTGGGGTCATCGGCTTATGGTGTCACTGCTTTTGTCCTTCTGTATATACACATGAAGCTCACGGGTCCGTAGGAACCGTCGGCCTCCTTGTGTGTCATACATTAAATCTTTTGCAAGAACACCCTTATCAAAAGAGAATACTAAAACTCAAGAAAATCTAAGCTAAAATTGAGAGAATTGATTTCATATTACTAAATAGATTTTACACAGGAGCTATGTCCTTTATATAGAGAAGCATGGTACACTAATTAACTTACAATCATAGATCAAAAATGTAATAACAAATTAAATAATTTGAAACTAATCTTAACAAATTGCAACAACTATAAGACCTCATAAAACGTCCTACCTCCACATCAAAATAAAAATGCAAGCCCCTTTTCCTGGTCATAGCTAATTAATATGCATTAGGATCAAATTGGTGTTAGGGGCTAGCAACAGTGAAGGGTTTAAGCTAAAGAACATTATTGTTGGTCTGGGTGTATTTGAGATGGGATGACATAATGATGAAAGACTATGAGTAAGTGTATATAAAGTAACAGAAGGGCAAGAGGTGAAAAGAGTTAGTGGAAATACAAAAAGTTTTGTGGGCGTGTGAGAGAGAGGGGGAAGTCCTAAAACAAACCCAAGGAAAAAAAATCCTTATCTTTTAAATTTTAATTAGTCCTTATCTCTAATGTTGGACTTGAGGAAGTCTTGAAATGATAAACCCAAGAAAATACAGAGTCCTTATCTTTTTAATTTTAATTAATCTTTATCTTTGATGTGGCACTTGAATATTAACTTGAGGGTATTTCAAATTTTTTCTCAAAGAGTGCACTACTTGGTAAAATCTCATGCTTTCCCGCATGAGGTCTTTGCTATTGATATTAATTGATTTGTTATTTCTCTCACCTACCGAAAAAGGTGATTATGATTACTCTCTCTCTCTCTCTCTCTCTCTCTCTATTATTTATTCTTTCTTGCAACTCAAAAGAGATAAATTTTTGTATTTTTTTTTATCTCTACTTTGGGTTGATACATTTTGATGGTATGCTTTTTGAGTTCCCCCATCATATGTACTCTCTCTCCCTTTAAAAGTTTTAGTTTGAGTTAATTCTTAGATATTTTTGAAGTGAGAATTTGAGTAATGTAATCTACATGGCTATGTATTTGAATGTGACAATCAATTATTGGAGTAATATCATGAAACTTAAAAAAAATTAGTTGAACAAAAAAAAAAAAAAACAAAAAAGGAAATCATAACACACTATAAAAAAATTAGGAATAGACCACTTTAAAAAAGAATAATATCACTCAAACACACCAAACTTTGTAAAAAAAAAAAAAAAAACCAAAATAATAGAAGGATATATTTGTAGAGATAAAGAGATGAAAAATACTTTTAGAAATAATTCAAATTGTGAAGAGACCAAATTATCTTTAATAAATTTTTGAAATAATTATATATTATACCATATTACAAAATAATTATATATTCTCATGTATTGCGCGGGTCCGCAACTAGTTTAATTTTGAAGTTAAAGCACAAGGTAAATATTGAAGTGATGCAAAAGATAGGAAGTTTCCTGGATAGTCATTTATAACAAAACTAAATTCACAACAAATCAACTAAATGCTAAAATATCCATCAAGCTCTTATTGCATTCCTTATAAATTTATAACATTTAGTGAAGGTAGAAATGTTCTGCTAATTAAAACCTAGTAGGGAGAGTTGTAGTGTTTCTTCTCATGAAATTCTTGGTGATGCATACTGAGGCATAGATTATCATCATCATCATAGTTATTGGATGAATACTGAGGCAGAGATTAATTGTAAAGAACATTGAAGGATGTACTGTACTTTTTCTAAGTAGTAACAATCATTCAAATTTTACCTGTTGCAGAAACAGAAAATGAAATGAAACTTGGTTCTGTTCTATGGCAAAATCAAAATCTCTGCAACCCTTTGGCAGCCAGCAAAATCATGAACTCCGCAAAGCTAAACGTGCCAGTGGAAATCACCATTATCAATCAACAACATTATGATATTGTCATAACCATAATTAAAATGAACAAAAACCAAAATGCCAAAAGATCCAAAAAAGAAAAGTCATTCAGGAAAGTGTAATACACTAAAACGATCAAAAGGATACTGAAACTGCTAACTCAGTATTATCCTACATAAAAGTTTTGCTTTAAAGTCAAAATAATAAGTTTTAAAGGTATTTGTATTTAAAATATGCTAATTATTGTTGCATATATTGAGTTATACACCGTTGTGCACTTTTCAGCTGCAATTGTGTTTAAAACATGATTTCAATGTGTCCTTTTCACACAGTTAGTAACTATCACCGCTCTTTAAAATATATTCCAACAAGAATGAATTTGGCTTATACCTCTTCAAATGGTCACATACACAGACTATATTATATTGACACAGAAAGCTTCCGGCTTCTCTTTAGAGTTGCATTGCATATATAGTGCAATGTATTGGCTTCTCCCCACTAATAAAAGGGGAAGTGAAACTATAGAGATATGAAACTATAGAGTTCTTAGTGGACCATACTCTCTTAACTAAATTCCAATGTGTCCTAGTTTAAATATAGGCATAAAAGCATTGAAACTTTGAGAGCTAACATGTATGACTTCTTTGCAGTCACGGCAGTTCCCCTCTTAGTAGGTCTGTTACATTACACATACATGCAAATGCAGCTTTTGACGAAGGACAACTCGAACAAAACTGAAACAACAATAACATAAAGGGATATGACCTAGGAGTCAGCACCTAGGCCTTGCTTGGATTCAGCACCAAGCGGGGAAACCACTAGGAGTCATCACCTAGGGTAGACCTGGAGTCAGCACCAGACCAAAGAAAGACCAAACGACCATTTTTTTTCATTCATCAAAATATCAACTAACTTCTTAAGGAGTACAATAGGTTGTTTATAAAGGATTACTAAACCCTAGTTCTAATTGGCTAGGAAACCCTAATTGCCTTATTACGAAAATAACCTTGCTTCCAAATTAAAATATTAATAGTCTAATAAACTACTAGGACCTAAAACATAAAAAATACAATTGACTTGCAAACATAAATAATACTAAATAAAAATCTTCTTGCGTCTCTCGCATCATTCTCCTCTGGTTGGAGAAAACTCGACCTCGAGTTTTAAAGCATTGAAGGATTAGGATGCTGACAAATAACACTTGCTTCAAGTCTGGAATCACCTTAGGGAGCACAGGGAAAAAAAAAAAACCTTGAATTCCACCACATCAAACTCATTTGGAATAACAAAATCAATGTGTGGAATCAGTACAATCTCGTCTTGAATCTTATGAACCATAGGAAGCACTGTGGTTTTAACCTCTTCGACGTCACCAAGATGTAGATCTTCAAGGACTGTGGAGGGTTGATTAGAAGCACGTTCAACAACTTCAACTTTCACATCATGTGCACCCTCAAGCTTGTT
Source organism: Lithocarpus polystachyus (assembly GCA_033629205.1). Lineage (NCBI taxonomy): Eukaryota > Viridiplantae > Streptophyta > Magnoliopsida > Fagales > Fagaceae > Lithocarpus > Lithocarpus polystachyus. Next base: position 36,746,428 of record CM066173.1, on the reverse strand, counting down.
AGGTAGTTTTTGAGTGGGTGCCATTATCCTTTCTAACTGGGCATTAATCCTAGTGATTATTTCCTCCCTCAATGTCCACGAAATAGATGAAAAATTCTTGTAAGTTCGTTTAGACCTCTTAAACCCAACAGATTAACCTAGAGAATTAGCCAAGTGATCAACTTAGGTAATTTAAACAAAACTAGGTTAACACAAATAAATTAAAAACAATAAAGCAGCGGAAAATAAAGAACACAAAGATCTGATGACCCAGGAAAACCAAACCGGTAAAAAACCTGGGGAGGATTTAACCTAGCTATCCTCAAGGTAAAACCAAATTCACTATGAAAGAATCGAAGTTTACACAATAAGACTTAGACCACTAACATCTTATTGCTACCCAGTGTAGGAAACTTACTACCACGACCACGTGACAGCTCCGAGATCCATGGACTCCTTTCCTTGAATTCTTCAGCAATCCACAAGCGCACCTGCTTGTATATCTTTAAGTTCTCTTGATTCAGCAACTGTATGATTTACCAACCTCTTGACATGAATCTAGAGTTTGGAAACCCTGAGTGTATGTGAAGGTAAACACCTCTAGATCTCACAATGAGATTCACAAACACAGCATTCAGAACCCTAAAAACGTGGCTAGGGTTTTCTCTTATATACCTAGGGCAAAACATAAAACCCTATACATTAAATGGGCTTGGGCTGAGTTGGGAATTTTCTGCAGAAAAACATTTTGCTCGATTTTCGATCGGTTGAGTCTAATTCTCGATCGATCGAGTCAGGAAGAAAGCAGTCAACTCGATTCCAACTTTACATAAAAAGTCATACTTTGAGCAAGTCTAATACACAACTTAAAGAATGTTTTGATCATGGTTTGCCAACATTACAAATTGAAGTTCTAATACATTAGTTCCTAATTCTTAGAACCTAACAAACTCCCCCTTTGGCAATTCGTGACAAAACACAGACTTAACAAAAAGCTCAAAGTTTACAAAATGAAACAGCCCATTACAAAATAAAAAAACCACTTAAATAATTCAACCTAACTACTATCTAACAGTTGCAAAATAGACAGCAGCACGACTGAATCAACTGTATATTCCTGTAACACTTAACAAACACATAAATGCATGTGTGAAAAATACAAGGAATATAAAAAATAACTTCTTGATTTCACATGACACAAAATAAAGAGATATATCATGAATAAACATCATAAATATAAATCAATAAGCAAAGTAGCATAGTGAAACAAGAAACATATACAACAAAATGTATCTCAACAAAAAAATCTCCTAATCAAGAGCAAAAAAAAAAAAAAAAAAATGTAAATACAAAGTGAAGCATCTAGATACAATCTGATAACTCCACAAGCTCAAATAGTGTCACAGTAAGATACAAAACTCAAAACTCCTCCTAAGACAAAAATCTCCTCTACAAAACTGGAACTCCTCAATAGAATGCACTCCCCCTTTTTGTGACGAATTGCCAAAGGGCACTCATTCATCATCAAAAAGAGGCGGCGGAGGAGAACGACAAATACTCGCCAAATCCGCTCTCAAAGCTCAAAGCTCATCTAGAACATCCACCAGAAGCTGACCATGAGCTGCCTGAACGGTCACGACAGTGTCCAGAGTCCGACGAATATCAGCAACATCCGAAGGAGAAGGTGGAGGAGCATCATCAGCAGCAGCAGCAGGAACAGCAGATGTCTCAGCTGCAGGAGCATCTGTAGAAGAAGAAGGGGGTGGAGTGACACCGGAAGGCTCTACCCTAGGACGCTTAGAGCTAGCTCGAAGTTGAGCAGCCCTTTGCCTCAAAAAGGTAGCACTTATAGAAGCAATGACATGTACAGGCTCAGAAGCAGGAAAATCACCTAAATCGAGAAAAAGGAGAATCCTATGAATAAAAATGGGAAAGAATAAAGTATGAGCCGTAGAACTAGACCGATGTACCTCGTTCAAAGAACGAAGGAACAAATGAGGAAAACTGATAGGAGCATCAGTAATAAGGGCATACAAAAAGATACACCTCTCAAGAGGGATGGTGTGGAGATGAGAAATAGGCCACAAGGAATGACAAGCAATCCTAAAGAAAAGGTAATGAAGCTCAGAAAGCTCAGCAAAAGTGATCCGAGGATCAGAACCCCATTGGATAGAAGACCTAGTGATGTATGACATAACATCATCTAGAGGTGGAGACTCCTCATAAGGAAAAACGGGATGGTCAACAATCGGCACCCCAAGAGCATCAGACGCCACCGAAGGGGTAATGTGATACTCTACACCTCGTAACCAAACCTTGACTAAGGTGTTGATATCATAGATATGGATAGAGAGGTTCGAATAGAACTCTCTAATCAAGGTGGCAAGAGGAGGAGGATGCTCAAACTCGAGCAAAGATAACCAACCCTGACGCTCAAAGTTACGTCTCACCTCAGGATCTACCTCATCTAGTATGACCCTACGCTCAGCCCAAATATGACGCCTAAGATTAAGGGTCTCATAGGTCACTTGGTTCGACTCACTAGGGAACCGATCACTATCGAATGAAGGTGAAGGGTCAAAAGTCCTATGGGCTCTAATTTTCCTAGGCATGGTGCTAAGGAAAGCAAAGAGAGACACAGATAGAGAAGAGCAAAAACAAAAACCAAGGGCAGAGTGCAAGTTAGCACAACATAAAAATATAGAAATATCAATTCTATATGATGCGTGAACAAAATATGCAAATGATGCATAAACTAATGCAGTGACATGTTAAAATATAATCCAAATTAACAAAATTGACTTGAGCATGAGTTTTAAAATAAAAATACCCAATTTTGAAAAACCCAATTTTCAAAACACAACAAATTGAAAAATTGATCATCACAATAGTTAAATAACACAATATAATGATCAAATTAATCAATCTAACAAGTCAATTTCATCAATTTTAATCAAATTGAACAAAATTCCCAAATTTATCAATATTTAGCCCTAGATTTTCAAATTTCTCACAAAGCATCAAATTAATCAAATTAAACCATATATAGTGCTTGTATATAGTGTCCCCACAAAAACTCATGATTCATTTGAAAAAGAAAGAGCCAAAATCAAACCCAAAAATACCAAAAACCGAAATGGCAAAAATAACCCAAAAATGCATAAACATGAAAATAAAATCAAAAGAGAGGGCAAAAATGTCTTACCGGCCTTGGGAGAGAGAGATTATGCAAAAAGAATGGAGGAAAACGCCAAAAACAGCAAAAATTTCTTTGATCGGTTGGTGAGGAGACAAAAGTGTTTGAAAAGGTTTGAAAAGGTGAAGAACCACGTGAGAAAAGATCCTTTTTTAAAAACACTCAGCCCGATTTTCGATCGATCGAAAAACAGATTCGATCGGTCGAAAATCCTTCGATTTGATTAAAATTGATGAAATTGAGAACCGATCGAAACACACAGAGGCTTTACTGAGATTTTAAAAACAATTTCGATCGATCGAAAAATAGACTCAATCGATCGAAATTCTGGAAAAATTGATTTTTCAAAACACAAACAATTTCAGTGCTGAAAATTTTCAAAACATTAGATTTTATGAATAGAATGCATGAGTATGAGATGAAATGTTTTTTAAAAACCCATGTTTGTAACCCAGATCTCTCAAAGCAAGATTTTCTCTTAATATCCCTCAACCAATTAAACAGGCAAACATGTTCAGCATCAATTTCCAGAAATATTCAAACTTGGTTGGTTAGACTAAAAACACACAAAGACATGTACACAGTTTAGCAAAGAATAACTTGTGTAGTGTGTGCAACTAGCATAAGCTTGAGAAACATGTGAGGTGATATGCACATAGTAATCAATCACAATTTCTACAAAATCCATCACATGAATTTGAAAGAGACTATTACTTAAAGAGTTACATCATATAACTCTCACATCTCCTAGAATAAAAGCTTGCAATCATGTAAGTTTCTTGATTTGCCTCAAAATTAATATTCAAATTAATTGATTAGAAACTTAATAATATAGCCGGGATAATGTACACACCATTTTTATGAATTATGTGAAATTATTATAGCCCAATAATGTACACACCAATTTTAGTTAGAGGCTACACCTTATGTTCTTTTTGTGCATGTGCTACACTTTCTCGAGCACAAAATCTTACGATATGCACTAAGGTGTTCATGATTGGCTAATAAACAGTGGTGAGATGGTTATTTATGCCTTTCTCAATAAGACCAAGTCCGACAATCAAAGACATAAGACTTCAAGATCAAGATCATGTGATCAACAAATATAGCATTTTCCCACACAACATGCACAACAAAACTTCAGCTAGTAAAGTGCAATAGAAATAAGTGCATCAAGGCTAAACAAGATACATTCACATGTTATGCAAAATTTGATTGACCAACTTTGTCTTCAAGTTCAAGGAAAAAATTGCAAAAACACAATTTGCAAATTTTTTTTTTATATATATAAATAAAAGAAACAAATATCTTAGAATGAAATGCATGAATGTTATGCAATGCAAATCCTAGAAACAAATGTCACAAAAGATAGAGCAATGAAGTACAAGGACCATGTCAGATAGACTCAATTAGGTCGAGCCTTTTGTATCCAAAACTTTTTAGATGCAACTCTTGCATTGGAGTTATGATTCACATTAGAATTCTGAGTAATTCCAAGATTGGAATAAAGGTTTAAAGCCTTTACCAATTCACCAATAAGTACCATAGGATCATGTGCTTGGGGCACAGGTACTTTCGGTTTATTTGCTCGCTTTGCAGCTTGCAACTTAAAACAATTTGGACGAATGTGTCCAGACTTTCCACAAAAGTGACAAACCCATGCAGGCTTATCATGCAACTTGCCCTTAGAAGAAGTAGAAGCTCTAGAATGAGAAGCTTGGAAATCAACCCTAATCTTTCTAGGTGGAGTAACATCTACAGATTTGATAGGTTCACTCACCAAGGGTTTAACAATCTCACTCTTAGGAGGTTCAGAAGAGGGAACAAATTTAGTGGAAGAAGGTTCAGGCACGGAGATGCTATCCACAAAACCTAAGCCAGTTTTATCAGAGGGAGACTTTTGAACACTCAACATGTGATCAAGTTTGGAGCTTGCAGACCTATTAGTTTGTTCTCTAGCAACAGATAATTCAAGTTCCAAACATTTGACTTTATCAAGTAAAAGCATGTTCTCAGTTTTCACATTATTCAAAAGCTCATTTGCATCAAACAATTTCACAAGTAAATTTTTCTTTTCAAGTTCAAGAGATGCAATTTTCTTTAAGCCTAAATCAACATTCATGGCATCCTTTGTAGCAACTTTGCAAAGTTTATTATAGGCTTCCTGTAAATCTGCATCTTCAGAGAGTTCCCCATCAGAAGGGTTCTCTTCAACAGATACGCTTTCATTAACTACAGTAGTAGCAGTGAAAGCAATGAAGTTTCCTTCCTCATCACTAGCGGACTCATTGTCAGAAACTTCATCATCACTAAGGGTTACAACAATAGCCTTACCTTTAGACTTCAAGTATGTAGGACATTCAGATTTCACATGACCATACCCTTGACATCCATAACATTGTTGGCCCAAAGAATTGTTAGAAGGTTGACCTACTTTCTCTTTAGGTTTTTCAGTGTTGTTAACCTTAGTGGGATCATTCCTCCTAAAATTTCTAGGTTCAGCAGTGTTCTTGCCTCTTGCCCTTCTGTTGTTGTTTCTAAGACAATTTCTAAAGGTCTTGGCAAGATAGGCAATCTCTGTAGCAGAGAGTTCATCATCAAATCCATCATCCTCAACATCATCAACAGACTTAAGAGCCATTGATTTGGATTTGTTTGTCTTGGGTGGGTCCAACTCATAAGATTGAAGAGATCCTACAAGTTCATCAACAGGGATGGAGTCCACATCCTTGCTTTCAGTGATGGCAGTCACTTTGGGTCTAAAGTCCTCAGTCAAAGATCTAAGAATCTTCCTAACAATTTTAGGTTGATCATAGATTTCACCCAAATTATATGCAGAGTTAACAATATCATTTAATTTAGCATAGAACTCATCAAAAGATTCATCATCATTCATTCTAATGCTTTCAAATCTAGTAGTTAACTGCTGCAATTTATTTATCTTAACTGCCTTTGTGCCTTCATGCACAGTCTGGAGGATTTTCCAAGCGGTATGAGCAACCTTAACATTAGAGATCCTTTTAAATTCCTCTATGGAAACAGCATTGAAAATAGCATTCATAGCTTTGCTATTGAAAGCGGCTGCCTCCTTTTGAGAAGTTTGCCACTCACTCACAGGAGTAGTGGGCTTCTCCCATCCGTACTCAACGGAGTTCCAGACTCTCTTATCAATGGATTTCAGGAATGCTTTCATCCTTAGTTTCCAATAAGCATAATTGTTTCCATCAAAGTGAGGTAGAACAACAAGAGAGTGTCCGTATTCCATGACAATAGAGGTCAAGGATCAGCTTAAAGATCAAAGGATCAAAAACAAAAGCTACCCGCTCTGAAGCCACTTGTAAGTTCGTTTAGACCCCTTAAACCCAACAGATTAACCTAGAGAATTAGCCAAGTGATTAACTTAGGTAATTTAAACAAAACTAGGTTAATACAAATAAATCAAAAACAATAAAGTAGTGGAAAATAAAGAACACAAAGATCTGATGACCCAGGAAAACCAAACCGGTAAAAAACCTGGGGAGGATTTAACCTAGCTATCCTCAAGGTAAAACCGAATTTACTATGAAAGAATCGAAGTTTACACAATAAGACTTAGACCACTAACATCCTATTGCTACCCAGTGTAGGAAACTTACTACCACGACCACATGACAGCTCCGAGATCCACGGACTCCTTCTTTCCTTGAATTCTTCAGCAATCCACAAGCGCACCTGCTTGTATATCTTTAAGTTCTCTTGATTTAGCAACTGTATGATTTACCAACCTCTTGACATGAATCTATAGTTTGGAAACCCTAAGTGTATGTGAAGGTAAACACCTCTAGATCTCACAATGAGATTCACAAACACAGCATTCATACCCCTAAAAACGTGGCTAGGGTTTTCCCTTATATACCTAGGGCAAAACATAAAACCCTATACATTAAATGGGCTTGGGCTGAGTTGGGAATTTTCTGCAGAAAAATGTTCTGCTTGATTTTCGATCGGTCAAGTCTAATTCTCGATCAATCGAGTCAGGCAGAAAGTGAACAGTAAATTCTGCAGTCAACTCGATTCCAACTTTACATAAAAAACCATACTTTGAGCAAGTCTAATACACAACTTAAAGAATGTTTTGATCATGGTTTGCCAACATTACAAATTGAAGTTCTAATACATTAGTTCCTAATTCTTAGAACCTAACAATTCTGATTTGCCTTTCTTACAATAGCAAAAAGTGAACTAAGAAGATCCAAGGAAATGTCTTCACTTTCATTTATGACCAGACTCATAATTGTTTCCATGGCTGAAAGTACAGCAGGTGGATGATTGGACCTAATCATCTTCAAGAAACTTTGAAACATCTCAACGACCAATGCATCACACTCAAGATCCGACATCACCAAGCATAACTTGACCTTTGCAATGGTATCAAGAATTGAAGTCACCTTCTTATAAGAGTGAGTAGACACATGAGACATATTTTTAAATGCTGCCACAATCAATTGGAATATTTCCTTCATTTGCTCATCCTCTTATGGGGCATCTGGTGCTGTTATTCTTTTAATCTCAATAATGCAAGATACAACTGAAACCTTCACATCCATTTTAGCATATCTCAAAAGTTTATTATTGATCAGAGCCTTTACTGAGGGAAAAAGTGCACCTCGCACTGATTTGAATGGTACTTGCTCCACGTATGTTAACAAACTTTCAACTTGATCAAGAAGAGTAAGGAGGTCATCAATGGAGGAAGGAGGGTTAAGGAGTCTATTCCCAGCCTCCTTAAGCTGCTTCTCAAGTTCACTATGAAAGGAAGTCATTTTTCAGCTTAAACTTGGGAGTCACAAAACACCGATATGGAAAATTTCTACGAAGTTGAAGAACACTTGATGTGCATGGGTTGGATTCTGGGTTTAATGGGTTAATATGACTGCTTATATGTTTTTTAAATTTAGCCAGGGTGGGTTTTGCAATGGATGGGTATAAAGCTAGGCTTGGGGTCGTGTTAATGAAATGGGTTCGGTCATTGGCTTGTGTGACTGTGTACAATGAGTTTATTGTTTGGGTTGGGTCAGGTAGTTTAATGGGTTTCAATTTGATTTCTTTATTTCAGATGGGCTAGGTTAAGTTGTTCTTAGTGGGAAAACAATGTGGGGGTTGCAAATTAAAAATGATTGGGAAGAGTTTGAATAGAAAATAAGGTGCTGGTTTAGGGGCTGTACTGGGTTACCAGAACAAAACTTAAAACAAAAATCTAGGTGACAAATTACCTTTTAGATGGGGTTGAAGGGTTGCTGGTGGACTTGCGACGGCACGACGGCGAGCAAGTGATGGTCATGGCAGCATGAGACAAGGATGGAAGGGATCGAAGCTGCTGGCTATGAGTCTGCAACTGGGGCTTGTGAGTGTGTATAGCGGTAGTCATAGCGGAAAGTGAGAACCGATGGAGGTGGATCTCCAGCACGAGGAAGACCAAAAATTGATGAACCAAGGTCAGCGGTAATAGAACTTCTTTGTCTTCGTGATTGCAACTGGTTTGGTGATTTGAGTATGGGCTTAGGATCTGTGGCCATTGGGTTGGGGTCTTGAAGTGATTGGGATGTTGGTGTCAAATTGTCAATGGTGGCAAATATGGTGGTGGTGCTGGCAGGATTTTTTTTGTGGGGTCTTCTAGTGGTGGTAAGAAGCAACAGTGATTAGGACTTCTAATGGGTTGTGACGGTGGTTCAACATTTTTTTTTTTTTGATTTTTTTTTTGTTTCTGGATTGATTGTGATGATGCTTCAAATAGATCGGTGTTTGCTCTGATACCAAATGTGACGCAGGACAATCCGAACAAAACTGAAACAACAATAAAATAAAGGGATATGACCTAGGAGTCAGCACCTAGGCCTTACTTGGAGTCAGCACCTAGGCCTTGCTTAGAGTCAGCATTAAGCGGGGAAACCACTAGGAGTCAGCACCTAGGGTAGACCTAGAGTTAGTGTGAGAGACCGCGCCCCCGGCCCCCTTTTTTATAGGTGTGTTGGGCCAAACCCACGTGAATGGGTGGAGTCGTGTTATTGCCTCTCAAAATGGAGGTTCGACTAGTAATATTTTCCCCTTTAGATTAAGGGTTTTACAATGAAGTCGCCACTTATTTAATTATTGGAAAAATAAGAAAACCGTAATTGAAAAATTCCTCATTTTATTAATTTGAAATTGAATTTACATTGATCATAGGAAAATTACATGGCTTTGGTCCTAGATACAATCTAAGATAAAGTACATGGCTTTGTTTCCTAGTTACAATCTAGAAATTGAAAATTACATGGATAAGCATTGGTCTACTAACCCTTGATCTAAGCTCGGAGGCTATGTTACAAGGCGGGAAGGTGTTAGGCACCCACCTTACCCGGTGAAACCGGTCTTCTAGACTATGGTGGCCAACATTCATATCATATCATCCAATATGTCAATCAATTTACATGTTGAATTTAAAGTGTGTGCATGTGATAAACCCTAATTCAATTTATTAAGTATTGCATTTTGATTGAAAAATAATTTCTAGTGAATGTGTGTGAATGGAGATAACCTAGATTCAAGGATTTGAAAGAATTATGAAATAAACATGTTTTTCATATTTTTTATGTGGATTTAAGATTAAACTAGTGTAATGCATGAACATGTGATGAACAACCAAGAACATATGAAGAACACATAAGAACATTTAAGAACATTCAAACATATTCAAGGGAATTTAAATAGTTGCTATCATGCTTTTAATCCTAAATTCTCATCATGGCAATATAAAAAAAAAAGGTTAGGGAAAGGAATTATACCTTCATGAAAGATCCATATGGTGTAGGAGGAGACTCTTGGTAGAGATCTTAAGGGTGGAGGAAAAGAAGAGCTAGGAGAGGGAGAGTGAGTCTCACTCAATACCTTGAGTCTCAAGAAGACCAAGATATGACAAGACTACTTAACTTTACTAGAACTCAATAGAGGAGAAGAGAGGGGGTTTTTGTGTCGGAATGAAGGAGAGGGGGGTTTATATAGTAGTGGTGGAGGAAATATGAATGGAAGGCCATTTAATGAGGGTTGAAAAAGAATCATGAACCTAGACCTCATTTTAGCCTTTGGGGAAATCTTGTGCATTAAATGAAAAGATTGGTAGGAGTGGGGAGCAAGCCAAAATTCGGTTTTCCCGTAGCTGCTGTAACAGCCTGTAGAGCCAACTTCGAAAAATCATATCTGACTCAATTCTGATCGGAATTGGCTCGTTCTTGTGCTCAAATTGAAGCTCCGGATGTCTAGTTTTTGGAAAAATTAACCTCATTCACAGATTCAAAATATTCTGAGAGATATTGATGAAATGGTGAGCAGAGGTTATTTGTTAGAAAATGGTTTCAGCACAATTAACATTAATATGTCCCAAATTAGCTCCCAATTAGCATTAAATGGCTCCAATCACTCCCATTTCAGACTTAATTGGTTCCAAATTTACCTTAATTAAAAGATAATTGCACAAATTACTCATTGAATAATTAATGTTTAACTATCTAATTAATTAGGTGTATGCAACCTCACCATAAAATGTAGTCCTAACTAATCAAATTATGACACATCATTAATCTCAAATTGATTACAAATATAACCAATTGGAATCAATTGTTCATAATCACATATAGTCGGACTCAATTTGTGATAGTGCATCTCGACCATTAAAACTTGATTTGATGATAACTTTCAATCTGATGGTCCAATTAGGGCTTATGACCAGTCGATTTGATCGTTACAACATCAAGATCATTTTGGTGAAATGAGATTAAGGATCAAGATGCATATTTCCAAAGCGAAATTACCCTTTTACCCTCCATGTGAGGTTAAATGCAGGTTGCAAAATGGGGTGTCAACAGTTAGCACCAGACCAAAGAAAGACCAAACGACCATTTTTTTTTTCATTCATCAAAATATCAACTAACTTCTCAAGGAGTACAATAGGTTGCTTGTAAAGGATTACTAAACCCTAGTTCTAATTGGCTAAGAAACCTTAATTGCCTTATTACGAAAATAACCTTGCTTCCAAATTAAAATATCAATAGCCTAATAAACTACTAGGACCTAAAACATAAAAAATACAATTGACTTGCAAACATAAGTAATACTAAATAAAAATCTTCTTGCATCTCCCACATTAGCTTTTGGAAGAATATAATGTGGCCGCTGCCGTAGCAGCCATGCAATATTTAAGACAAAAGAGTATATAGTATGTGGTGCCGTTTACTTTTTCAGAATCCTAAAATAGAGTAACTTGTTCTCCAAGTCTAGTTTCTTTGGGTGAGTTGTGTGGGGACTTTGTGATGAAAGCAATGGATAATCACACCATAACTATAGTATTTTCCTTGTACTTAATCATCTACATTTTTCCGATAACATCCCTTCTAGCTAGTTTGGGGAGAGAGAGAGAGAGAGAGAGTATTAACCTTTTTTTTTTTGCAATGAACAACTTGAAAGGAGTAGAGGGAGAGAAGTGGGAATGAAGTAAAAAGAAATTTATAAGAAAATTTAGAAGGAAGAAGAAGAGTTGAAAAATTTAAAAGACAATGATTGAGAAAATTTCAAAAATATAGAATTTAAGAAGATGGAGAAAATTTTTAAAATTTATAAAGTAATGAAATGAAAATTTAAAAAAGATAATGATTGGAGGAGATGAAAGATTGAACTATGAAAACAATGGTTGAAGGTGAAAGGTTGAATAAAATAAAAATTGCAAAAAATAAAAAATAAGAAACGATGCTAATGACGTGGTACAATCTACTTCGTTCACTTCAGTCCAATTTGGTCCACTTCGATCCATTCCAGATTATAGGATAAGTTTTAGTTATCGTAATAATCTACTTAAGAAAATGAGAATTTTAATAATAACTTTATACTTAAAAAATTTTAGTTGTATCAAAAGAAATTAGGAAAATATAATGCGTATTAACAATATATAGAAGAATATAGATCATTTCAAAAAAAAAATAATAATATCAAAAAAAAAACATAAAAATTTATAAAATTATATATTTGTAAAAATAGAGTGATGGAAATTACTTTTTGAAATTGTTTAATTTTATAGGAAGAACAAATTATTTACAATAAAATTTAGAGAATAAATTATACATATTCAGTATAAGTTTGTTATTAGTTTTGATTATCATGATTATCTCCTTTAAGGGGATGAAGAATTTGAATAATTTATTTGAAACATAAAACATAGAATAATATAACATAATTTTGAAGAATATGAGTACTTTATAGGAATAATATCAATCAAACACACCCAAAAAATAATAGATTTATATATTGGTAGAGATAGAAAGATGAAAAATAATTTTAGAATTTGTTTAATTTTTAGGGACGACAAAATTATCTTCAACAAATTTTAGAGAAAAAATTATACATTATTTTACAATTACAAAATGATTATATATTCTCACGCATCGTGTGGATCTGTGACTAGTTTAATTTTAAAGTTAAAGCACAAGGTAAATATTGAAGTGATGAAAAGATAGGAAGTTTCCTGGATGGTCATTTATTACAAAACTCATGTCACAACAAATCAACTAAATGCTAAATATCTTTTTTGATACAAGATAGAATTTCTACTATAGTCTAATTTAACTGTATGTGTGTGTGAAGCTCCATCCTAGAGACTTGAAACTCGACCCTTGTCCCCCACACCCCACAAGCACTTATACTTGTGGAGTGACCAAGGGTGCGCGGTGGTTAAATGCTAAAATATCTATCAAGCTCTTATTGCTTCCATATAATTAATAAACATTGTGAAGGAAGAAATGTTCTACTAATTAAAACCAAGTAGGGAGAGTTATAGTGTTTCTGCTCATGAAATTCTTGGTGAAGCACTATTATTTATTATCATCATCATCATCATCATAGTTATTAGATGAATACTGAGGCCTGAGATTAATTGTGAAGGACGTACAGGGATTTACTGTACTTTTTCTAAGTAATAACATTCTTTCAAATTTTACCTGTTGCAGAAACAGAAAATAAAATGAAATTTGATTCTGTTCTTTGGCAAAATCAGAATCTCTGCATACCTTTCGCAGCCACCAAAATCATAAAATCTGCAAAGCTAAACCTGCCTATGGAAGTTACCATTATCAATCAATAAACATTACGATATTTGTCATAACCATAATTAAAATGAACAAAAACCAAAATGCTGAGAGATCCAAAAAAGAAAAAATATTCAGGAAAGTGTAATACATTAAAACGATCAAAAGGATACCTAAAACTGCTAACTTAGTATTATCCTACATAAAAGTTTTTCTTTAAAGTAAAAATAATAAGTTTCAAAGGCAGTCGTATCAAAAATATGCTAACTATTGTTGCACACATTGAGTTATACACTGCTGTACGCTTTCCAGCCGAAAAATCATGTTTAAAACATGATTCAACATGTCCTTTACACAGTGTGTAACTATCACCGCTCTTTAAAATATATTCCAACAAGAATGAATTTGGTTTATACCTCTTCAAAGGTCACATACACTAGCTGTATCATATTGATCTTGAAAGCTCCCGGCTTCTCTTTAGAGTTGCATTGCATATATAGTGCAATGTATTGGCTTCTCCCCACAAATAAAGGGTGTTAGGTTCTAAGGAATTAGGAACTAATGTATTAGAATTTTAATTGGTAATGTTGGCAAACTATGATCAAAACAATCTTTAGTCTTGTTTTTAGACTTGCTCAAAGTATGTCTTATTATGTAAAGTTGGAATCGAGTTACTGTAGAATTCACTGTGCAGATCTGTCAGACTTGATCGATCGAGAATTAGACTCGATCAATCGAAAGTCGTGCAGATCGTTTTTCTGCAGAATTTTCCAACTCAGTCCTACCCCATTTAACGTGTAGGGTTTTATGTTTTGCCCTAAGGGAAAACCCTAGCCACATTTTTAGAGTTCTAATTGCTGTGTTTGTGAATATAATTGTTAGATCTAGAGGTGTTTACCTTCACATACACTTAGGGTTTCCAAACTCTAGATTCATGTCAAGAGATTGGTAATCATACAGTTGCAAAATAAAAGAGCTTCAAGATATCAAGCAGGTGTGCTTGTGCTTTGCTGAGAATTCAAGGAAAGAAGGAGTCCGTGGTTTCGGAGCTGTCACGTGGTTGTGGTAGTAAGTTTCCTACAGGCAGATAGCAATAGGATGTTAGTGGTCTAAGTCTTTATTGTGTAAACTTCAATTCTTTCATAGTGAATTCGTTTTACCTTGAGAATAGCTAGGTTAAATCCTCCCCAGGTTTTTACCGGTTTGGTTTCCTGGGTCATCATATCATGTGTTCTTTATTATTCCGCACTTTTGCATGATATGATATATTTGTGTTAACCTAGTTTTGTTTAATTTACCTAAGTTAATCACCTGGCTAATTATCTAGGTTAATCTATTTGGGTTTAAGGGGTCTAAACTTCTTACAAGTGGTATCATAGCGGGTAACTTTTTGTTTTTGATCCTTTGATCTTTGAGCTGATCCGTGACCCCTGTTGTCATGGAACACAGACACTCTTTTGTTGTTCCACCTCATTTTGATGGAAACAATTATGCTTATTGGAAAGTAAGGATGAAAGCATTCCTGAAATCTATTGATGAGAGAGTCTGGAACTCTGTTGAATATGGATGGGAGAAGCCCACTACTCCTGTGAGTGAGTGGCAAACTTCTCAAAAAGAGGTAGCTGCTCTCAATAGCAAAACTATGAATACTATTTTCAATGCTGTCTCTATGGAGGAATTTAAGAGAATCTCTAATGTTGAGGTTGCTCATACTGCTTAGAATATCCTCAAGATTGTGCATGAAGGCACAAAAGCAGTTAAGATTAATAAGTTGCAGCAATTGACTACTAGATTTGAAGGCATTAGAATGAATGATGATGAATCTTTTGATGAGTTCTATGCTAAACTGAATGATATTGTTAATTCTGCATATAATTTGGGTGAAATCTATGATCAACCTAAAATTGTTAGGAAGATTCTTAGATCTTTGACTGAGGATTTTAGACCCAAAGTGACTACCATCACTGAACGCAAGGATGTGGACTCCATCCCTGTTGATGAACTTGTAGGAACTCTTTAGTCCTATGAGTTGGACCTACCCAAGACTAACAAATCCAAATCAATGGCTCTTAAGTCTGTTGATGATGTTGAGGATGGTGGATTTGATGATGAACTCTCTGCGATAGAGATTTCCTATCTTGCCAAGAACTTTAGAAACTTTCTTAGGAACAATAACAGAAGGGCAAGAGGCAAGAACACTGCTGAACCTAGAAATTTTAGGGGGAATGATCTCACTAAGGTTAATAACATTGAAAAACCTAAAGAGAGAGTTGGTCAACCCTTTAATAATTCTATGGGACAACAATGTTATGGATGTCAAGGGTATGGTCATATGAAATCTAAATGTCCTACATACTTGAAGTCTAAGGGTAAGGCTATGGCTGTGACCCTTAGTGATGATGAAGTTTCTGACAATGAATCCGCTAGTGATGAGGATGGAAACTTCATTACTTTCACTACTACTACTGTAGTTAATGACAGCGTGTCTGTTGAAGAGAACCCTTCTGATGGGGAACTCTCTAAAGATGCAGATTTACAGGAAGCCTTTAATAAACTTTTCAAAGTTGTTGCAAAGGATGCTATGCATGTGGATTTAGGCTTAAAGAAAATTGCATCTCTTGAACTTGATAAGAAGAATTTGCTAGTGAAATTGTTTGATGCTAATGAGCTTTTGAATAATGTGAAAACTGAGAACATGCTTTTACTTGATAAAGTTAAAAATTTGGAACTTGAATTATCTGTTGCTAGAGAACAATCTAATAGGTCTACAAGCTCCAAACTTGATCATATGTTGAGTGTTCAAAAGTCTCCTTCTGACAAAACTAGTTTAGGTTTTGTGGAAAGCATCTTTGTGCTTGAATCTCATTTCACAAACTTTGTTCCCACTACTGAACCTCCTAAGAGTGAGATTGTCAAACTTTTGGTGAGTGAACCTGTTAAATCTGTAGATGTTACTCCACCTAGGAAAATTAGGGTTGATCTTCAAGAGTCTCATTTTAGAACTTCTAATTCTTCTAAGGGAAAATTGCTTGATAAGCTTGCATGGGTTTGTCATTTTTGTGGAAAGTCTGGACACATTCGTCCAAATTGTTTCAAGTTGCAAGCTACAAAGCGAGCAAATAAATCTAAAGTACCTGTGCCTCAAGCACAAGATCCTATGGTACTTATTGGTGAATTGGTAAAGGCGTTAAACCTTTATTCCAATCCTGGAGTTGCTCAGAATTCTAATGTGAATCATAACTCCAATACAAGAGTTGCATCTAAAAGGTTTTGGATGCAAAAAGCTCGATCTAATTGAGTCTATCTGACATGCTCCTTGTGCTTCATTGTTCTATCTTTTGTGACAATTTTTTTTAGGATTTCCTTTGCATAACATTCATGCATTTCATTCTAGGTTGTTTATTTCCTTTATATAAAAGAAAAAAAAAATGTGTGCAAAATGTGTTTTTGCTATACTTTTCTTGAATTTGAAGACAAGGTTGGTCAATCTATTTTGCATAACATATTTATGTACTTTGTTTAGCTTAGATGAGCTTATTTTATTGCACTTTACTGGTATGAGTTTTGTAGTGCATGTTGTATGGGAAGATGTTATAGTTGTTGATCACATGATCTTGATCTTGAAGACATATGTCTTTGATTGTCAGACTTGAACTTTTTAAGAAAAGCATAAATAACCATCTCACCACTGTTTATTAGCCAATCATGAACATCTTAGTGCATATCGTAAGATTTTGTGCTCGAGAAAGTGTAGCACATGCACAACAAGAACATAAGGTGTAGCCTTTATCAAAATGCTAAAATTGGTGTGTACATTATTGGACTATAATAAATTCACAATTCAAATAAAATTGGTGTGTACATTATCCCGGCTTTGTTAATAAGTTTCTGATCAATTAAAATTGATATTAATTATGAGGCAAATCAAGAAACTTACATAATTGCAAACTTTTATTCTAGGAGATGTGAGAGTTATATGATGTAACTCTTTAAGTTTTACAGTCTCTTTCAAATTCATGTGATGAATTTTGTAGAAATTGTGATTGATCACTATGTGCATATCACCTCACATATTTCTTAAGCTTCTGCTAGTTGCACACACTACACAAGTTATTCTCTGCTAAACTGTGTATATGTTATTGTGTGTATTTTTGGTCTGACCAACCAAGTTTGAAAATTTCTTGAAATTGATGCAGAACATGTTTGTTGTTTGAGTTCTTGAGGAAAATTAAAAGAAAATCTTGTTTTGGGGGATCTGGGATAACTACATGTGTTTTTGAAAAACATTTCATCTCATACTCATACATTTTATTCATAAAATCTAATGCTTTGAGGAGTTTTTGCGCTAAAAATGCTTTGTTTTTCAAAAATTTATTTTTTTTTCAGAATTTCGATCGATCGAATCTGTTTTTCGACCGATCGAAATTATTTAAAAAATCCTGAAAAGTTTCTGTGTGTTTCGATCAGTACTCGATTGGTTTTGGATCAATTGAAGGATTTTCGACCGATCGAATCTAATTTTTGATCGATCAAAAATCGAGCTGATGGTTTTTAAAAAGGGATTTGTTTTCTCATGTTCATCACATGTTCAAACTTTTCAAATTTTTTTTCTTCTCTCACCAACCAGTCAAGCAACTTTCTGCTATTTTTGTCGTTTTCCTCCATTCTTTTTGCAAAGAATCTCTCTCACAAGGCCGGTAAGACTCTTTTACCCCTCTTTTTGGTTTTATTTTCAGTTTTTTATGCAAAATTTCATGCATTTCATTGGGTATTTTCGGGCTTTTTCTTTTTTGAATTTGTGATGATTCTGATTGTTTTCTATCACATTAAATCAATGAGTTTTTGTGGGGACACCATATATAAGTATTATAAGTGGTTTAATTTGGTTAATTTGGTGTTTTATGGAAAATTTGAAAATCTAGGGCTTGAAATTGCCGAATTTGGGGTTTTTTTTTGTTCAATTTGATATAAATTGATGAAATTGGCTTGTTAGATTAATTAATTTGATCATTATATTGTGTTTCCTATCTGTTGTGATGATCAATTTCTCAATTTGTTGAGTTTTGTGAAATTGGGTTTTTCTAAATTGGAAATTTTTTGATATAAATTTCATGCTCAAGCCAATTTTGTGAATTTGGATCATATTTGAACTATGTCACTGCATTAGTTCATGCATCATTTGATTATTTTGCTCATGCATCATATAGATTGTTATTTCTATATTTTTTTTGTTGTGCTAACTTGCAGTCTGCCCTTAGTTTTTCTGTTTTTGTCTGTTCTTTTCTTTTTGTGTCTCTCTATTCTATCCTTAGTATCATGCCTAGGAAAACCAGAGCCCATCGGACTTCTATTCCTTCCACTTCCTTTATAGTGATAAGTTTCCTAGTGAGAAGAATTAGGAGACATATGAGACCCTTAACCTTAGGCGACACATTTGGGGTGAGTGTAGGGTTATTTTAGATGAGGTTGACGATGAGGTGAGGCGTAATTTTGAGCGTCGGGGCTGGTTACCTTGCTAGATATAGATCATCCGCCTCCAGCTACCTTGATTAGAGAGTTCTACTCGAACCTCTCTATCCACGTCTATGATTCCAACACTCTAGTTAAGAGTTGGATACGAGATGTGGAGTATCGCATTACCCCTTCGGTAGTGTCTGATGCTCTTAGGGTGCCTGTGGTTGATCATCATGTCTTTCTCTATGATGAGTCTCCTCCCCTTGATGACGTGATGTCTTACATCACTGGGTCTTCTATCCAATGGGGTTTTGATCCTCGGATCACCTCTGCTGAGCTTTCTGAGATTCACTATCTTTTCTTTAGGATTGCATGTCATTCCTTGTGGCCCATTTCTTATCTTCACACTATCCCGATTGAGCGATGTGTGTTTTTGTATGCTCTTGTTACTGATGCTCCTATCAGTTTTCCTCATCTGTTTCTTCGTTCTTTGAACGAAGTGCATCGGAGTAGTTCTACGACTCATACTTTATTCTTTCCTGTCTTTATTCATAGGATTCTTCTTCATCTAGGTTTAGGTGGTTTCGCTGCTTCCGAGCCTATTCACATTATTGCTCCTATTGGTGCTACCTTTTGGAGGCAAAGGGTTGCTCAGTTTCGAGCTAGCTCTAAGCGTCCTAGGGTACAGCCTTCTAGTGTCACTCCACCTCCTTCTTCTTCTACAGATGCTCCTGCATTTGAGACGTCTACTGCTCCTGCTGCTGTTGCTGATGTTCCTCCCCCATCTCCTTCGGATGATTCCGATATTCATCGGACTTTGGACACTGTCTTGACCATTCAGGCAGCTCATAGTCAACTTCTGGTGGATGTATTTGATGAGCTTCGAGCTTTGAGAGCGGATTTGGTGAGTTTTCGTCGTTCTCCTCCACCGCCTCCTTTTGATGATGAGTGAATGCCCTTTGGCAATTCGTCACAAAAAGGGAGAGTACATTCTATTGTGGAGTACATATCTTGTAGGGGAGATTTTTGTCTTAGGGGGAATTTTTGTATCTTTTTGTGATACTGAGGAGCTTGTGGAGTTTTTTAGACTGTATCTAGGTGCTTCACTGTATTTTTTTCATTTTTGGCTCATGATAGGGGAGATATATTTGAGATACATTTCTATGTATATGTTTCTTGTTTCACTATGCTACATTGCTTATCGATTTATATTTATGATGTTATTCATGATATATGTCTTTATTTTGTGTTATGTGAAATCAAGAAGTTTTTTTTTATGTTACTTGTATTTTCTACACATGCGTTTATGTGTTTGTTAAGTGTTACAGGAATATACAGGTTGATTCAGTCGTGCTGTTGTCTACTTTTGCAATTGATAGATAGTAGTTAGGTTGAATTTGTTAGTAGGGTTTTTTGTTTTGTAATGGGCTGTTTATTTTGTGAACTTTGAGCTTTTTGTTAAGTCTGTGTTTTGTCACGGATTGCCAAAGGGGGAGTTTGTTAGGTTCTAAGGAATTAGGAACTAATGTATTAGAACTTCAATTTGTAATGTTGGCAAACCATGATCAAAACAATCTTTAGTCTTGTTTTTAGACTTGCTCAAAGTATGTCTTATTATGTAAAGTTGGAATCGAGTTACTACAGAATTCACTATGCAGATCTGTCAGGCTCGATCAATCGAGAATTAGACTTGATCGATCGAAAGTCGTGCAGATCGTTTTTCTGCAGAATTTTCCAACTCAGCCCTAGCTTATTTAACGTGTAGGGTTTTATGTTTTGTTCTAAGTATATAAGGGAAAACCCTAGCCACGTTTTTAGAGTTCTGATTGTTGTGTTTGTGAATCTAATTGTTAGATCTAGAGGTGTTTGCCTTTACATACACTTAGGGTTTCCAAACTCTAGATTCATGTCAAGAGATTGGTAATCATACAGTTGCAGAATAAAAGAGCTTCAAGATATACAAGCAAGTGTGCTTGTGCTTTGCTGAGAATTCAAGGAAAGAAGGAGTCTGTGGTTTCGGAGCTGTCACGTGGTCGTAGTAGTAAGTTTCCTACAGGTAGGTAGCAATAGGATGTTAGTGGTTTAAGTCTCTATTGTGTAAACTTCAATTCTTTCATAGTGTATTCGTTTTACCTTGAGAATAGCTAGGTTAAATCCTCCCTAGGTTTTTACCGGTTTGATTTCCTGGGTCATCATATTATGTGTTCTTTATTATTCCGCACTTTTGCATGATATGATATATTTGTGTTAACCTAGTTTTGTTTAATTTACCTAAGTTAATCACTTGGCTAATTATCTAGGTTAATCTGTTTGGGTTTAAAGGCTCTAAACTTTTTACAAAGGGGAAGTGAAACTAGAAAGCTATGAAACTATAGAGTTTTTAGTGGACCATCCTCCCTTAATTAAATTCCAATGTGTGAGTAACTTGTTCTCCAAGTCTAGTTTCTTTGGATGGGTTGGGTGGGGACCTTGTGATGGAACAAATGGATAATCGCACCATAACCACAGTACGCTCCTTGTACCTAATCATTTACATTTTTCCAATAACATTCCTACTAGCCAGTTTCATTTAAGGGGGAGGGAGGGTGAGCTATCCAAACTGACCATTACAATTCTTTATAATGAAAAAATATTAGTCCTTTAAGGAATCTATATCTATATTCTATATATATATATCTAAAAGCTGAAGCGTAGTATTTATTGTTGCCACACTCCAGTTGAGCCACATTAACATCCACGTCATTATCCTATTTCTTTTCAATTTTTCTATAATTTTTTTAACATATACTCTTTTTTTTTATTATAAAATTTACTCATTTTTTTAATATTTACACTTTCTCCAACCTTTCTCTCCTCCCTTACCTTTTCATCTCACCACTATCCTCTCCTTTAATATTACTCTTCATCTTTCCCTTCATCTTCTCTTATTTTGTCTCTTCTCTTATTCACACAATTTTACTATAAATCTCTCTCTCTCAATTTTTTGGTTGATTTTTTTTTTCTTGCATCTCAGCTTTAAGTTGATAAATTTTTGTTGTTTGGTACCTTTTTGAGGGACCACCTCCCCTTCTTCCAGCACCTGCACCGGTCTCTTCTTCTTTAAGTTTGGGTTGGCGTGCAGTCCGAGATCAGTAGGCGGCAGAGAGGGAGAAGGGGGTAGACTTGGAGGAAGTTTAGGCTTGGGAATTTCGGTGGAGACTGATGCTGTGTTCCTCCTAGCCAGCAAATGCCTCAGGCTTTTGTTCCCCTTATTCAAAGCCATTTTGTCCTCCTCCTCGGTCGAGCTGTCCGGACGAGTAGTCACTACAATTGGTGCACGAACACTCGAGTGCCTATTAGACTCGTCCTCGGCGTCTGAGATATAAATAATTGGGGCCCCTTGAGTCTCCTCCTCTTCGAAGCTAAATTTGTCTATTTCTTCTTCAAGCAATAAACGCGAGGAGGCAATCTCTTCTTCTGCTGCTGATGCTACTTCGAGCGGAACCTGTTGTAGTGGAACCGTGAGCGGTGGAAAGTTCCATTGGATTGGTAGTACGACCGAGGGAAGGTCGTCTTGGGCAAGGAAGTCCAGTCTTGATACATCAATCTAGTTTATCCGTGGATCACCAGCTCTAATAGCATGGCCGACCTCTTGGTATATCTTTGAAATGGGCTCAAAGTCCAAAATCAGGTGGACGGCTCGTAATTGTCTGTCCTCAGTTACAAAAATTTCTGACCTGAGCAAATAATTAAGAGCCGCGACGTTTGTAAGGCTAAGCTGAGGAGCAACTTGATTCCTATCTGCAAACATAACAGAAAAGCAAAACACGGTTAGAAAATTTAATTCTTTCGTCTAAAAACAGCAAAGTGATAGAGAGATAATAATATGGTCAAAGAAAGAGAATCTAAGTCTCTTGCTAGGGAACCTAACTCTAGGGAATCCCACTTGGCTCTCCCTCTCAGATAGGGCAGTGAGCGCCATCATGCCAAGCTCCTGAAGCTATCAAGTAGTCGTTTTTCATGCCCTTATTAGATTTGGGAAGGCATGAGATGAGCCTAACGATAGGCGATCTAGACTTGAGGTAAAACCCTCCGTCTGCTTGTAAGTGGCACTCGTACATATGGATCACGTCATGCCAGGTAAGTCCCAGACCCAAATGCTCATTTAGAGCATCGACGCAGCCTAGAATCCTAAAGACATTGGGTGCGCACTGATGAGGGCATAGCCTATGGTTAAAAAGATAATCTTAGGTTATTCTACCCATTGGGAGCGTCATTCCTCCTATAAAAGCTATCACAAGAATGACAACCTCCCCTTCCTCCTTATCAAAGTCTATTCGGTTTGGTTCGCAGTACCGCAGGGCTACTCCCTGCGGAATGTGATATTTATCCTTAAAAATTTCTATTTTGGCAGGGGAGTCCACTAGATGCTTAAAACTACCCATTTGGACAAGTTAGAAGGAAACAATTGAAATTAATGTGTAAAGGAGTAAAAACTAGAAGGCCGAGGAGATTGGCCGAGGAGAAAAATAAAAGTTTGAAGAAATAGAAACTTACAAGAGCTAATATATATGTGTATCCTTGAGGTCTTTAGGAATTTTTTCGAAGATTCCTTTAGGAAAAGATGTTGGAGGTTTAGTAACGTAATGAGTTCTTTGAGTTTGAGTGCTTGAAATCTTTAGAGAGTTTAAAGACTCGTGAAATAAGGGGAAAGTGATTTCCCTCGATGCTTTATATAGATGGCAACATTGGTTGGGAGTTATTACACCCACAGACCTAAGGAGAAATATCAGCCATTGGATCAGCGCCTCGTCGTTGGATGTGGGGAACATAATGCCGCCTAGAGCAATTAATGATGCCTTGCAAGCTCCAAAGCATCAGTAGCAATTATGGGGTGCGCGAAATAGCACTCCTACGTGCCCTGGTCAAAGGGCAAAATAACATTAACACATGAAAAATCAAAACCCCACTTTTCTCCTCGGATAAGAGAAAAACCAGAGTTTTGAGGGGCTATTGTGAGGTTAAGGGCCCAAATGGTATTGGGCCTTGGGCTTGGCCGAGAGCATAGTGATCTAAGAATGAATGAATGGTGTTGGATGGACTAAACTAAGAATCTAATAAGCATAATATGGACGGGAGGGTGGTCCAGGGAGGTATGTCTCCTTGGATAGGATAAACATGGCTCAAATGTGTACTTTAAAGGTCCAAGGTAACCTTCCAGTAAGCTTCGGTGATGGGGACGTGTGTCTCGAGTGTATTAGAGGGCTGAGAGCTCAAAAATATCTTGAGGAAAGCTGGTACCACCGCATTGAATGTACTGCACCTGCTTTTTAGGCTGCATTTATGTGGAGAAGACCCCTAAACAGTGTTGTCTTGGCTACCACAACTTACAGAAAGCCAAAGAGAGTGTCTGATGGGACAGGTACTCCAGTAAGGGTTTAGATGATCAACAAGTATAGGATCAAGATGGTAAAAAGGGAAATATATATATATATATATATAATGTAAAAGACCCTCCATAAGAGAGAGAGGGGAAAAAAAGGAACACTGTAGCTATCAAAATTATACTTGTATCCGGTTTAGTTGATTTATAAAGGAGATTATCTCATCGGACAATGAGTTCATTCACATCCATGTTTACTGTTTAGGTTTGGTCATCTTTTAATCCATACTAGCCATTGCCCAATCCATTAAGACCTAGTTCTTCAACCCACTCTCTACAAATTTATTGAATTGGGACTATTGGGTCAACCTTCCACTTAACTTGGGGTTAGGCTACAAACCACGGTCCTACAGTTAACTATGTTTTAATTTTAATCTTCTATCATGAAAGAAATGTGGAAAATACTCGAATTGAAGGAATTCCTCTACGATTCAAGGAGGAAATACCGCTTGAAAAAAGATCACAAAAAAGAAGAAGAAGGAAAATCAAGCAAATAATATCCTTGGAATGGAAGTCAGACAATCAGGTACTCTACATTTTTTTTTTTTTCAATAAGATTATGCCAATAATATATTTAGTTTTCAATAAACTTAACAAAAAAAGTAATTCTTTTCTTTTATATTGTAGGAAATTGTATTCACATGCCTTGGAACAACAGAAAATATTGAAACAAACTTTGGGTGGTACTGTGCTAGATGCGCAAAGTGCAACAAAAAAGTTAAATCTGAAAATGATTTTTGGTGCAACCATTGCAAAACTAACTCTAATTTTCCAATTCCAAGGTAAAATATAAATGATCAATTTTACAATCATACAATATATGTAAACATAAAAGTAAATTTTTTAATAAAAAAATATAATCAAATTAGATATTTATACATGCAGGTATAGAATTCATCTCAATGTTGATGATTGAATAAAGTGTGTTGTATTTATTTTGTTTAATAAGGAAGCTAAAAAATTACTTCAAATAACAGCAAAAGAACAATAAAAAAATGTGCAACTATAAGACCATATAATTAGCATATATGATCTTTCATTTACTTTGACAAGAATATGCTAAATTATATTCAATATATCGGATGAATGCAAATTTCAACCTACTGAATGAAAATAGAAAAAAGCTCGTGGGAAAAACATTTGTGTTTCAACTAAAGCTTAACGACTATAACGGGAAGAAAGGAAGGGAATTCAAATATAGGAATTCATATTGTGTCAAAACAATCAAATAAAAAGTCTTTGCTCCATTAATAATAAAACATTTTTGGGAAAATCGAAACTCATACAAGTTATACTACCTACATTCTTAACTTCTTCCTACTTTGATTATCATTAAAATAACAAATAAATAAATAAAGCAGCAAAATTTTTGACCCCATGAGGTACATATCAAGGTTATCCAATTAAACACTAGCACTGAAAAAAATAAATTGTAAAATAATAGAGGGTAAATTGCAATTTACACTCCTAAAGTTTGGGGGTGATTGGATTTTACACCCTGAAGTTTCGAAATTTGGATTTTACCCCCTAAAGTTTGGGGTGTTTGGATTTTACACTCTAACGTTTCAGAACTTGGATTTTACCCCCCTAAAGTTTAGGTTGTATGGATTTTACACCCCTAAATTCTGAAATTTTAGGGTGCAAAATCCAAATACTCCAAAACTTTAGAGAGTAAAATTCAAAAACTTTTAAAATATAGAGGGTAAAATCCAAATTCTGAAACGTTAAGGTGTGAAATCCAAACATCACCAAACTTCAGGGGGTAAAATCCAAATTTTGAAACTTCGGGGTGTAAAATCTAACCACCCCCAAACTTTAGGGGTGTAATTTGCAGTTTACCCAATAATAAAAAAATAATGAATCCCATTAATGCCAATTGGCAACTGTAGCTACTACTATTCCATGAATTTACTCAATTAAGTAGAAATAAAAACTTCATTATTTAACAATCAAAATATAATCTTGGCTTATTTTATTCAACTACATCTTCCAAATCTCTTAAATTTTATATAAGTTACAACCCAAATCTGTAATAGAATTACACAATCAAAGCAAGAACATACAACATCAATTATTTTTTAAATTGCTGCTTGAAATTTACACAATTGTTGGAAGCACTTAAATTCAAATATCAAAAAAAAATTCCACATAAAGTGTTCTCATGAAATGTTATAGTGCAATAGGAAAAAAAAAAAACATAGCTACCAAGGATATGTCCTCCGGGAATAATATAAATTACATAAAAAATAAAATTACCCAATTTAAAAATCCCATTTTTCAACATTTTATTTCACCTTTTACTATGTAAAGGTAAAATAACTAATATGGATATTAACAACTTTTCAGCTACTTCAAAATTATTAATAATTAATTTATATAGGAGTTTTGATAGTTTAGATATACTGTCTTTTGATTTTTTTAAGGAAAGTGGCAATTAAATAAGTATGAAGAAGTAATTCAGTTAAATAGAAAGAGGAAGAGCTGAAGCACTGGATATTAGTGATTGTTTCAGCTGTTTTAATATTATTAATAATTTAATTATAAGAGACTTTTGATAGTTCATATATATTGTCTTTTGATTTCTTAAAGAAAGTGGCAATTGAACAGGTATTGTAGCGTGAAAGATTATTTGGCTTGGGCTTTATAGTGGAGGGTTTATGAAAAGCTTTTGTTCACTTAATCAACAATGAAAAATTATTGCTAATAACTAGAGCAATCATGAAACCATAAAACACACACAACACTATAAACTACAATCCTAAACAACTTAAAAAATTACAAACTAAAAACATCATACAACTACACAATAATCACAAAATGAGCATACAACATAATCGCAAATATTTGTACAAGATCAAACTACAAGGGGAAAAGAAATCATTTTCAAGCCAACATAGAAGGGGACAAAAAAGCAAAATATGGACTAACAATTGCGTTGTTGTATGAATCAAATGATGAGGGAATACAACTACTATCATCGATTCTAAATCAACTAAATGGAAAACAACTGCTCCAAAACTATCGACAAATCCTTTGACATTCAACTTTCGGAGCAAACACATTTTGCATCCCAAAAAACCAAGCATGCAAAAATATTGGAGTGGATCATTGGATTATGAATGTCCTTACCCTTATGGAAACAAAGAATTACATGTAACATGCAAAATGTGTTCAATTGACTTGAAAATATATAAATTAGTCAACTGAGTATAGTAGAATTAATATTTCAAAAAAAAAAAAAAAATCAATTCTACTATAAAATATCCTCATTTTGTTCCAAATAGTAATCTTTAATAAAAAAAAAATACAGTTCCATGAGCAAAAGCTCCTGTCAGCATGAATCCTACTATATATTAATGGCGATACGTATATAACACATCTTGAGTTGTAATAACATTACAAATCAATATCTTTCACATGTGGTTTTGCCAAGTGGCACATTCCTTTCGAATAGTCTCTTTATCTTCCACATTAAACTCTATCAATAAGTGCATTCAGCCAAAACAAAAAATAAAAAACTCTATCATTAAGTGAGACATTACTAATCCAATTTTGTTTTCCCTTCATGTCTATTAGCATACTCGGTGCATTTAGCCAAAAACAAAAAAACTCTATCATTAAGTGAGACATTACTGTTCCATTTCTATTTTCCGTTCATGTCTTTTAGCATACCCAATGTAATTACACTGTAACACAAACCCATGTCTCTTTTCACCTCTTGCTATTCTCTTACTTCTATCTATTCTCTTTCCCATACATTTGGGCATGTCATGCATGTGGTTTTGTCTCAACCTTTAAGGAATGAGTGCAGAAGATGAAAAGCCCTCAAATCCACCATGTACATGTTCTCGACGCTTACAAAAACTTATCTTTCACGCTCAAGCTTTGTTAATTTCTTCTCTCTTTGGATACTATAAGAGCTTCACTTATGCCTATTTTTTCTTTAATTTTAATGTATTTAATCTAATGGTATGCCAAATTGTGAGAAGCGTAGATGGAGTTCTAGAATTATATATATATATATATATTATATTGTTTAAGTGTGTGTCTTTGCCTCTTTGGCTTCATTTGTGCAATGATGTTTGTCTCTCCAATTCTTATTATTTTTATACTAAATGTTCATTTTTGGTTTTATATGTTTTTGGGTGTCTAATAAAAAACCAGAAAAAATCACTAATTCAAATGTTTGACATGAAAACAAACTTCTTTTACAAATTAGAAGCCCCAATTTTGTCTTTAAATGCTTCTTTAGTAACTTGAGAAAAATGGTTGTGTCTATGGCTTAGTGGAATAGCGGATGAAAACCAACGTCAAGATCATTGAGGCTACGTAATATTTGTTTTTTGCTCATATAATTCAAATTCTTCAATTTTTTAGACATAATTTTTTGTAGTTTTATCGTTTGATCGTGACTTCATAAGGTTAAAGTATGTTTTTATGTGTACCTTCAATTGTAATAGATTTTATGATTTGACTATAGAAGAAAAAAAATCCTTTGCTTGGCTGATGAGGAAGTTTGAGGAATGAGAATTGAAGCTTTTACCTTTTTCTATTCTGTAGTCTTTAGGGTATTGATAAACCAAATTGGACATATAATTGTAAACAATTAAAATTTATTAGGTTTTAAATCTATATTTTCTTTCACATTCCTCTATATTTCTCATATAGAATAATGAGAAACCTATGAACATACTAATTTCAAGCATTCATTTGCCCAAATATTTACATAGAAAGTAGCACCTCGGCCTTCTTTTTCAGTGATTTGTTAGCTTCTACCAGCATATGTTCTTAAACCAAAATGAAGGGCAGTCTGTATCAAAAGCGTATGGCATGGAAGCATTTAAATAATACACATGTTTGAGACACATACCATATTTTGAAGAGTTCTTATCTCTAATGTGACACTTGAGGAAGTCCTGAAATAAATGATAACAAGTCGTTCATTGCAGCATTGAGTTGTAAAGGGAAAGCAATTTGAATTTGGAGAAAGCAAAACTAACAACGATTGTCTAGGATGTCAATTTTGATGAGATATGTGTAAGATATATCATCTCAGAGGGAGATTTAGCATATGTTACTGACAAGTTTCGATCTAAGGAGAAAGATAATTTATGGCTGGGAGCAATGGTAGAGGCAACAATATTAAGAATAAGTATTATGTATAAAGATGATTTAATATAAAAAATATAGTTTTTTAAAAGAATATTTAAAATAAATTTATACAGTACCTGTGCATCGCAGGGGACATCAACTAGTATGAATAATAATAAGATCACCCTAAAAAATTATCACGCACAACACGTGGGGCTGCGACTAATTGGAATAAATACAAGGATACAACCAATTTCATTTTCTGATTTGTTAAATTGGTTGGTAGGTGGATACTTTCTACTTATCACTTTTTTAAAAGAAACACCATTTTCTCCTACAACTCACAATCGATTGTCTTAGCGTATTGTAAAATTGCGTGTGTATTTTCTAACTTTTTATTTAAAAAAAAAAAAAAAAAACATGGATACATACAAAAATGTCAAGAGGCAGTAGAATTTTAACTGAAAATTTCACATGCCCCTCTTACTTCGTATTGTGGCGCTAGTGAACCAGTGTTTTTTTTTTTTATGAGGTGAACCAGTGTTGGCAAAACTAGTCTTGTACCAGGTCAAACTCATGAAAAAGTGAGGAGAACATCACCAAACGAGAATTTGGCTTGGGTTCAATGCTTTAGCAATACAGGATGTGATGGCAACATATGTCCACTTTAATTTGGCCAAGTATAACAATCGCAATAAATCCAAGGCATTGGAGCAACTTAAGGACGGAGCCAAGATCTTATATTTGGTGGGAAAAAATATGGGGGCAAAAAATCATAGCAGAGTGTGTGTATATATAGAAAATAAATGAATAAAATTGTAGCCTTCTTACGTTGTTTAGGATTTGCATGAAAAAGTGTCAAAAGAAAAGGCCAAATCCCGAATGATCTTTAACAACTCACACTTTGGGCTAGCATCCAAAGTGAATCACCAGCTTTAGGAATAAGAGCACTAGCGGCTACTAGATGACCTCCACAACCACGGATGACACAGCCACTACCTTCTAGATTTGTGTCTTTAATAGATTTCAAAGCCGCATTTAGTTTATTGAAGCTCCTAGGAGGAGCCATCCAAATACAAGCGGTAGTTTCTGCATAATTCAACACAAAATCCTCTTTCTTTGTAACTTGTAATTGTATTAGTATTATTCTTCTTTCTTTTTAATTGTATTAGTATTATTCAGTATTATTCCCGTGCGATGCATGGCTTGATGGAAATTCATACATGGTTTTAAAAACCAGTACTAAAAAAGAATCAGAAATGAGACTGGTTCCTGGTTCTCTAGTCTGATCGATGGTCGAACTGGTGATGTCACAAATAATTTAATTAATAATTATTAAATTATTTAAATAAATTATACACTTATAATAACTAACAATATTTTCTAAAAATATTTAAATGTTTAAAAAATAAAATCTAAAATAAATTTATTTTTAGGAGTATTTGATCCAAAAGAAAATATAAAACAATATATTGAGATAATAGTATAATATTATATGTGACGTCGGACTCGGAACTTGGGAGAAAGAACCAAATAGTTTGTATAGTGTGTCGTAAATAGAAAGAGGGCTGCACGAAAGAATAAATAACAAAAAAAACAAAAACAAAAACAAAAGAGAAAATGTTCAGTCAGGCTATGGCGTAAAACCAGTGTTTTACGCTAGCCAATAAACTCCTGCCACATGGACAATATTAAGTTCTCAATTAAATCCCTCTCCAAACAAACTTCAAGCAGAGAATGAAGAAGAAAAACAAAAGAGCCCAAAAATCAAAGCATTACAACAAAAACCATTAAACACTTGAAAGAACAAAAATAAAAAGAGAGTTTTTGGAAGGAGAAAAAAAAAAAACGAATGAGAAGAAGACAGAACAATGACTGTTAGGTTCTAAAAGTTTAGAACAATTGGCAAATCGTGAACACACAAGAACAAGTAAGCTGCAGAAAGAAGATTTCAGAATTTGCCTGGTTCGACCGATCGAGAATCGTATCTGCAGAATTTTAAGTTGGCCCAAACAGCAGTTCTAGCCCATTAAGGATTAGGGTTTCAGATCTACTTCTCCCATTATATAAAGGAAGCCTTATGCACGTTTTTACAAGGCTTTTTAGAGAGAGAAGAGTGTGCCTCTTTTGTATTTAGGGTTTTGTTCCTAAAGCCTCTCTTATAACTTCTACCGGTGTTGTTCCTTGAAGAATCTCAAGATCCGGTATTGTTAAAGTTGCTGCCTTCTCTAGTCATCAAAGGTGCTGATGATCTAAACCTTCAAGGGTGGTCTTGGAGTCACAAACAAGAGAGTTTGTGTTGCTAAACCTTTGAGTGGAATCTCAAAGTCACAAGCGTGGGTGTTTGTGTTTTGTAAAGGTTAAGGAAAGAAGTAGTTCTCGGAGCTGTCACGCGGTCGTGGTAGTAAGTTTCCTACAGGCAGGTAACAATAGGATGTTAGTGGTCTAAGTCGCTATTGTGTAAACTTCAATTCTCTCTAGTGGATTTGCTATTTTACCTTGAGGATAGCTGAGTTAAATCCTCCCTAGGTTTTTTACTGGTTTGGTTTTCCTGGGTCATCATATCATTGTGTTCTTTATTTTTCCGCTGCTTTACATGATATGATTGTTATTATTTTAACCTAGATTTGAATAATAAACCTAAGTATTCACTTGGTTAATTAATTAGGTTAAACAATCTAGTATTACAGGGGTCTAAATTTCTATCAATGACATTGGACAAGGGCGAGAGAAACGAAAAGAAGCAAGACTTTTTGGTTTTGTTATTTACCCAAAGATAGTAATCCTCGTCCTTGAAGCCATGAAAGCTACTTCTCTACACAAGATTTTGTTTTCTCTCTGGTTTTTTGGGCTTTTATGTTAACATTACAGCACTTAATCTTTCTTTCTTTCTTTCTTTTTTTTGGTTCAAAACGAATCTAGTGGTGGGAAAGCAAAATCTCAAAGGGTCTCTCTCATTTTGAAATGGGGTTTCTTTGTTTTCTGATTCTCTCTCTCTCTCTCTCTTTTTTATGATTTTTTCTAATGTGTTGTAACTTTATTTGTGCACAAAGTTAGGCTTTTGCAACGTGGGTATGGGCCTCTGAAAGTTGGGGCAAAGCACAAAGGTGGTTGCAGAATCTAGAGTGAGTGATGCTGAGATTCTCTTAGCCTCTTTGCGTTGTTTTGGATCAAATTTTGTTGGATATGTACTTCTTTTTATGGTGTGGTGGAGGTTTGGGCAAGCAAAGATGGAAGAGAGAGCTTTTGTCAGAGGGCTATGGTGGTGAGCTTTTGTTTTTCCTTCTTTGTTCTCTGTATTAGAGTCTGTTTGGAGAGGGATTTAAGTGAGAACTTAATATTGTCCACGTGGCAGGAGTTTATTGGCTGGCGTAAAACTAGTGTTTTACACCACAGCCTGACTGAACGTTTTCTCAAATCAGAAGCTAAAAAAAGAAAGCCACACAATAAATAATAATATTTTATAGAGCCATCTAAAGTTTGAAGTCTAGAATCTAACGAAATAAGTAAGTCCCGAAGAATAACACTAGCACAGGGTGAGGATATTAGGTCAGTAGACTCGTTCTCGGTGCCACTCATTTCGCAAACTTTAAATCAAAGTTTTGGGATTCCTGTCCAGCAAAATTGTTTGCAGTTATTGTTCATTAATATCCAAGGTTCAGCTTCTCCTTGTCTCTGCAATATCCTTGACCACTTCAGCCATTCAAATCGTCGACCAAAGATCTCAGATCTAAAAGATCTCTTTACAGGCAAAACCAATTCAATCATACTAGTTACCGATTCCGACGATTCAACTGCCAATTCTCCGAGTTTAAGCGGTTTTTATGAATTTTCGGTTTCTATACATATTCTAACCGGTATTAGCATCGATTCATGGTCGAGCTGAAAGGTCCGGTCTGGTTTTAAAAACCATGGATTCATATGTAAGCTAAAAAATTCTAAAATAATTAAAACTAAATTATTAAATAAAAAGTAATAATAAATTACAAAATAAATAATTTTAATAAAAAAAATTACTTCAATTTATGATTGTTTAGAGTTTAGACATTATCAGTATTTTTCTATTTTTATATTTTAAAATTCTCTTTGTATTTTGTGTTAATTTCTTGATATAAGATATGGAATGAGTTTGATCATTAATTCTTATTAGGGGTGTCTAGACCTGACCTAGACCCACCAGACCAACTAACCCGCATGATCCCCACCCAATTTCAGCCCAAACCGACGCTTTCGTCGGTCAGTGACAGGTTTCCGCACCCAAGACCTGACATTGGCAAGTTGAGTGATGGGTTTTCTTCTCCAAAACCTGAGCCACCCGACCTGACCGATGTTATATACAAATTCGGCCAACTCCGGCAAGATCAAGCTCAGATTCGAGGAGATACAACGAGATCTCAACCATATTTGGTGAGATCTGGCGAGATTCGAGGAGATCCAAGCTGATTTTAGCGATTTTCGGTGCAGATCTAGTGAGTTTTTGCAGATTTCAGCGAATTTTTTGAAGATTCCGGTGACGTTTGCAGGATCCAGTGACTCTCTCCATCAACTGAACTAACCCGAACACCACTTGAACCCGAAACCAACTCAACCGATTGACGCCGATAGTCGGTTTTAGGTCCTTCCGCCTTCCACCCGACGCAGGCGGGTTGGGTCCGAGCTGGGTCCAAAACCAACCCGGCTCGACCCGTGGACGCCCTAATTCTTATTTGGGTTATATTTAATTTATGCCCTAGCCAACACAAACAATAATAAACAAAATAATTCCTCAATTCTAATTTTTTCTGAGGGATAGTCTAATTGAAAAAATCAATACAATCACAAATTAAATACAATAAACAAAACCGAAAATCACGACATGCACAAAAGAGTTCAAAAATTGAGACCCAGTAGCGTTTGGCAACCAAGAAACCAAAAGGAAAAGCTCCTTAAAAACCAAACCCTTTTGCTCCTCTACAAAGAGACCCAGTAAAAACCAATTACACAAGCCAAGTCCTAACTCCACAAAGTTGCCATCAACCCCCAAGCAAATATCAAACTCCTAATACCCACAATGGCCAAACCCAAATCTAATAAACCCAATCATCATTAACCCACAGAAAACCATTGAGCATTGACCCACCACCATAAGATCTCCATCACCGAAATAGAGAGATGAGAGAGAAAGAGGATCCATAATCAACAAGATTCGGCAAGCAAAAGAAAAGAAGATTAAGAGTGAAAGAAAGAGTCAGGTGAGATTAGGAAAAAGAATGGAGAAGAAAGAGTCAGATTCGGACAAGCAAAGTAAAAGAAAAATTGAGAGAGAAAGAGACAGTCAGGTGAGATACTGAGATTATGAAAATAGAACAGAGCAGAGAGGGGTCAGATTTGAGTAACGGCAGCTACTAATACCGTTTGTGTTAAGGATTAAATTAGTCATTTTTTGAAAGTCTTGGATGTATTTGGTATACCCAAAACCTCAGGGTAGTTTATTGTATTTTACCTTTTATTTATTTATTTATTTATTTTTATAACACTCATCACGATAGACTTAGAGCTTACACTAGTAGACTACTGAATCATTAGCCACCCAAGTCCAACCATTAGTGCGCTGTTCCTTAAAGAAAAAATCTACGCCTAAAAGAATCTTGCACAAGAAAAAAAAAAAAAAAATTTGTTGGTTTCTATAACAATTAAACACAACAATCATAGAGGAGACTGAAGATTTAACACCCAATTCCATATATTTAAGCCTAAACTTTTCTTTAGTTTACATCATAAAACTCATAGGATATTTAGATAGTCTCACTACAGGCCAAAATACCCATATAAAATTTTCTTTTAATTTCTTAGGTTCTTACCTCAAGTGTGGTGTCAATCTTTTTCTATTTGAATATACTGAGAAGTCCTACAAAAATATCTATAGTTATACACTAACTTAATTAGCTTATATATAGCTAGGGTTTCAACCTTATTTTCTAAAAAACTCTTTAGTAATACAAATAATAAAAATTGGCCCTAGTAAGAGGTTTACTTAAATACCCCTCTTGTTAAGTCCTTTTTTTTTTTTTTTTGGTATTATAATATAAGTTCTGAAAAATTTTGATAATTGACTTTTCTTTTTTAGAGAGTTTCAACCTACAGCATCCGCTTCTGATAATAGCTCTTTATCATCAGATTAAGACACTAATTAGTTTTTGGTGTAGGCGGAAAAACCTACACCAATTAGTTTTTGATAATTGGCTTTTAGTTAGAATAGAATTTAAATTTTAAAACTTAGATGATAAACCTTTATCTAAATTAAATTATTGTTAAATCTTATCCCTTAGTCAAAAGCTTTGTAGCTTAATATCTTAATAAAATATTAATTTAATAAGATGCAACTGGAGGGGGCAAAAAAAAAAAAACAAAGCATGGGTTGTATGGGATTTAAGTTTAGATTTTTTATTATTATTATAGACTTTTAGTTTGAATAGAATTTAAATTTGTTTTAAATTATTATTAAATCATGCAAGTTGAGGGAAAAAAAAAAAAAACTAAAACAAATGCGTGGGTTATGTGGGATTTAAGTTTAAAAAATTTTTATAATATATTTTTAGTTTGAATAGAATTTAAATTTGTTGAAATTTAAATGATAAAGTTTTACTAAAATTAAATAGTTGTTAAATCTGAGGAAATATATCCTAACAAAAAATATATGATTAATTTACTAATAGTGAGAGTAGTCACTTGATACAACCACAGCTTGTAAACCTGACTTTTATTAATTAGTGAAAGTAGCCACTTGGACCACAAGTTGTTCTGTCCCTGGAGCAACTGGACCTAAGCTTTGCCCATCAAAAGATTTCTTTTTTCTTTTTCTTTTTTAAAGCATCATATCATATCATCTATAAATATATATATATATATATATATATATATAACCGAAACTTCTACTAGCACCACAATTTTCCACGTCAGCATTATTTAAAAAAAAAAACAAAAATTCTGATTTTTATTTTCTTTAAAACCCGATAATACATAAAACCTAATAAACCTAAGAAGATTTAATACCCACGGTCCCGACTTGACCTGTTATGCGACTCATTCTCTTGAGAGATTGATTGGAGCTTGGAGAGCAAAATCTGAATCCCAGCGCTAAAATCAAAGAATCTGCAATTGAAGCCAGCCTTCTTTGAAAAGCAAATTCTGAACCCGAGGTAAGAATTTCAATTGAAAGACTATCTACATGTTATTATTTTCAGCAATCTTACTTATTTTAAGATTAGTACTCCGCATATTAGGCCAAGAGCAGCAGCTTTTGTTTTTGTTTTTGTTTTTTTTTTTTTTTTTTTGGAGATTAGCGTGGACTTATGCCTATGTCTTAGCTGTAAAGGATTAGGAGTCAGTTTTAATTTTGGAAGCTAATAACTTGTTGTTGATGATTGTGTTTGTCCTTTCTTCCTTATGATTCTAAGAGTTTGTTTGTCTAATTTACTTTGTTCAAACACAATTTGTATTTTGTAAGTTTCACTCAAGCCATAAATTCAACGTTTTTGTTTCTTTTGCAGGAAAAAAAGGTTTACATCATTGGTATTGAATTTTTTTTTTTTTTTTTTTTGTATCATCCAACTTAAAATTCATTTAAAAATATGTAATATGCCATTTGATATTGCATAATGATATAGGCATTCATTCAAGCTTGCTATTTGTTAAATCTCTCTCAACCCTCTCTCTGAATCTCTTCCTCAAATTTATAATATCTAATACCATTCCCATCTTGCATAATCATATATAACTGAGTTATATAACTTAAATTTTAGACCAAGTTACAATTTCAACAACAAATACTGACATAGGAATTATATTTGTAGCCTTTTGTAATTTTCTGTGGCTGAATTCTTTTAAAAGAAAGTTCCGAACAATTTTATATCTATAATTGTTTATACCTATGAATTGATTTTCTCATGCTCAACCTTTACCACTCCAATGCAAAGAATTACTGTAGTTCTTAGCCAGTATGGATCATTCTTCAATTGGTTTATAATCATTATGATAGGCTAAAAATGTATTGACCCCTTGTGACGAATTAATTGATTAATTAGCCAAGTTTATTAATTAATCAAATTAACATATAAAATGCGTGGCAGTACAAACAAATCACCAATTAAACTAAATGCAGCGGATATTAAATTGACACGGTGATTTATTTACGAATAGGAAAAACCAACACAGCAAAAACCCCATTGCGTGATTTTAAGGTCACCACTCCTGAGAATTCACTATTATCAAACAAGTGGTTACAAGTAAAGAAATCTGAATACCTTATACCAATCTACAGTTGAACTCTTACCTCAATACTCAATTGGACTTGTTCTGTAGTGCCAATCTCTCATTTTCAGTGGATAGCTCCTAGTACGTGACTAACTAATTATGCGGATTCCAGTACACGACTTAATCACCAACTTAAGAAGGATGTTGGCTACAAAGTTCTTCAGTTCATCCAGATGATGAAGATCACGAAGTTACTTGGTCACAAAACCCTATGGTGTACAAACATAGCCGCTTTTTCAGAAGAAAAATGAACTAGGGCAAATTGTCTTTGGTCACAATTTGCATGAACTTAGGCAACTGTATAACCTGTGGCGGCCCTTAAAACAATCCTTATATATGTTTAGAGTTGTGAGAAAAGAAAGCCAAACATACACTCACGGATTGGATGAAAATCAGCTCTGAAAAACTGAACTTCATAAACCTCGATAGATAGCCATTTATCAAGCTAGTTGTCGAGCCATGGGCTTTAGCAGCTTTAAAACCTCGATAGATGCTTGCTGTCGAGCTTTAAAATCCAGAACTTCATTACTTGATTCTTGGACAGACTTACATGGCTTTAACACTTGAACTTGAAACCTTGTTTCTTGAAGCATTAAACACATCCTAGATCTATCCAATTACAAGTAAAGTGTGTTTTGTCAAAGGATTAGCCAATTACATATAATGTTGACATATGTTCCTAACATTGAATCACATATGTCCTAACACATTTAATGCTTACATAATTTTCTGCACACTTTGTGTTAGCGTCATTTGAGATGCTTTGGTGAGAAAGCATATAAAGTCTTTGGAGGTTATTTTCCTTACTTTGAAAAGAACAATGTTAGTCGAAGATGCATATCGGTTTTTTGATGAATTTATTGCAAGAGAATGGGTGCTCAGTGGCACTAAATTAAGTGATCACATTATATTTTATGGATATGACTACCATCCTTTCACTTCTTTCTTTTCGCATGTGTGTGTGTGTGTGTGTGTGTGTGTGAATCATGTTGACAAAACTGTAAACCATGATATTACTAAGAATAATATCCTCCTAGCATGCAGTTGAATCAAAATAAATTAGAGCTTTTTTTCTTTTTATTCTTTTAATTATTGTAAAAAAATGTAGGAAATGTAGGCTACATAAAAAGAGAATTTGTAATTTTGCTTGTATGACAAAAAGCTTTGAGTTCTGCTTTTGAATCTGTTGTTTTTAATTCATGCAATTATTAATGCTCAGTTGAATTTTAATTCTATTTAGAATTTTATGCATTAATTTTGTTTCATATTTGTTCACTTCTTAGAAATAACAATATCTCATGCTGATTTTGTTTGATGATGTGCAATGTTATAAGATGTCAAAATCCAAGAAAGTCTAAGGTGTTTTTATTTTTATTTTTCTTTTTTCTGCATAGTGAGAGCACACAACTACGAAAGGCAAAACCTACTCATATGCATTTTAATGAGCAAAAGTTTTGTGCATTGAGTACGACCTTTTAATGAGCAAGACACTATAGTTGTAAAATGAAATTATAAGATTTTATTAGCTTAATTATAAGATGTAAGGTGATTTTGGTTGCTTAGATTTTGTGTAAATGTAATATTTGCTAGAAATCGCAGGTTTAAAGCAAAGAAATGAGATTTTAGAAGGAGAATGCTTGGGTCAAGATTGTCTGATTGTAGTTGCTATTGGCTTCTGTGTAAATTAAATGTATAGAACAAAGATAGATGTGGCAATAGTGTTTATTGAAATTCCTGACACATTGAATGTTTAGGAGCATGATCTCCAAAAATACAGTAGAATAAAAATTAGACTCGTGTAGTGAGGTTGTTTTACAATTAATATGAAGTTGTATGTTTTTATTGTTGCAAAATAAAATTTGGATTCTGGCTTTGAGCCAAGCCAAGTAAACATACAAACAGTTGCAATTCTTTGTAGATAGTTTTCCTTTCCTTTTTTTTTTCTTTTTTTTTTTTTACCTTCTTTTAGGTTTTTTCTTGATGGACAAATCAACCTCTTATCGATTCCTTTAGCTTTTTCTTTTACCATGAGGTTGATTAATTATTTTTTTTATTTAACTATCCGGGTTAGCAGCTAGTATACTATATAATAAAAGTTGGGCTTAGAAGCCATGATTGCGTCAAGTGTCTTGAATAAATTACAGCAATATTTCTAAGTTGTGGTTGTGCCAAGTGGCTTCACCAAATTACAGCAAATTTTGGATAAAAACAATTTTTTAGATAGAGACAAAAAAGTATATGCTCTTATCAAATTTCTTCAGATAAAATAACAAAAAGTGTTTGAAGTTTGAACAAAACATGTAACATGCATCTAAGTTTCAGTTGATAGAGATAACAACTTATTTATTCTTATCTACAATAAGTGTTTTAATATAATATGCAACATACATTTTAGATAAAATAATAATAAGTGTTTTAACAAAACATGCAACATGCATCTAAATTTCAGTCAATAGAGACAACAGCTTATTTGTTCTTATTAATTTCTTTAAATAAAGTAATAATAAGTTTTTTAACAAAACATACAACATGCATTTAAGTTTTAGTTGATAGAGATAACAACTTATTTGTTCTTATCAAATTCTTTAAATAAAATAACAATAGGTGTTTTAACAAAAGATGCAACATGCATCAAAGTTTTAGAAATTTGAAGTCGTGGCTGTGCCAAGTGGCTTTACTAAATTGCAACAATGTTTTCTAAGTTGTGGTTGTGCCAAGTGGCTTCACCGTCAAATTACAGCAATATTTTGTGTTAGTTTTTAAACCCCTGAAAACTCAGTTGGTTTAACCTACTTTAATATCCAAGTTGTTAGTTAGGTCAACTATGTAGATCTAGGTTAAACATTCATCACACATATCACATAGCGGAAAATATAAATAACACAAGTTATGATGACCCAAGAAAAAAAATGAAACAATCTAATTTCAAGATATAAAAAACCTGGGGGGTATGATTCCAAGAGAACAATCCACTATATCAAATAAAAGTTTACAATCAAGAATATATCATTCGTAGTAAACTTAACCAAGATTATCCAATCTACTACCGCACACCCTTAGCACGATGATCACTCCACAAGTATAAGTGCTTGTGGGGTGTGAGAGGGCAAGGGTCAGAGTTTAAGTTTCTAAGAGGAAGCCTCACACACATATACACATAGATTAAGCTAGAGTAGAATTTTTATCTTGTATAAAAAAAAAAATATATATATATATATATATTAATAATAACTAAGATTATCCAATCTAGCTCTGAACTCCTTAGACTTCTTTGATGTGGATCTACTCCAACATGAACCTCTAGTTCACATCTTTGATCTTCAGTGTACTTGATAGCTGAAGCTTGGTTGCAACTTTATTCCATCGATTCTAGCAATATGAGTGTGATCTCTAGTAGATGCTTTAAAGAGTAGAAGGTATAATAACCATGAAAGCTAAACAATGTTGTTGGGTCTGTTGTTACCATCCCAAGGTTAGGCCTAATGTCCAGTCTATGGCATATCCTTTACTTTTTTTATTTATTTTTTTAACTTATAAGCTTGTAAGTGTTGCAACATGTATTTGTAAAGATCCATAATTAACTATGCGGGCTTCTATCAAATAAATAAATCTATAAATATGAATATATAATTTTTTTTAAATAGCGGTAATCTTGAAACAGTACATTGGAAATATTTTGTTTTTTTGACTAAACCAAAACGACTTCCGATACGATATTGACTCCGTTGAGTAAAACACTTATTACTACTTTATCAAAAGAAATTGATAAGAACAAATAAGTTGTTGTCTCTATCAATTGAAACTTAGATGCATGTTGCATGTTTTGTTAAAACACTTACTGTTACTTTATCTAAAAATGCATGTTGCATGTTTTGTTAAAACATTCATTGTTATTTTTTATAAAGAAATTGATAAGAACAAATAAGTTGTTGTCTCTATCAAAAAAAATGTTTTTATCCATAATGTTAGGTTCTAAATATTTAGATATAAATGTTTAGGTTCTAAATACTATCTGTGTTGGCAAATCGAGTACATAAATGTTTAGGTTCTCATTTCTCTCCACCACTTCCAATCATAATTTCTCTTTTACCTTTTCATCTTTCCACTACTCTCAACCTTTATGTCACTCTTCATTTATCCCTTCCTCTTCCTTTTATTTTGGCTTTTCTTATCCCCATTCTGTTACTATAAATATGTTATTCTCTTTTCCATTCTATACATATTTTCTCACATGAAAAAGGTTATTACTCTCTCTCTCTCTCTCTCTCTCTCTCTCTCTCTCTCTCTTATGTTTTATTTTTGTGTGAATTTTTTATTTTTTGTATCTCTACTTTAGATTGATGAATTTATGTGTTCTTTAGAATTTTACTTTGGGTTGATAAAGTTTGGTTTTGTGTTTTTAAGTTATCATCCTTTTTTTCCTATGATTGATGTTATTCTATTGCTTTTAGTTTACAAGAATGTTATGTTATTCTATTATATAGCATGGTTTGGATTATTTGGTGTTTGACTTATGACTATTTTTTTATTTTGACGCTTCTTCTTCTCTTTTTATTTCTCTCTCTCTCTCTCTCTCTATATATATATATATATATTATTTATTAATTTTTGCAACTTTGCTTTAGGTTGATGAATCATTGTATTTTTTTTTATAATACTATTTTAGGTTAATATGATTTGGTAGTGTGTTTGATTTTTTAAGTTTTTCATCACAAGTCTTCTCTTCCAGTCATATAACTTATGTTTGATTTTTTTTTTGGACATAATACTTAGTTATTTTGGAAGTGAGATTTTGAATTTATATCAAAATACAATCTTAGCTATGTATTTAAATGTGTCTATCAACTGTTAAAACTGCTCAAGATGAATATGTATAGAAAATATTTTTGATATATGTATAGAAAATATTTTTGATTTAATTTTTGATTGAATTATTATTTAATTATAACATTAAAATTAAAGTAAATGAAAATGTAAAGATAAAACTGTCTAAGATGAATTTGTAAAGTATCTATCAACTATTAAAACCACCCAAGATGAATATGTATAGACAATATTTTTGTTTTAATTTTTCATTGATTTATTATTTTATTATAACATTAAAATTAAAGTAAATGAATATGCAAAGATAAAACTATCTAAGATGAATTTGTAAAGTCAATATAGTTATATATATTTAATATTGTCAAAGAATTAAAAGTTAAAAAATAAATAATAAAAAGAATAATGATATGGCCAATGATGTGGCGGATGTGAAAGCTTAATAGGAGTGTAGCAACAAAAATGCTATATAAAAATCTAGTTAAAAGAAATTAAATCTTAATA
Source organism: Lithocarpus polystachyus (assembly GCA_033629205.1). Taxonomy (NCBI): domain Eukaryota; kingdom Viridiplantae; phylum Streptophyta; class Magnoliopsida; order Fagales; family Fagaceae; genus Lithocarpus; species Lithocarpus polystachyus. The sequence goes on along the minus strand of CM066173.1, from coordinate 36,703,581 downwards.
AATGAAAGTGTATGTAGTAAAAAAAAAAAAATTTAGATCACATTCTCTTTATGTTGTTATACAAATTATTTTCTTTTATTTCGATAGGTAAAGTGTTCTGTAGGGGCAATGGGCCGGTAAGAGCAATGGGCCGGTAGGAGCAACACGCCAGTGGGAATAATGAGTCTGGATCTCCTTGTCCATTTACATAGTGCATTCCAAGCCTAGACCGAGGACTAGGGCTAGTCTGAGGACGATTCAACTCGGCCTAGATGATCTGTGTTAAAGGTCAGAAGGGTTGAACGTGAGCTCAATAATCCTAGGGTTTCGCCGAGGATGAATACCACCTCGGATAATCAAAGCCGGGATAAGATTTGGAGCTCTGCCGGTCAGGAAGGTACCCCAAAGGATTCTGCTGGACTAGGTGAATGTTGTGGAAGCACGTATCAAGAAAAGATCCCAAAATATCAAGGAAGAAGGCTGCCAACCCCGTATTGAATGCTCCACAACTAACCCTCTGGCCGCATTTATGTGGAGAAGATATCTGAACAGTGACTTCCAGCCTTACAACTCCTACATAGAGGATTCTAGAAAAGCTAGAGGAGGCAGGTGTCAACAAACAAATTAGTACATCTGTATGTGGAGGGCTCAGAGAAAGGGGAGAAGCAATATAAAAGGAAAAAGGAACCTAAAAATGGAGGGGGACGGTGAGAAAAATAACAAGACTTGCACCCATTACTGAACAATACTTACACCAAACAACTATCCTCGAACATAGGCCGAAGACAATCCTTTAAGCCAAATCCCTGTATTTCCTCCCAGTATGTGATCTTAGCCCATTCAATTGGCAGTCTAATCTACACAAGCCCAGTTTTCCCGACCTACTCTCTACAAATTCATTGTTGTTGGGCTTTTTAGGTAGATCCACCCACCTTTGGGCCGGATTTCTAAACCTGTGTCCTTACATGTTCAATTTTAGACATAATGTCTACTTTTTTCCCTACATATTATTTTAAATATTAAAGTTATAATATGGTATAATCTCTTCGGAATGTCTAAGAAATATGCAGTTCCAATCTCATGTATTTATATTAGTAAACAAAACCCAATCAATAGTTCAAAACTACTCCTACTATAAGAAAAATTATAAATATAATAATTTTTTTAAGAGAATGAAAATTTTTAATAATATATTTGAAACTCAAACAATTTAGTTGTACAGGAAAAACAAATTAGGAAAATATAATGCACAATAACATAATTTATCAAAATATGGACCGCCTAAAAATGAATATTATCAATAAAAAAAATCCAAATAATAAAATGATGATATATTTTTTTGAGATAGATAAATGATAAAATATTTTTAGAAATTCTTTAATTTTTTGGGATAACAAATTATTTTTTACAAAATTTAGAGAACAAATTAATTATATATTATACCATAACTAAAATATAATTATCTATTCATACGCATCGCGTGGATCTGCGACTAGTCTATATATTACTAAAAGCTGAAGCGTAGCATTTAATGTTGCTACCCTCACATTAAGCCACATCAGCTGCCATGTCATTCCCATCCTATTTTCTGAATTTTTAATTCAATTTTAAATAGTTTTTACCAATTAATAAAATACTAATAAAACTAAAATTATATTCAGCCCTATCTCTACTTTAAAGTCCACTTCTTATACATTTAAATCCACCATAAAGCCCAAGCCCACACCCAAAACCTTTTCAACTAACTCCCTTTATCAAACCTGATTGCTTTCCACGGTTACAACTTATGCTATTCCTTTTCCTTCTGTTACAACTTATACAACTTATACTTTTCACGGTTACAACTTATTCATCGTTTCAGGTATGGTTTCTTCCCCTTCCTGACCTTTTGATTCTCACGGTTTCAGCTTCTGTTCTACTATTTTGCTCACAGTTTAATCTTCATGTTCTACTGTTTCAGCTTCTGTTTTGGATTCTAATGGCAGCCTCTCGATCTTCCTTCCTCTCCTCACATCTATATAAATACTGATGTAAGCTGGCTGTTAGGGTGTTGAATTTGTTTCTGCCTATTTCTTTTTTTTTTTTTTTTTTTTGGTGCAAAACTTTTATGCTCTATTTATATTAATATGAGACCCTTTTTTTCGTTTGCTTGTGGTTGTGTTTATATTAGACGAGCATCCTTGGCATGCCATTGATGTGTTTGTGAGATTGCCTTAATGTCATTTCAAAAATAAAAGGAACTGTTTATGTTGCTCAATATTGCTATAATTTAACAGCCTAAAAAACTATTTTATTTTACCTTAGTTTATTTGGAAATATCTGAGGTCTCATTTTTTTTAATGTGTTATGGCTTATTGGAAGAATGTAAGACTTTGAAGTAGTGAGAATAAAGTGTTGGTGGCAGGTAGTTCAAATTCTTGAAGGAGTGATGCAAGTGAACGTGCCTCAAATTCCTCTATATTTCCAACGCCATTCAGAAAATCCAATGGTAGCGGTTGTTTCTCAAGAGATTGAGATTTCTTCAAGTTCATATTTATGGGCACAAGGTACTGTCTTAACTCTGTCTTTATAATCAGTGCACTCTTTGTAGTCAAAACAATGCATATCGTTCCTTTTATCTACTGCAAACTATGGCAAATGTAATTTCAACCATCATGGGTGCCAAAAGCAATAAAGTGTGCCTCTTTGTTTCTCTTTTGGAGGCTATTTTTCGTTGGAGACTCTGTTTTTTGTCTTTTGTTTTGTACCCGGTATCCAAAGAAAAAAAAAATGTGGCCAAGTGCATGTAGGTGTCTCTACCTATGAGGCTGTGACAATTTATTTGTTGTGTATTTGTTCAAAGACCCATGAGAAAATGTGTGAATGTTATTTTGGTACAATTGGTTGAAGAGGAACTTTAAAAAAAAATTAATATAATATTTTTGATAATCAAAATATTTTTTAATAAAATATAAACAGTCACTAGGCAGCTCATTATCGATTTTTTAGACCATTTCTAACGTTCCATTCTTTCTTCTATTTTCCATGAAATCTGCAAATGATTTTACCTCATCTCTGCAATCAATCTTTCACCAAACTCTTTGGTCAAACCCAAAATTTTCAATATTATATCCCAACTTTCATTAAATAAAGAATTTATCATAGCACAGTAAAAGCTTTGAGAGCTCCCAAAACCATGCAGATCAATTTATTCACTTCTATAGTACATTAGCTCCCGAATGTTAATATTAATATTCAAAACATTACAATAGAATTGAAAGAATGTTCATAATACCCAAAAAAATTCAAAATTGCGTCCATTGTATACTACATCATTTAGATTGATATCCACTTCCAACAATTGATATTAGATCGTACTTCAATATCATGATTGTATAACATGGATTGGGTTTTAGAATCAAAGCAAATTGTTTTTGGTGTTTCAATTTTTGCGTTAATTTTCCTGCATAATTCTGCATAATTTTACTGCATAATCCTTGGCAAGCCATTGATGTGTTTGTGAGATTGCCTAAATGTCGTTTCAAAAATAAAAGGAGTTGTTTATGTTCATCAATAGTGCTATAACTTAACAGCCAAAAACACTATTTTATTTTACCTTGGTTTAGTGAAGTATAAAGTGTTGGTGGCATGTCTCAAATCACCTTCCAACGTATTTCAACATGTAAGACTCCATTTCTTGAATTGATTAGATTGTACTTCTCATTGATGCGTCCATTGTATACTACATCATTTAGATTGATATCCACTTCCAACAATTGATATTGGAAAATTCTTTGGGTCTTTTGTGATATTTTTTCCTAATGGGCATGTCCTAAACTATTGTAGGTGCGATATTTTCCTCAAATTGAGAAGTTTAAATTAATTGCAGACTTTTTAAAAATCTATGCCTCTTACGTCATGTCACTACTATTTAAGCACGATGAGTTAAGGAAAAAGAAATCAACATTGAGATTAGTGTGTAGGACATTTTTCAGCAACCATGCCGATGCCTTAGAACATGGTAAATTAATTATTTCTTGAATGCAACCTTATATACCTAAGTTCAATAATTTAGTTGATCCTCAAAAAATTTCAATAATTTAGTCTTCTTGTGAGGTCCATTCTGTGAAATAATTGCTACCAAAGGCCAAGCTTCAAAACATGTTTATATACATAATACATTTCAAAGTACAAAAAAATGAAACTGGTATTGCTTTGGATTTTTTGTCAGCTGATCTCATTCAAAAGAAAGGTGCATTTGGAAAATCAATTGTGGAGCAATATGTTATTTAATGAATTTTTGACCCAAATTCACATGCTTGATTAAAATTTTAGACTATTTAATTGCGCCATATACAAAGGGAGATCAAAATAGATAGTGGAAGGTTTTAACACAAAGTGAGTGCTTCAAAAGCAATGACTAGGCTTATTACCAAATTATAATGGATTATCTATTAAATTGCAAGTTAACACACGCTGGAATATTTCTTCAGGTCTGTCCAAAATGAAATGCCTTGCTAAAATAGTCCTCATATTATTGGTAGGGTTTCATGTTATCCACCAATTATTTGAAATGATGTTTTACTGTAATGACAGTTAGTAAATGATGGTTGGTTGGTACTGTGGAGTCACGTTAGCAGCTAGGGTGTCTATCTTTCAATATGAAATTTTACTGAATTACATTCCAATGGAACAAAAAAAATATAGAACCCAGACAAGTTGGAAAAATGGTGGAATTTTATAAATAAAAAAATTTCCAAATAGTTTAGAACCACATGATATTCAAATTTTGAGATAACCTGTTAGATGAGATTTTAAAATAATTCAGTAAAAATTCCAAATTTTTTAGAACCACATGATAATCAGAGTTTGAGATAATCGTCAGATGAGATTGTAATATGTTTAGAGATTAGATATTTTCTATTGAAAAACATGACTGGTGCAAAAATATCACATAAAAGGTCTTGGTGTTGAATGACGTGGACACCTGTCATCGTTTTGATTATTATTTTAACCACCAGTTGCTCATAAGTTACTTGTTAATTTACACGTTTTTAAGTTGGATTGTTTCTTCATGTATTTGTAACTTTTAATTATAAATAAAATGAAAAGACTATGCTAAAATATTTTTTTAATTTTTATTTGGTTGTGTAGGTTGTTCATATTTTCTAGCAGTTGATTACAGAATATCTATTAAATTGCAAGTTGAATAGCTATAAAATGAAAAGGCTATGCTAAGATATTTTTTTATATTTTGTTTTGGTTGTGTTGGTTGTTCATATTTTCTACCAATTGATTACGGATTATTTATTAAATTGCAAGCTCAACAGCTGGATTGTTTTGTATAGTATGTCCAACTCTCAATTAATGAAAAGGCTATTATAAAATTGAGAATATGTTATCCTTTGGTGTGCTAAAATAATTTTTATATTATCTTTTGGTTTCTACCAAATTAGAATGGATTAGCTATTAAATTGCAAGTTCACACAAGCTGGAATATTTCTTCAGGTCTGTCCAAAATGAAATGCTTTGCTAAAATAGTCCTCATATTATTGGTAGGGTGTTCATGTTATCCACCAGCTATTTGAAATGATGTTTTACTATAATGACGATTAGTAAATGATGGTTGGTAGGTACTATGGAGTCACGTCAGCAACTAGGGTGTCTATCTTTCAATATGAAATTTTACTGAATTACATTCCCACGGTACAAAAAAATATAGAACCCAACCAGATGGAAAACAATTGTTGCAAAACTATTGACAAATCCTTCGACATACAGTTTTTGGAACAAACACATTTCACATCCCAAAAAACCAAGCATGCAAGAAAAATGGAGTGGGTCATCGGGATCGTGAATGCTTTACACATATGGAAATGAAGAATTACATGTAACATGCAAAATGTGCTCAATTGACTTGGAAATGTACAAATTAGCCAACCGAGTTTGGTAGACAATAAAGTTTCCTCATCCTATTTATAATACTACTCTCTATCTTCAAAGGAATAAATCTTTTTTTATTATTAATATTTATTTAAAAAGACTTGCAACAACTTAATTACAGTCCTCTAAAGTTTTCACCTAGCATGACGCTAACTCGACATTCATTAAATCCTTTCTATCTAATTTTAAGTTAATTAAATTTTACTAACTTGGGAAGACGATTCATCAGCTCTGGACTTACTACAAGGCCAAGTATAGTTGTATCCTTTCCACATCTAATTCAAGACCAATACCTTCTATCATCATGAATCCTGCAATATATTACATATATAATGCAGCTTAAGTAGTAATACATTCAAAAATATTCAAAATAATAACACGATCATAAAAAAAAAAAAAAAAAAAAATTATCACGCGCAACACGTGAGTCCGCGACTAGTATTAATAAAAGTTGGGTCCCATAGGCAGCCATAACTTTTGAGTAACTTTGAATTTCTTCAAGTGGACGAAGGGATAAATTAGCATAGGTTTGGTGCATGGTGTATGTAATTAAATATTTAATTATTTTTCCTTCATAATTTTGTTATTAAAACATGCAAATTGGTTCTGAGATCTCTGCAATTCTGAAAATAAAACCCAATTTTGTTATTAAGAATCTAAGATATTGATATTCTTTCTTTCCTCTGTACTCAACTGGTTTAGTCATTGACTTTATAAACTAAACTTTTGTTCTAGATGAAACCATAAGTAACTCTATACATAGTTACTGCATTTATTTTGAAATTCAAAGAAATTATAGAAAATACAATGAGATACGTGGAAACGCATACTTTGTCCCCTAGCATTATCATAAGGAAATTTTTTCATCCTCTGCTCCTTCTTATTCATCCACCATAAATACATTACACTTCGAAGTTCTAACATTTGATGTTACATATATGGATAAATTATTTATGAAGAAAAGCATTAATAAATCAAACTATGAATTAAAAAGAAGAAGAAAAAAACATACATATATGTATTTCATCTATTTGAAAAAGTAAAATCAACTTAAAAAAATAAAATTTACTTAGAGCTCAAGTAGTTGAAGCACTTGTGTGCAGCGCCACCAAGGAGGCATAGAAGCCATCCTCGATTCTAATCAAATTTTCATGCTTTCCTTTCTCTACAATAACTCCATTTTTAACCACTGCGATTACATCTGCATTCCTGATTGTGGATAATCGATGTGCCACCACAACCGTAGTCCGGTTAACCATAACACGATCCAATGCATCTTGGACCACCTTCTCAGATTCAGCATCTAGTGCACTGGTAGCTTCATCTAGTAGTAATATCTTTGGACTTTTAATCATAGCACGTGCAATGGCTACCCGTTGCTTTTGTCCACCAGACAATTGAACTCCACGTTCTCCTACTATTGTATCATAACCCTGCATTTTGCATTGTAAGAATGATAGAAAAATCAATTATAGTCTGCTATTTGTATATTAAAATTAACTACCAACCGTTGTAGAAGTCAAAGTGATGTTATTTTCTTCAATTATATAGTTTGTTAATTAACTTAGTTACCTGTTACATTAGAAATGATAATGAAACAAATATGGGGAAATGATTTGCTTTGATCTAACCTGTTGTAAGCCACTAATGAACCTATGAGCATTTGCCAACTCTGCTGCAGCTATGATATCTGCCTCAGTTGCATTTCCTCCCTTTCCATATGCAATATTGGCTCGAATAGTTTCATTAAATAAAACTGGTTCTTGACTCACAAGACCCATCTGTTGCCTCAACCACTTCACTTGAAATTCCTGAATTTCAACTCCATCAAGTGTAATATGACCAGAATCGGGTTCATAAAACCTTTGCAATAATGCTATCACTGTGGATTTCCCACTCCCACTTTCTCCAACCAGAGCAATTGTCTGAAAAAAAAAAAAAAAGTAAAATATATTGCATACCAATATGATTAGTAATAATGGTAAGCAAGAACAAATTTTGTGATTACATCTTGTGCTAGTTGCTAGAAATCAATGATGCAGCTTTACCTTGCCAGAATGAATTGTCAAGCTAAGATCTCGAAAAATCTGAATATCTGGCCTACATGGATATTTGAAGCTTACATGACAAAGCTCAATTTCTCCTTTCACATTCTCCAATGTCATCCCAGACTCATTACTTGGGTCTATCTTCGACTGCCGGTCTACTATAGCAAATATGGAACCAGAAGCATTCTTGGCTTTGCCAGTATCTGGACCTATGGAGCTTGTTTGTGAAATTCCCATAGCTGCCATGGTCAAAGCAAAGAAAACCTGCAAGCCAAATATCTATCTTGAGAAAAGGTAATTTGGTGTGAATCAATCTTGTTAAAATATTATCTGTTAGTCAGTATACAGAACTTTTGAAAAGCTTGTCAAATATAGTTATATAGGAGGAATGTTTACTTGAAAAACATCTGAGAATGTTGCTTTCCTAGCCTGAACGAGACGAGCTCCTGCATAGAAACTTGTAGCATAGACAAGAAACAACAAGCCAAAAGAAGTCCCAAATCCAATTCCAGTGATCAAGCCTTGCCTTATCCCTGCCTTCCTTGGGCCTTCACATTTGCTTCTGTACAGCTCCATCACCTTGTCTTCAGCACAGAAAGAAGCAACTGTTCTTATACTTCCAACCGCATCATTAGCAACTTGGCTTGCTTCTTCATACTTCAACTGCAACCACATAGATTTACATCAACTACAAGTAATGAATAATATTATGAAACCATATAACTTTGTGAAATTAATTAGTTGCATTTAAAGTGGCAGCTTAGAGTTTTTAAACTAAGAACTCTCAAGTGAGAAGGTTGTTCTCTGTGTTTCCGAAACACAGAAAACTGTTGTTGTACGTTTTACCAAACAGGCTCCTGGTCTGTTTAAATGGTTGCATCCATTTTTCTCCAATAAAGAACAGAATTTTACTTCATTTTCTCACGACAATCATAATGTATATTTTTAGAGCAGAAAAGGAAAAAACATGGGGTTATTAGTTTTAGGGCAGACCTTTGCATCTGCACTGAATCCCTTCATGAACTTTACTTGAATGTATCCGTTGACTCCGATGAGAGGAATCAATGCAAGGATAATAAATGCCAACTGCCAACTTGCAAGAAATGCAATGACCAAACCTGCAGCTGCTGCAGCGATAACATGAACCATCTGACCAAGCGCATCTCCAACAAGGGCACGCACTGTTGCTGCATCCCCTGAGAGCCTGGCACCAATTGAGCCACTCGAGTGCACAGGCTCATCAAACCAACCAATCTCCATGTGAACCAACTTCTCAAAACACATCAATCTAATACGTGCTATTAACTTACACCCAGCCACGGCGAAGAGGTATCCTCTTGCGGGAATTGCCAGAAATGATACCACACCAAGGGCCACAAACATTAGTGACCAAAAATTTGAATCCTTTTTCAGTTTATGAGGTGGTTCATAAAATGAGTTGATCACCCTAGCAAGCAGTATACCAAATATAGGAAGTATCACGCCATTGATAACTGCAGCTATAGTCCCAAGAAGAAGTATTGGAATCTCTGGCTTGTTAAGGTAAGCGATGCGGCTGATTGGAACCTTGGGGTAGTTTTCTTCTATTTCTGCCAGTCCTTCATCAGGGACGGTAATTTCTGTTGGCAAACCAAATGCTGTGACTGAGAAAGAACGGCGGCCACTTCCTGCTGAAGATGCCCGACTTAAGCTTTGTAGGAATGACATTCTTTGACTGTTCCTAAGACTTGACTGTCTAAAAAATTCAGTAGAAATTTCTGATCTGTTTGGATCATCTGCATCTTGTTCTGAATTATTATTTTCTTCTTGCAAGCGTATAAGCTGAGAGTATGCTCCATTAGGATCCTTGATTAGTTCTGAGTGTGAGCCTGATAGATTGACAAATAAATATTTAGATGATATGCATCTCCCATTCTGGAGTAATCCGAGGTTTGTAGGTTGGTCAGAAATTCAATCGGAAGATTTCAAGACAAATTTGAGTGGCAATATCTTTTTCCTAGTGCAAATTGCAACTTTCATTTGACATCCCAAATATATACTAGTAAATCGAATAGTTGCTGAAATTATGCACAATGGTGAATATGTTTAATGAAAATTGCTGATTTAACTGTTCACATAATGTGGGACAATTTGCAAAGATAAAAGATTTAGGCCAATGAAGAAAAGAGTCAGATGGCTATACTGTAAGATACCTTTCTCAACCATCTTCCCCCTGTGAATGACTGCAATTGTATCAGCATTCCTCACCGTGCTCAAACGGTGGGCAACAATGACAGTTGTCCGGTTGAGCATAATCCTGTCCAATGCCTCCTGCACTACCCTTTCAGACTCTGCATCAAGTGCACTTGTAGCTTCATCGAGAAGTAAGATTCTTGGGTCTTTCAGAATTGCTCTTGCAATGGCAACTCTCTGCTTCTGACCACCAGACAGTTGTGTTCCGTGCTCACCAACCAGAGTATCTAGTCCCTAGAAGTCAAATTCAAAGTAGAAAGTAAATTAACAATTTCTGTGGTGATAAAGGAGAAAATAGCCTCTTATATTCCAATAAATGGAGGATAAGACAGAACCTGAGGCAATTTATCAATAAATTTAAAAGCATTTGCAAGTTCAGATGCAGTTTTGATCTCTTCATACGTTGCTCCATCTTTTCCATATGCAATATTATCTTTAATGCTGCATGAAAACAAGACAGGTTCTTGGCTAACAAGACCAATTTTCTCCCTTATCCATTGAAGTTGGAGGTCTTTCAAATTAATGCCATCTATGAGAATTTCACCAGCCAGTGGGTCGTAGAATCTCTCAATTAGACTAATCACTGTTGATTTTCCACTTCCACTTTGTCCAACCAAAGCTGTAGTGGTGCCACTAGGGATATAAAGAGAGAATCCACTGAATATTGGCTCATCTGGTCTAGCTGGATAACTGAAATAAATATCTCTCAACTCTATATCTCCATGAATGTCATCCAAAATTTTTCCCTTTGGGTTATAAGCATCTATCTCTGGCCTCCTCTCGATAGTCTCAAACATCTTATAAGCTGCAGCTTTACCAGCACCAAAGGCACTAATGCAGGGAGATGCCTGGCCTAAGGACCTGAAACATCCACATAATAGCAAAATGAATGAAATAAATAAAGAATAAGCCAAAGACGTTACTGATACATTTTTACATATATTTATGTGTGTCATGTTTCCTACTTAAGTAGGGAACAAAACAGAAGAAATTTTCCTCATGAAGTAGGAATTATGTCTTTATTAGCATGTTTACATACAATTGGAAGCTAAACAATTTCAAATTGCAGCTTACATAGATCCAGTCAATACAGCCATAATCACGTTCAGCACATCACCCCCATTGTATCCTTTGTTCAGTATCAATTTTGATCCATACCATATAGCCAAACCATAGGTGCTGAACATGACTAACATAACAGTGGCAAAACCTAATCCAGATGCCAAACCTTCGTGAACACCAGATTTGTAAGCAGTTGTAAGGTACTTTTTGTAATTATTTATAGCTTGCTTCTCCCCAGTAAATGATGCAACCTAGAAAATAACCAAATGGTGGATATCATACATTTTCTAGAAAAACCAGCAATGCAAAACACATTGTACTGAGCTAAATTAGAAGTTTTCTCGGGCATGCAGATAGTTTGACAACATGACATACTGTTCTTATTGAGCCAATTGTTTGTTCAACTACATTTGCTGCATTTGCATAAGCACTTTGTCCACGGGATGCTGTCTTAGATATGATGATGGACATAAGACCACCAGATGCCACAAGAAGTGGAATTGAGGATAACAGAACAAGGGTAAGAAGCCACCCTTTGAAAAATGCTACGAAAAAGCCCCCAATGAATGTTGATACTAGCTGCAGAAATTTCCCAACCTGTACAAGCGAACATGCTCTCTTATCGCCAAGAACACATTTAGATGCATAATATGAATATAACTCAAGCTGACTTTTGGCCAGTTGTGAATTTTAATGTTGTTGATGCTACAATGTAGTACCTTCTCACCCATGGCATCTTGTATAAGAACAGTGTCACCTGACATTCTCCCAACAACCTCTCCAGTATTTGTTTCCATATCAAAGAAAGCAACATCTTGTCTCAAAATTGTCTTCAAATACAAACCCCTTATTCGTGCAGCCTGTCGCTCCCCGGTGACCATCCAACAAGCCACCTCTAACAAGAACGAAGACAAGTTTATCATTTCTCAATGCCTGATGGATGAAAGGATTTCTTTTATTCATTAAAAATCTGTAGTGATTTTAATCATGGAATGTACTTACGGAGGAATCCTGCAAAACCTATCCCTGCTGCCATGTAGAGAAATTTTACACAAACCTAAAACATTTCAGGAAACTAAATGTCACCTTCATATTAATAATAGCATATCAGAAAGGGAAAAGGAAGGGTTCACATACATCTTTAAAATAAAGATAAATTTTCAATTGAAGAACTAGATAGTAACATTAATAGAATTTAGATGGGACTTTTTAATTGTTACGTCAAAAATAAGTTAAGTATAAAACCAAATGTTCAACAACACTTTCTAGTGATAAATATTGAGATTGGCATCATAAATTAAGCTTTTGGAGCATATTTTTACCTTGGAAACTTCACGAACTACGTCTTTGTTATTCTGATTACTTCCCAAAACATTAATCATTTCCCCAAAGAGTATTGTCATAATAGGCATACCTAGCCCATTCCCAATGGCACCTATTGTGCCAACGATCATCAAGAGAACATCAGTAGAATCTGCAAATGAGAACAGCTTGAGAAATGAAACAGTGTTGGTTTTCTTCTCTCCATTCTTATCCGAATCTTCTTGATCATTATTCATGGAAGGGATTTTCTCTGCTTCTACATTGTTTTTTAATGCAGCATCCTCATGCATATTTGTATTTCCATTCCTGCCTGCCCTTGCCTCCATTTTACAAACTTTAATATGCTGGTCCAATTGTCAGCTACCTTACTTGGAATATTTAGAACTAATTAAATAGCACCTGCACCATAAAATGGAGGTAAAGTTAGCAGCCTACAAGCCAAGCAGTCAATGTTGAACCAGTGGTCAGTTTCAAAAGATATTAGATAAAATCAGGGACTAACAAAATGATTATTAATGATAAATTGGCTGTCATAGTATCAGGAATTATAAATCTACAAGCAGCTAAAAGATGAACATGTGAAAGATGATTGACCAGGAAAATTCTTACTATAATAGACTAGAGAATTGACAAATTTTATATATAAATAACTCAGAAATTCATTCCATTATTTTATATATAAATAACTCAGAAATTCATTCCATTATTTTATATATAAATAACTCAGAAATTCATTCCATTATTTTATATATAAATAACTCAGAAATTCATTCCATATTTCATCTTCAAAGAGAATTTAATGTAGTTCCCAACAAAGGAGCTGGCAAAAGAAATTAAGTAGCTAAATGTATGGATTTCCTTTTTTGTTTTTTTATTTTTGAAAGTCAATTATAAGAAGAAACATTCCAGAGAGAAGTAAATGAATAGATGGCGGATAGAGTGATATGTCTATCAAGGCCATTGTTAAGGTACAAATTTATCACGTCTAGATCAATTTACAACAAGACAATCTAGCCAAATTATTGACGGAAGGTGCAAATTTAGAGTGTTTTAATATGTAAAATCCATCCTTTGTTAAAACCAATTAAAAAATTTGATTATCAAAATTCCCATCAACCTTAACGAATAACAACTAAGCATGTTATCCGAAATCAGTACTGCACCATGAGCTCTATGCTGAGTATTTGGTAGCAAAGATTGCAAAAGTGATCCTGATACAAAAATATAAATGTTTGATATTTTCTCAAAATTACAAAATAGAAGCTGACAGATATTTACTAAAAGCAATACAGAATGCATACTGGTCAATGCCTTGTTGAAAAATCATTATAATTTTTTATATGAAAGTTGCTGAAAAGAATATTACTTAAATGTGTTTGTATGTGTATAGGGAGTGAAACTCATAGCAGATTGCTTTGCTGCTTACTAGCTACAATCATCAAGTTTATGAAATACCATTCAGCAAAAAAAAAAATGATGAAATACCTACCTAACAGGCCTTGCTAATAAAACTATAACTACAAAGGATGCCAAGGGATGTATTTAAGATGAAATTTCAATACAAGTTTTCCTGAGAGGAACGAAACTTTTGTACTATTCTTTGACAGAATCAAAATCTCTGCAGCCCCATGGCGCCCATCTAAATCAAAAACTGATCTTGAAGCCTAAAGTTGCCATTTGCCAGTGATATTTATTGTCATTCAACAACATATATGACATGAAGAAGACTAAATCTTCATAAACGTTAAAATGAACAAAACCCAAATGCAAAAAAACAATCAACAAAAGAACAAATGGGCTGTGTTGAGAAAGATTTGCTCACCAAAAAGTCAAAAGGGTACCTGAGACTACCAGTTTCCGAGATCCATCGGGCACTGAACTCAATGCACGTTGTGGATACTCTGAGTTTGAGCTATTATCGCAGCACAATAATATGTGCTTTTTTGATAGGTTGGCGTGCAAACATCATGTTATTATAATAATCATAAGATAAGATGCCATAGCTATATTAACTTGGTCAAAGTTGATGAAGTTTCACATAAAGTCAACTAATTCATATCTAGTTGCTAACCGAGCAAAACAAAATTCCCATTGCTTCTGTATCACACATCTTTCGTCGTCTACAATCAAAATCAAATTTCTTGGTTACTTCTTGGTGGAGGTAACTGCCTGTCACTGAATAAAACTATATACTATATTGTATGTTTATTTATTGTGAATCAGTGAAACTAGTTGATAGAAGATCTTCACCAAACACGACATGAACATTAGCACTTCTTTTACTTTTTCTCCTGACATTTCATAGGACATTGATGACAGGTCATAAAAGACAAATATATTATTACAAGAAGTCTGATGAGTGGATAGTACTAAAATGGGACGGCTTATAAGGTAAACATTATTTATCATCATTTTCTTGAAAGTTTTAAGGTTATCATTTTTAGCTATGATAATTTATCTTTTGTAGTTTCGTAGGGACAAGAGTAAAGCTTTTTTTTTTCTCAAAAGATTTATCTGCATTTGCAATTTCTACTTCTTTATTCCTTTTTCTACAAACGTAGGATTTCCTTTTTACCCCCTCAAATTATTGAGAACTCCACAGACCCCACTAAATGCTTTGGCTCATAAGTCATAACCTGCAGATCAAGAGACCGATTAGATAGAATCCATGAATTTATGATTTTGTTTTCTTTAAGTTTTGATTACGACTACCTACCAAAGAGCCTTTGATTTGATTTGGTCCTAATCTCCTTTTTTTTTTTTCTTCTGTCTTTTTCTTTTTGAGGCCGGCCTTTGTCATTTGTTACCGCTATCTTTGCTTTGGTAGACTTTTACTTGGTATTAGTTGGGGATATTAATTTAATATACTTAATGCCAATTAGGTGGAGAAAAGAAATATTTATAAATTCTTTTAAAAATGGGGAAAATTGCATTCCACTTCTATGGTTTTCTGTAATTATACTCACCTCTTTTACGGTAAACTATATACATTGACCTCCCTTGAATGGCTGGAAAAAAGGTTTTAAAAATTCCGAGAAAAAAAAAAAAGAGTTTTAAAAAATCTCAAATTTCTTATTATAGGGGCGTGGATAATAGTTTAAGTAGGAGGATAAAATAAGAAATTCAAGATTTTTGAATGTCTCTTTTCAATTATACAAGACAGGTTAGTGTAAATTGTTTGCTTTAAAAAAAAATGAAGTGTCCTGTTCCAAAGTAGAAGAAAGATGAGTATGCTAAAATATTTAAAAAAAAAAAAAAAAAACCTTAGAAAAGTCAAGGAAATTTTCCCTTTTAAAATGACATTCAAGAAACTCTTAATAAATAATTAAGAATAGCATATACAAGAAGAGATTAAATTCAATAAGGATGCAGTGTAAAACTTAAGTTTTACTTTCGAATCCTAACATGCTACATCATCATGTTATATATTAAAGAATAGACATAACCACACTCAATCAACTATAATACTCATTTAAAAAATTTAACTTAACTGTGCTTTTATTGAGATGTTATTATGTGTGATATAATGTATTGAGTATTAAGTAAAAAAGTTAACGTGACAATCTCTTATTGAATGGTGTAAAATATGAATTTTACACCCTATCTTTACCAAATTCGGACTCATACATGAATACAAATTTGAAACCGCTTTATTAAAAAATTCTTTAAGGCTTAAATTTTAGAAAGAACATACAATACTTTGTAATTTCTTTTATTAAAAAAATCCTTTGTAAATTCCAATAATATTATCATAATATTAGGTTACCTTTGAGGCATTAAAATAAACTAGCTATGGTCTCGTGCGATGCGCAGATAATGCTTTAAACTGTTATGTGAAAAACTTATATAGATTATCCAAAATATTTAAAATAATAACATGAAGTGATGTTGTGATAATATGAATAGATTTTTGTTAAATTAATGATATAATACAAAATTAAGGGGATGGAGAATTTAAATTATAGAGAAAAAGTTACATAAATTAGAAATTAGTTATTATATGGTGTAATATCTTCTCAAAAAAAAAAAGGGGGGGGGTGTAATAAGTTGATTTTTTGTTTAATCATTTATTTTTTTGTTGAAATTTTCAATCATAATTTTTGTTTCTACATTTGGCTTGGAGTTAGCATAAAAAATTTGTAATTCCATGTAAATGTTTAGTTGGCTTATGAAAATATCATCTAAAATTTATGATGTCACATTTATGTTATCGAAGTATGATAGTGGTAAGTTAAACAATAAGTGAAAATAGTGATATTCTATTAATAAAATTTTATTATAATCCAAAATATGTAAAGAAGTTGAGGTGTAAAGATAAATGAAAAACTACTCTTACAAAGAGTCCACATGACAGAATTGTAAAGATAAATGAAAAATTAATTTTACAAAGAGTCCACATGACAAAATTGCATGGTCTCTCACGTGATGTTTTTCCTTTCTTATATAATTTTTTTAAAAACATATAAAATTCTTATTTATATTTATATATATAATGCATACTTATAGATAATTAATGTGTATTCACTTCATTGACACATTCAATGATCTAAAAATTTTACATAAATGTAAACTTTGATGAGGTGGAAGCTTAAATGAGAGAGGCTTAACAAATGTGCCATTTGGCAGAACTTCATGCTCTCCCACATGAGGTCTCTGCTTTTATATATAACTAGCCGCGAACTCGCGCGTTGCGCGTGATAATTATTTTTATGGTGGTTTTATTTAATTTTTATTACAATTTAAACTAATCTAATAATGAGAAATGTATTTCGTAATTATATTTTTATTTATTATAGGAACAATCATAATTGTAATATAGGAACAATCCAAAACACCAAAAAAACGTAAACTAAAAAAAAACTAATAAAACTTAATAATGATTAATTGAACTAATATTAGGATAAATTTTTTTTTTATAATCTATTAAGGTTATTTACTTTGTAGAAATTATAATTTCGACCACCCAAAACATATTATCAAATAAACAATTATTAGCAAAATCTAAGAATTAAATTTCTATACATGCATTGTTATAAAATAATAATAATTAAAATAAAATTGCAAAAGTTAAAATTTGTCACATATCTGATTATTTTCGTTTGGCTAACCTTTACTTTTCTTTAAATGAATGGCATTTTAGAGTACTTCTAATACAACTATTAAAAGTACTTTGTCCACCACAAAGGATTAGAAAATAAAAAAAAAATTAATAAAGTCTCATAGTTTAACATCTAAATTGAACACTATAAAAATCATGATATGTAACAAAATAAATACCAAATTATCCAAACCATGCTATATAATAGAATAATATTATATTTTTATATGCTATATTTAATTCTTTGGAACGCAATAGGATAACATTTAACACTTAAAGAGAATAAAAAATAAAATAAAAAACAACAACAATTTAAAAAGCAAAATTAAATCGCATTAACCCAAAATAGAGTTTTAAAGAATATTAAAAAATTATCAACCTAAAGTAAAGATGCAAGAAAAATAAAAATAAAATCCACACAGAGAGAGAGAGAGAGAGAGAGAGAGAGAGAGAGAGAGAGAGAGAGAGAGAGAGAGAGAGAGAGAACCCTTTTTGTTTTGTGAGGGAAAACTATGCATAGAATGGAAGAGATAGTGACAAATTTATAGTAAGAGGGTGTGAATAAGAAGAGGCAAAAATAAAGGAAGATGAAGGGAAAGAGGAAAAATGATATTAATGTAGAGGATAGTGGGGAGATGAAAAGGTAAAAAAGGGAGAAAGATTGAAGGAGTAGTGGGGAGATGAAATGGTAAAGGAGAGAGAAAGGTTGGAAAAGTGTAAATATTAAAAAAAATATTAAAAACAATTATAAGAAAATTGAAAAAAAAAAAAAACCTAAAGCTTGAAAGGCTTCAACATTTTGTTTTTGTTTTTTTTTTTTTTCCTTCCTTTAGGCTGAAAAGACTCACACAAAACCCTAAAACTAAACTGAAAAGATTTTGAGTTGGGCTTGATAGTGGAACTAAATAAATAAGAGGTGAGCTGGATTAATTATACAAATTTATTATATGGTGATAATGGAAGTAAATAAATAAGTAGTGGGCTGGATTTATTATAGGGTGATAGTGAAAGAAAATAAATAATTAGTGGGCTGCATTTATAGGGCTGAAAATTGTAAAAACCATTTTAAATTGTAGGACAAATTATATATTTTTTTTAAAAATGACGTGGCAGCTGATGTGGCGCAACGTGAGAGCAGCAGCATTAAAAGCTACGCTTCAGCTTTTAGTAATATATAGATATAGACTAGTATGTAATCCCGTACATATACACGGGTCCATTTAAAAACAATCACAATTACATATAATATATATATATATATATGTTTTGAAATTTAATTGGATTTAGACTCTTCGGTTTTTGCCCCCCAATAATTTACTTGCCACAAAAATTAACAAATTATATGAGATATTTAATGCAAAATTGAACTCCAATTAAAATTCAATCTCAAATCTAATTGAATTTAGACGTTTCGATTTTTGCACCTAATAATTCACTTAACACAAAAATTTAAAAATTAAATGACTCGTGACACAAAATTAGACTCTAATTTAGAATTTAATTAAATTTTCTCTCCGCTTTAACTATTAATATATATATATATATATGACTTATAAATTTGAATTATTTTAGTTGTATGATTATGTATTTTTATGGTTTATTATATTAAACTCATCGTTTTTTTACATTAAATTAACTAATTTGGCACAAAAATTTAAAAATTTAAATTAGATGGGAAACGTGGTGCAAAATTAAATTCTAATTGAAATTTAATTTTTACCTAAATTAACTCACTTGGCACAAAATTCTAAAATTTAGATTAGATGAGACATGTGGCATAAAATCAAACACTAATTGAATTCCAATTTGAAATTTAATTAGATTTTCTCTCTGCTTTACCTATTATTATATATATATATATATATATATTAGTCGCAAATCCGCGCTTTGCGCGTAATAATTTTTTAAATAAAATATTATTTTAGTCCCTAGACTTTATAAAGAGTTTTTTTTTTTTTAATAAAAAATAGTTTTATCATATTTTTCATAATCTTTTCTATTCGTTAAATTTTTTAAATTCATGGTATATGATGATTACAATTATATATATATATATATATATAATTTCCCTAGTTAGAGTTTGATTAGTTTTAAGTTTAAATTTTGTATTATTATATTTAATTGTTGATGTTTTATTGCACTATAAAGTTTTCAATGTTCTCTGTATAGCCATCTCTATTTTATTTCTTACTTCTCTCAACTACCATTTTATTTTTCCAAATAACGGTTAT
The DNA here is from genome assembly GCA_033629205.1 of Lithocarpus polystachyus. Lineage (NCBI taxonomy): Eukaryota > Viridiplantae > Streptophyta > Magnoliopsida > Fagales > Fagaceae > Lithocarpus > Lithocarpus polystachyus. The sequence continues at coordinate 36,683,686 of CM066173.1, read as the reverse complement.
TAAGTGACGTTTGATTTCATTTCTTGTTTCTTTCCCTTAATTTATTCTTTATTACTTTGTATGTTCCCTTGCTAATTGTAAATTTTATGGTTATCAATAAGAAATAGATATTATGAATGGTTTAAATAATTATAGATGTAGTTACGTTAGTGGTATGTTAAAGGGTTTTTTTTTTTTTTTTTTTTTTTTCCTTCTGAATTTTCAAGGAAATATAAAAGGCATTTCTCTAGTTTGGTCTCAATCAATTAAGATATCCATAATATATTAACGGAAGTAATAATGAGCCTTAAATTATTTTAATGTATGAAGTGGTTAGGTTAGTGGTATGTCAAAGGTTTTATAAAAAAAAATTAAAAAAATAATTCCAAGGAAATGTAAAAGGCCTTTTTTTGAAAAAGAACCTTTTGAATTGTAGAAATATGATTGTTTTAATTACCTTGTTTATAGATTTCATTATTAAGTTATAAACATCTAAATTAAAGTAGATGAATATATAAATGCAAAATTATATGTAAAGTTACAACCGCATAAGATAAATATTTATAGATTTTTTTTTATTATTCATGAGTCATTATTTCATTGTTTACTTATAATTATCTAGAATAAAGTTTTTTTTTTAATCTAAATTAATATAGATGAATATGTAAAGGTAAAATTATATGAAAATTTTAAAAAAATATTTTAATTTTTAAATAATGGAGTTTTAAGTCACCTTAAATGAGAAAATGTTTAAAAAATATATAACAAAAATTGGAAACAAAAAATAATGACGTGGCTGCTGATGTGGCTCAACATGAGCGTAGCAACATTAAATGCTACGCTTTAGTTTTTAATAATTAATAATAGTATGGAGGACGTGATTGGATTTAAATGTTGAATAAAATAAGATGAGAGAAAAAAAGAGTAAAAATAAAATATATAACAATAAACATTAAATTATCAAAGTCATTCTATGTAATATAATAACATTATATTGTTATATACTATATGTATAATGCAGTAGGATAATATTTAATCAAAGAGAATATAAAAGATAACAACTTAAAACACAAAACTAAATTGTATCAACCCAAAATCGAATTCTAGTTAACACAAAAATTCATCAACCTAAAGATTTGATGCAATAAAAAAAATCAAACAAATAATAAAAAACAAATTGAGAGAGAGAGAGAGAATTAACCTTTTTGTGTGAGAAAACTATACATAGAATGAAAAAAAAATGTCAAATTTATAGTAAGATGTTGAGAATAAGAAAAGTCCAAATAAAGAAAGATGAAAAGGTAGAAAAAAATGATATTAAAGTAGAAAGTAGTAGAGAGATGAAGAGGTAAAAGAAATAGAGAGTTTTGGAAAATTAATAACAAAAATAATGGTTAAAAGATATTTTAACTTAAGTCACCTTAAATAAGAAAACGTTTAAAAAATATATAAGAAAAATTGAAAATAAAAAATGATGACATGGCTGCTGATGTGACTTAACGTAAACATAACAAAATTAAATGCTACGCTTTTTTAGTTATATATATATATATATATATATATATTGATATATATATATTGATATTGATATTGATATTGATATTGATGATTGAAGTGCTATTGATATTGATGATTAATGATTGAAGTGCTAGATCTTTAATGGAAGATTGATGTGTTCCTTTAGTAACTGTCTCAATATTGGATTATTTAAACAATCAGTCTAATTACTCAGCTCGAAGACATTGCTAATATAAAAAAATAAAATAAAAATTGTACATTTTTCCATTAGCTGAATGGGTCCTATATCAACATGCCACTCAACTCAGTGATTTGGGCAACCTTTGTTTCTTAATTCTCAATCTATAATCCCTCACTAGTAAAATCCACACTACATCTGACTAACTAGAGCCATGACTGACTTTGTCAAACCATTGCCGTCAGGGTTTTCACATAAAGAAATCTTTATCCGATTTCTTGAAGCTACCATGCATTTACTTGAAGTGTTCTGCAAGCCTCCTTCACAATGACAGATAACTCACTGGTCAGGGCCAATCTCAGCCTAGTTGACTCACAGGGGGTTGGTTTTTTTGATAATCTAGAAACTACATTTATCAAGCAAAAGAGTCAACATCTGACTAACTTAAATTTCAGTCTCATAATAATTGGCTTTGCATAGGAGATTTTAATCAAATTTTGTCCTATGAGGATAAGTTTTCCTTCAACTGGGGAAAACCTCCTAGAATAGGGGCCTTCCAACAACTCATTTTTGATTTGGAATTGTGTGAATTGGCTTCCTCGGGGCAAAAATTCACTTGGGTTAATAATAGGATAGAGGAGAGTTTTGTTATGGAAAAATTGGACAGAGCTTTTGCCAGCACTGATTGGATTCATTCTTACCCCCATTATGGTCTTAAGAATCTTCCAATCCTCCATTTTGATCATGGGCCTATTTTACTGGACTTTGATATCACTCTTCCGTTTAGGCGTAGACCCTTTTGTTTTGAGCACATGTGGCTCACTCACCCTTCTTGTAAGGAAGTGGTCAAATCTGTTTGGCATTCCAGTTTTAATGGCTCCATGGCTTTTCAACTCAGTTGCAAATCTACTAAGCTTAGATCAGATTTGATTAGGTGGAACAGTGATTTCTTTGGGAGAGTTGAGGTAGAGATCCTCAAGCAGAGTGAACTCATGCATCTTCAGAATTCAATTCAGAATGAGGATGATGCTAAGGAAGAAAGTGTTGTTAGAGGAGAATTAGAGATGCTCATGAATAGGGAGGAAATGAAATCGGCTCAAAAGGCTAGGAACAAGGGTATAGTGCTGGGGGATAGAAATACCAAGTACTTCCAGACTCTAGTTAAGCAAAGGAGGGCTAGGAGCAGAATCTTGCAACTTAAGACCAGTGAGGGCTGCATCACTGAGGATCCCATTCTCATTGAATAGACCATTTCTAATCATTTCAGGCTAGCCTTTGGGGATTCCATTGATAGGGACTACCATTCTATCCTTGAAGAAATTAATTCCCTGCCCACCCTAAAACTTTCTACCCAATAGCTCCAGATTCTGAATAAACCTGTCACAAATGAGGAGATTGAATGTACAGTGTTCCAATTAAGGCCTCATAAAGCCCCTGGACCAGATGGTATCCCTACCTTCTTTTATCAAGAATTATGAGATATTGTCAGAAATGATGTTTTCAGAACAATACATGCCTTCTTCCATTCTGGCTTTCTCCTGAAAACTCTCAATCACACCTACATCACCCTTATTCCTAAAGTTTCCTTTCCTGATGAGGTTTCCCATTTTAGACCTATTAGCCTTTGCAATGTTATTTATAAAGTGATTTCCACGCTTATGGTTAATAGGCTTAAGCCTTTTATGGGCATCCTCATCACCCCTTTCCAAAATGCTTTTATTAGAGGCAGGAACATCTCTGAAAATATTTTGATTGCCCATGAAATTTTTGAGTACCTAGGAGAAAGAAAGGAAGGAAACATTGATTTGGTGCTCTAAAAGTGGATATGAGTAAAGCTTATGATAGGCTTGATTGGAAGTTTTTGAAAGCTGTTCTCACTGCTATGAATTTTAATACTTCTTTTGTGAATTAGATTATGGAGTGTGTTACCATAGTCAGATACACTTTGCTCATAAATGGTAACCTATCCCACTCCTTTACTCCCAAGAAGGGGCTTAGACAAGGTGATCCCCTGTCCCCTTACATTTTCTTTATGTGTGCAAACATATTATCTTTGGCCCTCATGCATGCAGAAAACCAAAAGAAAATTAGAGGAGTCAAATTGGGCAGAAATGGCATTCCCCTTACCTATTTTTTGCTGATGATGCACTGCTGTTTTTCAAGCATGATGCCCTGTCCCTCTCCAATATGCAACATATTCTCAATTGGTATTGTTCTGTTTCAGGACAGAGCATAAATCTTTCTAAATCAGACCTTTATTGCTCACCAAATATGGTTGAGGAAGTCAAGATGGATTTACCTCAGAGGCTTCAAGTTAACCTGGTTCAAACTCCTAGTAAATATTTAGGCATTAATTTTATGTTGAGAGGTAAGAGGGTGGCAGATTTTCAGTTTCTTGTGGATAAAATGCATTCCAAGTTCCAAGGATGGAAGGCTAAACTCTTGTCTCAGGCTGCCAAGACTACATTAATTACCTCTAACCTCCAATCCTTGCCTCTTTACACCTTTTCTTTTTTTAGAGTTCCTAAATCCATCTGTAATAGAATGGATGCCATCTCGAGGGCATTTTGGTGGGGACATGATGTTCATACTAGCAAAATGCACCTTCTAAATTAGGACAAGATTTGCAAGCCGAGAAGGGAAAGGGGGTTGGGTTTGAAGAAATTTAGCATTATGAATCAAGCCATGTTGGCAAAACAGTATTGGAGAATTAGCCAAAACCCCCAATCCTTAATCTCTAAAATTTTAAAGGCCAAATATTTCCCTCACTCCACAATCCATGAATGCATCCCTAAACCTCATCACTCTTGGTTTTGGAGAGGCATCATCACACCTAAGAACAGAAAACTTCAAGAAGAAAGGTGGGTTATAGGCTAGGGTTCTAATGTTCCTCTCAATCATAAGGATTGGTTTCCTTGCCAAACACATGTTACAGAACAACACAATCTGAGTGAAGGTACAGTGGCAGACCTTATTGATAGTGCTTCTCATGCTTGGAAACCTAATTTAGTAAGAGCTCTTTATCCTGGTCCTATAAGTTAGGAGGTTCTGAGACTGCCTATTTCCAAGACTGGATCAGTTTCTGGTAGATTAGTTTGGAGGCATTCCTCATCAGGGGACTACCAAGTTAAGAAAGCCTATGATCTCATTGCTAGGGACTTGGGTGGTTATAATCAATCTTTGTGGCATCTAATATTGAAGGTGCAAGTACTTTAAAAAATTTGTAACATGGTCTGGAAACTATTACATGACAGTTTACCTACCTTTTCTACCCTTAGGAGTAGGGGGATTCCTATGTCAAGCACATGCCTTCTCTGTGATGAAGCTGAAGAAACAACTTCCCATCTGTTTCTGTTTTGTTTATTTAGTAGAGTTACTTGGCATGGCACCTCATTGGTAGTGCATACATCTAATTTACGAAATGTTTCCATCCAACAATGGATTGATAGATTGCTTCAATGTCATAAAGACCATGATCCAGATAACATGAGTTACCTACAGGGAATATTCACCACTCTTTGGAGCATTTGGACTCATAGGAATTTAGTTGTTCATGAAGGGAAACATCCAAATCCTATAGAAGTTGTTCTAAAAGCTCAGTCTCTTATTTCAGGTTCAGGGAAGCTTTCTCTAGCTGTAGTGCAATAACACATAGACCCTTAGATCAACAAGGAAGGTTTCAATTCCCTCAAAAGCCTTGGCAACTTATCATCAAGGTGGCTAGAGCAAGAGCCAAGAAGCTTCATCAAGCTGCCTTCACCTATGAAGCCAGAAATCTGCAAGGGGAGGTAATTTTGCAGAGAGTGTCCAGTTGTACAGAGAATATGGGTGCTCTCATTATCCTTGACGCAATGGTTGAAGCTGCTGTGAAAGCTAGGAGTTGGGATTCAAGTTTCTTTTGTTTCTCACTAATAGTTTGAGACCAGTTTTGGTCTCCAATAGGATGTGCAAACCCAATTGGCAGGAAAGGATTTTGGTGGATGATTTGTATAGTTTAGCTCAGTCTGATGTGGTATGCCATTCTGTTTTTGTTCCAAAGCTTGTAATAGGTGATGTTAGTTTCCTAGCTAAGTTGGCAACTAAGATGCCAATTAACCATTGTATGGTTTGACTCTCTTGTTTTTCTAGTTTATTAAAAAAAAAAAAAAAAAAAAAAAAAAAAAACCCTTACAAGCATCCAAGATGATTTTTAGGTTTCCTACTTATTACAATAAAAATGTCTTTTAAGTAGGCCTATTTACAGGTTGATCCGAGTCAAGTTTGTGCCCAACCTGGAACCGACCTAACCACTTCAGGTGACAAGAAATCTAACTTGCTGTTGACCACCGAAAAACATGGTTCGGTTTAATTTCGGGTTGGCTGGATAGCGTTAGTTTCGGTCAAAATCGATGGAGCAACATCGGCGGCGAGAACTGGCCAAATCTTAACAAAATCTCATTGAGATCTGGCTAGATCTCACCAAATCTTTTCGGATCTACATTTGAGAGTGGCAAATCTTAGTTGGGTTTGTTAGATTCGGTTTTTCATGTGAAGACCACCAACTGACTCGCCGAATTCAGTTTCTGGACATGTAGACCTGCCATCGACCGTCATCGAAGTTGGGTCGGACAATTTCTGCTTTAGGCCCGGGCAATTTGGTCAGGTTAGCTAGGTACGAGTCAACTTGGATACCCCGACTTTTAAGACTAACAGCAAGTTTGGCAATAATGTGGGGATGGTAAAGCCTTAACTGCTTGGTCATTGTACTAATTCATACATCCATTCAAAAACGTCTTAATTTGCATAATATATGGTTAAAGATTTTGGGGGTTCTTTAGTGTCTTCCTTTTGTAAGCCTTTGAGGAACATCTATGTCTATATAACATCTAAAAGCTTAAACGTAGTACTTATTGTTGTTAAGCTCTTGTTGAACTACATCAACGAAGTAATTCAGTCTACTTAATCCACTTTGGTCTATTTCGGTTTATTTCAGCCCATTCCGACTTATTCAGTTCTTTTTGATCCAATTCAGTTCACTTTTGTCCACTTTGGTCTACTTCATTGCACTTGCTTAAAGATGAGAAAAAAGAAGTTTTGATTGATAATTTATTACAAAATATAAATTTCAAATTCATATAGAGTCGAAGGGGAAAGCAGAGGCTTTGGGGCAAAATTGGAAGTCTATCACAGATGGGTAATGTGGATGCTAGCAAGGAACAAGTTTTCTAGTAACGATCAAAGGGAACATGCCAAAACTAGAAATTATCAATTATGTGTGAAATCCTAAAATATGGAGAGAGTAAACACAAATTACATTTAGGTTATACAGTACTTTGTCTTTAAATTAGCTTAATATGTTAACTATTGCCTCAATAAAGTATATGGAAATTTCTGGTGTTGAGGATTCCGTACTTGATTCCTAAGATAATCTTATTTTCTAATTTCTATCAATATTTGACTGTGTTCATGAATTATCAACTGTACAAAAAAGGTCCTTGGCTTCCTTCATTTTATATGTTTGGTCGTTCATTATCATAAAGTAAATGGGAAGAAAAGTAAAAAGCTAATTAGGGGGAAAAATAAAAATTAGTGAGAAATTGGCCCTTCGCCTCCCATTGTAATGTCCAGGAAATACCTTCTCCATCCACGTTCACATAAATGTGAACCAGTCAACCTCCTCCAATATAAAAAATAAAAAATATATAGAAAAGAAAAGAAAAGAAAAAGAAAAAGAAACAAAGTTGTATGAGGTTGCCAAAATCGAAATTCTACGTAGGATTGTAAAAGGTAGGATTGGATCATGGATCGTAAAATCCTACATTATTTAAGAAAAAAACAAAAAAATATACATTGAGATGTTAAATAATTACATAAATTATATATTCATTCATAAAAGACCAAAAATTTGCATCCATTTAATGTAATTACCATACATCACTATATCCATTTGTAAACATCACTTAAAAATGCCAAAAACCTTAAAATGTGACACTCTATTGGGATGTTATTTTTTATTTGGCTCCAACTGACACTCTATCTCTTTACATTAAAATAGAAAAACTTGGTCTATTGGGATATTATTTTTTTTTAATTGACACTCTATCTCTCTACATTAGAATAACAAAACTTGGTGTCCGTTTGGCAAAAATTATTTTTGCCACCTTATTTTACTATTCAACTTATTTTTACTACTATTCATAGGTCTCATTGTACTATTTCAACTAACTTTTACTTTTATTTACAGTACTTTCAATAAAAAGTTTTCAGTTTTAGTAAAATAAGTAGATCCGAAACGTACCCTTGGTTTATTGAGATGTTATTTTCATTTGAATCCAATTGAGCCTTCTATTACAAAAATCCTTAAAAGATCTGGATCATTTTTGGCAGATAGGATTGTAAAATTATAGGATCCAGATCGAAATTTTGACAACCATTTACATCTACATAATATGATAAGATTGTGACCATATATATATAGTTTTTTTTTTTCTAATAACATAACCAGAAGGAGAATTTAAACCCGGACATATTTATTAAAAATACTAGCATGTAGTTCGTGCTTATGCACGAAAATATTAACAATTGTGATGATAAGATGTTCATCTTAGTAGATTCAGTTTCCACATTGAGCTTGGAATCTTCTTGGAGGCACCAATGAAGCGATAATGTATGAGAGTGTGAAGTAAGGAAGAGTAGGATTGAACATTGTGTTTGAACCCATCCTTACTCTTAGAAATCCGAAAGGAGGAGAGAGTAGTGTGTGGATCTAGTTGGTAGAAGTTAAGAAAGAAGGAGGAGACATGAGTTGACGATATGACATTAGGAGGAAATATGTTTTATTTTTATAGTCTTTCTCGTTAGACTCCTTGGTTCTAGTAGTGGACAGGTGAGATGTTCACCCATAAAAGTGTGCAGGTGAGATGTTCTTGCTTAGGCCAATGAGTATTATCATTATGGTTTTCTTAGTTTTCGTGTTAAATGTTAATGCATCATTTATTTGGGCACAAAAATTAAAAAATTTAGATAAGATACATGACACAAAATTAGAGTCCAATTTATAATCTAATTAGATTTTTTTTTTTTTTTTTTTAGTTTTAGTTAGGATAAGTGGGGCAAAATTGAGAATCCAAATCTAGACACATGGCACAAAATTGAAACTCTAATTTGAAATTCTATTTGAGTTTCTCTCTCTGCTACACCTATTTTATATATATATATATATATATATATATAGATTAGTAGGCGTCAATTGAAATATAACATTCTTTGCTATATATAATGAGAGAGAGAGAGAGAGAGAGAGAGAGAGAGAGAGAGAGAGAGAGAGAGAGATTAAAATTGATTTTAAAAAGCCACAAGGAAAAAAAATTTCTTGTGAAAAGCAACACGATGACTCGTGGAATGACTAGTAATAAGTTGACATGTTTTTTAGGACCATATTTTAAACTTAAATTGACACTATTATCTCGCCTTTTTTGTGTGTAGGTTTTCTTTATATGAAAATGTAATGTAATAGAATTGATGAATTATGCGCAAAGTTTTGCACACATATCATTCTCCAACATCTCACCAACCTAATTTGATTTTCACAAACGACCATTTCAAATAACTTCATATAGAAAGGACACTGACTTAATTTTCCAGGTAGACTTGGGTGCGGACTACAGCAAGTTGGTTAGTTTGATATATTATACTTGATTAGGGTGTAGTAAATAAAAATAAAATAAAATAAAAGTACAGCAAGGAGAGAATGAAAGAATAATAGCGAATTTTCAGCAAAAAATAAAATAAAAAAAATAAAAAATTTTGGGGAGGCTGTAACTGTTGTCGTGGTTGGAGGTCCTATAGAGGCGAAGGTACAGAGGTGATCTATTATCTATATCGCCTCAATAAGTTTCAAATAAATTTAAAGATGAAAAGTGAAAACTATGATTTTTTTTTTTTTTTTTTATGATGAAAAACTGGTAACATTATTAAGAAGAAGATAAATTTATTACATCATAAATAATAGCCAACTCAACTTAGTCACGTATTTAAGGCAAATATATTGTTTATGGGAATAGTAAACTCAAGGATGGACTCAGGATTTTAAGCTAGCAAAAGTCAGAGTAAAATAAAAAAAATAAAAAAAAAACTCCAAACAAACATCTATATAGTATTAAAAAATTATGAAAACTCAAAATCGTTGTTTCTAAATACATTAAAATGCAATTATTTACCAATAAAGATAAACAAAAACAAAATAATGTCTTTTTTTATTACTAGGCTGGCTAGGATTTTTTTTTTTTTTTTTTTAGTTAGAGCATTCACATTGGTGGTGCTAAAAATAGTTTTTAGCAACTCAAAAAGTTACATTATCTATTTTACAATACACCTAATATCAAATGTTCTATTTTTTTTATAATTTCATTTAAAATAATATAAACAATTCATTAAAATAATAAAAGAAGAAAGATAATTTGAGTTTTTTAATTGAAGGAAGAGATATAATCTTAATAAAATATTTTATTTTATTTTTAACAACTTGCTACAGTCAACTGGTATTTATACCAATTTACTGCTATTGTAAAAAATTTAGCTTTAACTTCTCCAATAACACATGATTTTTTGGTTCTTTAGTGGTAATTTTTTTTTTTTTTTTTTTGGCTAAAATACAATAACCTTTGTGAATATTTTTATTGTTTTTATTAAGTTTTTTGGTTGAATAGTTGCTATTTGGGTGAAGCTAACTAGGGTTATTGTGGAAAAATGGGCCTAACTACAAAAATGAAAAATATTATAACTATAAAAAAATAAATAATTGGGATTAAACTGATAAGAATATCGAAAGTGAAAACAGCGACTAATCCAAATAATAATAATAATAATAATAATAATAATAGATTTATGTTTGAGAGCTCTTTTTTATATTTATTTATTTTTACAAATTTAATGACTTTGATGACCATACAGTAAAGAAGCATATAAATCATAACTATTTAACCGCAATATTGGTCGTGTAAGTGACATGATATTCATCTTAACTCAAAAGTTTGACATTAAGACCAGGGATGGACCCAAGGGAGCTTGGGCACTCTGGCCTATTGAAAAAAGAAAAAGTATTAGTTTTATATATAAATATTTATTTATATATATATATATATATATTTTATATTTTTTCTAGAGTTGGGCCTCTCTCGTCGTAAACCTTAGGCCTCCACCTTTCCAATTAGTCTAACCCAATTAGTACCTACTCTGCCTAACCCAAAAATTTAATAAAAAAAAAAAATTTTTTAAAAAAATTAAAAATCTTAGTCAACCCGATATTATAGTACTAGCATCAGGTGTTCTAAATACTAAATTTTTAGCATTTATAACACGAAATATAAAAAATACTACTATACCAGACGTTTTAAATGTTATATTAAAGTAACAAAAGTAAATTTTGGTTTGTAATTTTTTTTTTTTGGCAACAGCTAATATTCTTAAGGAACATTATTATTTTGTGTTTTTTTGTGGTAGATGATTGCATTTTAATTATAGTATTAAAAAATAATGATTTTTTGTATTTATCTTAATTGATAGTTTGTTAATATTATATGGATGCTTATTTGGATTATCTTTTTCATATACTTTTGCACTTCTAACTTGAAATGATGGGTGCCCTTTGCTCAAAAAAAAAAAAAAATTCAAATTTTGACTGTTACACGAGGAACATTATAAAAAAAAAATTATAAGCAAATAAATAATCACACCCCCATGATTTCAATCAATCTATAAACTAAATACTAAATAATAAAAAAATACCAAATATTAGTATTAGAAATTGAAATAAGCCAAACACCAAAAATTATTTAGAGAATTTGAAGAAAGTAAATCTTCAAGCACAAAACACATAGCGTCCTAAAATGAGAATAAAATTTGACCTTATTCTAAACCACCAATGAAATGAATTTTTTTTTTTTACCATATTTTAAACCACTAATGAAAATAATTTTTTATTTTTACCATATCCTAAACCACTAATGAAGCAATAAGCATACTAACAAGAACACCGAATGAAACAGTTGTAGAATAGGTTCCAGAGTGTGACAATGGGGATGGAGATGGGGCTGGAACTCCACCTCCAGTACTGCTTGAGGATGTTGGGGATGGAGTCTTGGAACTTGGTGTCACTGGAGTACTCTTTGCTGATGATTTTGGAGCTGGTGATGATGGTTTTGGAGGAGTCATTGGAGGTTTAACTGGAACATCATATTCATTAGTAATTTTGCATCAACTAATGAACTTGATAATGACAATTTAATACTATCAAATATGAAAATAATAATATTATAATTTAAGAATTTGAAAACACAGCTTCAAAATTATTATAATTTTTATTTATTTTAATTTCATTCTTCAAAAGAGAGTTAATTACACACAATCAAAACATTATAGGCACAATGCATTCCCAAAGAGAGAGGGATTGATGAGCTAATTTTTGTAAACCAAATACAACTTTCGTTATTATTATTTTTATTTTTCTATAAAAGTTAATTAAAAAAACATTACTAACTTTCACTGTTGATTTATTCCTTTATTTGAAAAATCAATTGCAGCTCATATCTTTTTATTTAAAAAAAAAATGCCTTGAATGATAGTAAGGAAACTGCATTTTTCTAACAATACCAAAAAAAAAATTTCTCAAAAAATCAATTTTTACAAAAAAAAAAAAAAAAAAAAAAACACGTGAGCATCATTATTAAGCTCTTAATGTCCTAAACACATACCAGGAGTTGACTCAGGAGGCAAGGAAACTGCATGCAAAAAAAAATAAAACCCCACAACTCATTAACACACTAAATAAGTAGAAATTTGCAAATGTTAGTATGCAAAACAAGATAAAGATGAAATCATTTACCATCACGACAAACTTCAGACATCATCAGGACCCTTGTAACATTCAAATTTATATCATAGGAAGGAGCGATCTTTATGGCTTCTATAATACACGAAGCATCGGAATTCATTGTTAATTCAAACGCAGTGCAACAATCAGGGCCTGGCTTTGTCACCTCACTTTCATCACTCAGATAAGCCATGCAATCTACCAAATCCCATATTAAATCTGAGCAACCCGCATAGGGTGAGTCTGCGGGTGACTCTGAGGGTGTAAGGTCAGAACTTGCTATTAGAAATGATGTAAACAAAAAGCAAGTGAAGATAAAAACTCTCTTCATCTTTTGCATGTGATTAGGAGTGGAGGAAGATGTGAGAGTTTTGTCAGATCAGCATGCTTTCATTTTTTTCAGTTTTAAATAAAGATCTGTTTTAAATTTAAGATAGGGTTTACCTAAAATGAAGGAATATTTTGATTTTTAGTTGTAATCTTTTCTAGATATCGTCTCCTACCAAACTTCAAAATACTTCACGTATCGTCTGATTGGAAATCAAATGATATCTTTTTAAACCTAAAACAGATAATAAATGGTTGTCAACCCATTCTGTTAACCGATATTATCTCCACTCCTCTCTCGATCTCTCAAATAAAAATCTCATTTTTCACTCAAAATAAAAATTGTACTAACTTGATTTTTCAAATTACAATTTAGTATGATACATTTAGTTACAAAAATGTTACATTGAAAGTTAAAATGTTGCATGTCTTTCTCGATAAGAGAAGAGAACAATCAGAAAATAATTCAAACGGTTGCAGCACTGGTGTGAAGTGCCACTAAGGAGGCATAAAATCCATCCTTTATATTAATCAAAGTTTCATGCTTTCCTTTCTCCACGATGACTCCATTTTTGACAACTGCTATTAGATCAGCATTCTTGATTGTGGATAATCGATGAGCCACAACTATTGTAGTCCGGTTAACAATGACTCGGTCTAATGCATCTTGAACAATTTTCTCAGACTCGGCATCTAGTGCACTAGTAGCTTCATCTAATAGTAATATTTTTGGACTTTTAACTATGGCACGTGCAATGGCGACACGTTGCTTTTGCCCACCAGATAATTGGACTCCTCGTTCACCTACCATGGTATCATAACCCTGCATTTTGCAATTTTACAAACTTGTGAGACAAGGATTAAAGCACATGTGCAAGTTAATGCTATCCACCATAAGTGTCTTAATAGAGGGACTTGGTTTGTGAATGAAAATGAGATGGGTTTTGCAAAATGATTTGTATTGTTCAAACCTGTTGTAAGCTACTAATGAATTTGTGGGCATTGGCCAACTCTGATGCAGATATAATTTCTGCCTCAGTTGCATCTCCTTCCTTTCCATATGCAATGTTGGCACGGATAGTGTCATTGAACAAAATTGGTTCTTGGCTCACAAGCCCCATTTGCTGCCTCAACCATTTGAGTTGGAACTTTTGAATTTCAATTCCATCCAGTGTTATATGGCCTGAATCAGGATCATAAAACCTTTGTAAAAGTGAGACCACTGTTGATTTTCCACTACCACTTTCTCCGACAAGGGCAACCGTCTGAAAGATGTTTAGAACAATAACTTGATCAGTACGTTTTAAATGAAATGCTCCTTGCGAAAAGGAAATGGAAGTTTAGATACAATCCCATAATTAAACTTTACCTTGCCAGAATGAATTTTTAAGTTGAGGTCTCGGAAAATCTGGATATCTGGTCTAGAAGGATACTTAAAGCTTACATGACGAAGCTCAATTTCACCCTTTACATCATCCAATTTCATGCCAGACTCCTCACTTGGGTCTATCTTTGACTTCCGATCTAATATTGCAAATATGGAAGCAGCGGCGTTCTTGGCTTTGCTAGAATCAGGAGCAAAGGAGCTTGTTTGAGAAATTCCAATTGCTGCCATGGTTAAGGCAAAAAAAACCTGTAGAGCATACACACAAAATTTCAAAGTTAATTTTGTATGAGTAAATTTCACCATTCTCTGGAAGTTACCAAATTTCTTCTAAAAAACTTTGAAAAACATGGGAAGAATATTTACCCGGAAAACGTCTGAGAATGTTGTTTTGCCAGCCTCAACAAGTCGAGCTCCAGCATAGAAACTAGTTGCGTAGACAGAAAACAATAAGAAGAAAGATAACCCAAATCCTATTCCACTAATCAGGCCTTGCCGTATCCCTGTCTTCATAGGACCTTCACATTTTCTTTTGTATAATTCCATCACATTCTCTTCAGCACAAAAAGAAGCAACCGTTCTTATACTTCCAACTGCATCATTAGCAACCTGGCTTGCTTCCTCATACATCATCTGAAAAAATTTAAATTTACATCTTGATAAATTCTTTTTAACACAAATACCAAAATTTACTTGTAAAGAATTCTACAACATCATCATTCTTGGATATAGTTTCTACTTTTTTCAAGTCTGTCCTTGAAGAATGTTTAGCATGCTGCAATCATACATAATAGTAACATAGAAAAGGCATTAATTTTAAAGCATACCTTTGCATCTGCACTAAATCCTTTCATGAACTTCATTTGAATAAATCCATTAACTCCAATTAGAGGAATCAATACCAGGATAATAAAAGCCAACTGCCAGCTAGCAACAAAAGCAATGACCAACCCAGCAACTGCTGAAGCCATATTTTCTACCATCTGACCAAGTGCATCCCCTACTAAAGCACGCACTGATGCCGCATCTGCTGAGAGCCTTGCACCAATTGCACCACTTGAATTATCAGGATCATCAAACCAACTAACCTCCATGTTAACCACCTTCTCAAAGCACATTACTCTAATACGTCTGATTAATTTACACCCAGCCACAGCAAAGAAGTATGATCGTGCTGGAATTATCAGAAATGATGCCAGACCAAGGAGCATAAACATTATTGCCCAAAATTTTGAATCCTTTTTTAGTCCATTAGGTTCAAAAAATATCTTGACAACGATGGAAAATAGTAATCCATAAATTGGAAGTATTACGCCATTGAGGATTGCAGCTACAGCTCCAATTATAAGCACTGGAATCTCAGGCTTGTTAAGGTAGGCAACGCGGCTGAGTGGAACATTTGGAAGTTCTTCTGTAGGTACTGAAGGGGATTCTGTTTCTGCCCGTGCAATGTCTGGTACATTAACTCCTGCAGGTAAACCAAATGATATAGAGAATGAGTGGCGGCTACTGTTTCCCACTCCAGATGATCCTCGACTTATAGATCGTTGGATTGACATTCTTTGAGTTGAGTGTCTGAATGATTCCACTGTAATTTCTGGATTGTTTCGATCATCCAAAGCTTGTTCTGATTCTTTGTTTACTTCTTGCAAGCGTATAAGCTGAGAGTAAGCTCCCTCAGGATCCTTTAGTAGTTCTGAGTGCAAGCCTGATCAAGTGACATTAACATTACTCAGTATAAGTCAACCATCTTCTTTCACATCAGTATGTGAAATCTGTGATCCACTAATTACTTGTAGCGAAGGCTAGTTTAAGATTCCAAAATTGATTAGGAAAAAATAATACATGATAGTATAAGAAAGCAAGTCCTTTTCATTCTGTTTCTCCAAAAAAAAAAAAGTCCTTTTCATTTTATTTTTTTTCAATTATGCAACTTCTATAGTCATTTGTGAATTTCAAAAAAATGATGTTTGATGACAATATCCAGGACATACACCAATTCCCATAATACAGATTGATGAAGGCTTCTACATATATCCTCATTCCAATTAAAGAAAATTCACACTTGGGAGATTGTGATATGTTTTGGTCGAGATAACAAATTATTATCAAGTACTTACTATAAACACAGGGTTCGATGCACACTTTGATACTGGTTCCACATGAGAATAAATTTTTTTAAAAAAAATTAATGGCTATAGTTATTAGGTACCTTTTTCAACCATCTTTCCTCTATGAATGACGGCAATCATATTAGCATTCCTTACTGTGCTCAAACGATGGGCAACAATGACTGTTGTCCTGTTGACCATAATCCTGTCCAATGCCTCTTGCACTATCCTTTCAGACTCTGCATCAAGTGCACTTGTAGCTTCATCGAGAAGTAGTATTCGTGGGTCTTTCAGAATTGCTCTTGCAATGGCAATCCTCTGTTTCTGTCCACCAGACATCTGTGTTCCGTGCTCACCAACCATGGTATCTAGCCCCTGGAAATGAAATTCAAAATATTGAAGTAAATCGACAAGTTTTCTGATAATGAATATGAACACAAGGTGCCACAGTGTAATCAAGTTGACTGAAAATCAGAACCTGTGGCAATTTGTCAATGAATTTAGCAGCATTAGCTAGTTCAGCTGCTGCTCTTATCTCTTCAATAGTTGCACCATCCTTTCCATATGCGATATTATCCTTAATGCTGGATGCAAATAACACAGGTTCCTGGCTGACAAGACCAATTTTCCCCCTAATCCATTTGAGCTGAAATTCTTTGAGGTTAATTCCATCTATAAGAACTTCGCCAGCATGAGGGTCATAGAATCTCTCTATCAGACTAATGACTGTTGACTTCCCACTTCCACTTTGTCCAACCAAAGCTGTAGTTGTGCCACTTGGGATAGAAAGAGAGAATCCATTGAATATTAGTTCATCCGGTCTGCTTGGGTAACTAAAATAAACATCCCTTAGCTCTATATCTCCATGAATGTCATCTAACGTCCTTCCCTTTGTGTCATAAGCATCTATCACTGGCTTCCTCCCTATAGTTTCAAACATCTTAAATGCTGCAGCTTGACCGGCAGCAAATGCACTCATGCAGGGAGATGCCTGTCCTAGAGACCTGAAATATTCATATGGAATCAGAAAATGAGAGACTGATGAATAATTTAGAAACTAAGATGTACAAGTACCAATCCGAATGTTTAAATTTTTTGCTTGCTTTTTATGAAACAAAAGCAGGAGGAAATTTCCATTTATTAGGTACAATGAGAATATAACCATATTAGCATATGAAAGCTGTTAGTAGTAAAACAAGAAAAGAAATGCAGCTCACATGGAACCGGTTAACACGGCAGTTATCACAGTCAGCACTTGACCCCCACTATATCCTTTCTCCAGTATCATCTTAGCACCAAACCATACAGCCAAAGCGTAAGTGCAGAAGACTACAAACATAACCGTGCCAAGACCAAAACCAGAAGCCAAGCCTTCTTGAACGCCTGAATTGTAAGCTTTTAAAACAAATTTCTTGTAACTAATTATAGCTTGCTTCTCACCAGTAAATGATGCAACCTAGATAACAATCAAGTTCAATGTCATGATTTTTATAGAACTTAAAAGCAGAACCAAACACATTAAAATTCAAGATAAAACTCCAAAATATCCCAGGCACATATTTTGTTATGACATGACATACTGTTCTGATTGAGCCAATCGTCTGTTCAACTACATTTGCTGCTTTTGCATAAGCACTTTGTCCCCGGGACGCCATCTTGGATATGATGATGGACATAACTCCACCAGATGCCACAAGAAGAGGAATAGAGGATAACAGGACAAGGGTTAGAAGCCACCCTTTGATAAATGCTATCACAAAGCCTCCAATGAATGTAGAAATCAGTTGCAAAAATTTCCCAACCTGCACAAACACAATTTTTAAACCCCTGGATCTTGTGCACAAAGATATGCAAAATTCAGGATCATTGCTTTTGATGTAACTGTAACAGCACTTTAGTACCTTCTCACCCATTGCATCCTGTATTAGGACGGTGTCACCAGACATTCTGCTAACAACCTCGCCGGTGTTTGTTTCCTTATCAAAGAATGCAACATCTTGCCTCAGAATAGTCTTCAGATACAAACCCCTTATTCGTGCAGCCTGTCGCTCCCCTGTCACCATCCAACAAGACACCTCTGACAAACAACAAAACATATTTCTCAACTCAACAACTGATACTGATGAACAAAAGAACAATAAGCAATAAAATTTTGAAGTGATTGGAGTATGCAATGTTCTTACGAAGGAAAGCTGCCACAGCCGCACCCAGTGCCAAGTAGACAAATTTTAGACAGACCTAAAATTTTGGAGCAAAACCAATTTATAAGATCTTCATGTAACAATTTTAAGACGTCAGAAAAGAAAGAACAGGGTTACTAATACATCCCTTAACATAGGTTAATACTCAATTCAAGCTCCAGTAGGTTATTATATAAGCGGCTGAAATATATCAAATTCTTATCTCTGAAAAGTACTTAAAATCATAAGTCTTAAAATTTAAATCACATCTTTCAGTCAAAAGGTTGGACCTTATCAATTACAACTTATGCAGAATATCTGTACCTTGGAAACTGTATCAACTATGTTGGGGCTATTCTGGTTTTGTCCAAAAGAATTGATCAATTCCCCGAATAGCAGGGTCATAAGGGGCATACATATCCCATTCCCAACGGCACCAATTGTGCCAAGGATCATCAGCAAAATATCAGTGGAATCTGCAAATGAGAACAGTTTCCGAAATGGAACAGTGTTAGTTTTCTCATCCCCTTCGCTCTTCTTTGAGTCTTCTTGATCACCATTCATGCTGGAGGTTTTCTCTTCTTCTGCATTGCTTTTTGATGTGGTGGCTGCATCTGTATTTGTTTGGCTACCCAAGCCATTCTCCACTGCCATTTTATCCAAGATCCTAATGCAATTTTTAGTTACTTTAATCAGGATAAACAGAATCTATATGGCCCCTGTTGCACACAATTAATGGTTGAAATCAGCAACTTATAAGCCAAGCTGGAAATTTCAAACTAGTGGGACTTATAGAAATACTAACTTAGCATCACTAACCGATAAAATGATATATATGAGAAGTTAAAAAGATAATAGTACAGCAGGGAATTGACCTAGCATCTTTGTCTTGAATTCAACTAAAGTGGCCATTTAAGAAACGAAAGGAAAAGTTTAGCACAAAAAAGAAACGGAAGGGAAATATTGTACTTTTTTTTTTATGTTGAACTGTTCAGATGCAAAATCAGTGTTCATGTTCTATAGATTTAGATGTTAATATCTTAAACGAATATTAGAGTGCTCTACAAATAGTGAAGCTAAGCTGATCTAGACTATTGATATTATCATTTCCAGGATAAGTCAGGTTGAAGCAGACACTGACAGAAACTAAATCTGCAGGAAGCTAAAGATGTCAATCAAGCCCTCGTTTTTACTCCACCAGAAGAAACAAAAGAAGAGACAAAAATTGCTTCAAATCATTCAGCATACAGTTAGAGAATGTAGCCAAATTAATGACAGCCAATGCAAATTCGGTATCTTTACAATCTTGATCACGCCAAAATAGTATCAAATTTTCTTCTACAAGGACTCCCCACGAAGTGCAAACAAATAAAAAAGATGAGAGAGAGAGGTGGTTTGTTATAGTCTGCAGCTTATAATAACAGTTTTTGCAACTTGTCAGTAGCATATATTCTTTGGTTCTGAAGAAAATTTTATTCATCCAAAAAAATTCCAACTTCAAAGAGGTGCCCATGAAGCAAAATGGGTCCGAAAAAGGGAACAAACAAAGTAGAATGAATAAACATTGCAATTCTGAACTTTCCAATCAAGACAACCATAAGCATTTCATTCAATCATCATCGTTATATCATGATAGAGCAGTTAATGAACAAAACTACAAAAACCCATCTGACAAATGAGGTATTGAGAAAATTAAATAAATTCCCAGGAAGACAGAAGAAGAAAGGGTACCTTAAAAATGACCAGTGTCTGAGATCCACAAGTGCTACCTTAGTGCACTTTTAAGGAATGTCAGTTTTTATTTAGCTGTTCAAGTACATTATATATATTAATATATCTAAACAATTTCCATATATATATATATATATATATATGCACTTTGTCTTTGCTTGAAGTGCAAGCACAACTATTTAAAAGCGTGCCACTATTCATAGATTTCACGTGAGATCAGAGGTGTTCATGGTCAAAAGTGCCAAATATCCTACTTGTCAAACAATTTTGAATTTTTATTTTTATTTTTTGTAGTTATTCTTTCTTGACTATTCTTTATTTCTTCGTTTTCTTCAAATATTAAGTTACTACAGTACATATCTTCTTGAAGAAAACTGGAAAGGTAACTAATCCTACCGGCATGTGTTTTTTTTTTTTTTTTTTTTTTAACGAAAAACGAAAGACAACTTTGAAACGCCTCTTAATTTGAGATTTGACCAACCGTCACTCTTCTAGAAATGACTACACAATATTAGACACACGGTTCTTAAGTTTCTTTCTCAATAAGAAAAACACTATTTCATCAAAATAATAACAATAATAATAATAATAATAATAATAATAATAATAATAAATAATAAATAAGCAAAACAGTAAATCTTGTATACAATTCTAACTTAGGTTTTTTTTTTTTTTTTCTTTTAGTTATGTATTTGAATTTAATTCAAGATTAATCTCAATCTTTCTTTCTCTTTTTTTTTTTTTTTTCCTTTTCTTTTATAAGGAAAATCTATGTTAAGCTTTACTTAGTTTTTTTTTTTTTTTTTTTTTTTTTTTTTTTGAAGGAGCTTTATTTAGTTATCTCACTAACTTAAAATTTCAAGAATATTGTTAAAGAATGAAATACTATATATACTACCTTAAAAAACCGAGGTGATTAATGGTAAAATTTGTTTAGATGGACCACAATAGAACACTTGTACAAAATATTAGTATTTTTCTGCTAACGTTTTCTACTTAGAAAAATACAATACGCAAATATTTTTTTTTAATGATATTTTTTATAGTTGTCGAGATAATATGGTGAGATCATTGCAATAAAAGAAATGTGATAGAGTAATTTTATTCTAATTACATTTTGCCGTGTCACCATAGTAGAACAGTTGTGAAAAAAATTTTCATTTTATATTATTCTAAGGAACAGTTGTAAAAAATTTTGTCATCTTATATTATGATAAGGAAATGCCAGGTTCATGTATAGCAAAAAGGATGCACCAATGATCCCACATGATTTTCTCTTCTTTTTCTTTTTTTTGAAAAGTAAGATCTCACATGATTTTCATTGAGTTGTTTGACATTGGACCTAAAAGATTGGAATCTTTTGACATAGCAATTAGAAATTACTTTGTAGTTGGACAAGAAAGTATTTTATGAGACCAAATATTATTTTAGTCTCTACATGTTTAATTACTATTACTTTAATCTCTACATTTTAATAATAGTCAATTTAATCCATATTATTTTTGGCTTACAGTTGGAATCTATTAGACAATAAGTATTACCTATTAAGTCCATATTTTCAAAACTTTTTTTTTTTTCCTATTAAGTGCATATATTGAAATTTTCTTTTTTTGAAGAAGTAATTACAGCATGTCACTAATCTCGCAATTCAAACTTTTTTTCTCTTAAACCTCTAAATATTTTGTGCATAAAAAAGTGTCAATTTAACTATAAAACTTTTGACATATATAAAAATCTTGAGAGAGTAGAATTTGGGTTTCAAGAGTACCCATCGTCGGGAAGTCATCAAAGATCAGCTCCTTTACAACTCTTCCAATAGTTCAACTACTACCAATATTAATGACTTTCCACTACCAATATTATTAATGACTTTAATTTTGGATTCTTCAAGCAAATAATAGCATGGGACCACCAAATAGACTTTAGCCCCTAGGAAAAAAAAAAAAGCAAAAAAGTATCAATGATCGTACGTTGAAATTTTAACTATTACACATATCAAAAAAAAAAAAGTTATTACTAATATTTCTTTTTAAATAATACTAAGCTACCGATCATTTAAAATGATTTATACCTGTTTGAATATAGTTTATTTTGTTAAAAATTAAAATTATTGTAATAAAATAATAAATGTGTAAAAAATTACTATTTACTCTTCTATTTTACTGTTTATATGTATATAAACAGTAAAACGCGGACGCGCAACACAGACGCGCAAATCCGACCTTTGTTTGAACTTTGAACTTTGAACTTATTCTTTGGTACATTGTACTTTTGGCCCAGTACTTTAATATAAACAAAATCAAAAGGAACTTAATTATTAAAGAACAAGAAGCCGTTGGCTGATTGGCTCAAAGCTCTTTTTGGCATCACACTCTGATGTTCTAACAATAAAATAATGTTCAACCTTCGTATGGATAACTCTACACTCCTATTTCACATCAAATCAAATCCATATTAGTAGTCGGAAATTCATGTAATGTACCGGCCGGAAAGTTTAATATAATATTATTTTAAAAAATATAAAATTTAATAATTATGATAGTAATTAATTGACATTTGTTATTATTATGTCAGTGTATAGAAGCGTGTATGGTTTCTAGCATTACCTAGCAAATGCAAGTGTGTATATGAAATTATATATAATATTATTTAAAGAAAATATGATGTAGTAAGAAATTTTATTCGAATCACTGACTTTTTGAATCGAATCAATTCATGCCCTAATAAGTCTCTATAAACTAACAAATATTCATATGAGTTGTGACTGTTAGGTTCTAAGAATTAGGAACTAATGTATTAGAACTTCAATTTGTATGTTGGCAAACCATGATAAAAACAATGTTTAGTCTTGTGTTAGACTTGCTCAAAGTATGGGTCTTAATGTAAAGTTGGAATCGAGTTGTTTTGCAGAATTACTGTTAACTTTCTGTCAGACTCGATCGATCGAAAATTAGGCTCGATCGATCGAAAATCGGGCAGATCGTTTTTCTGCAGAATTTTCCAACTTAGCCCTAGTCCATTTAATGTATAGGATTTTATGTTTTGCCATAAGTATATAAGGGAAAACCCTAACCACGTTTTTAGAGTTCTGAATGCTGTGTTTGTGAATCTCATTGTGAGATCTAGAGGTGTTTGCCTTCACATACACTTAGGGTTTACAAACTTGAGATTCATGTCAAGAGTTGTGTAAATCAATACAGTTGCAGAATCAAAAGAGCAAAAAGATATACAAGCAGGTGCGCTTGTGGATTTGCTGAAGAATTCAAGAAAGAAGGAGTCCGTGGATCTCGGAGCTATCATGGGGTCATGGTAGTAAGTTTCCTACGCTTGGGTAGCAATAAGATGTTAGTGGTCTAAGTCTTATTGTGTAAACTTCGATTCTTTCATAGTGGATTCAGTTTACCTTGAGGATAGCTAGGTCAAATCCTCCCCAGGTTTTTACCGGTGTGGTTTCCTGGGTCATCATATCTTTGTGTTATTTAATTTCCGCTGCTTTGTTGTTTTTGTTTATTTTGTGTTAACCTAGATTTAATTAAATTACCTAAGTTAATCACTTGGCTAATTCACTAGGTTAATCTGTTTGGATTTAAGGGGTCTAAACGAACTGACAATGACTACAACTTAATTATATAAACACCAGAAATCATTCCATGTGAAACAATAAGACTTCTGTGTTTCTCAAAAAAATAAAATAAAATAACTTCTACTATATAATATACCATATGATAAATAAATAATTGTCAAATCTGGTGCAGTTTGTTCTATACTCCCACCAAAAAAACACAAAAAGATAATTGTGAAATTTATATATATATATATATATATATAATGACTTAATTCATAGATTGAGTAATGCGATGGTATTCTCCAAGTTTGATATGAAATCTGGTTTCTGGCAAATCCAGATTAATGAGAACGATAGGTACAAAACTGCTTTTATCACTCCCTTTGGTCATTATGAGTGGAATGTCATGCCTTTTGGTCTTAAGAATGCTCCTAGTGAATTCCAGAATATTATGAATGACATATTCACCTCTTTTAGTCACTTCACTATTGTTTATATTGATGATGTCCTTGTTTACTCTAGTTCTATTGATGAACACTGGAAACATTTGAATTCGTTTCTAGACACCATCAAAAGAAACGGTCTTGTTGTCTCTGCTAAGAAAATTAAACTGTTCCAAACAAAAGTCCGTTTCCTTGGTTTTGATATTTTTGAAGGTCAAATCCATCCTATTGACAGAGCTATCCAATTTGCTGATAAATTCCCTGATATTATTACTGATAAAACTCAGCTCCAAAGATTCCTCGGTTCCCTGAATTATGTTGCTGATTTTTATAAAAATCTGAGGAAACAATGTAAGCCTCTTTTTGATCGACTACAAAGTAATCCTCCTCCTTGGACCTCTGTCCATACTACTCTTGTTAAACAAATCAAATCTTATGTCAAGACCCTGCCATGTCTTGGTATTCCCACTGTTAATGCTTTCAAAATTGTTGAAACTGATGCCTCTGACATAGGTTATGGAGGTATTCTGAAACAAAGAGTTTCACCAGATTCATCTGAACAAATTGTTCGATTCTACTCTGGAATCTGGAATACTGCACAGTTAAATTATAGTACTATTAAAAAGGAAATTTTATCTATAGTACTATGTATTTCAAAATTCCAAAGTGACTTGTTAAACCAAAAGTTTTTACTTCGTATTGATTGCAAAAGTGCTAAATATGTTATTGAAAAAGATGTTGAAAATATTGCTTCTAAACATATTTTTGCTAGATGGCAAGCTATTTTAAGTGTTTTTGATTTTGATATTGATTATATTAAAGGCTCCCAAAACACCATCCTTGATTTCCTTACTCGTGAATTTCTGCAGAATTCACCAATGGCAAGTAGGCGGTCGAAAGACAAAGGCCCTGCCAATGAAACCCAACCTGTTAAACGAGAACCCACCTCTTCTTTGCAAACTATTAACCGTTTTACTACTCTAGGTACCATACCTAAACCCAATTACTCCTCTGTTTTGGCCTCTTCTTATGATCCCTACTCCATTACCCCTGTTCACCAACCTATTAGAACCTCTTTTCCTAAAAATACATCCCAGTATGTCAGGAAACCATATTTCCAAAACCTATTCTCTATTGAACCCAATAGGTCCTCCATTGTTAACCCCCTGCAATTAGCCAAGAGTTATTTTCCTCCAAATTTCCACTGGATCCCTGAACATGGAGAAAAGAAACTTGGTTACTATTCTGATCTTTTGCGTCACGAAAGATCCATCATTATTAACATCATTTCTGATAAAACAGACACCTCCAAAATTATTTACCTTAGTGTTTACATTGTTAACGTTATCACAAAAAAAGAATGGGGTTCTTCTCCAAACACCACGAGAATGATGCCCAAACATTCCATTCCTTATTCCTATCATGATTATATCACTGCATGGTTCAGATTTATGCTTCACCAAAATGACACCATGACTCATTCTTGGTTTGTTAACTTTGACAAAAATTATATTGGTTCACTCCCCTTCTGGTTCGCCCGGTGGTGGTCTCAGTTTGGTCTTATTATTGAACTTTTGCCTACACCCTTACTGAAATCTTTCAAGTTATTTGAAAAAGGATTTAAGCCTAATCCTCATACTATTAAGGCTAAATTCCCTACTTTGCTCCATTTTGTTAACTATCACAAGGTCCCCTGGATTCTCAAATGGCAATATGAAATTAATATTGACGAAAATGCTCTTGCTCGCTATTAGTATGTCAAGTGGTGGGACAAATTCCCGCATACTCAAAGAATCATTACTGCAACCAACAGAGATTGCTCAAAACATGCTATTGAAGAGAAATGTTCACCAAGCCAAATTATTCCTCAAAGAGATTTACCATCCTCCTCCATGAAGAATATTAAACCTACAAAGAAGAGCTCCCCTCTTGATGATTTAAGAAGAGACCCTGATGCCTTATTTGCTCTTCTCAAATGTGCGGAAGAATTAGTTGCTAACAGAACTACTGAAGAAGAAAAAGAAAGTGCTTCGACAGAAGAGTCTGTAGCCAACAATCCTTATTCACCCTATGATAAGAAACTATTTGATCATGATGAAGATTCTCCACAAGAAGGAGAATTTTAAATTATTTACTCAGATTATTGATTGCTCTCCCTGTCCCCCATGGGAATCTGTTGATTACTTTGTTGACTACTTTTGGCTACTTTCAGCACAAGACGCCAAAACCCTATCTGCTGGCTCTTAATCAGCTCCTGTTGCCCCTCACGGGTCCTGATATGAATAGTAAAAAAAGTCACTGTTCATTTTACTATTCACTGTTGAACTTTTGCTTTATTTACCTATATAAGGGGGGATGTCCCTTATTGTTAACTCAGAAGTTTTTCTCACAAGTATTTAGTTTCCACTTGAGTGAGTTTAGAGATATTAGAAAGAGTTTCTCTCCCGCTCTTAAACCTTCCCTCAAGAACTATTCCTGTTGATAATCCGGTAACCATTACCTTTGTAAATTACCACTGTTTACCCTTGTTTATCTTGTAATCTTGTAACTACTTTCAATATTAATCAAGTACTTTCATGTTTATCAATTGTTTTGATGATATATTGCTTGGCTGGTTCTACCGCCTTAATACTTGTTTAAATTACTTTGATTATTAATTGTGCTACCGCCTTCTTGGCTGGTTTTACTGGTTTTATTATACTATCTCTGTGCTTCCGGTGCTTCCGCCCCCTTTGCGCTTCCTCCCCCTCCCTTGTTGGTATCAGAGCCATTCCTTCCTTGGCCGCCGATAGTCTTGTTGGTCCCTTTGCTCCCTTGTTCGATATATATAAAAGCTGAAGCATAACATTTATTGTTATTATATTTTTGTTGAGCTACATCAGCAGTCATGTCATTATTTTATTTTTATTAATAATAAATTTTATTTTATTTCCCATCTTTATTTCTTCTCACAAAAAAAAAAAAAAAAAAAAAAAAAAACTCTTTCACAGTTTTCACTTTAGCTTCCATAACACTTATAACTCTCTATCTCTATTGTTTTTGAACTTCCTATGTAAGCTCTGTAAAGCCTCAAACTTTCCATCTCCTCTTTTCTTGACACTTCCTCTGATCATTAAATCCAACCAATTCATACATGTTCAATTACCACTACTATAAAATCAAAAAGATAAAATCGAATAAAAGATATATACACCGTTAGACATCCTCTGTCTCTCTTAACCAAAAGAGGTATGATTTTGGATTTAACTCTTGCTAGTATAGAGCTCATTTCAAAACAACAAGCCTATATTCTTGAATGGGGATATCACTCTATTCCTTAAAACCATATGGAATGTCAAGCGTGTTTTATATACTGGAGTGCTAATTGTGTGTGTGTGTGTGTGTGTGCGTGTGTGTGTTTTCTGTCTCTTTTACAATGAAATACTTCCCAAAAAAGTGGTTTGCTCTCACTTTCGATGCTAAAGGTAATCCCAATATTTGTAGTTCTATATTTCCACGTGTTTGATAAAATGACTATAAGAAGGATTAAAAAAAGCAAAGATGGCCATGTTCATGTAAAAGAACAAATAGGAAAAACAAATATTGAAGAATACTATTATGTTAGTAAACTTCATTCATAAATGGGTTTTCAACACTCATAAAAATTCCTAAGGTGTGTTTCATTGGATTTATTGCAGCAATGAAGATACTAAAAACAATATTAGGCAATGATAATTTTGATTTAGTATCATCTTTTCTATTAACATGTTAGTACCTCACTTTTGCAACCATTGATGTACTAAGAACCCGGTTCCATAAAAAAGTTATATTATCCCAAAAGTGAGAGCCCAAATTCTTCACCAATCAATTCCAATGAAAAGAAAGCAAAAAACCAATATTTGATGATAAAAAAATTTTCAAATGTTCTAGCAATTATGGGTTTTTTTTTTTTTTTTTTACATTACCACCTGGATTTTAGATGTTGAAATAAAGAATAAAGATTTGCATAATGTATTCATAGTAGGATGCATCACACCAAAAAATGACAAGATTTACAATTAATCTCCATTTTTACTACCACGTCATCTTTGCCAAAACAAAATAAACTATCCAAAAATTGTGACTCTAATAATAATAATAATCAAAGTCCTTTCTAAAATGGTTCACTAAATATAAAGTCATCAAACACTATAAGAATGACTCTTTGTTTGCCTATAGGTAATACAAACGTCTGACTATACGCGAGCACGTTCTCTATTGTTTTAATTACTTTATGTGAAAATCAACTAGACTCCCCTATTGTATTAGAAAAAAAAATGTTTTAGGTTTTAATTATTTTTTATTAATTATTATCAATAAATATCAATAATCATTCAAATAACAATCTTACTCACCTCTATATTTATAAACCATAACATGGAGTGCACAAGTATGAGAGTACTATTTGATCGTACAAAAATTTACACTAAGGTTTGCTGTCTTCTTTTTATTTTTCTACTTCTTATTCTTAATATCTCTATTTGAATTCATTGTTTTTGTAAAAGCCATATTTACTCTACACTATATTTAATTATGAAGTTTCTAGAATATGTCATATATTTGATGGTTGATTTAAATGATTTCTTGATAAAATTTTGTTTGAATAATTTAAAAAATTAATGGGTTTTTTTATTTTGTTAAATGGTAGCTTACTAACTTATGTGATAAGAATTTTCTTTTGGCGATTCACAAAATGATCCTTAACAAATTATTATTATAAAATTTTTACTTCTAAATAATTACGCTTAACCACAAAATGATCATTAATAATATTTTCATGCATCACACGAGTTTGCGACTAGTTATATAATAATAAATTATTTAATCATTGTCACCAAAACATTCATAATAAAAATATATTATACAAGCTCAAGTCTCCAAATTATATAATATCATATATTATACAATAAAAGTTGTATCTTTTATATAAATAAATATATATATATATATATGTACATTCAAATAATTAAAATAGTTGCTAAAACTAAAATCTATTCAAAAAGTTGTAAAAGTGCTACCAACCCACTATCCTCGTCGCACCCAACCATCAACCGCCATTGTCACCCGCTACCTAAACCCACCACTGTCCTCCATTAAACTTCGAGACGGCACTTTACATCTTTAGTATTTATGAGGATTTGTAGTAAGCAGGGCTGGCTCAACAACTTTGGAGGCCTTAGGCGAAAATTTTAAGTGCGGTCTTTTTTATATTTAAATATTTATTAAAGAATATGTATTGATTTTTTTTTTTTAAAATTTATTTTTCTTGCTTTTTGAGATGCAAAATTACTAGAAATGAATTGATATGATACACATCAAATTATTAATTAGTGTGATAATTTATAATAATTGATAAAATAAAAGTATGCATTAAAAAAATATGATAAATTATTAATTAATATATAGTGGGACCAGCTGTGATGTGTTGTGGGCTTTGGGCAAACTGTGCAGTGCTGTGTGCACTGTGCAATCTTGTCTACACAGCCCACAGCTTGTGTAGTCTTGTCTTAACTTTTTTTTTTTTTATCTTCTGCATTTTAGGATACAATAGAGCATTTTTAATGTGTTTTATTGACCAATAAAAATACTTGAAATTTTTTTTAATTAAAATATATAAATAAATATTATATATATATATATATATATTTTTTTTACAAGTAGGGGCCTTAGGCGATTGCATCAATTTCATTATATGTTGAGCCGGCCCTGGTAGTAAGTATCTGTGGAAAACAAAAATAAATAAATAAATAATAAGAATTGGCCTTATTGCTAGGAACACAATTTTTATCTCAACCTTTTTCGCAAGGTGAGTAATTCAAAATGTACATATATATATATATATATATATATATGTACATTCAAATAATTAAAATAGTTGCTAAAACTAAAAATCTATTCAAAAAGTTGTAAAAGTGCCACCAACCCACCATCCTCGTCGCACCCAACCGTCAACTACCATTGTCGCCCGTTACCTAAACCCACCACTGTCCTCCATTAAATTTCAAGACGGCACTTTACATCTTTAATATTTATGAGGATTTGTAGTAAGTACATGTGGAAAACAAAAATAAATGAATAATAAGAATTGGCCTTATTGCTAGGAACACAATTTTTATCTCAACCTTTTTCGCAAGGTGAGTAATTCACTAAATTGTCACTTTCATTCGCCACGACTCTCCAATGGTGTGATCTCACAATGGTTGCAAATAGAGGGCGATGGGGACAGAAACACAGTTTCAACACGAGAGAACTGTTAGTTAGCTTAAAACTGTTGAGTCGTATTTGGAGGTGCATAACAATCTTCGATGGGGACAGAAACACAGTTTCAACACGAGAGAACAGTTTGTTAGCTTAAAACTGTTGAGTCGTATTTGGAGGTGCATAACAATCTTCCAGATAATCCTCACCAACACCAACATCATAATTCATAAGTATCACGCAATTATGTCCTTCAATTGATCAGCAGCATTAAAAAATAAAAAAAATTAATGCATGCAGGTGAGATTTACCGAACATGTACGAAATAACTATTAAGAAGGACAAGATTGATGGCTACATGGAGGTTATTTTGCTTGCAAGTTCTGTTACAAATTGGTCACAATCGCACTTGCGCAAGCACAAACAAACGCCATCGTCACACTCATAATAAGTAAGAGATAGAATGGTCATATATATATATATATATATATATATATTGTGGATGTGTGTTTGATTCCAACCATGCAAGATGCAACCACCCTAAAATGAAGAATGACAGGACCCAAAAACTTTAAAACTTGTCATTGACTTGTGTGGCTGCTTTCGTTAATGGGGGGCCAACGGAAAAGCGTGCGTAAATACTAACCACTAAATAGGCATCTTCCTCTTTGGTCTTTGTTTCTTGTCAAGCAAGATAATAACGCAGCTTTAAGTAATTAACAACAAGAAGATGGTCAAACTCATCACAGGTATTGCATTCTATAATAAATATATATTACCAAACGAAACTCTCGCAATTACTTTTTTTTTTTTTTTTTTTTTTTTTTGAGAAAACTCTCGCAATTACTTGGGTGTTTGAGAATTGAGAAGGACAATTATAATGTGAATTGGTTTGAGTTGCGTTTTTGTTTGTTTGTTCTATGTGTCAGGTTCATAAAAAAAGAGTTTATTATTCTTCATTGTGTCACCTCATTTTTTTTTTTTAATTAAAATTATGCGGGGATCAAATCCTTAAAATGCTTAAAGAAAACCTTCATGTTGCTCAGAATCGTAGGGAGAAATTTTGCTACCGTTTCGATGACCAGATCGTGATTTTGACGTTGGAGACATCTGGATATTCCGTAGGGCTATCAAACTTAATTTGATCTTTCTTTTAGACTTTCTAATTCATTTTATGTTTTCTTGTTTCATGCCTTAAAAAGAAATAATGGCCTGTTTGGATTGAGGAGAAGAGAGAAAGAGAGAAAAAGAGAGAGAATAAAGTAGAGTTGATCGAAAATTAAGCTAATTTCTAGCTATCTCTATTTTATTCCGTGATGGCTCTATTAACACCCTGACTTAAGGAATTCTTTCTTTTTTACATAGATATATTTAAAGTTGACCACCCTAAATTGGAAATTTGAACCCCTAAAAGAACAAATTAAGTCAACACCAACAATTAATTATCTTGACCTTTTCAAACAAAAAGAAAAAAAAATCCAACAACAAATCCAAGCAAGATAATAATGCAGCTTTAAGTAATTAACAACAAGAAGATGGTCAAACTCATCACAGGTATTGTATTCTATAATAAATATCTAGTACCAAACGAAACTCTCGCAATTACTTGGGTGTTTGAGAATTGAGAAGGACAATTATAATGTGAATTGGTTTGAGTTGCGTTTTCTTTTTTGTTTGTTCTATGTGTCAGGTTCATGGATAAGAGTTTATTATTCTTCATTGTGTCACCTCATTTTTTTTTTTTTTAAATTAAAATTATGCGGGGACCAATCCTTAAAATGCCTAAAGAAAACCTTCATGTTGCTCAGAATCGTACGGAGAAATTTTGCTAACGTTTCGATGATCAGATCGTGATTTTCCGTAGGGCTATCAAACTTAATTTGATCTTTCTTTTAGGCTTTCTAATTCATTTTATGTTTTCTTGTTTCATGCCTTAAAAAGAAGTAATGGCCTGTTTGAATTTGAGGAGGAGAGAGGAAGAGAGAGAATAAAGTAAAGTTGGTCGAAAATTAAGTTAATTTCTAGGTATCTCTATTTTATTCCGTGATGGCTCTATTAACAGCCTGACTTAAGGAATTCTTTCTTTTTTACATAGATATATTTAAAGTTGACCACCCTAAATTGAAAATTTGAACCCCTAAAAGAACAAATTAATTCAACACCAACAATTAATTATCTTGACCTTTTCAAACAAAAAGAAAAAAAAATCCAACAACAAATCAATTTGATCTAAAATCTGATAATAAAAAAAATAGTAAGCCCAACAACAAAATTAGTAATATATTGATCTTAAATCTTAAAAAAAAATATATATATATATATATATATATTAAGTGGGTAGTAAAGTGTAAATAACCAATGACACTAAAAGACAATTAAGTGTGAGGTAATGGAAGTGGGAATTGAGAAATGACAACAATTTTTATTTTAATTTAATGATTTTATTATTGTGTTGAATTCTTAATAAAGTAATGCAAAAGACACACAAACATTATTTTTAACTAGTATGTAACCCCGTGCATATGCACGGGTACATTTAAAACAATTACAATTACATATAATATATATATTTGATTAGAAATCTAATTGGATCTAGACTCTTCAGTTTTTTCCCTCAATAATTCACTTGCCACAAAAATTAACAAATTAAACAGGACACGTGACGTAAAATTGAACCCCAATTAAAATTCAATCTAAAATCTAATTAAATTTAGATTTTTTGATTTTTGCACCTAATAATTCACTTGACACAAAAATTTAAAAATTAAATAACACGTGACACAAAATTAGACTCCAATTTAGAATTAATTAAATTTTCTCTCTGCTTTAGCTATATATATTGTGGTGACACAGTGGTAGCCACGTTAAGATTTATCCTCTTTGGGGAGCCAGGCCCGCAAGGATTATCCCGTGTACCCAATGGAAGGAAGGAGGGAGCAAGGGCTGGCCTTGGACTCGCACTCGCAGTCCCACATCGGGTAGTTAGGCGCTCCCACTCATGTTTATAAGGTTCTGGACCACGCATGAGTGTACGCTTACCCGCGTATGCGATCGCATACGTGAGTAAGCGTACACTCATGCGTGGTCCAGAACCTTATAAACATGAGTGAGAGCGCCTAAATACCCGATGTGGGACTGCGAGCGCGAGTCCAAGGTCAGCCCTTGCTCCCTCCTTCCTTCCATTGGGTACACGGGATAATCCTTGCGGGCCTGGCTCCCCAAAGAGGATAAATCTTAACGTGGCTACCACTGTGTCACCACATTAAAACGCTTTTTGGTTGAGGGGTTGGTTACCCTGGCCCAAAGAGTTTATCCGCTTTGGGGAGCCAGTCCCTCACGGTTTATCCCTCAGCCAATGTGTAGGGAAGTGGCAAGGGCGGACCTTGGACCAGCAGTCCCACATCGGGCAGAAGGCGTTCCCACACACGCTTCATAAGCCACTGGAGCTCACGTGTGTGTACGCTTATGAAGCATGTGTGGGAACGCCTTCTGCCCGATGTGGGACTGCTGGTCCAAGGTCCGCCCTTGCCACTTCCCTACACATTGGCTGAGGGATAAACAGTGAGGGACTGGCTCCCCAAAGCGGATAAACTCTTTGGGCCAGGGTAACCAACCCCTCAACCAAAAAGCGTTTTAATGTGGTGACACAGTGGTAGCCACGTTAAGATTTATCCTCTTTGGGGAGCCAGGCCCGCAAGGATTATCCCGTGTACCCAATGGAAGGAAGGAGGGAGCAAGGGCTGGCCTTGGACTCGCGCTCGCAGTCCCACATCGGGTAGTTAGGCGCTCCCACTCATGTTTATAAGGTTCTGGACCACGCATGAGTGTACGCTTACCCGCGTATGCGATCGCATACGTGAGTAAGCGTACACTCATGCGTGGTCCAGAACCTTATAAACATGAGTGGGAGCGCCTAACTACCCGATGTGGGACTGCGAGCGCGAGTCCAAGGCCAGCCTTTGCTCCCTCCTTCCTTCCATTGGGTACACGGGATAATCCTTGCGGGCCTGGCTCCCCAAAGAGGATAAATCTTAACGTGGCTACCACTGTGTCACCACATATATATATATATATATATATGTATATATATGACTTATAAATTTGAATTTTTTTAGTTATATGATTATGTTTTTTATGATTTATTATATTGGAATCCTCGTTTTCTACATTAAATTAACTAATTTAGCACAAAAATTTAAAAATTTATATTAAATGGAACACATGACGCAAAATTAAACTCTAATTGAAATTTAATTTTTACCTAAATTAACTCACTTGGCACAAAATTCTAAAATTTAGATTAGATGAAACATGTGGCATAAAATTAGACACTAATTGAATTCCAATTTGAAATTTAATTGGATTTTCTCTCTGCTTTACCTATTATTATATATATATATAGATGAGTTATAAAGACTAATAAGTTGTCAAAGTTGAATTGAATTGTTAAATAAAATAATTGAAAAGAGTAAAGACCAAAACTAATAAATAATAAATTAAAAATATTCTAAGTAATAACAATTATGGCTTGTTTGGATGGAGGAGAAAATGAGGGGGAGTGGAAGGGAGTAGAGTAGAGTTGGCTAAAAATAAACTAATTTTATACTAAA
The DNA here is from genome assembly GCA_033629205.1 of Lithocarpus polystachyus. Taxonomy (NCBI): domain Eukaryota; kingdom Viridiplantae; phylum Streptophyta; class Magnoliopsida; order Fagales; family Fagaceae; genus Lithocarpus; species Lithocarpus polystachyus. The sequence continues at coordinate 36,648,595 of CM066173.1, read as the reverse complement.
TCTACTCTACTCTACTCTACACCCCCTCCCTCTCCCTCAATTCAAACGGACCATAATAAAATTTACTTAACAATAATAATTAATAACTTTATTATATTAAGCGGCAATAGATAATTTTCAAATTTTAATTTTAGCAACACTAATCTTCAATATACTAAGAAACAATATGTTCAATGGGTTCTAGTTAGCTCAACTAATAAAGTTTCTAATGGTTGAATAAGAGATAAGAAATCTGTGATTCAATCTCCCCCTATACCAAAAACTTATTGGTGTCTTGATCTGGTGAAAACGAGCTATCATCAGGAGCAGACGCCATAAGTTGAAACCCTTTAAAAAAAAAAAAAAAACAAAAACAATATGTTTAGTGAACTTATATTTTTCCTTATTTCTCTTGCCATACTATGGATAAATTTTTTATAAGGAAATATCATTATACCGCATGATTTATCTCCTACTTAAGATTTATTGTCTAAAAAAACTCGTGTTGACATGAAAAATCTTCCTTTGAATCATAGATTGCAAAAAAGATTTCATCTTATCATCTAAATGATCAAGATGAAATAAGAAAAACGTTATTTACAAAAAGATCCTTGTCAACCTGTTTAACAAAAATTTGAATGACTCCCCGAGAAAATATTTCTGGAACTGCCACTGATTCTATTCCTCCTCCTTTCCTCAAATCCAAAGAGACCACTAGAAAACCAGGTGAATATGCAAAAGGTGTGGTCAAGAAAGGATATAACTTGTCAAACAAAAAAAAAAAAAAAAGATAGAAAGTTGTTAGGTTCTAAAAGTTTAGAACAATTGGTAAACCGTGAATACAAACTTGTCTAGGTATAGATCTTAGAATCTATAGAGTTTTAGACAATGCTCAATGTCACGCCCTAAACCCAAAAGGGTCCAAAGCGTGAGGGAAGAACCATTAAGAGTGAGAACGTAGGAGTTTTTTTTCTCTTCTTTTCCTCTCCTTGGCCCATGATAAGAATAAATAACCATACTAAAATCTTCATATTACAAATCAAAGCTCTATTTCACATTTACAAACAATACAAACTACAAACACGTGTCTCCAAATATACATGAAAATCCAAAGCTCCAAATAAATAAACACAAAATCACAATCCTCTCTAAGATATGCAATCTCAACAGAAAATTCTAGGCCTATCATGCCCAAGGCTAACAAACCTCAAGAGCCCAACCTCCAAGAGAAATAGCTATAGCCTCATATAATTTAGTAAATTGAGCACCAACAATCTATAACACAAATCTCCCACTTAGCATAGTACTCCAATCACCACCAATAACTAAGCTCTGTGCCCGACGTATAGCTAATTTATCTGTAAACTGTTGGAGTTAAGAGTGGAATGAGCTAAAACCCAGTAAATAGCATAATTAATGAGAGTGGGGGAAATGCATGTTTCGTGATGATAAACAGTTTGCAAAACATGTTTTAGTTTGGGAAATTGCTAACTGAATACTGCAAGATCATTTTCAATACTAATGTAACAAGAAGAATTAAATGATGAAACACAAAGTTTATCAAAATAATACCATGAAACTATATATTATAATCTGTGGGCACTAATAATATAATTCCAAAGCCATAAAACCTAACATACGGTAATTTATCACAAATATACCACACTACCACATAGACTGGTCAGGAGATTCACCCATTCATAATTGACATGATATTTTCCTCTTTGGTATGCAGACTCTTGGCCCCATGGACAGCAACCTCACCCATACCCTCAAGATTTTTCTCTCCCCCCATGGGCAACAGAGAGAGCACATCAAATAGGACCTCTTTTGCATGTGGTCTTTTAGCCCCATGGACAGCAGCCTCACCCACACACAAGTAAGGAACCTCTTCCCCCCATGGACAGCAGGGAAGAACGCATCATCCAAAGTGAAAAGGCACTGACTTGAATCTAATTTCGTTGTCACAAAGACTACGAAAACCAAATCGAGTGATCACCGAGAAATCACACATGGCATGGTGTTAAAACCACATAAAACTCACATGTTAAATGTACTTTGAAACACAGTTTATATCCAGGTAGTTTAAAAAAAAACCTGAAATAATCTAACTTCTGCAAAGTTTGTAAGGTTTTCAACTTCATTCTTGTCAAGAGATTTTCTATTAATTTCCAACATAACAAGACAAGATAAACATCTTTAAATTTTATAATATACCATAAAATCCATGATTTCCTTATCAAAGATTAAATAAAAGATGCTCATATTTTTCATGTCAGCAATTCATGTATTTCCCCAAATGCAATACCAAATATGATGTATTTTCATATATAATCATATATATGTTAAGGTTACGACACAATAGTTTCTAGGAAGATATAGTTTCCATAGGTAATTTCCAAAAGCGTGTCTAACCGAAAGACAACATTTATGCAACATGATTATTTTTCAAAAATTCCATTAAAAAGCCACATACCTCGAAAAACCAATCAATTTTACCTCAACCAGGCATCACAAAATCAACCAATCCCATCACTAGGTCCATCACCTAGAATCTCAAAACCTAGAAACATAAAGAACAAGCCTATTAATAACAAGGTCTATCGCAAAGTTTATCGTCACATTTGTCTCCAAAATCGAATAGAATCTCCTAAAACAAATCAAATGCACTAAAGCCTAGCTTGCCCAACCTAAGACAAGAACCTATTCCCAAACGGGAACCAAACAAGCATACAAACTCATAGTGCCACAGCACAAAACCAAAGCAATTTAATTCTCCACTGCAAGCAATGTGCACATATAAACTTAATATAAAACACATCAATTCATAATAGTGGTAGCATATCTCATGAGTTTCCCTTAAGAGCACTAAATGATTAAACCAAACCATTATTAGTATTAACTAAGTAAAACACATGTTGAAGAAAGCACATGAATTTACAAATCAATCCTTTCAACAAAGATTTGAAGTAAATTCCACAAAATCTCAGCGTTTTCATCGCACTTTCAAATTCATTACACAGCAGGCCAACCATTTTATAAAAATTTTTTGGTCCATGAAAAGTTATCCAATTAACTTGAAATTGAATAGGGATAAGCTCTTATATGTGTAGTATGTACCATCAAAAATTCAGCTCAAAATAATTTTTCTATAATTTATTAAAAATCACCTGTCGCAGCTGACTCAAATCTGTCTACTATAATTTTAATATTATTGCTAAAGCTTTGAGACTTAATCAACCTTAAAGTTACATGTGTTAGCACACATTGACAACTAGGAATGCAACCCATAACCTTATATAACAATCATCACAACGCAAGTGAGAAATTCAATCCCATAACTCTTATAGATAATTCATCAAACACTTAGCATGCTACAAGCATAATGTACACATCAATTAAACAATTTCATAGTCAATACCATCAACTTTCACATATGTCAAAATCTTTTCCAAAATGCAAGGAGCTTACTTTCAAAAATCAATCCAATTCTCAACATAAATCGAAGGCCCATATGATTTCTCTAGAAACCCAACTCACGTGGTTGCCAAACATAACATTCAATTCACCTCATTAAATACATAGCCTCCAAATAAAGTCTTAAATGTCCCAACACCTCAAATACCCACTAAGTAATTATCATAAACATCATGAAACAACAAAGCCCAAAGGATTTCATAGAAGAAAATGACAGAAAACTTAGATTTTTACCTCATCTATTGAATTAACTAAACTTAGAGGGATGGTCTTTCAGATGGTTCTGCCAAAATAGCCAATAGAACTCTTGGTGGTGGATTTTGATTGGGAAAGAACCTTCCATGAGTCGGCCAAGATAAAAATTTAAGAGGCAGAAGTGAATAAACTTCACATGTGGATGGGAGAGAGGACTTTCAGCCATGGGGAATGGGAACACCAGAGGAAAGAGGGAAAGGTGATGGGAGGCGACACTTTTAGAATAATAGAGGAAAAAGCTAATGTGGGTTACATATATAGCTAGGGCTAGGCTTGGGTCTTATTACAAAAATACTCCCACTCAAATAATTTCCAAAACAACCTTTTTATTTATTTTTTTTTTTATTCACTTATTTTGTAAAGGCTGGGGTGTTACACTCAAAGTGTTACAAATCAATATACAAGAACATTCAAGCTGCAGAAAGGAGAGTTCAAATTCAGTGAAATCTGACTAATCGAAAATTAAATCCAACCGATCGAAAATCGCAGACATGAAATTTCTACAGAATTCTATTTCAGCTCAAACTCTGCTTAAATGTTTTAGGTTTCAAGTGAAACACTTCTAGTATAAAGAAAAACCCTAACTATGTTTTGAGAGATTTTAGAGGTGCTTTTCTGAGATCTAAAAGATATTGTACTTTCTTCTATCAAAGTCACTACCGAAAATCATTCTCATATCATTAGATCTGGTAGATCTGAAGTTACTGCAACAAAATCAATAACTGCTGATGATTTTGTTAGGTTCTAAGAATTAGGAACTAATATATTAGAACTTCAATTTGTATGTTGGCAAACCATGATCAAAACAATGTTTAGTCTTGTGTTAGACTTGCTCAAAGTATAGCGTTTATGTAAAGTTGGAATCGAGTTTACTGCAGAAGTAACTGTTAACTTTCTGCCTGACTCGATCGATCGAAAATTAGGCTCGATCGATCGAAAATCGGGCAGATCGTTTTTCTGCAGAAAATTCCAACTCAGCCCAAGCCCATTTAATGTATAGGGTTTTATGTTTTGCCCTAAGTATAAAAGGGGAAACCCTAGCCACATTTTTAGAGTTCTGAATGCTGTGTTTGTGAATCTCATTGTGAGATCTAGATGTGTTTACCTTCACATACACTTAGGGTTTACAAACTTGAGATTCATGTCAAGAGTTGTGTAAATCAATACAGTTGCAGAATCAAAAGAGCATAAAGATATACAAGCAGGTGCGCTTGTGATTTGCTGAAGAATTCAAGGAAAGAAGGAGTCCGTGGATCTCGGAACTATCATGGGGTCGTGGTAGTAAGTTTCCTACACTTGGGTAGCAATAGGATGTTAGTGGTCTAAGTCTTATTGTGTAAACTTCGATTCTTTCATAGTGGATTCAGTTTACCTTGAGGATAGCTAGGTTAAATCCTCCCTAGGTTTTTTACCGGTTTGGTTTTCCTGGGTCATCAGATCTTTGTGTTCTTTAATTTCCACTACTTTACTGTTTTTGCTTATTTATGTTAACCTAGATTTAATTAAATTACCTAAGTTAATCACTTGGCTAATTCTCTAGGTTAATTTGTTGGGTATAAGGGGTCTAAACGAACTGACAAGTGGTATCAGAGCGGGTAGCTTTTGTTTTTTATCCTTTGATCTTTTAGCTGATTCTTGACCCCTGTTGTTATGGATTTCTCTAAAATCTTCTCTTTAGTTTGTGACATTATCTACTTGGTGTGCTTGTTCTTTACCATCTTCGTTAAAATTTTTCTTGAGTGTCTTGATATAATCATATATGATAATAATTACATGTGCTATACTGCTTTAACCGCCTTAAAGGCACGTGATTCTTTTCTTTGGTATTTGGATAGTGGTTTTTCCAGGCACATGACAGGAAATAAAGCCTTGTTCAAGACACTCTTTGAAGGAAAGATTGGAACAGTTACCTTTGGAGATGGAAGTAAATCTGTGATCAGAGGCATTGGTACTGTAGATATTCCAGGACTACCAGTTTTTGAAGATGTGTGGTATGTTGATGGATTGAAGGCAAACTTACTCAGCATAAGCCAGATTTGTGACAATGGACTGAACGTGTTCTTCACCAAACAAGAATGTGAAATACTTGATGAAGGAGGTGACTGTATGTGTGTTAGTGTGAGGACAGCTGATAACTGTTATGGTATCACCCGAAGTATAAGCAACAAATGCTTCAGTGCTAAGATCAATCAAGTTGACTTATGGCATCAAAGGTTGGGGCATGCTAGCCTCAAGCAGTTAGAGAAGATTTCAAAATGTGATACAGTAATTGGGTTGTCCAAGTTTGAGAAAATTGAAAAATGCATCTGTGGACCATGTCAGATGGGTAAACAAGTGAAGTCCAAACATCCGTCTGTAGCTGATGTTCAAACTACGAGACCTTTGGAGTTGCTGCACATTGATCTCATGGGTCCTGCCAGAGTTCAGAGTTTAGGTGGAAAGAAGTACATTCTAGTTGTTGTGGATGACTTTACCAGATTCACATGGGTTGTACTGTTGAAAGATAAAGCTGAGGCTCCTGAAAAAATGATTCATCTGTGCAAGAAATTGCAAGTAGAAAAAGGAACTATGATAGCCAGAATAAGAAGTGACCATGGAAAAGAGTTTGAGAACACAAAACTGGCTACGTTTTGCAATAATCAAGGCACCCATCAGGAATTCTCTTCACCCAAAACACCACAACAAAATGGAATTGTGGAAAGAAAAAATAGAGTTGTACAAGAAATGGCCCGTGCCATGCTCCATAATAAGAAGATGCCTAAATCTTTTTGGGGAGAAGCTGTTAATACTGCATGTCACACTCTCAATCGGGTATATTTCAGACCAAATTCCAAGCAAACTCCCTATGAACTCTGGAGAGGAAAGAAGCCTGTAGTCAAATACTTCAGAATATTTGGCAGTGACTGTTACATTCTACGTGATAGAGAGAACCTAGAAAAGTTTGATGCTAAGAGTGATAAAGGTTATTTTCTAGGATACTCTTCCACCAGCAGAGCATACAGAGTATACAATCTGAAAACTAAAACAGTCATGGAATCTTCAAATGTAGTGATCAATGATGAATTAAACTCAGAAGGTCATTCAGAACATGCACCTCAAGTTCAAGAAAAGATGATGGAAGTTGATGATTCTCTACCTGAAAACTATGTGGGAAAGCATACAGAGGAAGAGTTAATGGTATTGAATGATACAGCTTCTGTGCCATCAAGTTCAGAACCTTCAACACCAGTTCATGGAGCTCAACAAGAATAGAGAGAGTTTCAGAGTCCATCAGATCAGAAAGGTACCACTACTTCATTGGTCAAAGGTCCATCATCAAGAGTTAGGTTGAATCATCCTGCTACTAATATTTTGGGAAGTTTGAATGATAACATAAGATTGAGATCCAAAGCATTAAATGTGATTACTCACTCATGCTATCTATCCCAATTCGAACCGAAAAAGGTGGATGAAGCTCTACAAGATGCTGATTGGGTAAATTCTATGCATGAAGAACTTCATCAGTTCGTTCGAAATGATGTGTGGGAATTAGTTCCTAGACCAGAGGGAGTCAATGTTATTGGAACTAAGTGGATCTTCAAGAACAAGTCAGATGAACATGGAACTGTTATCAGAAATAAATCTAGGCTTATTGCTTAAGGATACACACAAGTAGAAGGAATTGATTTTGATGAGACTTTTGCACCTGTAGCAAGATTGGAATCCATTCGAATTCTTTTGGCTATAGCAAGTCATATGAACTTCAAGTTGTATCAAATGGATGTCAAGAGTGCTTTCTTAAATGGCATGTTACAAGAAGAGGTATATGTTGAACAACCGAAAGGTTTTGTTGATCCTCACAGGCCAAATGATGTCTACAAGTTGAAGAGAGCTCTCTATGGATTGAAACAAGCTCCACGGGCTTAGTATGATAGATTAATTGCATATCTCACGGACCATGGCTTTAAGAGAGGTTTTGCTGACACCACTCTGTTTATACGAAAGGATAAGAATCATTTTGTAATTGCTCAAATTTATGTTGATGATATTGTTTTTGGTGCTACTAATGATTATCTTGCTCAATCTTTTGCAGATGAAATGAAGGCCATGTTTGAGATGAGTATAGTTGGGGAACTAACTTATTTCTTGGGATTGCAGGTGAAGCAAACAGATGCTAGAATCTACATCAACCAAGCTAAGTATGCACGAAATTTGGTCAAGAGATTTGGTCTTGACAAGGCTGCACATGCTAGGACACCAATGGCTGCTAATGCAAAACTAACAAACGATCCATCAGGTGAGTCTGTTGATGTTACCCTATACAGAAGCATGATTGGTTGTCTTTTGTATTTAACTGCTAGCCGACCTGATATTGCATTTAGTGTCGATGTTTGTTCTAGATTTCAATCTAATCCCAAGGTTTCTCACTTAAATGCTGTCAAAAGAATTATAAAGTATATTGCTGGAACTTGTGATTATGGTCTGTTTTATAGTAAAGAGCCAAATCTTTCTCTTGCTGGTTTTTCTGATTCCGATTGGACTGGTAATGCTGATGATAGAAAAAGTACAACTGGTGGTTGTTTTTATGTTGGTGCTAATCTGGTTGCTTGGATGAGTAAAAAACAAAATTCTGTTTCTTTATCTACTGCTGAGGCAGAATATATTGCTGCTGGAAGTTGTTGTTCTCAGCTTCTTTGGATGAAGAAACTTTTGAGTGATTATGGAATATCACAAGACACCATGGTTGTTTACTGTGATAACTCTAGTGCTATAGATATCTCTAAGAATCCTGTTCAACACTCTAAGACCAAACACATTGAGATTAGATATCATTTCATTAGAGATCTTGTTGAACGGAAAATTGTTGCTCTTGAGTATATTCCAACTGAACGTCAGAATGCTGATATTTTCACCAAACCGCTTGATAGGGGAAAGTTTGAGACTCTTCGTCAAGTCATTGGTGTGATTCTTTGTCCCTAGTCATTCTTGACTTCATGGTCCTTGTGCTTCATTGCTCTATCTTTGGTGACCTCTGTTTCTAGGAGTTGCATTGCATTACATTCATGCATTTCATTCTAGGATGTTTGTTTCGTTTATATAAAAAAAATAAAAAAAAGGGGGTTTCTTTTTGCAAATTGTGTTTTTGCTATTTTTCCTTGAATTTGAAGACAAGGTTGGTCAATCAAATTTTACATATCATATGTATGTACCTTGTTTAGCTTTGATGCACTATTTTTTTTGCACTTTACTAGCTAAAGTTTTGTGGTGCATGTTGTGTGGGAAGATGCTATATTTGTTGATCACATGCTCTTGATTTTGAAGTCGTATGTCTTTGATTGTCGGACTTGAACTTTTTGAGAAAGGCATAAATAACCATCTCACCATTGTTTACTAGCCAATCATGAACACCTTTGTGCATATCGTAAGATTTTGTGCTCGAGAAAGTGTAGCACATGCACAAAAAGAACATAAGGTGTAGCATCTAACTAAAATTGGTGTGTACATTATTGGGCTATAATAATTTCACATAATTTATAAAAATGGTGTGTACATTATCCCGACTTTTATTAAGTTTCTAATCCATTAAATTGAATAATGAGGCAAATCAAGAAACTTACATGATTGCAAGCTTTTACTCTAGGAGATGTGAGAGTTATATGATGTAACTCTTTAGGTGATAGTCTCTTTCAAATTCTATGTGATGAATTTTGTAGACTTTGTGATTGATTACTATTCACATATCACCTCACATGTCTCTCAAACTTTTGCTAGTTGCACACACTACACAAAGTTACTCTTTGCTAAACTTTGTACATGTTATTGTGTGTGATTTTGTTGTGGCCATCCAAGATTATATGTTCCTTGATTTTGATGCAAAATTTGAGTTTTGAGGACAAAAAGGTTCATAATCTTGTTTTGAAATATCTGAGTTGTATTCATGTGTTTTTGAAAAACTTTTAGTCTCATACTCATGCATTTCGTTCATGAAATATTGTGCTTTGAGGAGTTACTGCATTAAATTGTTCTGTTTTTCAAAAATTTGAGTTTTCCAGAATTTCGACCGATCAAGGGTGTTTTTCGACCGATCGAAATTGCAATAAAAAGTTTTGGTTTGATTCTGTCTGACTCGATTGGTATTCGATCGATGCTTGATCGATCGAAACTGAAAAAATTTCAGTTTTTAGAGTTTTTGACCAAATTTTTTCATGCATCATTTATGTTTAGGATTCACATGAATTGCATTGTTTTTGTATCCATCTTGCAGTTTTACAGTCATATCTCTCATTGTTTTCACTCATAACATGCATACACTTTGCTAAATTGGGTACTCAATTTGAATTAAGAAATTAATTGATTAATTTTTGAGTTATGTACTTTTCTAGTATATGCTATTTTTATGTGTGAACTACAGAAAATATTTTTCTTAAGAGATGTGATGGATAATCAATGTGCAAATATTTTCTCTACTCATGCAACTGTTTATGGGTCACATAGTGTCAAGTTTGCATTTATTGAAAGCGAGAATATTTTTCTTCATGTGTATCCTCAACTTAATTTTTTTTTTTGGTTTGTGTGTTTTTTTTATCACCACCTCCTAATTTTTCCCCAAAACGATTTTTCCCAAAACTTGTTTTGTTTTTCCTATTTTTATAGGGGGAGAAAAGTTTTTTTTTTGCCTTTGTTGTTATTAGAGGGAGTTGTCTCTTTTTTTTATATAGAGTTGAATTTTTGTATTTCCTTTTGTTCTCTGTTGAGTTGTTACTCTTTGTTTGAGTTATCTTTGTCAATACGTGACAAAAAGGGGGAGTTGAATGTGGAATATGTGTGGAAGATACAAGATTGTTTTGTTTAGGGGGAGTTGATCTGTTTAGGAGGAGTTGAAATTATTTTTGATGCATCTAACTTAGGGGGAGAGTTAGTTTACATATTTGTTGTTTTACTGTTTTTCCGTTCCACACATGCGTTTATGTGTTTGTTAAGTGTTACAGGAATATACAGGTTGTTTTCAGTCGAGCTGCTGTCTACTTTGCAACTGTTAGATAGTAGTTTAGGTTGAATTGTTTAAGTGGCTATTTATTTTGTAATGGGCTATTTTAATTTGTAAACTTTGAGCTTTTTGTTAAGTCTGTGTTCTGTCACGAATTGCCAAAGGGGGAGTTTGTTAGGTTCTAAGAATTAGGAACTAATGTATTAGAACTTCAATTTGTATGTTGGCAAACCATGATCAAAATAATGTTTAGTCTTGTGTTAGACTTGCTCAAAGTATGGCGTTTATGTAAAGTTGGAATCGAGTTTACTGCAGAAGTAACTGTTAACTTTCTGTCTGACTCGATCGATCGAAAATTAGGCTCGATCGATCGAAAATCGGGCAGATCGTTTTTCTGCAAAAAATTCCAACTCAGCCCGAGCCTATTTAATGTATAGGGTTTTATGTTTTGCCCTAAGTATAAAAGGGGAAACCCTAGCCACGTTTTTAGAGTTCTGAATGCTGTGTTTGTGAATCTCATTGTGAGATCTAGAGGTGTTTACCTTCACATACACTTAGGGTTTACAAACTTGAGATTCATGTCAAGAGTTATGTAAATCAATACAGTTGCAGAATCAAAAGAGCATAAAGATATACAAGCAGGTGCGCTTGTGATTTGCTGAAGAATTCAAGGAAAGAAGGATTCCGTGGATCTCGGAGCTATCATGGGGTCGTGGTAGTAAGTTTCCTACACTTGGGTAACAATAGGATGTTAGTGGTCTAAGTCTTATTGTGTAAACTTCGATTCTTTCATAGTAGATTCAGTTTACCTTGAGGATAGCTAAGTTAAATCCTCCCCAGGTTTTTTACCGGTTTGGTTTTCCTAGGTCATCAGATCTTTGTGTTCTTTAATTTCCGCTGCTTTACTGTTTTTGCTTATTTGTGTTAACCTAGATTTAATTAAATTACCTAAGTTAATCACTTGGCTAATTCTCTAGGTTAATTTGTTGGGTATAAGGGGTCTAAACGAACTGATACCACATATCGTTGAAAAGGTTAGTTCAACATAAGAACAGGTTTGTTGGGTATAAGGAGTCTAAAAACAAGAGTTAACCCGCTCTGATATCACATGTTAAATCCTCCCCAGGTTTTTACCTTGAAAAGGTTAGTTTCATTGATTTTCCTAGGTAATCATATCGTGGTGTTATTTACTTTTCCGCATCTTTGCATGATATGATTTATTATGTTTAACCCAGATCTAAATAATTAATTTAAGTAATCCTTGGTTAATATATTAAGTTAAATAATCTGGTTTAGGGGGTTTAAACGAACAAACATGTGGTATCAGAGTGGGTTAACTCTTGTTTTTAGGATTTTATACCTAGAGTTGATCCTTGATCTCTACTATCATGGATAATTTTAAGTATCTATCTACTCCTATTTGTGATGATTTGAATAAAAAGGACACCAATATTTCTGTTGATTTTGTTGATGCTTGTGAAACTCTCTGTAGAGAATTAACTAAATCTATGAAAATTGCTAAGAAATTCAAGGAAGAGTTAAAATTTGTTAATCATGAAAAAGAGAAATTGATTGTGAGATTAGATGAATCTAATAAAAAGAACGAATTGTTGAGAAATCAATTTCCCTCTCAAGATGAAAAGTTTGGAACAAAACTTAGTTGAGGCTGAAAATAAATTTGAAAATTTGTCAAATACCAAACTTCTTGTTGATAACAGATCTGTTTTTGTTTCTATTCCTGTTAAGCCTAAAGACAAAATTTATATCCCTCCCTTCAAGATGAATCATAAAGAAAAGGCTTATTTTGCTAGGTTAGACAAAAATAAAAGTTTTGATGTAGAAGCTGAAGTTTTTAAATCTGTGTCTAAATCTACTGTTAGAGTGCATAAGAAATCTGTTTTTGTGCCTACCTGTCATCTTTGTGGTGTTGTTGGTCATATTAGATCAAATTGTTCTTTGTTGAGGCAAAAACTAAAATCTAAGACTAAATATGCTGTTAGGAATACTGATGTTCCTGAATTTGTTCCTGTTTGTCACTTTTGTGGTGTCTCCAGTCACATTCGTCCTAACTATCATATATTGAAATTTAAGCATTCTGTATTTTAATCTAGGATATGTGTTGATTTATTTCCTACTACAAGTCCTAATAAATTGTTTTATACGCTTTTGAAAAATTTAAGCTTGTTGGCTTGTGAAATGAAATTGCAGGATTTCGATCTTTCTTAGAAGAATTGTGTAATCCCTCAAATTCATTCTGCTTCTCATGGTTTTTCACCTACAAAGCCAAAGACTCGTGCTATATGGGTGACAAAAGATTCTCTAAGGTGGGTGTTATTTATTTGTCCTTGATATAATTCTTTCAATTATTTGTGGACATATTTTTATTTCTGTTTTATGTTGTTTTGTTTAAAAAAAATCCAAAAACATTGAAAATTTTCAAAAAGACAAAAATATTTTATTTTGTGTCTAGTTTTATCTTTCTTAAGGATTACATGAATTATAATATCTCTCTCTTGATTTAGAACATGCTTGATATTGTGGAGAAACATAGAAAGCCTGTATTGCAAACTTGAATGCATATGCTACTTATAATGTTATATGAGTATGTACTAGTTTGTACATGTATTCATGGATTAATTAAAAAATTGATATTTTTGGTTTATGTACACTCTATAGCTTAGTTGAGCACTGTTATGCATTGTTTTTGCATCATTTTCATTTAGCATAATGTGTGCCTTTTGTTTTTGGTCATAAAATTTGAAAATCCAAAAATATTTTTTTGTTTTATGCATCTTCCAGATGTGTAATTGAGATTAGCCTATGAAATTTGCATTTCCTGACTATGTACCTTGTTTAGTTTTGATGAGCTTTATTTTTTTGCACTTTGCTAGTTTGTGCTATATAGTGCTTATATTGTGTGAGTTGTTTATGATTTTTAAACACATGCTCTTGATTTTGAAGTCACATTCTTTTGATTGTAAGGACTAAAAAATCCTAGGAGAAAGGTAAAAATAATCATCTCACCACTGTTACTCGCAAATCATGAACACCTGTGTGCAAATCATAAAAGCCGTGCTCGGTAAGATGTAGCAATTGCACAGCAAAATTTTTAAAGTGTCATTGTACGTTAGTTTAAAAAAGCAAAAGGCAAAATGAAAAATAAAGTAAAATATGCTTCAAAAAAAAAAAAAAGAACAAGCAAAATAAATAAATAGAATTGCATGATTGCAAGCTTGTTTTCTAGGAGATGTGAGAGTTATATGATGTAACTCTTTAAGTGATAGTCACTTTTAAACTTATGTGATGGATAATGTAGAAATTGTGTGTATTTTCTGTCTACATATCACCTTATGAGTATCTCATACACTTACTAGTTGCACACACCACAAGCAAATCTTTGTTAAACTTTGTACTGGTGATTGTGTGTTAAGTTTTGTTGCCTTCCAAAATTAAATTTATTGATGTGTTTAATGCATTTTGGGAAGTGAGAAAAGAAAAGATTGAAGAAATTTGATAAAGGTTGATTTTTTCTTTGAAAAGTTTGGTTTTGAAAATCATTTGAAATCATAAACATGCATATCATATCATAAAAACTAGTTTTCAAATGTTTTTGTAGAAAAGTTTTCCAGATTTTTCAAAAAAAAAAAAAATCTATTTCTTCAAGATTTGATCGATCGAGTCTGTCTTTCGACCGATCGAAAAGGCAAAAGAAAAATTCCAATTTTAAGATAAAACTCTCGGGTTTGCTCGATCCCTATTCAGTTCCTCTCGATCAATTGAATCTGTTTTTAAGATTTTTTCAATTCCTAGCTCTATTCCTTTCAACCGATCAAAACTTAAAAATTTTTGTTTTTTAGCTTCTTAATCAATCTGTTTTTTTATGCATCAGTTTTGTTAGGATCCACATGCATTACATTGTTTTTTTTTTTTTTTTTTATCTATCTTGCATTTTTGCAATCATCTCTTATTGTTTTCACATACTACATGCATACACTTTGCAAAATTGGGCACTCAACTTGATTTGATTGATTAATTTTTGAGTTCTGTACATTTTAGTATATGCTATTTTTTATGATGTGTGAACTGTTGAAAATTGGATTTTTTTTTTTTTTTTTTGATATGATGGATAATAAATATGCAAATATTTTCTCTAAAACATTACATGCTGAATTTTTATATCATTGAGATCTATATTGTATAGTTTTAACTAATTGTGCCTGTAAGGTTTTGCATATATCTGTTTATGGGTCACATAATGTCAAGTTTGCATATATTGAAAGAGAGAGTATTTGTATTCATGGGTATCCTAAGCTTTTTTTTTTTTTTTTTGTTAGGTTTGTGTCTTTTTAGTTTTCCCCACCTCCTAAATTTTCCCCAAAATTGTTTTTCCCAAAACATGTTTTGTTTTTTCTATTTTTATAGGGGGAGAAAACTGTTTTTAAAATCTCTGCTGTTCATAAGGGGAGTTGTTGCTCTTCATGGGAGGAGTTGCCTTTATTTTCTATAGAGCTGAATTGTTTTGTGTTCCCTTGGTTATCTTTTTCTCTTATCCTGCTGTTGTGTATGTTTTCTATCTATCTTCTGATTAGGTTGTTTTTGTCAATACGTGACAAAAAAGGGGAGAAAAAGATGAGATTTGGAAAATGTTTTTAAACTATTTTTATTTAGGGGGAGATGAAATTTTTTTTTAAAGAGGGAGAAAATACAAGTTTTTAATGTATCTAACTTAGGGGGAGAGTTAGTTTACATGTTTGCTATTTGCTGTTATTGCATATTAGTTATTTATTGTTTATCTGTCTTTATTTCCACACATGTGGTGATGTGCTCTTTTGAGTGTTTCAGGAAAGACAGGTACATTCTGATCAAGACTTTCTACCTCTTCTTGCAACTTTTAGGTTAAGAGCCTTAGATTGAAATTTGTGATGTAATTAGGCATTTTATTATAATTGGGTTGTTCTTGTATTTGAGCATTTCATATTGTATGTAAGTTTTGTCACAGATTGCCAAGGTGTTACAATTCTAGGTAAAGATCTTAGAATCTATAATTTTATTAAACAATGCTCAAGGTGTTACAAGTCAAAATACAAGAACATTCAAGTTGCATAAAGGAGAGTTCAAATTTAGTGAAATCCGACCGATTAAAAATTAGATCTGACCAATAGAAAATCGCAGACATGAAATTTCTTTAAAATTCTATTTCAGCCCAAACTCTGCTTAAACGTTTTAGATTTCAAGTGAAACACTTCTAGTATAAAGGAAAACTCTAACTACTTTTTCAGTGCTTTTGAGAGACTTTAGAGGTGCTCTTGTGAAATCTAAAAGGTATTGTACTTTCCTCTATCAAAGTCACTATCGAAAATCATTCTCGTATCATTAGATCCGATAGATCTGAAGTTGTTGCAACAAAATCAACAATTGCTGATGATTTAAACTTTCAAGGGTGGTCTTGGAGTCACAAACTGGAGAGTTTGTTGCTAAACCTTTAAGTAGAGTCTCAAAGTCACAAGAAATGCGCTTGTGTTGCTGTAAATCCAAGAAGAGAAGGAATCTGTGGATTTGGAGCTTGCACGTGGTCGTGTCAGTAAGTTACTACACGAGGTAGCAATATATTTAGGGTTAAATCTAATTGTAAAAACTTCAATTCCCTTACAGTGGATTTGTTTTACCTTGAAGATGGTTATATCAAATCCTCTCCAGGTTTTTACCTTGAAACAATTAGTTTCATTGGTTTTCCTAGATAATCATATCCTGGTGTTATTTACTTTTCCGCATCTTTGCATGATATGATTTATTTGTGTTTAACCTAAATCTGAATAATTAATCTAAATAATCACTTATAGCATGTTTGGGAGTTAAAAAAAGGAGGGGGAGTAGAGTAGAGGGAGGGAGAGTAATTCAACTACCTTATTTGGAAGTTTTTTAAGAAATGAGAGGGAGGGATTTGGAGGGGTTTGGAGGGATTTCAACTCCCTCTAACCCCTCATTTTTAATTCCTCCAAATTGGAGAGATTTAGAGGGAGAGTAAAATAGATAAGTTATTGGCCAAATGAATTCCCTAATTTACCATTTCTAAATTAACAAAATTACCCTTTCTAAAGGGCTAATTACTCTCTTCCCCCTTCCTAATTTTAAAAACATCCAAACAATGTAGAGAGAAATCATTCTCCTCTACTCTCCTCTACACTACTCTCCTTCCCTCTACTCCCCTCTACTCTCCTCCCTCTCTAAACTTCCAAACAAGCCATTAGTTAATATATTAGGTTAAACAATCTGGCTTAAGGGGTCTAAACGAACATACAAAAGCAATTAATAATGTGTTGATCCAATGGCCAGGGGCTTCCATTGAGGATGCTAACTAGGAGAGTTCCAAGGCGTTAATAGAGAAGTAATATCTAATTAGAATGTACTATTTTATATATGTATATATACTGAGCCTGATATATATGGCCCTTAGCACAGCCCACGCTGCTTTTTTTTTTTTTTTTTTTTTTTTTTTTTTTTTTTTTTTTTGATGATAGTAGCCCGCGCTAGTTATGTCTAAGAATTTGAACATTTCATTCAAAAAGAAAATCAGAGTGATAAAAGATAGGACGATGCTTGCCGCTAGGATCTACAAGTTTAGAATCAAGCACCTCATACAATATAAACTATACATTATAGATAGTTAAGAACCTTCTAATTTAACAAGTTCAAATTTATCTGGTTTAAATTTTCCCTCTCTCAAATATCAAATTATCAACAAAAAAAAAAAAAAAAATTATGGATAATAAAGAAAAATAAATAATAAAAAAAACCCAAACTTTGACGAAGCCCAGACTTTATAAAGTTTGTCCTTGAAGATTTTGGGCCAAATAGACAGGTAAGGGAGAGACGGCCCAAATGACAGACTTAACATAGTACAAACGGATAAAGAATGCGAGGTTGGCTTTTCTAACAGAAAGGGTATTTGATGCATAGCTAGGATGAGTGGTTAGTGTGAAGAATGAACTCAATGTAGATACCGGTTTTACAAGAATAGGAAATTGAATTTAAGCAATCTTTTGGATGTTTTAAAATAAAGAAATGAAATATAAATAATCTTATTTGGAAACAATATTGAAGGAATAAAACAAATCATTTTATAACAATATTTTTTATTATATCTTTATTTAAAAATAAAGGATTGAATGTGCATGAGTATTTTGGGGAGTTCTAGTGGAAATTTTATTAAATGTAATTTCATTCCTTTTGAGGTTTTAAGGAAAAATTAAGAAAATGAGTGTTTCTTACTATCCATATTATTTTCTCTCACTTGTACTTCCAAACAATTAAGACTTAAATAAGGGTATGAAAAGAATATTATAAAAAAAAAATTCTATTCTTTTTCTTCTCTCCTCTCAAATGGAGTGTTATAAACAATTCCTACACAATTTGGATGATGACAGGAACTTGCTGGTTATAAAAAGGAAAAACAAAGAAGAATGACACACGCGAAAATCAAATCGTTCAATATTTCTATTTGGTATCCTTAGGATTAGCCTTAGCCTTAGCCTTAGCCTTAAAAATAGTGTAGTAATTACTTCGATATCTATAATTGATAGATCGAGCAAATATTCTCATTGAAGATTGTATTGTATTAATTGCTTTAAGTGCAAGTAAGCTTTTACTCTTGCCGATAATTTTCCTTCATTTATTTTCTTATTATCCAAACAGGTTTAATTTGTGTTTCCTTTTTTTTATAATTTTATTTGAAATTTTTATTAAGTTTCCATAAAAAAGAATCTTTTATAATACATGACCAGTTTTCATTGGTTATAGCTTAATGAAATTTTGGCAGAAGGATCAATTTGGTTAATTCTTATTAAACAAAAAGGTTCAATAATACAAAATTGTGTTCAATGTGTTGTATAGGAGTTTCTTTGCAACTAACCCAAATCTCAGGGATTTTCGCATTTTGGCCTTGTTGTATTTCAAATTTCTGTTAATTGACATAACTATGAACGCATAAAAGATTTTCTCTTTTTAAATCATATATATATATATATATATATATATATATATATAGACACACATATGTGAGATAAATGTATTATCTAAATAGGAGTGCATAAAATTCCAACTTCTACAAAATCTCGAAAGTTATTAGCAATTGTTTTATCTTTATAGTTTTTTTGTTTTCTTCTTTAAAAAGATTGGTTCTCGAACTCAAATCCACGGCATATAAGTTTAGGAGAAGATTCTTGCCATCACGCCAATTCCAACAAGGCCTATTATTTAATAATAATAAAAACCCAAACTTTGACCAAGCCCAGACTTTATAAAGTTTGTCCTTGAAGATTTTGGGCCAAATAGACAGTTAAGGGAGAGACGGCCCAATTGACAGACTTAACATAGTACAAACGGATAAAGAATGCGAGGTTGGCTTTTCTACTAGAAAGGGTATTTTATGCATAGCTAGGATGAGTGGTTAGTGTGAAGAATGAACTCAATCTAGATACCGGTTTTACAAGAAGAGGAAATTGAATTTGAGAAATCTTTTGGATGTTTTCAAATAAAGAAATGAAATATAAGTAATCCTATTTGGAAATAATATTGAAGGAATAAAACTAATCATTTTATAACAATATTTTCTATTATATCTCTATTTAAAAATAAAGGATTGAATGTGCATGAGTATTTGGGGAGTTCTAGTGGAAATTTTATTACATGTAATATCATTCCTTTTGATTCCTCCCAATTTTAGGAAATAAAAATTTGAAGTTTTAAGGAAAAATTAAGAAAATGAGTGTTTTTTATTATCCATGTTATTTTCTCTTACTTATATTTTCAAACAATTAAGACTCAAATAAGGGTATGAAAAGAATATTATAAAAAAGAAATTCTATTATGTTTCTTCTCTCCTCTCAAATGGAGTGTTATAAACAATTCCTACACAATTTGGATGACGACAGAAAATTGCAGGCTATAAAAAGGAAAACAAAAGAAGAATGACACACACGAAGATCAATCATTCAATATTTCTACTAGGTATCCTTAGGATTAGTCTTAAGCCTTAGCCTTAAAAATAGTGTAGCAGTTACTTCGATATCTGTAATTGATAGATCGAGCAAATATTCTCATTGAAGATTGTATTGTATTGTATTAATTACTTTAAGTGCAAGTAGGATTTTACTCTTGCCGATAATTTTCCTTCATTTATTTTCTTATTATCCAAACAGGTTTAATTTGTGTTTTTTTTTTTTTTTCTTTTCTTTTTTGAAATTTTTATTAAGTTTCCATAAAAAAGAATCTTTTATAATACATGACCACTTTTCATTGGTTATAGTTTAATGAAATTTTGGCAGGAGGATCATTTTGGTTAATTCTTAAACAAAAAGGTTCAATAATACAAAATTGTGTTCAATGTGTTGTATAGGAGTTTCTTTGCAACTAACCCAAATCTCAGGGATTTTCGCATTTTGGCCTTATTGTATTTCAATTTTCTGTTAATTGACATAACTATGAACACATAAAAGATTTTCTTTTTTTTAAATTATATATATATATATATATATAGACACACATATGTGAGATAAATGTATTATCTAAACAGGAGTGCATAAAATTCCAACTTCTACAAAATCTCGAAAGTTATTAGCAATTGTTTTATCTTTATTAATTTTTTTTTTCTTTAAAAAGATTGGTTCTCAAACTCAAATCCACGGCATATAAGTTTAGGAGAAGATTCTTGCCATCGTGCCAATTCCAACAAGGCCTATTATTTATTACACAAAATACCCCGATTTCATGTTTTATTTATCCCTGATGTAGCTAAAGGAAGCAAAGGAATTCAAGGATTTCGAAATGGTCTAAACCACTAGAATTACTTTTGGATCTTTTTCGGGGAAGATTCATGTTATTGTCATTGTCATTGTCAAGTGGTCATCTGATTGAGGAAGTGTTGGCGATGAGCCTCCTCCACACACCACGTCATCAATCGAGCACCTTTCATTGGCAAAGGCAAGGACCCCACAATACCAACCGGTATGATGCTTGAGCCTTGGATTGGAGCAATGTGGACTGGCGGGCCCCACCCGTAGTCTACTTGGTTGAATCCCAGTCTGCCCCACTCTGATATGAATAGTGTGGTGTAAGCAAGTGGTGGTGCAAATGGGTCTTCACCATCTTTGATAGACTCACCCTTCATGTACTTGTCAAACTCGGTTGGGAGCTTAGCCTTCGCTTCTTGGATCAGCTTCACAACATCAGAAATTGATGCCTGCGTGAGTGACTCACTTGAAGCTGTGATTGTCACTGGGAAGAAGCAGTTGCCATAGAAACCGTTTGACAAGGGAGGGTTCAAGAGCTGGCGGCAATTTGCAAAGAACACAAGCTTGAGTTCAGTATCTTGCTTAAAGTTTATAGCCTGTGTTCGACGGCTCCAAAATTTGGCAGCTACAACTTCGAAAGAAGAGCAAGTGTGTCCAGTTGATTGACGAAATTCTTGCTTGAGCTGGTTGATGTGATCCAGCGTTATGTCTACATTTGCATGGTTGAGTGTATAGTTGGGCATTGGTGGTGGTAGGTTTGGCAATGGAGTTACCTTTGCTTGTTCAGGTGGTGGTGGAAAAAAGTCCCTTTGCCACACTGGTGCAGTGCTTAGATGCTCAGCACCTCTAGCCAGCTCGCCAATCGCATTTAGAAATTGTGCAGCCCCTAGGCCATCACATATGCTATGGCAGAATATGAGGCCTATCACGAAACCACCACATGCAAATTGTGTCACCTGAAAATGCATATATGGTTAAAATTGTCAGCTGTGGGATTGTTCTAAAGTTTGACTTGTATCCAATATTCATGTATACTGAACGCGATACAGACAAGACACATGTCTTAAAATAATCACGTATTAATTTGTATCATGTACAAAATATAAAAACACTGATCGAGAGTTTTATCCATTGAACTAAAATCAAGAAAATTAATTAGTCCACTTAGCTATATTTTTTTTTTCTCTTTTTTTTTTTTTTTTTTTTTTTGAATTTAGAATTAGTTGACTTAGCCCACATCTCTTTTATCAAATAAGCATATTAGTGTCATTAATTAGCTAGCGTCTTTCTAACTACTTTTCTTGTGGTTCTAGCTAGCAGTTTGTTTCATGTTTAGCTAATCAACATTGAGTTTAGCAAATACTAGGGCTAGAGTTTCTTTCCAACTTAATTTTGAAGATAATTAGAATAAAATGAATTAGATATAACTTACGGAATATTCACCTGCAATTGCACAAGTGGGTCTATGCCTTCATTCTCTGGGATGTGATCAGGTAAAAGCTCATCATGTGGGATAGATACAATATCATCGTCCAAGTAATTGACACCATAAAGGGTACAATCAGCAGACGCCTCAACAAACCAAACTCCTTCTCCAGAGCATTCAATTTGGAATTGACCTTGGCTTGACTCTTTCAACTTTCCAGCAAGAGGGTAGTAAGGAACCAAAGCCTTGGACAGAGCTTCTCTTATAACTCGTGCTGCCTCAGGGCCATGCCTAAACACATGCAACGTTCGAACATTGCATCTTAGAATTGGTAGTCTATCAATGATTGATAGATCAAGTAGTGTGCCTTGTGGTGTCTTTCCAGATGGCCTAACTAGGCTTCTGCTTGATCTGATTACAGAGAAAGTCATTATGGGAAGATTGGCTGGCTGAATAAGGGCCGGCTAGCAAGTATAAGAATACCATTTTGCTATGTGACCGGGTGGAAATATATATGGGGTATATTTTAAACATATGAACTCCTTGGCTTGAAGTCTAATCATGGTTTGGTGGATCATTCCGCAAAAATAAAAAATAAAAAACTTTGGCTTGGTAAATTTCTACGCAAAATAATTAATATATTTTATTATTTTCTGTGTTAGGTATACTTCCATGGAGTATTTTATGTGTGATAGGTACTCTCAATCTTTGATAATTTGCTATTGAAAATTACATTACACTACTGGCACAGTGACACTATCAAATCTTTTTTGACTCTAATTGCAATTGTGGAAAGTTTGTTCGCGTAGACCTATCTTCACGCATAGGTCCAACATTGCTTCAAGATATCTTCCTTATTAGGGGTTGTTTGCTCATTTAAGGAACATCAAATTAAGGGCATCAACATGTTGAACATATATGTGGTTTCTGATCAGTTGTCTTGTACATCTGTCATGTCTTCTTGTAGCAGCTTCCCAAAATGGATGACATCCATCCAATCTTTCAAAAAGTGATTTAGACCCAGAATTGATCATGCATCGGATTATTGACTTGAAATCCAATTATACCAAATTCAATTAGGTTTTAACAATTAAAACATTAAACATAAGTCGAGTCACCAATTAAAAAGAATGGAATTTTCGGGTGTCATCATCTATAGGTTTCAAGGAGTTCAAGTTGATTATTTTAAGACTCCAAAAGTTCCAAAAGTTTATTTCAGTTCCATAAAACTAGGGCTTAAATGTTACTGAGGAACACTTCAACAACTTGTTTGATCATTCCAAACTTCACAAGTCAATCATGAATGAATTGAATTGGTATTTTGTGTCTTGTGTTTATTTTGTGTATTAGGACCACTTGATGTTTCTTAATTTGATCCTTTTGAGTTGGCTTAAAGCTTTCATAAATTTTTGTAGTCTCCTCCCTAACACGGAAAAGATGGGCCTGTTGTTCTGCCTGGCGTATAAATTCTGTTGTTGTTGTTGGTTTTTTTTTTTTTTAAATATATATATATATATATATATGTATATATGTATGTGTGTGTGTACTAAATTTTGTTGTTGATAGATTTGATACTTTATAACTTATTTGTTTCATGATTATTACTTTTTATTATTAAACTAAAATACCAATTAATTTTTTGGTATATATGAGATTCGAACCAAGTCCTATGGTCTTACTTTTATTAGTTAAGATAATTATAGTATAAACACTACAATCTTAATCTTACATAATTTTGGGATCAGCAAGAAAGTGAGAACTGGAGCAAGAGCTATGTCGTTCTCTGCACAAGTAGTGCAAATAAACAATAGAGGGTTAGCAAAAAAAATGCGATGACTGTTATAGACCAACATCATATTTCATTGACTTTCATATTTTTAATTATGAATAATGTTTATTACACATAAACTGTTTTACATAGTTTTACATACATTTTCAAAAAGCAATCAAAATCATTGCATTCCTTTGTGAACTTTCAAATGAAGTGTAAATATGCTTTTTTTTTTCGTTTGTGTATTAATATTCCTCCTTAAATGAACATAATTAAGTAGCTTCAATTAATACAACAATGAAGTACAATATTCATGAGACTAATGGTAAAAAGAAAAAAAAAAACATTAAAAAATTAATTCTAAAAGTACACAAAAAACTCACGTGTAATAAATATAATAAACGTTAATCAGTCTTACTACATGTAAAGGTATGTAATGTGATGCTTGTATTATATGTTCATGAAATTAGATTGTTAGAGGAAAATGACTTAAACTAAAATTATCGAAAAAAATTAAGAATTTTATAGTTCAACTACCACATTTTTGTATTTCTAATATCTTATTCCCTATTATTGTAATTAAGAATTGCAAATAAAATAAAATAAAAACAAGAAACTAGTGGGAAAAAAAATACATAAATCTAATAAACGGTAGCGGACAGCTCTCAATCATTGAACAATGCTAGTGCCACAACAAAACTCACAATTTTTGTCACAACTTACCTACGTAACGAGTTATGAGTGGTGAATTGTAGACCCATATGAACCCATAACTTTTACTCTACTACTCACAACTCACCATCTGGGCAAGTTACGACAAAGTTGCTAATTTTGTTGTGGTATTAGCATTATTCTTAGTGACAAAGTCTCTTTCTAAATTAATTTGGAAAAAAACCCTTCAAACACCGGCTAAAAATTCGACATAGCTATTGTGGGAGGATGAGAAGCCGAGGACAGGAATGAATAAGAAAAGATCAATGCCAAAAGAACACACCTCGGAAAATACTATCAACTAATCCTCGGGGCAAATATGACAACTTAACCACAAGCCCAAGGAAACAAGAATACCTGAGGACCTCGAGGATACTGACGCATCCTTAGAAGAGCCAAAGTCCAATACTGAAGACCATCGGACATGAACCGAGGAAGAGAGGGAAAGTTGGTATTTAAGCAAGAAATGGAAGAATACATATAAAGCATCCACCACCTCTGCATTTAATACTCTGAACCCACTTGGCTGACCGTATTAATGAAGAAATAGCTCCTAAACAGTGTTATTACAGCTTACAGCCTGGTGTAGAAACCTTCTAGTAAGACCCTAATAGGACAAGTATCAAGGGAAATAAACTCCAACCCTTCAAATGGAAGGCCAAGATACAACCTAGGTGACTATATAAGGTAGAGAGGTCTTTATGAAGAGGGGCATGAAACATATGAAGAGAGGGAAAAAAAAAGTAACATCATTGTAATCCAAGAACAAGTGTAAACCTATACCTCGGACCACTCCCAAGGAACATAATTTAATCAATCCAAGACTAGTGTTATTCAATTTCCTTGTCTCACATTTTTTCCAAGCACTTAGTCTCTTATTTCAAGATTAACTCACTCTAACAAGGGTAATCAAGGTTGATAAGCACCCCCACCTCTATAAATTAATTATGTAAGGTTAAAAGTTGGCGGGTTTAATTTTTGCCCGCCACAGTTATATATTTTAAAAATTTAACCACTGGATTACATGTTCTTTATATTATTAACATGCATATCAAATTTCGTTCAAATTGAATGTTAATTATTATTCGATCAATAAACGTTTTTGTAAGGACACAATTCAGGCTCCTAGCCCAACAGAAAAGGATAGACCTAAGCCCAAAGAACCCAAAACAATGAATTTTGTAGAGAGTAGGTTGCGAAAACTGGGCTTTAATGTGTTTGAAAATGAATATAATAGATTCAAGCAACCAAAAGAAAAAAGACAGAATAGATTTATTTCAAGAAAGACGTCCTCGACTCAATTCGAAGAGACTGGTTTCAGTATATTGATTCACAAGTTAGTTACAAACTTAATTCTAAGTTGCTACAGTGGTTTTTTCTCCTTTCTTTTGATCCCCAACTCTCTAAGTCTCTCCTCCCTTTTATACTCTCCTCCTCCTTCTCTTTGCCTTACACATACAAACTAGGTGGTGGGTGCTAATATTTGTCACATCCACCATTTCCAGAAGTCTTTGCGTAGTAGTTGTAAGGCTGAAAACCACTGTTCAGATATCATCTCCACATTAATGCAGTTAGAGGGTTAGTTGCAGAGCATTCAATGCGGTGGTGGCAACTTTCTCCTTTCATATTTTAGGATCTTCTCTTTCTACACGTTTCTACAACACTTATCCATTTCGACAGAACCCTCTAGAGTGTTCTCCTAAGTAGCAGACCACCAAAATGGACCTCGACTTTGGTTGTCCGAGGTGATATCTATCCTCGGCGCTATGTTCAAAACTAACTTTTTTCTCTACCAACACAGGCTCCCTTGACAAAGTTTACTCATCCTCGGGCAAATCTTGTCCTCGACTTGGGCTCTAGTTCCAACATGTATATAGATATGAAATTCCTGGCCCAATGCTCCTACATTATTTTTTATGCATAATTTAATACTGGAAAAACTTAAAATTTAAATATTTAATTGAAAATAAAACTATTAATATTTTATTTTTTTTTAATTTGCATTATATAATAAGAAAATATTCAATTAAAAATAAAAATAAAAATAAAAAGTTTTCCTAGTCTTAATCATTTGGTGTTGAGTATAATTAGGCACTTTATTTGTCCTAATATATGGGGTGGGCCGTTCAAATATATATATATATATATATATATATATTTGTGTGTGTGTGTTTGTGTGTGTGTGTGTGTGAGAGAGAGAGGTGGGCCCCACAAACCGTAAGACAGACCTCTCTGATCTCTTTCAGTCTGATTTCTCTGGGTTGAATGAATGATCGATGATCAAGCATCAAATAAAATCGATCTACTTCACCCGATCAGGTTCACAAGCCCACCACCAACCACACACTGATTTGTAAAGAGAACCAAAAAAATAAAGCACTTTTTTACACTCCATTTTCCCAGATGGAAAATGAGCCTTTTCTAGCCACCCAAACAAGGCCCCAACTCCAACCCATCCTCGAAGTTGAAGAAGACCCAGATGTGTCATCGACCCACATGAAGAAATCGAATTCGGGTCTGGGTAGCCTGCACCGTTGCAGGACAGCTCCAGCCATGGCTGTCATGCGAGACCTCAAACCAAAGACACCCCAGATTCCAAAACCACAGTCTGATGACGCCAACTTCATCATCAGGCAAGCCATTTTCTTGCTTTTCATA
Organism: Lithocarpus polystachyus; assembly: GCA_033629205.1. Lineage (NCBI taxonomy): Eukaryota > Viridiplantae > Streptophyta > Magnoliopsida > Fagales > Fagaceae > Lithocarpus > Lithocarpus polystachyus. The sequence continues at coordinate 36,621,563 of CM066173.1, read as the reverse complement.
TATCTCTCTCTTGGAGTTTTAATATACTCTTTCAACAAGGATGACTTCTCAGGTTTTGAAACCCACCCAGTTGTTGATGCCCTTTATTTTTGTATAGTCACTATGTGTACCATTGGTTTCGGTGACATAACTCCACTAACACCAGCTACAAAGGTCTTTGCTTGTGTGTTTGTGTTGGTAGGTTTTGCTTTCTTTCATATTTTGCTTAGTGGGGTTGTGAATTATGTGCTAGATTTGCAAGAGAACATGATTTTGACTGGGATCAAAATGAATAGTAAGCGCCAACAAGGGTTTTCAGCTGGGGACTGTATTGTTGATGTAGAAAAGGGTAGGATGAGAATTAGGCTTAAGGTTGGTTTGGCGCTTGGTGTAGTGGTGCTAAGTATTGGGATGGGAACTTTGGTGTTGTATTTTGTGGAGGATTTGGATTGGATTGATTCATTTTATTTGTCAGTTATGTCTGTTACCACAGTTGGGTATGGTGATAGGGCCTTCAAGACGCTGCCGGGGCGGTTGTTCGCCGTGGTTTGGCTTTTGTTTTCGACGTTGATGGTGGCACGGGCGTTTCTGTATTTGGTGGAGGCCAGGATTGATAAGAGGCACAGAAGTATTGCTAAGTGGGTGTTATCTAGGGAAATAACAGTTCAGGATTTGCTTGCTGCGGACGTCAATAACAATGGTTTCATTAGGTGGGATCTCTGTAATTCTAACCCAATGTTTGCTAATTGCTGTTTTACATTTTTTTTTTCCCAATAATTAGAGAAGTGACCAATGAATTAATTTTGAACATAGGATTGGATACCTTTGGTCTCCTGTGAATTGCAATTTGGTTTGGCACCATTGCAAGCATGTAAATTTGGTCATTTATTTGTTTCCGCTATTCTAAAATCAAGTTTCTTGTTTTTGATCGACTATAATGGGTTTTAAATTGATTTTGAGTATGGAACTAAGCTGATCAACTATGTTTAGTATATTGCCAATATAATGGTGCCAGACAGTTGTCACGTGTGATAATAGCTTATCAATTTGATGATTATGCTAACCTAATTGGAATCAAGCACCTCGTTACTGGCTTATAGATGTAGACAAGACTACTAAAAGCTTGTCTGTTTATATAGCATTTCAATTATTATTTCTTAACTTTCTTCTTCTTCATGTAGAATTCAACCCTGAATATTTCCCTTATTTGTTTCAGCAAATCAGAGTATGTAATTTACAAGCTCAAAGAGATGGGAAAGATTGGGGAGAAAGATATATTGCTGATCTGTGATCACTTCAGTAAGCTTGATCGCAACAACTCTGGGAAGATAACACTACCAGATCTTTAGGAACCTTGTGACTGCGAGAAATATGAAGTCTGGTTCAATTCTTTAGATAGAAGACATGTATTGTTTCTCTCATATTGGGAGAGGAGGTGCACAAGGGACCACACATTCACATATTATGTAAATCTTGCTAGATTTTTTTTCTTCTTCCATTGATACTTGTAAAGGTTTCAAGTCATAAAGGAACAATGAAAAACAGAAGCCAATGGGATAAGTCCCCCTTCTGTTATAGGTTCTCTTACAGCCATTAAATTGAGAGGTTGCTGTGGAGGATTTGAGTTGTATGATTTAGATTTGACATTATTAATTCAAGTAGTCAACGAGGAAAGCAAACAATCTTGGGATGATCTTACTTCTAATTCTAAACCACTGTTCTCCTCTATGTTGGTTATATAGATATATATTGAGTGAGCTCTTTATATTAGTGTTTAGGATTAGAAATGAGTGGGGTTTAAAGTTATAGATATAGATGGTTTTGAATTCTATAGACAGACTCATCATAAAATGCCATTGGTGTGAAAGGATGATAGAGCAAATGCTGATAACCTTCTCACCTAAAATGGCATTTCTTCACCCTCTTTCTTTGAGAACTCACATGGATCTAGTAAGTGTAGCAGTATTCCTTTCTTCCAATGCCTTGCTGTATCGTGCTTCCGGTTGATGGCTTCATATAGTGGAGGTGGAGTTTGAGAATACTACGCCTCAATTATACTAAAAGTACATGCCTCAATAATAACCATTCTTATAAGAACTATCTCTAATTATATTCTGACCCTAAAGAAAAAAATCTGAAAATGTTGGTACATTTGTAGCCAGCAGTACTCTCAGCAAACAGAGGCCTAAATCACGTTTGTGATGCAAATCAAGGAGTCTACTCTTAAACACTCAAAATATCATGCTTGAGGGGAGTGGGGGAAAATACAAAAAATATCTCTAATTATATTCTGACCCTAAAGAAAAAAAGCCCAAGATATTGTCACATTTGTGGCCAGCTGCACTCTTGAGCAAAACAGGGCCCAAATTATGTTTGTGATGCAAATAAAGTAGCCTAAACAATGGGGAAACTAGCAACAACAACGAGTGGCCAAAGAATAACGGAACCCTATCAAATTCACCTGAACCCAACAATGGGACTCAGCCCCTACACAATCTTCTCCAATGACATAGTTCCATACATGGTAATTGGTTTTGACAGCATGTGTTGGGACTATATTGCCAAAAGCATCAATGCATCTAGTTGTGGTGTGCATTACTGCCGACTTCAGTGGCTCATTGTATAACCTGGTCTTAGTTTTTGTTGAGAGAGAATTAATTAAATTTTCCTCAAAGTGAAACATTCAATCATGCAGATTGCATTCAGACACTGTTTCACCTCACCTATTGAACCAAGGGATATGGAATGTCACTCCAAACCTGGCAGCTTCCCAAACTAAAGTTATGAAATCAGTTATGTACAAAGTAAAATAAAAAAGAATAGGAAGGTTATGTAAGTTTTATCTTGAACAGTAAAAACGATGTTCACAAAACCCCCCATATTTCCATCCTATATGATCACTTCAGGAAAAAAAAAATTCTAATTGACCAACAGACACTGACAACCAAATTAAGCATGAGAAACTAGCACCCTATTTCAGTTGAATTTAACATTCCATAAATCTAACAAAATTCAAGACTAAACTAAATTGAATTACCAAATGCAGATAAAAATGACCAGCAGGACTATTCTTTGCTCCTTTCTGTGGAGTTCGAAATCTTGCCATCACTGGAATCATTCCCCATCTCGCCATCACTATAATCATTCCCCATCGTGCTCTGCCCATTACTGGGAACATTCCCAATCATGTTCTTGTACATGGTGAGAGCTTGAACCATCATGCTAGATGGTTCAGAGACATTGCTAGGTAGGAGCACTGTGGTGCTTTCCTTAGCAATCTTGCTAAATGCATCAATATACTGCTCAGCAATTCTCAAACTCACAGCCTCTACACCACCACTTTCCTGAATAGCCTTCGACACCACCTCAATCCCCTGTGCCGTGGCTTTGGCTCTGGCAAGAATTGCCTCTGCCTCGCCATGTGCTCTATTTATCTGATCCATCTTTGCAGCCTCCGATTCCAAGATCACTGAGTTCTTCTGCCCTTCAGCGATGTTAATGTTGGATTGCCTCTCACCTTCCGAGTCAAGCACTAGAGCCCTCTTCTTGCGTTCCGCCTCGGCTTGCATCTCCATCACTCTTCTCACCCCTGTAGGTGGCGATATGTCTCTGATTTCATACCGAAGACACTGTAAGCCCCAGCTCGTAGCGGCCTCATTGATAGCATCCACAATCTTCTCATTCAATGCATCTCTTTCAGCAAAAGTCCTGTCAAGTGTCATTTTCCCAAGCTCACTACGCATTGTTGTCTGCGCAATCTGAGTGATAGCATAAATAGGATGTTCAACACCATAAGAAGCTCGCTCTGGATCGACAACTTTCACATAAAGCACCCCATCAATGCTGATAGTAACATTGTCTTTGGTAATAGCAGATTGGTCAGCAATGGGAATAGCCTCTTCTTTCAAGGAGTGTGCGTATGCAATCTTATCAATGAAAGGAACGAGAAAGTTGATTCCAGGCTTAAGAATCCTCTGAAACTTTCCAAACCTTTCAATTAGATAGGCTCTCTTCTCAGGGACGATTTGGATAATCTTGTTCCTGGGAGGCTTAATCTGGTGAGAACGTCTGGGGTCTCTGGAACTAAAAAAAGTACGGACTGAGGATTGGTATGGAGTTGGGAGGAGAGGAGATTGAGTGGTGGACTGAGTGCCGAGGAGATAGGGTTGCTTGAGAAGCAAGGAAGACGAGGTTGTAATCGCCCTGAAACTTGAGGCCATGTCTACATGGTGTTTCAAAGATTTCAGGCTGTGAAGGTTACCAGGTTTCAACATTTTTGGCCTCTTCTTCTTCTCTGGTGTGAAATTTGAACTGCTCTGGTTCAATGGCTTTTGCTTTTGTTTTTGTTTTTGTTTTTGTTCTTTCTCTTGCTAGGGTTTTGTATGAGTTTGTCTAAGAGTGATACGCAAGTCTTAAACCCTATCCTTAAACCCTTCTACAAGTTTCTCAAAAAAAAAAAAAAAAAACCTTCTACAAATAAATAAGGGTTTTTTATTGTCTATGGTATCAGTATGTGCTGGAATTACAGAGGCATCTTGTTTGTGTGTGGGATCTGCATCGGATAGAATCGATAGATTGCAAGGAACGGTTCTGATCCATTCAAGGCCGGATGCAATGCCAGAATGACTGCAGAGAATGAAATCCTAGGAAACTCCTTCTCCAAGGTTTTTGAGTAACTCGTATATGTGATCTGTCTATCTAAACTTCAATTTCTACCATGCTCTAATTTTTTTCCTAGGTTATAGAAGCAAAGCCATTAAGCCATGTTAAATTTTGGTTAATGATTAAATTTATATTTTCTATTAAATTGAATTTTTGGGACAGGCAATCATTATTCTGTACATTCATTTAATTTTGTCACTAAAATCTTGGGTAAGTTACTATTTATAGCTAGACTAATACTATGACAGTATCTTTTCACAATATATTTTTTTTTTGGTAAAATACAAAATTAACTCTTTAAGTTTCTTCAGATTTCATTTTAGTCCTTTAACTTTATTTTTGTTCATTTCGGTCCTCTAATTTTTAAGTTTATTCAATTAAGGCTTTTCCATCAACTTTTGTTATATGTTGTAATTAATTTTTCAATTTTATAAATTTTTCTTCAAAATTTTTAAATTAAAAAAATTCAATTAATGATTGAAAAATATTTTCCAAATTTTTTCTTCAAAAAATTTTAACAAAAGTTAACGAAAAGGCCTTAATTGAATAAATCTAAAACTTAGAGGACTGAAATGAACGAAAGTAAAATTAAAGGACTGAAATGAAATCTGAAAAATATTAGAGGGTCAGTTTTGCATTTTAGCCTTTTTTTTTTCTTTCAATTTCATAAACATTTGAATTAAGGGCCTGTAAGGGTAGGTGTGACTTCTTTTTTATAAGCAAGTAGTATGCTCTTACAATGTATAAATTAATTAAAAATTCTATATAAATATTATAAATATTTTTTAAAAAATTGAAACTTTAATTAGCCACTTGAAACTTTAGTAGAGTTACATCTGAATTAAATTATTGAAATGCAAACATATATTGAACTACTTGGTGTAATTGTGTAAGGATGGTATGTAATGTGTAAATTGTATTATATTAAAATTTAAAAATAATTATGATAGATGAAATAAATAATTAGAATATATTTTAAAATTCTTTAATTTTATTTCAAATAAAATTTTAGTTGGAGTAAGAATTTTTAATTTTTTGAGTCTTAGCTAACAGAGTTTTATCTAAACTAAACTATATTAGAGTAGACTTTTAAAATTTCTTTAAAGTTAGCTAATATTTTTTTTTTACCTAACGTGAACTATCCTAATTAATGAGAATTTAATCATTTGTTGCAAAACTAATATAGCCATTTAGCATAATCTTGGCTTAGTTTTTCTCATGTCCGTAGATAAGGTAATTTTTTAGCTCATAACCTGACTAGATATATAAGCGGTTTATTTGTGTGGATAGAGGATATTTCTCCATGTACTCATAGCCTATTTTGGCTACTTTTCTTTTTAATGATAATGATTGGTATTCTTCTCAAACAAAACAAAAAAAATTATCATATTTGTTTATATAAAAAAAAAATAATCGTTCTTGTTCTAAAAAAAGAAGCATATAGATATATTTGGGGGTTAATTTAGTTCATCATAATCTTGGGATTTCAAAGATTAAAACTTTTTTTAACTTGGGGATTTCCCTCCTTTTAATTTGGAGGGGAAAAACGTAACCATTCCAAGATTGAATTTTTTTTTTATCCTATATGTGTAATAGATTATATTATACACGTACGTATGTAACATATTTCTCAAAAAAAAAAAAACAAATTGGAAAATACAGAATTTCCATTTTTAAAAGTTGAAAAATGACAGAAAGCCAAAAGGAGCTAGAACTTTCATTAACTGAACTAATATAACCAACTAAATCAAAATAAAACTGTACACGTTATGGAGACTAAATACAAAACAGAGCAAGCCCAAAATATCCCAAACTATACGGGCACATGTGCCAACTAATTATATCATGTGTGAACACATTCTAGTTAAATACAATTCACTGAACTACAGGTACAATTCTACAACAACTACACTACTTATCTCAAACTTCACTTCTTCTCCTCTTTCTTCTTTTGCTTCGTTCTTTGTCTTCCTTTTTGATAGTCTTCAACAATCCCCCTCAAGTCCAGAGTATTAGGCTCTGAGACTTGAACTAAAGCAGCTACCAGTAATGCTTAGTTTGCTCCTTTAACATCTTAGGTTGAAAAATATCTTTCAATCCTAGTTTCTCTGACAATCTCATAAAAGATGAAAAACCCAAAGCTTTAGTGAAGATGTCTGCAACCTGAGAATTTGTAGCAACATGGAAAGTCTTAATCATTCCCTCCAAAATTTTATCTCTCACTAAATGGCAGTCAACTTCTATATGCTTGGTTCTTTCATGGAAGACCGGTTTGCTGCTATGTACAATGCAGCCTGGTTATCACAAAATAGCATAGCTGGTCTTGAATGCACAATCCTCAAGTCCTTCAACAATTGCAAAACCCAAGTGATTTCACAAGCCACACTTGCCATAGCTCTATACTCAGCTTCGGCTGAGGACCTAGACACAACTCCTTGTTTCTTTAATCTCCAAGAAATCAAGGAATCTCCCAAATATATTGCATAACCAGTGAGAAACCTCCTTGTATCTGGGCATCTAGCTCAATCCGCATCGCAAAAGGACTTGATATGCAACTCTATGTTGCTTGGGAAGAATATGCCTTTACCTGGTGACCCTTTAATGAATTGAAGCACCCAGTGAGCTGCCTGCAAGTGTGGTTCCCTTGGCTATGAAACATACTGACTCAACCTATGCATTGCATAAGTCAAGTCAGGTCTTGTCAAGGTAATGTATAAAAGTCTTCCAATTAGTCTCCTATACTGACTTGGTTCCTCCAACAACTTGCCTTCATACTTGGATAACCTCAAGTTTTGTTCCATGGGAAACTTAACAGGTTTGCTGCCAATGAAACCAGTTTCCTTGAGGATTTCCAAAGCATATTTTCTTTGGTTAAGACTAATTCTTTCATCAATCCTAGCCACTTCAAATCCCAGAAAATACCTCAATGAGCCTAGATCCTTCAATCCAAACTTATCATCAAGAACTTTCTTCACACTAGTAACACAAGCAACATTATTTCCTGTCAAGAGTATATCATCAACATATACCAATAAAACTGTGAATGAAGCTCCTTGAGTATAAGTGAACAAGGAGTAGTCAGACTTTGATTGGACAAACCCCATCTATATCTATATATTACTAAAAGCTGAAACGTAGCGTTTAATGCTACTGCTCTCACGTTGCGCCACATCAGCTGCCACGTCATTTAAAAAAAATATATAATTTGTCCTAAAATTTTAAAATGGTTTTTACAATTTTCAACCCTATAAATGTAGCCCACTAATTATTTTTTTACTTTCACTATCACTCTATAATAAATCCAACCCACTACTTATTTATTTACTTCCACTATCACCCTATAATAAATCTGTATAATTAATTCAGCCTACCTCTTATTTATTTAGTTCCACTATCAAGCCCAACTCAAAGCCTTTTCAATTCAGTTTTAGGGTTTTGTGTGAACCTTTTCAGCTTTAAAAAAAAAAAAAAAAAAAAAAAAAAAAAAAAAAAAAAAAAAAAAACGTTGAAGCTTTAGGGATTTTTTTCCCAATTTTTCTATAATTGTTTTTAACATTTATATTTTTAATATTTAGACTTCTCCAGCCTTTCTCTCTCCCTTACTATTTCATCTCTCCACTACTTGTTCAATCTTTCTCCCTCTCTTACCTTTTCATCTTTCCACTACCCTCTACATTAATATCATTCTTCCTCTTTCCCTTTATCTTCCTTTATTTTTATCTCTTCTTCTTCACACCCTCTTACTATAAATTTGTCACTATCTCTTCTATTCTATCCATAGTTTTTCCTCACAAAAAAAAAAATGGTTCTCTCTCTCTCTAAATTTTTTGGTGGATTTTTTATTTTTATTTTTCATGCATCTCTACTTTAAATTGATAATTTTTTATATTCTTTAAAACTCTATTTTGGATTAATGCAATTTAGTTTTGTTTTTTAAATTGTTTTTTTTTTATTTTTCATTCTCTTTGATTGTTAAATGTTATCCTATTACATTCTAAATAATTAAATATAGCATATAAAAATATAATATTATTCTTTACATAGCATGATTTGGATAATTTGGTATTTATTCTGTTACATAGCATGATTTTTTATATTACTCAATTTAGATATTAAACTATGAGACTTTACTAATTTTAGTTTATTTTCTAATCCTTTGTGGTGGACAAAGTACTTTTAATAGTTATATTAGAAGTACTCTATAATGCCATTCATTTAAAGAAAAGTAAAGGTTAGCCAAACAAAAATAATCGGATAGGTGACAAATTTTAATTTTTGCAATTTTATTTTTATTATTATTTTATAATAATACATGTATAGAAATTTAATTCTTAGATTTTGCTAATAATTGTTTATTTGATAATATGTTTTAGGTGGCCAAAATTATAATTTCTAGAAAGAAAATAACCTTAATAGATTATCAAATACAAAATTTTATCTTAATATTGGTTCAACTAATCATTGTTAAGTTTTATTAATTGTTTTAGTTTACGTTTTTTTGGTGTTTTGGATTGTTCCTATATTACATTTATGATTGTTCTTGTAATAAATAAAAATATAATTATGAAATACATTACTCATTATTAGATTAGTTTAAATTGTAAAAAAAAAAAATTAATAAAACCACCATAAAAATAATTATCACGCGCTACATGCGGGTTCGTAGCTAGTTTGTATAATATTTGAGGAACTTCTTAAACCATTGTCTAGATGCTTGTTTGAGACCATATAAACTCTTATTTAATTTGCAAACCAAATGATGCTCCCCCTTGCTGTGAAAGCCAGGTGGTAAACACATGTAAACATCCTCAAGCAACTCACCATGAAGAAATGCATTATTCACATCCATTTGATGAAGAAACCACCTTTTCACAGCAGCCAATGACAAAACAATTCTAACTGAAACTGATTTTGCAACTGGAGAGAGTTTTTGAGTAATCCAGCCCATGCTTTTGAGTAAAACCCTTGGCAACAAGCCTAGTCTTATACCTCTCAATGGTGTCATCAGGTAAATATTTCACTCTATAAACCCATTTACAACCAATGGCAGACTTACCAGGAGGCAAAGGGGTTAAATTCCAAGTTTTATTCACCTCTAAAGCCTCAATTTCTTTGTCCATGGCAACTCTCCACTCAGGAAATTGAACTGCCTGGTGAAAAGAGACAGGTTCTGATGGAGTGGAAGAAACAGACATGACAAAGGAGTGAAAAGCAGGTCCAAAGTGTGAGTAACTCAAGTGATCTGAAATATCATAAGGCATACCAGAACATGGTTTGGTACTAGCAAATTGACAAGAGTAATCAGACAAGTAGGAAGGAGATTTGTGAGACCTAGTGGATCTTCTAAGAGGAACAAGGGAAGTGGAATCACATGGAATAGGATTAGAAGATTGGGAAGCAAGAAAGGGATCTGTAACTACAATAGGATCAACGAAAATAGAATCTATAGAAAGTGATTTTGCAGAAACATGGTCTGGTGAAGGATTAGGGATATTATGAATAAGATCAGATGGAGGGAAAACAAGGTTAGAATGAATATCAAAAATAGAAGCATGAGGAAAAACAAAATTATCCAAAATTGAAGTGGAAGATGGAGGACACTCAGCATAAGGAAAAATGGTTTCATAAAAGACAATGTCCCTAGAAACATAGACAGAATTGGACTGAAGATCAAGAGCTTTGTAACCCTTAATGCCATGAGGATAGCCAAGAAACACACATTTTCTGGCCCTAGGTGCAAACTTGTGCCTAAGGTGAGATAAAGTGGGAATAAAACATAAGCAGCCAAAATTTCTTAGATAATGATAAGAAGGAGTAGAATGGAAAAGGAATTCATAAGGGCTTTTATTGCTTAAAGCCTTAGAAGGAATCCTGTTAATAAGATGAACTGTTGTTAAGATGCAATCACCCCAAAAAACACAAAGGAAGTTTAGACTGAAACTGCAAAGCTCTTGCAACATTTAGGATATGTTGATGCTTCCTCTCAGCAATGCCATTTTGCTGAGGAGTATCAACACATGATAGCTGATGCGAAATACCATTAGAATGGAAAAAATCTTTTAAGAAAAATTTTGTGTCATTGTCACTTCTAATGGTTTTAATCTTGCAATTAAATTGAGTAGAAATCATAGTTGCAAATTTAAGAAATAGAGTTTGAGTTTCAAATTTATGTTTAAGAAAATAGACCCATGTGCATCTGGTAAAATCATCTACAATAGTCAGGAAAAACTTGTAACCATCAATAGTAGGAGTAGAAAAAGGACCCCATAGGTCACAATGAATCAATTCAAAAGGTTTAGTGGTTACATGAATGCTAGAGGGAAAAGAGAGCCATTTCAAGAAGCCTTATTAGAAACATCAATATTTACAAATAACTTCAACAATTGAAGTTTGGCTAAAGAAGGGTGACCTAATTTAGAGTGCCATAAATCTGAAGAAATATGACTGACAGTGGTGGCAAGAGCAATTGAATTTGAAGGAAGAACAGCAGCTTAAAGCAGGTATAAACCATTGCTTTCCTTACGTAGACCAATCATGCTCCATTGAGCAAGGTCCTGGATGAAACACCAATCATCAAGAAAAATAAGGCAACAATGTCTGATCTGTGTAAGTTTGCTAACGGAAATAAGATTGAAACTGAAGGAAGGGACACACAAAACATTTGTGAGTGTAAGTGTAGAAGAAATTTGCACAGTGCCTATGTGTGTTACAATAGCCTTTTCCCATTCAGTAAATAGACACTAGAATGAACTATAAAAGTGATTTGTGGTCAATTGAGAAACTGAGTGCATCATATGATCAATGGCCCCAGTGTCAATGATCCAAGAATTAGACTTAAAACATTGCCTATCAATGACTTCAGCAAAAAAAATAGAATGAGTGAAATTGGGAGGTATCCAAAAGGGATTACCTAAGAAATTAGAAGAAGATGATGAAGTAAATGTAGCTGTGGAAGATGGAAGAGCAGGTGCCATCACTAATGCAACCTGTGATGCAATCTGAGCACTAAGTCCATTCGGAGCACCAAAACCTGAACCTGATGCATTATGAGCTTTCAGAAAATTGAGAAGCTATTCACATTGAACCTGTGAGATTGGACATTGAGGTTGAGTGGTTTGTTGGCAAGTCTGAAAACCAAAACCACTAGGAAAACCTCCAAAACCTGACTGTGAAACACCAAAAAGAGTCTGCAAGCTAATGTTAGGCTGAGTAACATCACCATATTGAGCATTAGAATGACCATAAAAACCAAAACCTCTTGTGATTTGATTAGCCATAGCCTTAGTCCCACCTTTTGGCTTATACCCTGGGGGATATCCATGAAGCTTGTAGCATTTGTCAACAATATGACCAGTGAAACCACAGTAAGTACAGACTGGTCTTTCCTTCTTAGAGTTACCTCCTTTTCCTCCATTGTTTCGAGCATGACCTTGATTGCCTCGAAAAGGTCTGGTGCCATTCACATACATAGCAACAAAATCCAATTGTTGAACTTGTTGAACCACATTGATAGTGTTGCCTATGCTTCTCCTTTTCTCTTCTTGCAAAATCAATGAACATACCTTGCTAAGAGAAGGAAAAGGCTCAATTAGCAAGATTTTCCCAATCAAAGTGCCATAATTGTCGTTCAACCCTATTAAAAACCTAAAAACATGCTCTTTATGTTGTGCATTTAGCTAAGAAGACTTAGAACCACAAACAAAAAGACAATTACAGACTGTGAAAGGCTGATTATTCACAAATTCATCCCATAAAGTCTTGAATTTGGTAAAATAGGAACTCACTGACATTGATCCTTGAACCAAATGTGAAATTTACTTTTGAAGCTCAAACAGTCTTGGAGTGTTGTCCTGAGATAACCTGTTCTTGAGATCAATCCACAAATCTTTTGCAGAATTGATGTAAATCACACTAGCCTTAAGATCAGGACTGAGTGAATTAGTCAGCCATGAAAGGATCGTAGTGTTATACCTGTTCCAAGAATTGAACAAAGGTGAGGTTGAATCCGGTTCTGAAATTGAACCATTGACAAATCCAAATTTATTTCTCGAACTCAAAGCAAGAAACACAGATCTTGCCCAAGTCATGTAATTCTCTAGACCAGTGAGAGGCTGAGATGTGAGAATTAAACCAGGATTTTCATTTGCTGGTAAGAAAAAGGGATTATTGGCAGATTCATCTGCCATAGCTGCATTTGCAGTTGGTGCAGATGAAGAAGAAGGTGCACTTGACGCATCTGAAGCCATGAGCAACCAAGAAAATGAAGAAAACAAAGAAAATCAGAAGAAAGTTTCTGTTTGGCAAGAGAGAAAAAGAGGGAAAATACACTCTGATACCATGAAAAATGACAGAGAGCCAAAAGGAGCTAGAACTTTCATTAACCGAATTAATATAACCAACTAAATCAAAATAAAATTGTACACGTTATGGAGACTAAACACAAAACAGAGAAAGCCCAAAATATCCCAAACTATACGGGCACATGTGCTAGCTAATTATCTCACGTGTGAACACATTCTAGTTAAATACAATTCACTGAACTACAGGCACAATTCTACAACAACTACACTACTTATCTCAGACTTCACTTCTTCTCCTCTTCCTTCTTTTGCTTCGTTCTTTGTCTTCCTTTTTGATAGTCTTCAACAAAAGTACTATAAAAATAGTATTAACTATTTCCCATATTATATTTGTATACAAATAGTCCAAACTTAAATATTATTAACTTAATTTACTTTAAGTAAAACTATTTGATTAAAAGTAAATGATTAATTGTTTTGAGATATTTAAAAGAAGTTTCATTGTTTATATTAAACTAGTCATAGACCTTGCACGTGATAATGTTATTGTTTTAGTTATTATTGGTTAATAGTTGGTTTTTCATTTTCTTTAAAGTTAATATATTGACTTTTAGAAAATATACAATCTAATATATTAATTCAACAACAACAACAACAACAATAATAATAATGTTGAATAAAATAATATAAGAAGAAAAAAGGTAAAAATAAAAGATATAACAATAAACACCAAATTAATTATCTCTAAATAAATACCAAATTATTTAAATCATATTATGTAATATTATAATATTACATTCTTATATACTATCTTTAATTCTTTACAATGCAATATGATAAAATTTAACAATCAAAGTGAAAAAAAAAAAATTAAAACACAATTAAATTGCATCAACCTAAAGTAGAGTTGTAAAAAACACACAAATTTCTCAACCTAAATAATATAAGAAGAAAAAAGGTAAAAATAAAAGATATAACAATAAACACCAAATTAATTATCTCTAAATAAATACCAAATTATTTAAATCATATTATGTAATATCATAATATTACATTTTTATATACTATCTTTAATTCTTTACAATGCAATATGATAAAATTTAACAATCAAAGTGGAAAAAAAAAATTAAAACACAATTAAATCGCATCAATCTAAAGTAGAGTTCTAAAACACACACAAATTTCTCAACCTAAAGTAGAGATGCAAATATATATATATATATATATATATGTGTGTGTGTGTGTGTGTGTGTGTGTGTGTGTGTGTGTGTGTGTGTATGACCAAAAATTGAGAGAGAGAGAGAGAGAGAGAGAGAGAGAGAGAGAGAGAGAGAGAGAGGGAGAAATAATTTTTTTTGTGAAGAAAAATTATGCATATAATAGAAAAAAGAATGCCAAATTTATTCAAAAAGAATAACAATAAGAAGAAACAAAATAAAGAGAAAGATGAAGAGTGATATTAAGAGAGAGGGTAGTGGGGAGATGAAAGTGTAAAGAGAAAAAGAAAGGTTGGAGAAAGTGTAAATGTTAAAAAAATGTTAAAATATTATATGTTTATTTAAAAAAATATAAATAATTTAATTATATGGAGGATGTGATTGAATTTAAATATTGAATAAAATAAGATGAAAAGATTAAAAAAGTAAAATGTAATATATATATATAACAATAAATACCAAATTACCCAAATTATGTTATGTAATAGAATAATATATATTATATTCTTATATATATTATCTTTTTAAATTTTTTTATAATACAATAGTATAATATTTAACAATCAAAGAGAACAAAAAAAAAAAAAAAAAAAAAACTTAAAACACAAAACTAAATCGTACCAACCCAACGTAGAGTTATAACAAACACAAAATTTTATCAACTTAAGCAAAGATGCAGGAAAATAAAATAAAAAAAAATACTCCAAAAATTATTGTGTGTGTGTGTGAGAGAGAGAGAGGGAGAGAGAGGGAGAAACAGCATTTCTGTGATGGAAAACTATGCAAAGAATGGAAAAGAGAATAACAAATTTATAGAAGATAGTGTGAATATGAAGGACAAAATAGAGAAAAATGAATGGAAAGATAAATAGTGACATTAAGGTTGAGGGTAGTGGGGAGTTGGAAAGATAAGGGAGGGAAAGATGAAGAGACAAAATAAAAGTGATATTAAGGTTGAGGGTAATAGGAAGATAGAAAGATGAAAAGTTAAAGGCATGAGAAATGTTGGAAAAAGTGCAATTATTAAAAAAAAAGTAAATGTTAAAAAATAATTATAGGAAAATTGAAAAGAAAAAGAATAATGACGTGGATGCTGACGTGACTCAACGTGAACACAATAACATTAAACGCTACGCTTTAGCTTTTAGTAATATATAAATATAGATTATTCTATAGTTTATTATTTAATTTGCTTTTCGTATGAACTTAGGCTTTCACTATGTGTATTTGTCATGTACTTCAAGTAATTTTTATTCTTTTATTTTTATCATCAATTTATATATATTTATTTTATTTTAAAGCATGATGAAAATTTGAAAACATGTATACTAAATACAATAAATTACTACATTAGAGAACTAACTTAATTGTTATGTACAATATACTACAAAAAAAAATGTATTTTTAGCGACGAAACTTGGTGAGGAAATATTTTTTGTCGCTAAAATTACAGATTTAACGACGAAATATGGAATATAATATTTTACTAAATTGAATTATAATAATGAAAATAACAAATAAAATAACATAATATTTTACTAAATTGAAATATAATAATGGAAATAATATGGTATTTATAGGCATTCCTCTGCAATACATTGTTTGTACTTCTATTTTCCTTTTTTTCATTTTTTTAAAAATATTTTTAAAACTTGGACTGAATGATTTATCTTTAATGTCAAATAAATTTTGTATTAAGAGAAAGGAGGCGAAAATACAAGAGGAACCTTATTCAATTTGCACCAAAAGAGTTCAAAATAGAGAAGAGAAGAGAAGAGAAGAGAAGAGAAGGGATGGGGATGGGGATGGGGATGGGGATGGTTTCTTCTTGAATACATGAGGAAGTTCAATTAGCGATAGTAACATCAGGCTCATCTAAATAATATTTTTCTAAAAATATAGCTAAACCTATTTAAATGGTGTGTCTATCAAACTCTAAATTCTAGTGCAAAAATAATAAATGAACAATATCTCAATGCATGTATTGAGGTATTGTTTGTTGGGTGCACTACACCATGAGTCCAGCCCATTTGTAATAGACATGCTCATTTAATGAGCGTGTCTTTCATGTTTCTTAACTTTTCTACATCATGCACAAAACTCAGCATGAGTTATTGTGGTTGGTTGGCTTAGGCGTGTTGGACCCGCTAGGAGAAAAAGAGAAAAGACGGCTGATGCATTAATTGAGATTATTCGGCCTAAGGGAGAGTTGAAGGAAAAAGAAATTGGCTTATTGTGATTTGATGTCAAGAGTGTGAAAGGAAGAAAAGAAGGAAAAGATGAAGAAATAAAAGGAGAGGCCATTCGGCCAGCGAGGAAGAAAGTGAATTCCCAGAGAAAGTGTGGACTAAGTGCAGTCTTGAAGAACTGTGTGAGTGAGAGCAAGCAAAAAAGAAGAGAAAAATAGAGAGAGTTAAGAGAAAATTGTGAGAGATACACAGTGAGTAAAAAGAAAATTTGTGTTTTTTTTTTTTTGCTCAAGTTATATCTCTAAGTGTTGTAATCTCTATTATTTAATATAGTGAAATTATTCGAAATTTTGCCTCGTAGATTTTTTCCTTCAAAGAGAAACGATTTCCACGTAAATATTTGTGCTCTTTTGTGATTGTGCTTTCGCTGTGTTTGTTGAAATTTATTCATAGTTATATAGAATTTTTCCCAGCATTGTTCACCAATACACCCAAAAAAAAAAATGTTTTTTATTCATATTCTCTCTCTCTCTACGATCCACAGATCAGTGGTGATGTGTGAACTAAGTTGACCAAAAATCACATCTCACATTATCCCTTATTAACAAAAAAGATACCTGTTACTACCAAATAAATATAAATCTCAACTAGTTTTTAATAATGAGTTCATACTTCATATACATAGTAGAAGAGTACTAAGTTCATATACCTAGTTGCATTAAGGATACTAAGATTGAACGCCAAATTTATTTTCAAAATCAAATTTGAAGAGAGAGAAGTAGAAAATGGCTTTGAATACTGTGTTTCAACCTGAGATCAAACCCGATTGCCTCCCTTGGTGGTGCATTGTGTCACAAGTTGGTAGTGTTCTGACGATCTAACAGGGTGTTCTTTGATTATAATGTCTAGTTTTTGTGTGTGTGTGTGTGTGTTTTTGCTATGAGTTTATGGTGTGGTGATTCTAAGGCTGTTAAAATTAATTGTTTTGGGGAAGGATTTGGTGAAAAAAGAATATATTTTTAGAGAGAGAGGAAGCAATATTTAAATGTAATGGTAATAGAGTATTGAGATTCATGCAATTGTTTGTGAATATTATTAGATTAGATTAGCTAACAAAACTGAACAAATTTGACTAAAAATATATTGATGCTAATGTGAATGTGCATTGTGTGCTGCAGAGTTGGACAATAAACAAGAGAACAAGACTAAAAAAGAAATTGAGAAACTATAATTGATATTCAATGGTATATTATTAACCATGGGCGTAGAGGAAGAGATCGATCAATAATCAATCCCAACCAATATATACTGCCAAAAATAACTAAATGGCTTGACCGACGTTTATTCTGAGTTGTGGCCCACAACTTGTAGACCGTGTAGTACCCGTGTGGCTAATGACTAATGACTAATGAATAAAGATGGGGCTAGAAACTAGAAAGTAGAAACCCCTTTATTGTCTGCCTGTCAATTTCAATTTCAATTTCAACCAGGTGTTGTAGGTGAACTAATAACCACTCCATAATAATACATTACTACACTATTCCTAGTACATGAAATTATTGAAATTGAAGTCTATTAAATTGACCCTCAATTTAGTTCATATGATTCATTTTTAAGTAATTGTTTAAATTTTAAATTCTAATACAATTTTTTTTTTTTTGGTGGTGAATATACAATGAAAATTGAAAAAATTACAAAAACAAAACACTACCCAAATCAGAAGTTGGTAGTAATGAACATATATATGATGAGTAAATAGATGAAAGCAAGAAAAATAAAAGGTCAAAAACATCTTCGTCTTTTTTCTTTTCTTTTTTTCAAAACAAAAGTGTGAAAGAAAAGATTTAGTCATGATGACAACCATTATTAAGACTTAGCGAACAATGTACACATAATCCAAAAAAAAAAACCCTTCACTTGGTGTGAATTTAACAGAGTTTGAAGCCTATGATGCAACTTGCAAGGGAAGGAAAAATTCATGCCCAACTGAATAAACACAAGCTACCTCCACCACATTTATCTGGCTGGTTTGCTAGAGCTCCAAGTGAACCTTCCCATACGTTCAATTTTTTATTTCATTTTGTCAAGGAAGTTTGGTCCGCAATAATATTTCCCATGAGTTTAGAATGTTACATTTCCTGAGGTTTTAATACTCATTGCGCCAAAAAAATTGACATTTTCTTCTACAAATATCAATTACTTAGATTATCATGATCTTTCTCGTACATATTGTATGAGCAACATGCAAGTAAGAAAATGAATTTATGGCTGCAACGCAGAGCAACACAGGTGGAGTGGAGGAGTCAATTTGCATGAGTCATCTTCATCTGTTTAGATGTATTATTTGCCTTTTGAATAGTGTAACACACCACCTAATTCGCTACCTGTTTCCTTATTATATCCATGATCCTCGAGACATTAGTTTTGGTGATGTACTCTCATACGTTTAGTTTGACAAATTTGAGTTTGTTCTTAGCCAACTCTAGGTACCATTTGAGGATTTTAATTGAACCCTTTTGTGGAAATAATCACCCCAGATGTAATTTGAAAGAATAATATTCAATGCCTTAGAATTCGATAATCATTATGTTTATGAAATGCAAGAAAGTCCATATGGACTAAGCAAAACCTATATACATTTGAGTGGAAATTGAAGATTTGGCACCAGATAAGATAATCATCACCACCTAATCTAGAAGTACGTGGGCCACTGATTTAGCCATGTCAGTAATTTTATCAGACTACTCAGTGCCTCAATGGTTGGAAAAGCCTTCCACTAAGGCAGACAAAAGGATAAGAACCTGGCCCTTTTTCCTGAAAAATCAGCCTGGGTAGGGTGTTGGGGAGAAACCAATTTGCAGACCTTTTGGACAGTTATCATTAGCATATGAGACTATGATTAACATGGTAAAAGATTCTCTTAATTAATCTATGTTATGATTCAGATTAGATACGACAAATCTAACTATATATTCGGTGTTACTTTATTTAACATTTTAACTGACATAGTATGTATTTCCTCTTTAAAAAAAAAAAAAAAAATTCTTTCCATTTGAAATGAATAAAGTTCCATGTTTCATATTAAAAATGACAAATCACAACATTTAAAACTTTAAATAACATATTAGTTTGTAATGGCTCAATCTAAGGAATAAAATTTTACTTTCTCCGTTTCATTGAAATGGAGAAGATCTTATTAAATATAGGAAATAAATCTTAACCGTGAAATATGCTCTCTCCATTTCAAGTTGACATGCCAAAAAATTTGCAATATAATTTTTTTCATAATTGCTAATGCGGTAAGTTGTGATTGAAGCAACATCAATTTCACATAAGTCAACTACTAAATCAAAACTTGTAATCTTAGCGATAGTAAATAATAATAATAAAAACAAATTGGGTGTCTTTAAAATTTGATAACATTGGAATGGGTTTTGTTTTCAGGTGTCTAAAATAGAGGTTAAGAAATACTTTCAAATACATTGTTTTTTTTAAAGTATATTCATTGATTGCAAATGTGGTTGTATTATTGTATGTGTTTCTTTTTACCTTAAACATTTTTTGTATAATTTAATTTAATTTTTAACAAAAACTATTTAAAAATACAATAATAAATAATTTAAAGACATAGAATTTCACAATCCTAAATTACTAATAATGTTATTCGAATATCAAAAATTAAAAAGAAATTACATAAAATTAACAAAATAAATGTGATTATTGAGTTTCAAGCAATTAATAAATGAATGTTTAAATTATTTTATTTATTGGTGACACAGCTGTTAGTTCTATATAGTAAATTTGTAATACCCTAACATCAATCAATTCTAAGAGTACTAGCATCTGAGAATGGGAACCGATTACTATTTTACCACCTTAAAAGTTACTTTATCTCACTTTACAATACACCTAACATCCTAGTTTTTATATTTATACCATATCATTTAAATATTTTTTCTTTCTTATTTGTTTCCAACAGTCATATTTCTAAATAATCGTTATAATAATGGTAATATTTTTTAAAACTTGACTCGATTTTTCTTAATGGAGATTTTTTTTTATCAAACAATCATATTTTTGGAAATCCATATTTCTATGACAATCATTTGTTTGGAAAAAATGTGTTTCCTATATTTATCAAAAAAGTTTCTTTTAAGAGTAGAATGAAGCTAATTTTTGCTCTAATTAAATTAAACTATAAACTTATTAAAATTCACTTATGCAAAGCATACATTTCATAATGAACCTGTCAAAATCTATTTACACACTATATAATGTACCTGTCAAAATTCATTTACGCAAAACACACTATATAATGAACCTGTCAAATTCCCACACGCAAAACACAAATTATACTATGAACCTATCAAATTCCATTTACGCAAAACACAAACTATACTATGAACCTGTCAAATTTCATTTATGCAAAGAACAAACCATACTATAAACCTGTCAAATTCTATTTATGCAAAAAACAAACAATACTATAAACTTGTCAAATTCCATTTACGCAAAACACAACATATATTATGAACCTGTCAAATTCCATTTACGCAAAACATAAGCAAAATACAAACTATACTATGAACCTATCAAATTCCATTTATCCAAAGCGTAAACCATTCTATAAACTTGTCAAATTCCATTTATACAAAACATAAACTATACTATAAATTTGTCAAATTTCATTTTCACAAATTAAACACAGCCTATACTATGAACCCATTAAATTCCATTTATGCAAAACACAAACTATACTATGAATCTGTCAAATTTCATTTATGCAAAGCACAAACCATACTATGAACCTATCAAATTCCATTTATACAAAACACAAACTATACTATGAACCTATCATATTCCATTTATGTAAAACATAAGTAAAACACAAACTATACTATAAACCTGTCAAATTCCATTTATACAAAGCACAAACGATACTATGTGAAAGTTCAAATAATGTATAAAACACCAATGAATGTTTAAACCCCCAATTATAAAATTACCAACACAAGCTTATACACAAACAATATATATGCGAAATGATGAATATAAGCTAAACTCAAATTAGTAAAACACTCCAAACCAAAATTAATCACAGCCACAGCAATAATTAAAAGGTAAAGAGTAAGGGAAGAGAGATGCAAACACAAAGATAACACGACGATGTGCTATCGAAGAGGAAACCAAAGTACTAGGCGAAAGACCTCTCCGCCGCCCTCTAAGCGGTCAATAATCCACTAGAGAATGAAGTTGAGATACATGAATAGTAGAAGACCTCCAAGCCTAATCTACCCAATGCACCTAATCTACCCAATGCACCTAAGCACTCCAAACCTCTTGCTCTAACAAGGTTACGCCGAACCTTATCTTATCTAGCTTACCGGATCCCGCAATAGCCCATTGCATCCACCAAATGAATTGGTCCCTTCTGAATTGGTCCCAAGCACCAAAATACCTCCTCACTGATATGGGTATGGTAAGATAAGGATTTGGCTAAATGTATATCTCAAGAATATGTCAACGGAGAGAGTGGGAGTAGAGGAATTTGGAGAATCAAAGGATGAAGATTGCGGATGAGTCAATCTTATTTTTCTCTAAGGTTTCTCTCTCAAAATTCTCTCTAGAAGCTCTCTACATTTCGTGGGTATAAGGGTATTTATAGTGGTGTGTATGAGGAATGCAAAAAGTCAGGTTTCAATCAGACAGGGCATTCTGGCGACCTAACCTCGCGACTGGAACGAGTCACGAGTCTGAGTTGCGAGTTAACTGCCTAGCCAGATTGGAAGTTTTGTCCTGTAGTGCTCCAACTGTCATAACCCTTCAGCTCCCCCTGCATGCTTCACACGTATGCCATTCTGGCGACTTGCCAATCATGAGCTAGTCGCGAGATCTAGTTGCGAGACTCTTTTGAATTGCACACTACTTAAGATTCCGTCACACTCTCTCACACACTACCCTTATATAATTCCCACCTAAATACAAGGTATCTAATTGCTAAATTACAAGTAAATTTGACACGGAACCAAGTCAACACATGTTTGAATAAATTCAATCTTACACTATGAATCTGTCAAATTCCATTTATGCAAACACACAAACTATACTATAAATCTGTCAAATTCCATTTATGCAAAACACAACTAATACTATGAACCTGTCAAATTTCATTTACGCAATATACAAGCAAAACACAACTATGAACCTGTCAAATTCAATTTATGCAAATCACAATGTTGAGGACCAAAATTTCACAAGAAAGCCCAAATCCATTAAAAAATATTTAAAGCCTAAGACTTGTGGAGGGATAGGCCTTAGAACCCATGAAAAAAAAAAAAAAAAAAAAAAGAAGCTCAGCCCGCCAAGATCAGAAGATCAATAAGGTATTCAGTGATAAGAACTGGGCCAGGATACCCAGGGATTGCCAGGGCTCGGGGTCCTCGAGACATGCAACAAAGGCAGGACGAGATTAAGACAGCTCAAAAGAGATACCAAAAAAGTACAAGAAACGAAGGACAGATATGTCCTTCTCAAGCGCTCAATGATGCAGCAAAGAACCAGAGGGCGTGGAAAGAAAAAACTCATGAGTAAAAGGCTGGCACCTCGGGGAACCTAGAAAGATGAACCATAAGAGGAAGTAGCGGGGAAAACCTTCGACTTGGCAGGGAAGGATTCGGCTCACTTGGGAAAAATGACAAAAAGGAAGGGCAGCCAAAAGCTAAGTCTGAAAAGGTAAAGGCGTGGAAGCATTAAAGGACAAGAGATTGAAGGTTGGCTCTCTAAGGACACTCTAGAATGGAAAGTCAACAAGAGATTTTTGGAAAAATAGCATCAAAAGAGGGAAATTATGAGATACAAGGAAAGAATCAGTCGTCAGAAGGGCTGGAACAACAGGGGCTCTGGTACCTAGGGAGCCAAAGGAGGGGAATCAGTGATACCCCGGAACCCTAGAGTGACATTATAAAAGGGAAAAGCAGCTAACATTGAAAGGGCATTCGGCAGTAGTGAAAATACAATAAATCATTGAGAAAACTCTATCAAAATTCAAAGAAAGTAGGGAAATATCATCCGGTATCCCAGAAACAGCCACTATAGTACATACTTGGATTCAAGAGAACTCAAACTTTGCAAGTCTTAGAGGCTTGGATAGCTATCTAAGTCTGTAATTTTTGAGCTTATTTGAACCTTGTATCATGTCTTCGTGAGCACATTGTAATTCACAAATTAAGAAAAGTAATGAGATCTTTTATATTGTTTTAAGGATCCTTAATATTTATTTTGTGTTTGTCTTTATACATTGCTCATTTACTGCTTCTTGCTTTTTCAACACATACACATATTGCTTACTTTTGAGTTATAATTGCCTAAATAAGCTAATCCTCCTCATCTATCTATCTTGAAAAGCAATGCCCAAACAAAGCCACTTGGACTTGAGTTCCAATTCCCACAAGTCCACAAGTCTTGTGCAAAAGCACTAAGTCTGTGAGAATTGGAGTCAGGATCCTCGTGGCTGAACCATTCTCATGAAGTTCATTTACATATATGTATACGTATTAAAAAATATATCCTAATCTAAGAAACTAACAATTATTTAAATATATGTGTATTATATAGTGTATTCTTATGCAAGACCTATTGAGATAAAGGGAAATGACAAAACTCCATTGCATAATAAGCATGGAGAAAGATCATATAGTTCGGAAAATCAATATTCTGGGATTACAGGCCTCCGGGGTACCACTACAGTACGTCTGAGGTACCACGACAATACGCCCGGGATACCAAGTAAAGGAACTCTTTTTAAATGTTTATACAATACAAGATAAGCCTTAAATATTCTATTTCAATCTCTTTTTTCATTGACAATATTGTGAATAATTATTTCACTTATTTTGTAAGAGTAAAGGGTCATTTTTATGACACTAAAACACTTATAATGGTATTTTATTGCTTAGGAGGAATCGCATTTTTGTCTTGAGGAGCTTTATGTGACTTGTGCACAACTTAGTTTGAAATCAGCCCCATTTAGCTGCAGTAAACCAAGTCCAGTCCACCAAACAACAAGTATTTGGCCCGAGATCCTTGTCTCTACTTGGGCCTGTGTGCTAAGAAAAAAAAGCACCCTCACAACTATGAACCTGTCAAATTCCATTTATGCAAAACACAAACTTTACTATAAACCTATCAAATTTTATTTACGCAAAACACAATTTATACTATGAACTTGTCAAATTTCATTTATGCAAAACACAAACTATACTATGAACTCGTCAAATTCCATTTATACAAAACACAAACCATACTATGAATCTATCAAATTTCCATTTATGCAAAACACAAACTATACTATAAATTTGTCAAATTCTAATTTATTCAAAAAAAAAAACAACTTATACTATGAATCTGTCAAATTCTATTTACACAAAACACAAGCAAAACACAAACTATACTATGAATCTAACCTTAACTCATATCAAAAGCCGAATACATATTGTGGGGACCAGAGGCTCTAATATAGATGCTGGATCTTGGGCCTGTCTGAGGAGAGATAACTGTCCGAGGACGAGTCAGTAATGTAGAAAACACAGGGCTGCGAGCTTCACAAGCAAGTGGCAATTGTGTAGGCTGAAGAAGATGTTTCGAGGAGGATTATATCCTCGGCCAAATAAAGTGAAGGTCAAAGTACGCGCTTTGTTGTTTGTGACAATATATCAGAATATTCTACTAGTGAGGATGTACCTTGTGAACATACAGGACAGATGGGAGCTGAGAAATATCTTGAAAAAAGTTGATACCACCGCATTGAATGCACTGCAACTAACTCTCTAGCTACATTAATGAGGAAAAGATGACTGAATAGTGATTTTCAGCCTTTACAACCATTTGATCAACAAGTGGAGGGTAAAGATAAGAAAAAATGATAGTATAAAGGGAGGAGGGAGCAGTGAGAAAAGGAATCAAAAAATCAAGAGAGAAACATTGTAATAGCTAAAAGTTGAACTTGTAATCACACTAAAGAAAGATAAATAAGAACTGATGTCCTTTGACTGTGCCAAGTACGGCTTTCTTTAATTTAAATCAATCTATCCCTTCCTTCTTGTGATCTTGATATGTTTGGTTGTTGTTTAACTTACTAAAAGCCCAGTTTTCCAACTCATATTCTACAAATTCATTGTTTTGAGCTTTTTGGGCCTAAGTCCATTTAATTCGTGGGTCAGGCATCCAAATTGCGTCCCCACACGTATCAATATAAAAATTAACCTACCAAATTGAAGTAGTTTCAGTTAGGGGTGTTTACCAAACCGCATAAACCGCACAAACCGCAAAAACCGCACCAAAACCGCCCGCAAAATAGCATAATTGCACCGCACTGCACCACACCGCATGGTGCAGTGCGGTTTGCGGTTTTATAATAAAAAAACTGCACAAACCGCACCGCACCGCACCCTCTTATATATTAATTAATTTATTTATTTATTTTTAATATTAAATATATTATTAATAGTTTAATAACCTTAGTTTTCAAAAAAAAAAGTTTAATAACTCAAGCAAGTGTTGACTAGAAAAGCCAACCCAAAATAAAGAAAAACTAGCTCAATAATTTAAAACTTGGCCCAAAAAAAGGGAAAAATTAGCTTTAGGCTGAGTAGGAAACTGATTTCAAACCGCATCTTATACATAGTATCGCATATGTGACCACAAAATTGAGTTGCGGTGCGGTTATGGTTTTGGCCAAACTCTAAACCGCACCACACCACACCGCACCGCACCGCACCGCACATGTGACCGCAAAAAAAAGGTGCGGTGCAGTTATGATTTTAGCTAAACCGCACCGCAAAGTGCAGTGCTAAAAATGGCCCAAAACCGCACCGCACCGCACCGCGAACACCCCTAGTTTCAGTTCAACCTTAACTCATATCAAACAGGATTTTCATTTATTTGATTACTACAAGTTAATTGTTTAAAAAATTCTAAATTATTAGAATTTTGTATTTTTTACGTAACTCTAGTATTTTTCCAATGCGAAGTGCATTTATTTCATGACTTCACTATTCATCAAAAGACGCTTTTACAATTAATTATCAGAAAAATTAAAATTCCTCTCCCTTTTTCATTCTTATCAAATTATTCACACCAAAAAAAAACAAAAAAAAAAAAAACAAAAAAACCTTTGCTTATTTATTTATTTTTCAAATACAATGACTTCAATAATTTTTGCCACTTAAATAATTTTTATACAAAATCTAGATTTGCCTTTTTTCTTTTTGACCAAAACCCACGAGTAACCAAGGTGGACCCAAGTGCCAACCTAATTATACAGTAGAGAATAGATTGTATAATAATGAATAATGTTAGAATTACAAATAATTACATAATTTTTGTCACAACTTATTACATAATTAATTGTTTGGTAAAAAAAAAAAGGTCTGGGATCACATGGGTCAATATCTCCACCACTCATAACTCACCACGTGTCTAAGTTGTGGCAAAAATCGTGAGATTATTTGTGTTTCTAGCATTATTATGTAATAAAATCAAAGCATCTTGTATTTCAAAAGAAAAGAGAAATTTACAAAAACGAAAATTGTTTTTTCTTGGTTTGCCTTACTCGTGGAGTCATCATGTCAACTAATCAAACCAAAGCAACCTGTATTTTCAAAAGAAAAGATAAGATTACAGAAAACGAAATTTGTTTTTCCTTGGTTCAGTGCTTGACCTTGGTGTCACTTTAAGATCCTGTAATTAGTTATTTCAATAATTCAATTATAAAGAGAAAAGGAAAAATAGTAAAAGACACAAAATCTCCAATAATTTTTTTTTCTTCATAATCTAAGCAATCTCATAAGTTTTTTAGTGTAACACTTAATTATATAGAGTATTATTTTTGTGTAAAATATTAAGCATCTTTAAAAATAAATAATGAGTTGCTCATTTGATGACGTGGGTCGACTGTATTTTCATACTGTGTATTATAAAAAAATTGTTAGGATTCAATGTTGAACAATTAGAGAAAGTATCTCATGAGAGTTTAATATTTTTCCATCAGAAAAAGAAAAAAACTAGTTTCCATTTTGTCAAAAATAGAGGCCAGAATTGAGGTGAAATGAAAATGAGCAATGTCTCACAGTAACAACTTACAAAATATAATTAAAAAAAAAAAAAAAGCGTAAAACTCATTTTAATCCTTATATTTTCATGCTATTTTCACTTTGGTCCCTAATTTTTTTTCCACCGTTTTTAGTCTTTCTTTTGAAAAATGCGTTCCGTTTTAGTCCTTGCCGTTACGTTAGAAATGAAAATTGCATATGTGACAAACGGTCTAATAGTAAATGCTGATATGTCTATTAAAATAATATTAAAAATAATTATTTACATTTTTAAAAATGCTACATCAACAATTTAATTTTTTTAAAAAGCCACATCATAAAAATAATATAAAAATTTCTAACCTAATTATTTTTTAAAAAAAGAAAAAAAATTAGTTAAATTAATTTTTTTTCTTTTTTCTTTTGAAAGAACACGAAGAACTCAGAATGTTCCTCGTCGAGTTAAACCTGAACAAGAAATTAAATATGAAAACAAAATTAAAACAAAAAAGAAAAAACAAAATTAAAATCCAGTTCATTTTCAACAAGTAGAACACAAATTCAGATTTATACATAACAACACATGCCCAAATTTTCTAGCATTTTCTTGCCCCTTCCTGTCAACCAAACACAAAAATCACAAACCCAGAAATAAGAACAGAAGACTTGCGATCTAAGTCTTGTGATCTAACCCAGAGGAGGAAGACGAGGATGAGTTGTTGTTGTAACTCGGGTGAATCACGAGTTGGAGAGATGGTTTCTATAGCCCCTTGAACCAGGTTCTTCTCAGAGGTTGCGATCTGGGTATCTGGTTTTTTGTTCAACAGGTTGCACAAATGGAAGTTGTGTATCTCTTCAACAGGATCTCATCTTCAGCACCTCGAAACCCAAAATCAAAAGAGCCTCCAAACGAGTTTCTCTGTCCCATCTCTGGGTCTCTCATGGCCGAACCAGTTATCGTCACCTCAGGCCACACATTGGAAAACACTTGCATCTTAGCCTGTAAAGCCGTATCCTTCACTCCCACTCTTGAAGAAGACTCGTCCACACCAGATTTCTCCTCTTTAATCCCCAACCTCGCTCTCAAAACTTCCATTCTCAACTGGTGCAAGTTTCACTATGTAGACCCACCAAAACCCATCGACCCCATCAACGCAGAAAACCTCTTCCTCCTCTGGGTTAGATCACAAGTCTACAACTATCTAAGAAACAAACCTATACAACTGTCTAAGTTCCATCCTTTGCTATGGCACTAAAACAGAGATTTAAGTCTGACTTCCTTCTCTATCAGATCCTTCGCACTCAGATTTCTTTCCTTGATTTTCAACTAATCATATTATAATGATGAAGAACACACTGGGTTCTTCATGTTCTTCCAAAAGCAAAAAGAAAAAAATTAATTTAACTAATTTCTTTTCTTCTTTTAAAAAAATAATTAGGTTAGAAATTTTTATATTATTTTTATCTGACGTGACTTTTTAAAAAAATTAAATAGCTGATGTGAAATTTTAAAAAATGTAAATAATTTTTTTAATATTATTTTAATAAATACGTCAGTATTTATTGTTGGACTGTTTGCCACCTGTATAATTTTCGTCTCTAATATGATGGTAAGAACTAAAACGGAATACGTTTTCCAAAAAGAAAAGACTAAAAGCAATGAAAAAAAATTTAAGAACTAAAGTAAAAATTGCGTAAAAATATAAAGACTAAAATAAGTTTTACTCCTAAAAAAAATTATGGAAAGGGTCAATAGTACCGCAAGCTGATATCCCCATTTACTGAGGAACTAACTATACATGTGTTAATAAGTGGCTATAAATAAGAGTCAGCTTGTTCTGTTGTGTCTGTGAAGCACAACAGTGACACAACACTACCCTGGAAATAGCAATGGAGCTACTGTTGCATGTGCTGTTTAACTGGGTAACGGTGTTTGTGGTAATTGCTTCTGGTGCAAGAGGTGATGAACAGTATATCTCAGCAGTGGGAGACCCAGGAATGAGAAGAGATGGACTGAGGGTGGCATTTGAAGCTTGGAACTTTTGCAATGAAGTTGGGGAAGAAGCTCCTGGAATGGGGAGCCCCAGAGCTGCTGATTGTTTTGATCTCTCAAGTAAGCATGTCTACTACCATGGAAGGAAACATAAGAATGAACAAGGTTGGCCTTTTATTTTCATGTGTTTTGCTTTTAATTCTTAGTTTTTACTATTTTTTTTTTCTGTTTTATCTATAAATTCTCATTCTTTTTCCTTTATATATGATCTAAATGCCATGGCAATGTCCAATGTGAATGTTCTTTATTTGCTTCCATTTTTTATGTATGTTCAGAATGCATGATTTGTTCTTGGCTGTTGTAAACAATTGAAATTAAAAAATATAATCATGTTGGTCGATAGCTAGCATTATGTTGGGCTTTTTAAATAAATAAATAAACAAATAATGGGAATTCTGAATATTGGTTACAATGGGCAGGTTCCTTTCTGGAACTGAGACACAAGGTTTCAGAAGCTGATAACGAACTTGGGGTGGGTAAACCATTCCCAGGGTTGAGCCCAGGCGCTGCAAATGATGTAGACCTTTATGCTGCAGAGAAGGAGGAGTATCTTGGTTCTTTATGTCAAGTTGATACCCCAAGTCCATGGCAGTTTTGGATGATTATGCTGAAAAATGGTAACTATGACACTAAGTCTGGCTTGTGTCCTGAAAATGGGAAAAAGGTACCTCCTTTCAATCCTGGGAGGTTTCCTTGCTTTGGAAAGGGATGTATGAATCAACCCATCTTGTATCATCAATATACACATTTGTTAGGTGGTGGTACAATGAGAGGAAGTTTTAACGGAACTTATGATTTGGATTCTGACATTAGTGCTGGACTTAATGGAATCTCTTTCTATGAGGTGGTTTGGAAGAAAAAAGTTGGTGTTGGAAGTTGGGTATTCAATCATAAGCTCAAGACCTCAAAGAAGTACCCATGGTTGATGCTATACCTCAGAGCTGATGCAACCAAAGGATTCTCTGGTGGGTATCATTATAACACAAGGGGAATGCTCAAAACAGTAAGTATGAGTTCTTTGGAAGCTATTTTTTCCTTAAAAGTCATTAATTCAATACCCATTTGAAATTTTCTCTCTCTAGGCTATAATTGAAATATAGTCAGCAAATTTTACTTTAATAAAGTAAATAACAGAAATGAGTCTTATTGTTTTTCTTGGTGACCTAAACATATATTAGTGAATGGTTGAGAGAGATTGGATTTTCTTGAATTTTTTGAGGAGACATGATAACAAGAGAAGCTCGTTATTGGACTGCTAATTGGCCTTCCTGCAATCAATTGGTTCCATGTTAGGTCTAGGCATAAATAATTAATCTTTGTCCATTGGTCTCTTCCCCTGAATAGATTTATTATTTGATTCATATGAATTAAAAATTCATACCTAACCGTGGTCAAACATAAAGTCGTCCTTTTACTTAACTTGTGCTTTAGGATTCAGTGAAGGTCACAAGGCCATTATATAAAAATTGTTACCAATGGATCACATGAACCCTGCCTATATAGTTTGCAAATGCATGCAGTAGTTAGTTCTGTTTTTGTCTTTCTTTTTTTTTTTTTTTTCAAATGCTGAGCACTGCAACCATGAGTTGCCAGTTGGTTATAGACTCATAGGTTTTCCCCAACTAATCAAGCGAAAAAGAACTCTTCTCATTTTTCACTTCATAAGCATATTCATTACAACATTAAAAAAGTGCCCCAAAAGTTTTAAACTAAATAATTATCTTCACTGTGTTCCATTAGCACTTTTGTACTTGCTGGTCCTGATTATTTATTGAGGTAGACTAAATTGGATATCAATTTAACATCACCTTGTAACGAGTCTGCACTTGGACCACTTGAACCAGAATTGACATTTGCGGGTCTCAGTCCAGCTTTGGTCATGTACTCATGTTTATTAAATGCTCAGAAAAATAGATTCAGCATGCTGTCTTGCCTGTGCTCCTTTCATTCCAGTAGTCACAATTTTAGTTATATTTCAGCTACCAGAGTCACCTAATTTTAAGGTCAGGCTGACGTTGGATATCAAACAAGGAGGAGGGCCCAAGAGCCAGTTCTACCTAATAGATATGGGTAGCTGCTGGAAGAACAATGGTGATCCCTGTGATGGAGATGTGCTCACTGATGTAACCAGATATAGTGAGATGATCATCAACCCTGAGACTCCAGCTTGGTGCAGCTCCACAAGTATAGGCAATTGCCCACCATATCATATTACTCCGGACAACAAAAAGATCTCCAGGAATGATACTGCTCACTTCCCATATGGAGCTTATCATTACTATTGTGCTCCAGGTAATGCTCGACATTTGGAGCAACCTGTAAGCACTTGTGATCCTTATAGCAATCCTCAAGCACAAGAAATTGTTCAGTTGCTGCCACACCCCATATGGACTGAGTACGGCTATCCAATCAAACAAGGAGACGGTTGGGTTGGTGATGCAAGGACATGGGAGCTTGATGTTGGAGGGTTGTCCAGTAGACTCTACTTCTATCAGGTTAGAAACTTAGAAAGTCATTTATTACTACTACTAAAAGATAGAAAAAATTATAGTGACACAGTCCAATCAATAAATACAAGTCATTTCATATAAAATATGACATAAGCTCATAAAGTAATATGAGAAAGTTAATTTTAGTCTATTATTAGGTGACTCGCGTTTATTTGTGTGGAGTACCATATCAACTGTACTCCAAAATTACCTATTACTCATATATAGATATGTAATGAATCCTTTTGACTAATAATTGATGCATTTTTTATATCAGGTTACTACTACTAAAAAAAAATGCAATGAATCTGATTAAAAGCGATGCATTCTTTTCTTTTGCAGGATCCTGGTTCCCGTCCTGCTAGAAGAATATGGACATCCCTAGATGTGGGTACTGAAATTTTTGTTAGTGACAAAGATGAAATAGCAGAATGGACTCTGAGCGACTTTGACGTGATATACACTCCCCCAAGTTCATAATTAGTTCCCTACCTTTTCTTCTAGCTGTTTCTTCATCTCTTACTTCCAAAGTAAGCAAAAGAACAGAAAAGATTCATGACACTTGCAACACAGCTGATAAAGAGTGTTAGGACTTAGGACGAGGAAGCCGGAAAAAAAGCCCACAAGGGCAGAGCTTCCACATCCTAGACACATACAGACATTGTGAAAAATTCAATTCTCAACGCACAAGCAAATCAAAAGATTATCGACAAGAACGAATCTTTCGTTTTCATATACAAGTGTATCTTCCCAATTTTTACTGATAAATTATAAGCTTATCCACGCAAATTGGTTCCTGGAGTCCTGGTATTATTTTCATATGGTCTAGCATTAGCATCTCTCTGTTGCATTATGTACTGACCTCCAAATTTGACTCCTCCAATTAAGCGACAATTACCCAACAAAGTATATGACAATAATTAACTAGAAAATTACCCAAATTAGTCTCCTCCGATTAAGCGCAAGTAGACAGAATTCAAGTAGTCGGACTCTGGGACAATTATGCGTTACATTACATCATGGTGGTTTGGTTCTAAAAAGTGGAATGGACCTACCATGTGGGTTGGCACCTAACATACCAAACTTTTGACGTGAAAGCAAGACAAAGAGTTTCATTTTTTTTTTTTTTTTTTTTTGATAATAGACAATGAGTTTCATGAACCAGGCAATTGAGTGTTGGTTTACTGATCACATAAAGCAGAGAGATGTGATGCTTCCACTAAATTGGTTTGCAGCTTTCTCTGTTGCATACTTGCTTCAGTGATACAACTTATGAGCCTTACTTTATGCTGTCACAAAAAGGTAATTAGTAAAGATGCTGG
This sequence comes from Lithocarpus polystachyus, assembly GCA_033629205.1. Lineage (NCBI taxonomy): Eukaryota > Viridiplantae > Streptophyta > Magnoliopsida > Fagales > Fagaceae > Lithocarpus > Lithocarpus polystachyus. Next base: position 36,588,265 of record CM066173.1, on the reverse strand, counting down.
GACCAGAGTCCCTGATGGGCCTGTGACTGTTTCATAAGATGTATGAGAGGGAAAATGTTATTCTTGGGCTTTGATGGATGCATAATTGGTGATAGCAAAATAAATTAAGCTTTGAGGATTTATATCTGAAGAGATCCCAAAAGTTTAATTTATTTTGCAATCACTAAAGGGCTGTTGCGAGAAGTCTATTTAGGAGCGCTATAACTCTGTTTCCATTACTCAATTCTCTGATTTTTGAGTTATAAATTATGGAAACTGAAAACACATTTTAATTGTTTCAATTTCTATAACTCTGTTTTCAATGACATTTTTATAATTAAAACAACATTCTGGGTCCCACGGTCAGAGGTCAGCCGCAACTTTTGACCATTTTTTTTTCTCTATCTAGGTTTGGTGATCTTCTTCTTCTTCTTCTTCTTTTTTTTTTTTTTCTTTTTCCTTTCACACTGGTGGGTTTTGGAGTTTAAGATCATAGCCTTCATTAAAAAAAAATGATTTTTTTTGCAAACACAGATCAGAATCAAAGACCCAGAAGGCCTCCAGATTTTAGAAAGTCGAGAAATTCGTAATCTTTGTGTACCAAGTCAAATCAGATTCACATTCTCATCTCTCACAATCCATAACCCAAGCAAGAAAAACAGAGAGAGAGAGAGAGAGAGAGAGAGAGAGAGAGAGAGAGAGAGAGAGAGAGAGAGAGAGAAGAGGCAGAGAAATATAGATAAAAAGTTTCTTAGTGTGAAAATGTGTATAGAATAATGGGTAAGTATTGAAATTTTGCAAAGGAGATGAGATTGTAGAGGCGGGTCTCATTGAAAGTTTCTGGGTTTTTTTTTTCTTCTTCTTCTTTCACTGGGTTCGAGCTCCCTCCACACCTCTGCCTCCATCGCCCTCTTCTTCTTTCACTGGATTTTGGCCTTGGTTTGAGATTTGAGAATGGTCTGCAGCAGATCGAAGATCGAAGAGGACTTGCGGAGGGTCGGCGGAGCCATCTTGGCGTTGCTGGACCAAACAGTGGTGTTGCTGGGCTTGTCTTCATCGGCCAAAGAGGGTAGAGGGAGGTCTCCATAAAAACCAATGCAGAAAAGACCAAAAAGAGAGAGAGAGAGAGAGAGAGAGAGAGAGAGAGAGAGATTAGGGGCTGTGAGTGTGCCAGGCATGGGTCTCATAAATAGTGAAAAAATATTGAGTGATGATAAATTGAGTGATGGTGCCAAACAGAGTTAGTGTAGAGTGATGGGGTATTTTAAGTGATAAGTGAAGAAAATTGAGTGATAGTGCCAAACAGAGTTAGTGTAGAGTGATGGGGTATTTTAAGTGATGAGTGATGAGTGACGAAAATTAAGTGATGAGTGATGAGTGATGAGTGATGAAAAATAAAAATCCAAACAAGGCCTAATTATTTGCCAATTACCTCGGCTTTGATGCAACAAATGATGGGATGGTATTAGGATGATAGGTCTTTTTTTCTTTTTTTTCTTTTTCTTTTTTTGTATAGGCCTTGTTTTCAAATGTTTGACAAGTAAAATATATATGATGCCAACGCGGTAGGTGGCCTAATGGTTAGGGCCTTGGGCCAACAGGACTTTGCTTATAAAGTGTATTGCATTCGAGTCACCATTCCCTCACTAGTAAGCATGTTGGTGTCCATCTCCTTCTCAACTGCCCTAGGCACGTAGAGGTTACCCCATTGGTGGGGAAATTTTGGGGTCATAAATTAATTAAATTGTTTATGAACAATTTGGACTTGGTTCAATAAAAGGAAAAAAAAAAAAAAAAAACTTGGTTATATTCATTTATTTAGTAAATCAAACGAACTCTAGCACAAATTTAGGTTTGACTAATAGATGAACCAACTTCAAACAGAATAATATGTTCACGAATAAGTTTGTGAGTATGATGCGGTATTATACTATACATATATAAAATTATATATGCATAGACTTGATATTATTAATAAAATAAATTCATAAAATATCATATTACTATTTTGTAATTGATTGATAATATACATAGTCAATTTCATAGTAAAAATTAATATATAATTTTTAATTATGCAAGGTTAGTAAGCCTACTTTTTTTAAGTTCCTAAATAAAAAATCAAATAATATAATTTCAACTATAGTTTAATTATACCACTTAGGGAGGTGGTCTAGTGGTAGGAACTCATTGTGATTTATCACACCCGTAAGTCCAAGGGTTGTGAGTTCAAGTAGTGGGAAGCCTTATTAGTGCCTAAGCGGTCTCACATCATAACACAATGTGAAAGTTTAAGTGATGCCAAATTTATATTTTAATTCTTTAGAGAAAACTAATACAAATTTATCAAAGAATTTGGATTCGGAAGGAATATCAAAACATAAATAATTATTTAGCAAAGTTATTAATTGGTGGGCTTGTAAATTATCCACCTGGCTTTTAAGAAATTTGCTTAGCCCCTATCACTAATCAATCTAGACTAGTTCAAGACTTGCTTGAGAAGGTTACTACCAACCCCTAGTCCATTATGGGCGAAGAAACCCTGGTCATGTAGTTTACGTTAAATTGGGCGAATCAAGAAGCTACTCCTAGAATGTGGGTATTGGACCTTTAAGAAAATGGGCGAACTTTGACTCCTAGAGATATGTAAATGAGTCTTATGTGCAAATAGAATCTTATATGCTTCTGAGATATAAATATATAAAATCTCATATGCTTCTATAATCTATATATCATATTACAACTACAATAAAGGTTGGGTTTTAAAAGTCTTAATGCCAAGTAAATTTTAAATAATAATAAAAATAATAAATTATGTTAAACGTCAAAATAATTATAAATATATATATATATATATATGTTTTTAAAAAATTGGTAATAGAATTGTAATTGGAGTAGAATTTTTAATTTTTTAAACTTAGCTGCTAATAATTTTACCTAAATTTAAGATATGAAATGTTTTAATAATTAATTAGAGTGTAGACACTTGTGCTCCTCACTAATGTTATGTACGTAATCATATCACATATAATATTAGCAGCTCTTGTTGTGTAATTTTCTTGGCGGCAACTAGGTTCTTTCTTCCTAGTTTCTGTTTCTTAACTGGACAAGACTTAGGTACAATACTTAGATGCTTTTCTTTAGATTCTTCTCTTAAAATTCAGCCATGTGAATTTTTTATCATAAGGTGGAAGTGTATTTTTTTAGTTAAGTAGCCACATAGCTGAATTTTAAGAAGAGAATCTAAGGAACAACACCTAAGGTACTGTATCTAAATTTTATCCTTCTTAATTTGGTCAATCACCAGCCGTAAATGTCCTCCTGGTTTTGAAGCCAAAAAGGAAAAAAAAAATGTTGAAATTGCCCAATATTCACTATAATATCGTTTGAAATTAACTTTGAATAGCTTGTGACTTTAGTTTACACCTAATATTGGGCATCTTTAATACGAAGGAGACTTTCTTCTCATCAATTTAATAAAGTTTGTTTTGCAGCTGATTATCATAAATACATGATGTGAACCATGCTTTCCATGAAGTTTGTGGCTTCTTTTACATCCGCTAAACTGTCTCTAGCAATAAACATGCATTCTTCAATTGGCGGCATTGGCGGCTCTACTCGTATGTGAGGGTGGTCCTAGGACCACCTTCACTTGTCAAAATAAAGAAAAAAAAAAAAAAAAACATGCATTCTTCAATTGTCAGCACTGGCGGCTCTACTTGTATGTGAGAGTAGTCCTAGGACCACCTTCACTTGTCAAAAAAAAAATATATATATATATATATATAATTATCATAAATTAATATATTTTGCGACAACTCTGACTTGAAAAAAATGTTTATATATATATACATACTTTAAAAATATATATTATATATTAAATTAACTTATTTTGACTACTACTCTAATAAAAATGTTGAACACTTTTACTTAAGAATCAAAAGAATTTGAATTTAATAAATATAAGAGTAATGCTACATTCACAGCATTTTCACAATAATTTCATAGTAAATCTTATGTGGTAAGCTGTTATTAATTCTAATTCGAATTCAATATTGACATGTTTTACCCACCAATAACAGGCTAACAACTTGTTGCATAAAATTTTTGTAATCACTTTATTATTCTCATATCAGTATTTTCAATTTACACTTTATCTTTTATTGGTTTTTTTTTTTTTTCCTTATTCCCTTTGTTAGTACAAAAAAAAATTGCAATATTTCATGTATTTGCATCTTTTTTTTTTTTTGTGACATTGACATATTCAAATTATCTTTTTATTAAATTTTGTATAATTTAAGTTTCATAGTGACCATCCTAAAAAAAATTTCTAGAGCCGATTGTCGGTAAGAACGGAATTAGAATTTCAGTAAATTGAGCCAAAGTATATATATATATATATATATATATATAGAGAGAGAGAGAGAGAGAGAGAGAGAGAGAGAGAGAGAGAGAGAGGTTCATGATTGGTTGTCAATTATTTTATTTTTATTTTTTGTAATAAGTTTTTGTTAATAATTTTGGGATGATGATGTGTGAACTTTGGTTTTTGGATTGATCTGTAGAGGGGGCCAAGTTGGATTTCTTTTAGACTCAATTCAAATTAGGCCTTAATATATGTTCAGAAAAAACAATTAAAATTATTCAACTTAGGGGGCTAGGGCCCCTTGGACAGTTAGACCCTAGTGTGGCTTCATTCCTAATTGTCGGTGTATGCATTTTTTCTTTTTCTTTTTTAGAAACAAACACACACAAGGGAGAGAACAACCTTGTGTAAGTTGATTTGTAGCTTAAGTTAGCTAAATTGATAAAGCATTTTATCATCATCAAATGAAAAGAAACTTCTTGATATCTAACGCAATTATTATAAAGTGAATATTATACGTAAGATCAAATCTTATCATATCTTTAAAAGAAAATGTTGATTTGGTAAATTATTTTTGGAATTTTTTTAATTGGCCATAATCTTTCTCGAATTCATCTTATATATATTACTTGTTTTGATTTTTACTTTTTTTTTTTCTTTTTTTCTTGGGAGAATGTTTTGATTTTTACTTCATTCCCTTGAGTACGACATGTTTGTATACATAATACAAGGACCCTGTGTGTCAAAGGGAGATGTTTCTCTACTTTTCTTCTATTTGTGGGGGTGGCTGTGGTGGTTCTAACGATAATGTTTGGTGGTCATGGTCAGCCAGCCTCATATGCTAGCTTCAAACAAAGTTGTTATCGTCATTTAAGCCTGACTCTTTCCTTTTCCACCATCATCTATTTTTTACACGTATAAAGTATAAACCTATGCATCTAATACCTATTGCTTCAACTTTTAGTCTTAGAAAGGAATCATAGATATTTCATTTGAACTAGGAAAGATAATTTAATTATGGAAAGATACAGTACAAAAGTCATGAACTATCAAGTTTCAACTCAATAAGATTTGGAAGAACCGCTAATATTCTAATTAATTGGGTTTCAAAATTGTGTATTTCTCATTGTTTGGTGCAGTACCATAATTTGAACAGATGCAAAAGGGTAGTACATTCCATTCTCCTTAGTACCTTTTCTTTTTAGTACACAAAAGAGGTAGTACATGGTCAGCTTATTCAACCAAAATTTGGTCGTACTTTAACACGTACGACAATGGTTTGCCTTTGTTTCATTATATATTTGAACAAAATTACAGCATAGCTCAAACAGAAACCCCATGAAGTAATCAATCAAAGTTTGAGGCAATCTTATTTTTGAGAAGCTGAGATGGTGACAAGTATGAGGTAAGGTAAAATGGGGGTTTGAACAAGAGAGAGAAGGAACAGCAGAAGACAAACATAGACGGGGAACAGGCAGAGCATGGATGGAGCTATCAACAGCATAGATTTGAGATTGAGAGGAGCAACCTGTTGTGGCTCTACTCATGCACTGCCTCTTCCCTGGCTGTGCCTCTCTCTTTCTTTTCTTCTCCTCTCCTCTCCTCTTCATTCATTTATTTTAGTGGGTCTCTCTCACACACACACACACGCTCTGGCATATATATTGTTTTTTTTTTTTTTATAGCAAAAAATGTGTTTTTGAGTAATTCCTTTCTAGTCTTGGAGATGTTACTATAAAACTAGCTTTGTGATTTTGTCATATTGCTTTATGCAGATCATTATTTTCTGCAATTGTCAGGAATACATCTCCTGAAATGTGCTTCATTTGAGTGTAGTGGGTAAAGTTTGGGTCTCGTGCTCCAATACACTAAACGGTTAAAATGGTGACTCGTGTTATCAATTATATTTACTTTCTTATTTTGAAAAATGAGTAAAATGTTAGGCTTAATTGCAATCTATCTCTTAAACTGTAGGTCAAATTCAATCCCTCCACTAAACCATGAAATCAAGCAATACTACTTTTGGGATTGATTTGTAATATGCAAAATGCCCATTAATATTAATAATTTTATCAATTTCAAAATTTCAAAAGAGTAATTTTGAAATCAATCAATGTTCACATAGTGAATTTCTCCCCTTTTGACTTTATGAATTTTCCATTAAATTTTGAAATTAATGGAAATTGTTAACTAAAAGTGGCATTTTGCCAATTATTAATTATTTATAGCTAGTGGGGGTATTGGACTTGACATAAACCAGGGGGTCAAGTGCAAATATTCCATAGTGTTGTCTACCAAGTTGTTAGGCCTAGAGGCAAATAATTTCATAGATACTGGGGTTTGAGGGATACCCCAATGGTTCGAGCACCTCTTGTGATGCTTGGGTGCTTGCGGTTTGAACTCCACCAACCCCCTCCCTAAATACCCACCAAAAAAAAAAAAAAAAGAATAACAATAATAATTCTTTGTATTGATATTGTCTATTGAAAAGTTCCTCAGATTTGGGCTTCAAAGATATTAGAAATTGTCCAAAGATGGATTTTTTTGGCATTGTAAGCTCCTCAAAGAGATCAGAAATTAGCAGCACCAAGAAACTGCACGCATTATATGAGCATCATTCCTTGAAATATGGTAAACGTTACAACCTGTAATGTATTACTGTGGACTCTGTACCAATACTGTCGAGGACGAACCGCAGCTAGCAAGTGGCAACCTTTATGGAATGACAATCATGGGTTTTGAATTTCTTGTATCATGTTATTTTGTAAATACTAAATCATGTTGTGCTGTGCCAAAGTTCTATCTCCAACCAAGGAATCCATTAGATATGGTGCAAAATGATCTTGTTTTATAATTTATCAGGGATTTTTGTATGAACAATTTGAATTGAAGGGGAATGAGGAGATCCAACAAGCAACAGATAGCGTAAGATTTATTCAATTATATAATTTGGGCTCTTAGAAAACTGTCTTTCTGGCATTTCTACTTGATTGTATGGAAAGGTCCAATGAATCGGGATTTTTTCTTACTTAATAATTTCAGGGAGAGCGGATCATTTTCTGGGTCCCCGCTTGAGTTACAAGCTCAGCTGATTGACTAGGATATAATATAAATAGTAAAACCATTTCAAACTAGCTGATGCATACGCACTTTAGTTTCATTCAAAACAATTTGTAGGGTACGAAGTTTTCGATGTGACCTGTGCTTTAATTAATATATACTGAATATATTTTATAGAGGGAAGATTTGAACACTAAATATCTCATGTTGGCACCAACATGAACGAAGAGCAAATATCATGTTGTAAATGTAAAGGTCATTGCCACATTGGCCAGTGAGTAAAGAATTAACTTTTTTTTTTTTTTTTTTTGTGAGAGTAGAGAATTGACTTTCTTTTTTTTAGTTCTTTTTTTTTTTTTTTTTTTTTTGAGAAACATAGAGAATTGACTTTCCTTGTTCCATGCATTCAACCACTTTAACTTATAATAAGTGATAGGTTTTTAATACTTTGTCTCTTTAGTGTATGGGTTGTTTTTTTCATATATAAGGCTTCCTACGGGTTGTATCCATGCATCCACAAGAGTAGCAATATACGTGACATAGCAAGATAGCAAGAATAAGTGTAGTAAAATAAGAAAGCAAAGTGAAATAGTTAAGAGTAGTGTGAGTGTAAAGTTATAAGTATTAATAATTTTTTTTTATATAGGAAATGCTAACGGATGTCCTTAGGACAATGATTAATAATCCATTTAAATAATTTTTTTATGAGAAAAAAATAATTAATATTTTGACAGCTTTTTTTATTTCTCATAAAAATTATGTCAAAATTTTCTTAACATGAATTGTTAACTATTGCCCTACCGACACCTGTTAGCATGCCCATTTTTATATTGCTCTTTTGTAAATTCTACTTGAATACAGTAAGTATTTGATACTTTCATCTTGAGTCTTTAATTTATTATTTTGACAAAACTTTTAAAAATGGTTCATGTATGTTAGGCTCATATTTTGAACCTATTTCAGCTGAATTGCCATTGATTTATTCTCACCACAAACAATCGTAGCATCATGTGTGTTTGTACAATAATTAAAGCTAATATTTGGACCATCAACCATGCACAAAGATCAAACAAAGCAACCTTTAAGAAGACAAATGTTAGGTCTTGAAATTTTGTAAAATAACACTCTAGAAGTCACTTTAAATTCAGAATTAATGATCTAACAAATCAAGAAGCATAACAATTAACCGAACAAAATAGCCTAAAAAATTAACTTTGAAAATGATTTAAGAGCTTTCAAAGGTCTACTCAAACCAACTTGTTTCTTCAAAAAAAAAAAAAAATTAAGGATAAGAAAACAACAAATGGAAAATCATAAATGGATGTTACTTCAGTTATGGTGTAAAAATTAAAAAAGGAGACTAACAAAACTTGAATGGATGCTCTTTATTTTTTTTCCAAGCATCTCATCCTATTTTCTGTTTAACTTTTAACTTAAAAATATTTTGTATATGATTAACATAGAAACCGATAATAAGTAGGTGAGGTAATTAGAATTTAGAAGGGCCAGGGAAAGGAGAAGGGATGTACCGTATAATATTAGGATTGACAATGACAAAAGATGAAAAGAAAAGGGAAAAGGGAGGACACTTGATAGTTACTCTACAAAGGAGGTACTAAATTTGGAAGGTGTCAGTTTCCTTATCAGAAAAATTTGGCAAAGCATCACATCCAGGTCCACACGACTAACCTAAACTGTTTCTTTCATGCTTTCTCATTCTGTCATAGAATTATTACAATGTAAACTTTGTAGATGGGAAATGTAGCTTGATGGCAAAGACAAAGCCTCTGATTAGAGGTGGAGGACCCACTTAGAAATTCAATCATCTCACCATTACTACTCCATAATTTTTCAGTTTCAGCATCAAGTAGAAAGTTTTTTTTTTTAATTTCTGTAGACAGAGAAAGAGACTGAAACGTGCTATTGAATAGGAGATGAAGAGCCAAAGAGAGGAAGAGACATAGTTGCAAAGTAAACTATGTAAATAATTGGAAAAAGTTTTTTTTTTTTCAAGTTATTTTATGGTCGAGCTATTAGAAATATTATAACACAAGAGGCCTAAACTCATTGTAGGCCCGTTACTCACATATTTGTTGAACAAGTAATTCTAATCTTACTTATAGTGATGCTCCTATGTTAGTATAGCCATGTGAGGAATAATGAGGAATTTTTGGAATGTTAGGGTCACATGGCAGCATAGACACCCAATCAAATATGTCAAACAGATTTCGATGGTCACAGAATAATTTTAAGAAATAGATCAGGTCTCAAAACATTTATAGTACACCTCACAACCAAATGAAAATGTGAATCAAATGCTCATGGTCCTTCACATTTATAACCATATATCTGGGCCACATTATGGTTTGTGGATGAAGCAGCCAGCACAGGAAAGAGGCTGTTATGTGTTTTGAGTCCAAGTTAAATAGCGGAGGCTCAACCAATATCTGGCTATCTGCTATTTTCAGTCTGGAATCGTAGTCTTTCTGCTTGCCTTTTACTGATCATTCCCATGTTACAAAGAAGAGATTGAAAACGTCTACAAACTATGGATAAAATTCAGATTGATGCACTAACCATAAGCATCAACATTGTTTAGGCTGCGTTCTAACTGGGCATGTTCTTGTAAAGATATCAATCTGCTTCTATGGATAGCCAAAGGTTCCAGAGATCAGTTAATGTTCCACCGAACAAGCAAGCTGCAATAAAAATAAAAATAAAATATTTACAAAATCAGAAACTAGCTGCAAATATCACAAACTGGGGAGGAGTGGAGGAAGGAAGAGGATTTTGTTCACACTTATGATTTTAATTTAATATTGTTCAGACAAACTACAATTCAGCATTAATCATTGAAGCAATCAAATCAAATGAAAGAAAATCATTTCATTTTTATCTAATATGTAACAATTTGGGAACTAGGCTGGGTATGCGTGCCTCAATTTACTCCAAACAAAATTTTCAGTGCTGCTTAACACGCACATGACAACCAAAATGCCAGATTCTTCATCCAACAGCTTTCACATACTCATTGGAGCTATGTATTACACACACATCACATTTTGATGGCAAACTACTCTGCAACCACTGATTGCAGAAATAATTAATTAAGGGGTCAAGCTGAAGACATGAACTTCCTTTGTTTTCTTTTCACTTTGTCAAGATTTACACATAATGGATACAAAACTTGATCTCATTGAGAATATGATATGATGTGTAACAAACAAATTACTGTAAACCTAACTTAAAATGAATGGTTTAATAAAGGCATCATTTACATCTCGTCAGAATTTCAACAGTTCAGCCAGTGGACTCATTGAGCTTTTGAATTGAGCTTCATTTTTGCAATCATAAAATTCCAAAATAGCCAACCTGAAATTGGTAAAATCACACAAAACATTGAAATATAGCAGAGTTGTTCAGGTCTTGATATGGAGAATTATTTTTAAAAAATATGTTATTCATGGATATTTATTACTAGGCATTACGATGTTCCATGTTTAGTGAACATAGTTAAGTCCTCTTATCTGTTTTGTGTGTAAAATGATCCCTTTATGGCATTTTATTTTCCTTAATGTTATGTATTAAATGATGAGATAATCATATAAACACGAAACAAGAAATTAATCTGTGATGCAAATGTGTGGTTTATTCTAATGCAAGAGTTTGTTTCCATTTAGTATTTACTGCTGAGTGGAAAGCCACAAGGATGAGAAGAGGACCAAATGGCATGAAAGTAGAGGCATTCAGAAAACTGAAAAGACCCAAAGGCCTACAAGGCTACAATTTCTCTAATTTTTGGCTCCAGATCAAGCAGGACCTAAAGTAAATGAACCCAACTAATTTTACTTTGCCTTCATTTACTCGAACTGGGAATGTTTAGACACTAAAAGAGCTTAATAAATTAAGAGATTTTGAACACACAGCTTTTAGAATCAATGATCTTTAGTATATAGTATAAAATTCCGTATGTAGGTTTTATTAAGAATTATCTTCCCCTTCTTTGAGAAGAATGCATATTTAAAACTGCAATTTGACTCCATTGTGCATATGCTGATATGGTGGGAGATTACAGACCAAAGAAAAGAACAAGATGGGAATGAATCCCTTTGAAACCAAAATAAACCCGGTATCTCTTTTCTGTTGAATATTGATGAGATTGGAACAGTGATAAAGACAAAATGAATCAGGAATATATGAAAGACAAACAGAAAACTTGAACATGCAAAAACAAATCTAAAATAAACCAACGAAGGGAGAAAGATAAAGCTTTTGAGATGCAGTAGGAGAGAATTGCATACTTGTTATCTTCATCAGTCCAGCATCTGGGTTGTGTGCAATCAACTTGACCACAAGGCTGAGCTTCACCTAGTTTGTGATCCAGCTTACCCGATTCTATAACCTGCAAATCCTCCAAAAGGATCACATAATGTTTCTGCACATCCTCTGCACTCTTCTTGCCTCCAACCATGGCTGCAACCATTTCCCACCGATCTGGGTCCTCTTCATCTACCACTGCCAAAGCCAGCTCAAACAACTTGTTCTCCTCCCAGCTCCACCCACACAAAACCTTTGGAAAGTCATCCATATTACTAGCACTGGCACTAGTCTAGACCACACCCTTTTGATCACTTTGATTCTTTTTTGAGAAAAATAAGGAATACCCAATGATTCAGTTACATTCTAGTATTCATCGAAGAAAAAAAAAGGGTTAAGTATATTTTCTGGTACCTAGTTTGATTCTCCTAACTAGATTCTAACACCCCCTGAGTTTCTGGAGGGAGCGTCAGGAGTCTGTTATGAGCTACAAGCTTGTTTTTATTAAGGAGGCCTTGTGTCAGATTGTCAGAGACAACAATAGGCCCTCCTTAGCTCAGATCTAAAACATACATAAGCAATGAAATATATTAAATAATCATATAATATCTTGGTATAATATAATCATATAATATATCATTTTGATCCATTTAGGCCAAAACTGGAAACCAATGATCAAAAGCAGACAAAACTTCAAACCTCATTAACTACTTCTTGTAAGACCAAAGAATCTCTTTTATTTTTGTGTTCTTTATATATATATATATATATATATATTTTGTAGCATTGGATACCAAAAGGTAATAGATCCTGGATTATCAGTCTTCCACATCACATGTAAATTCTAATCAAGATTAGAAATTTGATTAACCCCATAATGAAAAGGAGCCGACAGATTTCAATTTTCATCTACTATTATCTTTCAAAGTTTCTACGTTTCTACCTTACAAGAAAAGAAAGGGACTTTTGTGGGTGGGAATTACATGTACAATGCCTCATCTTTTTCATGTAAATTTTCAAGTCATCACAGTCTACAATTGCGTCACTGTCATGGACTTTCTTATAGAGAAAGACTTATAATAAGAGGTAAAAAGACATGAAAAATCACAAGAGAGAGAAAAAAGAAAATGTATCTGATACCAATAAGCAGCCCCACTTTTTTCCAATTTTTCTTGTATGACAGGTTTATAGGGTAAGGTAGCTTTATGTTATATATGTTCAAATGTCTCCTTCAATCCGGACATTTTTGGACCCCAGGGGATCTGCACCATATCTTTGGGCTTTACTTGTAGCCATATATTTTGTATATACTTTATCACATATACGTGAATGTGACTCACATCACATGTAAACGTAATTGTAAATTGGATGATACTTAACAGTCTAAAACACGCTACTGTAACTGAAAAGCCTAGGTTCTTTTTCTTCAATATTTCCTAGGTTGGGAAGATAGAACTTGTAAGAAAAAGTGGCAACAATTTTTCTATACCAACTTTATGCCCCACAATTGATCTCTGCCAGCCTAGACAATCCCATCTCTCTCTTTCTCTAGTCCCCACCCCCCCAACTTTGTTTGAAGCAGTTACTTAAATTTTATTTAATTAGAAGATTAGTTTACTAATCATGATTATATTATCTTTGTGTTTTGATTGCAAGATAACAATCATGATTTTTGTTATCTACTTCTGTGTGGGGCATGCCTTGTCTTGGATGACTTTGGAAGGAAGATGATTTGTGGTCTAGCTTCAGGACAAAGGGTAAGGTTGGTGAGACAAGATTATAATCAAAATTGAAAGGATTTAAATGCCCCATATATTGCCAAGAGTTTACTCGATCTTGTGGTACATTTGTATTATCGAGATTTTTAAAAAATATATACATATATATATAAAGAGATTCGAATTCATCTTCCGCACTTACTATCAGTGGAACATATATGAAAAAAAAAAAAAAAAAAAAAAAAAAAAAAAAAAAAAAAACCCACATATTAACTTAAAACAATGGATGAAATGCCTTAACCTGTAAATTAGAAACGACATAAATAATTATGTATGTTTTGACTTTATATATATATATATATATATATATATATATTATTTATTTTTAAATCTTGTTAACAAGTGCCATAAAGACAGAAGTTAAACAATATTAATATTCAATTACAAGTTGTAATCTATGTTATTAAAAAGACACTTATCAATAATTCATTAGCTTGAATGCACAAATTCAAGGTGATTGTACTGTATATTTCAATTGTTTCTTAATATTTTTATATAATTGTCCTTTATTTTTAAAAAAATGAATGAAGACGTCTTTTAAAGAAATATTAAATATACCTTTTTTGAGAAACAAATATTAAATATACCTTAATTTGTACTCTACATATAATAAAATATTTCATAGTTATCAGAACGATAAGTGTGAGGAAGGAACGAATCCAAGCCCGCAAGCAGCTTGTCCGCTTTGGGTCTGAGGACTCACATGGCTTTGTCCTTTGAAACAAACGTGGGAAGTCTTTGAGAGTAGTCCCACATCAAAGAAAGAAGCGTCTCACCTATGCTTTATAAGCATGGGCCCAAGGCATAAGTGTACGTACCACTACTACACACCCGCAAGCAATTTGTCCGCTTTGGGTCAGGAATGGGCCGTTGAGGCCGATGCCACCCAGACTGCACGGTTTTGTTACCCTTGAAAAGCCGTGCGAATCCTTGGACCCAAAGCGGACAAACTGCTTGCAAGCTTGGATTCGTTCCTCCCCCACAATAAGCATTGAATTAATAATTAATATATTTCAAATAAAAATACATTAAAAAATCTGAGGATAAACTATAAAAAATGAGAGAGCTCACTAGGTCAAAATAGCGATAAACCAAAAATCTCCTTGAGTAGGATTTGAACCAATGACCAATTAGTTATCAGTGAACCTATCTAAGTTTTACTAATATGGATTATTAGCTTAAAACAGCTTATGAAATACCTCAACTTGTAAAACTAAGGCAACAAAAATAAATATCTCAATTATTAACCCTTCCCAGTACTCAAATAGTACTCTCTAAAGCCAACTTAGCCCCTAAATATTGTTAGACTTGTTAGTCATTTTTCACAATTATATTAAGAATTAAGTTGATTTTAAAAACCAAATTAGTTAGTTCTAAAAAGTCTGGAAACTTATTGGTATTAACCTAAACCTTAGAATATATTAACGAAATTTACCAAAAAAAAAAAAAAAATAGTAAACGGTTTCTGTATCTAAGCCGACACAAAATCCCAATATGAATCTTGGCCCCAATAGGCCAATAAGGAGCTTTAATTACAACTCAGCCTCTCAATATAGAATCATAGATATTACACATTGATGACTTGGGGGAATAAAGAAACGTTAATATTAAAATGGATATGGTTAAGCTGATCTAACGGCACAAGTAATATTCAACCATCACTTATAATACACATTTTTCAAAGAATAAATTTAGATTCATTGGTTGTTGCTCACACTCCGCGTGCACAAGTTCAAGACTATTATATATTTATATTCTTTTGTTGATAATTTGACTTCATTTTCTTTTGTTGATAATTTGATGAGTAATGCTAACACCAAAAAAAAAAAAAAATTACAACAATTTCACAACATTCGTAAATTAGTACGTGAAGCCATGTGAGCTAGAGATTGTGGTGGGCTCATATATGTCTTGGTATACTAATTTAAGAATGTTGTAAAATTGTTTCACCCTTTTTTATGTTCATAGGATCTCTAATTTAATAGTTAGCGAGGAGGATTTGAACATTATATTTTCCGTTAAAAGCATTGAGAGATGCCAATTGAGTTACAAAACTCTTGGTGATGTGACTTCATTTTCTTGGAAAAAAAAAAAAAAAAAAACCTAATTGGTGTCTTTAGATTCTTGACAGCAAAGAAATTCACACAAAGAGGAAAGAGAAATTCTCAACCCAAAAAAAAAAAAAAAAAAAAAGCTCTTTTAATTGATAGTAGTTTTTCATAGTAAATTACAATGTCTCATAAGTCAAACATTAATAATGTCTGTTATTTAAAAAAGCATATTCTATTACAGAAAAAGATATCTTCATTTACTGTACGAGACAAAATGGTCCAAATTCAAGGTGAAATTTAGTATTTCACAAAGTCAAAAGATTGAATGCCAAGAACCTTATAGTTCAATTGGAACCTCCTGGTGTTTCCAACAGAGACATCCAAGATTCAAATCAGTTCATAAATTTTTGAATCTTCTCCCAGAAATAAACCCTATACATTTGATTTGAAATATAAAGAATCCTAGTCTACTGGTCACATTGGCCAATAAAGTGAATGGGTTTTATACAAAAAGTCATCCGTAGGAATGATTAAGCACTTGCCTCACCTGACCCACCCACTCAAACTAGGCCAACCTGAAGGCCCGGTTTGCTTTGAGCTGTCCCTCCTGATACACCTTATCCCCTTATTCCTACTCCTACCCACTACCCACCTCTCTCTATCACCTTCAACTGAATCCCCCACCTCTCACCTCTCTTTCATCTATCTCCGCCACATTCTGCCATAGAGCCATCGCTACACAGCCACTGAATCATTGCCACATAACATCAACTCTGCTTGAACACCGCTGCCATCTTTCGTCACATGTTTCGGGGCAAGATCGACAACTGTATCATTCTCTTCAACCAAGCCTTGTTGTCGTTCAAAAACATCATCAATCAAAGAAGTTGAAACCATTTCAAACAAATTCGACTGCCAATTTGAGGACTTTCAAACAGTCGAGTGGTTGTTTTGCATAAGTCAACAGAGGATTCATCGCTTCCCCATCTGACATGTTCAGGTCAAGTGACAGTTTGATGCCTAACCTAAGCCCAACTGACCTATAACCATCCCTAGTTGTCAGTACATTGTCAGCCTGGATTGGTTAAATGAGTTTTATAATGCCTATGCAAGTGACTTTTCTTTGATCTCTCATGGTCTAAGAGAAGATAGTGCATGTACAGAATGTATTAAACAGAAGTTAAGAGAAACATAATGGGCGCTAACAAGAAAACAGGGGTGATGAAAACGTCTACTGTTTTATGTCATCATCTTACGCAAACAGAAATGATGGTAAACCCGCATGTAGAGCATGTGTTGTTTCATTTAATGACAACATAAATTATACCTCTAAAAAAAAATTATGAGCTATCATTCTCTCCCTTTACATAAAGGAATGGAAAAATGTAAAGAAAGTGAGTTTCAATTGAATCAAAAAAAAAAAAAAAAAAACAAATAAATAACAATTATCACTTGGAAGAACTAAAAGATGCAATTGCATCCATTTCCTGCTGCAAAAGAAGAGCATCAATGAAGACATCTAGATTTTCTCCCTGCATCACATCATCTATTGCATAATGAGTGATACCAACACGGTGATCAGTGACACGCCCTTGAGGAAAGTTGTATGTACGGATGCGTTCAGATCTGTCCCCACTACCAATCTGTTTTGAAACGTGTACAAGGTCTATATCAATCTCAAAATAAACAGCTAAACAAACCAAACCTAATACCCATCTCATATCTCACGTACCTGCTCCAATCGTAGTTTTGATCTACTGATTTGAATTCTAGACCTTTCTATTTCATATAGCTTTGCGCACAGCACCTTAAGTGCTTTGGCTTTGTTCTAATAAAACCAAAGAAAGAAAAAAATAGAGAAGGGGATGAAAACATGATAAGGAAGATAAGAACCAGGATAAGATCAAGATCATAAAGGCATAGTAAATAAAGCACACAGCCTGCTGATTAATTTATCTTGCTTGCAAATAGAAAGGTTTCAAAAAGTAATCCAACTATGCTGCATGTTACATATGTTGCAAATAACAGGTTTAACTTATTTCGCTTGCCCAATATAAAGGTTTTAAAAAGTAATCCAAGTATGCAGCATGTTACCTATTTTGGAAATAACGAGCATAGGAGTTCAAAAATCCGTAGCTATGTAAACCTATGTTATGCATAATTCAGATAAGACAACAATACAGAAAAGAGACACTATTAGTGAACCATAAGACCTAAAACTATATGCTTCTGACTACTTTCTTCCACTTCAACATGTGAATATAAGCTAAAATAACCAATTCATAGTTATCCAGGTTGGCATTGCTGGTAACAACACGACCAATATTTAGAAGCTGTAGCTCTCCAAATATATAATAAAGAGCAAAAGCTGAAAAACTAAATAGAGAAAAGCCCTCTCTATTTTGTACCAAATAAAAGTAGAAAGAGATATAAATATACATGCCAGGTCAAAAATACAATCCAACTACCTCAGATTCAAATTACTATAAGATTCAACAGAAGATTTTTTCTGCTGATAAGTTTATTACTCACCAATAGAATTCATGGTAAAATTAGGGAAAGGTTGTCAAATCTAGCAAATTAGTATTTCTGTTTAAGGGATTATGATTTCCAGAATTTGTAAGAAAAATTTCAGTTCTGTTCCAAAGGTTGTTGCAAAACAGTTGCAGAAGTTCAGAAATAATACCATATGCTGAGATCGCTCGTCTTGTATGGCAACTGTCATCCCAGTTGGAATATGAGTTATTCTAACAGCACTGTTTGTGGTATTTGCATGCTGCCCACCAGAACCGCCAGATCTATAGGTATCAATTCTCAAATCTTCATTCCTCAACTGGACATCTACCTGCAGAAGACCCAAACATGTATGATAAAGGGAATGATTCCTTGTATAAAAATAGAAACCTCAGTGACAAGAGAACCATCAATCAGATATTCATACTAAAAACATTACACAGACTATTGACAAATGAGTCAAGAAAAGCAACAAGTTGTTTGTGACCTAAAACATAGAAACTCAAAAGGAAGTTCCATCTGGGAAGGGGAAACCAAACACAACTCTCAAATATAGTTGGATCCCACATTCAGATAACGGTGTCCTACAATTTCAACTGAAAAGTTAGTACCTCATCAGCCTGAGGAAGGATAGCAACAGAAACAGCACTGGTGTGAACACGTCCAGACTTCTCTGTGACTGGGACTCGCTGCCAAAAGGAAAATGTCAGTCATTGTCATTGGTATTTGACGTCATAATCATGAGTTAGGTAGGTGGTAATGAAACCTGAACTCTGTGAATCCCACTCTCAAATTTAAGTTTCCCATAAACACCAGCTCCTGAGATTGCTGCACTGGCTTCCTGAAAATGAGAACTACAAGTCAAAAAAAAAAAAAGAGAAAGACACATCACAACAAGATGAATGCCAGCCATAATACTGAAAACTTAAGATTCAGACTCCACAACTACCTATAGGTGGTAAGTCATATGAACCAAGTATTAACTTGCATTCCTTAAAGGTGGGGCTCATAAAAGGGTCAATTTGACATTCAAAAGAGAATGGAACAGGCACCTTGTATCCTTTAAGATCAGACTCTGTTATATCTACAACTTCAAATTTCCAACCTTTCTTTTGTGAGTATCTCTCATACCTGTCATGATTCAAACAAGGTAACATCTCCATTGAGAACTAGTAGAATAATTTACAACTAGAGATTCTAAACTTGTTGTAATAACTTACATTTTAAACACATCCATTGCAAACAAAGAAGCCTCTTCCCCACCCGTTCCTGATTAAGGGTTTCATCAATTATAAAAAGATTATAAAAAGAAAAGAAAAAAGGTGCCTAAAAAACCTTTGACATATTGACAAGGAAGTAGATCTCAACAAAAGTTGCACTAAGATGCCCTTCTTTATAGGCCTTTGTTACCTGCTCTCACCTCCAAGATACTGTCCCTCTCATCAGCATCATCCTTTGGAAGTAAGGACTTGAGCAGCAAACTCTGCAGCCTTTTCTCTTCTTCAATAGCCTGACCTAATTCCTCAGTGGCCATGTCAAGCATGTCTTTGTCTTGTGGACATTCAGCCATCAGTGACTTCAAACCATTAATCTCCTGCAGAAAGGAAAATAGAAACTTCATATCACTTCTGACCACCTTAACCAACTGGCTATGCAAGAAGCACTGTAAGAAAGCAAGTACATATAATTTACAGCTTCGGCAAGATGCAAAACATCAACCGACTTACATTGTCGTTGATTGCATGCACCCATACTTGTTGCAATAACAAACATGAAAACCATCACAGGCTGGAATTTTTAAGCAACAAGGTATGCCTAATACACCTTTTTAAACTGTATCACTCTTTAACCAGGGAAACTTAGACTTAGGTTGGTAAGTGAGTAACGAAGACATGCAATTCTATCAACTGGCTTAGACTATGATTCATTTCCTAGCTTAACAACTGAAAGAACAGACAAGAAGACTCAAACAAGATTTGATTTTATTACTAATATATCAAAAAATGACTGCATTCTAAGAACACAGTTATCAGCATTAGTCCTTTAAGACAGATATGTGGTCTGCATCTCCCAAATAGCAACACAGAGAAAGGCAACTAGACATGTGCAAGAACTAACTTAAACCCCCGCCACCCAAAAAATAGTCACACTACTACCACCTATGAATTAACATTTGGCTCGTATACCGTGACCATGTGTGTAATGAACTTCCCAACATCAGATTCAAAAAATTAGGGGAAAAAAATTATAATGTTGAAAAGATCACAATTCAATTTATAATCAGCACTCAGCAGCAATTGTTTAAAGAGTTAACAAAGTACCTTCTGTTTAGTCCTCAAGTGAGCTATAAGCTCCATAGAACCCCTCAGCTTCCGGAGCTCCTTATTGGCCCTTGCATACTCTGCCGGTGACGCTTCTGGCTGTCTTCATTCAACAGCAAAACTAACCATTTCTTTCATACATATAAAAAAAATTTAAAAAAAAAAAATCCCAAGATAAAAAAGGGCTAAACTAATGACACTTTATTCACTTGTGCCTCTAGCTTAAAAAGTTGCACAATACCCACATGAGGTTTGATTGTGTTTACTTTCTGGTTCATAAATTTAATACATTGATATCATAATTAAGTTAAAGTTAGTTAGTTTTTTTTTGTTTTTTTTTTTTTTTTTGGGTTTTCTGAGTATAGTTTAAAAATGATTTAATAATTAGATTTATAACTATTTGGAGCTAAGTTACTCAGAAAATTCAAGCAAAATGTAGGTTTTGAAAACGCGGATTGGCAAATCAAATTCGACCCAGACCACAGGTTGATAAATAAAGTAAAACCATTTTTTTTTCTTTAAATTATAAAAAATAAAAAGAAGATGAAATTACCTGGTTGATGAGATTGTAAAGACAAGTAGTCCTATGTTCAATAGCCGACAACCTTTGTTCCATTATTCTAACGAGGTCGGCGGACAGCTGAGGTTGCTGCTGCTGCACTTCTGTTATTTTCAAATGTCTTCAAATGTCTACAAATACTACAAAATTTCACACGCACAAAAAAAAAAACAGAACGTACCTGTGGGTGTAGAGTAAGAGCGAAAGTAGTTGGAGATGAGAGAAGTGATGGAAGAATGAAGATTGTGAGGTTGGTTTGGGTGTCCTGGTATTATTGGTGCAGAGGATTTGAACAGTTTCAGCGCCCGTACCAGATTGCCTCCATGAATTCTCATTTCTTCTTCTTCTTTGTTTCCCCTGCTTCTTTTTTCTTTTCTCCAGGCGAAGTGAGGTGAGGTATATAGAAAGGCCAGACCCACTATGGAAGTTCCTTCGCAGGCGAGACTCTTACATTTTGGGCCTGGCCTAAACGAGTCTATTTTTCGTACTTACCTTTCAAAATATCACATATCTAATAATTTATTTTACTTAATAAAATATTAATACTTTTTAATTATTTTTTTCACACACAACAACTATTATCCATTATCTTCCTTCATTCTCAGGATATATAAAGAAATAATAAAAAATTAACTATAAAATGAATAGTATTAATGTAAATTTATACGCTTAATTATAGCAATAATGTAGTTTTACACAATTTTGCATATGGCTTGATGTGGAGGAATTTGGAACTTTTTTTTTTTTTTTTTGAGGAAGGCTAAAATGTAGTTCTTTTTCTATTATACAAGCACTAGTGTCGCAGTGCGAGTGCTCTTAAATAACCAAATTATTATATGATTAACCAAATCAACATAGATATTTTATGTGATTCGATACTATGCCTACATTCATGGAAGTGAATGGCTAATAATATGCTATATGACAAATTAAGAATAAGATTGTTTTGATATCAAAAGCTGTCCATTTCATTATTCAAATTTTATTTTCTTCTTTTAGACAATGAAATGGAAGAAATGGGCAAGATTTAAAATGGGGAGAATCATTTATTGAGAAATTAGAATTACGATAATGCTTATATATGACATTACCCTATTCGGTTAGAATCTCCAAAATACCTTTGATTTTGCAGTACCAATAAGGTCCTAACTCCTAAGGCCAGTTAGCCTAAAAACAAATATAAGCCTACTCCATCGTATATATTCTGATATATCAAGATCAATTTCTAGGACTTGTTTATTTATTTTTAATTCAAATGATCTATTTTTATATTATAATATCATATATATATTATTAATAATTTGAATAATGGCATACAAGAAGTCAGATTTTCAAAATTTTCTTTTCTTGTATAATGACACAACAAAATCACACACTACATGAAAGAGGGACCCAAGAAGGACACTAAAAAGAGACACAAATTGCTAAAAAAATAAACAAAGCCCATCGATCGATCGGCTTTAGCCAAAATAATACGTATGTAAATTTTTTTTTTTTTTTTTGGTTATCTAAGTTTACCCTCAAATTGTTATACAAACATTTGAATGATATCTTAGTGGGTCTCTCTCAATCACTACCGCCATGACTCAGATTTTCAAAGTGGGCAAGTAGGGAGCTCCAGTAGCCTTCAACCAGTAATTGCCTTGAATGAAAGAATTAACAGTGAATTGAAGAGCCTCACTCCTTCTGATGACTCTCACATTTCTCCATTTCACTCTCCGCCTGAAGTTAGCACCTGGGCCACGATTACCATACTCAAAGTAACTACAGGTTGCAAGGGCAAAGTCTCCAGCCCAAGGCAAATAACCAGCGGGGTTAACGAAATCTGCCAAAGTAGTCTCCATGATCACAGTCCTAGCATACTCCTTCCATGGCCTACCCAAGTATGTTGGGATCCTGAACCTGACAGGGAAGAGTTTTTTCTCTGGGACAATCCTGGAGTTGTGGATAACCAAAGCTGTGGTCTCACGCTTGTCAGCTCTGCCATGTGCAGTCACTGTGTTTTGTTGGTTGTCCAAAGGCTTCCTGACGATGATCAAACAGTTCTGGATAATTGTGGCAGAGTCACCAAAGATGAAATCCACAGTGCCTGAAATCACACAGTTGCGGTAGAATTGTCTGTGTGCTTGGACGTACAATGTGTCTTGGTACGCATCCATCCTGCAGTTGTAGATGACTGCCATGTCTGATTGGACACGGAGAGCCACAGCTTGGTGTCCTTCTGGACCAGCAGTGTTGGTGAATCCCATCGACTTGGCAATGAACCCTTGTCCAATTGCAGCTGCACCATGCACATGCAAAACAACAAGGTGCAAATGTCTGTTACATACACCGCACACACTTCTTTTTTAGTGATGTTAAGACACAAATTATTTACAATATTTTTACAAACAGTTAATATGACAAATTCTTACTAATTTTAATATGAGTCCATTACTAACATCATATTTTTACTTACAATAATTATTTGGAAAATACTAAAATCACATCTGCAATTTGTAAAAATGTTGTAAAATAATTTGTGTATGTAGTATTACTCCTTTTTTGTGAACTAAGATTGTGACTTGAATCACAATATTACAAATTAGTGAATTACACAACTTTTTTAATTTGTAGGGATGATAAATTGTAATTAGTGTTACATGATCTTCATCAGAATTATTATTAATATCACTTTTATTGTACACTAATCATAATATATCATCTTAACAATTACGAAATTTATAATGTCATTAGACTAACATTTGAATCATCATTAATTAATATTACTTTTATTGTACGCTAATCACAAAATGTGTATTTGGCATCAACTTATTTAATTTTTTATTGAAAATATGCTAAAGATAATTATACCTTAAAACATGAAGTTTTAAAAAGCTATATACAAGAACTAAAAGCTAAACATAAACGCACACAACATAACATCTTAGTATTTATGAAATTCATTATAATATGATAGTAAAATTTTAAAACACAAAACAATAACATAATTAAAAAGTGAGATAAAATTCTCTTCATTTTGCTTAACATGAATTAAAAGCATTTCATGCATAACATTTTATTTTTCAAATTGAAAATTTTAAATGTCGTGACGTTATACTTACAGAAGGAGGCAGTCTTGAAGGTGGAGAAGCCACCCTTGTTGCTCTTGTTGCCGGTGACAATGGTCTTTCTGGGTCCATCACCATAGATGAAGACGTTCTTCTGATCCTTGGTTACAGTAATGTACTCGTTATAGACTCCAGCCTTGACATAGATAATATATCGGCCTCTGAGGTTCTTGGGGTAAGCAGCAAGTGCAGCAGAAATGGTCTTGTATTGTCCACTTCCATCCTTAGCCACAACCGCGTTGGGTCTGACCGTTCCTGATCTCGCAGCCAAAAGCTTGCGGTCTGAGGCTGAAAACCATGTTGGATACCCATCCTCACCGAGAAGTCTGCGACTACCACTACTGGGCTTGATATTGAATTCCAAACCATAGGCCTTGAGGATTGCACCAAGCTCACTAACAATAGCCAAAGCATTGCTGGTGAGCGATGAAGCATTTTGGAGATTCTTGCCCATGAGGTTTTGGAATTCAGGTGCTTCTGAAAGCCCATCAAGGCAAGAAGTTTGGTACGAGATAACAGCGCTCAACCAGTTCTTAATCTCGGTAGCCTTGTCAGTCATGTTGTTAATGTTGCTGTCACCCACCATAGAGAACGAGGCTTGGAGCTCATCCACAGCGAATTGTAACAAGTCTTTGCAATCCTCCGCTTCCATTTTCACTCTAGGGGTGCTAGATGACACGTTCTTTATGAGGGTATCAGAGAAGTTCAATGCTTTGGAAACCTCATTGATTGTGGATTGTAATGCAGCCTTGATGAATTCCTTAGGGTCTTTGACTCCTTGGTCAGCAACGGGAGTAAGGGTCTGCTGGCAAATTTCCTGGTAATCTGTCTTTCCACAGAAGGCTGAGACAGCCTTCTGTTGTGTTGACATCTGGTTAGCGCTAGCGCTGTCGCTCTTGGACGAACTTTGGTGTTGAACTACACCCACAATAGCAAGTGCTACACCAACAACAAGAATGACAGAAATTGCAGATACAGCTGCTTTTCCTAGCATCTTGTTTTTGTTGTTGTTGTTGTTGTTTTTCTTTTTTTATGTAATGTTTTTCAATTCAGTGCATATATATAAAATATGTGTACGTCTCTCCCACCAAATCAAAGCAAAATACTCCGGCTTCCCCGCCAATTAATGGAATAATTAAGGCGAGGCGGTCGGAGAGAAATTAAGATGCTTTTATTAAAGAATGCGAGTTCTTCTCTCTTTCTTTTTTGGTGTGGAAGAAGATAGACTTGAATAGGGTATGTTTTTATAGTTGTTTTAATTTTCTTTAATTAGGGTGAGTAATAAATCTTTTTTTTGTTATCTCTCTGCATGGATGGTTATGGACCTTATGGTAGTTAGTGAACGTTGAGTTTCAATGGCTGACCGGTATTTTGGATGATGAGTTGTATTGTTGTGGCTAAGGATAAACTCCCAAAAAGAGATAATGTCACAATGGCAATGGCAATGGCAGTGCTAAAATTAGCTAGCTTGGGACAGTTCAAACAGACCACCATCATTTAACTTCTTTACCATTCCAAGCAACCAGTTATTTTAGGTGGTTTGAAATTGTGTGGCTCTAATTAATTATGTTGACAGAGGAGTACGTTCGATCGTGTACTAATACTTATGCAATAATACGGGAGAAATTAACTTCCCTACCTTGCATGCATGTTTGAGTTTTAATTTGAGTAGTTGACTTATTATTTTTTTGATTAATATTTACTTATTAGTTAGAGGGAAAATATTAAAGCCACAAACTATTTTACAAACGGCTAATGTGGTAGGCGGTTATATAAAAAATGTGATGTTAGTAGTGGGCCCAATTAAAAATTAATAAGAATTTGTTACATCATAACAGTTTGTAAAAATATTATAAAATAATCTGTGTTTGTAGCATTACTCATTTCTAATTATAACATTTCATCATCTTTATATAGGAGAGATTTGAGAGAGTATCGCATGATCATTATTTTATAAGATTATGTTTCCCTCTTTTAATGGGATTAGATTTTTTTTTAAATATAAAAGCAATTAATTGGTGTTTTATTTAAAAACAATTATTCTATAACAAAAATAAATAAATATTTAATTAGGTTTTCATGTCCCACATTTTATTTAGCTTATTATACTCACATATATATGTATATATATACACACATACCA
Organism: Lithocarpus polystachyus; assembly: GCA_033629205.1. Taxonomy (NCBI): domain Eukaryota; kingdom Viridiplantae; phylum Streptophyta; class Magnoliopsida; order Fagales; family Fagaceae; genus Lithocarpus; species Lithocarpus polystachyus. The sequence goes on along the minus strand of CM066173.1, from coordinate 36,562,070 downwards.
TATATAATTTTTTGATGAACAAGTTGAAACCATATATATATGGCCGATGATGGAATGGGATATTGAAACCTTTTTTTTGTTTAAAAAATAAGTTCTGCATAAACATTTGGGAAGTTGGAAATTCACTCTTAGAAATTGTGAAGCAAATACTGCAGCCCACGCTTTAGCCAGACTTGTCGTAATTGCTAATCCAGAAATAGTTTGGCTAGAAGAAACATTTAGTGGGTTTCATTTAGCTCAATTGGTAAAATTTATAATAGTTGAATAAGACATCTGATGTTTAATTTCCGTTTATACTTAAAATCGGTTAATATCTTAATCTAATGATAAAGGGCACAATCATCAGAATAACGTCAATGTTTGAAAAACTCTACATTCTCAAACAAACAAACAAACAAACCAAAAAAAAAAAACTAGTTTTATTACTGATATTATTCATAATGAGTCTTTGTAATGTTTTTTTTTTTCCCCACATAATTAATGAAATTTACAGCACCGTTTCTCAAAAAAACAATAAATTCTGCATGCCTCGAATTTTATGGCATCTTTATGTGGATGTTTCTTATTTTTTCCTCGAAACATGTTGGATGAAGAGATGAGTGCGGGAATGTGGAAATGGAATCAAGATGTCAGTTTATATAAATATTGCAACAGCGCCTTCCATTAGTGGCGGCTCTGCATTGAGCCCCATACTATTGCAGGAAAAAAAAAATTATATATTAGACTGACTTGTTTTCTCTATCCTTAAAAAATATGTTGAAAACTTGATTCGAAAATCTCAAGAATTTGGGTTTAATAAAATTATAGTATTAATACATCCACAATATTTTCATATCAAATCTTATGTGGTAGATTGTTATTAATTTTTTTTCAATAATAAACTCACACACACGGATTAAGGGAAGGAGATTTTTTGAAAGACGTATAATACAATACACACTCAAAAGGGTCTGATAAGTTATTATTGGTTCTAATCCAGATTCACTACTGACATTATACCTAGGATATATTTGTTATGAAAATGTTACAGACATAGTATTATTTCAAAAATAATCTTGATCCCCAAACATAATCCTTAACTACCCTTAAACAAAATAATAATAATAAAAGCCCAAAGAACAACAATAAAATATTAGCCCAAATAATAATAAAAATAGTCCAAACAACAACAAATAGACAAATTATGCAACAAAAAGCTGATTTAAAAAATAAAAAAATAAAAAAAACCTTCAGATAAATTTGTAACTTGTTCAACCCATTTTTATAAAATACTCCATAATTTCATCTTTCCTAAGAAATGATACCAAGAGAGAGATTGTGGCCGTGAACTCTTATAAGCGAACTACTATCTTCGACTTAGAATTAACAACAGTTTTCCTATTCAACAACTCAGCTTGCAGTCACAACATGTATCATCTGTTGTCCTTTGCCTCTCTCTCTCTTTGAATATTTCAAACTCATAGTTTTTTTTTTTTTTTTTTGTCAATATATTAAAGTTCTTTTTTGATTGGATTTTGTATACTTTAAGTTTCTTAGTAGCTATCCTAAAAAATAATCCCAGAACCGTCATCGCCTTCTAAAAATTAAAAAAAAATCCCAACAATAAAATTCATAATCTCTTTATATAACATGGAACCCTTTCAAAATCAGTTTGGGGAATGAAGTGTCCATAGTCCAAACAAGATCAAGATTTCATGTGGCGCGCTTGTAATTAAAGACATTTTGTCAATAAAACCTAGACTTCAAAAACGTAAGATCCCATGGAGCTTTGTGATTTTTGCAATAAGGTTGGACAGTGTCCAACCTTATAGTGCTGAATGTGGAAAGTGAGTCAAAGGAATTTATGGATATGTTTTGGCCAAGCGTATTTGAGAATAAATAAATAAAAAAATTAGAAAATGGAGGCAGCAAGGCTTGCAGACCAAAGGCAGCGCATGATCATAAATATAAAATAAAATAAAATAAAATAAAATAAAAAAAAGATGGTCAAGAAGATTTGTTCTATATACTACGTGGAATCCTCAACCAAAAAAAAAAAAATAATAATAATAATAATAATAATAATAATAATATTGCAATTAGTAAGAGTAAAAAGTCTAATGACACAGTAATTATCCACAATATGCAACTATAAGAAGAGTGATGGAACCAATATTTGAATTTAAATTAACAAGCAAATTGTGAATTCTAGTTAACTCAACTAGTAAAGTCTCTTATAGTTAAATAAGAAATCTAAATTTCAATCTCCACCTATACCAAAAATCGAACGTTGTCTTAATCTAATAATAAAGAGTTATTATTTGATTAGTGTCTTAGTCTGATAATAATGAACTATCATCAAGAACGAACGCTATAAGTTAAAACTCTCTAAAAAAAAAAAATTAGCAAGCAAATTTTATAACTAACATACCTATGTCTCCATACACCCCCAAACATACATATATTTATATTCATTATGGATTGAAACTCTTTAAAAAAAATAAAAAAAAAATAAAAAGAAGAAGAAGAATTAGCAAGCAGATTTTATAACTAACATGCCTATGTCTCCATACACCTACCAACATACATATATTTATATTCATTATGGATGAGCACAAATACACACTGCATAATAATACATATAAAATACTTAAGGCTAATTGTAGAATAAAATACCATTTATGTGAATATTAAAAGTTATTTTAAAATTAGAAAACCTATAAAAGATAACATATCCATTATAAATCTAACACTTTAGAGTTTAATCCGAAAACAATATTAATTTATGAAGTTTATTATATATAATTATTTTCAATTTTTATTACTTAAACTCATAATAAGTTATTAAACTCATACCATCCTTCTCAAAAAAGTTAAATTCATACCATATTACTATATAAATTTAAATCATAACACGTTTAAAAGATAACAACAGTTTTTTTTTTTTTTTTTACAACTGTTTAAATACGTACAACAGTTTTTGTACATTTTTTTTTTCTTGAATAAAAATGTTTACTCCTTTTTTTTCTCTCTTTTTTTTTTTTTTTTTTCCTCTATATTCTATTCTTATTTTTCTTTGGTAACTTTTGAACCGACTTCCCTTCCAACACCCCACATGTCCATCCATTCAGACCCAAAACTTCTTTCTCTCGCTCGCTTATCAATAAAAAAAAAAAAAAAAAAAAATCTTTCTCTCAAAAATATAAAAAAATATATAAAAAACCCAAAACTTCATCTAATAATCAAACACACAAACATATATATAGAGAGAGAGAGAGAGAGTAAAGAGGTTCCCAGAACAATAAAGAAGACGACCTGTTAGAAATGCAGGGTGATGAGGCCAGAACCTTGCTCGGGTTCCCTCCCAATTCTCACCCTACCCTCTCTCAGGTACCCTAATTCAAGTTTCTCTCTCTAATTCCCTCTGATCCCATAATTATTTTTATTGCATAATTTGGGTTTTTTTGGATGATGATTATCATGATTAAAGGAGCTAATTTGACTCAGTTTATGGACTCAATATCAGATTTTGTGGATGACCCAGTTTGGATTTTGAGTTAGGTTTCAATTTCTAGCTCATACTGGAGAATGGGTCAAGTTGATAATTTGTGATTTTGATGGATTGTATGATTGCAGTTTTTTTGCCATAGGATTTATTTCTTAGTTGATGATTAGTATTGGTAATTGTTATGGTGTGGGTTATGATTGTAGGTTAAAGCAGCTTACAAAAGGAAGGTATGGGAGTCTCATCCTGACCTTTTTCCAGCTCAACAAAAACCCCATGCAGAGTCAAAGTTCAAATTGGTAAGGATGCTGTGCCTAAACATTCTGAAGTTTAGGTAATTGCTTTTTTTCTTTTTTTCTTTTTTTCTTTTTTGCCTAGCTTTCATAATTAGTTTTACTATAGTTACATACATGATCTACCATATGCAAATATTCAGTGGGGGCTCCAGGAATTTGAATTTTGTTTAGGGGGGTCATTAAAAAATTTTAATAGAAAAAGAACTTGAATATGTCGGGCTATCAATAAAAAAAATTAATACATGGAGTTTTACAATTTTCTTTTACAAGTTTTCAAATTTTGAATTGTTACATGATAGTTCATTATGAGTATCTATTGCCAATTTGGGTAGCTATGAGCCTATGACGACTATTTTATTTTGTTAAGTTTATCTAACATTTTTATTTTTATGCAGTTGTTACTATCTATTTGTTATTGTTTTTATAAAAATATTTTAAACTAAATGACTAAACTGAACTCATTAGCTTTGTATTGTCGCACACAACCACAATCATTCATACATAAAATTATATATTATGTGTCTACTTAACCAATCAAATGCTTGGACAATCACTAACTTTATAATATTTTTTATTAAATTTTACTAACTTTATAAAAAAAAAAGTTATTATAACATGATAACAATACACACACATTTAACAAACCATCTCTATTTCCTAATTATTAAATTATATAAATTTACATTATATTTATATTGTAAACACAAATGTCCACACACATCATAATTTACACAAATAGCATTATAACAAAAAGTAATGCACACAATCAATATTAGACACACACACATAATATAAATTTATAAAAAAAAGTGACACTTACAATTTACAAACACTTACTCTTTACTCTTAGAGTTGGAAATACTTGTACTAAGGGTGTGCAAAATTTAAGTCAGGGTGTGCAAAAATATTTTTAAAAATAAATTAAAGTATTGAACTAACAAAAAAAAAAATTTATATATAATTTTTTTTTTGAAGTCAGGGGGATTCACTTGAACCCCCTGAATATAGAGTAGCGCCGCCCCTGCAAATGTTAGATAAGGTTAGGGGTATGTCTGGTTGGTACTTTATTGGGTTGGGGGATGATCACTTGTGATCAATGAAAGATCGACACTAGATATCGTGGAGTGGAAGAACTAGAATTGTATGATTTTTGTAGATGTTTATGATCAATTATACGGAATACTGCATTTTCGTAAGTGATAAAGTTATGTTTTATTTTCTTCCTTTTTGGAAAATAAAAACTAGATATGGGAGACAATCATAGATTTACCATATTTAGTTGAGGCTCAGTAACTTGGTTGTCCATAGTTGGAAAAGCCAGTTCTTGATTGGGAGTGCAGGTTCCTGTCTGCCACAGAGCCTTTTCAAGGTTAATGTCAACACTGCACAATCGTTTCACTAGTATAAATTTTAGAATCAGCCAGGAAAATCAGACTCCTCATCACCTTTCAGCCATTTTTTTCTGTAGATGATATAAACTTATAAAGTATGTTTAACCTGGCCATAGCCTTTTCTAGCATTGTTTTCACATTAATTAGGTCTTGGATGACAGAACATGAGCATGTGAACCGCTATTTTAACACGAGGATTACAGAGTACTGCTATTCATTATTTTCTGAAATTTTGCATGTTCTTTCAGATAATTTTGTCAGTTTCATTTGTACTCATGGAATAACTGACCTCAACATGTGAATTTGCTGCAGATTTCAGAAGCATACTCTTGCCTGCTGTCTGGTAATTTTCTTATTGTAAAAAAGACCAAAGGTGTAAGATAGAGTCATGGTTTGCAAACTCCCAAATGGACTAAAGAAGTTATTGGACAAACTTGTCAATCTCAATTTTCAATCTACTAATTTAGCATAATCAACTCAAGATGTTAATAAAATTCATGTTCTAAATTTTCAGAATGATGCAATATCTGAACCATGCCACTTTATGCTGTTTCTGTTTGTCTGTTGAAATGACCTTGATTTGGTTGAGTTGTTTGATATTTTCTGTACTTGTTTTCCAATTTGCTTGTTCTTCTTCTTCTTTTTTTTTTTTTTTTCCCCCTTTGCCTTTTCTCTCGTATATCTCGTTGTACCTGTTTTTGAGTTCCCTTTAACTGTTACTGTAGTTTTAAGTGTTAGCTTAGGCTTGCTCAAGTGATTTATTTGAGGATTCTGAAGAAGATATCTAAGCCAACTGGATAGTTTTGAGGGCATGCAACAGGAGATATGCGATTGGGAAGGAATTCCAGTGTATCAGACAGCTCAAATACATTGTACGACTCACATCTCTTTCCCCCTTTTTGCCTTGCAGACACTATTGAGATAATTACTGTCACTCTATTATGAATGGATCAAAAAAATTATCATGTATGATGAATTGAAAGTTTGAAAGAATTTATGAAAATTTATGGTATTTGTTTCAGCTGTATCAAAACTGGAATTCATGGTGAAATCGTATTTAAAGATTAACTAGTTGATCGGTGGCATGATATTTTTGTTTGTATAAGACTTAGCACCAAACTGAATTTTCCTTTGAGATAATAAGGGTGATAAAACCAGAAGTGGTTTTCAATTTCCACTATAGTTTTGAATTTTTCTGCTTAGGATTAGGATTTCATGTTACTTATAAAGTTATAACTATGTGTAGGGCTTTTTCAAGATTTTTAAACCCTGAATGGTATTTGCCTGTGGGATTGGACACAACAAACTTAGTTCCCCTGGATTACCTGATACACGACTCTGGTGGGTAGAATCGTGTATCCGTGGTTTACTTCCCAAGGGTGGGTCCAAAGGGCCCACCTTGGTGAGTTATATATATATATATATATATATATATATAACTGTGTTCATTTCAATTTCACCTCCCCACCCGAGTTTGGAAGAGAGGTTTGAGGGGGGGGGGGGGGGTGGGGGGGTGTTCTTATTTTCTGAAGCAGTTTATTTATTTAATTATTATCAATCATATACAGGAAGAAGATAAAGTTTCTACAGCTGGCTACTTACCACATGGTTGAAGAGATGGCCCCACTTTGGTCCTGAGGATATCTTGATCCTGGATGGGAGAATGGTATTGCTCAGGATGAAAGGAAAAAGAAGGTTAAATGCAACTATTGCTAAAAAATGGTCAGCGGTGGAATATTTAGATTGAAGCAACGTTTGGTTAGAATGACTGGAGAAGTTACTCATTGTGAAAAGGTTCCGGAGGATGTATGCTTGAGTACGAGGAAAAACCTGGAAGGATGTCATTCTGTTAGGAAGTGAAGGCAGTCTGAATATGAACACGGATATTTAATTTCCACTCTAATGAATATAATGGAATGGAAGAAGCAAGTATAGGTTATAAACAGAAAGGAAAGAAAGTAATGACTTATGACAACTTAAATGGTGGATTCTCCCCTCTCCAGACATTAGGACACGTAGACCTAGGTGGGAACATTTTGTTCCTCAAGATGAAAAGAAGAAAAGGGTTAAATGCAACGATTGTGAAAAAATAATCAGTGGAGGCATAAACAGGTTCAAACAACATCTGGCCAGGATCCCAGGAGAAGTTGCATACTGTGAAAAGGAACCTGTGGATGTGTATCTAAAAATTAAGGAGAACATGAAATGGCACCGTACTGGCAGAAGGCCTCGGAAACCAGTTATTTAGGCAATATCCACTCTGTATATGCATTCAGACAATGAGAAAGAAGAGGAGCACGAGGAAGGATTTTTGCAATGTATAAAACGGAAATGCTGGCTTTGGACTATAAAGTTTTAGACAGTGAAATTAGAAATAATGTAAAGGGGAGGTGTCCTGGTACCAATGGTGCTGAACCTAAAAGATCAAGATTAGATTCTGTATTTTTGAAATCACTGAAGAACCAGACATCCCCACTCTTCAAGCAAGTAAGAACAGAGATGATATGTGAGAAGAAAACTTGCAAGGAAGTGTTACCTGCCATCTGCAAATTCTATTATCATTCAGGAATCCCTTTGAATGCAGCAAACTCCCCTTACTTTCATAAAATGCTAGAGTTGATTGGCCAATATGTACAAGGTCTGAAAGGTTCTTTTAGCCAACTAATATCTGATCGATTCCTTCAAGATGAGATCACTACCATTTAAGGATATGTAACAGAGTTTAAAGCATATTGGGCAGTTACTGGCTGCTCCATCATGGCTGATAGTTGGAAAGATGTGTAGGGTAGGACAATAATAATTTTTTTGGTTTCTTGCCCTCGTGGTTTATATTTTGTTTCTTCCATTGATGTCTCTGATATAATAGAAGATGCTGCAAACCTTTTTAAGCTGTTGGACAAAGTAGTGGAAGAGATGGGTGAGGAAAGTCTCCTTTTAAATGTGAAAAGGTTCCTGCTAAGATCTTTCTGTCTAAGCTCCATCATAGATAATAAGTAAGAAATTTTTATTGAAGAGAAAAGGAAATTTTTATTTTGAAACCATGTGCCGTTTGTTGCATTGATAAAATGCTGAAGATTTTCTTAACATAAAAAGGGTAGGCAAATGCATGGATAAAGCCAAAAAAATTACAAGATTTATCTATAACAGCACATGGTTGTTAAGTTTTATGAAGAAAGAATTCACAAAGGATCAGGAACTTCTCAGTGGTGGAATATCTAAAGAATTCACAAAAAATCTTTAGAACCTACCACTGATGTTCTTCAAAAGATGGAAAGTGATGAAAGCCGGTCAATGTATTTAATATATAATGACATGCATAGAGCTAAGCTTGCAATTAAAGCCATTCATGGTGATGATGCACAAAAATATGAACCTTTCTAGAGTGTGTTAGACAACCACTGGAATTCATTATTCCTGCATCCTCTCTGGTATCGACCTGATTTCATAATGGTATGAGAAGTAATGACTTTTTATGTTCTTTATCATAATTCTCATTATTTCTTATTTTAAGTTCATAATTTTTCTGAGACATATTATCCTGTGGTGGTTCTTGGTCTAAATGAATGTATTGTTCAACAAGAATCAGACAATGGGAAAAGGATTGCTGCCTCCATGCTGGTACTGGTTTCTTATTGTTTTTATCTTATGCCTATTAAATTCTATTTTTATGGCAGAACTAATTTTAAAGCAATTTAGTTGCTTCCTTAGTGCTTGAATGTGAAAATGTTCATTCAGATGCACTAGTTGCCCATATAAAGCAGTGATACTTGTTCCTTTTTTTCATTTAAACTGTTTTGCTTTACTTTTCTTTTAACCAGTTTTCTGATGTTATCCTATCAGATTCCTGATTTTGTTTCCTCCAAAGCTGACTTTGGAATGGACTTGACTATAGGTACAAGAACAGAGCTTGATCCAGGTAATACAGCTGTGACACTATATGTAACTTGATTAGTAAAAAAATTATTAATTACCTTGATTAGGACAACTGTCAGAACCTATACTTCTATTCTACTTCAACATGTATGTTCTTTTTTCCCCCCTCACTGCAGTTGATATGTTGGTGGTTGTTAGTATATCAACAGCTGAATCAGTGACAATAATAGCTCAACTTCTTGTTTTTGGAAGTACTAGGGAGATAGCTCTACTTGTTAATGAGGTATATTTCCCATTTTCTTTCAATTAATTCTTTCTTTTAATCCAATGTTCTACATCGTGGTTTACTTTACAGCTTTCTAATTTGTTTTCTGAATTCATTGTCATTGCATGATTCAATTTTTAGATAATGTGCTTTGTATCTATGGTTGTAGCTCTGTTTTTCATAAACTCTGGTATATAAGTGACCATGAAACTCTTAAGGTTGAATTTAATGATGGAGTCGGTTAAAGTTTGTCCAATCAAAATCTAGAAGTTATTTGGTTGTGGGTTTGCAAACCATGATAGGAAAACTGATCACCTTATTGGAAGGTTAATGAAGTGGATATACCATCATGAGATAATAATAACTGATTTGACATTGATACATTCATGTTTTTTATGATGCCTTCCACAGGTTCAAGAAGACAAGGTTCATCTTCGGGTAATTTCCTTTTAAAAATAATTTTCTATACCTGTCTTTTTCATTTAATTTAGCTTGTCTGGTTAATTCTTGTCTGAGATGTCATTTATCTTGGTCAGTTACAAATACACGAGTAGTGAGAACTGGAGTTCCGAGAGCACAAGGAGGAAGAGGAAATGCCGCTTTGATTCGAGTCCCTTTCCTCTTTATTATTTTGGGAACAGTTGCACTCGGGGGATTAAATGCTACAAGGTGATTAACAGACTCAATTATGAGGATGGTCATTTTCTGTTTAAGAGGAGGTTATTTGAGAAGATTTGAACGGTTATATATGTTCTTTAACTTATGTTTTTGCTTCGCAGGGCTTATAAAAAGGAAAAGGCCGCATATCCTTCTCACAATCCTTTTCTTCCTTGATACCCAGCCCCTTAGTGGAATCATAATACACATTATATTCTTTAAGAAACAAAAAAAAAATACTTTTCTGAATTAATTGTAATTTTCAACTCATCAGTGCAGTTAGCAAAGAATAATTTGTTCCAGATATCAAAGAACATATATGTTGGTACATATTATAAGTGTGGTCTCTGTTTCAGAATGGAATTTATTTCTTAGTCTCCTCCTTTGTAAGCTTCAAAATGCACAAGGACCCAACTTTTTTAAAAAGCTTAAAGTTAGATTTAACTCCGTTTTACTTACTTTCTATAAAAGAAAATAAGGTTGAGAAAGTGAAAGACAAGATAGCATTATTTTCCGTAGTATAGTAATGTAGATAAAACGATGATAGGATGAAAAGAAGAAAAAGAAAATGTTAAAGCTCCTTTTCCATTGTACTGAACTTTTTTGTAAATATTTCGAATTTTGAAGATAATAGTTTGGTCTCTCCATTGAAATTTTTGAATATATACGTCCACCTTTCCTTTTTGCCTTTTTGGTCCATGGCCCTACACAATGAAATGGAACCGAACAAGTAACAAGAATAGACACTATTCACTTTGGTTTCACCTCAAAAGAGAATGTACAATCTCTTGAATTATTATATATATTTTTTTTTTTACACAATAAAGTAATAAACAAAACTTATACAGCGAGGGAGGATTTCAAACCTGAATGTCTACACTAGAAATGTATAAAGGTGTTAGTTGAGCTACAAAATTTTTATTTTTACTCAATAAAGCAGTAAACAAGAATCATACAGCAAGAGAGGGGAAATTTGAACCTGGATGTCTATATTAGAAACATGCAAAGGTGTTAGTTGAACTAAAAAACTTGTATTTTTACACAGTAAAATAATAAATAAGAATCATGTAGCGAGAGAGGGAGGATTCAAATCTAAATGTCTACATTAGAAACATGCAAATGTGTAGGTTGAGCTACAAAACCCTTGACAGAGTCTTGAGAAGGAAGAGTGGCATCAATGGTACGCTAATATTGGAAGAATGGTATCAATAGCCCATAAATATTTTGATTGCAGATTGGTTCGTGTTTCTTGAGAATATGCAAATAGGTGGCTTCTTCACTCGGAAAAGTTTGAGAAAGTGAATAAAGTTCCACTTAAGAAAAGGTTGCCCGAGAAGCATTATCTGATATGTATTATGAGGAAAGGAGCCGAAAGTTCCTCGGGGTTTCGCGAAAGGTGGGGAAGATTGACAATCAACTGAATCAAGTTCTTTCATGCTTCACGTCATGCCATTCGGATTGGATTGGATTCTAGTACAGCTAAACTCTTAGAAGCAGTTTCCTTAACGTGGTATTTGGATCAAAAGGAAAAAAGAAACGTAAATAGAGCTCCAACTTTTTATCCTTTCAGCTAGATATAGAGAACTCCCACTAGGCAACCAAAAAGGAAAAGGAACATAAACTACGGTCAGCATTATTTTTTACCGACCTCAGCCTAATAAAAAAAGATAAAGCAATGCTTAAGTCTTAAGAGATGAATTAGATCGATAATCTCGAGGGATAGTTTAACGGTACTTAAGGTATCATGAGATTCATGCGATCTTGTGCTCAAAACTCTAGCTACCATCTTAAGGCCACCTTTCAAAAGTTCCTCTGCATAATAATTACTTAGTGTTCAAGATTTTGTAGTTCCCAAGATCTCATGACATTAATGTGATTTTGAGTTCAAAGCTCCTAGTCAATTTCTTAGAGTCGCCTTCAAGGAATTCATCTATGTAATTTTTTGGTGTGTGAAATGAAAGTACTACATAGTACATACACTAAAGAGAATAGTTAGGTGATTGAAGAGTTTTGGGCACTCATGTTAAATTTTTTTTATCTAGTAGTAATTACATTTTAGATCCTATAGTTTAAGGAATGTAACAAATTAAGCCCTATAGTTTAAAAAGTAATAAATTAAACCCTAACAAATTGAGCCTTGTAGCTTCAAAAGTAATGAATCAGATCCAGAAATTTCAAAACAATTAGATTGATGGTTTTTTTTTTGAGAAAAAGATTGATGGATTCATACCTTGTTAGTTGTTACTAACATTATCATTATTGGGTAAGCAATGTTAAACCTGTAGATAAATGTTGTCTTGGATCCACATTATTGTACTTTAAATGTCTCAAAATAACACTTATTTAATTGAAAATTCAATACATATAATATTGATAGATTTTCTAATTTATCCTTTACTTTATTAAAAATTGAACATTTTGTAGATTCTAGTTAGCTTAATTGGTAAAATTTCTTGTTCTCGAATAACGAAAGTTGTACATTTTTATTTAAAAGACAACTTATTAAATATTCCCTTAAAAAGTTAGATTTAACGAGATGAAAAATATGAGATGGAAGGAGAAACACTCGAAAATGATAAACTGAGAAAAAGATCTATGACCAAAATGAATTTCAACATGAACCTGAGACAGCACATACCAACATAAATTTCCAATCATTTTAATTAATAAATAACCTGCTGGGAGAGGAGAAAGTATTTTATGTATCTATGTTTACTCTAGTGTGTGGATCTCTGCATGTACAAGACATATATAATTGATATTCATTATTCAGAAACAAAGGGAGTACGACATGAAGGAGAAAGGAAAGAAACAAAGGGAGTAGGACATGAAGGAGAAAGTAAAATGAACAACAGTTTATCTAAAATTCTAAATGCAACAAAAGTCTAAGATTTTCATAGCGGTGATTTCACAATTTAGGTAAATACGTATTTAGTTACATTTAGACTTCTTCGGATATGCATAGCTCATAGACTAATAGACTCTTCATTCTAAATGCAGCAAGAATAGTCGTTGATAAGATTTTATCTAAAATTCTAAATGCAGCAAAAGTCTAAGATTTTCATAGCGGTGATTACACAATTTAGGTAAATACGTATTTAGTTCAAGGAAGTCAATACTGTACCAGAGGCTGTACCGATTTGGCCACCGGTACGATATATTTCAAATACCAGTCAAAACCGGTGTACCGTTTCAGGTTTACCACTATTTTATATATTTAATACACACACACTAATATTAAGTGACTCTACCAATATTCAATATTATGTGACTCCACCAACATATATATTTTAAATAATTCTGGAGCATATATTAAGTGACTTCACTAATATTCAATATTATGCATTAAGTGACTCCACCAACATAGATTCTAATTGCAACATGGAAAGAGAAATTTCAAACACTCGGGCAGCAAACTTATATTTTGATTAAAACAAAGGTAGCAAACTTATATAAATGAATGTGTGAATGAAGTAATAGTAAGTGAATGAAGTAATGTGCCCTTAAAAAACTGCCACAATTACAAAAAAAAAAAAAAAAAAATTTCATGTTTCAGCCCGGTACGGCCGGTATGCGGCCGAAACAACCGGAATTCATCGGTACAGCCGATATTTTTTCCAGTACGAAATAGGAGTGTACTTGTACCGGTGTACTAGCCGGTACAATATCGGTAACATTGATCTAGTTACATTTAGACTTCCCCAAATATGCATAGCTCATAGACTAATAAACTCTTCATTCTAAATGCAGCAAAAACAGCCGCTGATAAGGTATTCCATTTGTAGTAAAAAGAAATTAGATGAGGGTTTTTTTTCTTTTTTTCTTACGCGTGAGTACAGACTAGTCCCACCACCCTTCTTTTTAATCATCTACCACCCTTTTATTAATCACCTCAATCATCTACCACCATTCTTATTAATCACCCTTCTTATTTTTTTCATTTAGGGATAAAAAATAAACTTTTGATAAGGTATAAAAACCAAAATAGTATTTCACCCTAATTGATATTCATTGTTCAGAAACAAAGGGAGTAGGACATGCAGGAGAAAGTAAAATGAACTACAGTTTATCTAAAATTCTTCTTAATAATAAGTAGCTCAGAAAAGTGCAGGACCAAGCCTCTGAATTTGTAGGAATAGTCACACTTAAGTTCGGTGAAAGGTCGGTGTGGTCAAGGCTGGTATATCGTGTGTTTGGCCTAAAGTTGGGAAAATGGTTACAGTTATTACACTATTAACTTTTGAATCGAACAGAATGAACGATCATTATTTTATAGAAAGAAAGAATGATTGTATATTATACATAGTTATTTTCTCGCCTCTCTTCTCGATTTTAATAATTAAAAATTTTGGAGCTGCGTGTAAAAAACGACAAATCTACAAGCATGTAGTATGTTTTTAAATTTGGTTGATACAAAATGCAGTCCAGCCAGCCAAGACCAAACAAATCTTTAATTATCAAAATTTGACCATATACACCAATTAGCTGCTTCGCATGCACAAATTCTCGTTTACTTCAAGGCACACAGACAGACGTATGAAACACGTGCGTGCACCGACTGAGAAAGAGCCTAGCATACTTAAATTTGAGTGTCTATTTAAATTTAAAAAATAATAAGAGATGAAAAGAAAAATATGGTGCGTCTTTTTCAATTTCAAAAAATATAAGAGTTAAGGAGATTATAAACTACGGGTTTAGTCAGATTTAGTAGAGTTTAAATTGTAAGCTTTTGTTTTACAAATTTATCCCCCTTAATTTAAAATTTTGTGAGTGAGCAAGGTCAGGATATTAATAGAAAACGAGTCCTTTTTTTTTTTCATAATAAGCTTATTATTTATTTGTTAAAAATTATCATCAAGATAAAATTTAAAAAAAAATTATTGGAATTAAATGTTTATTAAAAGTTTATTTATATTTATTTACTCGCTAAAAGTAGAAAATAAATCAAAATACTATTAAAAAACTTCTCCCATAAAAAAATCAATTAAAAATAGTTTAGCTACAAACTAGTTTAAAGTTATTTCTTCAACCCACTACTTGACCATTTATAAAATCATAAGCAAGGATTTGCTGCAAACTAACACATCACTATTTTGCAAGATTTGCTACAACTTAGTTTGCGGCAAACCCTTGCCCTAAAACTATTCATGTGAACGTCATCTTGCTCCACATAGATGGCCTCTTCAATTCTCACATAATTAATTGGTGAAAGATAACTCCAAGTTGATTTGGAGCTAAACCAATATAATTATATCTAAAATAAATATTAGCTTCAAAAGCTTGTACATCAACAAATAAAGTGTATTAAATTCTCCATTAAATAATGTTTTATATAATTCTAAAGAAAAAAAGTCAAAACATACGTAAATATCAGGAAATGCACACATCCTCGTTGAACTTGTCTTTGAAAATCAATAAAATATTCAAAATTATATTTTTGCATCTGAAAATCAATAAAATATTCAAAACTATATTTTCCTTTCAAAGAATATGTATTACAACTCATAATTGAATATTTATTAATATTTATTATTTTTTAACTTGTGTCTTTAAGAAAAAACTTATTCCAAACTTATAATTTAATTAACTTTTTTTATTTTTTATTTTTCCAAAAACCAATGCCAAATTTTTATAAGAGGACATTTTAAAAGTTAAGTTAAATTACAAATTGCACCCTCCTAAAAACAGAATTATATTGTCATACACTGGTTTGAATTCGGGACAAAATTAGAGTGAACTACGTAATTTAACCTAAAACTTAAGTACACACTGGTTTAGGGTATGTGTAAATACATGAACAATTCTGCAAAACTTATTTGGGTTGAGCAGATTACTTAGAATCCACCAGGTTTGATTGGGTTTTAAGCAAATCAAATGTCCTCAAACAATTCATTTGAAAACCCATACCGGTCTAGGCTCATATCAACGATTCTCATTTTGCTCTTAACACAGAAGAGAACCAAAAAATATTATACTGGCTCTTCACAAAGATATATGGGTTTCAAGTTTCAACATCATATTTGAGAAAGAAATCCCCACATATTTCACTCAAGCAAACCTGTTCTCCCAAATTTGAGCTGAAACAATCCATTAAAAATGAAACTGAAGAGAAAATAAACAGCAATAAAATCATATTTGAAGCATACCCAAATACTTTCAGTACTGTTATTAAGCCAACTTATTACCACATATTGGGTATAAGACAACATTAAAAGGAACTGAAATGCAAAAAAACAACATTTCCAAATTGCTACTACCAGTGTTCTTCCCAGAACTGTATTGTTTTCTACCAGCAGGATGGTTGATACAAACAGTGTCTAAGTAGAAGACAGAGAGCTCCAGCTGTACCACCCCAAATCAAAGCAAATCTACATGATCCAGAAATCGAAAACATACATTCACATACTCTCGTATGCTAGACAATGCTCCGTCTCATACTTCCAAAACCAATACAAAAAGTCTCCAGCCATAAAGAAACTCTGAAAAGAGCATACCTTATAAGATTCTTTGATGCCTATGGAGTCGCTTTCTTTTTCTCAATAACTTTCTTCCAGTCTATTAACTGAACCACTAAACTCCACATTTGTTGTAGTTGCCATCTCAAAACCTTCAACAGAACAGAATACAGACATAGGACACATCTTCAATAGAACTTATCTCCGGGGGCCCTATATCACAAGTCAGCATAACCTGATCATGCCGGCCATGCTACAAATGATTATACATCAATGGCTATGAAACTCGTTCAAGACTCCATGTTTTTAGAAAGAAAGCTTACCACTCTTCCAATAGTGCCTCTCCTAAAATACCCTATCATTTAAAAACAAGGCCTAGGAAGGAGTAGTAGCTCTAATTAAGCAATATCTGGCAAGAACCAAATGTCTAATAGATGGCTTGTTCGGACAAAAGCCTCATTGTTCAGGTCCAAACAACCTTTGAAAAGATACGAATATGGTGCAGAGAGCAGCTTCAAGCAGCCATACTGTGGGGGAATTATAATAGACTAATAGGGCTAGCTTAATAAAAGCAGGCTCTCTCTCTGTAGAAGCCAGCTAGTTTCCAGCCAAACAAGGGAAAAAAAAAATCAAATAACCTAACCTGCTTAATCCACAATCTAGAATTTCCACCTACCATAGTTTTTTAGATATTATATTTCATATCAAAAGTGACCCATGTTCCTCCAGTCCACAAATCCAATTAAATGACGATAAACTTGCACCTGTAACCATCTTAAGGCCACTTTTTTTTGGTACCAAAACTGAACTTGATAAAGTCAAGCACCAGTTTCAATCCCTATATCAGTTTTAGTCTCTGCAAGAGTAATGGAAATCGGCTGCCATCCTGAGTGATGAGGAATAATCCATTTTCTAGCGACGACCATATTCAAGATCTGAAATATTTCGCCCAAAGAAAGCCCTTCTAAACATGCTTTCCTTAGTATCAAAGCTGCTTCATATCTGCAGTGCAAAGAAAAGACAGTAATTGATCAAGTAGTAAGAATTTGCTAAACCAGGAAGACAAAGTTTTGAAAAAATCTTAAACCATTCTACCTGCTTTGAGAAGCCATCATTGCTGATCGTCCAGCTGAGGTAGTGAGAAACTTCTGTATGCTATCCCATGCTTTCGGGTACTGATTAGGATTACCACCTATAGGGTTCACACACTTCCATAATTTCTCATTTTTACCAACATAGAACTGCAATGCACCTACATTCTGTACGACTACCATATTTTGCTCAATTGCACTATCCAATGCCTTTCTTACATCAGTATTTCTGTGTTTCGGATCTCCATAACGAATGCAATCAGTAATGTTTGCTTCAGTAGGCGTAATTTTTTCGTTTTTCAGGGTGTTTAAGGCAAGTAGGATGACACCAATAAGCCCTTGCACAATCTCAGAAGGTGGTGCACGACCTTGTGATCCCCAGCCACCATTACTAGAAACAGGTGGTGGCGGATATTCAGAACCACGCGAAGGATGCCTGTTGTTCACATTATCATGATGAAATCCTTGGCCACCATGCAAGTTATGGCCTTTTTGTGGCCCGTTTGCGCGAGCTGGAGGATATGGAGATTCTGTAGAGCTTGGCCGATACTCATTAGGAGGGTTTTGAGCATAATTGGGAAAATCAGAGATATTTAACCGACCCATATCAGGTGGAGGAGGGTAATATCTAGTGCCATCAGGTCTTTGAGGAATTGGCTGAAAACCTTGACCACGAGCATTCAGATGATGCACATTCTCGGGTCCAGGTCCAAACGAATTTTGCATTTGTGGGGGGTTGTTGGGCCTCAAAGGATTAGGATATTGATTTTGCGGGTTTCCTACGAAATTACTAGCATTACTCCCAGCTGAATTATCAACACTGCCGTGAAACAAATTGGGGGAAGACCGACTAGCAGGAGGCTCCATGCTACCAAAGAATTCATGTGGGGCTTTCTTAAACTGCTTTTTTTGCATATGTTCCGGTTGGTAAGGGTAGTCATTGTTGTTTTTACTCTCTTGAAACGAAGCCGGCACACTTGAGGCTCGCGATACATTTGGCTGATTCTGATTTACATTTTTTCGAATATTTTTCCCTTTAAACTTCTCCCCCCTCCCTCCTCCCCCTCCTCCTCCTCCTCCTCCTCCTCCACCACTCCCACTACTACCTCCACTAGAAGGCCTATGATTATCTGAATTGAATTGCATCTGTTGGCTGCTATATTGGCTAAATTGACTAGGTTCCGATACAGAATAGTGCATAGGCATAGGCATAGGCATAGGCATAGACATAGGCACAGACGTAGGCATAGGCATAGGCATATCAAAATTCGAACTATGGAAATTAAAACCATTAGCAAACTGGGACGATTCGCCACTGGAAAGCGGGGGGCCACCAGCAGAAAGACTAGTCCAAAGCCACACACTTTTGGCCGCAGCAATGAGTGGCGCAGACGCCTTCTGCGGCTGCGCTAAAAGAATATTATATCTCCTCATCCGAAGCTGATGGAGAGCATTAGAAAAATCCCTATCTCCTGATATTAACAAATAATTCGCCGGAGCAGGATTGTCCACTGCCCAAAACAACATATCCACTAATATCTTCTTGTCACTCGCATCTTTCACCCCTATATATATATAGATTACATATTTACAATTAACACTAGATCTAATCTGAGATCTACAAGTAACAGTCTATTTAAACAAAAAAAAAAAAAAATTATGAGAGAGTTGAAAAGGGTTACCGGCGGGGACGTGGTTAAGGGAGATGCCGGTGGAGGAGAGAGCTTGTTGGACGGCGGAGTTGATGCGGTTGGTGTCGCCGTAAGCGGAGATAGAGACGGGGCCGCAGTAGTTCATTTTGACGAGGGCGGAACTGATGTTCTGAGCGATTTTGTGTGGGTCACTCCCTTTCGGCACTTGACAGTTCTCTATGTCCCACCACACCGACGTTTTCGCCGATACGTACTGCGCTTCCGCTAATCCTCCTCCTACTGTTGCTGTACTAGACGTCGTCGTTGCGTTCGCGCTATCTCCTCCTACCATCTTTAAATCTTTCTCTCTCTTTTTTGATTTTTTTTTTTTTTTAAATTAGTCTCTCTCTCTCTCTCTCTCTCCCTCCCTCTCCTCTCTAATTCACCTTCCTCTTCTTCTTTCTCAAATCTCTTGCATCATCGTCGTCGTGTATTTGATTTCTCTTCTTTCCCCTTTCTCTTCTTTCTTCTTCTGATTCTTTCTTTCTTTCTTTTCCTTCTCTTTTTCCTCTCTCTCTGTGTGGAACTGCCACTATATTAGACGGGAATCGAGGTTTGTTTTTACTATTTTGTCCCTCGGCATCATTGTGATTTCCGCGCACGGCGTACTCTGTACTCAACACTACCGTATTTATAACCACAACACACTGTTTTGATCGCTAGTGGGAAATACACACGGAACAAAGCTTTAGGGGGTGTTTGGTGAAGTAGTTTGAAAATTGTTGTTTATTGTTTTTTGAAATACGTGTGGGTGAAAAAGTGTGTTGAAATACGTAAAATGCTGTTTAAAAACTGAAAATTGCTGTTTAAAAACACAAACCAAACAGGGTTTTAACCTTTTAAAAAAATAATACCAATTTGGAAATTTTTACATCATTTAATAAGCGATTATTACATTAGTATTATACTTAAAATTTAATATATTTTACTACACCAAATAACATATTAATAAATTCTCAATTTGATTGGATTTATACTGATTGGGTGTGGTTGTAACTTGTGTTTATTCTTAAATATGTGATAAAATTATATAACATGTTAAAATTGAATAAATAAAGTATGAGTTTTACACCACCTCCTTACAAAATTTAATCTTATATATGTCCAATTAGGGTTTAACTTATCTCTAGTACTTTTTTAAGTAGACATGTCTTTTTGTTTTAAATATACAATGGTAAGTAGTAGTGAATTTTAATTTCTAATTTTTATTTAGTTAATAGGTGATATAGTAGTCTCTCATTAAAATAAAAAAATATTTAAAAAAAATATTAGAAGTAAGTCAAACTCCTCTTCTAATTATGGTACTTATTTTTTTTATAAATTAATATTTTCATACATAAACACAAAATAAAGAACCTATTAATAACAATTATATATGGTACGGTATATTTTGTCATTAAATAAAATATAATGTGTCTTATATATAATAGAATATAAATTGCTTTTCTTTATAAACAAAGCATAATGAGTTTCGTTATCAAAAAAAAAAAAAAAAAAAAAAAACCACAATGAGTTTGAGTGATTGCATATTTTGAAAATTGAAAATTCTAACTTGGGGTGCGGGCAAAGAGAGAGACCTTGTTGAACGGCCGGACCTTCGAAAAGACCATGAATCGGTGAACTGCCTTAGTCAATTATTATTTATTATTATTATTATTATAGGAGCTAGAATAATAATTAATTATTATTATTATATTCATTACGAGTATTTATATTTATGGTGGTTGTGATTATTATATATATTAATGTAAACTCAATATACAAAAGGAGGAAAACGAATAGACATTGACTGAAGGAAAGAATAAAACTTCACTACTTTTTTCAATATTTTTTATATATAAAATTTAATAATTACAACAATGGTAAAGAAATAACTAAAATCCTGATTCTATATATAAATAAATAAATAAGAGAACAAAAATAAAATTGGCATCATCTTTGGGGCAATGGCCACTTTATGTAGAGTGTAAGAGGGACAAATATTGAACTTGAGTTTAAATTTTCAAGATGGAGTTTTACACACTTTACACTTAGATTAGTTTAGTAGTGTATTACAGGATTATTGAATAGAAAATATTGACAGTCATTTTAGTTCAACATGAAAAGGAAGACTTCAGACTTTCGGATGAAAAATTTGATGCCGGGTGAAAACCACTAACAAAAGAGGTGGCTAAGGGGCAATGAAAAAGACAATTGCAATTAATGGTCTTTGTAATGTTGTGCACTAGTCTATTACAGTGGACGAGGATATTTCGGTAATTTCGCGTCCTGGCCCCACTAGATCTGCCGTCAATCACTACCACCTTACATTATATTTTACTACTAATTTATAAATTTTGGAACTTAGCACTATCTTTCTTTTTTCTTTTTTCTTTTTTTGAGATAACTTTTTTTTTTTAACCACTTTAAACTTTAAAGACCATTCACGTTCAGTTTATAAACTTCAGTCAAATTTTAAATTAACTACAACTTTATTATGTAAGTTATCTTCTTTTCAAATACAGCATACATCTATCTTTTCAAATTTTTTTTATACATCAATTACAAAAATTACAATATTTATCATAAATTTTTTAGAGTTTAGAAAGAGGACTCTGGAAATGATTGAATAAAAAGAAAGAGAATAAAATTTTACAAACGCCACAATGTTGAACTTTTTTTTAATGATTTTTGGCTCCAGTGCTCTTCAATTTTGTTAAAGCTTGTCACCTTCTTCTAATTGAAAAATTATTTTATGAGGCATCTCTCTTTTACAACGTGTGGATCCTATACATGTGAATCTCACATGTTAGTTATAAAAGAAAAAATTCATGAGACCGTCTCATAAGATACATTCTTCTTCTAATTATAATTTGATTGAGTTATTTGAATAATTTCATCAGTTTCTAAATTCTATTCATCAGTTTTGAAAATTAGTGGATTAAATTTGTCATATCATCGACAATTTGAATAATATCAAAGTGGTGATAATTTGTTTAAATGTCAGGGATAAGATAAACTCTAATCCACTCATTTTAAAATAGATAGATAGGATTTTAGCAACTCCATAGTAGAGTTATACAAATAAGAGCTATCCTAAAAACTTTGGAGGAATTTTTTATTTTTAGACTCTATAATGAATTTATTAGGAGTTATCGTTTTTTCTTTTTTTTTTTTTTTTTTTTTGAGAAGATACTCTTTTAGGAATTATTAGGAGTTATCCTAATAATGAATTTATTAGGAGTTATTAGGAATTGTTGGACATTCCTATTACTATTCAATTATAGGAGTAATTAGTAAAGTGGCATCCCATATGCAGTACTCTTTGTCTGTAGTTTGACCCTCACCTACTGCTCTACTATTTACTTATCTCAAAGGAAGAGGAAAAATTTGATCCGAAAACTGAAAGATCCAAATGGCCGAGTGGTGGACACCAATGAGGACATAGTTGAATGTCTAGTACACTACTACCAAGACCTTCTTCCGTCAAACAATCAGCAATTATGTTCCACGGCTACAAACTCCATTCAGAAAGTAATTATCGAGGAAATGAATTTCATGCTCTCATATGACTTCACGTTTTTGGAGGTTAAGCAAGCCATCAACCAAATGGCCCCTCTAAAGGCGCCCAGACCTGATAGTATGCCCCCTCTCTTTTATCAACATTATTGGAACTTAATTGGACATGATATCTCTAACTCTGTGTTACATTATCTTAATTCTGCTACTTTACCTGATCAACTCAATCACACATTTATAACTCTCATTCCAAAAAAGAAAAATCCTGAATTTGCCTCTGAATTTAGACTGATCAGTTTGTGCAATGTATTGTATAAAATTTCCTCAAAAGTGCTAGCAAATAGGCTTAAGAAAATTTTGCCAAATATTATTACTGAGAATCAAAGTGCTTTCATAAAAAGTCGTCTTATTTCTGACAATATTTTGATAGCTTTTGAATCTCTACATAGTATGCAGAAGCACACAGGGAAGGATGATTATATGGCCATCAAGCTTGACATGAGCAAAGCATATGACAGAGTAAAATGGGATTATCTGTCTTCAGTTATGGAAAAAATGGGCTTCAACTATCATTGGATCCGCCTTATGATGCTATGTGTCAAAACTGTGACATATTCCATATTGGTTAATGGGAAACCCAAACGCATGATCACTCCAACAAGAGGCATTAGACAAGGAGACCCACTCTCACCGTTTCTATTCTTACTTTGCACTGAGGGTCTTAATGGGCTGATTAACCAAGCCTCTCAACAGGGCCACATCAAGGGCTATGCTCTTTGTAGAAATGGTCTACGACTAACTCACCTTTTGTTTACAAATGATAGCTTGCTATTTTGCAGGGCCACCATTGAGAAGTGCCAAAGAGTTCTGGACATATTGGAAATTTATGGGAGATGTTCAGGCCAGCAGATTAACCGAAGCAAGACAACAATCTTCTTGAGTAAATCTACTAGTGATGACATCAGAAATCAAATAAAGTTGGCACTGCGGGTTCCATAAATTGTTCAGTATGAGAGATACTTGGGTTTACCATCACTGGTGGGCAGAAACAAAAAAGCAAGCTTCAACTATATAAAGGAGCGAGCTTGGAAAAAATTATAGGGATGGAAGGAGAAACTCCTCTCGCAGGCTGGAAGGGAAATATTAATCAAAGTAGTTGTCCAAGCTATTCCTGTCTACACTATGAGCTGTTTCGAACTTCCTTTGGGCCTCTGCTCAGAAAATTAGAGTCTGATACGAAGATTTTGGTGGGGTCAGAAAGGTGAAAGGAGGAAAGTTCACTGGGTGAAATGGGAAACACTTTGCCTCCCAAAAAAGGAAGGAGGCATGGGCTTCAAGGATCTAGCCAACTTCAACGATGCTTTCTTGGCTAAGCAAGCTTGGAGATTACTTCATAATAAGGACTCCCTCTTCTATAAAGTCTTTAAAATGAAGTTTTTTTTCCAAATTGTAGTATTTGGGAGGCTTAAGAATCTAGCACCGCTTCACACGCTTGGAATAGCATCTTAAAGGGAAGAGATGTTCTACTCAAGGGTGCAAGATGGAGAATTGGTTGTGGAGAGGCTGTCAGCATATGGAACAATGCATGGTTACCATCTTTGGAGCATCCACGAGTCTTATCTGATATCGTTCCAGGCTTTGAAGATGGGAGAGTTTCTGACCTCATCAATCCACTCACAAGAACATGAGACTTAAAATTTAGTGCATGGATTATTGTCACTGGAGGAAGCTGCTTTGGTTCTCAGCACCCCTTTGAGTCGCACTCCTGTGGAGGACAAGATTATTTAGCCCTTCACCCCTTCAGGTAAGTATTCTGTAAACTCGAGTTCAAAATTTCTAACTAAGCTCAATTCTGTGCAGGTTCCTACAGCCAACCAACAGTGGCAAAGTGGCATTTGGAATCAGATTTGGGGGCTTAATGTCCCTAATAAAGTGCAGCATTTCATGTGGAGAGTGTGCAAGGAAGCTGTACCAGCAAAGCATAACTTAGTGAGGAGGAAGATTTTAATGGAAGACAAATGTGAGCAGTGTGGTGTGGAGTCTGAAACGATAATTCATGCAGTATGGGACTGTGCCATACTTGATGAAACATGGGAGGCCGTTCCAGGTTTTGAAGATCGGAGACAACATGCAATCTCAAACACTAGAGACCTGATTAGTGTGTTTCATGAGAAAAGGAAAAATCTGGAACTAATGGCCATGGTGATATGGACGATTTGGTACCGACGCAACCAGCTCCAAGTCAGTCCAAATGATTTTCCCAGATCACAAGTCCTCCAACAAGCTACTCAGTCTTTGATTACCTTCCAAAAAAGCCAACAATTCCTTAATCAGCCCTTAGCAACGCCGCGACCTCAGCCCCGTGCACAGTGGAGTTCGCCTCCACCGAATTGTCTTAAACTGAATTTCGACGGAGCCATTTTTCCAGAGTTGGGTAAGGCTGGATTGGGAGTAGTCGTTCACGATAGTCAAGGAAATGTGATTGCCTCGCTGTCAAAACAAGCCCCTCTACCATTCTCAACGGATATCGTGGAAGCCATGGCAGCAGCAAGAGTGTTAGTCTTTAAACAAGAACTGGGTATAGCAGAATTTGTACTTGAAGGAGATTCGGAAGTAGTGATTAACTCCCTCCGAAGCAAAGAAGCCTCGTTCTCTTCGTTTGGCCACCTTCTAGAGTCAGCAAAATCCATGATTGGTTCAAGCACTTGCATTAAGTTCTCCCATGTACGTAGAAGTGGTAATAAAATAGCTCATAACCTACCTAGACATGCAAGAAATATCAGAGGTTTGTCAGTGTGGGTGAAAGATGTTCCACAACACTTAGTTGATGTACTCTTTGCCGAACCTGGCTGATTTTATAATAGTAGTAATATTCATTCTCAAAAAAATAAAAAAAAATAAAAAAAAACTTTGCACAACTTTGCTACATGACAAGTTGTAAGTGGTAGAAATAAAATAGTGGCAACTCATGAGTGGTGAAATCGTAAATCCTTTATTTTATTTCCACCACTTACAACTTGCCATATAGCAAAATTGTGACAAAGTTTGTGGTACTAGACTTTCTCTCTCAAAAATAAAATACCCACTGCTCTACTATTTACTTATCTTAAAAATATAGTATTATAATCAGTAAAATAATAATAAGAGTTTTTTTTTTAATTTAGCTTACATTCAGTACTTTTTTAACTAGAATTTCCTTTTGTTTTAATCAAAAATTAACACTTGCTATTGTATATTTAAAACAAAAGTAGCGTAAGCCAAACCCACTTTTTTTTAAGCCCACAAACTTTTTTTTTTTTTGACACAAATGCCCACTAACTAAAGTAGTCTCAAATTTATTTAATTTTGGTTTGCAAAGCAAGTAGTCCCACTCGACAAATGCAGAAGAAAAGATAAAATAAAGTAGATCAAATGAACTTTTTTCTTTTTTCTTTGAGAGAGTTTAGGAGTCATGCTTTTGGTACCACGAACACCTTTGGACAGAAACTGCTCTATTTTCCGTGCTCCATAAAGTAATATCCTTGCATCATCCATTGTATTAGGCAGATGGCCCATTTTAAATCAGAGTCCACCAGCTCTTGCCCATTGGAACATTTGTCGTGATATATTTTTCAACCAACACTTCTTTTTTAGTAAAATTCCAAAAGATATAATCATAATAATATGAAAGATTTTGAAGAATAATCTATCATCTGCCCAATAAAGTTTCCTTCAAACCGGTTTGAAGGAATCTCCTTCCAACCCTTTAAGTGGTGAAGAATAAAATTATTTACGCATACTACTAAAAAAAATCGCATGACTCATTAAATTAAATAAGTCATAGTGACTGAAAAGTTGCCCCGTAGTGATTTAGAGGTAAACTTTTTCCTCATAGATTTAACAACATTCAAAGTTATAAGGACAATATGGCCCCGAGTATTGTTCAACATTTATTATACTTCCAGTGTATTCTATAATTTTCTGCTAAGGAATGATACTTTCGATGAAAATTTTAGATGAAACTAAACCTGACTGCTTGCTCAAAGTCTTAACGGTGAGTCAATTTATAGTCATACTCATATATATAAAGATGCCCCGTGGAAAGAAATATATATATTTCCACAATAAGAAAAGAAGGATTTATACATTGACCGGCTACTTTTGCAATTCATCCTCAGATTCTAAGCTGTATTACTACAAAGCTGGCTTCTCACAAGATAAGAGATGAGACATACCCGAGGAAGAAATTAAACCAGCTACTTCATCCACGTTTGAATCAGGAACAAAATTATTCATACATTCCTTCCGCCACTAATGTTGTGTACATTGTCATTGGGGTCATACAGATCAGATGCCTTCTCCGTCTTCAACTCCTGCAATGTTTGAAAATAAAAAGATAAGAATGTAATCGCGGAAAGCAGTTCCATGGACCAATGTTGTATAAGATCCACAGGTTCCTATCAAGATGCAAAACACAAAATTGCGCTTGGTCAGTTCGTCCAATCATAGCATCACCGGTCAAAGCTGTTGGGGAAATATTTTTCACAAATTAGTGTCTGTTTGGCATTGGATTTTAAACCAGTTTTTTTTGCTTTTAGTTTTTATGAACAACTTTTTAAAATCTCACTTTCTTCTTACTTTTTTTTCAATTTTTCAAAATACAAGTATACTTTAGCACACTTTCAGCAAAAAGCTAAATAAGTTGTGCCAATAAGTCATACACTAAAAAGAGCATATATACCAATCAAACTACAAGGCTACAATACAATAAGACTAGCAGAAAAGGTTAACCATTACCATTCTTTCTGGGAGATTTTCGATACGAGCATCCCTGACCTTCAAGTAGTTATACATGACAACACCACAGAGAGCTGCAGAAAGAGAGAATTACTTCTATTGTAAACATAAATATCAACAAGAAAAAAGTTTTAAGTCAAAACAAATGACATGCCAAAAACGTACCTATTGCATAACCAATTATGTTGAGCCCAGTGATCACAGACTCAGGAAATAGAACAGTTGAAAGGGCAATGAGAATCCAGTCTTTCAAAACTCCAGCAACACGGATAGTTACAGCTCCAGTTCTACCAATTACTAAGAAAATTGAGAAGTTCAAAGCTAGAGCACAAAGTGAATTTGAGAAGAATATCCAGAAATTGAACTGAATCTGGGAAACTTCCATTACAGGCTTCTCTAGAAAATACCAAGGAATAAACAAGAAGACAAAGCTGCACATGACAATGGATGGAGGAATGAGCAATTCAGTAGAACAGCATAAAACTATAATTTTACCCACAGACTGCATATCAAATGATTTATCTGGAATCAAATACAGAGTCATTTTTATTTTGCTTTTCCCACACTCCCCAAAATGTTCTTTCCAGAATGTTGTTGCTGAAATGGGCTTTCCTCAAGAGTCACATTAAAATTTGGCACCCCAAGGAACAATGCATGAGAAGAGCACAATTTAAGGCAATATTGGAAGGAAATAGCTGACTCCCATCATTCTCAATATCATAGTAAAGTCATAGATGATATGAAGAAGAGATCAAAACCATGCAAGATAAAATACCATATATAAATGATCAAAAAGATCAGAGGCACCAGATAATATTTCAATGACACAGTGGATACATCTCCACATGTGGCTGTGTCCAGTTCGCTCCTGAACTAACACAAGCCGGATCCACAATTCAGTATAATAATTGATTATAGATCTAAAAATATACTGAAGCAAATGAGTGATTTAAGCTAAAAAAAAGAAAAATGGGCCAAAGGAAGGCCAAGAATGACATGAAAGTAGTGAGGAAGGGCATTCTTGTCAAAGATGTAATAAAGACCAAAGAGGATTCATGAATCCTCAATTAGTTTTTTTTTTTTTCTTTGGGTGGGAGGGGTGGGGGAGGGGGGGGGGGGGGGGGTTTGGTTTAAGGCATAACAAGATCAAGTTATTTAAAGATCTGAACTATCAAAAAAGAACCATTCATGCTTGAATCAACAATTCAAACCCACAAATGGGACTATCATTCAAAGGTTCCAAATATGTGAGAATGATATACCTGCATGGAGCTATGTAATATAAGCTGGTGATAGGATTTAAGGTTAAGCCCTTCTTCTGAAGAAGAACTTGTGTTAAGACCAGCCTGAGAGCTTCACCAAACATTCCCATGACCTGATAACCCGTACCCAGAAGATTAAAGTGAATTTCCCCATATGAGGAAATGACAACTCCAACACTGACGAGCACCATGTTCAAGAACACATCACACCTTAATTTGTCAGTGCCACAAACAACTGCTGTGAGGAATGTCGCCACTGGCACTGTAAAATCCAGATTTTAAGATGTATTCACTACTTAGCCGTTTAGTAGTTTCCCAAGGCATAACAATGATATACAAATACAGAGTCTTAACATACTCAGGGATTTAAGCATCTGGATGAAGGCCACAGAAATGTACAGATAAGCAGTATTGCCAAACCTGCCAACAAAGAAAATGCATTAGAGATTTTTTAATATACAATTTAACATGTGAGAACCAACATGAAATCCATGCAATTCAGGATATGGAAATAACAAGTAACAGATTGAGCGCATTATTAATTTTGATAAATCTACATTATGATGCAAAAGCAAGTATTCAAGTCATGAACACATTATCTCATAAAAAATTACTAATGATCTAAATCAATTGTCTAACATACATTTTGAAGCATTTGATAATTAAAATTTTTAGCCCAAGAAACTCTACGTGAAATTCAGATTTCGATAATGGCAAAGAAAGAAAATACACTACCCATAACCAATCAATTGTCTCAACCAATCCTTTCTGCATAATGATGGAAATACTCACAAGGCACAAAAAATGACTCTCCTTGCAATCCAGGAGAATAAGGTAGCGTTGTTCACAGCTGAGACAATCTTAGGCAATTATTAATTTCAAAGTTACACATAGAACCACATTAAGAAAGTAACTAGCTAAATTTAAATTATTGCTCCTTGTCTAAACATAGGAAAAATAAATGAAGAAAAGCCTCAAGATAGCATCCTGGAATTGTCCCCAGCTGAAGATGGAACACAGTAACTGGATTCAAACTAGAAGTCTAATTCTACAATATACATTACTTACCATAAACTAGACGCAAAGAAGGCGCTTATAGGAATGACACATGTAGCATATCTGCAAAGCCAGGAATATTCCTTAAGGAAGAAAGTATTGATGACGCAAAAAAAAAAAAAAATCAAAGTGCATGTCACAAGCTTACATTTGGAATGTCATTTTAATAGGAGAAACAACCTGCACCAATAAAAAAATATCAACTGTTTGGCCAACAAAGAATAACATTAAGGGTTAACAATGCAGGAAAGAAAAGGTAGACCTAGGCACAGAGAACAAATTAAACAGATGAGAAGAAAGTGGAAAAAGAAAAGGGATGAGACCTAAACAAAGAACAACATTTCAGAAAGTTAAACAGTATATTCAATCTTCATTTGTCCCCATACTAGCTCTTTAATAGTTACATCTTTTATGTGGGACCGCATCATACCTGTCTTCCTTTTTCTTGTTCTACAGAAAATCATTTCTTCTATTGTATATAAGCAAACTCTACCTAGGATCCCAAATCTCAAACTAATTTAAAACTGAACATAAAGTACTCAAACCAACTCCACTCAACTAAGCATAATCCCATCAAATTGGGTTGGGAACATGTTTTGAGACTTAGTTTGCCACACTGTTGACACACTGAGGTCATATGATAGCTTGTTCAAAGACAAAAACTTGCACAAGCATTTTACATTTTTATGATAAATCTTCCAATGTGAAAATTAAGACCCTAGAAGTTCCAAATGCCGGAAATCATATGATGAACAATGATCACCAATGCAGTTAAATGGGAACAAAAGCAAGAGAGCACATATCACAAAATTGTTGCCACCCCCATTAACGCTATAGTTGTGTTGCCAAATCCTATGTCTACTACTCAGGGTTAGTCTATCAAATAAATCTTCACCACAATTTTTTTTCTTCAAAGTTCCTTATAATTACCAAAAAAGAATGGCTGATAGCATCAAACCTAGTGAAGAGAAGCAGAAAGACTATTCAAAGTGAGGGCATCTCCAGTTCAAACAGGATCCTATGTGTACCTTGAAAACACGAATGAGAAAGAATGCAACCACACCAGAAAATCCCATATGAATCATAGTGAGGGTTATAGGATATGGAAAATTGAAGTACTTTGTCGAGAGAACCCACTGCAAATGAACAAAAAGAAAAGTAATATTCGTTATTCAATATTTAAAACAAAAACAAGACAAAACAAAAAGAGCTGAAAAAACAGAATGCCTTACTTTGTTGTACAAAATAACCCCAGATGAAAGCAATATGTAGACTAGAAGGTAAATATAGGTCAAGAGATGCTCCCTGTTGAGCATTGTGTCCGGACTACGATTCCTAAAAAAAACCCTTCAATAAAATAACTCCTTGCTTGCTAAATGCCAAGCCTCAAACACTACAAGCTTTTCAAACGAAAAATTGGGGCACGCCAAGAATATTTCCCCATAAAGATGGTGCAACTAACACTGTTTAACTGGAGATTTCCCCCTGTTCAACAACCATTATCAACATACCAACTATTAATACAGAAGATTTCACCAAAAATCCCACATTATTATTATTATTATTATTATTATTATTATTATTATTATTATTATTATTATTATTATTATTATTATTATTATATCACAGAGTCCAGAATGAATCCAAATCCTATAAAACACTACCTTAAGTTTCTACTAAAAAGCAAGCAATTGTTTAACATTTTCAATTAAATCTAACAAGCAACACAACACAACAAACAAGTAATCTTTCCCTTATTTTGGAGCAAACACATAAGTAATCACCCATTGCTGTTTCAATCAGAACAATAAAAAATTTAAAAAAAAAAAACAAAAACAAATTAAAGTAACAACATTATGTATCTCCAGCATGGAAAAACAAACTCAAATTTGGATCATATATGGTCACCCCAAAGCAACTCATATCAAAAACTATAAGTAATAATTAATTAGTAATTAGATAGCTAATTATTGGCAAAAAAAATTACTAAACATGACATTATCTATCTTTGCCATAATTTTTCACAGCTGCATTACAAACAATTACTTCTTCTTTGTTGAGAAAAATGGAAACAAATATACAAAATGTGAATGGAAAAAGTGTACACGCACACGCACACGCACACGCGCACACAGAGAGTCAAAGCTGCGAATCTGATTCAAAAGAGAGAGAAGGAATGGCGGAGTTCGCAGAGAGAATGGGAAAACGACGTCGGGTTTAGGTTTTTAGGGTGAGAATTGTAGAATCGGGGTTTGGGGTTTGAAGAGTGAGTGTGTGTGAGAGAGAGAGAGAGATGGAGAGAGAGAGATCCGAAGACAGAATGGCAAAGGCGTGTATGAGTAATATAACACATATACTATATATTAGCGCGTTTTTGTTTTTGTTTTTGTTTTTGTTTTTGTTTTTGTTTTTGCTTCGTCTTTATTGCTATAGCAGCCAACATTCATTATTAATATATAGATAAATTACTATGCTTTAGGGTTGTTTGGTATATAATTTAGGAAAATGTTAACAAATGCTGTACAGCACTTGTTAATAATTCATTTTAGAAAAATTTTGATACTACTTTTATGGAAAATGAAAAAAGCTGTCAAAATATTAATTACTTTTTTTTCATTTCTCATAAAAACTTTCTTTAAATGAATTATTAATAAGTGCTGTACAGCGCCCGTTAACAATACCCTATAATTTATAGCAGCCAACATTCATTAATATATAGATAAATTACGATATGCTTTAGGGTTGTTTGGTATACAATTTTAAACGCATCTTTCAGTTTTTAAACAACATTACACATATATTTACACACTGTTTTACCCACATTTATTTTCAAAAAATCTAAAAATTGTTATTTAAATACATGTACCGAACAGGCCTCTTGCTTACGAACCCATCGACGACAATGACATCATTTTTTGCATTTATTTGGCGGTCGATACTTCTCTCTTGGGCTCTGAGTCTCTGACACACAATTTTTTTTTTTTTTTGATAAACACACGTAGACAAATTATTAGAACATCAACATCCACATACATCTTGAATAAGAGCTTGCTTAATACAACAATGAGTCTCTTCAATCCAAATTACATCATTGTTTGTCTTGCTAGAATGTGGGCTAGCTTTTTGCCATTTCTTCTCACATGAGAATAATGAACGTCACCAAGAGTTGATCCAAAAGCATGAATTCCTTCCACAACAGCAGCAACCAAGGTAGGAAGTTCTGTAACTCGCTTAAGGGCATCAGAAATAATGAGGGAATCCCCTTCCAACACCCCGTCCATCAGCCCCAAATGTCTTGTCAATCACACGCCAGCTTTGCTTCAACTTCAAGAACCCCCAATTGAGCTCTGACTTTTCTGCATAATGCAGCCAATATTCCGCCTCTTTGATCTCTAATTACTACCCCAATGCTAGCCAACTTCTATGTGGGAGAAAGGGCCCCATCTACATTAATTTTACATAAACTCGATGGAGGAGGAACCCAGGCCGAATGCATAGCAGCAACTTCTCTGTCAACGGGCTGCTGCAACATATCTGAACCATTTGTTTCGTTCACCTCAATTGCAGACCAATATTCCTGAAGGTAACCTACTGCCCACCGAGCTATCTCCATTCCAGTTTTGGCTTCACCTCCATGATAAACCTCATTTCTATTACACCATAATGCCCAAGCAATCATGACCACTTGTGAACACTTCTCATCCCCAGCAACTTTAGTCATCATTTCAAGCCATAAAAGGTCCTGCAAAGAGTAAATATTAGTATCCAGAGGCAGCAGATGACCCTTTGAAGCAGCCCAAGCCTCTTGTGCTCTCGGACAGCCCCAAAAAATGTGGCCATTCATTTCTGCCTCACCCTGACAGCACACACACACATCTTCAGCTATAACATTACGTCTCTTCAATTTGGCCTTTGTTAGTAAAGTATCGCGACAAGCACGCCAACAGAAATGTCGAACCTTATGAGGGATAGGCAATGACCAAACTTTCTTCCAATATTTCCTTTACAAACTACCATCAGAAGTAGTTCCATGGTTCCTTGATTTGAACAAAGTAACCGCTAATTTATATGCACTCCCAACAGTGAATTTTCCATTGTTAGTTTCAGCCCAAACCAGTTTGGTCCGGCGGTAATGCAGCACTCAAAGGAATACTTTAATTAAGTGAGCTTCATGATCAATAAAAAGATTGTCAATTACCTCATTCTTCCACTTGGCTGTGCTTGAATCAATTAAATCAGCAACCATTGTATCACCACTTAGAAATATCCTTGGAGAAATTACACTATAAGTTGGACCCCGTGGCAGCCACTTATCTTGCCAAACCTTAATATTTTTTCCATTGCCAACCCTCCATCGCATACCTTCAATAATTAAGCTTTGGGCAGAAATTAGACTCCTCCATATATAAGAAGGACTATGTCCAATGGAAGCATGAATAAAA
Organism: Lithocarpus polystachyus; assembly: GCA_033629205.1. NCBI lineage: Eukaryota > Viridiplantae > Streptophyta > Magnoliopsida > Fagales > Fagaceae > Lithocarpus > Lithocarpus polystachyus. The sequence goes on along the minus strand of CM066173.1, from coordinate 36,527,833 downwards.
TTAGTTGTTGGGAAATATTTAGCCTTAAGGACCTTATACACAAGAGAATCACCACCCATTTGAAGATGCCACCCTGTTTTGCAAGCAAAGCCTTGTTGAACAGTTTTAAATTTTTGAAACCCATTCCTCCAACACGCTTAGGCTCACACATTTTCTCCCAACTAAGCCATGCAATTTTCCTTTCCTCCTTTCGCAGTCCTCACCAAAAATTTCGAATCATCCCCATTAGTTCATCACAAAACAAGTTTGGAAGTTTGAAACAACTCATAGTATAGGTCTGAATTTTGCTTGAGCCACTGATTTGATTAAAACTTCTTTCCCCACCTTTGAAAGTAATTTCTCTTTCCAACCCACCAACACTTTCCCCAATTTCTCCTCAATAGTGTTGAAGGTAGTTCTTTTATTTCTCCCCACCAAAGAAGGCAAACCAAGATACTTCTCATGTTGCTTAATTATTTGAGCACCAAACCAATTATCTCCTCTTGAACATCTCGTGAAGTGTTACTACTAAAAAACAAAGACGTTTTTGCATGGTTTAGTTGTTGACCGGAAGCTTTCTCATACACAATAAGCAACCTTTGTAGTTCATCACACTCCTTTAACGCCGCCTTGCAAAAAATCAGACTATCATCTGCAAAAAAACAAATGAGACAATCTTGGACCACCTCTACAAATTTTCACACCCTTCATTTGACCCCTACCCATAGCTGATTGAATCAAAGCTGAAAAGCCTTCTGCACACAAAAGGAAGAGATAAGGTCATAAATGGTCTCCTTGACGGATCCCCCTAGATGGAATAATGTGCCCCCCCAGTATCCCATTAATTTTAATTGAAAAAGTTACCGTAGAAACAAATCTCATGACCAAAGCTCTTATCCTACCAGCAAAGCCCAATTTCTCCATAACCTTTTCTAGCCATACCCACTCTACCCTATCATAAGCTTTACTTATATTTAGTTTAAGAGTCATTTCCCCTAACTTACCCCCCTTCTTCTGACTAATATGGTGCATTGTTTTAAAAGCCACCAAAACATTATTAGTAATCAACCTTCCATAAACAAAAGCACTTTGTGTGTCACTAATAATCGAAGGTAAGATTCATTTCAGCCTATTAGCAATAGCTTTGAAAGCAATCTTGTACACAACATTACATAAACTAATAGGTCTATAATCAGTTATGTTCTTAGGCTCTTTAATTTTTGGGAGAAGAGTAATGTGAGTGTCATTAAAGTTTGGTGAAGAAATTCCAAAGTTTAGAAAATCAAGTACTGTCTTAGTGACCACCATGCTACTAGTGCTCCAAAAATGTTGGAAGAAAAGAGGAGGCATCCCAAATGCACACTTAGTTTGTTAAAAAAAAAAAGATCAAAAAGAGATTTATTCCAACTGATAACTTTGCATTTCAAATTTATAATAACTACTTTTTTTTAATTTAAAAAATTAGATTTTTTATAACTTTGTTTAAGGGTAATTTTGGAAAGATAATAAGTGTGCGTTTGGATACCGCTTATTTTGCTGAAAACTGAAAAGAATAAAAAAATATTTACTAGTTATTATTCATTACTGTTTAGCATTGTTCATTGGCCTATTTTCACTGTTCATGACTAATGAACAATGCAAGGGGCTCTGAGCTATAAAAAAAAAAAAAAGATGAAAATGCAAACGTGGGAAGCGTGATGCACCTTAAATGACGTTCTCTTAAAAAGTTAGATTTTTTAAACATGACGAACAATTTGGGACGAATGGAGTAATTAGAGATTAAAATTGATAATCTAGATTGGTTTTTGGTTTTTGGTTTTTGGTTTTTGGTTTTTGGTTTTTGGTTTTTGCATTCAAGTAGTAGTAATTTTTTTTTTATGTGCATAAAAAATTTGCATTCGAGTTTTTTAATGAAAAAAAAAAAAAGTCTCTATGTTAAATGGGTTTCCCTTAATTGGATGCAAACATGTACTAGTATATTTTTAAATTTTTTTAAAGAAATTTTTTTTTTTTTGGGTTTTTCTCGTTTAAGGAACTAAAAAAAATACTAAAATTATATTGTTTTTTTGGCACTTAATATCCATTAATAGAAATAAACGAAATGATTAAATTGACAACAAATAAAAAAATAATAAAAAGACTGAAATGAAAAAGAAAAAAAAAATTACAAAGAGATCATCTGTTGGATGTAGACTACCAAAAGACAGCCACTTCTCCTAAAGGCCATTAGCTCCTTAAGTTTTTTTTTTTTTAATTAAATAAAATTTAGAGGGAATTCGACTCCTGAATGCTGGATCTAACATATGAGGAAAAAAAAAATGTCATTAGGGTCATATAGCCGCTCCTTAAGGGTCCGTTTGATTAGAGGAGTGAAAAATTGGGAGGATAAAAAAGTGGGAGAATAGAAAATATTTAGTTTTTCCTCTTGTCTGTTTAGTTGGAATGGTGGAAAAGTGGGAGGGTGGAAAACTCTTTTGTTTGGTTGAAGAGAAAAAGGGAATGATAGAAAATGTAATGTATATAAATTGACTATTATACCCTGGTTACATAATATGTAAGAAATAGATTTATTTACCACATCATATATATAAATTTTATTATTATTATTATTATAATGTAAAAATTATAATAGTGTACATATAAATTTAATTGGGCAAAGGATTTTGTAACCAGCAAAAAGGTGGTTAGCAAAAAAAAAATAGATTAGGTCACATTGAAAAAAAAAGGAAAAAAAAAAAAAGAAGAAGATAAGAGAACCTGGAGGCTGGACCCGTTGGTGAAGGAGATGAAAAGAGGAAAGTGAGGATGTTTGTGGGCAAAAGTCATTAGGTCGAGTAGGTGAAAAGAGAGCATTTTTGTAAAAGTGTTGTTATAGCACTTTTCTCCCCAAGATTTTCCTCCCAATTTGGGAGAAAAAAAAAATGTGAGCCAAGAGAGAAAAGTTTCTCCCGAGTTTTCTCTCCTTCATATTTTCCTCTCTCTATTTTGCATCCTTCCTATTTTCAACCCAAATGAACACACCCTAAGTATCTTATTGTTAACAACTTAACATACATAAATCACCTTCTGTAAACATCTTTTTCTACTTCCTGGAATTTAAGAATATGAATAGGTCATAGGTGAATAGTTCTTATACTTTGTAGTTTGTACTTCTTAATAAAAAATTTATTCTCTACTTATTTTACAATTTCATTTCTTGTATCCAATTTTTGCAATTCTATCTTGAGTTTATATCGGTTAAATGCCTTTTGAGAATGCTAAACTGATTATAAACGGCTAATGATCTTATTTTTATTGGTTAATTTCATTTAAGAAATATGCATAAAAGTAATTGCAGGAAATGAGTTTTTTTTTTTTTTATATAATAAAAATGAAAAGAAAAATTATACATAAGTTGACAGTAAAATAAATAAACTGACATTTTAAACTAAAACAAAGAAACCCTTAACAAGCACTTAACAGCCTGATACAATTATTCATCTCCTGGCTCATCTTGTTCGGCAATACATTAGATACTCAGCTCCGGGAGCATATGAAAGCTATCAAAGAGCAGCTTTCATTTGGAATTCTAGTTTGAGGGCATCAAATTAGGCTTCTTGATCTTCCGTAAGTTGTTATGCGACAGCCATGTGCATTTTACTTCTTATAACAATCACACCTTGACTTATAATTTCATTGTTTGTTTTTTAGGACATTCTTCATTGAATCACCATGTTGTAGTTTAAGAGCAAGTTCATCAATTTACCTTTGGCGGACGACAAAATGAGACGAAAAAAAAGAATATTTATAACATTTCATTTCTGAAGTATATGCCAATTAATGGACATACACAATGTCTCACCCGGGCCAACTTGAGGTACAATACTACAATGTTTTGCTAGAGTGCATCTAGGTTTTTCCTTTTCCTCTTGCTTTGTTCTAGAGCGAAAGCTACTTGGGTACACTTTTAGGGACCCCACTATTATGGGGAAGGGGGGATGACAAACGGGTAAGCTACACATCAGTTTTAAGTAAAGATGGCAACCATTTTTGGGGGAAGGGAAAAAGAAAAAGAAAAAAAAAATTAAGGATAATTCCAGACGAGAAAAAAAAAAAAAAAAAAAAAAAAAAAAAAAAAAAAAAAAGCCCCACAAACTATGAACAAATCAACAGTGTGTAAATAACGAAAGCACATGGAACCTTGATCAAACAATTTACCACCATTCTCTGAAACAATCCCTTTGTTATATATGCATGCTCACGTGCGTGCACACATGGGCACACTCACAGGCGGAGAGAGACAGAATCACTAGTTTTGTGCTTCACCGGCAGGTCCAGGCCGGGCATGTAACAGTGGCTGGAGGGCTTTAACTACAATGCTCATGTTTGGGCGGAAGTCAGCTTCATATTGCACACACAAGGCAGCAACAGCAGCCATCTGTAATTCAGACAGACAAAGGGTTAACAAAATTAGATGTTTTGCAGCCATGAAAGCGCTTGATGCAACAGATCCTTTAAGGCCTAATTAGCCTTACTTCTAATAAAGGTAGGCCAAGTGTGCATTGAAGGTTTATAACAATGCTTTCCATTTCTGGGCAGTACCTAAATCTAAGCCATTGTATTCTTTTGGGTTTTTCTTTTTTGCCTTTTATTTTTTTATTTTTTTGAATTGAGCATTGTCTGTCTGTAAAGTGTAAATTATTTTTGGGCGGAGACTCTGTAATTGTCCTTGACACATATTCCGACAACCACCTATCTCTCTTCATCAAAGGAATGGAAAGGATAAAAGTATTACACTCATATGAGTCATATCTAACCACCTGCAAAATTTATGCTCTGAGGCTGCATGTTTGACATGTTTTGTGCATTGTTAATCAGGAATACTACCAAATCAGAAATGTGGTACAAATCGATTATTAACAAAAACAAAAAACAAAGGAGGAATGCAACAATAAAAAATAAGCCAAAGTAAATACCTTTGCAACGGCCTTAGGTGGGTATTCTGAATTAAGTCTTGTATCAACACACTGCCTAACCTTGTCTTCACTAAGTTTTGGGGTAGCCTAACACATTTCAAAACCTTACTGTAATCAGCTTGGGTGCATGGAACATATTTTTATGTTGAAAATTATTAAAAACAAAGTGGATGTGTAAGATATAAGAAAAGAGTAGGACAATTTATTACCCATGTAACTAAACTCTGCTGTCCACGTGGTAATGTATGATCAACAGGTTTTCGCCCTGTCAGAAGTTCAAGCAGGACAACACCAAAGCTGTACACATCACTCTTGGCATTCAACTGTCCAGTCATTGCATATCTGCCAAACATAAGTACAGAATGAAAAAAGTGTATGGTGCTCAAGGAATGCAGTCTCACATCAAGTTATAAATATAGAATCATTTGCAGCCCAAACTGATGCTCAGTTTAATAAGGATGTAAAAGATTTGCAACCCTTTTGAAGTTGGGTTAGCCTTAGAGAAAATGCCAAGTTTTCATTTGTAGTCACAAAATAACTAAGCAACCAAAAGGAGCACTATTTGAGTTACAAAAGGAGATGCCTATCCTGCTTGTTCAACGAAATCTTTGGCAGACAATTTCTTATGTAGTTAAGTGCATTAATTTCCTTCATGATTATATATCACACTTCACACAACAAATGATGGGCTATACAATAAAACATATATGATTGCAAATGTCCACAAATTGCTTACTCAGGTGCATGATAACCAAAGGTTCCAAGAACACGAGTGGAATGAAGACGTGCAGCCATATCAGGAGCTTGATTTGATAAATCAAAGTCTGCAATCTTAGCAACATCATCATCGAAGATTAGTACATTGCTGGACTTGATGTCACGATGGATGATGTGAGGACTAGCCATTTCATGCAAGTACTCAAGCCCTTTTGCAGCCCCTACAGCAATTTTTACTCGTTGTGCCCATGAAAGAACAGGACCAGGTTGTGCTCCTTTAACTCCCTTCCTCCCTGCATAAATAAATGATAATTAGAACACTAACACTACTCAGAAACTGTGATATGGCAGAAAAATGAATCTAAATTATAAATTGAAAAGTTGCATATGAAACTTTCTTACTTCAGCATATAAATGAACCAAGAAAATGCAGCAAAAACATAAAAAAAATTTATTATGCCTTCAACCTTTACAGTTGCAATTTGATCTTTGATCTTCTATACCATGTAGACTAGCAAATAAAAGACCTACATACCGTGTAGAATATCATGAAGGGATCCATTAGACGCAAACTCATAGGCCAGAATACGAGAATTTCCATCAATACAATAACCAAGTAATTGAACAAAATTGTCATGCTTCAGCCTTGATACCATAGAAACCTGCAAAGTCAACCATTAATAAAAATATAAAGCTTAACTTATCCCATTGACATAGCAAAGATAGCAAAGTTACAGTTGTCCTCTAAACCTGGGCTAAAAATTCATCGTCAGGTTGTTTGCTGGCATCTAACTTCTTGATGGCTGCAGCCTGCCCACTTTTAAGAATCCCATAATATACCCTTCCATATGATCCCTCTCCAATCAAAGCACTTGTCCCAAAGTTGTCTGTAACTTCCTTTAGTTCGTCCACTAGTAAAGCAGGAACTTCAATGGGCTGAACTTTCACAGCTTGTGCACCCTTAGGTGCAGTTTCTGATGCATGATAACCTCCATCATTTCCTGCAGGCCAATCCAGATTGCACTAACGAAATCAGTAACTGAATGAACACAGAAAAGGAATATCAAAATAAAATATCAAAAGAAAAAGAAACAATTAAAAGTTAGTATATGAGAACCATGTGTGTATGTCTATGAAGTGCAAATGGCATTAAGCACCATAAACCATACAGCTTAAATCCAAGTCTCCAAGGTACATTTTTTAAACTCCTTTGATTCAAGTGTTTCTTAGTGAATAAGTTCATAGTTGCTTGAATTAATTCATTCTTGATGCAACAACTCTAGCTAGGATGACAAAATTACCTGCTGAACTTTTCACCGCATATTGACCCCCAGTGTCAGAAGCTTTGTGAAAATCATCATCGTCACAACAACTGAAGCAGCTCATGATTCTTTGCCTAAAGAATACTCCTCTCTGATCAAAAAATATCAGACTAAATGAACAAAGCAGCAACTCCAACTCTTATGCATGAAATTTACAGGAGTTGAAAATATAGAACAGACTAGCTGAAGTGCTTTATGAGAAGTTGATCAACATTCAAAAGAACCATTTCAAAAATAAATGTTTAATAATGCAGTTTAAAGGATCAATATACCATCAATCTATTCAAATAAAATGCAATGAGTTGTTGTCATGGTTCAATAAATGCGAATGTATTACCATAGACACACAAGCAATGCTACTATATTCCGTAAAAAGAATCATGATACATTTTCCTTCTTCCACTAAAAGGATTGGCTTTGAGTAAAATAATGGGGAAAAAGCAATCTAAATTTTCCTCATTTTGCTTCCTTTATTTTTGAGGTCAGTCCTCAGTTCAAGTCATAGATTCTCTGTATTCCTACTACATATGGCTTTCTGTATGAGACAGATTATCATGCACAAGAAGAAGACCAAAAATAATGTGGCCTATGGCAATGACAATACGTGAACAATATGAACCTATGTGAAGCTAAAAGAAAAGTCTAGAAATTTCAGTAGCCAACCTAAGTCTTTGAATTTTAGCTATCGAATTAAGCCTTCTAGTTTGTAAAGTTGTGATTTACAACTATGTTTTATATTGGCTTTATTCCATGGCAAAAAGTGTTGTATTTGCTTTAATTTTGTTCTTTGTATTTTATGAGATTTTATTGTATTGGGTTTAGTATTAAGTTGGCGAAAAATCAAGCATGAATTGAAAATTAGTGCAATTTTGCGACTAACTCGCAAGAAGCTCACCAGTAAAGGTTCCCACGAAAAGGGCACATGAGAAACACATGCTGGAAGCTGAAGAGTTATGCCAGATTGTCAGTTTCGCAAGTCTCTCGCGAGAAGAGCCAACCCGCAAGGTATTCACTAAACTCTCTGCCTAGAGGATTTTAAGAGTGACTTTCTTACTCTTCACTCATACGATATACACCCTCATTACTCACAAAAGTAAAAGAGGCAATTCAAAGAGAAAAACCCTAGATAAGTTTTATATAACACAACACACTCATCTTTTAGAGAGAGAGAGAGCTACTAATCCTTAGTGAAAAATCATTGTAGCCTCTTCTCCTTCCCTCTCTTATTGCCATACCTTAAGAGGAGATTTATACCCAAACACAACCCACACATTTTCAGAGTGTAGACAGTGTTTTATAACTTAGGAAGTTTTGGGAATTTGCTAAAAGAAGCCGATGAGGCTTGGGGGATGCAATTAGGCGTATTGCGGGATCTGGAAAGCTAGAGAAGACATGACTCCGAGAAGTCTGTTGGTAGCAAGAGCTTAGAGGGCTTAAGTACATAGAGTAGACTAGGCTTGGAGGGTCTTTTGTTATTCGTGTACTTTAACTTTATTCTCTAGTAAATCAATTTTGACTTGGAGGGTCACAGAGAGGTTTTTCGCCGAGTTCTTCGGTTTTTTCTTCGATAACACGTCTTGGTGTTATCTTATGTTTGCATCTTTCTTCCCTTACTCTTGTGTTTTACATTTATTGTTTGTTGTTCATGTTTATGCACTAAAGTAGTATCGGTTCATTGTGCACATTTACTCTTGTTCCACACTTTGACAAAGTAAGAGTAAAAGCAATCTAGCCGTAATTTTCAAATTTTGGAGTCTAAACAAGCTCGTGTGTTTTTTTAGCACAAATCCGAGAGCTTTCATAGTTATACCCATGTTATAATCTAACTGGCTACAACCTTAGAATTCCTACTCAAATCATGCTACTCCAAACCCAATAATGACAAAACTAATTTCATAAATACCTTATTGTCTATCATATAACAAACAATCCCATTAACTCTTATCTAAGTGCACGCAAATAACTACTCAAAATTCCAACACAACATTTCCAACCCTAGATATAATTGCAATTTGCAATACCACCTTAGCAGCAAAATTGACACATAAACCACTAGAGATATCAAGCAGTACAAGTAGGTATCAGAGCAATGTTTCAACAATTATAACACGAGAAAAACTCACGAAACTCCGCAAGAAATAACGCTTTACGCAAACTCATAAACGAACCCTAAAACAAACTTCCTGCAACCAAACCCCAAACATTGCATGCATTCAATTCTCGGCACGGCAATTCTGAGTAACACAAACTTGCACAGACGATATTTGATTCAAATTCTCATTCCTATTAGTTCATCACATTAAGATACTTCAAAATTCCACAAATTCAGTCTCAAATTTTTGCATATCATCGTTCAAGTTCAAACAACCTCACTTTGCATCATATATTCTAACATGCACACAGATTCAGCAGATCAAAACCAATCACAACCAAAAAAAAAAAGTAAAAAAAAAAAAAATTATATATATAGCAAAAATAGTTATACTAAAAAGAACACAGATCAATAACAGGCTTAGATAATAGAACTAAACACTCCATTTCTTACTCAGAAACTTCATCATCTACGAATTCAAAGCCAAATTTGATTCACAAAGCGAGAACTGGTACGAGTTTTACGAAAGCTAACAGTAACTGAAAAATTGAAAGAGCTACAGAGACCGATCCGTACCTGGAAATCGGAGAAACGATAGTACAAAAACACGAAGAGCTCACTGTTGCTTGAATCAGTGTTGCGATTCGCAGCGAGCTTCGAGATCTGAGCTCCGAAGCCGAAAAAGGTGAGCGCACGATAAGCAGGGACAGAGTGCGCAGGTTAAAAGCGCTTTCAGACTTTGAAGTCTCGAAAATTGAATTCAATTTTTTTTTTTATATACAAATTATTACAGGATTTTCTTCACAGCAATTTCTATATACTACTATTTTTATTTTTTATTTAATTAATTAATTAATTTTTTAAATTTGGTATTGTGCAAAGTGGGCTGAGGTTGAGCTAGCCAGACTTGACTACACTACAAAAGTTGAACATTTTTGTTACGTGTCGGAAGCTGATTGGTTTGAAATTTGAGTGTTTCTTTTTGCTGAATAGTCTTTTTCCAATGACTGAGAAACACCCTAATTATGTTTAAATAATTCTACTAGTAATAATTAATCTTTTTTTTGTAATGACTAATTGCTTGACTTTTGCTAATGGATTACTACTGTTCACATGTGATTAGCCAATCGTTAATAACTTTTACAGATTTTGCCGTATCAAAAATAGTAGGGTTATCTTAAAGCAATTATTATTAAATAATTTTAAGAAAATTTTGAGATTATTTTTATGGAAAATATAAAAAAAATTTCAAAAAATTAATTATTATTTTTTTCATAAAATATTTCTAAAAATATATCATAAATTAATGTTTTTAGAATATTTGCTAACTTTTCCCAAAATGGTATAGAATAGATTGTGATCATAAAATAACTTATGAACAGAAAATTATTGAATACTCCGAAATACTATAAATGTGTACTACTTCCTTTCACATGAATTGTGAATCTCATAATAAATTTAATTAATAGAATCTACTATTATATAAGAAAAAGAATATGTATTTATGGTACTCTAATAAGAGTATTCTATAGTTACTCCTTATGAGCTATCGAAGTGGGCTGATAGGAGAGTTTATATGGGAGAATTTGATAATTTGAAATATTATATATCTATCTTTACTTTTTTGAGGAATAAATGTTATCTATCTATCTGAAGTATATGACTAAAAAAAAATCTTTGATATCTTATTTAACAATGATATAAAATTAAGGCTATAGAGATAAATTGAAAATTTTAAAATTATTCATCAAACTTTATCCCTACTAACAATTCTACACATTATCTAAAAAGAACTCTAAAAAAATTCATATCTCAAAATATAAAATTTGAAAGGAAAAAAAAATTCCATTAAATTTAGGACACACTCAAACTATAACTAGTTTCATTTATGATTTAAAATACACGCGCTTTGTGAAGAGACTACTTATTATTCACTTTTTAGTTTGGATTTTTATTTTTGATAAACTTTTTAATTTGGATGTGAGCAAATGAGTGATCCATGAGTCGGCCATCAATTATGTACCATTTATCACCGTAATGTGTGGGACATAATGGGTTTTGCACAATAAAAGCCAAATGTCATGTTATGTCCTGATTAAATTATATTTTTGTCGTCACATGATTGTAGCTAATCAGGTCTTCTCTAAAGTCTAAAAGAATACTATTGCGAATCTGTGATGGCATTGATCGAGATGAATATCGCGGATAAGGAGGATAAAGATTACTATCATAACCTTGCCTTTCCATAAAAAGTAACGTTTGAGACAGTTTAAACTTATGTGTCCGTTCTTGATAATAATTTTTTATCATCAGAGTAAGACACCAATCAATTTTTGATGTAGGCATGAATTTATAGCGTCCGCTCTTAATAATAACTCTTTATCATCAGAACAAAACATCAATCGGTTTTTAGTGTATGCAGGAATTGAACTCTAGATCTATTATTCAACCATAAAAAACTTTACTTGTTAACTGAACCCATCATGAAAAGTAATATTTTACTATTCATCAAAGTGTCTCAAACTTTTTATGCTGAAATGTAAAGTGCATTATTTAAATTTGATTAAAATACATTTCAGTCATCTAATTTTACTTTCGTTCAATTGAGTACTTTAAGTTTCAAAAGTTTCAAATTTATTCACCTCAAGTCTTCTATCCAATTTTGTTAAAATATTGTCCTTAAAAAAATATTATTTTTAAATAAAAAATCTATAAAACTAATAAAAATGTTTTATAAAATGTTTATGTACGAATACTATTCAATTCTTTTCATTAGTTAATTGCATACTTAAAAGCAATTTTTTCATTCAGGCCTTTGTCCAATTTTGTTAAAATATTTCCCTTAAAAATATATTATTTTCATATAAAAATCTATAAATTTAATAAAAATGTTTAATAAATTTTTTATGTACGAATTTTTTTCAATTTTTTTTTCATTAGTTAATTGCAGACTTAAAAGCAATTTTTTAAACGAAATTAGACAAAAGATCCAAAATGAATAACTTTGAAACTTAGAAAACTCAATTGAAGGAAAGTGAAATTAGATTTCAGTTAAACTTAGAAAGTATATTTTACATTTTAGCCAACTTTTTTTTTTTTTGTAGGCTTAATTAAGCTTAAATTACTTTTGTTTTCTCACCTTTTATTTTTGTCATTCTAATGTGCATTTTGAATGTTTTGTCTATTGTTAATGTCATCACAAGGAACAATTGCTGACATGCCCCAAGGTTTTATTACCGCAACTTGGCTATTTACAAATCTTATTCTTAACAGTTATTGGAGCCAATTGACATTGAAAATGTTGCCGCTAATGCCGGATTTCTCTGAATAATCACTGCCCATAGGAGGGGATGCTTCATGCTGGTGCCGAAAGGCGGTTGGTCAAACTGATTATCCAATAATCAGCTTCTTGGCTGCATGCTATTGAGTTGAGTATTAGGGAATGTCCCTAGAAACTAGAAAGACTTGACCTAATCAAGAGACTCCCAATTTGCCAAGTCCTACATTCTTAGTTCTTTTAGTCTTGCATAAACTAGTCTGTTTGGATTGAGAGAAAGTGAGAGGGAGTAGAGTAGAGTAGAATAGAGTAGATTAGATTTAGCACAAAATAAGTTTATTTTTAGCCAATTTTACTGTACTCCCTTTCACTCCCCATCCTTTCTCCCTCCATCCAAATAGACCGTTAATCCTACACCCTGTCACAACTTAAAAGTTCTAGGTTGTTTTTGGTGAACTTTTTTGGCCTATAATTTGAAGAGCAATGTTTATTTCACACTAATTACTGCACACAATCATACACTCTGTTTTTACCTTGAAATCATGACCTCAAATAATGATTTGCCTTCATTTGGATTTGGGCATGGTGTGGTGTCACACCAAAACTAGCGTGGGTAAATTTTGTTCCTTTGATTCTGAATTTCTGACGTTAAAACTTAAAAGGTAAACATGGACAAGTTGAAACCTAAAGGGTAATCTTGCTTTAATTGGTAAAAATCTATTGCTTTTGGGCTTCTATTAAACATTTGGATCAGAGAATATCTTCACCAATAATTGAGAAATGAGAACTCCAAATCAAGGCACGTAAATCTAGGATAGTTCAGAGTTCGGACAATTTATTGTAGAAAATTGACATCTGCATCTGCCTCTGCCTAACCTTTTCTTACAAAGTTCATGTAAAATTTGGCATTTCTGTCTTTGAAGTTAGGTGCAAAAACAGTTCAACCACCTATTACCGTGGCTTTGTCCTTTTATAGTAACGTTTGAACGTTTCCTTATAAGTTATGAAAATACTATATAGTTTCCTTATAAGCTTTGACAAAATCTAGTATTATTTTGTAATTGTAATTAGTAATTATACATGTATTATATTATACGTTATGTTCATAAGAATCATATATGGCCCAATCTAAATAATATTTTATAAACTTCATTAACATATGACATAGTCATAATAGTTTTGGAAGAATCTCTTGTCAGGTAGGAGGGGTCTAAACAAAATCTAAGCACGTTATTATTTTTTTCATAATCAATCCGCCACCTCCAACTGCTTGAGCTGCATACAAAAACAAATAGATTATTCAATAATTTGCCATTTGTGAATCAAACGACAATAAAATTAATTATAATTCCATTCCCTTTTGTTGCAATCTCTTATATTTATTTTCTTTGGCTTTTGGAGTGAGTCTATGGCCCCAAAAAAAAAAAAAAAAAAAAAAAAAAAAGAAGAGTATAAAATATTTGCATGGCTAGTCCAGGTGATTTGTCGGGTCATGTCATCTGAGGGCAGAGGTTTTCTTCTCTGTTTGGTCTCCTAGCTAAACAAAAACAATTGACAATTGTGAATTGTGAATTGTGAGTTGTGAATTGTTATAGAATATAACAGGTTGGAGAAGCTTGAAGAAGATATACTGCCTATTCTGGTGGTTGGATTCTTGGGCTCATGTGCCCATTACCTACCCTTACGCAACGATTACAAAAACCAAGGTCATGGTGAAGAAAAATGACAAAAATGAAAATAAAAAAGAATAAAGAAAGAATAAAATCTGTTACAAACTTTATTTTTTATACAGTTCACATGATCAAGAGCACTTGAGCTCAGTCAGTGGAATATTAAATAAAACAAAAACACACAAAAAAAAAAAAACAAAACAAAAAGAAGAAAGAAGAAAGAAAGGAGAAGAATATGGTAATAAAGGGTACATTGTGTTTTCCAAAACCCAGAAAGTCCGGAATGAGAGGTACTATCTTTCTAATTTTCATTTATGACAAAGTTTAACTCAAAACAAATTTGGAGGTTTTTTTTTTTTTTTTTTTTTGAGAAACAAACAAATTTGGAGTTATTTCTCAAACTCACTATGTAGCAATTTATAAAAAAAGTCATACAATTAAAACTATGCATAGATAGTCTTTTTTTTTTAAATATAATTTTATTTATGAACTTATAGAGAGATATTGTTGCTAGAGTCGGAATCACTATGACAGTTGACACTCACACATATCTAGTAGGAATGGCAACGGGTCGGGTTTTTTGATACCCGGACCCAACCCGCGGGTCCTCTCCTATTACCCGGACCCGGCCCGTTTAATAAACGGGTTTTTTTTTTAAACCCAAACCCGGCTCGTCGAGTCTCCACGGACCCCGTCCAGCAAAAAAAAAAAATCCAAACACAAGAATACTTAGAATAGAGTTCCCTTCAAAACTGGGAAAAAAAAAAAACTAAAAAATCTTTCTAACAAACCCTAGTAATGGAAGCAGCTATAGCACAAAGAAGCTCAGAAAAAAAAAAAAATTTTGAACTCGAAATAGATCGGCAGTGCAGAGTGCGTGGCTGTGTGAGTGCATGGCTGAGTGAGTGTGTGGCTGCGTGAGTGCAGAGGGGCTGAAGGCGTGAGGCTAAGGGGCTGAGGGGTTGACTGCTGAAGGCATGAGGCTAAGGGGCTGAGGGCGTGACGCTAAGGGGCTGAGGGCGCTGGGCGTGAGGCTGAGGGGCTGCTGACTGGCTGAGGGCGTGAGGCTGAGGGGCTGCTAACTGGCTGAGGGGCTGTGTGAGTGACTGCTGAGGGCGTGAGGCGTGAGTGACTGCTAGGATAAGGCTGACTTGAAATGAGATCAAATAGGAGATAATGAAAGGCAGATGGGTGAGAATTTAGGGTTTACAACTTTATATATATAAGGGGTTTTTTTGTAATTTTAGGGTAATTACTAACCGGGTCATATCCGGGTCGAGTTTCGGACCGGGTTTTAATAAAACCCGAACCCGACCCGGATCCGCTTCGGGTTTTTTTTTTTTTTTTTTTTTTTTTTTGTAAAACCCATACCCGACCCTATTTTTTATCGGACCGGATAAAATCCGACCCATTAGGGTCGGGCCGGACCGGGTACCCGCAGATCGGATATAAATTGCCATCCTTAATATCTAGTTGTGCACGTGATATTTAATTATTTATATCCATATTTCTTTATTTCAAGCTCAAATAAGGGAGGTGAAGTTGAGCATTGCAGAGGCAATGATGTTATTGAAACCATATTGGGCTCCCTCTTGATGCCTAATTGCCCATTGCCATAATATAATCTTCTTGGAAAAAAAATAAAATTTATATCTCCATCAATTGTCCATTTTGTTTGAAAATTGTCATTGTAGTATAGTAATGATAATGCAATAATATCCATTATTGCCAACAATAATTTCTCTAAATCCCTCAAAATGATCTCCTTTCTTTTCCCTTTTTTCTTTGGCTAGGCAAATAGGAGAAGAGGAGAAGAAGTGAGATTCAAACTTCTGTCATTAGATACAACAAAAGGTGTCAATATTACTCGCCAATGCTTGAATCCCTCTGAAAACAATAAAGTTAATAGTTGTGTATATTAAATTTTTTATGAGAGAGAGAGTTTTCACTTCATAGATTGACCTAAATATTAAATCTTTGCATGTTTGTATGTTTATTTATCTAAGATATTGAGAGAGTGAGAGTTTTTTGTGCCATACCAGGAGGGAGGGTGTTTAATAAAATACATGAAATATTTATTAAAATTTTTGTTAATAAGTGCATTTGAGCACTGTTAAGAACAAATTTAATGGGTCCTAGGTCCTACTGTACTGGGTAAAGGTGGCAAATGAACGGGTTGGGTCATAAATGGGTTAGTTGTATAATTACTCATTTATCCATATATGTCTTATTTATTTATAAATTAATTATCCATTACTTGCTCAACCCATTTAATTAGTAACCCACCCATTTAATCCATTTAATTAGTGAGCAGTGAAACATGGATCTCTATTCTCTACCATTAACTATATTTTTTTTAGCTTTTTTAAAAGCCTCCCTCCAAATACTGGCCAAAAAAGCTAATGGTACAATAATAGAAATTTAGACCTAGTACGAGTCAAACGAGTCGTTGACTCTCACGTCAAACCCAGTACGATTCACCAAGTCCTCCGAATTGATCTTTCCAAGCCAGACGCACTGTGACCATGGTTCCAAAAATCCCCTAAAAACGTCTTTGTCGCATCCAAACTCGGAAAGTAAGTTGGCTCGAGGAAGATCCTATTCAGCGAGTCACACGAGTCGAAGCTGACCACAACTCGGTTCGCATTAGCCTCCAAGCTCCCCATCACAACCACAAGCAATTGCTTGGACGCGAAGTAGAACCTTTTCGTTGCTGACTCGATCGATTGCAAAGCTTAAAGAAGATAAACCTTCTCGAACTCTCTCTTCTCGCTGTAAAGCTTCATAGCCGATTCTTGAACCCTAGGTCCGCCTTTAGGGTCCACTTCAACGCTTAGTATGTACGGCACTTTGTGCTTCTTCATCGTCGCCAAGTTCTGATGATAAGCGAAAGCAGAATTACGAGGAGAGAGTTTGTCAGCTCGAACAAGAAAACAAAGTGTTTCAGGTCAGTTATGTATTTAGATTTGGATTTGGATTTGGATTTTTTGTTTTTGCTTTTTTAATATCTTGTTATTAGTTTGGATGAGTGATTTTCTGATTTTCAAGGTCATCGGCTGTGTTCTGTAGTGTATGTTTGGTTGCCGAGAATGTGATCGTGTGCTATTTTGGTTTTGTGTTTGTTACGAGTTTGTCTGGATGATGAGAAAATGTAGGAAATGTTGAAGAGTAGGTGGTAAAGTGTGTTTGACTTTTGGGTTTTTGTGAGTTTATATAAATTTAAATTTTAGATGAGTTTAGTGGTTATTAGTGGATTTATCCATTTAGACCTATTTAATTAAATAACCAAATGAGTTTTTACCCATTTAACCCAAATATTCAAATAGGTTGGGTTAAGATTTATCCAAAAAAGGTGGGTAATGGATGGGTTTATGGATATGGATAAAAATTGCCACCCCTAGTACTGGGAAGTAAAAAATAAATAAATATTTCATTAATTGACTTATATACTGCAACTCTTCAAAAAAAAAAAAAAAAAAAAACTAATCGATTATAATGAAAAACTCAACTTTAACCATCAATTTTGACCACTCGACCATATTACAAATATAGGGCCAAAATTGGAAATTAAGCCCATTTTCCAAACAATATAGTTAATAGGCACGGTTTCAAAAGTTTATATTTTACTAACATCTCGAATCTCAAAGACTCGATTTTGGGACTATAAACCGAGTCTCGAAGACTCGATTTTTATGCTCTGATCAGATCTGAGCTAGTGCTTTTCCATGTGGCATCCACTTAGAAATCGACTCTCTAAAACTCGATTTATAAGCCAAAAAAAATTTTAATCTAAGTCTTTCATGTATAAGCCATTCCCAGAAATACCAAAAAAAAAAAAAAATTTAAGAAATCCCAGAAACACAACAATCCCAGAAACACACATTCGCTATTTATTCAACAACGAAACAATTTTTCTGGGTTTTTTTTTTTTTTTTTTTTTTGACTAAAAACTGAACTTGAAAACCCAAATCAGATCAAAGAAAGAAAGAATCTGAGGAGAGAGAGAAAAACTCACCCACTGCACAGCAGCCACCATCACCACCTAAAATCCAACAACATCACCACCGCCAAATCCATACCCACAACCCCAAACAGACCGGATTTCGCCACTTAATAATCCACCAAAACTCAAACCCATACAACCCACAACCTACTCATCGTTTCCCACAACCCAATCACCGACTCCACAACCCAGTCACCGAATCCCACAACTTAGCAACCGAATCCCACAACCCAGCCACCGATTCATCGATTCCACAACCCAACAACCACCATGACCCACACCTCAACCTCGAACACAAACGCCGATGTCCACCACAGATGTTGATCTCCACAAACCCACACCCTCTACCATGCCGATCCCCACAAACCCACACCCTTCATGCCGATCTGAGAGAGATGGATCGAGACAGAGAAAGGAGAGAACAAAACAGAGAATGGGGAGAGAGGAAGAGAAGGTGTAAATTTTTTTTTTTTTTTTTTTGGGTATTTCTGGGAATAAGCATACATGAGAGACTTAAATATTTTTTGGCTTATAAATTAAGTCTTAAAGATTCGATTTTCAGGTGGACATCATATGGAAAAAATGCCACATCAGACATTATCAAACTATGAAATATAGCCCAAAATCGAGTCTTTAAGACTCGGGATGTTAGTAAAATATATACTTTTAAAACCATGCCTATTAACTATATAGTTAGGAAAATGAACTTAATTCCTAATTTTGGCCCAAATATAGATAAGAAGAAAATTTTCGCACGTTTCACGTCTAAGCTGACATTTCTAGTTTTTCTCAATAATATGCACTCTTCCCCCCTTAAAAAAAAAAAAAAAAAAAAAAAAAAAAAAAAAAAAAAAACTTGTATAGCAGGTCCTTGAAGCCGAAGGTTCGTAGTGGTGACCGAGCCCAACCCATTTAGATCCGTTGAGTTGGAGGTAGTCAACCGGGGTAACATTTCGCCTACAGAATATTTGAGTTGACCCTTGACAGTTTCTGACTGAGCCACTGACTAGACTAACAACTCTCTGGCACTCTGGGCTTTGATAAGTAACATTATCAACACCCAAAATTTTTTTTTATTATTAAAAGAAGAAGAAAAACTCAAATTGTTTTAGTACGACAGATTTTCTTCTTTCTTAGATATGCTTGCGTCCAAAACATTATTGGATTGCTGGGGCAACCAATCAATATCACTCTCCATTATTGATGTGCATGTAATAATAAACCGTTAAAATGGTTAATAATTCAACGTTTCATATTTCGTGAACCTAATTATCTACTTATGATTGGATGAATTTATTTTTTAATATTTATTTTATTTGAAAAACCCAGCTTTATAATTGAACCTACAAAACATGAGTTCTTAAAAAAGTGTCCCCTAATCAAACCAAGCAAGAATAAACTAGAAAATAAGGTCATCCAATTTGACTCTTAATATAATCAAAAAGGCCGTCCAATATTTAATAATTTAAGGTTGAGTTTGGATTGCACTAAAAAATGAAAAGAGTCTAGGTTTGGCCTTTTTTTGTGGGTCTTTGCACTGTTTACGGGACCTGCAAGTACCAAAAAAAGTTAAGTTAAAACTGGGTCTCACGGCATTATTCACACATTTAAAAATTATTTTACTACAGTGTTTTTAGTTTTCAGTAATAAGCAGTATCTAAACAGACCATTAGAAAAGAATTACACCCAAGGTTTCTTTGAAATAATAGTTTTCCTTGGTTGCATTGCATGAACTTTCAAGGGTAATTGGTTTTTCACCATGGAAAATAAATAACGCATCATTTCATCAAATTCATTTTATTGGTAATAAGGTTGACACTTGACAACCACTAAAAATTTGCTATATATATTAATTTATTGGTGAGTTAATGTTGTACAAAAGGTGAAGAGTCTAATATAAATAAATTATAAAAAAAATCCAATAAAAAAGAGTAAACTCATATGTATATCCAAAAAATAAAATAAAATAATAAAGAAGAAAGAAAGAGTAAAACTCATGTATATATTTATGACTTAAACAAGGTATAATTTGAATCTATATATGTGTAATTGTGTTATTTTTAATTGTACTGTGCATATGCACGAATTATACACTACTATATAATTAATAGACAAAACTCAGAGAAAGTCCAATTAAAATTTCAAATTATAATCCAATTTTGCATCTTGTGTTCTAAATTATTTATTTGTAAAGTGAGTTTTATTTCCTAATTTTAGAATAAAATGTGAGATTACATCATAAATATTTATCTAAGTGAGTTATTAAATACAAAAACCAAAGAGTCTAAAATAAATGAATCGTTACCAAAAAAAAAAAAAAGTGCTTCACAATAACAAAAATAAAGAAGTAATAAAAAAATAAAAAAGAACAGTTTACATTTTAGACCTAATAATATTCTTACAAGACTTTTTAAAGAGTTAACAAAATATAAGAATGTCTATCAATAGTATTTAAATTATATATATGAATTATATTATGTATCTTATTGTATATCTTTAAGTGTATTCGTATATATGCATGAAATTACAAGCTAGTTTAATAATAACGAGCCATGCTTAAAATATAGATGTTTTTTAATTGCTTACAACAGATGGGAGGTAAAGATTTGAACCTGTATGTGTTTGGAATAAGTCAAATCAAACAATTTTACTGAATTATAAGGTTTTAAACTAAAATAAAATAGATATAATTTAACAAATAATGAATATTGATTGCATACAAATATTGTGTCTCAATATCTATGAACAATTTCCGAATCTTTTTAAGTCATGTATGTATGGCAGACTTCAATCTAAAACCCAATAAAAATGGATGCAGTTTTACTTAAGAATTGAAGAAAATATCAGTTTTTTTTTTTTTTTTTTCTATGTATAAATTAAGTTCACTTGGGTTTCAGATATAACTAGCTATTGGACCATGCAAGTTTGGCACTTGGCGTGCTATATACGGTGAGAACTGAGAAGGCATCGATTGGAAGCTCCAGTTAGATTTGTTTGTTTTCTTATCAAGCGTGTCATTGTATATTATTTAAGTGTTTCGTTAACGGTTGTTCTTAGAACATTTTTTAATAAAATATTTTAAAAAAATTTTAATATTATTTTTATGAAAATATAAAAACTTTAAAAAGAGTTAGTTAATTTTTTTTTTCATAAAATTTTTTTAAAAATATTTACTAAACCAATGTCTTTAAGACATCAATTAACTTTTCTCATCATTCAAGCACCAATAAGAATAGGACTTGATTAGGTACATTTAAATGTTAGGAGGCGTTGCACAAGCACAACATTATTTTGTTATTTTGTACAGCACGTAGCTTTCCTATGGCACTAGCTTTTCCCAACCCTATTGGTAATTGGTTCCTTTTAACAGGTACATATGAACATGTGAACTATGATTTCGCAAAAAAACAAGAAAATTGATATAAATCACTCCAATACCCAAAACCCAACGTGATCAAACTAAGACTACCAATGAAGAGGTTTTGTAAGTTAGGTCACCAATTTTTTTTTTTTTTTGATGAATAGGTCATCTATTTTTTAATTAAATACAATAATCTCACGTTGATCGATTTACGTGTAGCGAGGAGACTTTGTCAATTATTACTATTATTATTCATATAAAAGTAGTAAAATCTTTGAAAGTTTCCTCTTTTATTTAAACTTTAAGTAAAACAAAGGTTAAATTAGAAATATCAACAATTATATAATGGTTTTTTTCACAAAAATAAAAGAAAACAATAAATATAATGGATAACAAAAATGAGACCATACTTTAAAATTTTACTACTATCAAATTATTGTAAATCATCTTTCTTTTCTTATTGTAACTATTTAATTATTTAAATTTAAAAAAATCAAATTTTAAGCCGAGATACAATGTAGATATATATTATAATTTAGTTAGAAATTAAAAAAGAAAAAAATGATTTGTAAACAAGGATCCATGATAAATTTTTTTTAAAAAATTACATCGATAAGTTGATTTAAACTTGTGGGGTCATAGGCCCAAATCATGCAATTGGATCTTGGGCTTTGGCTGAGAGCGTGGTGCTTTAGTCGAGATCGTGACTAGTTCTTCTACCTACTCTCTACAAATTCATTGTTTTGGGCCTAAAATCAAATCCAATCCTTACAAAACTTTATCTGGAGTTCAATTTGATCTAATTATTTTTATGTTTCTAGTTAATCTAAAATAATTATAAGTATATATCATTAAATTTAAAAATATATAAAAATATTATTATTATATATTATTACTTTTTTTACTTTTTTTATATAATATTATTAGTATATTGATTTAAAGGATCCATCAAATTATAAAAATTTAAACACATCATTTAAATACTTATGAGTAAATTGAGATATAAATCAGGGTAAAGAAAAAAACCTTCAACTCAAATACAACTTAAAGAATTGCCGCTTTGTTATGTAAGAGCATCCGCATCCCTTATTTCAATTCTACTCTATTTTACTATCCCAAAAAGTCACTTTATCAATTATACAATCCAATTTTACAATACTTTCACATCCCAATTTTTATTTTCTTATTCTACTAATTAAAATAATATATTTACACATTAAAATATATTAACCAACAAAATGTACTCCTCCACAACCAAACTCAGAACCCACCTTGCCACCACCACGCCACCGGCCAGCAACCACCACCATAACCAAACTCACCACCATCAACAACCACAAGAAACAACGCCGACTTGCCGATCTCCATAAGCCACCAAGAGAAAAAAAACCAGGTCGTCGATCTCTGATCCCCAAAACTGCCAGAAACACACCAAGAGAAAAAATCACTTCAAACCCACCACACCACACCGACTCGCCGATCTCCACAAGCCACTGATCAGCAACCCCAAGCCACTAATTAGCAAACTTAAGCCATCGATCAGCAAACCCAAGCCACCGATCAGCAAACCCACACTGCTGATTTAAAACTCATGTCATCACCGCCGTGAGAAACACCATCACCAATCAGCAAACATCACTGCCTCACCTTCGTTGGACCTTGCTTCGACCAACAACGAGTCAGAGAGTGAGAGAGGGTAGTTGAGAAAACAGAAAGAGAGAGTTGAGAAAGAAAGAAGATGTCTTAGCCTAGAGAAAAGAGAAAGAGAAGACAGAGGAGAGAGAGAAAATAAAAGTGATTAAAAATTACAATAGTGCTATAGTGCCATTCTACATGTAGAATGACACTGTAGCACAATTTTAAAATTTTTTACAATTCTTCAGTTTTACAATCCCAGATGCTGACTCTTTTAGGCTTGAAATGCCAAAATTTCTTTAGATTTAGTATTTACAATTGCCAGTGCGGATGCTCTAATAATTTTCAAATAAAGAATAAAGGTCGAAAAATCATATATATATATACTAGCTTTTGAGCAAGCGCGTGAGCGCATGCTTAGAGATTCTTTTATTTTTTTGGGTAAAAGTTAATAATTTGCATAAATTATAATTTGAGATTAATATATTTTTCAAATCACAAAAAAAAAAAAAAAATCTAGGGGTGTGATGAGTGTTAAGCATTTATGGTGAAATAATTTTATGTAATGTAAGTAGTTGCTCAGAGGCGAGTGTTTTTTTTTTTTTTTTATGTGATGTGAGTAGTTTTTTTTTTTTTTAAATTTATGAAAGTTTTTTTTTTTTTTTATAGGAGCCCTAGGTGGGTGGCCTTTCTTTTTTATTTTTGGTTAGAAACATGGGGTAGTGGGGCTGGGAAGTGAGAAGTGTGAGGATAGTGGGAAATGTTTAGTTGATTTATCATCTTAACCTTATTTCTCTTTTTAAGAAATAAAAATAGATTAATTAAATTATGAGTATTTTTGACAATAAAAAAAATAATAATTAATTTTTCGAATCCTCTTAATATATACAAATATATATATATATATATATATATATATCACCTTTTGATTTCTTTTTTTATATTTTAAATATTGGAACCACCGAACACAATAATTAGGATATTAGTTTTTTATATAGGACCCACAACATTTAGGATATTTTTCTTTTAACAAGTGGATTATCTCGAGGAAGAAGGGACTTTTAGTTAAGTTGAATTAAGGTGGTGCGCTTTCTAAAAATCGGGGACAAACGAAGTTTGGAAGTACAATAAACCACCTCATTCATCCACTTTATTTTTATTTATAATAAAAAGTAAAAAGAGAAAGATTTTATTGTCTTTTTCGGTACTATTTATTTTTTATTTTTTTATAATTGTACATATATCTAAATAATTTTATGCCAAACACACGTTAATAATTCTATACATTATGGTTTTAAGAGGTAATTTAATGATAATGATTTTTTTTTTTAATGGTGTCTTATATACATGGTTTTGAACACTACCTCCCCTTCTCGTCAACTATTTCAAAAAAGAAAAAAAAATAATTTCACTTAACATATTCTTAGAATATTTGTTAATGGTTTCTAAAGTCTCATGAAATTCATAAGATATTAATTTTAAAACCTCTTACCAATATCTTGGAGCCACTCCTATAAAATTCATTTCTGTAATAACTTGGTGTACGTGGGATTAGGATACTGCCTATATATTCGAGGAAACAGTTAGACATTCAAAGAGGTCTAAATACTTATTTAAAAAAAGTTTTGATATCAGTTTTAAAGGAAATTGTATATACCTGATGGAATAATTAAATATTTGAAGAAGGCTGGATATTCATTTTTAGAAATTTTTAATACAACTTTTACGAGAAATTAAAAATAAAAAAATCCATACACTAAAACATAGAAGAAATAAATGAAGATACGAGTTTTATCCAAATTCCATGAAACTACGACAGAAACAAAAGAGCGTAGTACAATGATACGATACAGACATATAGAAATACACATACGCAACCACGCGAGGAAGAAAAGGCAAGGTGGGCGGGCATCTTTATTATCGTGAGGGCGAGAGACATGCGGTGTGCATTGTGGGACCCACCATTTCTCCAGTTGGGTGTACTGTTCCCTCTCTCTCTCTCATCCATGATCCATGTACTATGGTAGAGATTTAATTTTTTTTTTCTTTTTTTGTTTTGCTTTTTAAAAAATTTGTTGGGTTTTTTCCTTCATGTGCACCGTACACTATCTACACCCATTACATATTAACATCTCACACTACACCACACAAACACAACAACAACAACAACATCATTATCACCATAGTCATCATCATCGCCATCGTGTCCATCGTCATCATCAGCTGAAGCAGAGAACTTGCCTAAGGAATCGTGCACTTTTCCGACACCACTGCTGATCTCCGATTCTGCAGGAACCATTACTGGGCAAGTACTCTGCTTTCTTTCTTAAAAATTTTCAATATATATATATTTTTTTGTTCTGTTATGTTCTGAGCTTGTACATGATCTGTAGTATTGATTTAGACTGTTTTACTTTGTTTAGATGTGGAAATTTGAGTTTTTGAGATTTGGGTCATGGTTTTGGGGCTTTTCTAGTTGATTTTGGAGGCTTTGGTGGTTAGTTTAAGATTATTTGGTATGTGGGTTACTCTTAATTGGAACCATGGTTGTGTCAGTGTACTGTTTCTGGACTTTTGGGGAAGAAGTGAAGCTGATTGATTAATTGAGTTTTGGGGTTGATTCAATTTTGGGGTTTGACTTCTGAATTCTGATTTGTTAGTGGAGAAGGATTTAATTTTCTGGGTTTGTGCTGTTTTCCTTGTGGGGAGGGGGTTAATTAGTGGATTTGGTTCTTTTGGAATTTTGGGTTTGAATCATGGAGGCTAGATTTGGAGGTGAAGCTCATCGTTTCTATGCTATGAGTGCTGCGGATTTGCGGGCCATGGGGAAGAGGACTTCGGATTGGGATTCGAATGACTGGAAATGGGATGGTGATCTTTTTATTGCCAGCAGGTTGAATCCGTTGCCATCAGATAGTGTTGGCCAACAATTTTTCCCGATTGGGTCTGAGATTCCAGTGAATGGGGGCTCATCGAATAGTTCATCATCATGTTCTGATGGAGTAAGTCTGGGAGTTGAGAAAGGGAAGAGGGAATTGGAGAAAAGGAGGAGGGTTATAGTGGTGGAGGATGACAATTTGAATGATGAAGAAGCAGGTAGCCTTGCTTTGAAGCTTGGTGGACAGGGTTATCAGGTGACGGAGAGGGAAGTAGGAAATTGGGAAGGAACAAGCGGAAAGAAGACTAAGTTGGTGGGAAGTACTTCAAACCGTGCTGTTTGTCAAGTGGAGGACTGCGGTGCTGATCTGAACAATGCGAAAGACTATCACAGACGGCACAAGGTCTGTGAGATGCATTCCAAGGCCAGTAAGGCACTTGTAGGAAATACCTGGCAACGATTCTGTCAGCAGTGTAGTAGGTAAGCATTCAGTTCTTTGTTGCTTTAGATAATATTTGTAGTTATAATCACTTCTTATAATCATGTGGAAAATGTGCATTATTATTGATCACCCTGGTAATACAAGAAACATATCATAGTTGCTGAATTTCAATAAAAGGTTTGAAATATGGTTATGGAGAATTTTTGCGTCTTGAAATGTTCTCAAGGTCTCCAGCGCCATGCCCAAATTTGGCTTGAGATTATTGTCCCACAGCTTGCTGTTCCTTTATATATTATCCTTTATGCAAATTCGTGTTTTATCAACAATCGTGCTGTTTACATGGTTTGTTGTTAATATATATTGGCAGGTTTCATGTACTTCAAGAATTTGATGAAGGGAAGAGAAGTTGTCGCAGACGTTTGGCTGGCCATAATAAACGGAGGAGGAAAACAAATCCCGATCCTGTTGTAAATGGAAATACGCTGAATGATGATCAGACTAGTGGTTATTTATTAATTAGTCTATTGAGGATACTTTCGAACTTACACTGTGAGTATGACACACTTGCACTATAATTATAAAAACTGATACCATTTGAATTTTTTCTGTTTGATCCATTTATATTACCTTGCTTTTCCCCCTTGGGCATGTTTTTTGCAATGATAGTGGATGAAGATAGATTTTTGAGCTTTTCTTTCTTGATGCACGATTACTCTGTCTTCTCTGGCCCATGTGAGAATGAACTGTTAGCTGCTCAGATTTGATTTGGACTCCTGCATACCTTGTTTATTATTATTAATTTATTAAAGTAGATTAGAGATGAATTTAAGAAGAAGCTATGTAATCAATAATTTGACATCTTGATTAAATTGTCTACTTGTCTCAATAGAAAAAGCATATGGTGACCTTTGAGATGAAATATAAAGATAGTATGGACCTAATTAAGCACACAATAAGTGGATGAAAAATATGGGAGGATTATTTGTCAACATGCAAATTTTGGTGATGAACTGTGCCTTTCGTTGAAGTAAGAGAGGAATGAGGAGGCTGGGACATGTGGAAGTATGTGATAATGACATCTTACATTGTCTGATATTAAACATGTACCGATCTGTTTTAAATACTGAGGATTAAATTTGTATAAATTCTATGTATATGGGCTCCACTTAATATGCTTGTTTAAAGAAATTTATGACCTATTAAGAAAACAATCCTGAAGATTTAACTTGCAGATGTGGGAATTTGCCTGTCTATTGATTTTAACCTGCACATGATTTTTTATTTTTATTTTTATATTATTTATTATAGTTAAGAATAATTTTATTGAAAAAAGACTTCTTCGCAAACAACAACCAAGAAGGAACCTAAGGAACCTGCAAACGATTTCTTACTTAAGCAATTGTCATCATACCTAAATGATTTCAAAGTGGAATGAACTGTTTATTTCCCTGCACTGTGATTTCTTACTTTTCCTACTGAATTTTTTTGCCCCTCACCTAGCATTTTAATATAAAAATATCTTTCATTGTTATTTTAATTAATGAAATTATGAGGATTCCTATCTAACATCAATTGTAAAGCAACTCAACCAAGAAATGTTATTGGTTAGATGCATTTTATTCTCAATTATCAGATGATAAGCGTGTCTAGCACACTTGATGGTTATCATTGCACCCAGCCCTTTTTTATGAGATTGATTGTGAATTGGAATTAAGTGCTCTGGTTGAAATGGCTATCATGACGGATGAGTCTTGTGGTCTCTGAAACTGTAATTCATGTCACAGAAGTAGTCACTGATTATTAGAAACTTTTCTCTCAGATTTGTTATGTACTTTCCTCATAACCGGTTGTTTAAAGAAGAAGAAGAAGAAGCAGTGATTTTATGGTGGTTTTATAATTCTATACATAATTTTTGTCATAAATATTTGAAATGATTAGTGAGATGTGTATTCCCTTTTCTTGAATTGCAGCCAATAGATCAGACCAAACGACGGAACAGGATGTGCTATCTCATCTTCTAAGGAGCCTTGCCAACCAAACTGCTGAACATGGGGGAAAGGACATATCTGGGATTTTGCAGGAACCTTCAAATTTGGCATCACTTGGAAATTCTGAGCTGGTTTCTGCTTTACTCTCAAATGGTCTTCAAGGTCCTTCAAGGCCTTTTAAACAACATCAACCTATACCTGTATCTGAAATTCCATGTCAAGGCCTTAGTGTGGATGATGCTAGAGTTGGAGACATACAAAACACGTCTTCTAAACCCAGCATTTTGAACAGCCCTCCAGCTCACTCAGAAGTCAGAGATAGTAGTGCGGGGCAGATCAAGATTAACAATTTTGATTTGAATGACATATATATTGACTCAGATGATGGCATGGAAGATATGGAGAGGTCTCCTATCCCAGTGAATATGGGGACTAGCTCCCTGGACTCTCATCAGTCAAGTCCACCTCAAACAAGTGGAAATTCAGATTCAGCATCTGCTCAGTCACCTTCGAGTTCAAGTGGAGAAGCTCAGGTATATTTTCTGCTTCATAATATGTTTTATGAACGTATATTGTGAGTGGCATTAGTATGCACAACATGTGCCGGCATATTTGTGTAGAACCAACACTAATGTGCCTCATTTAAGTTGATCAGCAAGAAAAGTGAAATTTTGTAGAGCATAAATATCTAAGACGTTTAACATGGTAAGAATTGACCTATTACAATGTCCCCACCTTCTTTCTCACTTTTATACTAGTTGAAATGTACTTGTTAGATTCTTAATTGACATACAGGGATATTGTTATGGTGGAACTCACTACTAAAATGATGCAGGAAGCATGGATACAATTTCATTTTTGTAGTCAATTGTATTTTATATTAGTCCATTGGATTTTATTAGTCAATTGTATATTAATTTCCAAGAGCCCAAGGGTATATTTGTAATTTATTAATTGGACTTTCTTAAGTTAATTAAAATTATGGTTTGTTCCTAGTAGTCTATACCTACAACAAAGTTGACAGTTTGCTTGATTAATAAAATTTCCATTGGAATATTCTGGTGTTGATTCCAGCCAGCTCTAGGTATTAATTCCCGGGTTACTTTTATATTTTAAAATTTCTTTAATTTCAGAGTTGTATCAATTTTAGTTTTGTCCTGCATCATTAAAGCGGTATGCCTTGTTGTGTTTGAGACCCATGTCTATAGTCTCATGACATGAGTTTTTATTTATGAAATGTTGTCTCTCTTTCTTTTGCCTTCTAGTTATGATACAGAATCCCATTACGTTGTTTACTGGCTTCCAATGTGAATTGTGCTGTTAATAACCCACTCCCCTTTTCATTTTGTTATGTTTTTGAATGAATAGTTTGTACTTATTTTCAATTATATGTATGACATCAAGAGGTTGTCTTCTAACTTTGTTTTCCGCCACCATTACAGAGCCGCACAGATCGAATTGTATTTAAACTCTTTGGGAAAGATCCAAATGATTTCCCTCTTGTACTGCGAGCACAGGTAGTTTCAACTTTAAAATTTAATGAATGCAGTTGTTTTGCATTTCCTTTCTTTAACGTTCTAATTTTGATTCCAGATTCTTGACTGGTTATCTCACAGTCCTACTGACATTGAGAGCTACATTAGGCCTGGTTGTATCATTCTTACTATATATCTACATCAGGCTGAGGCTGCATGGGAGGAAGTAAGCTTTATATTAATGGAACTGCATCTGTTGTGGGTGTGTGTTATTTTTTCTTTCAGGCAAGAGTTCTGATTTTATAAGTCTTGATGGCATTTTGCAGCTTTGCTATGACTTGAGTTCCAGTTTGAATAGGCTTCTAGATGTCTCAGATGACTCTTTCTGGAGAACTGGATGGGTTTATGTTAGAGTGCAGCACCAAATAGCCTTTATTTACAATGGTCTGTCAAAGTTAATATTAGTGATGTGACTATGTATGTGAAGTAGTAACACTTCTGGTGTGGAGGAATTAACATTCTTATTGAATTTGTGCTACAGGTCAGGTTGTCATAGATACATCTTTACCTCTGAGAAGTAACAATTATAGCAAAATATTAAGTGTTAGACCTGTTGCCATATCTACAACTGAGAGAGCTCAATTTTTAGTCAAAGGCATTAACCTCACTCAGCCCACCACAAGGTATTTGTGATCATTCCTGTCAATGTGGCTTGCATTATTCTTAAATCCTGATGCCCTTGAAGTGATGTTAAAGCTTCATTTGAACTATGAATTTCTTTTTGTTTAGCCATGTATTTTATAGTGGACCAATGTGCTTCTACAGCGCCTTTAATGCCCCCCCCCCCCTCCCCTTCCCTTTTTTTTCCAGGTTACTCTGTGCACTCGAAGGGAATTATCTGGTTGAGGAAAATACTCATGATTCAATGGACAGTCTCAATACCCTCAAGGAGAATGATGAGCTCCAATGCATCAATTTTTCTTGCTCTATTCCTGCAGTAAATGGCAGAGGCTTCATTGAGGTGCTGTTGTCTTCTATTTCTTCTCATGTATCTTGGTCCATTGCCCAACCTCCCATCCCAAATAGTGGGTTTTACTTCTAAAATTTCCGGAATGGTTGACTGTAAATAGTTATTTTCATCCATTTTGTGATGTTATTATGCTGTACTTAGCAATTTTCTTCATCTGGATAGGGGGTCATTTTGTTAGTGGTGTAAACTTCAGTCTTGATTGTTTCCTAAATACTTGTTTTTGGTTTATTAATTATGAATTAGAGAGAGGTTTGAGATGGATTTGCTGTCACTCCCTAATTCTGTCAATATTTTCGTTGTTAGCAATGAATTTGTGGTAGAAATAGTAAAGAGAGAGAGAGAGAGAGAGAGAAGACAAATGGTGCATGACTGATTCTATCTTCATGTTCTACTATTAAAAAAAATTAAAATTAAAAGAAGATTTGGAGACTGATTAATGTCTGCTGTTGCATGTGCCTTGGACAATATATGTACATGTACATTTGCATATACACCCATGCGCACTGATTACTTATAAATTATGACTTAGTTCTTTAGCTGTCTTTTACTCAAAATTAAAGAAAAAAAAAAAAAAGTTCTTTAGCTGCCTCAGCTGATTCTGTTGATATTTTTAAGCATATGTCTACAGTTCTGTCCATCTTTGTAGAACATAAAACTCTCTTAACAATGGCCTTAATGTAAACTGTGGTTTTTCTTTTCTTGAATATGTCCAGATTGAAGATCATGGTTTCAGCAGTACCTTCTTTCCTTTTATAGTTGCAGAGGAGGATGTTTGTTCAGAGATCCGTGCACTAGAAAGTGAATTGGAGTTGAGTGAAACTAATGCAGATCTGGGGGGAAGTGGAAGAATGGAAACCAAGAATCAAGCTTTGGACTTCATCAATGAAATGGGTTGGCTTCTCCATAGAAGTCAGATAAAGTCTAGACTGGGAAACATGGATCCTAATCCAGAGTCTTTTCATCTAAAACGGTTCAAGTGGTTGATGGAGTTCTCGATGGACCATGATTGGTGTGCTGTAGTGAGAAAACTTTTGGGCATACTGCTTGATGAAACTGTGGGTGCAGGGGAGCACTCTTCCCTGAATCTTGCATTGGCGGAGATGGGTCTTCTTCACAGAGCTGTAAGGAGAAATAGTAGGGCACTAGTGGAGCTTCTTTTGAGATATCAAATCTCGGATAAATTAATATCTGAAAACAAGTCACAGGTTGATGGAAGCAAAGGAAGATTCTTGTTTAGACCTGATGTTGTAGGCCCTTCAGGTTTGACACCACTTCACATAGCAGCCGGTAAAGATGGCTCTGAGAATGTATTGGATGCATTAACTGATGATCCAAAAATGGTAAAGTTTCCTCTGTCTAAATTATTTCTGGAAAGAAGAGAGTTAATTTTGTATGATATTTAGAATTTCCTGAATGCTTACCTTCATCAGTGCTTTTATATTCCCTTTTCTGGCCTTCATATTCCATATTAATGATATTTATACCAAGCTGATTTAAACATTAAACCAAGTTATTTGCTATGGTAGTGTGATTCAGTCAATTGGGTCATGCATACAATTCATTCAGTAGCTGTTGGTTAGCTTTAGTGCTTCCATTTGAAATTACTTGACAAAGTGAATGGCAACCCTTTCTGACCCAATTGTTCAATCTTCTAGACTCATTACTACCTTCCGTTATTGGTCCAGCTAACCCAACCCAGTGTTCATTTCTTTGGACATTATATGGTTGGTTTTGAAGTTTTTGTACATGTTTACATGGGAAATTGACGGCAATTTCTAGTTAGCAACCCAGAATTATTATAATTGAACATAGCATTATATATGTATACTTTCCAGTAAAGACCATGGCACTCTTAGTTACGTACTTTTATTTATATTTGTCCTTTAAAGATGACTAAATTGGTGGGTTTGATTCAGGTGGGAATTGAAGCGTGGAATAGTGCCCGTGACAGCACAGGTTCCACACCTGAAGATTATGCTCGCTTGCGTGGCCATTACTCATACATACACCTGGTCCAGAAGAAAATTAATAAGAAATCTGCAGCTGAGCATGTGGTGCTTGACATTCACAGTGTTCTCTCAGACTCTAGTGTGAATAAAAAGCAAAATAATGAGCTGACCTCAACCTTTGAGATTAAAGGGACTGACTTGAAATGTATTCGGCAGCAGTGCAAGCTTTGTGATCGGAAATTGGCTTATGGAACGGGCAGCAGGTTTCTGGTGTACCGACCTGTGATGCTCTCAATGGTTGCCATTGCTGCAGTCTGTGTCTGTGTGGCCCTTCTGTTTAAAAGCTCACCTGAAGTTCTCTTTGTGTTCCGCCCCTTCAGTTGGGAAGCGTTGTCCTATGGTTCAATCTGAGGTGCTTTAACTCTGAAGCTGATAATATATGATAGGTGTTTGTAATTGTATGCATCTATAGACTGTAAATTAGAGATTTCCTGTAGAACCCGTGCTTTGGGGTGGGTTTTGGACTCAATAATATTGTTGACATACTTATTTAATGTTCAGTGTACTTCCCTCAAGCTTATTTAGTGTTCACTGAAATAAGTGCATTCTACTACCCCTTTATTTCTCTTCGTGTCCCTGGGTTTCCTTTTGTATTGGTGACATTTTTCGGTTTAGAATGAATAAAGGATTAGAGGTATTTTAAGAATATCTTAATGACTCACTCTGGAGTTTTTCCTTGGTGTTGACTGATGAGAAGATAGCAATATGTTTAACTGTGCCACCACTGTGAATAATTTACTTCTTCCTTTTAGGTTTCAGTCTGTAAATGAAAGATGATCAAGAGTTGAAAAACATTCATGCTGGAAAACAAGGCTGCTGCTCCTAAGGTGAAATTAACTTGTTGAAGTTTGGATTGAGGAGGAGTAGAGTAGAGTTGACCGAAAATTAGAAATTAATTTAATTTTTGGCCAATTTTACACTACTTATTTGTGTGTGTGTGTGTGTGTATTTTTTTTTTTTTTTTTTTTAATTTACAATTATCAGTTTGATTTTTTGTCCACCATAAGATATGGCTCTAGCCTCATCGTTTTTACACCAAGAAGTAGTAGAAAACAAACTTCTTTTTTACACCAAGAAGTTGTAGAAAACAAACTGATGTATATTTGATAATTGGATAGATAGAAATCGGGGGGGGGGGGGGGGGGGGGGAGGAATTTGAAACCTATTCTCATTTCTCACCCAATAAAATAAAATAAAACAACTGCAATACTTGTATGTAATTGCCAAGTATTAGTTAAAACTAAGATTCTTAAAGCTAAGTATTAGTTAAAACTAAGATTATTTCACAAGTTTTAACTTTTAAGCATTCGCATTAGGTTTTGTAAATTTTTTTTTTAAATTTTTTTAATTTAGCACAAGAACTTACTTTATATATATATATATATATATATAGTTGGGTTCAAGTTATACCTGGTGTAACTATAAGTAATGTTACACCACTTAATATTTTTTAATTAGATGTGAATATTGACAAATTTGCTATTTGATTACATTATTTTTGTATATTTTTTATGTTTGCAAAATATCAAGGTGATCAAAAATTAATATCCATGTCATCAATCAATTGTTAAAATTCAAATTTTTGTAGTTTAAAATAATGCATAAAATATGAGTTTATGGATTAAATTGTAGATAGCATCCGATTGATATGAGAATTGGCATGCATATTAATAACATATAGAACATGTAATTCAACGGTTGGATTTTCAAAATGTTTCAAAACACTATACATCAAAATATCTATTTTATACTATATTTTATTAAAATATTACTTTTTTTTTATTTTTTTTTTTAAATTTAATTTTGAAAAATTCCACTAGTAAACCCTGAGGTTTGGGCTAATTTAGTCTCTAAAGCCAAATTAGTTCCTAAACAGTTAGTTATTTTTTCTCAATTGTTTTAGGGACTAAGTTGGTTTTAGGGACCAAATTAGTTAGTTTTGAAAAGTTTTGGACTTGGTTGACATTAGTCCAAACTTCAGGGTATGCTAATGGAATTTACCATTTTAATGTTCTCTTTCTTCACATACAAGCACTACCATTAACTCTCTTTTTTCACCTTTAGAATACGTGAAGAAAGAATAATAAATTGAATACAAAATGAATAATGTCGGTGTAATTATACATAATTACTGTAGCAAATATATAAATTTACATAATTATACAATCACTGATGTGAGTCATTTCTATTATACACACTATGGTGTTTAAATATTTCTCCAGATTAATCGTTTGTCCTAGGTTCTCAATGTAAAATCTAATCATCAATATATATATATATATATATATATATAAACAGAGACCTCATGTGAGAGTGCATGAGGTCCTGCCAAGTGACACTCTAATTTTGTATTTAACATTTTTTTACCTCTTTTGTTAAATTTTTTTTACTGTTATCTAAAAGTTCACATTAACTTATTTTGTTGTTATCTCGTCAATATCTTATTAATTGCCTAAACTTACACCACACCTTTCACTACTTCATGTCTTTTAGTATACCCACTGTTTTAGTATTTAAAAAAAAAAGAAAAAAAGTAAAGACTAATAGTAATAACTAACAAAACCACTGCACACCCTTGGTGCGATAGTCACTCCATAAGTATAAGTACTTGTGGGGTATTAGGGGCAAGGGCCGGGGTTCAAATCTCTAGGAGAGAGTTTCACACATATATATACTTAGATTAGATTAGAGTAGAGTAGAATTTATATCTTGTATAAAAAAAAAAAAAAAATACTAACGAGATAAGGTTCTAGATAAAGATAGAGAGATACAAAAATGTTGTGGATTGCTAAATAAAACGCACTATTTCACTATATATTACCAAAATAAAAGACCTGAGACTAACAAAACATTTGAAAAAGAGAGAAAGAGGAATCTGAGGGGTTACTACCTCTGTAATACTGGCCTCCCACCACCATTAAGACATTAAAACCCTTACGGATAATTTTTTTTTTTCAAATTAGGAGCTTAAATATGATTTAGGTTTAGGTAATTTGGTTAGTTTTTGCTTTGGGTATATAAGTAAAGAGAATATTTGGTGTGCAATGTAAAGTCATATTCTACAATGGTTTAATTTTAAATTATCTATAAGACATAAGCATACACACTTGCCCACACCATATCTTAATGTCGCACTATCGATGAATGGAAGACAGTCAGAGAGTTGGGCATACTTTTATTTCATAGTATGAAATATGTGAACACAACACAAATTAGTTGATTTTCATGGTCCCGTTACTCTTGCATTTATTTTTGGTTTCATGATTTAAAAAAATAATAATCTTACCTTAAGAAGGCTATAAATATGCAGTGAAGTTACTAAACTAATTTTTAATATCTCAAAATGTATATATTTCTTTACTCTAATTTAGTTTGTTTTT
Organism: Lithocarpus polystachyus; assembly: GCA_033629205.1. NCBI lineage: Eukaryota > Viridiplantae > Streptophyta > Magnoliopsida > Fagales > Fagaceae > Lithocarpus > Lithocarpus polystachyus. The sequence goes on along the minus strand of CM066173.1, from coordinate 36,491,620 downwards.
TCTTTATAATATATATACAACATTATCCAAAACCGTTTTATATAAAATATCACAAAATTATCTGTGTATTGCATGGGAAACTTATTAGTAATAATAATGGAATGATATACCCGCCATGCATTGTAGCCTCTTCAATACTGCACTAATATCCTACATACCCTTTTGTGCATACATAGCATACAAATGGCTTTCGCACGTTTCTTGTTTGCAACCTCTGTGCTTCTTTTGTCACTTCTAGTTATTGTCATTGCAAACGATTATGGATCTGCTCCAAAACCAGACTATAACACACCAAAACCCGAATATAAACCTACTCCCACCAAACCAGACTATAACACACCAAAACCCTAAGGAAATTATAATCCTGATCTCCCCATAATGCCAGATTATGAGAAACCAAAACCCGAAGGAAATTATAAGCCTGGTCTCCCCAAAATACCAGATTTTGAGAAACCAAACCTTCCAGAAGGAAAGGATGAGCTACTACCAACAATCTTCGGTATTCAAGGGCTTGTTTTATGCAAATCAGGCTCCCAGTACTTCCCACTTAAAGGTAATCTCTACGTCTAATTGTTCTTTGTGAAGTTTACAATTATTGCTTCCTTTATGTAATTGTGAATAATGTTTTTGATGAAAAGCTATCTTTATGTAAGCACGAAATCAATGAATTATATTTAATTCACCTAAATATATATATATATATATATATATATGAACACTAGTTTTCTTATTATTGAGAACAATTTAAATACATTATGAGATTAAATGATAAATCACCGCTTGTCCAAAACTTAAGTTATTAGGAAATAATAAATTTAGAATCATTTAAATTTTGAGACAAGTGATGAGTTTCATGACATAAGAATAGGTGATCCGAGTTCTAATCCTGTTTCAATTCTACCTCTTATTTAAAAGTTTAAGAGTTGTAACTTAATAGTATAAATTGCTCTTTGTTATGAGAAGAATCAAATTTCAAATTTTGAATCCCCTCCTTCCCACTGTTATAAATATCAAATTATAATAATAATCCCTCAAAAGCCTCGTTTATCAAAAGAGAGTTTAAGAGAGGATAATGTATCAAAATACAAGGTTATAAGGCCACTTAAAAAAAAAGTGTTTTCCTATGTAAATTAAGAAAATTGCATTTGTTTTTCAAGTATTCATTTTGAACTTTTCTTGTAAATGCAGGAGCTGTGGCAAGGATAACTTGTGTGGCTGTTGATGAGAATGGCCGGGTACGAGACAGCTCCTTTCTCAATATTGATTAATGGATGTGATGGGAATGGCTACTTCTTTGCAACATTATCTCCTTATTCTAGCCTTGTAGAAAATAAGAAGATTATTCTCCACTCGATACTTGTAAAATTCCTACCGACGTTAATCATGGTATTAGTGGTGGTCTCCATTCTTCTTACCTCATCCTCAACGAAAAGAATATGAAATTATATTCTGTTGGGCCTTAATTTCTTCTACACCTCGGAAACTCAATCAGTCTCTAATGCTTACTAGAGTATATCATAATGCCTATTTTGTTGAAGTTATGTGGAATTGAATTCTGTTGTTTGGTATTGATATTATTGGTGGTAGAAGGCTATTGCCTCCGCCATTTGAGAGATTTGTAATAAGATTTGTTCTATTAATATGTTGAGGGCATTTTTCTAATCTATGCTCTAGATTTAAGCCTATGACTTTCTTTCTCCTTCAATTCATCCTTTGATCTGCACACACTTGAACAAAGACATTTTGAAAGGGAGCCATAAACGAAGGCAGCACAAAATGGAGCCTTCTAACAATAACCTTAATAACAGCTTTATGTAACTAATTGTAGAGGCTGATGCGTTTATACTTTATATAGGTTAGGTACTTCATATTTAAGAAGTAAGGGTGTCAGGGATTCAAAGATAGGGTAAGGGCGTAAGGCTCTTCAAGTGTGATTCAAACTCTCAAACAGCGATGGAACAAAGATTTTATCATTAGGATTTAGGGGCTAAACATGAATAGATTTTTTTCGAACATTTTAGGGAAAAATTCAGAGCTAAATTAATATATAAACAAAATGATCATTAATTATATATTAGCAAAATAAAAGATACATATTAATTGTATGTAATATTTCAACTCAATCATATATTATCTATTAAAATAGAACTCACTTTTTTTTTTAATGTCTCAAAAATCATCTACAATATTGATTTTGTACTAAGTTTAGCAACAATTTCCCTTTTAATATACAAAATCATAATTTTTATTAGAATATCATATTCCATTTTTGTTGTGAAAGACTGTTAAGTTCTAAAACTTTAGAACAATTCGTAAACCGTGAGCATAAACTTGTCTAGATATAAATTCTTAAGTCTATAAGTTTGATTAGACAATGCTTAAGGTGTTACAAGTCAGAATACAAGAACATTCGATGTAAAAAGGAGCATGCAATTTTTAAAGAGTTTGATCGATTGAGAAACAGGTTTGACCGATCGAAATTCGCAAACATGAAATTTTTACAAAATTTTATTTCAGCTCAAACTCTGCTTAAACTTTTTGGGTTTCAAGTGAAACACTTCTAGTGAAAACATAATTTTTTAAAACTCAAGTGCAATAATTTTCTTGGCATAATACACTAGAACTTAAGAATGAAAATATGAGTTGTTTCGACTTGCTAGATTATGAAAAGCAAATTAATTTTTCTTTAATCCTCCAATACTAATCGATCAATTGAGAAGATGAGCAATTTTCAAAGTACCACTGACCTACCGACTTCCAAACCAACGATTGAAAATATGAGCAAATTTGATTTTTACTAATTGAGTTAATTAGAATCTACACAATAATCCAAATTTAAGATATATGAATAAAATTATTATTATTATTTTTCCTTCTTTTGGTTCATTAAAAGCCTCTTTTTTTTTTTTTTTTTTTTTTTTTTTTTTTTTTATAATTCAATAATCGGAAGAAGAGAGGAATTTGAACGGCTAAGAGGTCCCAACTCTCAACTAGTCTATATAACTTTGGTAATTTCACTAATTTGGTTCTTTGGGTTTAAATTGTTAATTTATATTCTAATCCCTTTTCTCATCTCTGAGAGTACACTCACAATATCCCTTCTCAATAGTCTCTCTCTCTCTCTCTCTCTCTCTCTCTCTCATGCAATTCTAAAAGCCTCACCTTTCTCTGTCAAAACAATTAGTGTGCTTATTCGTTGTTATTAGCAGCGTTGAGTCGGTGTGGAAAGAGGGTTGAATATATAATGCCACAACAAAAATAAAAGCAGAGGCCATGGCTTAAACGTGAGTCTCCTCCACTATCTTATTCTCTTGCTCTAGTGTTTGTGGAAAGTAGAAACTGATCAGTTATTAGCGTATCAAATTCATACTGTAACCGTAACTTGATTGGAAAAACCATATTCACTATCTGATGCAACTTGTCTAAGTGTACCAGATTGTAAGCACGAGCTTTTCTTGAGAACTTTGTGTTCTTAGCAGAGGGGCCTAACCAAAACGCTGTTTCTCCCAAGAATTTATCCTGTCAGAATTCATTCTGCCAAATCATATTTACCAAATGCAGCAAGAGCTTTTTATTGAACCACAAACAAGTTTAATGGCTGAAACAGAAGCTTATCAAAGCTGCTAGTATGTATTACATCTGTATGAGAGGAGCATCTCTACCTCCTCTGAAAGTTTAGTTTTGCCATGGCATATGCAAAAGCAAATGCAGTGACAAGCGGAAATGCTAAAAGAACAACTGCTACAATAACCAACTCATTATAGTTATACCCATAAAAACTTTGTATAAAGGTATTAATTGCTGTGCGCTCTCCATATATCATTATTTCCTCCTCTATATCACCATATTGTGAAGAAAGGAAACCTTGTAGGGACCAGGCAGATGGGCAAATCCAATAAGCCCAAACCCACCACTTGGGAATTTTCTGCATGAAAAATTATTCACAGTTGGGTCAGTTGAATTGAATCTTATTCCTAGGATTAAAAGAACAGAATTCTATTACAGCATAAGTAAACTAGAGGTCGGGTTTTGGTGCAATGGCAAGTGCCTTTTACTAAAAGCGACAGGTCATGGGTTCAAGTCCGATAATTAGCCTTTCCATACAAGATTTGGCTTAAGAATGCCTCCCATGATCTCACTCAAATCCTGCAAAAGTTAGAGCTTTGTGCACTAGGTACTTTTTATTTTTTTATAACATAAGTAAACTGAACTCCTACCTATCCAAAAATAATAATAAGTAAACTGAACTCCTACTAATTTCATAATTCCCAATAAATTTCTCTAGAAAAATCAATAAACTCATGAATTCTTGATCTCTGTCATATGGAGATTTAATAAATTAACTTTGTCATCCCTGTCTATGCATTTTTAGATTTATATACAACAACAATATCACAACAACCAAGCCTTAGTTACAAAAGTTTGGGGTTGAGTATGATTTCTTAAACACTAGTCAGAGTCAGCCACGTATATTTTTTTGTAAGGTTATGCTATCTGAAGTCATAATCTTTCATATATCCTTGATAACCATTTTTAGATTCATTTACTTTGTCAAAATGCTAGACCAAGTAAATGTGAATGTCCAAGAGCAATTAAAGGTAAGAGTTGGCTTACTGGTCCGGGCATGAGGAACCCTGAAAACAAATTTAACATGGTGTAGCTGCAAGTCGACAATACTGAAGCGACTAGATAAGTTGGGGTCAACGAAACCAACAGCATACCAAAATAACTGTAGAAGAGGAGCATACTAAACATTGTGTAGAAGTACCAAAACACTTTGTATGCTGACCAGTAAAAACCTATTGCTGGATATGTAATTGTAGTAAATAGAATTGCTTGAAAGAATATATATGGAATTTCAACAGCCACCTGCAACATATGATAGAGTATCTGTATATCAAAATCTGTAAAATGTAAAATTTTACATTAACCTTTGGCAATGGTAACAAACTAACAATTGCTTTAGGAAATTTTAGTACCTGTGCAAATGCATATGCCCATAAGGAATACATTCCAGAAAACCTTTCTCGATATGCAACATTGCGTTCTGTGAATATATATGGTAGAATACCTGAGCAGTTGCAAATTCCCATAAACTGCATGAGAATAAACATTGCTCCTTGTATGTTGAATATATCCTGCACACTTTCTCTGTTCAGAGAAAGAAACAATATTTCGACATTTCAAATGGTTGACATAAAATCTCTGGCATGTAGTGTTTGAAGTTCTAAAACTGTTTTTGATAGGCATAGTTTTGAGTTTGAAGTAAATACCAAGGTTACCACTCGGGATGCTGTTGAGAACACCAGTTAGTGAAATGTGTCTTTCAATATTCAATGAATATTTCATGCAGATTGTTGGAAGATGCTAGATACAAGTTACTGCTCACAAAATATAAAAGGCTTAGCCTCATTTTGATTACATGGTCCAAATGTAACACTCTTACAATCCAGAATGTACATTACTAGGGAACCATCTGTGCATGATTGCACTAATCAAATTTGCCGCTTAGCTGAGTTTTTGCTAAGATAGATGAGTTGATCTATGGTACAAGTTTACTCGAATTATATTTAAGAAGCCTGTGATTAGCAAAGCTTTTTGCTCATGCAGATATATTTAGTTGAATAATGGGTATGCATGTGAAAAATATACAAATAATAGGCAGCTCTTTAAACTTCAGTTTGTTATACTACACTGGTGTCTGAGTCTAACCCTAATATGTTGTTTCAGTTGGTAAATCTCTTGGGTGGTGTTGACAAGTAAAAAATTATGAATATGTGGTTTCTAGAAAATGTATTCATTACTTTGTTCCACCTGTTTTTAGACCAAATATAGAGTGAAAATGCTTCGGGCAACAGCTAATGTGAAAGTGTTATAAGTCCTAATGTGATTTCAAGAACTGCAATAAATTGTTCCCCAAAACTTAATCAGTAATTGTACCAAAAAAAAACTAAATAGGTAAAGAGGGCTTACATTTTCTTTCCTTTCTGCCAAAGAAGTGCTCCAAATAATAAAGAAGACAAAGTGAAAACTAGATAACGCGCCAAGTTATAATGGGGACTTCTCCAGTAAGTCAGATGTAGCTTCCAGATGCATGCACTGAATTGTTGCCATCCATTTAGTGGAAAGCGAGTAAAAAAATGCAGCTCTTTTGAACCTTGTACTGGAGAGCTTAGTATTTTTACTAGTGCTTTGTTTTCTCTACATAGAACATGAACATAATGTCACTTGGTTTGATGTAGTAGGTGTTGATGAGGTAGATTACTTGCTAATGCTTTGTTATTATATTCTTTACTATCCCCTCCCCTCTTCAAGCATTGAATTTTAGATTTTAACCAATACAAAACCCAGGCACTATGCCTTTTGACTTCTGATGATTGTGATTTGTACCTGCACAAATTAGACTCTTTGTATAAACTGGCAAAATCCAGTTCTAGTTTAGCTTCTGCAGAAGGACTTGTAACCTCTAACATCCATGTCGCTGGGTTGTAATTTTCTTTGATTTTTGGAACCCCAGGAACACCCTGTCCAGAAAAAGGTGATAGACAATCATAATATATTACTTGCCCTGGGTTACAGTGTCTTTTTGAGGAATTTCTCTATTGTGACATCATTTTCTGAATTTCTGACTAATAAAGTGAATGAATTGACCATTCACGCCAATAAAAAAACCTTAAAAGTTCCTGTTAATAACTTACCTCCAAATACTCAATAAGCTTACTTGAATTCTGACCCAGCTCTCCAGAATATATTATTTGCCCCCCTCTTTTAAGCAACATCAGCTGCAGGAAGTATCAGTAAATGTAGAAAATTAAACAAACAAGCATAGGGTGCTCCTTCTGAAGTTGGCTTGGAATTACGCCTTTAAACTCCATCTTTCTTCTTTAGTTGGAAAAGAAGAAAAGAAAAGAGAGAGATGTATTATAAAATCTAAACCTTCCCTGGTTATAAAATTATGGAAGGAAGGGGACTTATTTTAGTTAGTGAAACATTTACCGGGTGCTTCCACATTAATGATCTTAAGCTTTCCCATTTTCCTCTAAATATTATCCTTATGGAATGAAATGTATCAGTTAATTACCTCATCAAATGCTTCAAATATGTCAATACTTGGCTGGTGAATGGTGCAAACGACTGTCCTACCTGTACTAACAATATTTTTCACAACTCGCATAACAATTGCAGCTGCTCTGGCATCTAAACCAGATGTGGGTTCATCCATGAATATTATGGATGGATTAGAAACAAGCTCTACTGCTATAGTAAGCCGTTTGCGCTGCTCAATGGAAATACCACTAATCCCAGGGCTGCCAACTAAAGCATCTTTAATCTCATCAAGCTCAATCAACTGAAGAACTTCTGCTACGAATTCCTGAGATACAAATTTGGCAAATTGACATTCCATTAGGTAGCATTTCATTTTTATACAAATAGATTGAAAAATTCATGCATGCAAATTCTAAAGTCATATATAGAAAATTTCTATACTTTCACATACTTTGTGTTTATTTCTTCCAAAATTTAGAAAGAATGGCCTGTTACTAGAGGCAGGCAGCCACCTTCACGATGAAATTATTTGATTTGTGAAACATTGAATTGCCACTTCATGTCAACTCAATGGTTTTTCCATAATTGGTTCTCTTTGACCTTTAATTCTAAAAAGATATATAAGATTTGAAACATGTTCATCAGACAGTTACAATACATGCTTTAAGTTAAAAGGCATCTCACAAGTCTTGTAAATTTATCAATCTGAGCTGGCAGGCGTAACCGAGCTGAGTATGCTACTGATTCTCCCACTGAAAGTAGTGGGGAATGTATATCACTTTGTTCACAGTAACCAGATATTCTGGAGTATGTATCCTGGACTTTAGGGTACCCTCCAATTCTTATCTCGCCTTCCATATGTCCTGCTGTTTTTCTTCCCGAAAGAACATCCATCAACGTTGTTTTTCCGGCTCCACTAACTCCCACCAAAGCTGTAAGAACTCCAGGCCTGAATACTCCTGTAATATCTTGAAGAAGCTGTATTCTTTTCTCGGGAAAACCTTGCTTTCTCAATTCCTGGGAGATGGATGGATGAAATTTGATCAATGTAAATCTTATCTAACACACGAAAAGATCAAAAAGTCAATTCAGTAGACCTTGCAAATACCTTGGGGGCATCAACATAGTATTGCACATTCTCAAATGAAATTGTTATGGGCTCAAAAGGTAAAACCACCCCTGTAGCATACACATAAGAAGTCAATGTTGATATTTCAACGCCCCTAAACAAAAGCAGCTCATCCATATGTTGTTTGTTAATCAAGAGATGATTATAAGTATTTCAATTGATCCATTTGGAGTCTGGGACCATATGTATCTACATGCATTAGGATTTACCAAGTATTGGAAAAATAATAAGTAAGCTTCTTACTCATTCTTTCGGTTCCTTTGACAGTTGTATATCGATCAATGGGAGGCAGCTCTTTTTCTTGAGGTACAATTCTCATATCTTCTTTTCCCTTTAGAGTAGAGAGCCTTACATGTGAAATCAGAGTCTGGGCTCGCCCTGGAGCTGTATAAAATTCATATTTCATTAGAGATTAATCGGGATGGATAATCATTGTCTTTTTTTTTTGGCCATGACTATTTATTTTCTCATGTTCTCAAGCATATGCATTGGAGTGACAAATTACCCTTTAGATAACTCAGAGCCAAAGTAATTGCAATGTTGAAAACCATCCAATATCCTACTAATGCTGCCACTGAAATCCAGTAAAAGTGGGCACTGAAATCTAGACTGCGGCTCATTAGAACTTGATGCCCTACAGTGACATTTGATGATGAATCCTGTACGTTGCAATGATCGTGGAGTATTAACTGTGAGAAACATAGGTATCTCTAATATGTAATACTTTTCAGTTTTCATAAAAAATATTAGTAGTTTGGCTTATCACCTTCTGCCACCTTGGTGCAAGGAACTCATTCAATGAAATTCCTATTTCTGCATATGCCAAAGGAGAAATCCAAAAGCCCCACTTCAAACAAGCAGGAAGAGAAGCTGCAGTCATGAAATGCATTTTAGTTAGAGATGTTGGAAGTAGTAAACCAAAAGGTGCCTCTTGATATTTCATAACAGTTTGTGTCTTTTGTTTTTTCATAACTATTTGTGCCTTTTGTTTTTCTTGTTCCATAACTATTCGTGTCTATTGTTATTCCATAGCATTTGTGTCTTTAAGTTTTCCACATTCTGGAATTTTCTGTTATAAAACAAAGAGTCATGACAATAATGACAGCTCTTGTAACTTCACCCTATAAAAGAGGATAGATGTATGATGTGAAAGTGTGAGAGAAAAAAGTTGCAGTGAGCTTTCAAGGCAGTAGCCTTATATCTTTTTTTGTGAGTTTGAAGTACTCTAATAAAATTTTCATTCCTCTCTTTCTTGTGAGTACTTTGTTGAAATTTAAGTCAAGGCTTTGTAAAGCAAACAAGATATATATATTATTTCTTTTTTGGGACCGGGGGATTGAGGATTCTGATTGAAATCATAAAAGTCCTTACATTTTGGAATCACAAATCCACTGAATAAATATGCTACTATCAAAGTGAGAAGTGAGCATGGTGCTGCAACTGATGGATTTCGAAAGATTGATGCAATTAAACTGAACATTGACACTGATACTAGATGGACAAGGAATAGAATAAGGAATTGGCTGAAGAACCTGAAAGTCATAAATAAAATGAATATGAGCAGGGGACATATATATAATTCATATTGTTTACATAATTGAATGGCATTTTATTCTTTTCAAAATACACGGTTGGTCCCAAAACTTTAGTTCATGAAGTTTAAAGTGCTCAGTTTTAGTCCCTAAAAAACTTGAAAAGTTATCGACCAACTGTGTATTTAAGTTTTTTCCCCCTTGAAAAACAAACCTTTCCAGTTCAGGACTGTAACCAATGACATAATAAGTAAGACTTGTCCAAAGAAAAGCATCTAGTAATGAGAATGGAATCTTTAAAATGGCAGCTGGAATGAAATAAGTCCATGCGGGATAAAAGTAGAAATCTCTTTGCTTGTAGAAGACTGCAAGTCTGGAAGCAGTCAATGACAACTCTGGAAGGCCCATACATATAAATCTAATAAGAGTGTAAAACATGGCACCCATGTAGTAACTTGCATGGACCAGATCAATGCTCATCCGTGTGCGTATATACACTGTCATCGTGACCAAACCTACGAACAAAAGCTGTAGTAAACAAATTCAAATGTGAAATGTTTGCTGTTTTGTAAGATTGTCAAATAAGTGATAACACAGAAATTACTTGTCACTACTATCCATTACCTGCGTAGATTTAAACACATGAACAAATGAGTTACGCTTCATAAGTAGCCATTCTCGAGCCATGCATGCTTTAAATAATTCCCAATTACTCAATGAATAAGCGTTAAATGACAAAGCCTTCTTACTGTACTTTGATTTATCAACAGGCCTAGAAAGTTCCTCATTTAGCTTCTCTCCCAGGTGATATTCCTTGAATGATCTTTCAAAGTTGTTTATAGAGATGTAAGTGTAAGGTCGGTCTTCATGGTACCAGTACTTGGGTTGATCCTTTTTAGATAATACCTACACAAATGGAGAATGCATTGGGAGGCTAGTTCAATGAAAATTGTGCTAACATGTTTCTGCTTTAAGAAAGATGCATACTTCTTGGAGGAAATCGGCTATGTTTTTTCGTGGTGGGCATCGAAAACCACAATGCTCGAAGAACGCTAGAACATTGTTGCGAGGCCCATGGTATACAATCTTCCCTTCTGCCATTAAGATAATGTCATCAAAAAGGTCAAAGGTCTCTGGTGCTGGCTGAAGAAGTGATAGCAAAATGGTGGATCCTGTTATGCTTGCTAGATGTTTCAGACAGGTAACAATCTGGAAAGTAGTGGAGCTGTCTAAACCATTTGATATCTCATCCATAAAGAGAGCTTTTGTTGGACCAATGATCATTTCCCCTGATGGCGAAGAACATTAAGGAAAGTTTATTTTGATGAAAGACAAAAAAATGTTCAAACATTAGAAAGTTGTCCTTATTAGGATTAACACTGAAGGTTTTAGCTAAAGCCTGAAGGCGTCCCATGTTAGAATTGGATTCTTATTTTGCTTATAATCTTGAATGTATACAGAAAAATTGTGCATTCTGGAAAACCTGTTGTGAGCCTTCTCTTTTGACCGCCCGAAATTCCTCTATTCATCATGTCTCCTGAAAGTGTGTCAGCACAATTGTCTAGTCCTAGAATCTGTTATCGCCGATAATGATAACAAAATTGCTGTTAGAGTGAGGATAGGAAGTTAGGAACTGGATCATGGATCATTGAATTTAGTAAAAATAATTACCTTCAGTATATAATCCGTTTGGAGACTTTTTCTTAATCCTTCAATAGAAGTAGCCTATCAATCAAGTTTTCATTAGCAATGGGAAAACAAGACAATGGAAGGAGCTGCTACTATTTTGGAAATATGATAGAGAAGTAAACTGTGTTTTGTAAATTAGTTACCTTCATGTAAGTGTCAATATCTGATTCGGGGATAATTCCAGCTTGCTTCTCCCTTCTACAAAGTTCTTTCATAATATCTTCAACAAAGAAAGTCCTATAAGATCAACTTAATAAATATAAGAGCATGATTGTGGCCATAAGGTGCAGAACAAAGCCTACCTGCTCTGTCCCCAATGCCTTGACAACGTGCAGAGAAGTCAAGTGTTTCTCTCACTGTCATTTCAGATATGTGCAGGTCATATTGGCTTATATAAGCTGATGTCTTCTGAGGAACAAACTCATTGACCTTATAACCATTATAGGAGATTTCACCAGTGACCTGAAAATCAACTTTCACGTCATAATAATTTATATTTTGTTGATTGATTCACTAGTTTAGATGAGTAGTTATATTAGAATCTGTATCTCTAAAATCAAATGAATTTGTTTCAAATGCATAAATATGTAGTAAAGGTCACAAAAAATTTCATGTATTCTATCTTATATATAGGGAATGACAGGTTATATTGTTATTTTTGTTGTTTCCTTGACAGGACATGAAGAACAAGTAGAAAACCTTGAGAGATTGATCTACTGTCCCTGCAAGTGCCCGTAACAAAGTGGTTTTCCCACATCCTGGAGGGCCAAGCAATAAAGTCAGCCTGCATTTAAAGTGAGCTTATTAAGCCAGTAAATAATGTTGTTTCATAGAATACATTGTTTCTTTTGCCAATGAAAAGATATCAAAACACGAGTGTTACTACTAGCATGTGTGTTCAGGATCAACCTTGAAGGCTTGATGATGCCACTGACATTGTTGATAATCTTTTGCTTGTTCACTAGAGAATTTTTGTATCCATTAGTATATCTCAAACCCTGTTCAATATTTGACGTCTCATTTACTATTCAAGATTAAGCATTTGTTAAAAAACATTAAAGAAAAGGATAAAGCTCATCATAGAAAAAGCAAGAAATGCAATAGCATGATTTCAGGTATATATTGAACCTATATTAATATATTGATATCCAAACATTAGAAAATTTTGAAGTACTCTATTACAGGCCACATATGATTCCAACTACCTTAGAACATTGTATAGAATGCAATTGCACGGATTACTGACTAGGGTATATATATCTTATCATTCTAGATAGGAACTATTGTAACACACAATTCAATATAGTTAATATGTCGCCTCTCAAGATGGAAGTTTGAAGACAAATTGAGTTTGAGGGAGATGCTAGAGATATTTAAGCTGAAATCTAGTATAGCTAGTTCATGTTCATTGGAGAGCGTTAGCATCAGTTCATATAAAAATTCTTGTCTATTTTAGCATGTGAACCTACTTTTTCTATTTTATATACTCACTTTTTAAAACACTCTACTTCAGAGTATTATTTTACACTACATTTCATTAAAATATCAAATTTTCTTGATTTATTTTAATTGTTTTTTTTTCTTCACACATAACAACCATTATCTATTCTCTTCCTCCATTCTCAAAATACGTAAAGGAAGAATAAATAACTAAATATAAAATGAATAGTATTAGGGTAAATTTATACAATTATACACGGAATGATGTGAGATTTATTTATTTTTTTATTACTATTGAAGGCTCTAGATTTATTCTAAAACTAAAACACAGAAAAAATAAATGGAGGGGAACACTTACAGCGATTATGTCTTTGAGTGTGCTCCAAAGAGTAGGGATGGGTTTTCCATGAACAACCTTGCATTCTGCTTCTATGAACAAATTCCGGTATCTTACTTCCACACTTGGCAATTCCAGACCCACTCTAAAGAGACAAAAAAGTTTCAGTATAAACGGCATGGTAGCATGTGCATGTTTACATTACAATTTGCAGCATGTTAAAATTATGGTTAAATGATTAAATTTATCATTTTCTACGGTTTAAATTTTTAGAATAAGTGGTAATATAAGAGCAATAGGTCAGAAGGTCATGAGTTTGACCCATGTTTCCACTCAACTTTTTATTTACAAAGTTAAAAATTCCATATGTCAGGTCTAATAGCTTTGGTTCAATTAACGTCTTTCTATTAAAATCCAGAGGTTTATAACTCTAATTCTAACATCTTTTTTTTAAAACTCTTCGGAGAAATGTTTTCTTTTTTCGGTTCAATCCACCTATTGGACTTTTCAACATATAATCTTTTTATATTAAATAGCTTGTTCTCTTTTTTCTTTGGTTTAAGAGGGAACATTCCGTAGTAGAAGCAAGGTCTACTGCTCTTTCAGTACATGCTCTGGCCATTTCATGTTCCTCAAATATTATAGTTTTATCTCACATTAGAGTTAATCTCCACCATTCGATTTTATTGCAGCAGACTCCTAAACCCCAGAAGTACTAAGAGCAATATTATGACTCTTCAACAGCTATTTTTTTTTATTTTTTTATTTTTTTATAATTTTGTCATTTAAAATACAAATTAGTTTGTAGCATCTTCTGAAGAAAGCAAAATCTATATTTATTTATATGAAAAAATTGCACTAACCTCCTATGAGGTTTTCTATTATTACATTCACATCTCCTTAAGTTTGTATTAAGACATTCGCTTCCCATAAAATTCAAAGTATTTACATTGACCTCCCAAAGATGATTGAAAAAAAAAAAAAAAAAAAACCTTTAAAGAAATCTTGAATTTTCTATTTTAGTCCCCACTTAATTAAGTGGGGACTAAAATAGAAAATTCAAAATTTGGGGACAACAGTTTAAAAACTGTCGTCCCCACCCTATTTAATAGGAAGTTCAGGATTTTTAAAAGCCTCTTCTTTGGGATTTTTTAAAACGTTGTTTTCAACTAATTATTTAAGAGAAATCAGCATGAATACTTTACATTTTAGGAGATGTGAGTATAATAAAAGAAAATCTTAGGGGAGGTCAATGGTCTCTCTCTCTCTCAATATATATATATATATATATATTAGTTTCAAATTATACCTTGTGTAACTCAATAATTTATTACAGAATTCATATTTTGAAAATCCTGCCGTTGAATTACTTATTTTATATGTTCTTAACATTCATGTCAATTGGATATTATTTACTATTTAATCTATAAACTCATCTTTTATACATTATTTTAAACTACAAAAACTTGAATTTAAATAATTGATTGATGACTATTGATTTATGGCTATTGATTTTTTATCATCTTTAAATTTTGTAAGTATGGAAAATATACGAAAATAATAAAATTCTCTCCAGGTATAATCAAGTTAGAGGAGGACTTAGGCCCACTAAACTCATGTATATATGATATAGATAATTTATCTCTATGTCTTACTCCTTTGCTTGCAAATTAGGGGGGGGGGGGGGGGGGGGAATCTTAGGGGGGGGGGGAATCTTATATTGGTCTGATATTTTATTTTTTGGATCGAATTTTTGTCCAAAATATTAATCTTTATGTCTTGCTCTCTTCAACTTGCAAGTCATGTGAGAAAACAAAAAAATTCTTATACGCTCGAGTTAAGTTTTCTACTTTTGGACGGATGGAGTTTACTTCCAAATCAGATTAGCTAGAAGAAAATTCATCTAATTCATGACATAATAGTTTAAACAAACATTCATGCACCTGTTTTATCACATATGATAACTCATATAATTTCAGACGCGGGAATGGTTTACGAATCATTAGTCATTACATAACCACTTCGAAGAGATTCTCCTAAACCGGTGGAGAAATTGCCTTCTTTTTTTTTTACTACTTCCTTTTCCTTCATAGTTGTTGTTGTTGTTGTTTTTTTTTTTTTTTTTGATAAGTAACAAAAAAAAATTATTAGATAAAAGAAAACCAAGTATAATGGCAGTGTACTAAGAGAAAGTACAATCAATTCAAAATACAAATGATCAAACAAGATGTATTTGAAATATTTTGTTTTTATTTTGTACTTTTTTTTTCTTTTTTTTTTAATAAAAAATATGGTTCTTCATGCACATACACGTTGCATTGTGCATCAATGAAAATGTAATGAGCATATGTTGAACAAGTAGTGAATAGAAATAAAAAATAGAAGGAAGGATGAATGTTTATACCTATCTTTTCTTTCTTTCTGTTTCTTTAAGAGCCGAAGGTTGTCTTCCTCAATTTCCTTCAAAAGCTCGTCAATGAACATGTGTTTCTCTGCTGCTCCAAGCTTGGTAACATCCACCATTCTCTTTCCTTCTTTCTTTTCTTTGCTATCATTCAAAAGCTTACGATCAACCAACGATTTATTCACTCGTTTTCTTGTGGGTAATCTCTCAATCTCAGCCCAGTACTGTAACTCTATTGCACTTTCTGGATTACTATTATTGCTACCGGAACTTGATGCATGGTGAAGTATGGACAAGTTTGAGTCCATGCTTGTTCTTGTATCCGCCATTTTTTTTTTTTTACACTGTAACTCTCTTAGCTTCTATACGTGTGTATATATATATATATATATATATATATATATATACATATCCTCTCTCTTCCTATTAAAACTGAGCCAAGTGATTGAGCAGAGCTGGCTGAAGCATAGAAGCAAGTGATGCAAGGCTATGGCCCCTACTTGTATATAATATATATATATATAAAAGTCATTTTATTGGTAATAGAATGCATTAAAAAGCCCCTATTTGTAATATATATATATATTTATTTATTTATACAAGTAGGGGTCATACACACACACACACACATATATATATATATATATATATATTTTTTATGTCATTTTATTGGTCAATAGAATGTAAAAAAAAGCCCCTACTTGTAGACAGTGTGTGTGTGTATATATATTTATACAAGTAGGGGTCACACACACACACACACACACACACACACACACACACATACATATATATAATTCATTTTATTGGTCAATAGAATGCATTACAAAGGCCTATTGTATCCTAAAAAACAAAAGATTTAAAAAACAAAAACAAAAACAAAAACAAAAGGCTCCACAGTACACTGCACAACACCACACGCATTGTTGATATATACATACATACATACATATATATATATATATATTTAAGTTATTTTTTTGGTCAATAGAATGCATTAAAAGACCCTTACTTGTATAAAATATATATATATATATATATAATATATAATATATATATTTTATACAAGTAGGGGTCATACACACACACATATATATTTAAGTCATTTTATTGGTCAATAGTATGCATCAAAAAGCCCCTACTTGTATAATATATATATATATATATATATATTTATTTATTTATACAAGTAGGGGTCTCTCACACACACATATAAAAGTCATTTTATTGGTCAATAGAACGCATTATAAAGGTTCTACAGTACACTGCACAACACCACACGTATAGTTGATAGCAGTAGCATACTGCCCATAACATAATAGCACACACAGCCGCATGAACCACAGCCCCACACGCTAAAACTAACTTCCCTAAGACACTAACCCACCCACCGTAGCATGAACAGTCTCTTTTACTTTATTATAATTTATTATACCAATTAAAAAAATCTTATTTAAAGTATACTAAAATTAAGTAAATTAGCTATATTATTAATTGAAAAAGAAATGTTAGAGGACTTAAAAACAAAAACTTAATTAGTAATTTTGCATCTTAAAAAACAAGAAAATAGATTTTAAATAAGAAATAAAAAAGTTTAATAAATATTATTTAATAAATATTTAAATATTAAAAAAAGTCAACTTAAAATATTCACTCCAAGCTCCCAAAATTGTTGAACGGGCACTATAAGTGAGCTCTCTAAAACTTTAGGAGCAAACAGGGACGGTGCAAAGATTTCGAGTCAGGGGGGCAATGATATAAAAAGAAACTTATTATGAAACTTCAATTAGTATTAACAATTCAAGGGAGTCAAAACAATACTTGAGGTTGTTTTTAAATTTGGCCAAGAAAACTAAATATTTTAATATCAATTAATACTAGTGTACCGTTTCGAAATTACCGTTACTTTATATATATGTATATATAAAGCTAATATATAGTAAAATAGAAATATATTATCTTTTTGGTAATCCTAATTTTGGATCAATTTACATTATTTTTTTTTTCACTTATATCTCTACCATAAATATAATCCCAACTAGGCCCATGGTTTTAGTTTTCCCACCCACCTACATACCACATTCTTTTTTTCTTCGTTTTATTCCCCTCCTCCCATTCCTTATCTTCTAGACCTTTATTTTTCTTTTCTTTTTTCTCCGCCGTTTTTACATCCATACAATTAATCATTTTTATTTCTCCCCTCTCCTTTTTCACTTGTTTCGCTTGCTTCATTTCATCTTCTTCCTTTTTCTTTATTTCGTCCACTTTAATCTCTCTCTCTCTCTCTCTATAGTGTCCTTCAAAACATCAATTCTGCAGGTCTTTGTATGCTCAATCTGGTATTGTGTTGTGTTGCAGTGACACCAACTTTTGGCATCTATTTTCAGTTCAGCGTCTCTCACTCTCTCTCAGTAGCAGTTTTTTTTCTTTGGGAATTTAAGGGCTGGGCTTTTTTATTTTGGTAAATTGGGCTAATTTTTGTTACTTTCCTATTGGTGATTTTGTTATTTTTATTTATTTATTTTTTTTGATAAGGGTGATTTTGTTATTGGGCTAAATTTTTTTGGAGTATGCTATTTTTAAAGGGAGTTAAGTATATTTTATTGAACCAAATTGCTAAATTAGTACCTATATGTATATATACTAATAATTTTTTTTCCAAATTTGAAGGGAGGCTCCTGCCCCCCAAAGCCAAAGAATGGCCCTGTCCGTGGGAGCAGAGTTGTTTACTGATTAAATCAAATGTGGGTTCCATTTGCTTAATTTGATTTATATTATTTTTTCTAGCTTCTAAGCTTATAGTAATAGGAGAATTAGAGTCATGATTTCGTATGCTCATGACATTTCATATCAAGTTTCATTTTACTTTTTTATTTTCTATGTGTGTGTGTATATATATATATATTATATTTATATAGAAAAATTCTTCCCCAAGTAGACACTTTTCTCAAATTCTTAATTAGGACATATTTTATTACTTGTTCAATTCTCTATCTTTCAAAAAAGAAATTTGACTTTCATTTCATTTTAGGATTAAAACAAAAACATTTGAAAGTCAATGTTGAAATTATAAGGTCTTCGTAGCCAAACAAGTTTAAAACACTTGAATAAGCAGTGGATTAATAGCTAAATTAGTGGCAAACCACCTTCATCATTTGCTAATTACTATATAGTAAATACACAACTCATGGAAAGGGGAAAAAAAAAAAACAAATAAGAAGAGAAGAGCGTCTCAATCTAGTGCAAAGCTTTAGTGCCTAAAGCTTAAAAAAAATTTAAATTCAACTACATTCTATTTTTCTATTTTCAGATCCCAATAAAAATAATAAAAATAAGTACGCGCCATCACTGGAAGAACTTATAAAGGCCAACAGAACCTTAAAACTCAACTGCGATATTACTAACTCTTATGAGAAAGCTATAATATGCCTAAGTTCCTTTATGCCTAACAACATAAATAACATCCTATTTAATTTTTCTTTTTAACCTAAAATGAAAGATCATGTATAAGAAAGTTCTAATCTCTAAAAATTCTTAAAAAAAAAAAAAAAACCCACTATGCACACTCAAAACCTTATCTTTATTATGTGCCCAAGTATGAACTCACTCAGATTCAAACTGAAATAATTACCAAATATTCTTAATGATTCTAAAGGGTTCTGATCTTGATAGGGTCGTGATTATTTTTTTTTTGCTATAAAAATTACGTTAAATTGTACAAGTATGAACTCTCCCAGATTCAAACTGAATTACCAAAAATATAATAGGATTGTTATTATTTAATTTTTTGCTATAAAAAATACATTAAAAAGTACACAAGCACGAACTCTCTCAGATTCAGACTAAACTACCAAAATATTCTTAATGATTCTAAAGGTTTCTGCTCTTAATAGGGTTACTATTATTGTTATGCTATAAAAAAAAATACATAATAGGTTAAACTATCATTGTCCACTTTAAATTTCATTGGTCTATCAAACTAATATAAATGCCAGGCTACATGTGAAAAGCACAGGCAAGCTCTATTACTGGTATAAATGACCACTGTTAGAATTGGTTGCTGTCGGGGTGGTCGCTACTCACTAGTCCCAATCAGAAATTTTAAACATTGATCAAGACCGACTTGTAGTGTTCTATCTTAAACTGTAAGCATAATAGAGTAAAAGTAAGTAACATGGATATACTTGCTGCCTTTCAAAGCTTTTAGTTCAAATAAGATGCAGGGAAAAAGTGAAAAACAATGGAAAAACTTTTCATCTAAAGCTGAGCAATAATATTCAAAATTAATCAAATGCAATAAGCATGTCATAATAAAGAATAATAAAGAGCAATAATAGTAGAGAAAATATCATAAGTTCAATTGATTTCTATTAAAAATACAGGATCCAATTAACGGGTATCCTTAATGCATTTGTTTATAACCATTTTAGAAAAGTTTTTATTTTATTTTATTAAGCCATTTTAGAAAGTTTTGATATAGAAAAATATATTTATAATCATACCTATATTAAGTTTGAGTATGCTCATGACATTCTTGTGGATTGTTGGTGCAAGATTGAGTTTAGATGGAAATAATGGTGGAAAAGATGAAGGAGAAATAAGAATGCTTTTGAGGTGTCTTAATTTTATATCAATCTGTAGATAGACAATATATCACCATTAATCAGAAGGACAGTTTTTTGAGATTATAGAAGAGATATTTAAGAGAAAAATATCTGGACTTTGGAATACCTGAGAAGGCAGTGAGCTATGAGATCTTTATGCCTTCAGTGGCATGATTTCAGGTCAATTTATAGGTATATAAAGGTCTCTTTAATTAATTTGTGACTTTAAAATATTTATTTTGTAATTTGTAAGTATTTGTTTTCAAAAGATACCATACAGATGTTGTAAAGTTGGACATTAAGGTTGTAAACGAGCCAAGTATTTAAATTTTAGGATTGTTCGTTTAATTTTATTTTGAACGTGAGCCGAGCTCAACCTAATTACTAAACTAGATTATGTGTTTAAGCTCAATTCATTTTCTTATCTAATAAATTTAAATTTGCTCACAAGCTAATTGATTAATTTTGTTAAGTTTTAAATTGGTGAATTTAATGACAATGTAACCATGTTTGACTTTATATTGTGTCATCTAAAGTTCAAGATTATGAGTCTAAGATGTAGCTCAAAGAAGACAGAAATTGAAGCTTTCAACTTTGTCATCATATTATTGTTTTTGATAATATGTTGTCTTGGGATAAGGGTTTTCTACTTTGTCATCATATTATTGTTTTCTCTATTAATCCTTTATTGCTTTAAAAATGGTTATATGTTGGCTTTTGGTTATTAACTTGTGATAATACAGTTTACATAATTGTTATTTAGCACAAATAATTTTATCCAATGTCTAATAATCCAATGTCTATATTAGTATATTTTGTATATAAAAAATATTATATAAAATTAAATTGAGTCTCATACAGTCATACTCATGAGTTAGTACTCAAACACATTATTATATTTGAGCTTAACAAGTTTAATAATCAAGCCTAATCTTCAGCTTGAGTTTAGTTTTTTCTTTTTTGGCTAAACAAATGAAGTAAAAACAAATCTTTTCCTACATTAGGTCTAAATTGTTAAAAAAATAGCTTGATTTATTTATAGACTTATTTGGCATCATGTATCTTTTATATTTCACACACACTCAATTTTTTAAAAGGTATGAACTCCTACAAACAATCCGTGGCTTTATCCTATATTTGGATGAAGGGATACAAGAGGAGAGGTGGCTAGAAGGCTAGAAGCTCTCCTCTCTCCGTCTCTCTCTATTCCAAACATACCTTAAATTAGTTATCTAATGTGATTTTTATCGCGTTACATGTATATTCTTACTTAGTTACATTTCTTGTAATATTTATTTTAATTAAATCATGTTGTCTTTTAATTTCATGAAAGACAAAAATCATCCTTGGGTAATTAGAAAGTTATATCTTTTGTTCTCTCGTTCAGTAGAAAGAGTAACTCGTGTCCTTATTATTATTTTTTTTTTTTGAATTTTAAGAATGTATTTTCATTCTTCATTTTTTTTTCTTTTTTTTTATAAATTAATTGAATGAAAGGAGTTTCAGTTCCCTACAGCCATTAGGAAATTCCAGTCCTTCCTTTTACCATAAAAAAAATATTATAATTAAAAAAAAGACACACCCTTTCTCTTTCTTCTTTTTTATTTCAGTTCCCTACAACCATAGGTCTCTTTCTTCCTGCAGTAGCTTTTCTCAATATATAAAAAGCGGTATGCCGCTACAGGGACTGTGCATTCAGTGTGTTTATCCCGTATAGTACTGTAGCGGCAATAGTGCTTTGATTTCGTGATTTTCTTTTTTCAGTAATCGGTTTGTATTTTTTTTATTTTTAAATATTGATGTAAGCTGACATTTATATTATTATACTGACACAATAAATTTTTTTTAATTATTGATGTAAGCTGACATTTTTATATATATATATATATATATTTTTTTTTTCTTTAGTATTCAGTTTGTGTTTTTTTTTTTCTTTTAAATATTCATTTAAGTTGACATTTATAGTTATGCCGCTACAGTGTTTTGGCACTATGCATTTAGTGTGTTTGCACTGTGCAGCACTGTAGCGGCAATAGTGCTTTGGTTTCATGAGTCTTTTTTTTTTCAATAATTGGTTTGTGTTTTTTTTTTTTCTTTTAAATATTGACGTAAGCTGACATTTATATTAATATATTAACACAACAAATTTCTTTTAAATATTAATGTAAGCTGACATTTATATATATATATATATATATATTTTCTTCAGTAATCAGTTTGTGTTTTTTTTTTCTTTTAAATATTGATGTAAGCTGAAATTTATATTATTATATTGACACAAAAAAATTCACAATATTTTTACAATTATTGACGTGTCAATTTCTTATCAGTCAAAATAAAATAATAAAATAAAATATGAGATTGGTTTTTTTTTTTTTTTTTTTTCAGTAATCGGTTTGTGTTTTTTTTTTCTTTTAAATATTGATGTAAGTTAAAATTTATATTGTTATACAGACATAACAAATTTCACAATATTTTCACAATTATTGACGTGTCAATTTCTTACAAGTCGAAATAAAATAATAAAATATGAGACTGTAGCCAACCACAACCGAAAGTAAATGTTTTAAAAAAATTTTACAACACTTATTGTTATAACAATATTTTTACAATTGTTGAGATCTCAGTTTCTTATAAATCAAAAAAAAAAAAAATGCTAAGTCCACAACATTCACAATTATTGACGTGTCAATTTCTTACAAGTCGAAATAAAATAATAAAATATGAGACTGTAGCCAATCACAGCCAAAAATAAATGTTTAAAAAAAAAGTTACAACACTTATTGTTATCATAATATTTTCACAATTTTTGAGATTTCAGTTTCTTATAAATAAATAAAAAATGCTAAGTTCACAACATTCACAATTATTGACGTGTCAATTTCTTACCAGCCGAAATAAAATAATAAAATATGAGACTGTAGCCAACCACAACAAAAAATAAATGTTTTAAAAAAAAGTTACAACACTTATTGTTATCACAATATTTTCACAATTTTTGAAATCTCAGTTTCTTATAAATCAAATAATAAAAAAATGCTAAGTCCACAATATTTTAACATTAATTCCTACAGTGCCTAAAGTTTTTTTTTCTCCAGTAATCGGTTTGTGTTTTTTTCTTTCTTTTAAATATTAATATAAATTGGCATATATGTTGTTATATTGACACAACAAATTTCACAATATTTTCATAATTATTGAGGTATCAATTTTTTACAAATCGAAATAAAATATGAGATTGTGACCAACCACAATTTTAGTGGCTATGCCGCTACAGTGAATGTGTTTGCATGTACAACACTGTAGCGGCAACAGTGCTTTGGTTTCGTGAGTCGTTCTTTTTTTTTTAGTATTCGGTTTGTGTTTTTTTTTTTCTTTAAAATATTGATGTAAGCTGACATTTATATTGTTATACTGACACAAAAAATTTTGCAATATTTTCACAATTATTGACGTGTCAATTTCTTACCAGTCGAAATAAAATAATAAAATAAAATATGAGATTGGTTTTTTTTTTTTTTTTTTTCAGTAATCGGTTTGTGTTTTTTTTCTTCTTTTAAATATTGATGTAAATTAACATTTATATTGTTATATTGACACAACAAATTTCACAATGATTTTCACAATTATTGACATGTCAATTTCTTACAAGTCGAAATAAAATAATAAAATATGAAACTATAGCCAACCATAACCGAAAATAAATGTTTTAAAAAATGTTATAACACTTATTGTTATCACAATATTTTCACAATTTTTGAGATCTTAGTTTCTTATAAATCAAATAAAAAAAATGCTAAGTCCACAACATTCACAATTATTGACGCGCCAATTTCTTACAAGTCGAAATAAAATAATAAAATATGAGACTGTAGCCAACTACAACTGAAAATAAATGTTTTAAAAAAACATTACAACACTTATTGTTATCACAATATTGTCACAATTGTTGAGATCTCAGTTTCTTATAAATCAAATAAAAAAAATGCTAAGTCCACAACATTTTAACATTACTTCCTATAGTGCCTAAAGTTTTTTTTTTTTTTTTTTTCCAGTAATCGGTTTGTGTTTTTTTTTTCTTTTAAATATTTATATAAACTGGCATATATATTGTTATATTGGCACAACAAATTTCACAATATTTTCATAATTATTGAGATATATTTCTTACAAATCGAAATAAAAAAATAAAATATGAGACTGTGACCAACCACAATTGAAAATAAATGTTTTGAGAAAATGTTACAACACTTATTGTTATCACAATATTTTCACAATTGTTGAGATCTCAGTTTTTTATATATCAAATAAAAATATGCTAAATCCATAACATTTTAACATTAATTTCACAACAAATCATAGGTAAGCTATTATTGATGGATAGCACTGGAGCTACAGTGTTTTTGGTTTATTCAACTGGCACTGTAGCTATAGTGCCTAAAGTTTTTTTTTTTTTTTTTTCAATAATCGGTTTGTGTTTTTTTTTTCTTTGAAATATTTATGTAAACTAGCATATATATTGTTATACTGACATAACAAATTTCATAATATTTTCACAATTATTGACGTGTCAATTTCTTACAAATCGAATTAAAATAATAAAATATGAGACTGTGACTAACCACAGCTGAAAATAAATGTTTTGAGAAAATGTTACAACACTTATTATTATCACAATATTTTCACAAGTGTTGAGATCTCAGTTTCTTATAGATCAAATAAAAAAATGCTAAGTCCACAACATTTTAACATTAATTTTTACTATGCCTAAAGTTTTTTTTTTTTTTCAGTAATCGGTTTGTGTTTTTTTTTTCTTTTAAATATTTATATAAGCTGGCATATATATAGTTATACCGATACAACAAATTTCACAATATTTTTACAAATATTGAAGTATCAATTTCTTATAAGTCGAAATAAAATAATAAAATATGAGACTGTGACCAATCACAATTAAAAATAAATGTTTTGAGAATAACAATAACAATGTTATCAGTTTAAAACCAATAATAACTTGTCATTTAGAATTTATTCTAAAAATATTATGAATGTAGCATTTCTCTCAAATAAAATAAAAAAATATCTATTCATATCCTAAAAATGAAGATATTGTGAAAATATTGTGATATTTTGTTGTATTCTTATACTTCTTTTTTAATATAGTCAACTTTAGTGAGCCAAAATTCACGGTTTCACATACAAAATCTATATTAATTTTCTCACTACTAGGGCAGCACGTGCCTTGAATTAATCTATGTGATTTTGTCAACTATTGGACAAAATAAAATTAAGTTGTAAAACTAGAGAGGATGAAACAGGCTTCCATTCTCTTCATAAAAAAAATTACTTAAAAGAGGAGGTTGACTCTTTACTCCTTTGTTCAGTTAAGGGGCATGCTTGCTTGAATAAGGCGTTTCTAGGGGTTCAATTATTTTATAGGGGTTCAATATATGATACATAAATTATACAAAATTTTAAACAAAAGATAAATTAAATATATTGACATCACAAAATAAAAAAAAAATTTAATACATAAAGTTTTACAATTGCCTTCTATGATGTTTTGTATTTTGAAATTATTACATGATATTTTCATTATTAATCTTATTAGTTACATCTATTTCAATGTACATAGTCAAACAATTATTCATTCACTTATTTCTCATTTGATTGATTTATTTAATATTTCCTAAGATCTAAATGAACTTTTTCTAAAGTTTAAGATTTAGCAAATCTACTTTTGTTGTTGGGCTAATTAAAATTATTTTTCCCAGATTTTAGATCAAATCGATTTGTTATTAATATTTTTCTTTGTGTTTAAAAAGGTCAAGATATTATTAAAATGATTTTATTTAAGTTTATTTCAGTTGGGCTTAAGGTTAGGGTGTTCAAATTTTTATTTTAAATGTCAAAACAGGAAAAATAAAATAAAAAATATTACAATAATAATTTTTTGGTTCAATTCAGGGGGTTCATTTGAACCCCCTGGGCTCCAAGTGGAGCCGCCCCTGAGTTGAATTGCATTTTATCAAACACACCACTGGTGGCATGAATTGATATATGATTGGCAACATGGCATGGCATGAATCATGATTGTTGGTATCGGATACGGATCGTAACTGGACCACTGGTCTTCTCTATTTTTTTTTTCTTTTTTTTTTTTTAACGTAACTATTTTACAATATTGTATAACTATAATAAGGTGGTATTCTCTATTAATTAAATTCATAGGTTTTTCTTTTTTAATCGATTTTCAACTTATGTTTTTTTTTTTTTTCAGATAATTGTACTTTTTATCATCAGAACAAAATACCAATCAGTTTTTAATGTAGGCGAGGATAACCTTAGATTTATTATTCAACTATCAAAGATTTTATCAGTTGAGTTACTTGAAACTCACAATTAAATTAATAGTTGAGTCAACCATTTATGAGAGAGTTAAGATTTTTTTTTTTTTTTTTTTTTTTTTTTTTTTTTTTTTTTCTGAGAAGAGAGTTAAGAGTATTATGTGGTTGTAATTTGGGATTACCTAATAATTTTTTAGTTAGAGCAGTAGGTTTTTTTTTTTTTTTTTTTTTTTTTGTAGATGGAGTTCGAATCTAGATCTTTTATTCAAAGACAAAGACAAAAAAAAAAAAAAAAAAAAAAAAAAACTAGTTAATTAAGTTAACTAAAACTCACTCATCAGAGTGTTTGGTAGAGGAATTTTGAGTAATGTTGTTTAGGTATTTTTGATATACATGTAGGTGAAAAAATGTGTGAAAATGTGTGTAAGTGTGTTTAAAATACTTCTAACTTCGTAGTTCGAACCCTTCTCCCCTAGGCCTCCAAGCACTTTATATACGAAAATGTATCAATTCAACTACAATGCATTTGGCACTCACTCATTTAGAATAGTGTAATGAAAATGTATAATGTCCTATTTATAAAAATACATCTACCTTTCCATGAAAGGTTTTAACTTGTGAGGAGTTGTGCCTCTCCTATATGTAAGTTAGAACTTTTATCAAAGGTTATAACCTTTTTTTTTCAAGAATAACAAATATTTACCAAGAGTCACAACTCTCTGAAGAATTGTACCTTTCTTAAGGGGTTCAACGCATTACAAAAAACACAACCGTATTGTGAAACATATAAATCTCTCAATAGTGGAAAAATATACACGATAGTGTGCATCATGATCATCCCATACACTGACAATGATCAACCTCATCCAAGTATCACCTTGTTCTCAGGTTTTGTTTAACCTGTTCAAAATTCATGATAGAATAAGAATAAGATGGTTAAATTTCTTGTTACCTATAACCACTAAATTAATTAAATAATTTGGATAAGTAATAAATTATTAATTATTTAATAAAACAACCATGTGCTACATCTCTGCATCACTTTCACAGAAGGAAGAAACGCCACGAATTTTTTTTTTTTTTTTATAATGATTATAAATACTTATATAATATATATGTTGCAACCTTAGTAGAATTTAAATCAACTCCCTTTGCTTACCAACTTGCCCAACTAAACACCAACACATTCAACCATGACTATGAGCAAGAATTTACAAGACCAAATAAGAACAAATCTGGTGGCATGATCAACTTCATTCGAGCATCACCTGGGTCAGGTTCCGCTTAAACTTTCAAATCCATGATAGAATAAGAACAGGACAGCCAGCTAAAATTTCTTTACCCGATAACTTAAATTAATTAGAGTTGGGATGGTTGCACACATGTCCGCACACATGTACACACTGGTGTGCAACAAGTATTTGCCTTTAAATTATTGGGAGAACTAATCATTTGTCATTAATGATTTAATTAAAACAACCAGTCAACCACGATGGGACTGCATCATTACAACACTTATTTTTTCATGACAAGAATGGAATTGGGAACTCCACCACTTTCAAGCATCACTCTTCTAACTTGTGAAATTATTGACATAAATGAAATGGTACCATTTTCAAGTTCAAGTAGGAATATAAATCATTTATCTCATTTTTTGTATTTCACTTTATGTTATATGTTTGATTTTTTTTTTCTCATTTTAAACTTTGGGTATTTTATAAGGAAAGTAAAAAAGAATATGTGATAAATTGTGATTGGTGAAATATAAATTGAAACACAAAAAATCGAATAGAGGATTTGTATTCATTAGACTAGGTATAAGAATAAGATAAGGCTAATATGGAAGCGTATTTTATTCACTAAATACTAAATTGATATAATTAAACTTTGACTTAGTTTGGTCTACCAAAATTGTATTTAGAAAATCTAGAAACAAACATTGTTTTAAGTTGTGGTGGGCCTGCCCATGCACTAAGTGCTTGGGGGTTTAGGGGGATATGGGTTTAAGTTGTGGAGTTAGCAGCATATTATAATTATCTAAAAAAAAAAAGTTGTGATGGGCCTAAATGTAATGCTACTCTCTCCATTCCAGTTTGTTTGTCCTCTATTCTATTTTGAAATGTCCTAAAATATTGTCATGTTTCTAAAAATGAGAGTCATTAATTTACTAATATTCTTATTATACCCCCTACTTTATTTTCAAAACTTTTTGAAAAGAAAACTAACAAATATTAAAAAATTTTTTTATCTAATTGGGACATCTTTTTAATTGCCTCATTAAGAATAACTCTTTAAAAAAATGATAAATTTATTTAAGGGTAGTTTTGTAAACTTATAAATTTTTATAAGGCAAACAAGATAATAAATGATGTTCCCTTAAAAAGTTTGACTTTTCAAACAGGACAAACAAATTGGGACAGAGGGAGTATTTTTTTGGTTTTGACTTATGGCGAGCTAACACTTTAACTTATTTTGAAATGTGGTGATATTTTGTTGCATTTGTAGAAGAAATTAATTGTATTTTGACCATGAAAATTTGAAGGCATGTCCATTAACCGCTACCTAGGCAGAATGGCAATGAAGCAGAGCGGGGCCAAAGGATGGGGTTTTCACCCTTGCCTCGCATGGATTTTTCTTTCCCCATCCCCGCATGACGGGGAAAATTTCTTGCCCCATCCCCGCCCTTTAGGGCCCCGCGAAGCCTTGCCTCACCCCATAAAACTCTATTTCTTGTTTATTTTTATGAAGGAACTTTTATTTGTGATTCATTTATATAGCTTCAGACCCCTACTTTTATTTGAAACTAATCTGGACTATATATATTTTGATCAAATTGGAACAAATTATAGCTCATATTTATTTGAACAAATTGACTATATATATTTTGATCAAATCTAGAGCTATATATTTGAACCTAATCTGGAGCTATATATATTTATATACCCATACAAGTTGTTCCAATTTATTCAAATCCTAAAAGCATTGAATTAAACGTCTTATTGTGCCATACCAACAAAGATTAGATGACCCTTCAAAGTCTATAAGAATGAGACGTTTGGGTCTAAATATCGTTGTTAAACCATTAAATATATTATGAATAACATTGACCTGGACCAAAGCTACCTCAGAGTCTCAAACCTGTACCTCATAACAGCCAAATGCCCACACACAATGACACAAACACAAACATTCAAAGTCTCAGACCCGTACCTCATATAAAAAAAAAAATTCTATTATGTTCATAACTTCATGATGAAATCTAAGTTGAGAAAGACGCATGAATAAAATCAATAATTCAATAGTATATAAAGTTGTTTCTAATAAAGAAAAAAGAAAACGTTAAAATTTGTACCTTATTTCCAACTTTGCTAGAGAGAAAAAGAAAAAGAAAAGTAGAGAGCCACGCTAGGTAGAATAAAATAAGTTGATCATATTTTTGTTTAAATAGTAGGGTTTTAAGTTATGAAAAATTTACAATTTAGCTCTTATTAATATGGGGTGAGGCGAGGTGGGTCTAAAAGTGTAAACCCATCCCCGCCCCGCCCTGTGGTGCGGGTCTAAAATCTCGCCCCATCCCCGCCCCACCGCTTTTGTGGGGTAGGGAAAACTTGCATGGGGAGAAATGGGGAGGGGTGTATTAAGCGGGGAGGGACGGGTCAAGCAGGGCGGGGCAAAATTGCCATCCTTAAGCTAGAGCTTTGATGCCAATTTTACTTCATGTCATTTGCAACAATTTCATAACACCCAATATACCTACCACCTCACACATATCTATTAGCCTCTATACCTCTAACAGGACAAGAAAAGATTAAATTGTGGTAGAACCATGTCTGAGGTGGTTGGCAAATTGTGTGAAGTGAATTACTGTGACCCTAACTTTATTGTTAGTACTCCTCATGCTTAACCAAAACATATGGTCTTTTGGTGTAATGATCTTAATCAAGCCAATTTGGAAATGGTTTCATTTGGTTTTTCACTTGTCATGGAAATGGAATTTAATTTTCTAGCCATTTAAAGGAGGTTAAGATTTTTATTATTATTTTTAGACTAGTATTATGTCCGTGCGATGCACGGCTTTACTCAAAATTATAAGTAAATATATCAATATTATATTAATAATTGCTAACGGATACTTTAATAGAGTTGATTAAATATATTAAAACGTGTACATGTTACCCATTTTAAAATTAATATGACTTTGTCACATGAATTTTTTATTTTATTTTATATTTCATACAAGATAGAAATTCTACTCTAGCATATTCTAAGTGTATGTGTGTGAAACTCCCTCCTTGATACTTGAACTCCGGTTCTTGCCCCCTACACCTCACAAGCACTTATACTTATAGAGTAACTATCACGCCAAAGATGCGCAGTGGTGTCATGTAAATCATTAATGTGCAAGCATGATGTTCTTGTGGTCTTATCAAAACGGACTTAACTCTAATAATGTGGAATAGACGCTCTTTATTTGAAATAAATCCATCTTCCACTTCATGATTCTAATTAGATTTTACAAATCCAAGGTATATTAGTACCATGTCATTAAAAGTTTTAAATGATGACATTGTTTACGTTGTTAAAATAAAGAAACAAAATTTTAAGTGTGAAATGAACTGTATAAAGGATTACATATTCTCATGATCAAAACGTCAAAACACTTAGTAAAGTAGGACCCTCTCAATTTGAGTTTCAAATAAAGAGGATCCCAATCTTTAAAAAAACGTATTGAGATTCATTATGGATTCCTACCTGGGTATATTATTATGGGGGTTCTATAAAGTTATGTACTCTGCACACTGATCTACCTACATACCTTGACTATTGGTGTGCACTATGCAAGAGTTACTAATATATAAACTGGAAACTTAATTAATCCCATTGAAGTAGTATGCTTAATTATTGTCATGCTAAATGTATTAGTTGAGAAACCGGAATGACTTGTGAGAGACAAGGAATATAGGCAAGAAAGAGTGCACCACTAGTCCACGAATTGGAGTCAATCATTGGATATAAGATATGACAAAATTTGTACAAACCATGAATGATGAAACCAATAACAAGTAGTAAAATATAAAATATCAGCAATTGATCAATCAATAAACCATTTATCAAACTCTTACGAATGACTTTTTTTTTTTTTTAATTGATAGGAAGAAAATAAAACTTGATTTTTTTTTTTAGAGAGTTTTAACTTATAGTGTCAGTTTCTGATGAAAGCTTTTTATCATCAGACCAAGATACCAATCGGTTTTTAGTGTAAGTCCAGATCTCTTATTCAACTATCAAAGAATTTATTAGTTTAGCTAATTGAAAGTAGGGGTGTCCACACAACCTGGTAACCCGCTCAACTTGCTAGACCCGCCCGAAACCGAACTGCCATCGCTTGAACCGACCAATCCGACGGTTGGCGGCGGGTCTCCACCCACAGAACTCGATCCCTTCAGGTCGGCTGGCGAGTTTCCTCCCCAAAAACTCGAGCCACCCAACCCAACCATAAAATCAACAAAATCCAACGAGATCCAAAGGTTTTTCGACAAAGAGCTACTTGAAATCCACTACAATCCACTAGATTCGGCGATATTTTTGATTTTCCGATGAAGAGCTACTTGAAATCCACTAGATCCGGCGAGATTTCGTCGAGATATAGTCTAGATTCGACAGATCCAGCCAAATATCGTCCTGATCTCGACCGATTCGACGAAATATCGGCATCGGTGGCAAAACTCGAAATTGACCGACACCAACCCGAAACCCAACGGACCTAAACAAGATGATCCGACCATTTAATACGGGTTGATTTTGGTTTTGATTTTCACCTACTCGAAAAATTTGGGTTGGGTCCAAGTCGGGCACAAACCGACCCGGCCCGACCTGTGGACACCCCTAATTGAAACCCACTAAATAAAAAAACTTGATCTTATAGTTCATCATTAACGTGTAATAGGGCTTGTGGGCTTTAGGCCCACTTTATTTGTCTTATTTATACTACACATTTCTACCTCTAATATAAACTATGAAGACACTCTTGTATATGTTACTACTTAAGAGAGAAATACAACATAATTATTCAATATTTCTAACATGGTATCAGCAGTCTTGTCTTTCTTAGTGTCTTCCTCGGCAGCTACGTCACAACATTAAAGCCCACAAGCCCTATTGATGATGCCGAAATCCACCCTCAGTGAGCCGCAAGGTCTTCGCGTTCGGAATGGATCTGCAAAGGTAAAAAAGAACCTCAAAGGGAAGTACCGGCGTGGTACCGGCCAACGACCCTCCGACGGTCAAATTAGTATTGCTCACAACTCCAGAGTGCCCGAGTCGGGATAGAAGCATGCGTACCTTTGTTCATGAGGGTCGAGGGTATTTATAGTGGTGTAGAGCTGGGACTTTGGCGTGTCGGAGGAGATAACCTCTAATCGGAGCCATCCCCTAAAGCGTGTTCTTTACGGAATCCTTTCCTCACCGGAGCCATTCCCTTTAGCGTGGGGTGCAAGATATCTACCCGTGTGGTGGCGTGCCTGACAAGGCATGTTAGTCCTTTTAGCTTTCCCCCGTCACCCGTTCACCCCGTCGGCGCGTGGATGACGCCGTCGGAGCCGGCTGGAGAGACGGTCGGGTATGATGAATGGAGCAGTGCCGTCACCCCTACCGTGCCGTCATCCACTCGAAGGGCGACGGCACCTTCAAGTGGTATTTTCCCCATCAGTTGCCCCTTACTCCTTAATCCCGTCGGTCAAGTCTGACAGATTGGGGAGTACAGTGTGTGGCGGACAAGGCATTAATGGCTAGTCATCTCGAGCAGGCCTAGTGTCGGAACACGTGTCCTAGGAAGACTGGAAGGCAGCTGGACGGGAAGGTCGCTTCGTCTTCCGCGCTCCAAGCCTCCTATATATATACATCTCCGTTTTCCCTCATTTCTCTTCTTTTATTCTAATTTCGCTGGTCAGAGAGAAACCGTCACCTCAAGGAGATTACAATTGCTTTCTGGCTCTCGTTTGCTGTCTGATACCGTCAGCTTCCCTCGCACTTCCTTTACAACTTAGTGAGTTATTCCCCCCCTTCTTTTTTCCTTTTTTTTTTAAATTCCTTCGATTTAGCTGCATACTGGGCTCTTAGGTTTCTGGGAAGGCCGTCACTCAGGCTCTTAGATCAACCCCGTCGCTTGTAGGTAGTAAGATGCCTGGGGAGACGTCGAGCGAACAGTCGTCAGCCCGCGACGGGGCGGGCTACGACGAGGTTTATCAGCCGGGCCACGAGTTAGGAGATGACTCTTCTTTGTCGTCAGGGGATGAATCGTCGATTCAGTCGTGTGACGAGGAAGTAGGGGGTGACGACGGAGTAATAAGGAAAGGCGGAGGTGACGACGCAAGGGAGAGTGGGAGTGGTAAGGGCTCGTCAGGAGATGAAAACTCGGAGAGCACATCGGGAGGCTCGGGGGATGACCGTCCGTTCATCCTCCCTAAAGAATGGACGGTTAATCACTTTCTGCCTTCGATGACGGACAAGGTTTTCAATTTGTTGCGGGCTCGTTACCAAATCCCGGACGATATTCCGATCCGTCTTCCCTTGGAGAAGGAGAGGTGTTACTCCGGGAAGACCGCGGACGTTGGCATGTATGACGCCATGTTCGCGGCAGGATTGAGGTTGCCTTTGACGGCGCTCCACCGTCAGCTGGCAAACTTTCTCGGGATATCCGTCAGCCAAATTGCCCCCAATGCCTGGAGGGTGTTCATTGGCTCTGAGATACTGTGGGAGAGTCTAAGTGGCGGGCACCGTCAGCTAACCCTCGACGAGTTCTTTTGGTGTTACCGTCCACACCAAATTGCCTCGTCTAAGGGGATTTACCATTTTTCTGCGAGGAAGAAAGAGCTGAGGTTAGTGTCAGACATGCCCGACTCCAACAGGAAATGGAAGGGCAGATACTTTTTTGTAGAGGGGACTAATTGGGTATGCCGTCAGGAAGAGTGGGGGTCAATTCCTCATGGCTTTGACAACACCTGGGCTCACGTCAGGGAATCAGGTCGTCACCGTCAGCCTTGCATGTAGGTTTACTTATGCCAAGGTTCTAACCCGTTCGTTTTCCTTTTCTTTTTCAGCTTTCTCTCGTCCGGTGATCACAGAGGAGCAGAAAGCCTTCATTCTTAAGGTGACGGGGATTCCTTTAGAGGAGAGGAAGTGCCGTGACCTGATTACGCCTGACGCCCTCTACACCTACTGCGGGGGACTCGAGCCAACAGAAGAGGCACGCCGTTTGAACAACTTGTCCCGTCAACGTAAGTATGACCGACCCATCCCCTCCGTCACTTTCACTTGGGCATTTTTACATTGTGTCCTCGTCTTGCAGAGATGGAATCAGCCAAGCTGAGGGCTCAAATCAAGGCTGCCGTCACTCGTAAGAAGGAGGAGGGAAAGGGCAAGGAGGGAGCGTCTGCGTCCCTTCCAAGGGGCGCGCCGAAAAGGAAAAGTGATGGGACTGATGACCGTCCGTCAAAGAAAGTGACGGTCATCCCTGGGGACCACTCCTCGAAGCCCCCGTCGCCCAAGCATGGGGTCGGCAAGGGATTGATGTCGGCGCAAGGTCCCGTCGTCCCAGAGGAGGGGCGCTGCATCCTTACCCACAAGGGGTTCGCCTTGGAGCAGTTGGACTCCATACTTGGGAAGGAGGAGGCTGATTCCTGCGCCAATCAGTCTGTGCAGGAGCTGGGAGACTCTGGCCTTTTTGATCTTGCTAGGGTATGCGCCTTCTTTATTGTTTGTGCCGTCATCTTTTTATATCTCTATGCTGACGGGAATTCTGTGTCACAGGCTGTGGTCTGCATGAGGGCCATGCAGGTCAAGGGGTCAAAGAACGAGGAACTGCTGGCCCGTCAGAAGAAGCGCATTGCCAATCTGACAGACGGGCTAGAACAGTACAAGGACGCATCCCGCACCCTAAATGGGGAGATCAAGGAGCTGAAAGAGAAACTCGATGAGGGAACCCGTCAGGCCGAACAGGAACGGGAGGCTAGGGTGACGGCTGAGAAGGAGTTGGCATCTCTCCTAGGGCAGGTGGAGACGGCGAAAAGTGACGCCGTGGCGGAATTTAAGACTTCCCAGGCATTCATCGATTCCTGCGCCGTGTACTATGGTGACGGGTTTGAGGACTGCCTTAAACAGGTGAAGTCTCTCTTCCCGCATCTCGATTTGTCACGGGTTTCGATGGATGACCCTGTGCCGTCGACGCCCATGATCGACACCGTCTCCGTGGAGGATGACGACTTCGGCGAGCCCAAGGTTCCTACTAGAGACGATGGTGTCATCCTTGCCCAGCCTGCCTTGGACAAGCCCGCAGCCTTGAAGATCCCGTCATCCGATCCTTCCAATCCTGACGAGACTCCTGCCAACGAGGTCCGGGATCCCGAAGGTGACGAGGCCGCGCCAGACGCCCCGGCTCCTTGACTTAAATTATTTTTGTAGAGTTGATTTGTATTTGGTGCCCCATTGTTTTGAGGGCTTTTTGTAAGAACACATTCTTGTAAAATACTGATCTTATTTATATAATTTGCAACATGTTGTTTTCATTAACTATGCATGACTTTCTTCTTGTTGTTTCGCGGTGGCCTTACTTGGGACCTAACGCTTTTTGGCACCGTCACGACCTTCCAACGGGGTTGTCAGCTTTGAATTATGCCTTGAAAATATTTTAGGATGTGATTGCTAATTTTTGCATATGACGAGCTCGCGCCTTGTTAGATTAGGGTAGAATTCTTTTTGAGCCGTCACCTTATAAACCGTCAGCTTGAAGGCCTGACCTGTTTTTCGCACTTGGAATATAGGCTTAACCTTTTAGGATAGTGCCGTTGTTTTGAGGCCTTTTATTTTCGCGCTTGACGAGCTTCTAAGCCGTCAGCTTTGGTGCTTGACGCTTTTACGCCTCGTAGATTTTAGATTGGCTTCTGAGCCGTCAACTTGGGTGCCCGACGCTTTTACGCCTCGTAGATTTTAGATTGGCTTCTGAGCCGTCAACTTGGGTGCCCGACGCTCTTATGCCTCGTAAATTTTAGGTTGGCTTTTGAGCCGTCAGCTTGGGTGCCTGACGCTCTTATGCCTTGTAGATATTAGGTTGGCTTTTGAGCCGTCAGCTTGGGCGCTGGACGCTTTTACGCCTTGTAGATTTTAGGTTGGCTTTTGAGTTGTCAGCTTGGGCGCTGGACGCTCTTGCGCCTTGTAGATTTTAAGTTGGCTTTTGAGCCGTCAGCTTGGGCGCTGGACGCTCTTACGCCTTGTAGATTATAAGTTGGCTTCTGAGCCGTCAGCTTGGGCGCTGGACGCTCTTACGCCTTGTAGATTATAAGTTGGCTTCTGAGCTGTCAGCTTGGGCGCTGGACGCTCTTACGCCTTGTAGATTTTAGGTTGGCTTCTGAGCCGTCAGCTTGGGTGCTGGACGCTCTTATGCCTTGTAGATCTTAGGTTGGCTTTTGAGCCGCCAGCTTGGGCGCTTGATGCTCTTATGCCTTGTAGATTTTAGACGTCGCTTTGGTATACCTGTTTTAAGATCCAAGCACAGTACAAGAGAGATTGAATAAATTTCTGAACCTTGCATCAATTTTAAGAAGGGAAAAAGGTGCCCATTGGGCCCTCGAGATACATTTTAGGCAAACACAAGCGGGAGCTGCCGCTCTTTTCTTATTGGTAGTACTTTCGTAGGTGCTCGGCGTTCCATGGATGGGGTAGTGTCTGTCCTTCCAGCGTTTCCAAGTGGTAGGTGCCACTTCGATGCCACGACGTGACTCGGTAGGGTCCTTCCCAGTTGGGGCCGAGTTTTCCTTGGGCAGGGTCTCTGGTAGCGCCCATGACTCTTCTTAGAACAAGGTCTCCGGCTCGGAAGTCCCTGTGCTTGACCCGAGAGTTGTAGTGCTTGGCCATGCGATCTTGGTACCGTGCGAGTCTTTATTCAGCTATTGCTCTGTCTTCGTCAATTAGGTCCAGCCGTAGGCGCAATGCCTCATCATTCCTTCCTTCGTCGTAAGCGTTCACCAGGTAGGTCGAGAGTCCTACTTTGGCCGGGATGACTGCTTCGCTTCCGTAGGTTAGCCGGAATGGAGTTTCTCCTGTTTGAGTCCTTGCCGTCGTCCTGTACGCCCAAAGTACGCTGGGTAGCTCCTCAGGCCATATCCCCTTTGCCCCCTCGAGCCGAGTCTTGATAATCTTCAGCAAGGAACGGTTCGTCACTTCGACTTGGCCGTTGGCTTGGGGGTGGGCGGGGGAGGAGTAGTGGTTTTTTATCCCCAGCTGCGAGCAGAACTCTCGGAAGGGGCCGTTGTCGAATTGTTTGCCATTGTCCGAGACTAGGACCCTAGGGATCCCAAATCTACATATGATGGATTTCCAGACAAAGCTCCGCACGTTCTTCTCCGTGATGGTGGCCAGAGCCTCAGCTTCTACCCACTTTGTGAAGTAGTCTATGCCTACTACCACGAACTTCAGCTGCAGCATAGCCGTCGGAAATGGACCCATAATGTCTAATCCCCATTGAGCAAAAGGCCACGGGGCTGTCATGGGAGTTAGCTCTGCGGGCGGCTGTCGGACAATGTTGCTGAACCTTTGGCATTTGTCGCAGGCTTTGACGTAGGCTTGGGCGTCTTTCTGCATGGTAGGCCAGTAATACCCAGCCCGAATCAACTTATGCGCCAGTGATCGAGATCTCGAGTGGTTTCCACAAACTTCCTCGTGGACTTCCCTCATGACATAGTCGGCTTCTTCGGGGCTCAAACACCTCAGGTACGGGCGGCAGAAACCCCTTTTGTACAGGACGCCCTCCATTAATACGAACCTTGCGGCCCTAACCTTCAGCTTTCTGGCGGCTTCTCCTTCGTCCGGCAAGGCGCCATCCTTTAGGTAGGAGACTAGCGGCGTGGTCCAATTGCCTTCGGAGCCTATCTCCTGCACACTGATAAGCTCTATTAGTGGCGTCATTTGCACAAAGGAAAGCACATTGTCGGGGGGGTGCATGTGTTCGGAAGAGGCGGCTTTGGCAAGACGGTCGGCTTGCTCATTTTCTTCTCTAGGTATTTGGATCACTTTGGCGCTTAGCTCCTTCATTCTTCTCTTCGCTTGATCGAGATACATTCTCATTCTGTCGCCTCTACACTCGTAGTCACCGCTTACTTGGTTAACGACGACCTGGAAGTCGCAGTAGGCAACCACTTTGGTGGCCCCTGCTGCTTTGGCGAGGTCGATCCCAGCTATCAGTGCTTCATATTCAGCCTCATTATTTGTGGTGGGGAAATCTAGGCGAATCATGCATTCGATCTGATCTCCCTCGGGGGAGCGAAGTATGACACCTATCCCCCCGGCCTGTCTGGTCGACGATCCGTCTGAGTATAAGGTCCATGAATGGTGCTCGTCTGCCCCCTGGTCCTCGCCGCTTGTGAATTCGGCGATAAAGTCAGCGACAGCCTGCCCCTTCATGGCGGTGCGCGGTCGGTACCTGATGTCGAACTCGGTCAACTCGATCGCCCATAAGGCCAGGCGACCTGCCGCTTTGGGGTTGTGCATTGCCCGCCGCAAGGGTTTGTCGGTTAGGACAACTATCGTATGAGCTTGAAAATACGGTTTGAGCTTGCGGGCTGCAGTGATTAGGGCGAAGGCGAGCTTCTCCATAGGTGGGTATCTCCCTTCTGCTCTGCGGAACGCCCGGTTGGCGTAACACACAGGCTTCTGGACCTTGTCTTCTTCTCTGACCAAGGCCGCACTGACTGCCGCCGGGGAGACAGCCAGGTAAAGGAAGAGCTCTTCCCCTGGTTGCGAGGGGCTCAGTAGCGGGGGTGAAGAGAGGTAGGCTTTCAGTTCCTCGAACGCCCTTTGGCACTCGCCCGTCCACTCGAAAGACTTCTTCAGCGTGCGGAAAAAGGGTAGGCACTTATCTGTTGCCCTTGATACAAACCGGTTCAGGGTGGCTACTCTCCCGTTCAAGCTTTGTACCTCCTAGGTGTTCTTTGGGGGCGCCATTTCCATTATGGCTCGAATCTTGTCTGGGTTGGCCTCGATCCCCCTTTGGGACACCAAGAAGCCTAAGAATTTTCCCGCCGCCACTCCAAACGCACACTTTGCCGGATTGAGCTTCATGTTGTAGGAACGGAGCGTGTCGAATGTCTCTTCTAGGTCTCTCAAGTGGTCTTCCTTCTTTCTGCTCTTTACCAACATGTCGTCGACATATACTTGAATGTTCCTTCCTATTTGGTCGGCGAAAATTTTGTTCATGAGTCTCTGATATGTGGCACCCGCATTTTTCAGTCCGAATGGCATTACCTTGTAACAGAAGAGACCCTGGCTGGTGACAAACGAGGTCTTCTCCTGATCAGCCACGTCCATCCGGATTTGATTGTACCCTGAGAAGGCATCCATGAAGCTCAGTAGCTGGTGTCGGGCGGTAGAGTCCACCAGTGTGTCGACTCGCGGGAGGGGGTAGCTATCTTTGGGGCACGCCTTGTTCAGGTCTGTGAAGTCCACACACATGCGCCACTTCCCGCTAGCCTTCTTGACCATCACCACGTGGGCCAACCAATCGGGGTAGTACACTTCTCGGATGAAATCCGCTTCTCGTAGCTTACCGACTTCTTCTGCCACCGCCCGGTCTCGTTCCGGGGCAAACACTCGCTTCTTCTGACGGACTGGCCGAAAAGTGGGAGACACGTTCAGCTTGTGCACCATGATTGAAGGGTCAATTCCCAGCATGTCTTCGTGACTCCAGGCGAACACATCCTAGTTTTTTCGGAGGAAAGTCACGAGCGCTTGGCGAGCCGAAGGGCTAGCGAGAGCGCCGATTCTGGTGGTTCTGTCTGGCCTGGACTCATCGAGTGCTATCTCCTCGAGCTCTTCGGCGGGTTCTACCCCCACCCGCTGCTCTATGTTCATTGCTTGCAAGTGGCTGTCCGCTTCTACCATTGCTACGTAGCATTCTCGCGTGGCCACCTGGTCTCCCCATAACTCCCCCACTCCATCCTCGGTGGGGAACTTAACCATCAGGTGGTAGGTCGATGTTACGGCTTTCCAAGCGTTGAGGGTGGGCCGCCCTACGATAGCATTGTAGGCGGACGAACAGTCGACGACGAGGAAGGTGACATCTTTAGTGACCTGCTGGGGATACTTTCCGATTGTGACTTGCAAGGTGATGGCGCCGAGGGGGTAAACTCTCGTCCCCCCAAACCCGATGAGCAGAACGTCGGTAGGTGACAGGCGTTCCTTGCCGATCCGCATCTGTTGAAACGCCGGGTAATAGAGGATGTCCGCGGAACTACCATTGTTGATCAAGACCCTGTATGTGTTATAGTCTCCCACCCGGACGTTGACAACAAGGGCATCGTCGTGCGGATGATGAAGACGCTGGGCGTCTTCTTCCGTGAATTCAATAGTGGGGCTGCTAATACGCGGCTTCTTCTGAGCGACGCCCGCCACCTGGACGTTCTGCACTACTCTGAGATAGGCTTTCCGAGCTTTCTTTGTCGATCTGACGGCTGCCGTACTCCCGATGATCATCCTTATGTCTCCTATGGGCAGCCTAGGGCGCTCATTGTCCCGGCGGGGGATCTGTTCCCGCCGAGGCACTTCTGTCCTCTCTCGGCTGACAAACCTTTGCAACTTTCCTTGCCTGATCAGGGCCTCAATCTGCTGTTTCAAGTCGTAACAGTCGGCGGTGTCGTAGCCGTGGTCTCGGTGGAAGCGGCAGTACTTGTCTTTGGGTCGTCTATCGGGATTCCCCTTCAGTTTTCCCGGAAACGTCAGGGACCCCTCGTCTTTGATTTCCATCAGGACTTGGTCGACCGGGGCCGTCAACGGGGTGAAGCTCGTGAACTTACCGGCCGGGGGTTGCGGTCGCCTGTTGTCTTGGCCTTCTATCCGGGGTTTCTTTCGCCCCTTATCCTGTCTCACGTCCTCCTGCCTCTCCCGCCTCTTGGGAGGTCTCTCCCCTCGGGCCTGTAATGCGTCTTCCGCATTCATGTACTTCGTTGCCCTGTAAAATACATCTGACATCGTCTTCGGGTCATTCTTGTATAAAGAGAACAAGAATTTTCCCTCCTTCAGCCCGTTGGTGAACGCGGCGACCTGTATCTTATCGTCCGCTTCATCGATCGAAAGTGCCTCTCTGTTGAAGCGGGCTATATAGGATCTGAGCGTCTCGTCCTCCCGCTGTCTGATGTTCATCAAGCATGCGGTGGACTTCTTGTACCTGTGTCCTCCGATGAAGTGCGTAGCGAACTGAGCACTCAGCTCTCTGAAGGTACCGATTGAGCCGGGTGTCAGCCTGCCGAACCAAGTCCTTGCTGCCCCCTTTAGCGTCACCGGGAAAGCCCGGCACATAATCTCGTCCGGTACGCCATGCAAGTGCATCAATGTCTTGAAGGACTCCAAGTGGTCTAGTGGATCCTTGGACCCGTCGTAGCTTTCTATCTAGGGCATGCGGAACTTTGGCGGCGTGGGGAACATGATGACGTGCGTGGTGAAGGGAGAGTCTGTACGGTGGACGAGGTCGTCAAGGTCGCTGGACACTCGTCCCTTGAGGGCGTTCATCATAAAGTCCATACGCTCCCTCATCAACCGCATCTCCTCAGTAGCGCTGGGCGGATCATTGTTAGCTACCGACGGACGGCTTGTCCCCTGCCCTTCGGGTTGGGTCAATGCGTTGCTCCCTTCCGGGCCTCCATGATCTCTCTCCTGGGCGCTATCTTCCTCATTCTCTCCATGGTTGCCAGCCGTCGCGTTCCTTCGCAATAGCTGCTCTTCCAAGTCATTGTTACGTTTTGTGAGGCGTTCCACCGCGGTCGCCAGAGTC
Source organism: Lithocarpus polystachyus (assembly GCA_033629205.1). Lineage (NCBI taxonomy): Eukaryota > Viridiplantae > Streptophyta > Magnoliopsida > Fagales > Fagaceae > Lithocarpus > Lithocarpus polystachyus. The sequence goes on along the minus strand of CM066173.1, from coordinate 36,449,277 downwards.
TAGACCTGTCTCTCGAGGGCCGTGGTACGTTGTTCGTTGCCTTGGTCGTTCATTGTGGTAACCCTTGAACGCGTGAGTACCATGCAACTCTTTGTCCGGAAAGCACAGAACGCAGCTTACGTACGTGTCTTTCCCACAGACGGCGCCAACTGATGATGCCGAAATCCACCCTCAGTGAGCCGCAAGGTCTTCGCGTTCGGAATGGATCTGCACAGGTAAAAAAGAACCTCAAAGGGAAGTACCGGCGTGGTACCGGCCAACGACCCTTCGACGGTCAAGTTAGTATTGCTCACAACTCCAGAGTGCCAGAGTCGGGATAGAAGCATGCGTACCTTTGTTCATGAGGGTCGAGGGTATTTATAGTGGTGTAGAGCTGGGACTTTGGCGTGTCGGAGGAGATAACCTCTGATCGGAGCCATCCCCTAAAGCGTGTTCTTTACGGAATCCTTTCCTCACCGGAGCCATTCCCTTTAGCGTGGGGTGCAAGATATCTACCCGTGTGGTGGCGTGCCTGACAAGGCATGTCAGTCCTTTTAGCTTTCCCCCATCACCCGTTCACCCCGTCGGCGCGTGGATGACGCCGTCGGAGCCGGCTGGAGAGACGGTCGGGTATGATGAATGGAGCAGTGCCGTCACCCCTACCGTGCCGTCATCCACTCGAAGGGCGACGGCACCTTCAAGTGGTATTTTCCCCATCACCTATTATACATTAACATCGTCAAACTAGGATTCCCATTGGACCTAAGTATCAATCATATGCAATAGCTGGACACTCCCTCAGCGTCATTATAACCTTGATTAAGCCCCGCATCAACCAGTTGATGATACTTGTACTTAGTCATGACCAAAATCCCAAATTGAGGGTATTAGGTCTACTCTTTACAAATTGAAAAATACTTGAAAAACACTTCGTTTCAACATGCTAAACCCGATTGAAGGAAGGAACCACATCTGATGTTGAGGCATTTGGCATAGGCATAATAAGCAGGACTCGCTACCAATGAAAACATTCCTAAGCATCATCCAAAAGCAAGGCAGCACTAGGAATTAGCCATAAAAATTGCATGAATAAGCAGGACCCAAAATTAAAAAAAAAAAAAAAACTAGCCAATTGAATTAGCCCACTGCCCTTTGGAAATTTAAATGAGCCTTTGCATATATAGATTTTAAAATTTAACACAATTCTACCCTTATAAGTTACACTTTACAGCCACTCTTATCTCTTTATAATCCAAGAACTAACTATCATTTTTTAATTAAGTACAGGTATTTTATTTTAACAATCTCTAAGGCATTTTCTTTTACCAATATATATCTACCTCTCTCTCTCTCTCTCACTCACAGAGTTGTTTGCTCGTGCAGTAACAAATAAAAATAGAGGTGCTTAGAGGGCCTATGGCAATATAATATTCCTTCCTTTGGCCTTGGCCTTTCTCCTGTGTTTTGCTGCTTGCACTAGTGTCTTGTTTCTTTATTACGCCTAACATTTTTAACATTTGCATATTATTGAAGTGTCTTTAACAAGCACCATTTGAATTAGTTGCACCGTACTTATCAAGTGCAACTATGCTTGCCATAATCAAAAGGATTATGAGGAGATGCACGGTGCACCAAATTTTTTTTTTTTTTTTTTTCTCAAGTAAGCCTATTAGCAAGCTATCCTCCTTTTTATTTTGTGTTATACATGCCAACTTCTCTGCACCTTAGTTTTCTCACCTCATTGTTTTGATTTTTGATTTGATGAATGCTAAATGATTTGTAAAGGTTGGGTTTTGGTGTGATAGCAAATGCCTTGCACCAAAAGCAACAAGCCGGAGGTTTGAGTCCAAAAATTAGCCTTTTCAAAAAAAATAAATTGGGGATAAGGTTATCTACCATCACTACTTCCAGACCCTGCAAAAGTAGAAACTTCATGCATGAGAACGAATTTAATTTTTAGCATGTGCAGTTTTAAATTTTGGGGCTGATGGGATGGTTGTAATATTTTACACCTAATTTCACCAAGCAGAGTCAAGGACGCACTGATGTGAAGAAAGTTGGAAAGTCTTCTAGCCATTCCAGTGGCCTTTTCAGTTGTGGTGATTTGCAAATGCCTTTGATATTGATTCTTAGCAGGGTTCAGAAGGCAGCCAATCTAAACAACAAAAAGGCAACCCCCCGCCCTTTTTCTTTTTCTAAATTCAATCCATATTCCTATAATTGCTCAAGGATTTTTTTTTTCCCTGGTGAGCCATGGTTATTCTCCTTTTTAGAAAAGATAAAACATAACTCCAATACTGTATTAAAAAAGTTAAGATGGATTTTTGATATCATGATAGAATTGGTGTTGAGATCGGGAGAAAATGTAAGAAATTAATTTGGTTCAGACTTAAGAGGCTTACATACAAAGCTAAAAGCCCTCAAATGGCTACATCTTTACCATCAAACTCAATAATTACGATAAACCTATTGATGAACCATATACTAACTACATATTGATAATAATACTTGCACCACAAGATTATTTTTCCTGAATTCTAAGTAAGATTATAATTACTTTGATTGTACTCTATGTAGCATTACTATAGGAAGTAGCTAGGGTATTAACTGTAGAGTTTTTGCGATATAGAGTTTTAACTGAGAAGCTCTTTTGTATTTTAGGTATTTGGAAAATTCTAATAAATAATGCTTTAAAATTAAGGATTTATAAAGGATACACACTGGATTGTATAATTTTTTTTCCTAAAAGCTGAAATTTTCAAAAACAGCTTTTAGTGATCTCAAAGCTTTTTTTTAATGGTTGTGCAGTGGGCTCTGGATACAATAAACTTAAGTTAAGCCTAGAGCTATACAATAAATTGGGTCTTGATTAAGATTGGTGTTGTGACAGTGAAAGTTTTTATACCAATTTGTTGAGGGAAAGGATCTCTGGATAGCAGTACGGCTACACAAGATTCATTGTGAAAAATATTATAGACTTCAGAAACATCTCCAAAACAAATAACAGGAACAAAGAGTGTTAGAAAGAAAAAAGAGACACAAAAGCACACAAGAGAGAACACTAAGGATTTATGCAATTTGACTTTTGGCTTAGGTCTACTGGCAATGATGATGAGAAATTTCACTAACAAATCTAGAGAATATTAAAATGGTGTAGAAGCACTCTTCAAGGCTTGCTAAAACAAAGAGAATTTGTTTTCTCTACTCTGCAATTGCAGCACAACACCCTTCTAAGAGGTCTCTCACATTGTTGTCAAAGTCCTATTTCCTGTAGGACTTTAAAGCCAAGTAGAAAAGTGAGTAAACGCCAAACAATTGGGTATTGAATATTGATATCTCTAACACTCCTCAACACAATTCTTGTCAATGTTTTCTAGCCGGAAAATGAAGGCGAGATTACATGGTGCATTGCTAAATCTTCCACAAACATTGATATACTTCGTCACAACATGGAGTATAGCTGCGCAGAACCTCGTGTCAACTATAGTAGCATTGAACCTGGAGTTAGCTGCTAAGATCCAGAAAATGTAGTCTCACAAGCTTCAGTTGCTATGAATCTCTTTTACAAGGCCTCTGGGAAGCACACTTGGAACTGCCATTTCGATGGAACCGGTCTCATCATCTCTGAGAACCAATGTAAGTTGTATCCAAAATAACTTCTTTCCCTTGAAACTTTGAGGGAAAAGAAAAAAAAAATGTTTAGGAGGATTGTGTAGCAACTAGCTAGCAAGCATTATCATTGTCCTGACTCCTGAGGATTATTTACTGAAATTACAACTGAGTTATTTTTCATAATGTTATGTTTGGCTTTGAAGATGTTGGCAATTGTGAGTATCCGGCTTGATAAGAGAGCACATGTATATGAGAAAGAGACAAGCTCGATATTGAATAAGGAACAAAATGTAGTAGGTTTTTATGGGGATGGAAGATCCAAATTTCTGATTTTGATAGTGATAATGATAATGTTTCCCAACTTGATAATGGTAAACCAAAAAAAGGTTAGAGGGGATGACTAGTATGACTTTCCTATTTGAGCATGATCATAGTAAGGAACAAAATGTAGTAGGTTTTTATGGGGACGGAAGATCCCAATTTCTGATGTTGACAGTGATAATGATAATGTTTTCCAACTTGATAATGGTAAACCAAAAAATGGTTAGAAGGATGACTAGTGTGGCTTCCCTATTTGAACATGATTATAATAGCACCCTAACTGCTCCTAGGCTCAGGCTAAGACCACACACCATAATCACTAATAAGCCTTCATGGTTGATTCTATGGTGCTCCAATGATTCCCAAAGTTCCCATCAACACACTCACAACTTATAGGTAGTGATGGATGTTATGGGTATGATCTCCTCTCGGGGATTTGGCAATGATGAGAGGGAGAAGGTAGAGAAAATTGACGGTGTTTGGCTCTTAATTTTTATAGGCTTCTCTCAACCTTCATACGTGAATCAGGTTAAATTTAGGGGAAATGAGGTACATATAGGCTGGGAAAATGCTGAAACAGTAGACGAACTCTCTCTGATTCTGACAATTTCGATCAACCCAATGTCCCACAAAAGTCCCGCTAGATCACTGCTTGTGCCATTTCGCTGGACACTTCACCAATTCACTCAACCGAAGTTTCTTTTAGTCCAACTTCAATTTCAGTCCTTGAAAGTTGAAATCCCAACCCAATTATAAATCGACCCACAAAGTACAAAATACAAGATAATGAAGAGTTTAGTTACAAGAAAACTTTGACACGCCAACACAAAAGAAACCTAACAATAATAACTAACATAAGGATGGCTAACACCTGTGACTATTATTGGATGACACAATGAAAAAGATTAGTGAAACAAGATTAACAGTACAACCCAATTTCGATCTATGGATTTGTCAAGCCCCGATCAAGACAAAGGGAAGAAGATAAAAAGTGCTAAAGCATCTCTTGGAAAAAATCCAAAAGTTTCATTATTATTCAAAGAAATAATACAAAACGGTTCATAAACTATGACTTCTAACCAAGCTAGAAAACATGATAGGATAAAATAAAATAAAAGAGGTAAGTTGAAAGACAGTAAATTCAAAATCATAATTAAATATTCAAATAAGAAGCCTAAATCAACGGGTTCGGGCTGGGATTCAAATCTTCAGGAGGGAGTTTCACACACATATACACTTAGATTAGGCTATAATAGAAATTCTATCTTGTATAAAAAAAAAAAAAGGAATAATATTAGTAACACTCGTCAAGAGTCTTGTAGTTTAATTAGTTGACACTTTCTGGTATTTTCAACTGAGACATGCAATATTCAAATCCCTTCACTCTCAACCATGTAATTATTGAAAAAAGTTTAACTCCAAACCAATTTAGAAGAGTCTTCTCTTAACCACTACGTGATGTTTCATAAGACTATCCATATTATTATTTAAACAAGTCACATTACTTAAAAAAGTCAATGCGACTAAAGTTACACATGAATAGTTTTTTAAATCACCACATAATGGGTTGTAGAAAAATTTCTTTAAACAAGTTTAGAGGTAATTTTTTTCCAATTCATAATTCTTGATACGCATTAACTAGATACAATGTTTTGATATTTTAGGAGTACAGATCTTAAATCATTATATGCATACTAATTGTTTGAATACAGTATACCACCAAAAGACTCGGTCTTCATATAAGAGCATTCCCATCCGAGATTCCAAAAAAGTTCTATTTTAATCAAAACTTACTTTATCTATTTTACTATCTCATTTTACAACTCACCCAACATCTTAGTTTCTATTTTTATATACAACTTATTAAAATAATATAAACTACAAAACAAATACTTATAAAAAAAAAACTATCGATTTCTCTCTCATCTCTGTCTCTCTCCTCAACAACCAAACTCATACTAAATCACTAGCACCACCGAACCAATTGTTAGGATTAGTGCCCTTAAATCCTATTGTATGATACTATGTATGATATTATGTATGACTTAATGTTGTGATCAAAAAAGTTTTTTTGTTATTGATGGGGAAAGACCAAGTATGACTCATCCTTGAGTAGTCATCCGTAGAATATAAAACACCATGATAATTAGGCCTGCCACCCACCCACCGTATTATTCATGGGTCTTTAAGAAAAGCTCATCCAAAGAAGGATGGTCGTCCAAACCTAGGATGGTCGTCTAGACATAGGTGACCCCCAATACAAGATTTGTCCACACAGGCTTATGAATCAGAACACGTGGTGAGATCCTGATGCACTACTGTAACCTCCTGTCAAGCACTTAACTTCCAATGACAGTTATAAAAGATAAGAATAAATATCATAACTTCTATAGCAGTTATAAGAATGGAGTGTAAAACTCCTAATCTCCTAATCTCCTCAAATATAGGAGAAGTTACTAAACAAGTAACCGTTTATAATATGCACTATATAAACACTCATTTACTACAAGAAAAGGTATGTAAGAAACAATTCTCAAAAAGTTGGCACTCCAGAATTTGAGAGAAAAACTAACTTGAGCATTGGAGGGTTCTTGGCCAGTTCGCTCCGGTCACCTTTTGATCGTGTGTGTTCTTTTTTCAGATTTTCCAACCCTTGTGAAGCCCGAAGCATTCAATCTACTGCTTTTCTTTGCATCATCAATTATTATCTAAAATAATGGTAACATGAATATTTGACATTATCATATAGTCCATGAAATGCATAGTATGTGATTTATGTGATTTAGTCATAGAAGATATAGATCATAAGTTCTTTGTAAACTCAGAATTGTAGTTCGTAGTCGGTGATAAAATTGAGCATTTCATCTGCAAAGACTATAACATATCAATTAAGATGATTTGTCTTTATCATGGAAGTGGAGATTTCTAGTTGATGTGTTGATATGTTTTAAGAGTTAAGACATATTGAACTGGACCAGTGTGAGATTTATTATTCTCCTAGCGACTGTCAAATGAATAATAAATCTCACGACTTCTATTTGTATGAATTTTTAATCCAGAGAGAATAATGGACCTGATCATAAGGTGTAAGTTGCTTTGATATATCGGGAGTGAGATCTAAAGTCACGATTAAAACCTCAATATGTTGGGCAGCTGCATTTAATGTTGATGGAACATATATTCTTAAGATAGAATTCATAATCTCTTAACGGAGATATAAAATATTCCTTTGAGATAAGTTTGATGAATTTGATTATTCAAAGTGTTAGGCCTAACCACTTTAGTAAGGAGTTACTAAAGTATATATTTATAAAATTGGATTTCATAAATATATGATGAATAACTTAAAGGATTAAAGTGGATACTCAAGGATTAAAGATGTAGTAATCTTCAAAGTAACAGTTTATTTTCATGACTTTGTATTACTACGAATATTTTATGAAAGGGTTGCATGTACAATAAAGTCTTGGGATATAATTTATAACTAAGGCCTAGAGTGCAATTATATTTATATAGTGGTATTAAATGTAATTAATGGTAACTTTTGATTTGTCAAGAATTGACAGAAAAGTTCAAGGCCCATTGAAGCTAGAGCCTTATTTATTCCATTTTGGCCCACTCCAAGCCACACACTAAGGGTTCGTTTGGATACCATTGAAAACTGAAAAACACTGTAGGAAAATAATTTTTAAATGTGTAAATAGTACCGTGAGACCCATTTTTAATGAGTGAGAAGTGATATTTGTAGGTCCCGTGAACAGTGCACGGGACCCACTAATGTGCTGAAAAGGGGCTAAAAGTCAAATATTGCAGCTACTGTTCATGAACAATAGCCGAACAGTGCATAAAAAATGGCTGAAACGCGTAAACTGTAAATCAAAAAAAAAAAAGAGCTCAAACGCGTTTTGCGCCCAAACGTGGACGCAAAACGCTTACCCAAACCCAACCTAAAGCCCAATTGGGAAGGCCCAAAATGCCAGCCCAATTAGATAATCAATTAGATACAAAGGGAGAAACATACATAATTTTTATAAAAGATATCATTGTAAAATGGTGTGTATGTGTGAGTGTAAGCCACACTCTTATTCTCCCTTGAAAACTGATTAAGAGACCACACTTTTTGGGCATAAAGTGGAATTGGAGTGAAGATTAAAAATGTTCCCAAGTACTTCTGATTTTTTGTTTTGAATTTCGTCACACCAAGGTACGCTCTCGTCTTAAATTCTTAAATTTATATAGTGCATGTTATCAATCGTGAATGAAGTAGATCCATTCATATTCCGCTGCGTGTATTTGTATGAGATACAAATTTGTTATTCCATGTATTTTTCCAACACCAATCACCCAAATACACCAAACAAACCAAACAATAACAACACCACCACCACCACTACCACCATCACCTTTGGAACACCATTGAAACACCAAACCAAACCCCTAAACCCACCATTGAACACCAAACAAAAATCTCAACTCCAAACCCAGCCAAATTCGAACCCACAGAACAAATCACAACCAAAAAACCCATCACCTGCAACCAATTTTGAATACCCACCGCCACCGCCACTGCCACTGCCACCATAGCCTCGCCTGCAACCAATTCAACGCAAGCCCCAACCAATTCAACGCAAGCCCCAATCTGATCTCCGCGGCTCCACCACTCTTCACACTACCACCATCGGAATTGAAACCCAAACGACAGAAGAGGAAGAGACAGAATTTTAACCCAAACCCGATCTCCACCGTGACCCAAACCTGATCTCCCACGGCGAGCACACCCACCAACAACAAACCCTCAAAAGTCCACTAAAAAACATCGAGATGACAAGGTAAGCGTGAGGTTGAAAAATTTTATGGAGAGGAAATCTAGTCTGCCATGGAGAGGAAATCTGAATTTGGTGTGCTATGGAGAGAATTTCTGAATCGGAGCCCACGAAGAGGAAATTGAAGCCAGAGAGAGACAAGACAGTGAGAGTGAAAGAAGAAAAGAGAATGAGTCTGAGCGTGAGAGAAAAGACGAGAGAATAAAGTATGAGAGAGAAAAAAAAATATTTATATTTTATATGTTCACGAATGCTAAAAAATTTTGGATTCCCATCCTCGGATGGAGCTCTATTTCTGAGTTTTGGTTGCTAAAATAGCAACTGGGGAGTTTTTACACCCCCAATGCTAGTGCTCTAAAGGAAGATGGATTTGCTAAATTTTTATAGAATGGTTCACCAGTTTTGCAAAGAAGGATCAGTGTAAGGCTTCTTTTTGGGATTGGATGCATGGCCAACCATGTTCCAATCTCTGTTTACCTATTTAGTACGCTTATTCTCACTTCTCAGTCGGGCCACTGAACTTAATGCATGTTGAAAAGTGCTTCTGAGATGTTGGCACACTGAGTACTTACAAATTTAAGGAAGCACATCAGCAGCTGGCTGCAGCCCCCAAGGGTTTGGACGTTCACAGCAGGCATCATTATCACACCCAAAAATTATAGAGGGGGCCATCCTCACTTCATATTAGCTTTTTGTTTGCCTAAACATGGTCAAAGACCAGGCTTGCACACAAGGAAAGAGGTTGCTTCATTTCAATATGTCAAATCATACCCTCAGCCGACAGTAGGAAATTTACAAGTATGTTCCCACTAAGCAGTAATTGAGATGCAACTGATAAACGTGAAAAGAGGGCAAGAGAGGGAAATTTTGTTTTGCCTATCTTTAACTACATTTTGCTGCTGCCCCCCCTAGCTGCTGCTATATTCTGCACGCAATCTTCTCAAGCTTGGCAGCTCTTTACTGATATTCCATGCCATAATTTTGACAAAATTCTCATTAATTTTTCATTGCATCAAGACACTGGTAGCATGATTACATAAAAATGAAAAATATATTTAAAATAAAAAATAAACAAAAAAGAAATAATAGAAGACTTAGGTAAGGGATTAGGACATGAGCTAATAATAGCAGCAAGTAAACACGCAAATTATTCATCAAGTACCAATTAAGACAAGCATTGAACAGCAGAGGATATAGGATAGAACAATCTAAGATTGGGGCTTCTCCCACTTAAGGGGCTTCACAACCTCCCAGGTGAAGTCAGGGTCATCCCTTCCAAAGTGTCCATAAGCAGCAGTCTTCAAGAATCTTCCATTGCCACCCCTCTTGAGGTCCAAGTTAATAGTGATCATTCCAGGCCTGAAGTCGAAGTTCTCCTTCACGATTTTAAGGATCTCCTTGTCAGGAATCTTTCCAGTTCCATATGTATCAACAAAGACGGACAAGGGCTCAGGCACACCAATGGCATAAGAGACCTGAACAATGGCCCTGCGAGCAAGACCATTTGCTACTATACTCTTGGCAGCCTGCCTGACTATGTAGGCACCACTCCTGTCCACCTTGGTTGGGTCCTTTCCAGAGAAAGCACCACCACCGTGAGCTCCCCATCCACCATAAGTGTCAATGATGATCTTACGGCCAGTGAGACCTGCATCACCGTGAGGGCCACCAATAACAAAGCGGCCTGAGGGGTTAAGGTGGAAAATGGTCTTCTCATCAAGGTACTTCTCAGGGATAACAGGCTTAATAACGTGCTCTTTAAGGTCAGCAGCAATCTCATCGTTTGTGACAGTCTCGTCGTGCTGGGTGGAGATAAGGACAGTGTGGACACGGACTGGAACCCTGGCACCATTGTCATTGTAGTACTCAACAGTTACTTGGGTCTTGCCATCAGGTCTCAACCAGGGGCAAGTGCCATTCTTCCTAACCTCAGTGAGGCGAGCCCCAAGCTTGGTTGCAAGGACATGGCTAAGGGGCATAAATTCAGGGGTCTCATCAGTGGCATAACCAAACATATGGCCCTGGTCACCAGCACCAATCTCCTCAGGGCGCTTGGTGAAGTGTCCATGGACACCCTGGGCAATATCAGGGCTCTGCTGCTCAATGTTAACCAAAACCTTGCAGTTGTCAGCATCAAGACCCACATCATCGGAAACAAATCCAATGGTACGGCATGTGTCCCTAACAATCTTCTCATAGTCTATGTTGCCCTTGGTGGTGATTTCTCCAAAGACCATGACCAAGTTGGTCTTGGTGCATGTTTCACAGGCAACCTTACTGTCAGGGTCTTGAGCAAGGCAAGCGTCGAGCACTGCATCAGAGATCTGGTCACACAGCTTGTCGGGGTGACCCTCGTTGACGGATTCAGATGTAAATAGAAAGGTCTCCATTTCTCAAGCTACAAATAAAAATACATAAAGACATCTTAATATATCAACAAGAACTAGTTTTCACTTCAGTTGGTGTGACAGCAGAGGTCTATCAATATCTAAGAATAAAGAAATTCAGAACAAAAACAAGTGCATCCTAAGTCTATATAAATCTAATATTATGGAATTCAGGACAAAAACAAGCATATACTCAAGAAAGACAAAAATTTATCAAACTTTATGCCAACAGATAACGATTAGGAGATTCCTAATTCAATATTGTCTTCATTCTCTCTCCAATAGTTTGTCTTTATAAAAAGAAATTATGAAAGGATTAAATAATTACAGATTCCTTTGGCATCAGATATAATGTTGGAAGAATCTAAATCCCAAAGAACAATTTGACATAATAACAATGACGCCAAACACCATAGTCCATAGAGAAACCAAACATGTGAGAATACATCACTTCTATTTATATTTTAGCAATACAATCACCCCATGAAAAAAGTTGTGTCCCTCCCAACTTAGGAGGTTGGCTATGTAATTGCAAACCGAGACCTGCCTGATCTCTTATAAGATTGGACTAAAGAAATAGACTTTATCGATACCCAATTGACAGATCTTGTAAATAAGTTGAAAGCAACAAAGACTAACACAACCCAAATAGCAGATCAGTCAACCAAATGTCCCACATCAAAAACTAAGCAAATAAACAAAGCGTGTAGCCAACTATGAACAAAGCCTAAAGAACAGATCTAGTACAGTATACCATGTTGCAAACATTAACAACCCAATACATTAAAATCTCCAACAAACATACACACGAGTCGTTAAGAAGTACTAGTATACACCCAGATCTGCAAACTTTGTAGTCAAAACTAAGGAAACACAAGCCAAAGTTGGTGTTTTTTAAGCAAAATAACAAAACCCATTTGAGAAAAAAGAGACTACACGGTATTAGGGACGTACCTGAAGGAGATGGGGCTAGCGCAGATCTAGAGTTTATGTATGTGTAACTACGCTCGAACAAATACCAGACCCCTAAAAGAATTGAAGCGAAACTCAACGACTCGACGACGATTGGCCTCAGAGAGCTTGGTATTTATAGATAAAATGGGGCCTTTGACTGGTTACCGGCTTGTATGATTTGGATTCGGTTTTCGTAACGGGTTGGAACCTTTACATCTACCCGGTGCTTGTTTTTAGGTGTACGGTATACACTATACCATGCGCGCTTTTGATGTAGTTTGGTTGAGCTCTCTCTCTCTCTCTCTTTACCATATATATATTTTTTTAAAAATTTATAAGAAGAAAAATGATGGCTAAATATAAGTAATTTTGAATATTTTTTTATTTAATTCTAAAAATTCAATTTATTTTTAAAAATAAATAAATAAAAAGTCAATTATTACCAAGTATATATATATAGGTTTGAATTTCTAAAAGAGGGACCACTTACTTAAGAACTCCAACTAAATAAGGTGATGGAATGGCAATAGCTTACAAAGTAACAAAATTTTTAGAATTACGTGTATTTTCCAATGATTTTGTGGATGGAGTTGGTAACTTATTCTTCAAAAAGTGGAAGGGAATTTGACAATTCACTATAACATCTTCTTACGTTGATCAAGGGACATGCTTCTGAGTGATAGATTCTCATGTTACGTTTAATGTAAAATGATGGGCGATTTTATGAGCATAATTAATGCTAATATGATGGGGTAAGTGACATTTTTCGTGTGCTTATTCTGAGATGAGGGATACTTGATTATCAAGCTTTGTTGCTCTGAGTGTTTGGCTCTCAAATGTCGTGTGCCCCTTATCTATAAGTGTTCAGATACCAATCAATGCACAAATGTTATTGCTCTATAGGACACCATGGGGTTTACCCCTTCCATCATACTTGATCAAACCATAATTATCTCTCTTCAATTGTTGGTGATGCATAAAAATTTGTGTTACATGTAATTAGAGTATATTTGACTTTTTTGTGGTAAAAATAGGCCTTAGCTCATTTCAATTTGTATTTTGTGTTCAAACTTTCAATTACAACTTATCTCCTTATGATTCAACTTTATTGTTATTTAATATCACAAAAAAAATTAATTGTTATATCTTGATTCATTAATATTTGGATTAAAATGAATTCATTACGGTCTTTTTTATGAAACACCAATAATTTCATTTTAATTCAAACTTAAAGTTGGAAAATACTACTATTGAAAATTTTAAAAAAATTATGATAAGATTAACCAAAAGGGGTAGATTATAATTTCCTCTAATTATTATAATTATTATAAGGACAAAATTTAGTTACAAAATTGGTTGTAGTTTAAGATTACAACCTTACTTGATATCTTTTAATTTGAGGTGAGTTTTGACAAATTTACCATTGGATTACATTTTCTTCTTCTATTCTCCATGCTTGCAAAATTTTTAGAAAATAAAAGATCAATAGTTATGTTATCAATAAATTGATTAAATTGTAAGTTTTTGTAATTTAAAATTATGCATAAAATATAATCTTTTAAATTATATAATAAATAATATCTGATTGGCACAAAATTTGACATGCGTATTAAAAGTATAAAAAGTATGCAATCCAACAGTTCGATTTTTAAAACATATAATAATGTTAGTTTTTTTTTTTAAGTTATAACCGTAAACTACAATCAATTTTCTAAGTAAACTTTATTCTTATTATAATTTGAATAGTCTGTCAAATGATACTTGAGCCTTTACATGCATGCTCTAACCTTTGATTCAAGTAAGTGCTTCAACCTTGATTGAAAATGAGAGCTCATGTTAAAGTTGATGAGATGTTCATACTGTAGCCTTGCTCTGAAAAGTTTAGAGCCGTTGGATGTCAGGGATTTTTGGATGGGATTTGTTGGGGTTGGTGAGAGAGAGAAGAGCACGACATTTGATTTTGATATAGTATCCACTACCTAATAGCTAGCGACTACTATTGTGTTATGTATTTTACGATTTTGCCCTTCTGATTACCTGGAGAAGCCGGTCATTCACCAAACCCTTACCAGACATCGGCTCGCTAGCTTGAGCCACTCGCTTGGGCTTTTCCGGTACTGTTAAAAATGAAAATCTATAATAAATAAAAATATTTTATAATTCTTTTTTGGGAGAAGAGACCGTAATAAGATATTTGTTTCAATGACAACGAAGTGGCTGACTAATGTCACCTGTCTGTGCGGCAATTGGTACACTCCCCCCTGGCCCTTTTTCTAAACAAGATTCATAATTTGTTTTTTTTTATTGGAACAAGATTTAAAATTGAATGGTCAATAAGAGAAGAAATTAAGTTGACATAAAAAATAAAAATAAAAAAAATGTTAAATTATCCTCTGGCTTTACACACAAAATCATAATGTTTTTTCTTTTTCTTTTTTAGTTATTTATTTATTTATTATGTTTCACCCAATGTAGTAGTTTTGTACAACGTTTTTACGGTCCTTTTCAATAGTTTTGTTTGAATGCAAAACCAAAACTTGGTTTTGTGCATGTCAAATTCGTAATGAGATTCAAACTGGCTCATAGTTTTTTTTTTTTTTAGCAACAAACTGACTCATCGTTGTCTCTCATTAGTCATTAATGGTAAAAAAGTTGGTTTCTATTTTTTTTTTTTTGAAGCATAAATATTTTGACCGTTGTACAAGAACACAACTCTTCAGCCCCAAAGTATAGTAATCTCTCTCTCTCTCTCTCTCTCTCTCTCTCTCTCTATATATATATATATAAGTTTAATTAGCTGAGTTGGAAAAACGGCATTAAAAAGGAAAAAAAAGAGAAGAAATATTAATAAAAAAGTATTTTGATAAGGGTTTAATTCAATATAGACATTTGAAGTAGTAACAGGAAGGCTCCAAGAGTAAGAGCATTAACGATGAATTAGCTAAAATGGTATTTTCAGTCCAAATATGCCTAACAAACTATTATAAAAAATACCTATATTGGATTAAGTGATTAACAACTCATTAGCTAAAATGAAATTTTCCTAAAGTGCTTATCCAAAAATGAGATAGAGTTGTTTTTCATAAAATTTTAACAGTAAATAACTTTATCTCATGTTAAGTTAAATAAAGAAAGTTAAAAGATAATTTTTCTATAACTCATTTTTTTATGATACTACCTAATACAAAAAAACGTTAAAAAAAAAAAAAAAACTATCTTCAGTCTTCACATAAGGTTTTTCATTGAAAAAATAGAATGTAAAATTTTTTTTTTCTCTCTCTCTCACCTACATCAACGCTATCACTACCATGTTATCACAAATCACGAAGCTAGTACTAAATACAAGCTCAACCAATCATGGTATGACATGTGTTTGATTTTTTTTTTAAACTATTTTAAACTTTAGTTTTTAAAAAAAAAGTTAAACAAATACATAACAAGTTGTAATTAATAGAGCATAGTGTAAAACAACAAAAAATGGGACAAAGGATTTGTATTTGCTAGTACTCAATAAAAGTATAACATTTCTAATGCCAAATATACCACACAAAAAAAAAAAAAAAACTCTATATTGGATTAAGTGATTAACAAGTCATTAGCTAAAATGAAATTTTCCTAAAATGCTTATCCAAAAATAAGACAAAGTTGTTTTTTAGAAAATTTTAATAGAAAATAACTCTATCTTATGCTAAGTTAAATAAAGAAAGTCAAAAGATAAGTTTTCTATAACTTATTTTCTTATGATACTACCTAATACAAAAACAAAACTTAAAAAACTATCTTCAGTCTTCACATAAGGTTTTTCATTGAAAAAATAGAATGTTAATAAAGATATATATATATATATATATATATTTTTTTTTTTTTTCTTCTAGCTAATACCCCGCAATAAAGTATTTTTTGATAAACTCCCTGAATAAAGCGTGAAAGTAGAGTGCGTATTTTGATATTCACTGTGCAGCCGACACTACACAGTACACATTACAGTTGTAAAATCAGGGAAGCAAAAAAAAGCAATAACTTTTTTTTTTTTTTTATTGAAAATGAAATGTAACCGTTACATATTGATGCAAAAGCTATTATTGGTCACGAGGAATGCCAAAGAAGGTAAGGACCCCACTATATTATTATTACGTGAGATTCGGTTCAGAAAACAAAAATTTTATCATTAGAATTTTTTTTTATGAGAATTTTAATTTATGAAGTTCGTTTTTATTATTAGACTAAAACAACAATTAATTTTTTGTATAGATAAAAATTAAATTTCAAATATCTTATACAAATATTAAAAATTTTACTAATTAACTAACTAGAATCCAGCTCACTTGAATTATTTGGATTTAACAAAGAAACAGTATAGTTTGGTGGCTGTCTGGTTTTTGGTCGGGTTTCACTTTTTCAATCATTGGTTAATTTTTAAGCATATGAATCACATTTTCAGGGGAAAACTTGCGAGCAGAGTTCTTTCAGAAAAGGCTGACGATATTATCAAGATTGGTTTTGATTATTCAACGGCCGCCTTTTTGGGCATATTCAGTAAGAGTACTTTGACATTGTTTCCTATCTTCCTCTTCCTGAAAAAAAAAAAAAAAAAAAAAAAAAAAAAGGATTGGTGGGAATAATACAAATATTAAGATATGTTTGAAATTTGTTTATTTTGTTAAAATTATTTTTTTTTTGTTAAAAGTATTGTAGATAAAAAAAAATTAATTTAAATAATATAGTATGACCCATAAATAATATTAAAAAGTGCAGTGAAACCTAAAAATAGTAAAAAAAATAAACTGAAAAGTAAAATAAGTTAGCAAAAATAATTCATACAAACGCACACCAAATAAGACTTATCGTGTAATGGTGTAGGAATATTTGACAAATATTCATTGATTATCCAAGAATTAGAAGTATACGTTTGGATAGGAATTATTTTCCTGCATTTGGCGTTTTGGGTTTTTCTTTTTTTCTTTTTTCTTTTTTTGATGCACGCATTTCAGCTTTTAGGAGACAAAGTGCACTGTTCATGCATTGTTCACGCACTGTTCACGGGACCGATAACTACTTTATTCAGAAAAAAAAATATTAAAAATGGATTTCACGGCATTATTCACACATTTAAAAATTATTTTGCTACAGTGTTTTTAGTTTTCAGTTTTCAGCAAAATAAGTGGTATTCAAACAGATTCTAAAGTACTTTCAAGTTTCAAGCACCAAAGAATATTGGGAATTTCTAATTTACATGAGAGGGATAATAATCAAGCCTTTTTTTTTTTTGTGGTGGGTGCAAACTTTAAATAAAATCAAATAAATGGAACTCAATTTAATAAATGATATTTAATATTTTTCTAAATAAAATGGTATTTTTAAGGACACGGATTTGGGAAACCAACCTTGGATTGGATGGAACGGTCCAAAAGGCCTAAAGACAATGAATTTGTAGAGAGTGGGAAAAGAAAGCTGGGCTGGATTGATTTAGACGATCAATACAATGGATTAAGATCACCAGAAGGCAAGGACAAAAAGTTTAAATTAGAAAAGTTCTTCCCAACAATGGTCCGAAAAGGTTAATTTTGATACTTCAGCTCTTAGTTTTTCTTTTGTACCAGCTACCCTTAGTATTCCCCCCCCCCCCTCTAAGAGGGATTCCTTCACATTATACAGTTTTTTCAAGATCATTTTCACTCTACACTTGTCAATGATCTAAGTCTTCACTTGAGTGCACGTCCCATCATGGATCTTCTTTTGGCCTTCTGTGAGTTGCGATGGCCAAGGTTACACTGTTCAAGGGTCTTCTCCACATAAATACGGTCAGAAGAGTAGGTGCAGCACGTTTAATGCGGTGGTGGCAGGCTTTGCTTAGATATTTTTAGGAACTTCCATTCCTATATACATTTCCATGACTAGGGTTATGCGAGGATCTCTCCTCGGATTGCTCTTATTTATCCCAAATGCGACAAATTCCGTCCTGGGAATATACGTACTCATTTACCTCTCCTTGGACTTTACCTTGTCCTCGGATGAAGTTTGAGGCCCAACACGTGATTCTGGGCCTTTAACCTCATAAGGCCCGATACACGATTCTGGGTCTTTAGCTCTTTAATACCTGATACACGGCTTTGGGGCCCCTGTCCCCACAATAGCCCCTCAAAACTCCGCTTTTTCCCTCTTATCCGAGGAGAAAAAGTGGGGTTTTGACTTTTAAGAGATGCTCACATTTACTTCCTTGTTTGCACGTGCTAGATTGTTGTCTTGCGCGACTCACGAGGGTTAATGACGCTTCGGGGTTCGCGAAGTGTTATTGATTGCTTCAGGTGCGTTATGTCCCCCACATCTGACAGTGGGGCATTGATCTAACGGTGTACATCATCCCTTGAGTATTGAGCGGGGTAACTCCCACTCACTTTTGCTCTCTATATAAAGCACTCAGGGAAATTGCTCCCTTCATTTCTTCAACTTTCAAGTCCTTCAGAGCTTCCAGAGAGTTTAAACGCTTAAAAATCCAAAACGTCCACCACTTTCTTCTTAACTCCTTGACTATACCCTTAAGGATCTCAGAGTTATTCACACACATTAGTTTTTGTAAGTTTCTGAATCTTTAGATTTCTCGTTTTCTCTTCGGCAACTCTCCTCGGCCTTTCAAAGAATGGATTTTTTTATTTGACTGTTTCCCTCTAGTTCGTTCCCATGGGTAGGTTTAAGTACCTGGCGGATTCCCCAATGAAAATAGAGCTTTTTAAAGATAAATATCTCATTCCGCAGGGAGTAACCTTGCGATGTTGCGATCCAGATAGAATAGATTTTGACAGAGAGAAAGGAGAGGTTGTCATTCCTATGATAGCTTTTATAGAAAGAGGAATGACACTTCCAATGGGTCAAATAACCCGAGATTACCTTTTCAACCATAGGCTATGTCCCCACCAGTGCACACCTAATGTCTTTAGGATCCTAAGTTGTGTCGATTCTTTAAACAAGCATCTGGGTTTGGAGCTTACCTGGCACGATGTGGTGCACATGTACGAGTGCCACTTACAAGCCGACGGGGGGTACTACCTTAAGTCCCGCTCGCCCGTGGTTAGGCTCATCTCATGCCTTCCCAAATTGAACAAAGACTTAAAGACGACTACCTGATAGCTTCAGGAGCGTGGCATGACGGCATTCACTGCCCTGTCCGAGAGTGAGAGCTAGGTGGGGTGCCTTAGAGTTAGGCATCTTAGAAAGAGTTTTAGATAGATTTTTTTTTTTTTTTGTTTCTTTTGAACCCTTACTATATCGCTTTTTCCTTTACTTATGTTTCCCTTTTGATGATGGGTTCTCGTTTTTCTAACTACGCTTTGTTTCTTGGATACGTTTACAGATAAGAACCACGTAGCTCCTCGGCTCAGCATAACCAACGCTGTAGCCCTCAAGTACCTCCTCAAATTTGAAATCTTCGTCAACGAGGACGGACAGCTGCGCACGATTCACCACATCCTTGGTTTTAAGCCTATCTCGAGGGTGTTTCAAGAGATCGACCATAGTATTAAAGCGGGCGACCCTCGGATACATCGGATTGACGTATCGAGGCCAGATTTTCTCACCTAGGACGATCTTCCTTCGATCGTGCTTCCGGTCGCTCAAAACAATTTGCCACTTGTAATACCGCTGCAACAAGTCCCTATAGCAGTAGCAGCAGTCGCCGAGGAGGAGATCACATCCTCGCGTCTATCTCTAGATGAGGAGATAAACAAATTTCACTTCGAGGAAGAGGGTAGCCCTGGGCCAGTGGCAGTTTGAGTCCCTGACGCCGAAGGCGAGACCGATAGGCAATCAGGCGACCACGTTCCCGCCGTGGTGATCACTTGCCTCGATAGCACTTCCGAGGAGGAGATGGCATCCAACCAGAAAGGCAAGAGCTTGAGAGAGCTTTTGGCCGAAAGGAATAAGGGAGGGACTTCAAACGAAGCCCCTAAATCTAAAGTCCCTCCTTCACTCCCTCCTCCTCCTCCTCTTCTAGTTGACCTCGGTTTGAAGGTCATTCCGGACCTGAAGAAGAAGAGGCCAATTGTGAAGAAGGAGAGATTGGCTAGCAAAAAAGGGGGCCAAGCAGCAAAAAATGACTAAGGAGCCCTGGGACAAAAGGTCCACCTCTGTGGACAGCCGAGAAGACCATAACAAGGCTGACGTGCGCAAACCATCACGTGTTTGGTCTCCTCGGCTAGAGGTTGATGGGGCGGCCATAACTTGGGACGCCTCAGTCCGAGAGTACCGAAGAGGTCAGGCCGCTTACGTGGTTGAGGCTTTGGAACAGCCGCTCCTTCTGCCTAAGGATATGGAGGCTGTAAGGAACCTGAAGCAATAGGACCTCTTCCTGTCCCTGAAAAGGGACCTTGCGATGGTGAGTCTTAAATTGTACATCCTTTGTCTGTTTGTTTGTTAATGAAATCTTCTTTCTTTACCCTTTACTCATGCGGTCGTATTGTTTCCGTGCAGATCACCCAGGAGGTCTTTGTGGCCAAGGAGTAGGTGAAGGAGGCTCGGAGCGAAGTAAAGAACGAAATGCTCCTCCACCATGATGCAAAGAATCTTTTAGAGGCTACAAAAGTAGAGAATAAAGAGCTTAATTCTAAGCTGATCTCTGAGGAGAGGGAGCGAAAAAGTGCCCAAGCAAGGTTGAAGAACGCCGAGGTGCAGGCGGAGGATCAGCGCAAGCTGCTATACAAAACGGAGCTGGAGCTGGCTATGTCTAGGCAGCTTGGGCTAGATCTGAAGGCGCAGCTACAGAAAGCCAAAGAGGCTGCATAGCTAGCCAAGGAAGTGTCCGAGGCCGAGAAGCAAGCATTATGCCAGCTCGGCGTTGAGGAAACGCAGGCTAGACTTGCTGAGGAGCTAGCCGAGGCGTGCAAGGAATTCTGCAACGTGACTTAGGATGAAGCTCTCAACGCTGCAAGAGTCCCTATGGACTCGGCCTTAAGGCATTCTGAGAATGTATATTACCACCCATATATCCCAGAGGTCCCAGATGCCGCTCTCTCAGAAGTCCCTGATGCTGTTAAGGCCAAAGAAGTTGAGGCTAAGGATGTCGACCCTAAGGTCCAAGGTACTGCTGCAAAGGCAAAGGAGGTGGAGGCCAAAGCCAAAGAGGATGATCCCAAGGCTAAGGGAGTTTCCGTTGCCCAACTGAGCCAAAAAGAAGACTCTCTTGCCTCGAAGGCCAAGGCTTAGAACTTAGGGTTTTCTCGTTTTTTGTTCTTGTAGTTTCATTTTCTATTTTTAGTTTTGTAGCAAATGCATGTTATTGCAAACAGAAATGTAACTTCTAGTTCTATGAATGAAAGTATTTTCCTTTCTGCTTTTTGTATGTTTCTTTACTATGTTTTATGTCTTATTATTTCCAATTACTCTAAGTAAGTATTTGTTAGTATGATATGTCAAGTTCTGCAACTTAAAGTGTACTTTGCCGTACATTTATCAACTTCAGAGTAGTTGTTGGTACGATTTACCATATATTCAAAAATACTTGCCCGAGAAGCTAGGCACAATGAGAAATTATCAGATAACATGGTATTACGTGTAATAAGACGCTTGACCCGAGAAACCAAAGGAGTTGGCATGACTGAGGGTCTGTTTTACTTAGAGAAACTTTACGCAGTATTAATTTTCCCCAAGCAGGTGGTCCGAGGGACCAAGCATAGCTTAGGATTTGTTTAATACTTAGAAAAATTTTATGCAGTGTTAATTTTTCCAAAGCAGGTGGTCCGAGGGACCAGGTATAGATTAGAATTTGTTTAACATTTAGAACAATGATAAGCAGTATTAATTTTTCTAAAGTAGGTGGTCTGAGGGACTAGGCGTAGCTTAAGATCTGTTTAATACTTAGAAAATTTTGCGAAGTGTTCATTTTTCCAAAGCAGGTGGTCCGAGAGACCAAGCATAGCTTAGGATCTGTTTAACACTTAGAAAAATTTCGTGGAGTGTTAATTTTTCCAAAGCAGGTGGTCCGAAGGACCAGGCATAGCTTAGGATCTGTTTAATGCTTAAAAAAATTTCGCGGAGTGTTAATTTTTCCAAAGTAGGTGGTCCGAGAGACTAGGCATAGCTTAAGATCTGTTTAACAGGATCTGTTTAACACTTAGAAAAATTTCGTGGAGTGTTAATTTTTCTAAAGCAGGTGGTCCAAGGGACTAGGCATAGCTTAGGAACTGTTTAATGCTTAGAAAAATTTCGCGAAGTGTTAATTTTTTCAAAGCAGGTGGTCCGAGAGATCAGGCATAGCTTAGGATTTGTTTAACACTTAGAAAAATTTTGCGAAGTGTTAATTTTTCCAAGGCAGGTGGTCCGAGAGACCAAGCATAGCTTAGGATCTGTTTAACACTTAGAAAAATTTCTTGGAGTGTTAATTTTTTCAAAGTAGGTGGTCCGAGGGATCAGGCATAGTTTAGGATCTGTTTAACACTTAGAACAATAATAAGCAGTATTAATTTTTTCAAAGCAGGTGGTCCGAGGGACCAGGCGTAGCTTAGAATCTGTTTAATACTTAGAACAAATTATGAGAGGATGTTAATTTTCCCAAGGTATGTGGTCCGAGGGGCCAAGCATGACTAAGGTTCTGTTGATTCTTGCAATTTAGAGTAATTAAACATCATACACGACGTAATGAACACAGAATGTAATAAAGTATATTCTCATTAGTAATAATACCTTTTCAGGTTATTTACATTCCGGGGATGCAGTGCTGCCTTATTTTCTAAATCCTCCAAGTAGTATGCACATATTCCAGTCACCGACGTAATTTGGTACGGTTCTTCCCAATTAGGTCGCAGTTTCCCCAGGCTGGGTTCTTTGCAGAACTAACCACTTTCCTTACCTGGCGCCAAAGGCCTTAATTTCACGTTGGCATCATACCCCCGCTTCAGTTTATGCTGATAGTAGGCCAATTAGACCATGTCATTTTCTCTTCGTTCTTCAATTAAGTCCAGACTTCTTTCTAGTAAGCTGTCGTTGTTGTTCAGAGTGAAAGAGCTCGTTCTTAGCGTAGGGAATCTAGTTTCCAATGGAATGACAGGCTCGGCTCCATAAGTCAATGAGAAAGGAGTTTCACCAGTGGACCTCCGAGGCGTAGTCCGGTACGTCCACAGGATATGTGGCAGTTCCTCCACCCATCTTCCTTTGGAATTATCTAACCTCTTCTTGAGCCCGCTTACAATGACCTTGTTTACAGCCTCGGCTTGTCCATTCCCCTGAGGATAGGCTGGGATGGAATACTGATTGATTATATCTAGCTCGCAGCAGTATCTTTGGAAAGATTTGCTGTCAAACTGAAGTCCATTGTCCGAGATGAGGGTATGGGGGACTCCGAACCGAGTGACAATGTTCTTCCAAATAAACCTCTTTATATCTGCATCCCGAATGTTGGCCAGTGGCTCTGCTTCGACCCATTTAGTGAAATAATCTGTGTCGACCACCAGATATTCTTATTTCCTGCTGCTTTGGGGAAAGGACCTACAATGTCCAAGCCCCACTGGGCAAAAGGCTAGGGGTTAGATAGAGGATTGAGCTCTCCTCTTGGTTGGTGGATGTTTGGAGCAAATCTCTGGCATTGATCACACTTCTTTACATACTCCTGGGCTTGTCTGTGCATGTTGGTCCACCAATATCCTTAAGTGAGAGCTCGATGAGACAAGGATCTTCCAACCGTGTGGCTTCCACAAATTCCCTCGTGTAGTTCTTCCAAGAGGATTTCAACTGCTTCGGGATGTACATACAACAGATATGGTCCAGAAAAAGTTCTTTTATATAACTTTTGATCTTCAGACAGCCAGAAACGAGGAGCCTTCCTCCGTATCCTATCTGCTTCCAACTTGCTCTCGGGTAGAGTATCATCTTTGAGAAATTGAACTATAGGATTCATCTAGTCGGGGCCTACCCTTATTCGGTGAATAGATAGCACTTCCTTTCTCGACCCAAAAGGTTTCATGAGGTCCTTAACAAGAATTAGCCTCGGTAGGCTATGTGCCGAGGAGGTTGCCAATGTTGCAAGCGAGTTTGCATGTGTATTTCTACTTCTAGGAATTTGCATTAAATTGAAAGATTCAAACCCAGATTACAAACGTCTGACCTAGCGTAGATATTCCTACATTCTAGGATCCCAAGCCTCCAACTTTCCTCAAACTTGACCTACAACAAGCCTGGAGTCTGAGAATATGTCTACGGTCTTTTCACTCATCTTTTGGGCCATGGTCATTCCCACCAGTAGAGCTTCATATTCCGTTTCATTATTAGTGGCCGAGAACCTAAGCCTTAACGATTTTTCAATCGTGATGTTCTTAGGAGAGATCAGAACTAGCCCCACTCTAGATCCTTTGAGATTTGAAGCGCTATCAACATAGACCTTCCATGATGATGCTCTTCCTACGGAGATTACTCCAACTGAATTTTCATCCATGCTCTGTTTCTCCACACCTTCTTCCATTGGGGTTTCGCCATCAACATAGTCCTTCCATGATGATGCTCTTCCTACGGAGATTACTCCAATTGAATTTTCATCCATGCTCTGTTTCTCCGCACCTTCTTCCATTGGGGTTTTGGCGAATTCAACTAGAAGGTCGGCCAGGACCTGCCCCTTTACAGAGGTACGTGGCATATACTTAATGTCATAAGCCTCTAGCTTCGTTCCCCACTTTGCGATCCTTCTGGTAAAATCAGCACTTTTAAGCAAAGCCCTGAGTGGCAATTGGGTCAGGATAACAACAGTGTGTAACTGAAAATAATGAGGGTGCTTACGTATGGCATGTACTACAGCTAGAATTGCCTTCTCCAGTGGCAAATATCTGACCTAGGCCTCGTGTGAAAATTTGCTTACGTAATACACAGGCTTCTGTATCCCATTATCGACTCATACTAGCACCAAACTTACCGCATGGGTGATCACCGCAATATAAGCGAACATGACTTCATCTGCCTCGGGTCTGGACATGATCGGTGGCTGAGAAAGGTACTCCTTTAACTGCTGGAATGCTAGGGCACATTCCTATGTCCATTCAATACCCTTCCATTTATTCAATAACCGGTAGAAGGGTCTGCACCTATCTACGAATCGAGATATGAATCGGTTTAAGGCAGCGGTCATTCCTGTCAGCCTCTGCACTTCCTTGGGATATCGAGGTGGTTGTAAGTTGTTAATGACCTTGACTTGGTTTGGGTTAACTTCAATCCCACGGTGAGTGACCATGTATCCTAGAAACTTTCCTGACCCCACATCAAAGGAACAATTGGAGGCATTGAGTCGTAACTTGTGTCCTCTCAAGACTTCAAAGATGCTTCCGAGATCACTAATGTGCTTGGCCTCCTTCTTACTCTTAACCACCATATCGTCAAAGTAGATTTTGATGTTTTTTCCCAACTGTGGTTCGAACATCCGTGTTATCATCCTTTAGTAAGTAGACCCCGCGTTTTTAAGCCCAAACGGCATCACCTTGTAATGGTAGTTCCCGACGGGGGTGACAAAAGCTGTTTTTTCTTAGTCTTCAAGGCCAGAGGTATCTGATGATAGCCCTGGAAAGCATCCAGAAAGCTCATCGAGGATGTCCTACGGTTGCATCTACCAACTGATCAATCCGAGGCATGGAGAAAGGGTCCTTTGGGCACGCCTTGTTCAGGTTTGTGTAATCCACGCATACCCGCCATTTGCCATTCTTCTTCTTTACCACCATGGTATTTGCCAGCCAGTCGAGATAAAACACCTCCTTAATAGCCCCAACCTGCTTGAGTTTCACCACTTCTTCCTTAACGGTATCAAAATGTTCCTTTGAAGAATGCTGAGGAGGCTGCTTTTTGGGGGTAACAAAAGGATTAACGTTCAGGTGATGACAGATGAAATTTGGATCTATCCCTGGAGCTTCATAAGCATTCTAGGCAAATACGTCGATATTTTGCCTCAAAAATTGCAGCAACTCTTCCTTATCCTAAGGAGGTAACTGAGCGCCGACTTGAAAAAATCTTTCTGGATCATTATCAATAATGACTTTCTCTAACTCCTCACACTCTACCCCCTCGGCCTCGCTACCAGAAATTGAGGCCTTGGACTCTAACTGCTATAATTCTTTGTCAGTGGGGGCCGAGGATTCTGGCTCAGGTCGGTGAGTGATAGCAGCCACCAAACATTGCCTGGCCAGAAACTAACTTCTAACCAACTCCTCAACCCGATCCCCGGACGGGTACTTCACCTTGAGATGGAAGGTGGATGAGACGGCCCCAAGGGCGTGAAGCCAGGGCCGTGCCACGATAGCAGTGTATGGGGAGTAGGCATGCACCAGAATAAAGTCCACCTCCACCACCTTTGAGCTAGCCTAGACCGGCAGTCTGATCTGTCCGTGTGGAACAACCTTTCTATCAAAACCAACCAGAGGTGAATCATAACTGGTCAAATCTTCTTGTTTGAGATTAAGCCCCTTGTAGAAATCTGGATACATAATCTCGGCCTCGCTACCCTGGTCTACCAGTACCCTCTTCACGTCGTAGCCATCAATCCTGAGGGTTACAACTAGCGCATCATTATGTGGCTGCATGGTTCTGGCCTTGTCCTCGTCCGAGAAGCTCAGAGATGGATGAGCTTTTGTTTTGGCCCTCTTAGGCTCAGGTCCAGAGACCTCGACGCGCGAACCAGCAATAGACATCACTCTGGAGGGGCAAGATCCTGTTCTACCCGGTGCGGCGAGAATAACATGGATGGTGCCCAAAGGGGGCCTCGAATATGTGCTGCCTTGAACCCCTAATGCTGCCTGGTTCTCTTGCCCACCGGGTTGGGTCAGAAACTGCTTCAGTTTTCCATTTCGGATCAATTGCTGAAGATGACCCCACAAGGTCCTACAATCCTCGGTCGTATAACCCCGCTCCTTGTGATATTGGCAATGCAAACTCTGATTGCACTTCGTAGGGTCTCCAATCATTTTGCTCAGCCATCTAAAGTATGGCTCATCTTTGATTTTTTTCAAAATTTGATGTACTGGTTCCCAGAATAATGCGTTAATGGCCTGGGTAGGTGGAGGTTCGGATTGTCCCCCAAAATCTTTCCGAGACCCGTTGTTGTTATAACGGTCTAACCTGAAATCCTTCCTCTCCTAAGGGATAACCTTACTTTTGCTGCGCTCTTGCTGCTGGTCCTCCTCAACTCTGTTATACTTGTTGTCGAGGCCAAAAAAAGTTTCCCCCTGACAAATGAGATTTGAGATGGGTCGGGGCCTAACCGAAACTCGACGATGGGCTTAATACACGGCCCAAAGGCTATCGGTGAAGATCCAAAGAATTCAACGTGCTTTTATACCTTGGACCTAGTTTGGAATTGACAAGAATGGCCTGTAAACGATCCCCACAGCGAACACGTTAGGATGATAAAAAAAAACATGCTGCAAATCATAACCCGACAGTAAAATAGGTCTGCAGAAAAGGGCCCAGCGGTAGAACGTTCCTGCAGAAAAATTAGCCCAGCAGCAGAATATTCCTGCAGAAAAAGCAACCCAGCAACGGAGCACTTCTGCAGAAAATAGCCCAGCAGTGAAAATGTTTCTGCAGAAAAAGCAGCCCAGCAGTAGGATATTTCTGCAGAAAAGGCAGCCCAGCAGTAGAATATTTCTGCAGAAAAGCAACCCAGCAACAGAGCACTTCTGCAGAAAATAGCCCAGCAGTAGAATATTCCTGCAGAAAAAGCAACCCAGCAACAGAGCACTTCTGCAGAAAATAGCCCAGCAGTGAAAATATTTCTGCAGAAAAAGCAGCCCAGCAGTAGAATATTTCTGCAGAAAAGGCAGCCCAGCAGTAGAATATTTCTGCAGAAAAGCAACCCAGCAACAGAGCACTTCTGCAGAAAATAGCCCAGCAGCGGTGCGTTTCTGTAGAAATCAACTTAGCAGTAAAACAATACAGAGTAAGATGCAAATATCAAGGAAAGTCTCTATGTTTCAAGTTCATCATCCGTTGACTCGGGTGATGAGTCCTCCAATATAACAACATTAATGTGAGGGAAAAATGCTATAGTGATAGTTACTTCATAGTCATCAATGGTAAAGGAGTAAGTAAGTATGATAGGATCCATTACAACAAGAAATGAGGAAAACTTAGTGTGAGATGAAGGGAGAGAGAGAGATTCCAGCTAGCGCAGCAAGGTCATTATGGTGCCAATGCATTCCCATGGATATAGTATAAGTGGTGAGTAGTGGGAGACATGTATATTGTGAAATAGTGTTCACTGAGGTTGCTGTGATCTTCTGCTGGGGCAGAGAAATGTTTAAGAACAGAGATATATGGAATGTTTTTAGGCTAAGAGCTGGGGGAACTTAGTTTCTAGGCTTGAAACTTAGTTCTCAGTGATTTTTTTAGCACGTAAGAAAGGCTGAGACAGAAGGGTAGAGAGGAAGCTTTCTTGGTAAGTATCTTAGTGTCTTCCTCCTTGTCCCCCCTTTGAAGCTTTGATGGAGAGTCTCTTTTATAGCTGGATTCTCAGGGGGTAATTAGCAAATAATCCTTGCCAAATCTTTCTAACTTTTCAGAAAATCTAGTTGGTGGATTATTTCCTGGATTCTTGCTGATGGTGGTAAGAAGGTTGTTGTTGTTTAGGTAAGATCAGCTGGGTTTCTGCTTCAGCATTGAATGCTGATTGGCTGATGGGATTTAGCATATAAATTAGGCTAATGACCGTTGGTTATGCTGCTGCTAGACTCAGAGTTCCATAGGGCAAGTTGTATCACTCCAAGCCAGGTGTCAACTGTGGAGCCCTTGCTGGAAATCTCTGCTAGAATCCCCTTGATGCCCTCCAAACCACATTTCCCTAAGTTTCCCCATTTGGGGTTCATGTGCTTGGTCCATGAACCAGAAAATATGCATTTTTGGTATGAAAAGGGACTGGTTTCAGCTTGCTTTGTGAGCTCTAAGGGTCTGGTCCATGGCTGCCTTGCTTAGTTACGTTGAAGAAGAAAGAATACATAGCCAGGAAAGCTGGCTGCAGAGCTCCAGCTGTCAGTCACATCAAAACCAGCCTTTTGTCATGTCTTGTGTGGTGTAATTTCAGCTTATAAAGGAAGTTTCTTCCCTAGGCAGACACGTGTCTTTCTTTCTTTTAGTCAGATTGGACAGGGCAAGAGCTGGTGATGGTGGGTTCCAGCTGTCAAGGTTGGGCTGTGTCTTGGCTGGGTTGCTCACGTCAGCACCAGCTGCTGGGCTGTGCACACATGATGGGCTTGCTTGGCTGGCGCATGTTTTTAAGCTCCTTTGGGCTTGGTTAATCCTACAAAATGAAGACTTTTGCCATGGGTGATATACATGGGCTTTCATAAATTTTGTAAGAGAAGTATTTCTTTGAGAGATGAGTGATTATATTTCTTTATGAGTGATAGCATTTGGGTTTTGCCAAAATAGCTTTTGGGCTTAGTAAAATAATGCCAAATTAATACTTGGGCTTTGTAAAGCTAATGCCAAAATGGTTTTTGGGCTTAGTAAAATGGATGCCAAATTAATACTTGGGCTTAGTAAGATAATGCCAAATTAATATTTGGGCTTTGTAAGGCTAATGCCAAAATAGTTTTTCGGTTTAATAAGATAAATGCCAATTAGTATTTGGGCTTAGTGCTAAATTATTATTTTGGGCTTTGGTAAATAGTGCCAAATTATTATTTGGGCTTAAGTAAATAGTTGCCAAATTATTATTTGGGCTTTAGAAAATAGTCGACAAACTATTATTTGGGCATAAGTAAATAGTTGCCAAATTATTATTTGGGCTTTAGTAAATAATGCCAAATTATTATTTGGGCTTAAGTAAATAGTTGCCAAATTATTATTTGGGCTTTAGTAAATAGTTGCCAAATTATTATTTGGGCTTTAGAAAATAGTTGACAAACTATTATTTGGGCTTTAGTAAATAATGCCAAATTATTATTTGGGCTTTAGTAAATAATGCCAAATTATTATTTGGGCTTAAGTAAATAGTTGCCAAATTATTATTTGGGCTTTAGTAAATAGTTGCCAAATTATTATTTGGGCTTTAGAAAATAGTTGACAAACTATTATTTGGGCTTTAGTAAATAATGCCAAATTATTATTTGGGCTTAAGTAAATAGTTGCCAAATTCTTATTTGGGCTTTAGAAAATAGTTTGAGATTTTGTAGAAATATTGCCGTGTAGCAACGGGCTTTTAGGATGCCGTGTAGCAATGGGCTTTAGAGGTGCCGTGTAGCAACGGGCTTTAAATAGGTGCCGTGTAGCAACGGGCTTTAGAGGTGCCGTGTAGCAACGGGCTTTAGAGGTGCCGTGTAGCAACGGGCTTTAAATAGGTGCCGTGTAGCAACGGGCTTTAGATAGGTGCCGTGTAGCAACGGGCTTTTAGGATGCCGTGTAGCAACGGGCTTTAGAGGTGCCGTGTAGCAACGGGCTTTAAATAGGTGCCGTGTAGCAACGGGCTTTAGATAGGTGCCGTGTAGCAACGGGCTTTTAGATAGGTGCCGTGTAGTAACGGGCTTTAGATAGGTGCCGTGTAGCAACGGGCTTTTAGGATGCCGTGTAGCAACGGGCTTTAGGTAGGTGCCGTGTAGCAACGGGCTTTAGATAGGTGCCGTGTAGCAACGGGCTTTAGATAGGTGCCGTGTAGCAACGGGCTTTAAATAGGTGCCGTGTAGCAACGGGCTTTTAGGATGCCATGTAGTAACGGGCTTTAGGTAAGTGCCGTGTAGCAACGGGCTTTTAAGGATTTTTGGGTTTTCCCACAAGGTAGACGATCTTTGGTTTTTTTGTTGTGGAGATAGTATAATTTTGTGGCCCAATATTGGTAGTAATATGATGGGTATTTTTGTGGATAATATGTATGAGAGAGCCCAATAGCATAGAGTATTTGAGTAATATGTGAGAAATATTTATGTGGGCTTGAAATAATTCATGGGCTTGTGTGGGAATTTTTGTGAGTGGGCCAAAGAAATTAGGGCCTGAAAATTTGTACCTCAACACTTGTCAATCCTATTCATGAGTTGGCGTACGCTGATAGCGGGTTTCCCGGTTAGGGACTTTCTCAAGCCGTGCTCGACAGGCAAGCCAACCTTGAAGGTTCTGACGGCTACATCATCAAAATCACCCTTTATCTCATTGAACATCTCCCAGTACCTATCGGAGTACGTTTTTAAAGTCTCTCCCTCTCACATGGATAGGGAAAACAGAGAATCCAAAGGCCGAGGGACTCGGCTGCTCATGATAAAACGGGATCCAAAGGTCTGGGTAAGCTCTCTAAAAGAGTTAATGGAGCTAGCTCTCAGACCGTCGAACCACCTCATCGCCACAGGCCCCAAGCTAGACGGGAACACCTTACACGTCAAGGATTCATTCTTGGAGTACACCGCCATTCTCTGATTGAAATGGCTGACGTGCTCAACAGGATCTGTGCGGCCGTTATAGATAGTGAATGTGGGCTGGGTGAACAGTCTAGGAAGTTGTCCCCCCTCAATCTTGCGCGTAAAGGAAGACTCAGAGATTTGGCTCAACGCCTTACTCATAGCGCCATTTCTTAGGCCCCTCGAAGATGAAACTCCACTCCTGCGTTCTCGATGATAGTCCTCCTCGTATGAGAAGGTTTCACTTGGAGGCGTTCTTGATCTATGTCTATACTCATCATCCCTCTCACCATCAGAAAAGAGGTCAAAGACTGAGGGGTTGCGCCTCCTTCGCTCTTGGCGCAACTTCTTCTTTAGATGGTCAATCTCTTTCTGCATGGCTTTGGCACGTTCATCATGAGAGACATGGCTACCACCCTTAGAATGACTCTCACCAGTATGGATGGTGTGCACATTTCCCTTCTGACCCTCTCAAGGATGGCCTTCCCCTTGAGACCCTATAGATTCCAACTGGTGTGGACCCGAACCTACCATGATTGAAGGTCTAAAACTCTAAGCAATCAGCTTTCCCACAGACGGCACCAATTGTAAGGACACGGATTTGGCGAACCAACCTTGGATTGGATGGAGCGATCCAAAAGGCCCAAAGACAATGAATTTTTAGAGAGTGGGAAAAGAAAGCTAGGCTGGATTGATTTAGACGGTCAATACAATGGATTAAGATCACCAGAAGGCAAGGACAAAAAGTTTAAATTAGAAAAGTTCTTCCCAACAATGGTTCGAGAAGATTAATTTTGATACTTCAGCTCTTAGTTTTCTTTTGTACCAGCTACCCATAGTATTCCCCCCCCCCCCCCCCTCCTCTAAGAAGGATTCTTTTACATTATATAGTTCTTTCAAGATCATTTTCACCCTACACTTGTCAATGATCTAAGTTTTCACTTGAGTACACGTCCCATCATGCATCTTCTTTTGGCCTTCTGTGAGTTGCGTTGACCAAGGTTACACTGTTCAAGGGTCTTCTCCACATAAATGCGGTTAGAAGAGTAAGTGCAACACATTTAATGCGGTGGTGGCAGGCTTTGCTTAGATATTTTTAGTAACTTCCATTCCTATATACATTTCCATGACTAGGGTTATGCGAAGATCTCTCCTCAGATTGCTTTTATTTATCCCAAATGCGATAAATTTCGTCCTGAGAATCTACGTACTCATTTACTTCTCCTCGGACTTTACCTCGTCCTTGGATGAAGTTTGAGGCCCAACATGTGATTCTGGGCGTTTAACCTCATAAGGCCCGATACACGATTCTGGGTCTTTAGCTCTTTAATACCCGATACATGGCTTTAGGGCCCTTGTCCCCACAGTATTAATACTTATTTTCACTATTTTTTGAAAATACTTAAGAATTTTTCTACCTTTTACCTTCATAATATGTAAGAGGTTAAATTCAACTTTCCCTATATCACTTTTTTCCTTCTTAATTCCTCTTACACGCCTACAAATTTTACAAATTTCAGTGGAGACAATTATCTCCACTCAGCAAAAAGTGATCTCACTCCTAATACCATATCTAGTCACACTCCATAATTATAGTTAAGTTATAGGGATAATTACAGTAAACTCACCTGTGGTTAGGCCCATTTTCACTTTGTCTACCCGTGGTTTAAAACTTTACACTTTGACCACCTAAGGTTAGTCCCGTTAGCCTTCCGTAACCCACCTCTCTCTTTGCCGTTTGAAAAACATATTTTTAGGGAAAAAAAAACATAACAAAGATCAAAAAGTTAGGATTTTTAATTGCTAAAGAACTTCTAAGGTGACAACGAACCCAACTCGTAGGTCCTCTTCTTTCTTTGCACTTACATCCAGTTCTCAATTCTCTTCTTGTACTTGGTGAAATTCGCGTGGCAGTATTTGGGGGCTCCGATGACACACGTCGAAGTCAGGTTGGTCTCCCAGAGCTTGACTATGCCGTCGACCACGACCATGTTGGAGTTGAGGTAAATCACGCGGTCAACGCAGGAATTGAGAATGTCTCCGAGGTAGTTCCGGGCGTAGTTCAACGGGTTCTCGAGAGCTTGTCGGATCGAGGAGGAGATTAGGTTTATCACCATGTCTTCGCAAAAGATGTAGACCTTGAAGTTGAGGGAAGGGAATGTGGATCGGAGAGTTGGGTCAGAACCTGGGGACTCGCTGGGTCGAACTCGGCCGAGACGAAGTGGAAGAACACGTGTTCGGGACATGATGCGTGTCGCAGAACCAAGTGAACCGCCGCCATGGACCCACGTAGGTACTCTAAGTCCAGCGTCATCGCTATATGGATAAACGACGCGTCGCACGAGGACACGTAGGACTCCTTGTTCTTCATCGGCAGGCACTCTTTTCCATTACAGTAGTCCGGCACTTCAGCAAACAGCGACAACCCATCAAGCCTAAGCCCAAGCCCATCTCTGCCGTCGTTCGGTCTCGTCAAAAACAACCGTATACAGAGACAAAACGGCTGCAAAAAAAGCGACACAAGAAGAAACAAAACGACGATGGTTCTGAAAGGAAGCATTACTGGGTTTTCTGGATTTTTTTCTTTGTGGATTCTTGAAGAAGAAGAGAAGAAAGAGATGGGTTTTGGTGATTGGGTATAATGAAGTCTAAGGCTATAATAAATTTCTTTCTTCTATGAGAAGTTCTTAAGCAATAAAAAATCCTAAAATTTTTTATCTTTCCTACGTGAACTTCTATGTGGTTGTGAAATTGTTGATATTGTTATAGATTAAAAATAATTTCATTGAGCCATTTGATTGGTGTGTTTTTCCTCTACTTTGTTTTCATTGAAGTTCATGAGCAATGAAAAACCCTAGCCTTTTTATTCTTGTTATATTTGTTTTTGTTTAAAAATGTGTTTTTCTAACGGCAAACAAAGAGGTGGGTTACGGAAGGCTAACGAGACTAACCTCAGATGGGTAAAGTGTAAAGTTTTAAACCACGGGTAGGCAAAGTGAAAACGGGCCTAATCACAGGTGATTTTATTGTAATTATCCCTAAGTTATAATAAAGAGTCATGCTAACGAGTGTCATATAATACAGTCTCAAATCTAAACTCCCAAGCTAAGAATGATGTATCTACCTCAAATTATAATTTAGATTCAAAGCTTTGAACACTTTTAGGTGTTACAAGCATACATAATCCTGTCGATTCCAAATTTGAAGAGGCGTATCATTGTATATTAGTTTGATAGAATAAACGTTTAGAGGTGAGGCAGAGTCAATCAATCCTTAACAACAACAACAACAAGGATCTTTGAAAGGTCGTCACTCATTAGAAGTCAAAATCAGGTATTGCAATTCTTTCTATAGGTTGATTAATTTGAAGTTTAAGCTTTGGCGTTTGGTCACCAACCAAATAAACCAAGACAATTTCATTAAGAAAGACTAGCTCTAGCACAACCCATATAGGCTCAAGCCAAAGAGGATAAGACTTAGCAAGCTAGCTAGCCAAAATGGGTTTTGGCTCCACAAATGATGTGGCAACGACTGGGCATTAAGGCAAAGTAGGATTTAATTAAGCAATGATAAGAGAGAAAGTGGGGCAGTTGGGATTTGTTAGTAGCTAAGCTTGATGCGGTTTCCACCAAGAAAAAAAAATCAGAAAGTACTGTATATATAATTAATTAATATATGAATTTTACTCATGAGTGTCCAACAGTAAACCAAATTTAAAAAAAATTTATCAAAAATTAAAAAAATTTTCAAATAAAACTTTTTCAAAAATAAATTTGTTAATGTGTGCCGTTAACTTAATCCTTAATATGTGTGTGTGTGTGTATAGGAGGTGTCCCTAAAGCATTGTTAATCAGAGAATTTCCCAAAAGGTTGGGCTGACCGGCACGTAGAGGTTGCATGCAATGTGGTTGGTTTGGATGACTTGTAAGTTTACGCCACCCCCAAAGGCTAAAATCTATAAACCCACGTGGTCCTGTGATGGTTGGTGAGGTTGGTAGGTTTTTTTTTTTTGAGTTTTTCTCTCTCACTCTAACTTGGCTGCTCATGTAAGAATTAAGGTTGGTGGGACAAGTAAGTTATGAATTTTTTATACCAGGCAAAGAGTTAGAGATTAACCAAGATTAAGTTTGGGGCATCTGTCATGCTTTCCTACCTAAGTTTCTGCTATCAGTTAATATAATATTAGGGAACCTTCAAAATAGCAACTTTTTTTTTTTTTTTTTTTTTTTTGAGAATGATTCAA
This sequence comes from Lithocarpus polystachyus, assembly GCA_033629205.1. Taxonomy (NCBI): domain Eukaryota; kingdom Viridiplantae; phylum Streptophyta; class Magnoliopsida; order Fagales; family Fagaceae; genus Lithocarpus; species Lithocarpus polystachyus. Next base: position 36,413,624 of record CM066173.1, on the reverse strand, counting down.
AATAGCAACTAATTACAAAGACTGTTGCTGGATAATACTGCTACTATATATATATCAACTTGCTTCAACACACCAAGGTCAGTGTTTTTTTATTTCTCCAATGCTGTTGAACTTCTCTACTGCTGGTAAGGATGACAATTCTCTGCAATTTCAATCTTGCTACATTAATAAGTGCTTCTTGGATTGCAGTTATGACTTGTTTAGGTGTGCTTTCGTTTAGACAGAATTGTATTTATTTTTAAAAAAATTAATTGTAATTATTACTATTCTAGTTTTTTTTTTTTCCAAATTAAAGAATTGTTATTGTAGTAGTTTTTTTTTTTTTTTTTTTTTTTTTTAAGTTAAAATTTTTATTGTTATTGGAGTAGTTGTTTTCTGTGCTAGCTAGAGACCTTGATGTAATGAGCTTATAGGTTATGGAGCTCCTACGCGTAGAAATGGTTTTGTCCAAAGATAAGAAAATTAAAATAAAATTTTCGAGCTAATTTTTTTGAGTGCGTTGTAATTTTTTTTTAATCGTTCATTTCTTTTTTCTTATTAATTTTTACTATTTTTTTTTTGGGGTTGGATTTATGTGATTCAAAATAATTAGTCCATGTCCATTTTGAAATATTTTGTAAAAAATTATCTTATGGTCCATGTATATTTAGAAATCGACTTCAATTATATTTATTAGAAGGTGGAAACAGAAATTGTTAATTATATTTATTAGAAGGTGGAAACAGAAATTGTTAATTTGCTTCTGTTTCTTGATGGATTTTGTTTTTCAATTGTTGACAATGCAATTCGTTAATTTCTTTTCTTGGGTACTAATTAGGAGTGTGCAGTCAACCCATCAATCCGCCAAAACTAATACGATCCAACCCAACCCGATGGGTTGGGTCAGTTTTAGGTGTTGATGGGATGCCAAAATGTTTTTTAAAAGGGTTGGGTCGAGTGTGGGTTAGTAGATTTACAAATCTACCTATCCCAACCCGACTCACCTATATTTAATATATTTTATATGATTTTATAATTTAATTATTATAAGGTTTGATGCACCAATAAAATAGTTTGTATTTGTTTGATGATATGCGTAGGTTTGATTAGTGCATTAAATCAATACAAATAAGATTATAAATTTGTTGTTATTTGTGTTGGTAATCTTATAAATCCGCTATTCTAATGCTCAGTATTTTTTTTTTTTTCAACTATCTAACTTGTGGGTCCAACCACATCCATGTGAGATGAGTTGGGTTTTTTTTCAACCCAATCATGGTGACACCCCTAATAATAATAATAATAATAATAATAATAATAATAATAAGTATTCCAAATGAATTATTGTTCATATAAATTTTTAATAAAATTAATCATAGAAATTCCTTTTATCTAAATTACATGCAATGGGTGTGTCACTGTTTAGAGACTCTTATTTTTAAATTAAAATTTAACATCTTTAATTCGTGATTGCAAGAACTTTTAATAATTAATTTTGGTATAAAAAAGTGGACACTAAAGAGTTTTATTCACAAAGAGTGGACACTTAAAAAGTGGCACCTCTTAGCATTTCTACCAGAGACATACATGATTTGAATCCCTTCATTCCTAACTAAGGACTAATCACAAAAAAAAAAAAAAAAAAAAATAGAGGAGACATACATGATTCAATTAAGCTACAAGATAATTAGTGGAACTATCATGAGTCATGACTAATTATCTTGGTATGACCCCAACTCATAAATGCTAGAACTATATAAATCCTTTTTTTTCTTTTCTTTTTTCTTTTTTTCTTTTTTTATCTAGTGGAGTTATAATTTAGGACCACAAAGGCCAAAAATAAGCATGATCAAGATGATGATGTGTGCGTAAATGTCTCCTTGTTTTTGACATTATTTGATGACTTTTATCATGTAATACTAGTAATCCATCTACAGCAATTTCGATTTGTGGTCCTACATCATGCATAATTACCATATCACAATAGTACAACTATGGTCCCACAATGTAGAAAATCCTGGAGACAATTAGTCAACTTAATCAAATGGTTTAAATATTTAAACTGTTAACCCATTAAAAGTGTCTACATGAAAATGGTTCATTTTCGGTAATTTATTTATACAATGTAAGACAAAAGTTAAAAATTAACTTATTTTAAAAAAATTGAAAGTTAAATTATTTAAAATAAAACTTAGATAAAAAGTAATATGAGATTCACAAATAGTAATAAATAATTTAAGCAAATATTTAGCTTTACTAAGCAACCTGAAAATTTTAGTAAAATTTAACCTATATCAATAATTTAATTAATATAATAAAAATTTTGTATATAAACATTGACATATCAAGTTAAATAAAAAATAACCATAAAATTCATAGTGTTTTTAAAACCACGCAAGAAAAATATATGGATAAGAATAAGGACGAAAAGTCTTATGTAGTTTCAACGTTCAAGATGTCATTTATTTCATTGTTAATCTAGAATATGCATCAAACGTGGTTCCATGTGACTGTGGTAGGGTTTCATGAATTTGATTACTGTCTAGTGAATACCTCCACCGTCTTGTAAAGCTTTTATATATATATGGGGTATCTATCGTTAATAACATGGAGGAAATACAAATACCAACGAGAACATGGGTAATGACCGATAAGTGATGACCACGTTCCATTACAAAATCCAATTTCTCACTTGGTTTGACACCAGTTCCCTATGTGTTCGTGTACAACATACAGAATTAATAAATACTATATTTAAGTATTGTTGTAAAAGCGGAAGCTTTAATACCAATTTGTTGAGAATAGCAGAAGCATGAATATCTATTTGTTGTGTGTGTATCCAAATAACAGTGGGATACTATATTTAAGTATTGTTGTAAAAGCGGAAGCTTTAATACCAATTTGTTGAGAATAGCAGAAGCATGAATATCTATTTGTTGTGTGTGTATCCAAATAACAGTGGGTTTATGCAAAATAGAAATAGAACGATAAAAGAAACAATCACACGGGAACACAAAGATTTACGTGGTTCGGCTTTTGGCCTACATCCACGGGCGGCGTCGAGGAGAAAGTTTCACTAACAAAAGAAGGAGATTACAAAGGTGGTACCAAAACACTCTCACAAAACCCAAACCCCAAATACACCCAAAAGAGCTCTCAATCACCAGAAGCACGTGACTAGAGAAACCTGAAAAACTCTAGAACAAAATCACACCTTAGAACTCTATACTATATAATATGCGGCTGCCTTTGATCACACACCCTTGGAACTCAATTTGCCGCATAACATATATAGATATATATATATATATATATATATATATATAAGGTCGGCTAGGGTATATTAGAGAGAGCACCTAAAGGCCGGCTACACAAGTCCTAATATAACTAGGACTTGGTTTACAAATCCTTCAAAGACAAGGATTGTGCACTCTCACGTGCACTATTCAAGCCACTAATCATAACAAGTATCAATTGTAAAAAGCCCATTAAACTATTTAAGTGCCATGAAAGCTTTCAAAGCTTTCACAGTTTGTGCAACTTTGTAAATCTTTATTTTTTTAAGATACCATTTATAGTTTTATACTTGTCCAACTTATTTTTCACAATAAGCTTATTTAAACACGTTTAAAGTTAATTGACCAATTTATCCATAATGCCATTTGCTGCTTTAAAAAAAATTAAAACCTACCAACCCAGCTAGAGACTAGGGGGTGTTTGGTGAGTGTTTTCAAATAACAATTTTCAGTTTTTAAACAACATTACATGTATTTCGAAGCATTTTTTCACCCACACATATTTTTACAAAAATTTTCAAACAACAATTTTCAATTTTTAAACACATATACCAAACGGCCCTAGACATCCTATCACAGAAATGGCATTGGGAGATGTGGGCTTGGAACTCGGATTTAGCTTAAGGACCATGTTAATGGTAATGCTCAGAGTGAGAGTGGCCTGGATGGTAAGCCACAAAGGAAACAAGTCCAGCCCACAAGTAACATATTACTCACCTGTAACCCAAGGATCCACATCTCATATTTTATCTTGTAGTCCTCATCTGACATCTCATATTGATTAAATTCCACTTGTCTTTGATCAAAATCCGATACGGCCATCATTGATTGGCTAGGTGAATGAGTTGGATATGTAAATCCATGCCATAACCTCATCAACCAATCAGGCAAAGGATGATGATCCACAAGGATAGGATATGTGGACCTCGCCTGACCCTATATATATAAGAGAAACTTCAGTATGCTACATTCATTCAAGTAAACACATAGTAAGTTTCTTGTATCAGTATCAGGTATCACCCACCACCCTCACTCCAAAAGGCTTAATAATTCATGGCAACCATGGCTCTCTCATCTCCATTCACAGGAAAGCTGGTTCCTTTGAACACACCAACAGAGTTTTCATCAACTGCCCGTAGCAACAACGGCAGAGTTTCGATGAGGAAGGCAGCAGGAAGGCCAGCTGCTTCCTCTGGGAGTCCATGGTATGGCCCTGATCGCGTCAAATACCTTGGACCATTCTCTGGTGAGCCTCCATCTTACTTAAAAGGTGAATTCCCCGGTGACTATGGATGGGACACTGCAGGGCTATCAGCAGACCCCGAAACTTTCGCCAAGAACCGGGAGCTTGAGGTTATTCATTGCAGATGGGCAATGCTTGGTGCTCTAGGATGTGTCTTCCCAGAGCTTCTTGCAAGGAATGGAGTGAAGTTTGGTGAGGCAATATGGTTCAAAGCTGGTGCTCAAATCTTCAGTGAGGGTGGTCTTGACTACCTTGGAAACCCAAGCCTAATTCATGCTCAGAGCATTTTAGCTATATGGGCTACACAGGTTATTCTCATGGGTGCTGTTGAGGGTTACCGCATTGCTGGGGGACCTCTAGGTGAGGTCACTGACCCTCTATACCCAGGTGGCAGCTTTGATCCTTTGGGGCTTGCTGATGATCCAGAAGCATTTGCTGAGCTTAAGGTGAAGGAAATTAAGAATGGCCGCCTCGCCATGTTCTCCATGTTTGGGTTTTTTGTGCAGGCCATTGTCACTGGAAAGGGGCCTTTGGAGAACCTTGCTGATCATCTTGCTGACCCAGTGAACAACAATGCCTGGGCATATGCCACAAACTTTGTCCCTGGAAAGTGAGGAAACCAACTCATGAACACAAATTGAATTTGCTACCTAGTGTTTTGCCTATATGTAATAAAGCTTGGACATGTATGTGATCAATTTATGAAATTTAATCATCCAAAATTGTTCTACGAGTTACAGTTACAGAGCAACAAACGCACTCTACCACAACCATGTCTGTATTATTACGTTTATGGGGCTGAACATATAGAACAACAGGTTCAGGATCTCATTGTCTTGTGTATGCCCTAGCATTGGTCAGGCAAGGAAAGTCTAACAGGTAGATTAGACACCATTACTATAGAAGAAATTCATTACCTATATCCCAATGACTTGCACCAATAAGTTCCTAAGAGCTGTCTCTCCATTCCAGCTCGCCAGCTAAATGTGAGGGTCACTTTAGGAGCAAACATCAACTTTGGCAATCGTCATGTATACTTTCCCATCTCCCACAGCAACCCAATTCTCAACACCACCAGAAATTTCATATGATTTTAGGGATAAAACATCCATACATACAATAGCAACCTCGCTTCTGACTAATTTAGCATGGTAAAGATAACCCCGATTCGTGGCAACATAAAGGGAATCTTCACATGTGAAATGTAAACAACGGACGTATTCACTTTTGCTGCAACAGGAAGGGGCCAACAATGTCAGTACATTAGACAGTAACAAAAATGACAAATAACAAATACCAGTAATTAAAAAAAAAAAAATCTCTAAGGCTGCTGGGTGTCTGAAGTTTATGAATCACCATTGTTGGGTTCCACAGTGAGATGCCCCAACAAACAATCCAGTTAAATGTTTAGAAGTTGTGGATATCTTTAAAGCAAAAATTCAGTAGTATTTATTTTATATAGATATAACGTCTTAAGAACACAATTTCAGTTTTACATATCAGTTTAGATATCTGTAATATAGGAATGACTTCTTCAAATAGTATTAATGTTATACAGAAATCGTGTCTTAAAAAAACTATTTTGATTCCACTAATCAATTTAGATACCTCTAAGGCAAAAAATTCAAATATTATTCATTTTATACCGAAATTGTCTTAGAAACAATATTTCAGTTTATATATCACACGTCCAAACCTTTAAGATTTGGATATCTCTAATGCGAAAATGAAATAATATTCATTTTATACCAAAATTGTGTATTAGAAACACTATTTCAGTTCAGTTTGGAAATTAGACATCCAACTTTAAAGCAAAAATACAATCTTATTCATGTTATATAGAAATTGTGTCTAAAATGCACGACTTTAGTTTTACATCTCAATTTTGATACCAGACATCCAAACCCTTAAAGTGTAGATTTCTTAAGGCAAAAATTCATGGATTCATGCTATCATGTCTTGGAAACACTATTTTAATTCTAAATATCAGTTTGGAATTTGATATCAAACATCCAAAGGTTTGGATTTCTCTAACACAAAAATTCAATACTATTCATTTTATGCCAAAATCATGTCTTAGAAACACTATTTCAGTCACATATGAGTTTGGATATCATACATCCACCTTTAAGGCAAAAATACAATCTTATTCATGTTATATAAAAATCAAGTCTTCAAAACACAGTTTCAATTCTACATATTAGTTTGGATATCAGACATTCAAATCATTAAGGTTTGGATATCTATAAGGTAAAAATTCATATAAATTCATGTTATATAGAAATCATGTCTTAGATACATTATTTCAATTTTACATGTCAGTTTGGATATCTCCAAGGCAAATATTCAATAGTATTCATGTTATATAGAAATTGTGTCTTAGAAATACTAGGGGGGGAGTCCAAGGTCACTGGCCATGTTAGGCCCATTCCGAGTTGCATGCAAGCGAAATTTATGGTTAGCTTGATCCAAGGGAGCTGAGATAGCTCGGAAGAAGAGTTTTTGTGGCTAAAGAGCTAGGTAGCATGAGGATGACCCTTGGGTGCAATCCACCCAAAGAAAACAGGATGAAGGCCACGCCAAAATGGGGTGTAGATGCTGAGGGAGGCTACAATGACCAACGTGGGTAGGGGAGAAGGGAAGCTTCCGAGGGAAGCATCTGTCACTTCCACATTGAATGCACTGCAACAACCATGCCAGCCACATTAATAGTTGAATGACACTTGAACAGTGCAAAGACAACTTGTATTTCACTCTGCACATCCTCCAAAGGGAGGATGAGACAAGTATCTTGAGGAAGACCAACCACCCTCCATGTGGAGGGTCAGGATGAAAATCATATCATTATAAAAGGGGGAAGAATCCCAATGAACAGGGATCAGAATCTAGAAATTAGAGAGAGAATCACTCTTAAACTTGTAATGCCACAAGTGTAACAAGGCTACTTGGCGATTCCAAGGAAACAAGAATACACTCCTTTTGTCTTTGATTAACCTTGTTAAGTCTAGCTTTACTACCTTGATTCGATTCTTGTTTTGATACATTAGGTAAGAAGCCGAAGTTGTGGTCCACTTACCCATCTCTACAAATTAATTGTAGTGGGCTATGACCCAAGCCCAACCTCCTATTTGGCCACGATTTTTCCCCATACAAATACTATTTTAGTTATGCTAATTAGTTTGGATATTAGATATCCAAACCTATCTCTAAGGCAAAAATTCAAGTAGTATTCATTTTATATTATTATACATATCAATTTAGATATTAGACATCCAAACCTTTAAGGTTTGGATATCACACATTTACCTTTAAGACATGATTTCTTAAGCCACATATTATGCTAAAAAGAAAGTACACTGCCCAAGATTCAAGATCATTGTAATCTTTTGAATACCCGCTGTGGCACTTTTAAAAGTTAATGGAAAATTATGTATTTGGTAAACAAATTTAGATTTCCTTTAACTGTAAAAACAAAGCAAAACAATGCAATATCTACCATGTTTCGGATGAAAGGAATGCTAGATTACATGGAGGTGGGGGAGGAGGTAGCTGATCAAAAAAATGTCAGGATATTAGGGGAGAGTCGCATGGTGTTAGAATAGTAAAAAGATAATCCAAAACAGGATTCTGTGCAGTATGTGGAGGAATAAAATCATTATTCGTGACTGTTGCTAATAGAGACAATTCGAATCTAAGATAGTAAAGTGCTTGATCATCACCCCCGCTTAATATTAAATTTAACAAAAAACCACCGTGAGAACTATGACAATCTTGAATATCCGAAGCATGAAGACAATTGACATCAGATTGGTGAACATTATTTAGAAAATGTAAAGGTCTTATTTTACATTTCTCAGATGGGGAGTCATCTGAATTCACTTCTGACTGAAGGGAAGTAGCGCTGTAGCGGCTTAAGAACAAGCTGCAGCACTACTTTCAGAATCACTTATTAACAACTATGTTCATTTTGCAACATTGTTTAGCATATTGTAAATTTTTACAAAACGAGGTAGCCTGCAATGCAAGCCACGAAGGAAGCAAGCCCAGCCCACAATAGACTTTAATTTGACTTTGTCCGCTGGGGCTATTGATTAAATTCCATATGGTTTTGAACAAAATCCAATATGACCGTCATTGATTGGCTAGGTGAGTGAGTTGGATACGTGAATCCAAGCCATAACCTCATCAACCAATCAGGCAAAGGATGATGATCCACAAGGATAGGATCTGTGGACCTCACCAGACGAGAAACTTCAGCATGCCACATTCATTCAAGTAAACACAAAACTTTCTTGTATCACCCACTACTACCCTCACTCCAGAGGTTTAACAAGTCATGGCAACCATGGCTCTCTCATCTCCATTCACAGGAATGATGGTTCCTTTGAATACACCTACAGAGTTATCATCAACTGCCCAGAGCAACAACGGCAGAGTTTCGATGAGGAAGACAGCAGGAAGGCCAGCTGCTTCCTCTGGGAGCCCATAGTATGGCCCTGATCGCGTCAAATACCTTGGACCATTCTCTGGTGAGCCTCCATCTTACTTAACAGGTGAATTCCCCGGTGACTATGGATGGGACACTGCAGGGCTATCAGCAGACCCCGAAACTTTTGCCAAGAACCGGGAGCTTGAGGTTATTTATTACAGGTGGGCAATGCTTGGCGCTCTAGGATGTGTCTTCCCAGAGCTTCTTGCAAGGAATGGAATGAAGTTTGGTGAGGCAGTATGGTTCAAAGCTGGTGCTCAAATCTTCAGTGAGGGTGGTCTTGACTACCTTGGAAATCCAAGCCCAATTCATGCTCAGAGCATTTTAGCTATATGGGCTACACAGGTTATTCTCATGGGTGCTGTTGAGGGTTACCGCATTGCTGGGGGACCTCTAGGTGAGGTCACTGACCCTCTATACCCAGGTGGCAGCTTTGATCCTTTGGGGCTTGCTGATGATCCAGAGGCATTTGCTGAGCTTAAGTTGAGGGAAATTAAGAATGGCCGCCTCGCCATGTTCTCCACATTTGGGTTTTTTGTGCAGGCCATTGTCACCGGAAAGGGGCCTCTGGAGAACCTTGCTGATCATCTTGCTGACCCAGTGCACAACAATGCCTGGGCTTATGCCACAAACTTTGTCCCTGGAAAGTGAGGAAACCAACTCATGAACAAAAAAAGAATTTGCTAACTAGTGTTTTGCCTATATGTAACAAAAGCTTGGACAAATATGTAATCAATTAATCAAATTTAATTATCCAAAATTGTACAAGTTACTGTTACAGAGCTGCACAGCTCAGATTTGCACAACTTAACCTGGTATCCTAAAATTGATAACCCAATACATAATTGAGGTGGTTATTGCCTTTCCTAGGAAGTGAGGCCTTGTTGCTTCCTAGCTGAGCCGGTCACTTGCAACCAAAAAATGGTTTCTTAAGGGGCAGGAAACTGTACTTAATCTCAGCTGCAGATCTCATACTTGCTAGTCAACCTACATGAACTTTGGTTGACCAAGATGGCTATTGAGGACCCTTCTCACAATAGGTTGTCAGACCACATTGGTGAGAGTGATAAATCATTTGCAGTAACAAGGTGATGCTGAAATGATTGCAGTAATGAATCTCATGTCAAAAATTTTCATGTAAACTGGCTAACAAAATCACGAAAAACTTCATTCTCCCCGGTCCATTTCATAGATTCCAGAAAACTCAACAATCTGCATCCCTCTTCCGGCAACAGCAATCTGATAATTGTTTCTGGAAAAGACACGAAACCCAGTAAATGAAAAGGCAAAAAACTAACCAGAATCTTTATCATAGAATGTTGAATAATCTCCCTGAAAAGAGACTCCATGAATGTAAGATCTACTTGAGATGCTTTACTCACCTGCCACAGGCTCTAGCATCCAATGCTTCTGGCTCTGGCACACTAACGACTAAACAACCATGCTCAGCTAATTTTCCGCGTTTTTCTATACTCCAGCATCTGACACGCTGATCAAGACCAGTAGAGAACACCCAACAGCCATCCGTCCAAACACCTTCATAAACGAAAAATCAATTTTAATGCTTTAGTAGTCGGAATTCCTCAACAAAAGACATGCCCAGAAGTTCTGAAAGGTTACTATCTCCCTTCGGTTCATTACCAATCAATCTTTTGAATTCATGTCCTAGCATTTAAATCGAACTAGAAAAAGACAATTGCAAAAGCATTGATATCTCTCAACATGATTAATACTAATAAAATATTTCAGAATATTGAGTTGACAGTCATTAAGTGTTCAAAAAATCAGAAGCACTAAGGAAGAAAGGACTATTCTTAGCAAGTTATGTTGATTAAAAAAAATGTTTCTTTTTTTGATAGCAATACTTGAAGGAATCCAAACACAAAAATATTCAACCACTTCAGCTCATTTTCATATAGAAAAGATCTTTACCAGTATTGAAAATTCAAGCTTAAGAAATTGTTGTTTTACCTTTTACGGCAGAGCTGTGAGCTGATGCAATTTTCTCATGATATAAGAATTTGATGGCATAATTCTTGTTCTGGTTTTCTCCGTAAGTAACAAAAGGCCTTGTAATTTCAGGTCCACTAATTGAATTTCTGATGTCTGGTGTCACAAACTCATCATCTGAGACTGTTGCTAATAGAAACAATTCAAATCTAAGATAGTTAAGAGCTTGATCATCACCCCCACTTATTATATTGAACAAAAAACCACCGAGAGAACTTTGACAATCTTTTATATCTGAAACATGAAGACAATTAACACCGGATAGGTGAACATTATTTAGAACATGTAAAGGCCTTATTTCATATATCTCAGATGAGGAGTCATCTGTATTCACTTCTGACTGAAGGGAAGCAGTGGCTTGAGAACAAGCTGGAGCACTACTTTCAGAATCATGGTGAACATTATTTAGAACATGCGAAGGCCTTATTTCACATGTCTCAGATGAGGAGTCATCTGTATTCACTTCTAACTGAAGGGAGGCAGTGGCTTGAGAACAAGCTGCAGTACTACTTTCAGAATCATTTATTAGCAATTCTGTTCTACTTGCAACATGGTTCAGCTTATTGTGATTTGTTCCGTCCCCACCTTTCGTTGTAACTAAACCACTGCCTACTCTTCTCTTAGATAGACTGCTGCTTAATGATCTCCACCATCGCCCGCCCTGACTTCCCCTCCCTGTGCGTGGCCGTTTCTGACAATCAATGAACTTTTCTACATGAAGAGTCGACACCCGCTGCATAAAAGCTTCAATACTCCCAGTCAAATCCCAGAAGGCAATACTACCATCAGTAGCTCCACTAATCACAATATACACTTTTCCTTTCTGAATGCTTTCTGCGAATAAAATTTATGAGTAAAGACTCAACACCTCCAGATGGTACTGGAAGCACCAGCGTGCAAAAATTTAAGACATAAATCAGAAATGTTCTCTGAAGCATGGATTAAATCTCCAATGACATTAGTAAAAGAATTTAGCATTGCAACTATAAGTTCAACTTATTGTGAGACTGGAACACCAAGATCCTAGATCCTAGATTCTCCACATCTCCTCAACATCCACATTCAAACTGGTAACAGAAATTGTAGACAAGTACTGTAATTAACGAAGAAATTTACAACTACAAGTTGAAGGTTTCCAACTATACTGGTGAAGGAAAGTTTTGCTTATTACTTTAAAGTTCTTTGTCAATGACATAATAGAAGGTTTTAGAATACACATCTACAGCCCTCTTATCTGAACAAAAGTCGTTTTTGAATTCGTTCCAAGACTCATAATTACATTAGTTGATCAATACTGCTGATTTTTAATAAGTTCATTGTAATTGAGTCAGGAAAAGGGTTAACAAAAGGAGAATGGTTAACTAATGAGATGAGGTGGGATTGGAGAAATCTTCAGTTTCATAATGCATTTCCATCAGAGTTTGATGGACAATATCTGCACAACTTCCATTATATTTTAGATTCAGATGCAGAGCTAAATAACAGACTAACCTTCAGAAGGAAGACAAATTGGGACAATGACATGCTGCAATGCCAAAACTGGTGACGATAGAGGAGCCAACAGAGCAACATCAAACCTGCAATAATGTGAAAGGGGAAAAAAAGAAAAGAAGAATGAAAAGCACATGAGTAGACATGCAAGAGAGGGCAAAAAAATCATTAGGTGACAAGACAGTGGTGACTTGATAAATACCATAAACGATAGGGCAAGATTAGAGCCCTTAGTGCAACTGTGGCATCTGAACAAGCAACAACAACAAAGCAGACAGTTAACCTGAAAAAAAGAAAAAAAAAAAGGTTCATTTCATATGTTCATTGTATTATTGATCTTGTAAGAGTACTTATGGGCACGCAGCTGGTATACCCCATTTTCCCATTGTACTAGGTAAAATTTCATATTAATTCAATTCAATTTACTTAAAATAAAATAAAGTAATTTTTTTTTACTAAATTCAAAATTTTTTAAAAAAAATTCAGAAAAGATATTAGTTATTTCCTCTCACCTGGAACCAGCATATTTAACAAGAAAAGCAGTGACAGCCATGTATCTCCAATCATCTTCATATTTATCTCCAAGGCAAGGTTTTATGTCCATCTTCCCCTTCCCTTGAAAATGTGATATTGCATCAACTTTTGTACTAGAAACATTTTCTGCTGCACCAACAAATTTTTCAGCGTCTTCTGGATATTTATGAGAGCTTGAATACTTGGCTGGCATGTCAGTAGAAAGCCACTGAAATGACATTGATGAGGACACTCCTGATGAAGGCTTATTGCTACTTCCAATTTCACTATATTGCTGATCAGCAAGTGCTTCTTCCTTGTCTAACCTCCTATTTCTTAGTAGCCAAGAAGTCAAGACCCGCTTTGCACCAACTGAAATCAGTAAAAATGGATTCTCTCCATTATCCGTGTCAACGACTTGTCTGTTCGTCCCATCAGATATGGTGTTCGCTTCTGATGCAAATACGTGTATCTCTGACACACAGCATATTGATCTTACAGCTGATCCACTAACATGCTCCCCAAGCAATTTTGATGCAGACCAATTCTCAACACCTGGTGTATACCTAAACAAATCATAACATAGTTAGGAGATTGCCTGGCTTAGTAAATCCACCATATCAGTTCCTAAGTTTTGTTATGAGTTAATAAGAGGACTTTTATCCATTTGTTTTTTAAGGAAAGAAAAGGGAGTGAGAAAAGGGAGGGGGGAGGGGGGGCACTTAGGTCCATTGGCATCATCAGCTAAAGTAGAGCAGAAACTTTCATATACATTGAATCCTCTTTCTTCCTTCCTCCTTGATGGTCAAGTCATTATCTAAGGGTCTGTTCGGTTGGAGGAGTGGAAAAGTGGGAGGATGGAAAACTTTTGTGTTCGGTTGAAGAGAAAAAGAAAATGATGGAAAATGTAATTTATATAAATTGACTATTATAACCTTATTATATAATATGTAAGAAATAGATTTATTTCTAATCATTAAATAATATAAAATTTATCACATTATATATATATATTTATATTATTATAATGTAAAAATTAGATCAGACCAAGTTGAAAAAAAAAAAACAACATTCAGTAATGTTGAAAAGAAAAAAAAAAAAAAAAAACAACATTGTTCAGTAAAGTTGAAAAGAAAAGAAGAGAAAAAAAAAACAAAACAAAAACAAAAACATAGTTGTTCAGTGACGTTGAAAAAAAAAAAAAAAAAAAAAAAGGAAACCAACGTTATTGAGTAACGTTAAAAAGAAAAGAAAAAAAAAAAAAAAAAAAAAAAAACTTTCAGGTCAACGTTGTTGTTAACGTTGAAAAGAAAAATAACAAAACAAAACAAAAACAAAAACATAGTTGTTCAGTGACGTTGAAAAAAAAAAAAAAAAAAAAAAGGAAACCATCGTTATTCAATAATGTTAAAAAGAAAAAAAACTTTCAGGTCAACGTTGTTGTTAACGTTGAAAAGAAAAAAAATAAAAAATAAAAAAACTTCTCAGGTCAACGTTGAAAGAAAAAGAAAAAAAAAAGAAGAAAAAAAAAAAGTTGAAAAAAATAAGTGGAAAGAGGGTATTTTTGTAAAAATGCTACTATAGAACTTTTCTCTCCAAATTTTCCTTCCGATTTAGAAGGAAAAAAAAAAAGTGAGCCTGGAGAGAAAACTTTCTCTCGAGGTTTCCATCCTCCTTATTTTCCTTCCCCAAACGAACAGTGAAAAACAGCATTATCCACCTTGTTTTCCATCCTCTATTTTCCATCCAAACGAACACGGTACCCTAAATGTGAAATGAGCATTTCCATACCTAGTCAACCTGACAGTTCCATCTTCACAGCCAGTTGCAATCCAACTAAATCTAGAATAAAGGTTGTGCTTCCCATTAGCTCTGAGTTGCAAATTTTCAGATACAAAGCATAAGGAATGCATCTCTCTCCCATGGAATTGCACATGCAAATTCCTGGGGATTATCTTCCCCTCCCCATCAAGTATCCAATTTCTATGAATATAGATCATTTCATCCTGAAAAACAATAAACAAGAAAAATATAAAATGTAAAATAAAAAAAAATAAAAAATAGTGGAAATATCTAACATTGGAATTATAGAAACTTAGTGCTGGCTTATTGTTTAACATTGATAGTCTCCAGTGAAGACTTGATACTTTAAACAAAAAATAAGCTTACTGCAGAAGTATACTATGTAAAATCATAAGAAAATCTTTTGGGAAGAGAAAATGAAGAAGATAAGAAAAGACAATAACTCGAATTCAAAATTAGCTTATTTCCAGTGGCTTATTTTGCAACCAAAAAAAAACTGGGAAAGTTGTATCTAGAAAAAGTGAATCTTTAAAAAATCTGTACACACAAGATATCTGACTCAAGGAATCGAGAAGTTTCACTACCCCAACCTTTGCCAGACCTTTTGGTCTTAACTGGAGATCAAAATATACAGAGGCCAACCAGTTGCAAACACCTTTCCAAATAGTTCCACTTGAATTGGGACAACAAAAGAAATCTGAGCTAAAGAATATTCCCAATTCTTCCTTTAAAAATGCTGTAAAATTGATAGGAAATCAAGCCAAAGCACCAAATTAACCCTTAAAATCAATTCAATTTGGTTTGTTTTGATTGCACCTAGTCTTTTTTTTTTTTTAACCTTTCTAAAGAACAATTTGGACTCGCCTCTAGCCGATTGCAACCAGTCTTTCACTCTTCAAGATTTGGATGCAGGCCTAGAAAAATTTTACACATGTGGCTCTTACACAGTTCATATTCAATCTGATTGGAATCCTAATTATTTTGGCAACATCTATGCTAATGGTCCAGGAGAATAAATTTTGAATGTATATATATAAGACTACCGTTCAGCATTGTCTGCCTGCATTGCTTCTCTAACTGTGAAGTGTAGGTGTAACATGTCAAATAGAAGACTCAGTTACCTATGATTTGTTTATAAAAAAAAAAATCACCAAAGAAGCGTTTGGGCAAACCTTGACATATGCAAAGCAGTTCTTCATCTCTGGTACATCACCAAGATAATAAGAATGAGGACGCCGCCATCCACCACATGGTATTTGCACAACCTACACCATTATGCCCTCTTAGGCACTAAAAAGAAACTTAGGCAACATTTGCATTACTTTGGTGGTGGGGGAGAGAGAGAGTACCTTTGTCTCAGTTATCAAGTTCCATATTAAAAAATCTACTGATGCAAAACCAGCTGCATAGCGACCACTTGCCAAATCATCAATAGAGTCATTATCTTCAGATACAGATTGAATCAAACTCAATTCTTTCACTTGTTTCATCCCTGTAAATTCCAAGTGTTTCCGATCTCTGTCATATTCCAAATAGCATATGCACCCATCTCCTCCAGTCTATACCAAAAAAAAAAAATAGCACAAGAAAAAACAAGCAAATCAATTCCCCAAATACACACAGAAATTTTGTTTTGCATACTTGAAAGCTTGATTATTGGCCATACCGAACATATTTCAATCTGATTGGAGCTTAATCTAGCAAATGAAACACTGGACACACTTGATATCCCATGTACTCCCTTGAAATAATTTATTGGGGACATCTTCTCTTCTGAGGCAACCGATGTATTCAGCAATACGCTTTTCAACAATGGGAATAGCACCAAATTACCACGTAAGTCCCCACACACTAGAACCTGCAAAATTGAACTCCAATGTGAATCAAGACAATGGATTAGATATAATATCAAAGTGCAGAATCTTCTTTTAACTTGAGAAGTTCGTATAACTACATCCGGAAAAAAATAAAGGGGGGGAAAAAACTCTTTTCTCAGTATATTTCAGAAACAACAATTTATTCTACTTTTATCAAATTGTTCTGTTAGATAGGTATGTGTGCATGCTAATGTATTTGTGTGCATGTGTGTGTATGTGAGAGAGAGAGTAGAATATATATACATATATATATATATATTTTATATAGGTGAGAGTAGAATATTTGTATAACACTATTATAACATTAAAACTTGGGAGTATGTACTCAGTCCTTTCCTTGGAGAAGTATTTGGAAGCAAAAGGTTCCTTCCAAAGTTGCATTTTTTGTTTGGACTGCAGCTTTGGGAACTATTTTGACTATTCATAATTTACGTAAGAAGAAGGTGTTAATTCTAGATTGGTATTATATGTGCAAAAGTAATGCAGAATCAGTAGATCTTCTTTTACTACATTGTCCTATGGTTTTTGAGTTGCGGTCTATGGCGTTCACCTTGTTTGGCATCTACTAGGCAATGCCAAAGACTGGTTGAGCTCCTTGCATGTTGGCAAGGAAACTTTGGTCATCATTGTAATGGTGTTATCTGGATGGCTGTCCCTCATTATTTGATGTGGTGCATTAGGCGAGAGAGAAACAACCAGTGTTTTGATGATTCAGAAAGGAGTATAGCCGATTTAAAACTATTCTTTTTTAAAACTCTATCTAATTGGATGTCTATCATAGGAAGTCACTCTATTTTTTCAGTCTATGATTTGATGAATGCTTGTAATTTATGTACTCAATTGTTTTGGTCCCCTGCAGTATACTTCACGTATACTTGGGTGACTCCTTTTTAAGACTATGAATAAAATTTTCTTTACTTATCAAAAAAATAAAGAAACATTAAAACTTGGAGAAAGCAGGAGAAATGAAACAACAACCAGACCAACAAAAGAGCGGCTACAATGTGTTAAAATGATATACCAATTTGAGCTGACATAAGTTATTCCAGATATGATCAATCACATTGGATATATTTAAGCTTAGCAAAAAGTTGATACTCCAGTTTGAACAGGATATCAACTGAGTAGAACCACCCCCAAGGAAAAGAGTAAAAACTCATTTTAGAGCCATGGAACAAATACCCTGATCCAAACAACATTATAAAGAATATAAAATATGGAAAACACATACCTCTTCCTCAAAAGATGCATCCATACACAATATTCTTATTCCAAAACATGATGCAAATTCCCCAATTAGAGACACATTATAATGCCCTGCAGAGCTGTGAGAAACTGATGGTGAAGGATCGTATAACCCCCACAGCTTCAATATTCCTATAGGATCAGTGGTGAAGATGTACCTAAAATGTAGAACCACAGATTGATGCTCTTTCAATACATCCTACTTTTAATCAAGAAAGCAAGATGACTAAGAGACCCATTAATTAATAACAGTATAAGCACGGTGCTATGCATAGAGCAATGTTGTGTGAGATATTTCATTTGATAGAGCAATATGAAAAGTTACACTTACCCAGGATAAAAGAGAACTCGGTCACCATTCAGATAACCCAACTATTTATTCTAAGATGTTCTTTCTTTTCAACATTAGCGGAAGATTTAAAAATAAGGAACAACAAAACAAACAATAACTAAACTACACACTCACTCTTTAACCAACAACCATGTCTGAATTTATTATGTTTATGGGGCTGAACATATAAAACAACAGGTTCCAGATTTCATCATCTTGTGTATGTCCATGCACAGGTCAGGCAAGGAAAATCTAACAGATAGATTAGACACCATTACTATAGAAGGAATTCATTACCTATATCCCAATGACTTGCACCAATAAGTTCCTAAGAGCTGTCTCTCCATTCCAGCTTGCCAGCCAAATGTGAGGCTCACTTTAGGAGCAGAAACATCACTAAGAACTTTGACAATTGTCATGTATCCTTTACCATCTCCCACAGCAAGCCAATCCTCAACACCACCAGAAAGCTCAGATGATTTTAGGGATAAAACATCCATACATACAATAGGAACCTCGTTACTGACATGGACAAGTTCAGTCCATTTTACATCCCTGGTTTTGGATAATTTAGCATGGTAAAGATAACCCTGATTCATGGCAACATAAAGGGAATCTTCACATGTGAAATGTAAACAACGGACATATTCACTTTTGCTGCAACAAGGGACCAACAATGTCAGTACATCAGACAGTAACAAAAATGACAATAAACGAATGCCAGTAACAAAAAAGCAAGAAGATTAAAAATTCTAAGGCTGTCGGGTGTTTGAAGTTTATGAACCACCATTGTTGGGTTCCACAATGAGATGCCCCAACAAACCATCCAGATAAATGTTTATCATCATTATTGTTATGATACACCACATTTTCCTAAAAAGAAAACGAACACCAGATGGCTAGGACCAACAAATTAGTGCAACCCCTCTCCTGAGGTGTGTGGGGGATGCAGGACAAAAATATTATCATTATTATTATTATTTTGATAAGTAAAGAAACAGGACAAAAGTATTATTATGGAGAACTAAATCACATTTCCAATTAATTTACACAAGGTTACTTCAAGACCAAGACTATATGCTTCCTCATCTACATTAAGGATCCTTAGAGTTTTAAGAATAGTAAGACATCCTAAGTAACTACTGATATTAAGAATAGTAAGACATCTTAAGTGCTACCTGTCCATTAGTCCATTATGCTCTGATGAAGTAGGGATATGAGCAGTGAATATCTCTGTTCTGTCAATAAACTCTTTTACCTCAGCACGTCCATCCAAGCCCTTAGACCAAAACCCATGCAGCTGATGCACTTTAATTGCAGAATCAAATCCAGCAGTAATGAGAAGCGAAGAGTTCGCATCATACAAACAACGCCAAATGCCCCTTCCTCTGTACATTAACCCAAGAGAGGTACACATTTTTATTATTACATTTATTTTTTTTTTAAAAAGCTTTTATTATTACAACACAACACGAATATAATATATATTAATTAGATATAGATTTTCTAATGACCTTGGGTCAATTTGCACCTGCTAGTGTCCTCAAAATGGATGGGGTTCAACCCCCCACATCCAACTTAATGTAGCAAATATGTGTGTGTGTGTGTTCTGTATGAGAATTACATAATAGAGTGAAAAAGGTAGGGGTACTAACTGTCATAAACTCATACCGGCCTAAAATTTTAAGGAGAGAATCACAATATCAGTGTTGGTTCTTGGGTGTCACTCCTTTTCCTAAAAAGTCACTTTACAAGTTAATGCTTGACCCACATGATGCACTTTTTATTATTATTACCCCTTCGAAACAGAATGGTGCAACACTGTTTTTGGGAACTTCTAACATGTGTTTGCCCTTATTCAGTTTAAAGTTAAAAATTAACATTCTACTAGGAAAAATGAATTTTTTTTTTTTTTGATAAGTACTAGGAAAAATGAATTTTAGGTGCAATAACCAATCATGAAGTATAAGCTAGAGCTTGGGGTCCGCTATAAGGTTTAAATCAAGGTTGCCAACAAACAGCATGTCCATAAGATCCTAGAACAATTACAAATAGATAATTCTTAAGGGGATCATTTTACTTTTACATCTCGCACCTGGATCATCAGTTATAAACTTATAATACCAAACAAGTTACAGTTCCAAGTACTTTTATAAAAAAAAAAAATAAAAAAAAAATTACAGTTTTAAAGTCACAGAACATGAAATTTTAAGGAATTGATAATCCTCAATGCTCAGGGAAAAAAAAAGAAAAGAAAAGAAACACAGAGCAACTTACATATGCTCCTTGATCATCAGAAGCTGCTTTCCATCCAATCCCCACATGCGACATGTGCAATCCTCACCCGCAGTGACAATTAACTGAGACAACTCAGGTATTATAGAATCAGATTCCAGCAGTCCATATGTCATAGAAAAAGCAAGAAATCAACAAACTTCATAAATGTCAGAAATTGCATTTTAGCCCTTTGGAAAAAGAGGAAATGAGTGGCAATCATTGATGGATTAATACCCCTCCACCATGTCACAGTATGGTGATATTATCCCTGCCCAGAATAACAGAAAAAAGAAGAGCATTGCAAAAATCACCCTAAAGGCAAAAGCAAACCGCTTATGGTCTTAAAGCCACAAGAACCAAGACACTAAAAGGTTGCAAAAGAAATGTTTAGAAATGACAAGAGGTGTTTTTAGTTAATTACATAAAAATCTGTATAAAATAAAACCAGTACCATATTTCTAATGTTATTCAATCCATCCTGTTAAGGTCATAAAACATAATACTTGAAGACAATTCTAACCAGGAAAAAAGTGTTGATCTAATAAATTAAACATATTTAAAAGATAATAAGATTAAAGAACAAAAACTATGAAATAATAATAATAATAATAATAATAATAATAATAATAATAATAATAATAATAATAATAATAATAATAATCGATTGAGCTATTCTCAATCACAAAAACGTTATATTGGTTTGACCTTAACCATTAAATGCAATCTATCAATCCTTTTACTACCTATTTTCATTTGTCTGTATATCTTTAATCTTAACCACTCTGACAATAATGCTCAGGACATTTTAGTCACATGCTAAACCAACCCAGCAAGATGATGAAAATAAATTCTATTACGAACTCATAATGAAAACAAATTCTTATTCATTTAACAGTTTCACACATGTAAATAATTTTCATATTGAGAAAAAAAAAATTAAGAACACTTAAAATGAACTTTAATCCAAAACTTTAAACTAATGTCAATAAACTATTTTCTTTTGTCCTAAGTTGTTAAAAACAGAAGACACAATAAAATGAACAAGGATTTTGTAAAGCTTACAGAATCACTAATACAGCAATCCCAAACTCTGGCATTGTGACCAAACAGCACAACACCATCAAGTTCAGGCGCAATAGAATACCCAGGCTTGTCAGAACCATTTATTTCAGTATGAACCACCCAAACACGAGCACTGCACAAATCAAGAAACCGGTTATTGTGTGGAATCACTCCTCCAAGATAAAGAACAAGTATTAACAATTAGAATGGCATTAATGAAGAAACTAATTCACCTACGATCATCAGAGACAGATACCAGATTGGAACCATCAGAGGACCAGGTTATGCGGAAGATTGATCCTTCATGACCAGCAAGTTTATCCATATGAACAGCTTCAAACTGCTGATAATGAAATAGGACATGGTTGGAAAATGGATAGCTCTGATCATTATGGTCTTCCATAGGACTCGTCGAAGATGGAGCATTATACTTAGGAACCACCTTCCAAACAAGAATCTGAAAGAATCATTTTTGCCTCAAAGGGTTAGGAATAACATTAAGACCAAGGTCAAAAGCCTCTTTTAAAAACTATAAGGATTACGGTAATTAGAAGATAAGTACGATAGTCTCTAGTAGATGATGATAAATCAGCTCCACTAACAGCATGGGACTAAAATTTTATAATCAGGGAAAGGACTAGTTCCCTTTCCTTTTATCCTTCCTGAAGGAGGAATTCAATCACTAGAGACTCTGTAGACATGCTAGGAGTGACCATAGAATAAGACTTATTAAAAGAGAAAAAAGTGACCATACAATAAGAAAATTAACAATGATAGTATTAGAAAAATTACAGTGCTCAATTAAAAGATGTTCTTTTATTACTACATTACAAAGTATGTTAATTTCTGAATTGAACTTTAGACTATTTTTATGTCCATGTGTGTGTGTGTGTGTGTGTGTGACTTTATTGATGGAATCAAAACCTCAGAGTTGGGTGAGATTGATGAAGGTACTATGAAACCATATACATATATACCTAGAAATCCAGAATCCAAAAGTTACGAAACTGAAAGAAATTCATCATAAGAAGAGATCAGCCACCTCATTAAAAATAGTACCAGATGCAATACGGAGAGCTTCGATATTGTCACCCCATAGCCTCATGGAATAAAGGAGGCACCTCTCTACAGTATAATGAAAAATTAAGCAATAAGAGTGGAATAAAAAACAAATAAAATAAAATATTGAACAAAAGAAAAAGGCAGTTTTGTGCAACTATTTTTGGCTAATTTATGAGGCACCCAGTCCAATATATAATTCACCAATGCAACGAAATATGAAATATGGAACTCCAATAACTAAGTTTATGCAAATCCGTCACTTTGAACACAATTGTAAAAGCCCCCAGCATGGGCAATATTTCAATCAGTGAACAAAATAGAATGACCATCACAATCCTACTAAAACTAACCTGGAGACTGAACTTCAAGAATCACAATAGAATTCAAGATATCCCACACATGGACAGAGTTGTCACTACACCCTATTGCAAGACAATGGCTCCCCTCATTGTAAGAACTCACAAAGCCCTACAAAATCAATCCATAGAGCAAAAGCCAACACAGTAAGAACCAAACATTAATTCCAAAATTAGCCAATCAACATAGTCTACCCAAAAAAAAAAAAAATCAAATCAAATTTTTATACCTTCATAAAACAAACATCCAAAACCCAATTGCCAAACTTGGGCAACAAATGCAATAGGTTCAAATTCACAGAAACCCCGGACTGATTTTGAGTACCCAGAAACAATTCAACGACAAGGCTAAAGAGTTTGACTCTCCTTTCACCAAAGACAGCAAGTTGAAAGCCAAGCTTAGAGGAAACAGTTCCTTCCGTACAATCAATGAATAAACAAATAATGCCATGCACGCGAATCCCATCGAATACGTGAAAGGACCTTAACATCTTTCCCGATTCCAAGTCGTAAAGCATGAGTTGTGAACCCGAACCTGTTATACATGAAATAAAGTTGAAATTTTGAAACAAAAAGTGAAAAAAAGTTATGATCTTGAAGATGAAGAATTGAATTATGGAATGAGAGAGAGTACCAGCGAGGAGAAAAGGGAGAGAAGAGAGGTGGGTTGGGAAGTGGAGGAAACAGAGGGCTGAGATTTCTCCAAGGTACTGACTGCATTGTAAACTCCATTGCGTTCGAGTCTCTTCAGCCATTGATGTACTTATTACTGAGATAACTTATTAGCTCAGCTCAGCTAAAGCCTAAGCAAACAAACAAACAAAAAACTGTGGCTGTGACTGTGGCTGTGGCTGTTGTTTGTTGCTCTGGTTTTGAAGCTTTGATGAGCGTTAAGGAGGCTCTGCAAGCTCGGTTTTTTCTTTTTTGGGGTTCAGAGACAGAGGAGAGGAGGGTTTAAAGTTTAATGAATAATGGTTTTTTTTTTTTTTTTTTTTTGAGGAAATAATGAATAATGGGCTAACTCTAGATTGGGCCTTCAAGGAATAGAAGCTCTAATAGTTGTTGATAAATTTTTTTTTTTTTTTTTTTTTAGAGATTAAACGTTGGTAAAAACTCATGTGTTATCTTTTAATCCCAATACGTCATTTCATCTTATCAAATATTTAAAAATAAGTACAATTACACTCAATTAATTCTAATACCCATATATAAATCCAATTAAATTGAGAATTTATTAAAATGTTATTTGGTGTAGTAGGATGTATTGAATTTTAAGTAAAATGCTAATATGACAATTACTTATTAAATAGTGTAAAACATGGATTTTACATCTCATCTTTACCAAATTCAGACTCTTTTTTTTTTATAGGTGTTCATGCTTTATATTATTGGTATGAGCTTCGAGATAAACAAAATAGGAAAAATACTTTCTTTGTTTTTTTTAGAAAGAAAATACACTTCCAATTCTATATTTTAGTAAAGGAAAAAGTTTAGTTTCAAATATGTTTGAAGTTATCTTACTCTAATATATTATGATAGACCCGGCAATATACTCGTCCATAGGAAAGAGTTAGTGGACGAAGGCAACCTCAATCTCCATCTAATATAATGTCCGTCAGACGAAGACAACGCCGTTCACTAACAATCAATGGAGAAACGTAACAGTAAGGAATCTCCTTCCGGTTGGAGAGACGAAAATATTTTCATTAACACCTCACAGAGGTGTTACGAATTCCACATTGAAGCCACCATTAAAACACCTCCAACAGCTACGAAAGAGAAGCAAGTGTATATATTCCAACACCCCAGGACCTAAGGAGGTACGGGTTTTCTACATAATTTACTCTCACATTTTGCTATCAAGCCTTCTTTTTCTCTCTCTTGGTTATCTGACTTTATCATTAGAGACTTTGTGGCAAGCACCATACTGGTGACCCATATACCTTTCAACCTTCTTCAACTCTTGTAGGATCTCTAGCAGTCTTGGACGATTCTCTCTCTGGACGATCATTCTGACTAATGATTTCAGCATCATTAGTTTGGCACCATCTGTGGGGAACACATTTCTGCATTTAGTTTCGGAAGCGTAGTTCCATTCAACTCACAAAGTTTAGATGGAGTCCATCGTTCCCAAGATCCTGCAGCATTAGCCTTGCAAATCTAGGCACTCACAACCAACATGGAGGAGCATTCAGAGACTAACCGGGACAACGACAGGGACAGCCAGAGAAGGGATTATCGTAGATAATCAGCTATTCCAAAAGGAGCGAGCTTGGACCTTCTCCGAGAAATGAGAAAAGAGATGGACGAGCTGAGGAGTGCAATCAAAGAAAAAATTAATCGGAGCTTAGACCGAATGGTCAGGAAGACAGATTCATTCTTCACTACGACAGTCCTGGAATGCCCGGTACCTTCAAAGTTTCATCTACCTCAGCTGGAGCCATTTGACGAACTGAAGGATCCCTTGGATCACCTCAACACATTCAAGACGACTTTGGGTCTACAACAGCCCCCTAACGAGATACTATGTTGCTCATTTCCCACCACTCTCAAAGGAGCAGCAAGGGAGTGATTCACCAAGCTACTAATGTCGTCCATCGACACCTTCGAGCAGTTTAGGCAATTCTTTCCTCCGACAATTTGTCGACGGATAATGCCCGAAGAGGCTGGTAGATCATTTGGTTACAATCAAGCAAAGGGAAAAAGAGACCCTGAAGTAGTATGTAACGCGTTTCACTCAAGAAACTTTAGAGGTGAACGAAGCAAAAGACAAAGTGCAGCTGACAACCTTTAAAGCTGGATTGAAGTACAGGGAGTTCAAGGTCTCTCTCGCGAAGAATCCTCCTAAGACGATGGCAGAGATGCTCTTGAGAGCGCAAAAGTACATGAATGCTGAGGATGCCTTAGCAGCAATAGAAGGGATCGAGAAGCCAAAAGATAAAAGGAAAGAGAAGGAAGACGACCAAAGAGGATGAAAAAGGGAACGGACAGACCGTCCAGACACTAAAGGGAACAGGCGGAGAGATGACAAAAACCCTTGGATGGTAAAGTTCACTCCTTTAATTATACCCGTCGACCAAATTTTGGCACAGATTAAAGATGAACACTACCTCAAATGGCCTAAACTGTTACACTCGTCGCCCAACGTACGTGATAAGAGAAAATACTGCCATTTCCATAAGGATCACTGACATTATACAGAAGACTGCAGAGACCTGAAGGAATAGATAGAAAAGCTCATATGAAAAGGAAAGTTGCAAAAGTTCGTAAAAAAGGGAGATTCCAGCAGATCCAGGGGCGATAACAAAATTCAACGTGAAGCTCTTCAAAACAATGAAAACCATATACCCGTTTGTCCACAAAATGCTATAAGAGAGATAAAGACAATCACAGGGGGGCCGTTCACAGAGGGATCGTTCAAGTCCCTCAAGAAATCATACCAGAGGCAGGCGAACATCATTCATAGGATCCCACCTCTAAAGTAAAGGCTAACGGACCAAGATATTCTATTCTCAGAAGAAGATGCCAAAGGAGTAAAATAGCCTCATGACAACCCATTGGTTATTATGCTCATGATCAAGGGATTCAAAACCATGAAGGTTTTGGTAGACAACGGGAGCCACATACCAGAGACTGGTAAACCAGATGTTTAGCAAACAGATTTGGAGGAACGTAGAAGTATATGTGGACGACATGCTCGTCAAAAGCAAGGAAGAGGAGGATCATCTAGACGATTTCAAGGAGACACTCAATACACTCAGGCAACATAGTATGAAGCTAAACCCGGCCAAATGCACCTTTGGGGTCTCCTTAGGAAAATTCCTCGGCTTCATAGTGTCATAGAGAGGAATAGAAGCAAATCCAAAAAAGGTGAGAGCCATCCTCAAGATGTCCTCCCCAAAGACGATCAAAGAAGTACAGTCCCTCATGGGAAGGGTGGCAGCCCTCAACAGGTTCGTCTCCAAGGCAACAGACAAATGTCTTTCTTTCTTCAAGACCTTAAAGTAGGCTTTCGCCTGGACAGACGAGTGTGAAGTAGCATTTCAGGAACTAAAACATTACCTGAGCAACCCCCTACTCTTGAGTCCGTCCAAAGAAGAAGAAGACATGTTCCTATACTTAGCGGTGTCCGCAACTGCAATGAGCACGGCCTTAATCAGGGAGGAAGTAGGATACAGCGCCTGATGTATTACATTAGGCAAGCCTTCCAAGGAGCGAAGGCTCGATATCCACGAATTGAGAAGATCACCTTTGATCTAATAATGGCCTCTAGAAAGCTTTGTCCGTACTTTCAAGCTAACCCAATCATAGTGATTATGGACCAGCCCATTAAGAAAGCAATGAACAAACCTGAGACAGTTGGACGAATGCTATAGTGGGCCATTGAGCTTAGCCAGTTCGATATAGAGTATCGACCCAGAACAGCCATAAAAGCCCAAGCACTAGCAGACTTCATAGCTGAGTTTACCTCCCTCGAAGACAAAGACATCCAGGATGAATCAGATCTCTAGACAATACATACGGATGGGTCGTCGACTTAGAAGAAATGGGGAGTAGGCGTCGTCATCACCTCCCTTGAAGGGGACACGTTGAAGTATGGAGTTCAACCTAACTTCCTTGTAACTAACAATGAAACAAAATACGAGGCCATATTGACAGGGTTAAAGATTGCCCAGGCACTTAGAGCAAAACCGCTTTGCTAGAAAGCGATTCACAGCTCGTCATAGGGCAAGTCAACGGAGAATTCGAAGCAAAGGAATCAAGGATGCAGAGTTATCTAAAGTTGACAAAACAATTGACTGGCAGGTTTGTTCAAGTAAAATTTGTTCAAATCTCACGGGATTAAAATGCTGAAGCTGACGAAGTGGCTAGGAATGCGTCGTCAGATGACCTGATAAAGACAATTGATTGGAAGCTAGAGAAACAGAAGTCCCCCCAACATTGAAGAATTCCAAACATTTCTGGTACACATCAGTACAGGTTGGACGAATCCCATCCTATTCTACCTCAAGGATGGACGATTACCTTCCAATCCTGAGAAAGCCAAAAAGGTCAGGAAGTAGGCAGCCAGGTTCACCGTGCTCAACGACGAACTGTACAAAAGGGCTTTTTCCCAGCCTTACCTGAAATGTGTGGAGGAAGAAGAAGCCAAGTACATCCTGAAGGAAATTCATGAAGGCATTTTTGGCGACCATATGGGGGCAAAATCCCTTGTAAGGAAGATTATGAGAGCGGGCTATTTCTGGCCAACAATGCAACAAGACGCCGTAGATTTCGCCAAGAAATGTGACAGCTACCAAAGGTATGGGAACATCCAAAGGGTTCCAGGGGAAAAGATGACTACCATCTCTTCGCCATGGCCATTTGCACAATGGGGAATTGACATTATGGGACCCCTACCACAAGGAAAGAAGTGAGTAAAATTTTTGCTCGTCGCTATTGACTACTTCACGAAGTGGGTGAAGGCAAAGGAAAAGTAAAGGTACGAAGTTTTGTATGGAGAAACATTATGTGCAGGTCCCACAGGCGATTGTCTCGAATAATGGTCGTCAGTTCGATAGTTAAGGATTTAGATCGTTCTGCTCCAGTTTTGGCGTCAAGAACAAATACTTATCCCCAGGACATCCTCAGGCCAATGGGCAGATCAAAGTAATGAATCGGACAATGCTGAAAATCATCAAGGACCGATTAGTGAGGGCAAAAGGAGCATGGCCTAAGGAGTTACCAAGTGTTTTATGGGCCTACAGAACCACAACAAGAACCCCAACAAGAGAGACACACTTCAATCTGACATATGGCACAGAAGCAGTCATCTTCGTCGAAATAGGACTTACCAGCCTCAAGAAGGAGTTCTTTGATGAATGCAACAACGACGACCAATTGAAGCTGAACTTGGATTGTCTGGACAAAGTTAGAGACCAAGCCTCTCAAAGAATGGCCAAGTACTAGTAGAAGATGGTCGAGTACTACAACCAGAGGTTAAAGCTCAAAAGGTTCAACATTGGAGATCTCGTCTTGCGAAAAGTGACGCCCGCAATGAAGGATCCAGCACAAGGAAAATTAGGGCCAACATAGGAAGGACCATATAAAGTCATCCACTACTCTCGATGTGGAAGCTATCACCTAGAAGATCTGGATGGGAACAAATTGCCTCGTCCATGGAATGTTGAGCATCTGAAAATGTATTACAAGTAAAAACTGTAGTCTATTTGTAAGCAAGCAGTGATACCTAATGTTTCCTTTTTCAAGAAGATTAATAAAATCATTATCCAGTGTTTAACACATTCTGCTTAACTTTTCCCCTCATGTCTGAACTAAATTGCCAACGAGATACAAAAATTCCCTACCAAAAAATGATAAGATTCCTCAAGAAGGGTGTAAATCATTTTATCAAGAAAGGAATATAAGATTCCTTAAATGGATGTACATCATCCACTCAAAGAAAAGACAATAAAATTCCTTAAATGGATGTACATCGTCCACGCAAAGAAAAGACGATAAGATTTCTTAAATGGATGTACATCGTCCACACCCAGTAAAGACGACAAGATTCCTTAAATGGACAAACGTCGACCACACCATTTAATGATGAAAAGGTCCCTTGAACGGATGTACATCTTTCTCACTAAGAAACCTTAAAGAAGTTAAAACCTTGAGTGGGTGGAGAAGACCAAGGTAGTAGAACGACGAAGAAAAGTTCATGTTAGGTTCTAAGACTTTAGGTTAAATGTATTAGAACTTCAATTTGTAATGTTGGCAAACTATGATTAAAACGTTTTAGTCTTGTTTAGACTTACTCAAAGTATATGTTTAAGTGTAAAGTTAGAATCGAGTGTACTGCAAGCTTTACTGTGTAAATCTGCCTGGCTCGATCGATCGAAAATTAGACTCGATTGATCGAAAGTCGTGCAAATTGTTTTTCTGTAGAATTTTCCAACTCAGCCCAAGCCAAGCCTGTTTAACGTGTAGGGTTTTATGTTTTCCCATAAGTATAAAAGAGAAAACCCTAGTCGTGTTTTGAGGTTGCTCTTTATGTTGTGTGTGTGAATCTTTTGTGAGATCTAGAGGTGTTTACCTTCACATACACTTAGGGTTTCCAATCTCAAAATTGATATCAAGAGCTTGGTGATCAATTCAGTTGTTGTTTTAAGAGCTTAAAGATATACAAGCGGGAGTGCTTGTGTTTGTTGTGAATCCAAGAAAGAAGTAGTCTGTGGACTCGGAGCTGTCATGTGGTCGTGGTAGTAAATTTCCTACTCGAGGTAGCAAGAGGATGTTAATGGTTTAAGTCGCTATTGTGTAAACTTCAATTCTTTCATAGTGGATTCGTTTTACCTTGAGGATAGCTAGGACAAAATCCTCCCCAGGTTTTTTACCGGTTTGATTTTCTTGGATTATCATATTGTTGTGTTCTTTATTTTCTTCACTTTGCAATGATATTATTTATCTATGTTAACCTAGATCTGTATAATTTACCTATGTTAATCACTTGGCTAAATAACTAGGTTAAAGGGGTCTAAAAACGTACAATTCATAATTGAGCAAAAAATTTTCTAAGTCCTAAGAGGGACAAAGAGTATGCCCCAACAGAAATTTTTTCTAAATCCTAAAAAGGACAGAGGATATGCCTCAGCAAAGCAAAGCAAAGACAAGAAATATAAACCATTCACAAATCATATGAAGAAAGTAAACGCATATATATATATATATATATATATAGGGAAAGATTGTAAATTGTTCAATAGCCCCAAAACATGCAGGGCATCCAAAGGGTGTAAATTATTCAATAGCCCTAAAACATGCAGAGGCGCCCAAAAAAAAAGAAAAAAGAAAAAAAAGAAAGAAAGCAGGTAGTGAAGCTAGGCTGGAGGAGCATCATTTCCTTTTTCAGATGCTGGAGGATCTTCTCCAGCAGTAGCCTGGGCAGAGGATATGCCTCAGCAAAGCAAAGCAAAGACAAGAAATATAAACCATTCACAAATCACATGAAGAAAGTAAACGCATATATATATATATATATATATATAGGGAAAGATTGTAAATTGTTCAATAGCCCTAAAACATCCAAAAGGTGTAAATTATTCAATAGCCCTAAAACATGCAGAGGCGCCCAAAAAAAAAAAAAAAAAAAAAAGAAAGAAAGCAAGTAGTAAAGCTAGGCTAGAGGAGCGTCATTTCCTTTTTCAGATGCTGGAGGATCTTCACCAGCAGCAGCCTGGGCAACCTGCGCCGCTTCATCCGCTTCAATCTCCTTGTCTATGGCCTCAAAATCCAAGTCCTCCAAATCCGTCTCAAGAGCGTGCTTCACTAAGTATCTCCTCAACAGCTCGAAACCTTTAAAATACCAGCCAAACAAAACTGCATTGTACTCGTCCGTGAGTTGAAAGGCATGGACGACCTTGGCAACAACACTCTTCATTTTCTGGTTAGCAACAACAATCTACTCTTCCTTTTGCTTCACCAGCAACCTCTCTGCATTCAATTGCTCAGTCAAAGCCTGGATCTTTTATTTAGACGTGTTGTTGGCGTCCATGGCCACTATCAAATCTTTTCTCAGGCCAGAAGCTTAAGCCTCCAGCGCTTCCGCCTTAGAAGTGGCCACCACAGCTTTCTCCTCGTTCATCAGGTACTAGGAAGTAATGTGCATCGTCTCCCCCAACACTTGACAATCAAAATCACCAAAAAAAAAAAAAAAATCAAGATTGGCTAAAACAATCTACGCTTAAGGACAAACGAAAGAAGAAGTAAAAAGAAAAATGAAAAGCTACCTGGACGAGCTTATGCACATGAAGGTTCACCATCTCGTGGGAGGGCACGCCAGAGATCTCCTTTAGCTCATCGGGCATCACAACCTCGATTGCCCGAGCCACGACCGTCCCAACATTTGCTTAGATGCTGGCCCCTACTTTCTCCTTCCCCTTATTTCCAGTCTTGCGATTCTTCGTGCAGGGAATGACCTCCTCGATGGAAACGCCAGGAGAAGCAGCGTGCCCTTAGTCCAAGGTAAGAGTGGACAAACCTTTCTCCGTCACTTCCTTCTCTTTCTCCTTCTCCACAACCCTCAACCTCCGTATGCTGATACTAGAGAGGGGCTCGTTCTTCTTCTTCTTGATTTTTGCATACAACTCCTGCTTAAACTTAGTCGTCATCTTTACGAAAAGGAAAACAAAGTCAAAATCAGAAAAAGAAGGCGAAAGGAAGAAAAGACAATCCACTTTTCAATATGAGGATAACTTATGCTTCTTTTCTTCCCTACTAATTGCACAGAGGACGTAGTGAGAAAGCACTAGTCCCAAACAGTGACGAGCCAAAGTTCGTGGATCAACCAGCTCGTTAAAATCTTCAATAATACTAGTGTACTTAACAGCCTCTTGAACCTGCTCTCAAGTTCAGGACACTCTTTCACTACAAGGCGAAAGAATACATAAGGTTATAATGGACGATTAATACAAATAGTAGATTGAAAATGAAAAACATCTCATGGGAGGTGAACGCAACAAGTTGAGGGGCCTCCCACTGACGCAGCAGCCTAGGGACGTCCCCCCAAAAGTCGTTAGAAAAGGTCTTCCAACCATCACTCGACACGAAAAGATACCTAGACTTCCAATAACAGAAGGACGATGAGAGGTTAACAACAAGACAAGACTTTTTATCCTAGGGCACGAGCTCATAATACCCAAACTCCTTAGACTCTTTTAAGCGGTAAAGGTGGACGAACTCATTGAGTGTGATCATATCCCCGTCAGCTATGGTTGTCCAAATCACCATGCAACTTATGACGATTCTCCAAGAATTCGGCATAAGATGCCCCGGAGCTATGTTCAGGTGGTGGGGAAGCTCCATTATGAATGGGTGGACAGGAAATCTGAGGCCGCACAAGAATGCAGCCTCATAAAAACAAACCTCACCATGAGTGATGGCACAAGACTTTTCTCCCTTCCTAGGGAGACGAACCCTGGTCTCTATAGGGAATTGGAACCTATCCCTGAACCTACTAAAGGTATCTACTTTCAAAGAACACTCTTCTTTAAAGGCGTGAAATGTTCGTGGTATAGTAGGAACGGAATGGCGAGAGGACGAAGGTACAAAAAAGGCACGGAGGTAGTTGTGTCCATCTCAGCCCTAGCCGTGCCAGCACTGGATGACAAACCAGTCTCCAAGTCACTCGATCTAACCTCAGACCCCATACTTTCCCTCCTTAAAACCTCACGCACAGACTTAAACCAAGCTAAAGATTGGCGTAACAATGGGTACAGATTACCCCACACCAAACCTAGGCTACTATCACCTAGAACAAAATCCCCAATTTGTGGGCAGTGGTCATTAGAGCAGTCTAAAAGCTCACCTAATTGGTCACTAGAGGAGTCTAATAGAGCCCTTAAACGAGCAAAAAAGAAGACAATATAGGGAGAAGTGTGCCTAATTTCAAAATAACCAACCATTAAGGGGAGCAATACAACTCTAAAAGGAAACAGGAGCACAAAGAAAGGAAAGCAGTAAAACTCCAAAACAAAAAAAGGCGTAAAAAAGGGCGTACCTGAGAGAAGGAATAAATTGAGAAGACAAAAAGCAAAACGCAGAAGGAAAATGGAGAAATGAGAAGGGAAAGACAGGGGTCAAAAAGGTTGCCTTGAAAAACGTGAAAATGGGTACAGATTACCCCACACCAAACCTAGGCTACTATCACCTAGAACAAAATCCCCAATTTGTGGGCAGTGGTCACTAGAGCAGTCTAAAAGCGCACCTAATTGGTCCCTAGAGGAGTCTAATAGAGCCCTTAAACGAGCAAAAAAGAAGACAATATAGGGAGAAGTGTGCCTAATTTCAAAATAACCAACCATTAAGGGGAGCAATACAACTCTAAAAGGAAACAGGAGCACAAAGAAAGGAAAGCAGTAAAACTCCAAAACAAAAAAAGGCGTAAAAAAGGGCGTACCTGAGAGAAGGAATAAATTGAGAAGACAAAAAGCAAAACGCAGAAGGAAAATGGAGAAATGAGAAGGGAAAGACAGGGGTCAAAAAGGTTGCCTTGAAAAACGTGAAAAAACTGAAAGGTCTCATCGAAAATGGGACCCTTCAGGCAGTCTCGACGCGACACGTGGCCACGTTGCATAACATGCCGCCCCTAAGCAATTAATGCAGAAAGGTGGAACCCCAAGCGCTAGAATCGCCATATAAAAATAAAATAAAAAATCTTCATATTCCCATGGTCGTCCAAAAGAAATGGACGACCTCGGAATAGAGGGCAGCTGATAGACCTGACAATATCCTCATCCATAGGAAAGAGTTAGTGGACGAAGGTAACCTCAGTCTCCGTCTAATATAATGCCCGTCAGATGAAGACAAGGCCGTTCACTAACAATCAATGGAGAAACGTAACTGTAATGAATCTCCTTCCCATTGGAGAGACGAAAATCTTGTCATTAACACCTCACAAAGGCATTACGAATTCCACATTGAAGCCACTATTAAAACACCTCCAACGGCTAGGAAGGAGAAGCAAGTGTATATATTCCACCACCCCAGGACCTAAGGAGGTACATGCTTTCTACATAATGTACTCTCACATTTTGCTATTAAGCCTTCTTTTTCTCTCTCTTAGTTATCTGACTTTATCATTGGAGGCTTTGTGGCAGGCACCACACCGGTGACCCATATACCTTTCAACCTTCGCCCACTCTTACAGGATCTCTGGAGGTCGTGGACGATTCTCTCTCTGGACGATCATTCTGACTGATGATTTTAGCATCATCATATTATATGGCAATTGAAGAAACAATTTATGTGTAGTTTGGTTGCATAAATCTTTTAATGAATTGTTTAAATAATACATAGTAGATAATCTTATAATTTTGCAACGTAATGAGTTTGAAAAGATAAATCTAAACATATTTAGAGTAAAACTTTGTCCTATAGAGAACAGTTTCAAATTAAATTCTAGAGTTTATGAATGGTAAACTTTAAAAATTTTAGTAATTAAAACTTTAATTAAACTCAATAATCAAACTCAAAGTATCCTTGGTTTTACATGATACAGCCTTAGAAGTATAGAAATTTGATTTAAAACTAGAGAAATAAAAAGATTTAAGTGCTATCAGTCTTGAACTTCAAGGCTTAATTTGAAACCATGTCAGATATTTATATGGACAAACTTTGGCAACAAATTTTGTTGTAGTTTAAGGTTACAACTCCACTTAATATCTTTTTATTGGATGTAAGTTTTGACAAATCCACTATTGGGTTACACTTTTTTCTTATATCCTTCATGCCTGCAAAATTTTTAGAAGATCAAAGATTAAGGTATATCATTAATCAAATGTTTAAATTTTAAGTTTTTGTAATATAAAATTATGCATAAAAAATAAGTTTATAGATCGAATAGAAAATTACATTCGATTGATATGAAATTTGACATGCGTATTAAGAGCGTAAATAATATGCAATTTAACGGTTAGATTTTAAAATATGTAACCATGTAAAAATTTTTTAGTGAAGTTGTAGCCTTAATTACAAACCAAGTTTGTAACAAAACTTTGTACTGTTTATATTTATATATAAAAAGTTTAAAATGTAATTTACCAAGAGACAATACTGAATTATAAAATAAAAATAAAATAAATAAAAGCTACTTGTGAACTACTATTTGAGTTCAACTTGGTAAGATGTTTGCTTCAACTCATGTATAAAGTAAATAAAACTATCAAGATTGAAACTTGAGTAGTTAACAAACCAAGTTTAAATTTTGAGAGAGAGAGAGAGGCCTAAAGAGGTTTGGTGTAAAAACCCCTAAAGAATTAAATAAACTTAAGAAAGCTTTACAAAGTCCTAAAGTTTGGTATGAAAAAGAGGTTTGGTGTAAAAACTAATAAATTAAAATGCGGTGAGCGTGGATCGAACACGCGACCTTCAGATCTTCAGTCTGACGCTCTCCCAACTGAGCTATCCCCGCTTCCTGAAAGAAACATTCTAATGATCTAATACGTTTTAATATTCCTTAACTTGTACTATCTCACTCTTTCACCTATTCACGTCTTCTTCTTCTTCTTCTTTATCAATTTATCATTATCCCTGAGCAGAAGAGCTGGTACTCTCTGATTCTGAACACGCATTTATTAACACAAAGACAAGCACCCGAAAACCCAGATGGGAAAAACCATTTCTTTCAAGGACGAGTTCACTTTCGGTCTGTCCTGTTCCATTCTTACTTGCTTTCTCTTCAAAATCTGTTGTTTATTTATTTATTTATTATTATTATTATTTTTAATGTATTGTATTCAGTCTGAGATGTTTGTTTGTTTCGTATGAATCCCATTTGCAGAGCAAAGGTACGAGGAATCACGTGACATCATTGCCAAGTACCCAAACCGAGTCCCTGTATGTTTTCTTATTTTTTCCAAAACTCATCAATTTCTATTTTGTTGATTCATATTGTTTTTGTACCCCACCACCCAAAATATGAACTTTGAATCAGTTTCAATTATAATTCTCTCTCTCTCTTAGTTGTATATAAATTTTTATTGCTAGGATTTAGCTGAGGCCTTGGAACAAGGAGCTAAGAACTATTTCTAGCTTAATTAAGCAAAAATCTAATTTATATTTAAGCATGAAATTTGGTGTGCCTTGTTCCTAAGAATCCGGTTGTGTGGATATAGTTTGTGCAAGAGTGGTTTTTTTTGGGTTAAAAATATACCTATGGTGCCTAAAAATTTGTGTCCAGTTCTACTTTAGAGAAAATTATTCAATGCTTCAGGAGCATTGGTCTCTCTTCTCACATGAACCATAGATCCCATTATTATAAATTTTAATTAGCAAGACCCATTATTTCGTGAGAGGAGGAAGAATTGTTGTGTAAGTAATGAATAATTTCTCCTATTTTAGTCTAAGAAGCATCGACAATCCAAAATTATGTTGGACAGCCGGAGACACTGTGCACGTGTGTCCTCAATGTATTTTTTGATAAGCATGTGTGTCCTCATTGTATTGAAAGGAAAAAATATAAATTTTTTATTTAAAAAATATTAAGTACGTTTTTAAAGATTTTGACAGTTTTGATTTATTTTGTAAACTAAAAATAAACATAAACTATCCTGAAATAAATAAAATATACCTAACTATATATTAAAGTATTAATTTTTGTATCTCCGTTATTTCTAATCTAATTTTTCAAGAATTATCATGTCCCGTCTAGTGTTTCATGTCCATGCTTATTTGTACAGATTTCATTGTCTTTATACAAATAAGGGAATTAACCATTAGCAGTCAGTATGCTTAACTAGTATTCACAAAAGGGTGTGCAGCTGTTTGGTTCAAAGTTTGGGTGTTTGAAAACTTCAAACACAATTAAAATACACTTGCTTCCTGCCTTCCACACACCACACACCCGCCCCCCCCCCCCCCAGCTTCTAAAGGTGTAGATATAAATTTACCTCTTTCTCCAAGTCATTACTTATTGATTATACATTGCAGTTAATTGTGGAAAGGTATTCAAAAAGCAGACTTCCTGAGATGGAAAAGAAAAAGTAAGTTTCAGCTTTGGCTTAGCTTTCTTGAAGTTAATAAATTTTTTTCTTTTGTTTATATGCACACTGGGATACACTTTTGTTTCAACTTTCAAGATAAATATCCTAAGTGTGTATTTCTATTGGCTTATTTGCTGAAAATAAGTATACGTACAATTGTAACTAGAAAATAATCAGGCTTTAAATGGCTGTACATAAGCAAAAAGTTAAATAAACTCCTGAAAAAAGCTAAACCAAACACATTCCTATTAGAATCTCTGCCTGATGTAGTTAAAACTGATCATGTTTATTAGTGCTTTTGGTTGATTAAGTTATAGTAGTATTAAAGTATTGGCATGCTTATTCAAATCCCTATTTGCTATTTGTTGTTTGCTTTTAGTGAAAGAGAAAGGACCTTTCATTCTCACGTGTTATCTGGTATCTCAAATCCTTTGGCCTGTTTCCAGACCGGGTCTTACTAGTTCTCAACTTCCAGTATTTTCTTCTTTTTGGATACCGGAGCAAGGATTTAAATTTCCTGGTCACTAAAATCTAAATATAGAAACCGGAGTCATAGGCTTTACAGGAGTACATATTTCAATTCCAGTTTCTTTCCATTTATTAACAGCATGTAGACTAAAATGAGCTTGGTTTTCAAGAATGATTTTATGGATATCACATATTGACTTACCATTTGTTATCACTGGGCAAGTCATGGAGTCTTGATAGAAGAAGTCAGAGATTTGGGTAAATGAATACTTGTATTTGGAAGGCATGGTGAAACCTGTTTTGTTAAGAATGATTGTCTTTTTCCAAAATTTCTGATCTTATGGGGAACCACTTTAGCATTGCTAGACGAATCAACCAGGTATTTCTGGGCATTGGAGCACTGGGTTTGATATGGTAATAGGGAAAGGTTGGAATATTCTTCAAGATCAATTGAGTATAACTTAAACTTGTGTTGCCAATTTTTTGTGCTTATACTGATAATTAGTTTAGCATCTCTATGATACCTCTTTCTTTGCTCTTTGGTGATAGATTCCTGGTTCCCCGAGACATGTCTGTGGGGCAGTTCATTCACATTCTGAGTGACAGACTTCATCTAGCCCCTGGAAAAGCTCTCTTTGTTTTTGTGAAGAATACCTTACCTCAAACTGGTATAATTTATAAATCCTGTGTTGCTTGCCTCTAATTGAATTTTTTTGCTAGAAGTCTTTTCTGGGTGTGTTCTGATTTGCTCTATTATGACTTTGATCTGCAGCAACTCTGATGGACTCTGTTTATGAATCCTTCAAGGATGAGGATGGATTTCTATACATGTGTTACAGCACTGAGAATACCTTCGGCTATTCAACAATTTAGATTTGGGAACACTGAACTCTGTACATTGAAAATTTTAATTAAACAGTCGTCACCCCTCAATGAAGATTATTCTTTAAACTGTACCTGACAAAAGATTATTCTTTAAAGCAGCATCTAATGTATCGTGTTATGTATGTGTGTGTGTGTGTATTTTTATGACGTCATTTATTATTTACATTTTAAGAACGTAAAAAATGACAACTTAATTTTGTGCATACAGACCTTTTTATGCTTAGAAATTGCAATTGTTATTCAATGGAAAGAATCATAAGTTTGTGTCAATAGATGCTGAGGATGCACTTCACTCCTGCAGAATGTTGTGTATTGTAGTTATGGGTAGTGAATAATTGGGTCAAGGTCCACAAAGGGTAATATGCTTTTACAAATATATTGGATCTCCAGACTGGTTAATGGATTTTGTATGGCTGTGCAGCTGCTATTGAAAAGCAAATTAGTCACTGTGCTTATTTTTAACCAGTAAGTTTTGAAAGATCAACCAAATTTCAGTTAAAAAGAGTATGATAATTATGATATTCTGAAAAGCCGAAATGAAGTTGCTATCAAGGCTATGTTTGACTCTACCAGCCATAGTGACCCTCACTGGACATTTTGTTAATAGGATTGGTTTTTGGTGGACAGTGTTCTTGAAATTTTTGTGTCCCTAAGAGAAAATATCCAACTATTTATTCTGTTTTTTCCAGGGGATGGCAAGAGCCATATAGGCATATACTATTCCTTAACATAAACCACAAGGCCACAAGTTTAAGGCTTTGCCTGCACTCTTGTGCTGGAGGAGCTACTACCCTTTCTTTGCCAATGAATAATAGCTCCAATGGCACCCTCGTTAAGATGATTGGATCTACAAAGAGATGAACAGGTAGATAAAGGTCCTAGCCAGCCTTCCTATGGGTAGTTTACCCAACACTTATTTCTTTTGCCTGGCATTCCCAAATAAGTCCCACACATTGCACAATTTCATTCATAAAAATATAAAATAAATGATAGAAACATATCACACATGGAACGGTCCTCAATGTAAATTAAATACAGAAATGCCATTGCAAAGTGTAAGATTTTCAATCTTTGCACAATATATATTCAAAAGAATTATTGTATATCAACATGACAACACTTGGGGTTATCAAAAAAGACCTAGAGGTGAAAAAGAAACACCCCCACCATTCAGGTAGCATTGTCTTTGCCTTAAGAAAGATTACCATGCCACAATATCAGACTTACGGCTAAACAAGACAATCCAACCCAATTTAAAAAAAAAAAAAAGAAAAAAAAAGACGACAATCAAGGCAAGAAATAGAATCCTTGTTGTCTTTTGCCCGATCAAAATATAATTCAGATACTGTATATGATTCTTGTACTTCTGCATGATAACTACTACCAGAATTCAGTAGTTCTAGAATCTCTTGGAAAATTTGCTAGGGGAAGAGTTTTTGACCTCCTCCATTTCGCCAGACACCACGCACTGGCAACCCTCCAGTGAGGTTCTGGACATCCACTGCTTCCGGATCTGAGTCGGGATCTTTATTTTTGAGGTCCAAAAGTGATGCCACAGAGCCATCACCTAATCGAGCTCTGAGGAACTTTGAGGATTTCTTACGTTGCTTACTCCCTCCACCACTGTCCCCTATATTTTGATTAGATACGCTAACAGCTGATGGGGAATCATTCTGGCCCCTCAGCTTCATTAAAGGTTGACTACCAGTACTTAACTCCACGTGCTGCTCAAAAACCGATTCCTGTGATTTGCCTTTGGATGCACGGTACCCATCCTTGGATAACATCTCCGCCTCCTGTTCTAAGGGCTT
This sequence comes from Lithocarpus polystachyus, assembly GCA_033629205.1. NCBI lineage: Eukaryota > Viridiplantae > Streptophyta > Magnoliopsida > Fagales > Fagaceae > Lithocarpus > Lithocarpus polystachyus. The sequence continues at coordinate 36,372,907 of CM066173.1, read as the reverse complement.
ATAGCTTGATTGCAGTTGCTTTACGGTGCTTAAAATGCTATTTGCTAATTTATCCTTTGAATTACTATCTTCAGCAACTACAGACTTCCCTTTACCTTTCTTAGAGCCTTTACTGTCTTTCAAGTGGGCACTACCATGGCCCCAACCATTACCTTGTGGACCATTGCTTCGCAAACTAGTATTATAGGTCTCAACAAGCTCTTTCTGTTTCTGAGGATCAGGACAGAGTCGAGCCAAGTCAACAACAAGATGTGACAGGCCAAACTGCTGCACATAATACAGGTATCTTCCTGTGTCAATTAAACCCTGCCGATATTGTTTAGTTATGTCTTTAAAGGCAGCGTATCTGTCTTCATCAAATTCAAGAGCAGCACGCATCTTTTCCACCAAAGACCTGTTTGCAGCTTGAACATCCTCCACACTTGGCAAGGCCTGGCTACTTGTGGGCAACTTGTGAATTTGTGCTGCAGAAACTGGAGGAAAATCAGATATTGAAGGTTCCACAGATCCTCTCTCCACAAGATCCGGGGCTGATGTGGAGTGGCTGATCCTACTAGTGCTGCCCAAGTCCCTTGAAGAGCCAGCTGACAGTTGTGCATGGGTCGAACGAGGTTGAGCCAAACTCGCATAAGTTGATTTTGCCAGTCCATTACCAGTGGAGGTATTGGTCTGACCAGAACTACGTGACATTACAGGTCCTGAATTTGTTGCAGGCCTAAATTGGGTAGAAGTACTTGCTGGTACCACTGGCCTACGGGTAGCAGTTGGCCAACCCTGAACTGAATTAAGAACAGTCACATTTCTTTGGCGGCGGAGATGTGCTGCCATATTGTTACTCGGCAAACCTTCTGAGTCCTGTTTTGGTTTTTGTTGACTGCTGTTGGGTGCCATAGGGAGGGGAGGAAAAGAAGATCCTTCCAAAGGAGCATTCCTTGACCCTTGCCCCAAGGCTTGAAGGTACCTTGAAGATGATTCAGAATCCGTTGTAGCTAATGATTCAAATGGCTGAATGATTGGATCAATATCACTTGCATCCCTAGGGTCAGGGGCAACTTGCCCATTGGACGAAGATGATGGATCATGAGATGTACGGTCAGCATTAGCTGTCTCCACACTTGCTCCAATGGCCATAGAAAGTTCTTCAGAAGAATCACGTTGAAATGTTCGTCCTCTTCCACGACGACGATCTTGCTCACTACTTCGATACCGAAAGCTAGTTGGTATCTGTGAGGAAAAAGAATAAAAGAAAATAAATAACTAGCCAAGGGGAAAAAAACTGCAAAAAAGAATATATTCTTCATTGAATAAAAAAGCAGCAATACATGACATTGTGATCCAAAGATCAGAGCGAGAAAAAATAAAAAAAAAAAAAAGAAAAAAGGAAGAAGAAGAAGAAGATTATATAAGTTATGATGTGCCAACAATTAATAGATTATACATGCCTGCAGAGCGGCATTACGCTTGGAACGTGACATTCGTCCTCCATGTTCAAGAGCATTGTGTCTCTGAAATATCAAAAAGGAAAGCAAGTCAAGCTATTGAAATTACTCCGGAATACCAACAACAATATAGCCAAACCATTTCATAAAAATTCAAAATAAAAAACAAGCATTCGCGTGTACGCATGCAGTGCACACTACAATGCTACATTCACATGCAATATTATAATATATTACCTTCAAATCTGCTTCTGATTGATAAACAATAAACTTTTTGGCAAGGCAGGCCTCATCTTCACATAAGAAATGCTCTTGACGGAAGTGGATCTGTGACAGAGAGCAGCATTTTGTTTATACAGGTATTCTCAAGCTAAAAACAACAATGAAGTGTGGACCCACAAATTTATTACTAAAAGAAGGGAAAAAAAAGAACAAGCGTCTTGCCTCGAGGTCATCGTAATTCTTGTAATATTCATAGTGTCCAGGATGTTGCCTACATTCAACAGAATAAAAATCATGAACATTACTAGTCTTCATTGCAATCAAAGGATAGGATTGTCATTCTATGTAGCAGATTGCTAGTTTACCTTTGGCATATATGGCAGGTATAATGTTCAGTAGACATATGCGAGTAAAGTTCATTTTCCCCGTAGAATGGTGTTCTGCAAAATTCACACCTAGGATGCCCCATAAAACCACCCCTTTCACTCTCACTTCCATCCACCTCAGAGTCTCCAGTGCTTATATGCTGTTTCAGTTGTACTTTAGTATATAGCTTTTGTTCACAAATAAATACCTGTATCACACAAAGGAAGCCAATGAGGTCCTCACGCAAACCATTTAAGTAAAAGATGGCTTTTTCAAAAACCCAAAGTCATATATTTTTTTTTTTGATAAGTAAAAACCCAAAATCATATAAGAAGTCAAGTATATGCATTTCACCTTCCTCCCTTCCAAACAAAGACTGCACATATACAACTTATGTTGATGGAATAAATGACCCTTCAACTGTTCAATGTTCCTGAACTTTGCTCGACGCTTTGGGCCATCATTTGGTTGCCCCTCCACATTATCACATACACTGCAGGAAAGCCTGCACATTGCCTTGATCATGTTGTAGTGGTCCACATCGTCAAAAAACGTTTGTGTATCCTCATGGTACCAGTATGATCCCACTTTACCCTCCTTTACATTGGAGGGCAAGATGGAAAAGTCATTAATCAACCTGGTGTAATCTCCTAAAGCCTGCAACAATAACAAATTCACATGGATTTTAGAATAGATTGAACAGCTGCATGGACAAGGAGTAGAAAAAAAGAGCATTAAATAAACCTCAATCTATCTTTCTAGGTTAAAAAAAAACCCTCCTAAAATAATGAACCTTCAATTATTAAACTGTAAGAAGCCTCTTATCATTTAAGCGACAAAATCAGCTAATAATAAACCAAACCCAAAGTGTAAAAGTGCATAGAACCCAGAACAAGGGTAAAAAAAAAAATTCAGCATAAAAGTTGGGAAGTTCCACATTGAGCAATAGCATCAATAGCACAATCATAGTAAAAAACAATGGAATTAATCAGAACAAAACCAACACCACCACATGCTCCCATTAATTAATCTGAGTATCACCGTCTCTTCCCAAGGCTCAAATAAGGAGACAACACAAAATAAAGATTATCACAGTAACCACACCAACTTGGCAGTAACATATAATGCTTAATTTTTTTTTTGGATAAATACGCATCCGCCCTATGATGATTGCACTTTATCATCATACCCACATGCAAATTGGTTTTGGTATACCTAGTCCCTTGTTCGACAAGGAGAACAGTTGAGCTAACTAAAAGTCTAAAACCCACCTAGTTCAATGCTTGATTATAAATTTGACAGAAACATAAAGTAGAAATTTTTTCCTGAAAGCTAACTGAAATTAAAGGAAACAAAAATAAAGTGTGCAGCAATGCCATATGAAAACACACAATGCAATAAGAGAAATAGTTCACAACTACAACTGCATCAACATGGTGAAATTGAAATTCAAAGCTACAAATCAAGAATCTAAACAAAACTCATAATAAAAAAATAAAAATAAAAGAAGGAGAGGAAAAAACTTGACCTTGGTGACGAAAACGACGTCGGACTCGGACTTGCAGATACAGCAACGGCGATCCTCGCAGATGAAGCGGAGGCGAGCGACGCAGGTGGAGCAGACCTCTCTGTGGCCACAAGCTCCGTACGCAACCCATTCAAGAGCATCGGCACACACAGCACAGCTATCGTCCATGTCTTTCCCTTCCCCCCTCTTTCTCACAAAACCCTAATCGGACGTTGAAGACGAAGATGGAGATCGAAATTTCTAGGGTCCAAAGAAGGGGCGGCTCTGATCAAAAGACCCAAATTTTACTTTTAGATTTTTTTAGTGTTTGAAGAAAGTGATTTTGTGTGTTGATTATATATATATATATATAGAGAGAGAGAGAGAGAGAGAGAGAGAGAGAGATTCAAGCAAAGGTTTATGATTGACGAATCGGAGTTGAAGTTTGGATTTGATGGGTATGAATATCAGTGGCGTGCTAACGTCTGCTCTGAGAACCTGAGAATTTCAAAGGACAATGACATTATATATAATTTCAACTCTCTCTTTTTATTTCTAATTTCTCAGGCCGTGGATTTGGGCTGCAGCTGAGGGCAATTGGGCTTTTGTTATGAAAAAGAGAACTCCCATTAGGAAAAGGATTTCCATTGCTCTCTTTCTTTTTCTTTTTTTTCTTTTTTTTGGTAATACAAAATAGTATTTAAATTCAGTCTTGTTGCTGAGATTAGAGAGTGTGTAAGCCGGTAATTTTGAAGAAAAAATCTAGGGCCATAAAATTTTTCACAACTTTTTGTTATAATTGTGATATAACAAAGTTTGATTAGTAAAAAAAAAAAAAAATGAGTTCATGTGTAAGTGATGATTAATCATTCATAGCCTGCCACATCAGAGTTGTGGTATAACAATTGTATAATAATTGTGTGGTCTTAAAACTACTAAAATTATAATTAAAATTGTACCAGTAAAGTCCATGAGTAATTCTTAAGTACTCACAGAATACAAAAAATAGTGCTATCTTTTCTCACATTCATGATGCGGCCCACCATGAATGTGAGAAGAAGGAGTATCATTTATCTATGATCTAAGAGTACCTAAGGATTTTTCATGACCCCGAGCATATTAAAGAAATTAAGAAAAAAAAAATCCACCATGCTAAAATGCTATTAAATATTAGGAATTTTAGGCAAATCATTTATCATTGATACAAAATTTTGGAGCACGAAAAATGATGCTCTTTTTTCTCACATTTATGGTAGGGTCCATTCATTAAATTTATGGTGGGATCTACCATGAATGTGAGAGAAAAGAACACCATTTATCTATACTTTAGGAGTGCCTAATAATAATCTTTTATGACCATGAACATGTTAAAGAAATTAATAAAAAAAAAATCCAGCATGCTAAAATGCTATTAAATATTAGAAATTTTAGGCAAATCATTTATCATTGATACGAAAAATCAAATATTATCTGGTGTTATTTAGGGTGAGTTTGGTTCAGTTTTTTGAAATTTGGCTTTTTAAAAAAGTGGGGTTTTCAAAAAGTGCGGTATGAAATTATGCTTTTTGTAAAAGCTGAGTATTTGGTAAAAACTGTTAAAAAGTATTTTTTGAAAACGCTGAGTATTTGATTAGCATTTATAAAAGTGATGGTTTGAGTGATAAATTACCAAAAAGGACAATGTATATATAAAGGAGTTTATTTCATAATTAAATCAAATTGTGAAATTATTTTTTTCTCACAAATATTAGCTAATAATAACCTACCACTTAAGATTTATTGTGAAAATATTGAGATAATTGATACTGATTTTAATTTGAACGTACAATTACAATTATTTTTTTTTCTCTTTCTAAAAAAATTATTTTTTTCACCAATATTAGCTAATAATAACCTACCACTTAAGATTTATTGTAAAAGTATTGTGAAAATATTGTAATAGCATTTCTTAATTTTATTTTATTATTCTTTATTTTATTTTTCTCTTATTCCTTTATTTTTTTCCATCCATATTTCCTTCTTCTTCTTTTCCTTCTATTTTTTTCCCCCTTTTTTTTTATCCTCCACATGCGTACCATTACTTTTTTTTTTTTTTTTCCTTCTTTTCTCTTTTTACCTACCACTTCCTCCACACACATACCCTTACTTTTTTTCTTTATTTCCTTCTTTCCTCTTTTTCCCTACCACTTCCTCCACGCTCCAGAACATTCCACACAAAGCTGAGCTCTTTCTTCCTATTTCTTTTTCTATTTTCTTTCCCTTTTTCTCTTGCCACTTCGTCTGCAAGTTTCTTTCCCTCTATCCCATCAAAACACACAAACTTAAAAGGTCACACACAACCACACCATTTGATTCTCATCAAACGAAGATAGAGAGATGGGTTTGCTGATCGGTCATCTTCGTCTTTTGCCTCCATCGTCTGTGTCTTTTGCCTTTGTTGTCTGCTGTTTTGCTCTGCCTTCATTGCCGCCTGTCTTCCTCCCCACTGTTGCTCGATCTCTTCCCCATTACCAACGACATGTGGTAGAAATGGGTCAAATCGGTTTTTTTTTTTTTTTTTTTCTAATTTCTTTATTGGGTTCCTTTGTAAAATTGTGTTATAAACAAAGAGATAAAATTGGGTTTTTTAGAAAAACTAGTGGGCAATTTGGGGAATTTGTGCAACTTCCAACGGTAATATTGAAACGCACTCCAGCGCTTTTTTGCAAAGGAGCAAGGTGCTGCTTTCGCAATTTGGGCGTTTCCTTCACAAATGAAAATGCAGCTTTTACGAAAACGCAACTTTCTAAAAACTTACCAAACATACTTTTTATTTTTTTGGCTTAAAAAATCACGTTTTAACTTGTAAAAGCTGAAACAAACAGGCACATAAAAGAATAATTAGATGTTACAAACCCGCTAGTTGCTATTTTAGGGGGCATAAAAAACCCCCTAGTTGCTATTTTACCAACTAACAAGCCAGAAGTCAGCATTATCCGGGTATGTATTGCTAACAAAATTTAGCAACTGTGAATGGTGGGTTCTTAAATATAGAACCTACTGTATCTTGGATGTAAAACTAAAAAAATAATATTTTATTCTCACTCTCTAGTCTTTCTCTTTCTCTCAGCTTTCTCCATTATAACCTCGCCATAGGTGTAGATTGGTAGTGTTGTGGCGGAGGTTTGGTGGGCTTGGTATGGGTCTTTTGTGTGGTTCTCGATGGTTTGCTACATGAATGGTGGTGGGTTTTGGTGGTTTGCTGGGTCTATGGTGGTGGGTCTTGGTGGTTTGTAGTGGTGGTTCAATAGTTTTTTTTTATAGGTTGTGGGTGATGTTGGGGGTAGAAGGGGGGAAGAGTTGTTGGGTAGAATAGAGAAAAATAGATTTTTTATATTATTTTATGGGGTAGTTTATAATATTTAATTGTGTTGTATATAAAAATAAGAACCGAGATGTTGGATGCATTGCAAAATGAGTTGGTAAAATAAATAAAGTAGTATTTAAGAATGTAAAATATGTATTTTTTTTTTTTTTTTTTATATCCTTGGATGTGAATGCTTTAACTAGCTCTTCAATTTTAAATATTTTCTTTTGCTTCTAGTCAATCAAAAGGTAATCTGATGAATCTCCCACGTTCGCTAGACAATAAACTACAATAAACCAATAAGGCTAAAACCATGATTGAAGAAAAACATATATACAAATTAAGCTGAAACCCAGTTGGCTTTTTTAGGAAGACAAGTAATTGCGTAGATTTTGATGATTATTAGGCTAACAATATTGATCTTAAACCAAAATTCAAAGTTTCAAAAAAGAAAATGCTTTAAACAAGTACTGCTATTGAATTCTAACAACCTTTCTAGCAAGTTTTCATTTAAATATTTGAGGTTAGCCGACAATGGCCTACATTCTTACTATTGTAGTGATAAAATATTCTAAAAACATAATGCTCATTTTACTGTTAATACTTGATAGACATAGAAAAGAGGTTTATGGAAGTAGGTGGCTGGTGTTTGTCGTGTTGGGTATGCTTGAAAGAAAGTTGTGGTTAGCCGGAGAAGAAAAGAATAAAACAAAGAGAGGAGAGAGTAGAGAGACATCCAACGAAACAAAACGCGGCATACAAAAATTTGCTAGAACAACTATTAATTTAGCCACTTATGCAAGAAAAGGATTGATAGATATACAAGAAGCAACTTTAATCCCAAAAAAGAAAAAAAAAGCTTTAATCATCCCCTTGTAAAGGACTATAATGGAATTCAACTTAAATTTAAATGTTAGGTTATGATAATGGATTAAATCTCAGTAAGCCACTTGTCCAAACAATGGCTTTGGAAGACTAGCAAAATACATCACTCAATTTGAGTAGAATTGATGTGATGTCGGCTTAAACTTCTCCAAAAATTTAAGTTAAAACTCACCAGACCCAATATGCAAACAATAATGAAAGCATGGTGTTGTTTCTGAAGAAAATTAACCCGAAATTCCCAACCTGTGAGAAACAAAAAAAATAGAGAAAACACAAGCCAAAGAAAACAATCACACACACAAGACAATATTTACGTGATTCGACAATTTGCCTACGTCCACAGAATTGCAGGGATTTTACTATTATCAAGGAAAAAATACAGAGTGCGGCTACAGTGTTTTCACTCTCTCAAAAACAACAAGACAAAATCCTAATCACCAAAAAACGGTTTCTATACATCCTGCGCATAAGATTCACAATGGGTTACAAAATGGGTCAAAAAATGCTCTGCTCCACTCCATGGACTAAGCCTCAGAAAATCTCTCATTAAAAAACCACGCAACATTATTTGGGTCAGATTAGGTCGTCAATTGGATCAAACATAACTATGCTCCACAAAGCTCAACAAATCTCCCACTTGGAGACTAGTTCAATCACCAATATCAGCCGCTGTCTTTCAAAAACAATCCCTCATCCCTGCAACTCATTCTCCCTGTCCTCAAGATAGAAGACCAACTGAAGCTGCACACAGCTTCAGCTTCTCAATAGTGACACCCTTAATCAACATGTCTGCCAGGTTCTTAGATCCACAAATCTTCTCAAGTATTACCAGCTTATCTTCAACAAGGTAACGAATAAAGTGGTATTTTGTCTGTATATACTTCGACTTTGAATGAAAAGCTGAATTTTTAGCAAGAAAAGCTGAATTTTTAGTAAGAAAAATTGCACTCTGACTGTCACTGTGTAAAATGCCCATCTCTTGTTTCTTACCCAATTCATCTAAGAAATCATGTAGCCAAATCATCTTCTTTCTAGCTTCAGTTGCTGCAACATTCTCAGCTTCTGTAGTAGACAAAGTAACAATCTTTTGTAGATTTGAAGCCCAAGATATAGTTGTACCATCCAGTGTAAATACAAACCCAGTAGTACTCTTTCTACTATCAATATTGCCAGCAAAATCAGCATCTACATAACCCTGCAATTTCAAACTTGCACCTGTGAAGCAAAGACATGTATCTGATGAATCCCTCAGATATCTCAGAATCCACTTGACTGCCTCCCAATACTGCTTTCCAGGCCTACTCAGGAATCTGCTTACAACTCCCACTACATGTGCAATGTCTGGCCTTGTAAACACCATAGCATACATTAAGTAGCCAATAGCTGAGGCATAGGGTACCTTGCTCATATGGTCCCTTTCTTCTTCTGTCTCTGGTGACTGTTCCTTACTTTGTTTGAAATGACTACCCAAGGGTGTGCTCACTAGTTTAGCTTCATTCATGTTGAACCTGTTGAGAACTTTCTTCACATACTCTGACTGTGAAAGCTTTAATGTATCATTAGCCTTGTCTCTAATGATTCTCATACCAAGGATTTGTTTTGCAGCTCCCAAATCCTTCATTGCAAACTGTTTTGACAATTGCTTCTTCAGATTATTAATCTCCTCAATGTTAAACCCTGCAATGAGCATATCATCCACATACAACAGTAAAATCATGTAAGAATTGTCAAAAGACTTAATATAGCAACAGTGATCAGCTTCACATCTTTTAAACCCAATTTTATGCATAAAACTGTTGTCGAGGGTTCTTTTTACGTTTCTTTTTCTAAGAAGAAAGTCAAGCCTGACGCTCCACGGAATGGGTTCTAAGGTACCATTCTGCTGCTGTCAATTTGTGTGCAAACGTTGAGTTCAAGTTTAAGGGAAGACGCTGCAAAACGAGCCTATCCTTTGTTTCTTCCAGAGAAGGAACTTTTCTCCAGTTTCTGCCACAAGTCCGACTTTTCTGTTATGCAGCAAAACTTTCTGCAGTGCAGTAAAACTATCTGCTGTGCAGTAAAGCTTTCTGCTGAGCTTATCCTTTGTTTCTGCTGCAGAAGGAACTTTTCTCCAGTTTCTGCACAAGTCCGACTTTTCTGCTATGCATCAAAACTTTTTGTTGTGCAGTAAAACTATCTGTTATGCAGTAAAGCCTTCTGCCTTGACAGTAATGCCTTCTGTCATGCATTAAAGCCTTCTGCCATGCAACGTGGATGACTACTCTTCATTTTTTACTGTAAAAATGCTTTTTTACTTCCTGCACATAATCAAATCTAAAACCCAAAGAAAATACCAATCAAGCAAATGTTAGCTTACAGCATATTCTCAAATATATACATACATATATTCGTAAATATACTTATACGTATTCGCATCAACAAAATATATTTTACAGAACATGAGAAACAAGATATATATATATATATATATACACACACATACTTATGGCAGGATAATGATGGGTTTGCGTCAAAAGTAAAACACGTAATAACAAAGAAATAGGAAAGCTTTAGTAGAAAATGTTTAGATAGTATAATAGTTAACACGGTAAATATAATAAAAAAGGTGTTACAGCAGAATAATTAGTACAGCAGGTAAAGATATCACAGCAGGACAACTGATGCAGCAAACGTGATAAAAAACGTACTACGACAGAATGACTAAATACGGCAGATTTAAGTTATAATGAGAGAAATCAAATATATTTGCAATCAAAATCAAGTATTGAATCTTCCCATAGAATAAGTAAACTAAGAAGAAACCCAAACCCCAATTTGAACAACCTTGTCATAGGCTTCTGCCATAAAAGTTGTGCATTTTAGAGAAGAGGCCTAAATGGCTACTAGCTATTACTTTTGGAGACTTCAAAGAGTGGGTTTGCTAAGAGGGAGGGAAAAGATGGTCTATTGATGCATGCTCCTATTCCTGCCGTGTTTTTTCTCTTCGTTTTACCACTTTATTTCTTTCTTTCTTTCTTTCTTTCTTTCTGTTCTTTTACTCTTAATTTCTTACTACTCTCCTGCCGTGAGTTGTTCCCCATTTGGTCTTTTCTTTTCTTGGGTGCCTCTCTTTAAGTGACTCTCTTTTTCTAAGTGACTCCCTTCGATGCTTCCCATCGGGTCTCCACCATTAGGTCTCTCCCTTTCATCTATGGCTACCTCTTCCTTTTATAGTGAGCTAATTCAATGGGATTTCTCCCTTTTACCCCTAGAGCTTCACCAACTGTTTTTGGTTTGTTATAGGCATCTCTTTAAGACTACCCACTAACCTATTGGTTGCCCCAACCACTGCTATTGCTCTGTACATATTTGTTGCACCACTATTCATTTTATGACAAAATTCTCTTTTGTTTGTTCTTGCTGTATACCTCTACTTCTAGGTTCAAATGGATAAGGATTAGGCTACCTCACTACCTATCTCTATGGCATGCATCAGATGGTCCCAACCATTTATTATTTCTTTTGGATAAGATACCATTCTAGCAGGATATCTTCCCAAAAGAAGTCACGGAAGGAAACCAAATATAGACTCCTTTTTCCCCCCACCACCAAACCACACCCTCTGAATCCCCTTGACCGTGAGCCCACCTCCCTTGTATTGGCTGGGTACAGGTTGGTGGAGCTCCGGCCCTTGTGTGCTTGCTCCACTGTCTTCTGCTTTTGTCTTCTTTCGTTCCCACGCTGTTTCTGCCGTGGCAGATTTGTTTTGTTTTGTTCTGCTGCGTGTTTCTAGCTTATTTCTTCACGTGTTTCCTGCAGTGTTTGTCTTTTCCTTTAGTTTGGCTTTTCTTTCATTCACGCATCTCTTGTTGCTGACACTTCCTACCGTTCCTTATTTCTTTTCACCGTGCTTCTTCATATTAGTTTTCACGCCTATCCTTTTATAGAAAAGGATTTGGGCCTTTGTGGGCCAGATAATGTTGATTGTATCAAAAGGGTCTTGGGCCCAATTTGTCTTCATCTATTGAAGCCATTCTGCCAGACAACTATATTCTGCGGCAAAGTTGTATCCTGCTGCAAATTTGTATTCTACTGCAAATCACTTTCCCTTGCATTTCTTTATTTGGATCCCTCTTGCTCTTTGAGCCGTTGTTTTTCATTGGGCTTTCTTCTTCATGGGCTTTTGGTTATGGATTCACAAAATTGGGCATCAACATTCAGCCCTCTGAGCATATGGATTGCTCCTGCAATTCATATGCGAACACTTATGCAGTTTTCTTTTATGGATGGTTTCACAACTCACATGCGAATGCTTCTTTTCTTTTCTTTGCGGGCCTTTTGTTTCAATCTTTACTCTCCTTAGGCAAATCATTCTTTTTCTTTTTGCAAATTCATGACCCTCCAAAGGTAGCCAAAAAGTTGTTCTTCATGAGGGTGGTGGTTTTGCTGCTGTCATCCCAAAGTGAGTTTGTTGAAAAATTTGCCTCTCTTTAGTTTGATTGTTTCTGCTGATTGCCTGCATGCTATTATTTGACTTGTGCCTGCTGGGCCTCTTTTGGGCCTGCTGTATGCTTTCCTTTTGCTAAATTCTAGTAGCCTAATACTATCATTGGGCTTGTACTCAGGCTGTTTTGGGCTTCCTTGGCTTATTTCATTGCTTTCGGGCTCCTTTGTCCCATTTTATTCGTTTAGGCATCCTCGGCCCGTTTAGTCGCTTTTGGGCTCCTTTGTCCCATTCGGGCTTGTTTGTCTCATTTTATTCTTTTAGGCATCCTCAGCTCGTTTCATTGCTTTTGGGCTCCTTTGTCCCATTCGGGTTCCTTTGTCCCATTTTATTCTTTTGGAAATCCTCGGCCCGTTTCATTGCTTTTGGGCTCCTTTGTCCCATTCGGGCTCTTTTGTCCCATTTTATTCTTTTGGGCATCCTCGGCTCGTTTCTTGCTTTCGGGCTCCTTTGTCCTATTCGGGCTCCTTTGTTCTTTTTTATTCTTTTGGGCATCCTTGGCCCGTTCCAATTCTTTACTTCCTATGGGCTTTTGCTAATTCATTGGGCTTCTCCGGCTCAACTACTTTATACTTCATCCTTGGGGCTTATAGACTCTCTATTGCCCCTTACTTTCTTTACTTACATTACTTTGGCCTGCTGTGGCAACTGTGGCCCATTCTAACTTTTCTACATCCATACTGCCCATGGGTTTGCTACTTCTCTCTTTCTGAGCCCTTTTAGGCCCATTTACTTCCTCAAGGTCCATTTGTTTGCTTTATGGACTTATGATCCATTATTCCTGTTGCTTGGGCTTAATGGTTTTTCCATCCACTTACTAACTCTTTTCTACCCATGTTGCTGGGCTCCTTCTTGCTATTAAGCCACTTTGCCAAAGTGGGCATCAACACTACCCTCATTCAAAGGGATTGTTGATGATGATGATGTGTACATCCTTCTCTTCTTCATCATTCCTTTGCTTGTTTCTTGGCTTACTTCTTGAAAATTCCTTGTGATCTTGGACTTCTACAATGGTACTCATTTCTTTATGTCTGCGGCAATTTGTATACTTATTTCTTTACGTTTCTGCTGTAGCACTTACTCATTTCTTTGCTTTTATAAGGATAAATACTCATTTTTTCTGCTTCCACAGAATATGTAGACACTTTCTGCTGTAATACAAGCACTTATTTCTTTGCGTTAATGCACCTCTTACTCTGCTTTTGCTAGAGCAGCATCTATAGTGTAGGAAGTGAAGGTTGTGGCAGAAGAATTAGGCTTGACTGCTTCAGCTAACTTACTTTCCCCACGTATTTCTTAGTATCATCTCTTCATTCTTCCATAAGTGAAGTTGCTCTCTAAAAATGGTCAAAAGACATAAATGTCGTGGAATACTTACTTGTTGGGTTCTTCTCCATTATGATGTTTTACATTTTCTCATCTCTGTAGAATGCTCAAAATTGATTCTTTGGATTCTTTAACTCTTCTTTCTGCCAACTTCGTGAACAACACTTTTGCGGGGCAAGAATCCTTCTTACAGTCTTCATTTTTCTTTTCTTTTAGCCACTTAAAGTTGCTTCACTTTGGGCTTCATTCATTCTCTAAAAATAGAAAAAGTGTTGTCTTTTACTACCTTCGCATCTAAGCCAACGACTGAAGAGAGTTTCATCAAAACAGTTCTGCCACATTACTTTCTTCAAGTAGAGTTCTTTCACTAGAGGAAAGCTTCCTCTAATTGTGTAGATCAAAGGGTGGCTTTGCTCCTTTTTCTTGTGCCTTCTTCTTCTTCTCTTTGCATTCACGTATCTTCATTTCTTTTGCTCAAAACAAAGTTTAGAGCTAACATTGTAAGCCCTCATCATAGTAGAGTACTCTTTCATTTGCTGATAATACTTTCTGCTATGTTGAAAAACACCTGTATTCTTTGCCAGGGTGAAGTTTCTGCAGAGAAGGATGTTGGGCCTTGTAGAAAGGCACGTTTCTTTCAGTGATGATGTATTTATGGAGGGCCTCCTTATTCAGAGCTACTACTAACATGGGCAGATATATTGTTGCAATAATAGAGGACCTTTTAGCCCCCAAGATCATTAATACTCTTGTACCTTTGCTGCTTGCATTGTGGGCTGTTTCTAATTCAGCCATAAATTCTGGTTTGCTGCAAGATTGATCTTTCTGCAAAAGTGACTGAGTCTGCCACTCATTTTAAGGCGCCTACAAGTGGTGCCACTATAGATGTTCTTTTTTTCAAGTGGCAATGAGGATGCTTTCATAAGAGATCTTCACTTTCTTTTCATTCTAAAAATTTTCTTTGTCATTCTGCCACAACAACTATTGATTCTTTCGTGTTTACTTCTTCTTCTTTAACATATTCTTCTTGTCATTCTTCCACAGTCACTGTTGGTGAGGATATCACTGCCTCTTTGATGAAAAGGCATAAATGTTGTTGTGAACTAGATCTCTTAACTTTGATGTAGTCTTCCACAGATCTTATTTCTCCCAATTCTTCTTTTTCATGTTGCTAAGCTTGGCAGTGTCTTTCCAATTCTTGTGGAAGGCAGTCTGCCACTGAATGCGTTGCTAGAGAGATGTTTGGACTTCATCATTGAATCCACCTTTTGTTTCCGCTATGAGTTCCTTTGTCACTCAGCTTTTCTGCGGAGCACTCTTGAAGCCTTAAAATCTCACGAAGAGCATTTATTTTATGCTGTAGTGCTTGTTGATTCACCTTTACATATGTTTCTGCTAGAATGCTTGTAGGCCTTCTCTTCTTGCTTCCTTTCTTTGCTTCATTTACATTTGCCGCAACAAGGGTGGTAGAATTTCTTCTCATGGATTCACTGCTGCATAGACTTTGCATTGCGTGAGAACTTTACTCTCCAATTGCTGGTTGATGCTTCTGCAGAAGATAAATGATGTTGCTACTTTATCGCAGACTAGAGTGTTACTTGACCGTGGTAGGTTGCAACAAATTGCATGGGTGTTGCACTATGCCATATCATGAAGTTTGAAGCTGCTATAAACCAAGTGGCGGATGAATGTATACTTGTTGGAATGCCACAATCAATATTTATTTCGTAGTGGGTAATGTTGCTACTACATATTGACACTCTAAGCGCTTTGCAA
Organism: Lithocarpus polystachyus; assembly: GCA_033629205.1. Taxonomy (NCBI): domain Eukaryota; kingdom Viridiplantae; phylum Streptophyta; class Magnoliopsida; order Fagales; family Fagaceae; genus Lithocarpus; species Lithocarpus polystachyus. Next base: position 36,357,557 of record CM066173.1, on the reverse strand, counting down.
AAGCCTTAGCCCCCTAACATGTGAAATAACTGGATGAGTCTTTAGCATGTTGAAGAAGGCTCTTCGTATTTTTGTAAAATGAGACAGCCCTCGATATGTGAGAATAAGCCCTTAGCTTTCTATAGAAGACTTCCCAAATTTTGTTGCAAAATGAGACAGCCCCCATTATACGAGAATAAGACCTTAGCTTTCAGCAGAAGGCTTCCCATATTTGCTGCAGAATGAGCTTTAGCCCCCAACATGTGAGAAAACTGGATGAGCTTAATATCACTTTCTCTTGGTGCTGATGCTCCATCATGTGATTCATGTATTCTTCCATAAAAAAATTAGATGCCATGGATCTACAAGTTGTCATATTGTAGAAATTCTTTGTTGCTAGAGAATTTGGGAAAGAATTACTTCCCAAGCATGCTTTGGCTTCATTCCACTGTAAGCACAATTGCTTCCCATGTATCTTCTGCTACATATGATTATGGCTATAGCTTTTCTGCAGATTCTTTCCAAAGACTTGCGATCATAACTCCTTGGCGGGTTTGATTGAGAATAACCCCCATTATGGGCTTTTGCCAAGAACCCACAACCAAGGTTCCTTTGTTGGCTTCTAGTCGAGAATTCATAACCACGGCCCTTTTGTTGGCTTTTGCTACTAAGACCCATATTTCATGGGTTTCTTCTTTGCTTGCTTTGAGTATGGGCATATTTAGATGAAGCTTGCTACGTCTCTTGCTTCATGGTTGGCTAGTAATAGCCAAAAGTCAATGGCTTATAATATAAAATTTTCCCATGACGTACCCACATCTTCCTAGGACATCATGCTTCTTTACTCCTGCAGCAGAATGCCCTTGCAGCAGAACGCCTTCAATAAAAACCATGTAATAGTTTTCTTCAGCAATAAGATGAGCAACTCTATTCACGGCAGAATGTGTGTCAGAAATTAATTATGCTATTTCTCTTTTGTACACAAGCCAAAAGAAAGAGCTTTGAGTTTGTCATTGTTGTAGAGTTCTTCTAGGATGAGAGATGGGCATCAATGAGCTTCATGACTTGAAAAGTGATGGTGGAGTTGTGTAGTTTGTAGTACGAAGTGATCTGATACATTCTTTCTTAGAAATATCATAAAGATCATGATCATTAATGCCACTCTAGGCACAAATCCTTTGAGGTGCTTCAAAGAAAACTTCTCAACTCTTCAAGGTTGTTGAATCGGTTTGCTAAACCCGATAATGGACAAAGAGCAGTTTGCAAACAGCTTGTAGATTTGGGCTTCTTTATTGAGAGTACGCAATAATTGAGTGATTAGCTTCATTCCAGGGTCTGGATTTAATTTGGACACTTCACCACCCTGTCACATGCCTTCAATGTATTCTTTGGTTGAAAGCAGATGTTTCGATATCGCCGTATTGATCACTTCTCCCTCCTTTCTTCATTGATACTGATATATTTACTGATGTAGTAGCAAAAGATTGCTTCAGCAAAAGTGAACATGAAAGGCTTTGTATGCACCTCTCTTGCTTTAAGAACAAGTCTCAAATTTGTTGAATAAGATCTATACTAGAATTTCTTGTTGTAGTAGAATCGTCGAGTACTCTTTTACACATCTTCACACTGTTGGTGTTCCCATGAATTCTTGATGCGGCAATGATCACTTTTGTTATAGAAGATAATCACATTGGATTTGTGGTTGCACTTAGAAAATTCAAGAATTTAATACAGAATTTTGTGGTAGGATATTCTGCGAAAAGACTTGCTGGAATACAAAATTCTGCTGAAGAATATTCTACCGCAGAATATTCTGTTGTGAACAGTCTGCCAAATGATTTGCACTTAGTCTTTTGAAACTTTCCGCTACGAAATATTCTGCCAATGAACATTCTACATTTTTGAAATTTTGCTGTGAAATATTCTGCTAATAAACATTCTGAAATTCAGCAGATTTTACTATAAATAATCTACAGAGAGATCTATATTCTGGCTTCTGAAATTTTCTGCTATAAAATATTCTGTGGACGAGCATTCTGCACTTCTGAAATTCAGCAGATTCTATTGTGAACAGTCTGCCGAAGGATCTGTACTTTCTGCTGACGGATACATCACGGAGGAAATAGTTATTCGCAACAGTATAGTAATGATGAAAATTTTCCTTTGGTTGCTATAGCTTTATTTTTTGTTTTTAGCTTTTGGTTCTTGAGGGGAAGTAGAGCTAGAATCACTAGCATGAAAAAAAAAATGATTGAAACCTTGTGAGGGAATCAAGGGATTTTTCTCCTCTAAGTGCTGGACTCGAAGGTGGAGAGGGAGAAAGTTTAGAAAGCTTCTAGTGTTTCCACATGTCTCACATGCATGATAAGGAGAACAAGTGGCATTTAAAGGATAGGACCAAATATTGTAAATGCCTTCCATTGTAGAGTTCTCAAGATATTTTTGTTGTAGAACTCTATGGTATTGTAGTGATATTTTGCTATTGCATTTTGATACAATGCCATTGAACTCTGCTATGGTATTGTGGTATTTTACCACAACATTCTGTTGCAATATTCTACCATAGCACTTTGCTCACGATACTGCTCTGTTTTAACGTTGCTGTGTTCTGCCATAGAATTCTGCTATGGTACTGTCCTACTGTAACGTTGCTGTATTCTGCCATAGAATTCTACTACGGTACTGTCCTGCTGTAACGTTGCTGTATTCAGCCATAGAATTTCGCTACACTGTTTTGCTGTAATGTTGTTGTTATATTCCGCCATGGAATTCTACTGTGGGACTGCTATGACATTTTGGATACTTTTCTAAGAGTATGGCTTGGAAGGTTTAAGATCGTCTGCATGTCTTGCTTTGGTAAGGACTTGGAAACATGTTTGCGAGGGAGAAATATCTCATTCTTCCCATGTTGATCCCAACTCCCTAGTAGAGTCGCCAAAAATGTCGAGGGTTCTTTTTACGTTTTTTTTTCTAAGAAGGAAGTCGAGCCTGGCGCTTCGCCGAATGGATTCCAAAGTACCATTCTGCCGCTGCCAGTTTGTGCGCAAACATTGAGTCCAAGTCCAAGGGAAGACGCTGCAAAGCGGGCTTATCCTCTGTTTCTGCCACAGAAGAAACTTTTCTCCAATTTCTGCCACATGTCTGACTTTTCTGCTATGCAGCACAACTTTCTACTGTGCAGTAAAACTTTCTGCGGTGCAGTAAAACTTTCTGCTGGGCTTATCCTTTGTTTCAGCTGCAGAAGGAACTTTTTTCTAGTTTCTGCCACAGGTCTGACTTTTTTGCTATGCAGCAAAACTTTTTGTTGTACTGTAAAACTATTTACTGTGCAGTAAAGCTTTCTGCTGTGACAATAATGCCTTCTGCTGTGCATTAAAGCCTTCTGCTGTGCAATGTGGATGACTACCCTTCATTTTTTACTGCAGAAATACTTTTTTACTTCCTGCACATAATCAAATCTAAAACCTAAAGAAAATACTAATCAAGCAAATGTTAGCTTACATGGGTTAGCATATTCTCAAATATATACATACATATATTCATAAATATACTTATACGTATTTGCATCTACAAAATATATTTTACAGAATATAAGAAACAAGATATATGTATATATACTTATGGCAGAATAATGATGGGTTTGCGTCAAAAGTAAAACACATAATAACAAAGAAATAGGAAAGCTTCAGCAGAAAATGTTTAGCTAGTATAATAGCTAACACGGTAAATATAATAAAAAAAGTGTTACAGCAGAATAATTAGTACAGCAGATAAAGATATCACAGCAGGACAACTGATGCAGCAAATGTGATAAAAAACGTACTACGGCAAAATGACTAAATACGACAGATATAAGTTATACTGAGAGAAATCAAATATATTTGCAATCAAAATCAAGTATTGAATCTTCCCATAGAATAAGTAAACCAAGAAAGAACTCAAACTCCAACTTGAACAACCTTGTCATAGGCTTCTGCTATAAAAGTTGTGCATTTTAGAGAAGAGACCTAAATGACTACTAGCAATTACTTTTGGAGAATTCAAAAAGTGGGTTTGCTAATAGGGAGGGAAAAGATGGTCTATTGATGCATGCCCCTATTTCTGCTGTGTTTTCTCTCTTCGTTTTACCACTTTATTTATTTCTTTTTTTCTCTCCGTTCTTTTACTCTTAGTTTCTTACTACTCTCTTGCTGTGGGTTGTTCCCTATTTGGTCTTTTCTTTTCTTGGGTGCCTGTCTCTAAGTGACTCTCTCTTTCTAAGTGCCTCCCTTCGGTGCTTCCCATTGGGTCTCCACCATTGGGTCTCCCCCTTTCATCCATGGCTACCTCCTCCTTTTATAGTGAGCTAATTCAATGGAATTTCTCCCTTTTACCCCTAGGACTTCACCAACTGTTTTTGGTTTGTTGTGGGCATCTCTTTAGTACTAACCCATTGGTTGCTCCGATCACTACTATTGCTCAGTACATGTTTGCTGCACCACTATTCATTTTACGACAAAATTATCTTTTGTTTGTTCTTGCTGTATACCTCTACTTCTAGGTTCAAATGGATAAGGATTGGGCTACCTCACTACCTAGCTTTATGGCATGCATCAAATGGTCCCAACCATTTATTACTTCTTTTGGGTAAGATACCATCCCAGCAGGATATCTTCCCAAAAGAAATCACGGCAGGAAACCAAATATAGACTCCCTTTTCCCCCCACCACCAAACCACACCCTCTGAATCCCCTTGACCGTGAGTACACCTCCCTTGTATTGGCTGGGTACAGGTTGGTGGAGCTCCGACCCTTGTGTGCTTGCTCCACTGTCTTCTGCTTTTATCTTCTTTCATTCCCACGCTGTTTCTGCCATAGTAAATTAGTTTTGTTTTGTTCTGCTACGTGTCTCTGTCTTATTTCTTCACGCATTTCCTACTGTGTTTGTCTTTTCCTTTAGTTTGGCTTTTCTTTCATTCACACGTTTCCTGCTGTAAATTTGTATTCTGTTATAGATCACTTTCCCTTGCATTTCTTTCTTTGGACCCTTCTTGCTCTTTGGGCCGTTGTTTTTCATTGGGCTTTCTTCTTCATGGGCTTTCTTCTTCATGGGCTTTTAGCTATGGATTCGCAAAATTGGGCATCAACAACTGTCAAATTTCTTGTACCACTACCTCGAAGCTTGTTTTAGGCCATACAAGCTCTTTCTCAGTTTGCAGACTAGATTCTCTTGTCCCTGAATAATGAACCCTTCAGGTTGAATCATGTAAATGTCTTCTTGCAAGTCATCATAAAGGAATGTCATCTTCACATCTAACTGCTCAAGATGTAAATTTTCTGCACCCACCATTCCTAGTACCAATCTGATTATTGACATCTTCACAACTGGAGAAAATATTTTTGAGTAGTCAATGCCCTTCTTCTACTGAAACCCTTTGACAACTAATCTAGCCTTGTAACGCTTGCTGCCATCATGCTCATTCTTTACTCTGTATACCCACTTGTTGTGCAAAGCCTTCTTTCCTGCTAGCAATTTAGTCAATTCTCATGTCTGATTCTCTAACAAGGAATACATCTCATCCTTCATGGCTAACTCCCACTTGCTTGAATTTTCATCCTGCAAGGCTTCTTCATAACACTCTAGCTCACCACCATCAGTTAACAGGAGATAATTTAGAGTAGGTGAATAACGCTGTGGAGGTCTAATGGTCCTAGAAGATCTACAGACTTCAGCAATAGGTGTACTCTAATCTACCTGTGAATCTTCATTCTCCTTATCTCTTCACCTCTTTTCTGGACAGTACTTTCAGTCAAGTCATCTAAGTTGACAAACTTAAATTTCTTTTGATCTATCTATGTAACATCTGACACTACAGTTAATCTATCCTTGTACTAACCTGTTCATTAAATATCACATTTCTACTTCTGATGATTTTCCTGTTTTGTTCATCCCAAAACTTATAGCCAAATTTCTCATCACCATAGCCAATGAAAAAACACATTTTAGACTTTGCATCAAGTTTATTACGAGCATCAGAATCAATATGAACATAAGAAACACAACCAAAAACTTTTAAATGTGAAAACTTTACCTCTTTACCACTCCAAACCTCCTTAGGAAGTCTAAACTTCATAGGAACTGATGGCCCTCGGTTTATCAGGTAAGCTGCAATGCTAACAGAATCAGCCCAGAAAGTTTTTAGTAGTCCAACATGCAACCTCATACTCCTAGCACATTCATTGAGAGTTCTGTTCATGCGCTTAGCCACACCATTCTGCTATGGTGTCCCAGGAATGATCTTCTCCATCCTAATTCCTTGTGCAGCACAATACTCACTGAACCTTCCATCTATGTACTCTCCTCCATTATCTGACCTCAAACATTTTACTTTCAAACTTGTTCCTGTCTCAACCATAGCCTTCCACTTCTTAAAAATTTCAAATACATCAGATTTATTTTTCAGAAAATATACCCATACCTTTCTGCTTAAGTCATCAATGAACTTGATGGAGTACCTTGAACCTCCAAGGGATGCAACCGGAGAAGGCCCCCACAAATCAGTGTGTACTAACTCCAATTTTTCAGCCTTCGGTGTCCTGCCAGTTTTCAAGAAGCTCACCCTTTTCTGCTTTCCCAAGATGCAGCTTTCACACCTGTCAAAATCAACGGACTTCAATTCTGGTGGTTTCCCTTTTGACAGCAGCATCTTCATCCCTTTCTCACTCATGTGACCAAGTCTGCAGTGCCATAGGCTTATATCAGTACTTACTTCAGCAACTGCAATTGTGTCTCTTGGACTTGAGGTCATATATAGAGTACTAGTATTCTTTTCACGAGCCAATACTCTGGCTCCCTTTGTAACCTTCCAAGTACCACCAACAAATAGTATTGCATGCCTTTCATCATTAAGCTGTCCAACAGAAATCAGATTCCTCCTCAGGTCAGGAATATGTCGAACCTTCTCTAGTTACCAAACAGACCCATTGAGCAACAATATACGGACATCTCCCATACCCATAACATCCAAGGCTGTACCATCAGCCAAATACACCTTACCAAAATCACATGCAACATAATTATGTATGATTTCTTGGTGTGGAGTGGTATGAAACGAAGCTCCTAAGTCCAAAACCTAATCATCAAGTGGACTGTCTACTGCAAGAAGTAATGCATCCTGTACCTCTTTTGTTACAGCATTAGCAAAATCATCTTCATTTATCTTCTTAGGACTTTTACATTGCCTCCTAAAGTGACCCATTTTCCCACAGTTCCAAAATTGTACTTGTTGGCCTAATCTAGATTTATTTCTGTTTCGATTAGAATTTTTAGATTTTGATCTGCCCCGATTTGAATTTCTGTCATTACCTCTGCTTCTTGTCTCAAGGTTTAGGGCAAAACCAGATCTTGAGGTTTCACGTGCATCTCTTCTGCGAATCTCCTTAGCCAGAATTAAATCTCGTATGTCATTATACTTCAGCTTTTCCTTTCCTGTAGAATTGCTTACTTCCATCCTTATTGCCCCCCAACTGTTTGGCAAAGAAGCCAAAACGATCAGTGCATAATCTCATCATCAAAATCAATTTCCACAGACGATAATTGATTCGTGATAGTGTTAAATTCATTCAGATGTTGTGCAATTGATGCGTTCTCTGCCATCTTCAAATTGAACAGTTTCTTTATCAAATGCACATTGTTGTTTGCTGACGGCTTTTCGTACATACCAGACAGGGCCTTCATTAGATCTGCTGTGGTCTTCTCCTTTACAACATTGTGTGCAACAGACCTAGATAGAGTTATGATAACTCTTAGTACCTATCTGTCAAGAAAAGCCCATTCCTCAGCCTTCATAACCTCAGGCTTTGTCCCCAAAAGAGGTAGATGCAATTTCTTCCCATAAAGATAATCTTCAATCTACATCCTCCAACACGCGAAGTTTATGCCATCAAACTTTTCTATTCTAGACACTTTTCCTGCTTCCTCTACCATTGCTCCCACTCAAACCTAACCCTAGGCTCTGATACCAGTTGAAGGGAATTAACCTGATATTCCCAACCTGTGAGAAACAAAAAAACAAATTAAATAAATAGGAAAAACACACGCCAAAGAAAACAATCACACGTACAAGACAATATTTACGTGATTCAGCAATTTGTTTACGTCCACGGAGTTGCAGGGATTTCACTATTATCAAGGAAAAAATATAGATTGCGGCTACAGTGTTTTCACTCTCTCAAAAATAACAACAAAACAAAACCCTAATCACCAAAAAACGGTTTCTATACATCCTGCGCACATGATTCACAATGAGCTACAAAACAGGCAAAAAAATGCTCCAGCTTGGGCCGCTCCATGGACTAAACCTCAGAAAATCTCCCATTAAAAAATCACGCAACATTATTCGGGTTAGGTCGGGTTGTCAACTGGATCAAACATAACTAGGCTCCATAAAATCCAACAGTTTCCTATTTAAAACTGCAAGTTAGATACATCACACAACTCACAAGGGTTGCTTGCTCTTATCCATTCCCTAGGTGGTGTTTTTTGTAGATCTACGACCCTTTTTGTGCTCTTCTATGTTCTACTAAGGACTTCCATTCTGCTGTGAAGTTCTTGCTTATCTCATTGATAATTCTGGCCATAGGGGGGGGGGGGGGGGGTGTAAATGCAATGGCATGCTAGTTTTATTCCAGGACAATTGCTCTGATGATTTCACCCTATAATATATATAACCATTCTTTCGGCACTGAGAAAATGTCAAATATGATTTCTTGCTAATTCCAACCAAACTGTTTCTCATAAGACCTCATTATTTACACTCAATTCTATTTAATATTTATTATTCAATATCATGCACATGTTGATGCATGTGCTTTACCAAAAGAGTGGACTCTATGTGTCCATAATATTCTTGGTTTAAAAAATACTAATACGATGTGCATGGGTGAAGTAACTTCTTGTCACTATAATAATCTATAAAGATCGCACAAAATCTCTTAGATCTATTGGCTGATTGTTGCGTGGTGCAAAGCTGAAACCCAACAACCAATTGGGAAAATTTGATAAATTCTATTTAATGCAACGAATACTTCTTTCTGATTGGATAGCAAAAAGCCAAAAGTGTTCGGATCAAACTTTGTGCGGATATATTCAAATGCACTTGGTGGATTTGCTGACGATAGTCCAGTCATGTATGCTTTTTCAATGATTTTAACAATCAGAGGATTAATTCTGGCACTCGTATTCAGCAAATTGGCATTTCTTCAAACAATTGTTCGTATCAAAATACATGGAATTTCATAAATTTTATTTATTTGTTTTGCTGAATCGAAATTTTATTCCCAATACAAGAAAAAAGAAAAAGAAAAATCACACACAACAACAACAATAAGATGAAAAGTCCATTAGATATCGCATGATATCCAAAGCGGTTCCTCAAACTCACCTCTCAACTCATCTTCATCTTCATCCTCACTCCTCAAACACAAACGCTCCAAATCCAGCTCCTCACCCCCCGTGTACCACGCTGGAGTGCCGTTTTCATAAGCATTACACGTCAGCCTCCTCAGACCACTCCCATCCAACCTCGCCACGTACAGATCTCCATATGGCTGAAACTGATTGGGCCACGCCACCGGCTCAGCCGTCACCCCGCCCAAGTTTGCCGTAAACAACAGCCACTCCCCATCTTCACTAAAGCACACGTGGTTTATCCTCTCCCCGACCACGTCATCCGAACCTTCTGATCCCGCCACGTGGATCCTACGCAAATCAGAGCCGTCCGGTTTAACCACGTAGATGCCGAACGTAGCCACGTCGTCAGGGTTATGTCTGTTAGATGAGAAGGCAATGAGATCTCCTTTAGGTGACCAACTGGGCATTGTATCAATCCACGGCCCCTCCGTTAACCTCCGTAAGCCGCCGTCAACAAACTCGCCATTAACGGCGTCAACTATGTACAAATTTTTGAACCCAGACCGTCCAGACCGAAACACGATAGACTTGCCGTCAGGGGAACATGACGGAAAAGCGTTATTCCCCGTTTCCTCTTTCGTTAAAATCTTGACGTCGCACTTGACGTCTCCACCATCACCGTTGAGATCCGATGGGTCGAATTTGATCCTTGCGATCTGGACCGTTGCTTGTGCTGACTGGAATATCGGTCCCACCGAGGTGTAGATCACGTGTTTCTCTGTGGGACTCCATGCGTTGTAAAATGCTGTACGGCCTTTGAGTAGGGTCCACCGCTTAGAACCGTTTGATTTGAAGACTTTGACGCCAGAGTTGGTATCGAAGTTGTGATTAAACGCGATGAAATCGCCGTTGGGAGAGAAAGAAGGAAACGAAGCGTTTATTCTGAGCATTTTGAGTGGTTTTATCGGAGACAAAACCGGGTTGAGGTTTGGAATCGTTGACTCGCCCTGAGTTGACCCGGTGCCTCGGAACCGGTGGTACCCGATGAACTTTGAACCCGGGGAGACAAACGGGTTGTAATGGTGGAGATTCGGGTTCAGTGTCTCTGTAACCGGGTGAAAAGTCTCTGACTCGATGTCGAATATTTCCACGTGGCGGAAATTCTTGCCGCGCCTCCGAGTGGCAACGGCGAGTCTTTTTCCGTCGTGCATCGCCGCCGGAGTGAAGCAGTGGAGCCCCGGAGGTGTGACCCGAGTGGCAGTGTTTGGAGGGCCGGAAAGTTTGAGATTTTCCGGAATATCAATCCGGAAAATGCTCCACCAACCATCTTCAGCTTGGCGGTGAAAGTAGATGACTGAGTCGCCGAACCAGGTGGGCCAGCCACCTCGTTCGCAAACAGTGACACGGTTATCCGGGTCGGATTCTGGGAACACAACTATATCAGTGTTTAGCTCGTGGAACTCACCGCCCCAAGAACGAGACCCGTACGAAGCAACGGCTATAAACTTTCCAGACTGAGAAATAGCTGGACTGTAATCAACAGAACCTAACGGAGTCAAACGGGTAAGGTCCAGTTCATCGATCCGGGTCGAGTAGAGAGCGGACCAGCTCTTGAAGAGCCGGCCGGGATCTTCGTGAGCGGAGATGAAATAAACTCGGTCGTTATTCACGACGGGACGGTCGTGGAAAAGACTAGAGGGCACGAAAGGGAGTGATTTAGGAGAGGACAACCCGGGTCGGGTAAGATAAAAACGGGGCGAACCGGTTCGCTCGGAGACGAAGACGATGGTATGGTTGTCATCGAGAAAGTGGGCATTGAAATTGATGGAGACACCGTCAGTGAGGCGGTGCTCTGGGCCGAGAGTGGTGGGTTGTTGGGGTTGGAGTTGGAGAGAGAAGATGTCGAAGCCATAGTTGGACCTACCGACTGTGCTGAAGATGATGGTGCCTTTGGGAATGGGATGATCCATTTGAGAGTGAGTGTGGTGAGAGTGAAAGGTTAGGGGTGAGTGGAGATTAAAAATATTAGTATTTGTTAGGAGAAGCGGGGAGCCTGATGAACCAGTGGTAATACGCATGAGGTGACGTAGCATTGGTCGTCTTTTCTTGACTAATCACTAAATCCACTCTGTTCAAATCTTGCAATGTATGAATTTTCAAACAGAAAAATGGATTGGAACGAAATCCTCAAGAGATCGAAACTTGTTTCTCAAGTCAAAATTTCTGTATGATTAAGCGTTTTATAATTTTGTTTAAGAGAGATTATCAGCGTGGGGATGTAGCTCACATGGTAGAGCGCTCGCTTTGCATGCGAGAGGTACGGGGTTCGATACCCCGCATCTCCATCAATCTTTTTTTTTTTTTTTTCCCCTTTATCTCTTGAGTCTTTTACTATTGTGAGGAGATGTGTTCAAAAAGCCAAATTCAATTTGACCAAGCCCTTTTTCAAGCCTCTTGAGTCTTTTGCTCTAAGCCTCTTGAGTCTCTTGCTCTTGCGAGGAGAGATGTGTTCAAAAAGCTAAATTGAATTTGGCCAAGCCCTTTTTCAAGCTAGCATATGACTAATGGGAAAAAAAATACGTGTGTGTAAAAATATGTGTAATGTTTAAAAACTGAAAACATGTGTTTAAATTTGCATACCAAACGGGACTTTATTCTTGTGAGGAGAGATGTGTTCAAAAAGCCAAACTAAATTTGGTCAAGCCCTTTTTCAAGTCAGCATATGACTAATGGGAGTCGAACCCCGCATCTCCATCAATCTTTTTTGTTTTCCCCTTTATCTCTTGATTCTTTTACTCTTGCGAGGAGAGATGTGTTCAAAAAGCCAAACTGAATTTGGCCAAGCCCTTTTTCAAGTCAGCATATGACTAATAGGAGTTCAGATAAGGCCATAAGGGAGCACATCCGCTCATGCTCATCCATCTGAATCTGAAAAGTGCAGGCAGATTACTAGATTACGATTCTACTAAGCTTATGAAAGAAAGTTCAAGAATGGAATGGGCGAATAGCTAATCAAATTATAACCACGAGGAAATTAGTTTTAGACTTGCTCCACTTTTATAATGGCAGAGATAGCCAGTCACATTTTACAAGCTCCCTAATTTGAGAGGAAAGTAAGCTAAGTGTATCAATTGTAGGCTGTTCAAAGAGATTAGAGACTCACTTACATGTGCAGTTGAACATATTTCACTAGGATTGTGTAACCAGTGAAACATATTTTGTCAGAGTATTATGATCAGAATGATACTGCTTTGTGCTTTTCCTCTTTAGTTTTTCTAGAAGGCTAAGATGCTGCTAGAGAATATGCAATCTGCCGAAGTAGATTGTACCTTGTTCTACCTTGTCCTGGTTAGCTAAATTTTTGCAATACTCATGTCAATTACCAAATTTCATCCCAAAATTTTTTTGTCAAATTGTCCCTAGCCAAGTCCAAACTGAAGAGATGAATGTTATCGTGTAAATGTATTTCATCACTTGCCAAGCAATTCTCAGAACTCTACTCCTCATTTCAAAACTTGAATAAGAGTGTCATACAACCTTACATAAAAGAAAAAACAAAGACATCTCAAAATTGATTAGTATGTCTGGCAATCAGTAAATGGTTTTCAGGAGAAATGCTTGATGGAACATATTTGACAAACTCTGTTTCTAAACCACATTCCTTGACCCACATCGATCTTCCCATGTCAATAATCTGCTTGCACATAAACCCCAAGACTGCCCTTTCAACTGCTTTCATGTTCCTCACAATGTCTTCAACTCCACTTGCATCTCCACCACATTCTTTATTTTCACTGTCATAGCATGAAAAAAGTAACTGCGTCAATTGCTTAAAATGAAACACCAACCCAAATTTTTTTTCAAAATTCCTACAAGAAAACTTGAAGAATGAATCTACATTATGACAGTTCCAAACTAATTACACTGACTCTAGATATGAAAAAAGTAACTAGGTCAATTGCTTAAAATGAAACACCGACTTTTATCCCAAAATTCCTACAAGAAAACTTGAAGAATGAATCTACATTATGACAATTTCAAACTCATTACATTGACTCTAGATGCAATTTGACATCAGGAACTTCAGGAAGATCTGAACCATGGTCAGCATCTACCGCCCAGCTGGTAAACCATGTAATTGCATGAAATTCTTCCTTGGTGATCCCCAAATGTGATAAATATTTTTTACCTGCAGGGTGGCCAGGGTCACAGAGCTAGTGAGCTCATAATAAATTGATCTAAAATTAATAAACATGGCCAGCTACTGCTTCATATTTTCAGGGGCAGGATAAATTGATTACTTGTATAGTGTTTCCACTGGCAAAGATGATGGCAACATGTTGCTATAGCTAGACCTCTCAGATTCCGATTAGCACTGCAGTGTTCGACACTATCCTGACTAAAATGTTCAGCAAGGCAACATCTTAGAGTCAAATCTGCAGCCACAAGTTATAAAAGATGAACTTATTTTGTCACTCAATCCTTCATTAATGACAGTTATTTACATAAAATGCAGTGATTATCCTATGAATTTCATAGTCAAGGTTGTATGGAAATTGCATAAGTATAACAATTACCTGTAGCAGGCCCGCAAAGATGTTTACCAATAGCCAGGTAAGGAGATCCTCGTAAAGACTCAACAGCATTCAAGTTTAAATCCTCAACTGCAACCGTTGAAATTTCACAATGTACCAAGGTATGCACGCACAATAAATTGTTATCTTGTTATATTTTATACATAGCAAGAATTCAGCATGTAAATATATGCCATCACTTTGTGATGTAAAACTTTCAGAAGGAACTTAATTCTATAGAAGTTATTTGCTGGTGAGTATAACATAATACTACCCTCAATAGAGTGGAAATTCGAACCAAGATAACTACAGCTAAGACAATATAGTAGGATATAACTAAGAATCCTCAAACAATGCAAATAAGTATCAGACTGCAATATGAAGCTTACACAACTTAAATTCTATGTAAGAAAAACGCTTCATGCTGTTTAAACAACTAGATGTTACATTTGTTAATCCATAATGCTAAGTACTTTCCAAATGCAAGTGCTCACGGCAGTGGTAAACAGACTATAGCATCAGTAAAACACCACCACCTTCATTGCCAGAGTTGCTACACAAGAACAAGAGCTATTCACACCATCACAACACTAAATAAAGTTGTCAACACTGTTTTCACCACCACCATTATCGCCAATACTCATTCCTCTCTTGAGTAGTGTAAATTGACTAAACCTAAATACAAGCTGCATAAAAGAAGCTAGTGGTACACAATGTATTATTCATGAAGTACACTTAGCCTTCAAAATATACTATATACATGTTCATGCTCAAGCAAGTATCCATGGTTTGTGAGTTTGCATAAAATCATTGGAAACAATTGAATTCTAAATGCATTACATTACCTAACCTTGTAACTTGGGTTATGCAAAGTACAAATTTCAAAGATTTGAGTCTTTCTTAAACATAGGAGTATAATCTTAGTTAAATGTTCCAGAATAAACATGTCCTATCAAAATGATCATAAAATACAGAAATGATCTAATAATGGAAGTACAAAATATGTTTTCCAACAACAATATTCCAGAGATCCTTACTGTCAATTCTCAAACGCTCTAATATCAAGCTCTCTTTCTGTCGCAAGGATCGATCAGCCTATGAGTAATAAGCATTGGCACAACATAAAATTAATAAGTCTATCAATCTCAGTTCAAAGAGTTCACGAACAACTCCAAATTAAGTTATAAGAAACTACAGCCAACATTAGTCTTAATGTAAGAAACAACCAAGTCCAACCAAACTAACCTTCAGCTTGTATGACTTCCGTTCAACTAGAAAAACCCTTTTGATCCCATAACAATCAGCAAGCATTTGTGTCAAGTACCCTCTTCCTGCACCAAATTCAACCACTGCAGAGACACCATTTTTCTCATCCTCAGATGCCTCCTCACAATCACATTGTTCCCTCCCAATAGCATTCTTCAACACCCCAAATTCTTCCAAGTTCCCTAGAATCGATGCCTGTTGCATAACATGTTTCTCCTGAAATGGCAATTTCCTGCAAACAACAACTCATCTTACAAAACCACACCAACCCCACAAAAGCAAAATATATAAAAGCAAAAAAGCAAACTCTTTTACCTATCTATTTCTCTCTTCATCCATACATTGCAAGCTTCTGGCATCTTATATGAGTCCCGGATATCCTTACATATTAACCCATGAACAGCCTCAATCTTCTCAATCAATTTACAGAAATCAGGCGCATTCATTCCATAAACAGCACGTCTCTTCATTTCAGAAGAAATATTATCCAAAGACTCCGAACCAGGCTTATTTATTGCAACCAAATCTTCAACCTTTTCTTCTTCATCATCAGCATCATTATCTCTGCCAGCATTGATACCCTTTTGATAGAAGGGTTGGAGAGTCAAGGATTGAACTTGTTTGAGTAATGGGCATCTCTTAACATGCCAATCAAGATTTTCTTTGAGCACAGAGCTATTGAATTCACACAAATACCATGCTTAGAGTAAAAAAAAAAAAAAAAAACTTTCAGCAGAGAATGAAAATAAGAAGTGGAAGAAGAAGGGAAGAGAGAGATTACTGAGAAGGGTCAAGTGGGCATGGAATCCACTGGCCATTGGACCTGGGGTTGTGGTTGCCACAGAACCTGCATACACAATTTGATTAAGCAGGAGTTTGAGAAATCAAAGACAGAACAGAACAGCCATAAGGAATCTCAGAGAGAGAGAGAGAGAGATGTTGGTTATACAAGGAATCGTGGAGAGGAAGGTTGGCACAGAATCTGTTCTTTTTGGGAAGCCAGAATTTGCAGCGCCTCTCCTCCATAACCGAAGCTTTTTAGAGTCCAATAGCTTTAGTTTGGAACTCGGTCTCCTTTGCCGCCGAAAACGTTCTTTTACTTTGCGTTTTCCCAGTTTTCTCTTTCCGTTTACATTTGTTACAAAAAGTCAAAAACTCTGAACAAGAGGGTTTGTTACGTCGACCTTTAATGTAGTTGTCTTAATAAACTTCAGCCCAAACATTTCGTTTCCCTGCGTTGCTCCGATTTTTTTTTTTTTTTTTTTTTTTTTTTTAATAAAGCGAGCAACTTGGCATTATAATGTTTTAACTTTGTTAAGGAAAACTAATTATTTTACTGGAAAGAAAAGGAGTTACATATTGAAAAATTATAAGATATTATTAGACGTCACTTTCATATATATGTATGAGTCTCTTATATGTGAGTCTCACATATTGTGAGAAAGAGGTTTCATAAATAAAATCGTCTTTTAAGATACCCTCTCGTATTTTCCGGAAAAAAAAAAAAATCTTCAACAACAACAAATAATAAACCATTTCTTAACAATCTATCACAAACATTTTAAGGTCAAAAACACCACCTTAAAATCTGGGTCAATTGAAAAAACATCTTTGGGGTTTCAATTCTTCCTTATAGGTCCATGAGATTTTCATATCAACCAAATTGAGCACTGAAACTAAATTACTTTAGCTCTTATGGAAAGAAAAATTATATAAATTTCACATCGTTATGTTAAGAAGACTCGCAAATGGATTCATGCCACTAAATACATTAGTGTCATGTGATTTTTCCATCAATTAAAGCTAAAAGAAGTTAGTCCCATAAATCAATTTGACAGATATGGAAATCTCAGAGTTACAAAGAAGAATTGAAACTAATGGTGTTTTTGCTTTTAAACCACATTTTAAGAATTGAAATCCAAAAGCTTGGCGGTGATGTTGATTGATTTAGAATAGTCGATACGGTGCGTTTTAGGCTCTTCTTGATTGTCTTTTAGGGTTTTGGAGAAAGGAAGCCAAAACAATTCGTTTTGGAGAGAGAGAAAAAAGAAGATGTTGGAAATTTTTGGAGTTTAAAAATGATACAAGTCTCCTGTAGTTTTATTTTCTTATCAGTTCAAGAAATATGTTCACTGCTGCTTAGCAAAGCAAAATTGGTTTACATTTCCAATTGAAACATTTGCAACCCTTACTTAGTAATTAAAACCTTATTCATTTTGATGACTACATTATGTTCATCTAATTTCTTGGTTTGAATTGAAACTGGTATAGCTGCTACTACTACTACTGGCTATGGTAATTGTGGATCATTCACTTCTGTTGTGGTAATTATGCTAATAATGGACAGAGCTCACATTGGGATCCTACAGTGTTTCTAGGTGTCGTATAATTTGACATTTCAGTCTTGGTCATCAGCTCTTGCTTGGTTAACTTTAGCCAAGTCTTCGCTTCATGCTATTACCCTGTTCCAATTTCACTGTGATCATTGACTACTTTTAAAACATTTCTTTAAAAATTGTCCTCCAAGAGGTGTGCAAATTTAAGATGCTTGATATGCTCGCGAGTCTTCACTTAATGCCTCTTCTTGTTAGATGGTTTTGATATTCAATCCATATCTTGAAGCTCAAACCTAATGATCCCTTCACAACAACATCGCCACTTTGCCTTCGAAAACGTGGCTTGGCGGTCTATCTGGTAAAGCAGCCACTACTTTGGTAGATTAGGAGGATTTTCAAGGATGCATTGGGATTGGACCATTGGAAACGTGAAATAGCCAATGCCAAGAAGCACCAAGCACAGCAATTAACATGTTTGAATTATCTTATAAATTCAAGATTTATATATGGTGAGAGAGAGTTTGCATATATTGGATGCATGAAATATCTTATAGTGTTAAGAATTAGCGTCAATTTTTACATTCTTTCTTCTTTTTCAAGTAAAAATAGGGTCGATTCGTTCCTAGGAATTAAACCTCTGAGAAGTCATTGGACCATTAGACCATTGTTATCAAATCTTAAAATCCAACAAAGACATTTAGGGTTCAAATATTTTCTTCCTCAACTATCAAATTATCAAACATTTGTGATTAACATTGATGATGTTCATCTTAAAATTGTGTACAGACTAAAGGGATCCTTCCAGACTTTTTGCAGCAACACTCACTAACCATATACTGATACATAGAAAAAAAAATGGAGAAAATTTTGTGCTTACATCGAAACTCTGGTCCAATACCATCTCAATCTCAAAGATTAAAAAAAAAAAAAACATCTATAATTAAGACTAGTCCATAGAAAGAAAATAAAAAAAAACCATGGGATTTAGTTTTATTAATTTTTGGGTATGTTGTAGATTTAGATTTATTTAGTATCACAGAACAAAGAGCTAAAATGACCTCACAAATGCTTGAGGGAACAATCCAGGGAGAACTGAAATTTTCATTTTTTCAATCTGTACATATATCCAATAACACAGGACGTGAACCAACGCCAAGGAAAAATACCTGTAAATCAAACACATTTGTTAGTTTCATCATATCTACAATTCAAGGGGAAAGCAAGTTGGATATAGATGATGTAGATAAAATACCATATAGGAGCCCATGGCGTATTAAGCTCGAGGAAAGGATATGGCCACCTGAGAGATTCAAAATATGTTACTAGCTCTAGAATCAATATCTGAGATATTAGAAAGAGTGTTTCCCTAATCCAACACAGCTACTGAAGGGGACAGAAGAAAATTATACATACCCTGTAAAAAAACCACATGCACGAATGACCCACTGGAAGGTAACATAGAGACAGCTCCACAGCACAAAATATGCAAACCCAGACCAAAAAAGTGGCTGAAAAACATTATGGAAATGGGATCATCAATCTTGTGAACTCAGATTACAGGAGAGTTAATTTAAAAATGTTCATTCATCCTCCACCCGCTCCCCCCACCCCACCCCCCCCCCCCCCCCCCTACCCCCAAAAAAATAAGCTTCCATTTCTATGCCAAAAATACTGGCTAGGCAATCTTAGCCATCCAATCTGACACCTTTACTTAAGATGTAAGCTGTTTATATAAATATACTTTAATTTTGTGCATGTGTTTTCCCGGACAATTTAAAAGCCTGTGAAAGTTCACTCCTAGCTTTCAGCTTCTAAATGTTCGAATACTTACAAGTCTATTGAGAGCTGTATCCAGAATAAGAAAAACAGCATTCAAACTATGGATGCCACCAATCAACTGCCAAGAAAACAAACACATAAACAGTGAGGAGAATATTCATTATAAACTAGTAAATAAAAATGATGATAAGAAGAACTTAATAAACTTGTCTGCATTTTCTTATAAACAGTACAACAAAAGAAGAAAAAACTGTTCTGACTTCTGCACATCAATAAAAGATGGAAACTTTTGAAAAAAAAAAACAAATGCGTGTCATAGTAACCATGTATGAAAACAATCAGTTCCTAGCCTGCGCACACAACACACACACAGACACACTAATACATTTAAACTGCTGGTTGTAAATTCAAATTTACAAAACTTTAGTATTATTAATGTCAACTAGTGAAGAAGAGGGAAGAGAAGATCCAGAGTACGCAAACAAGCCATACAACATATAAAGTAAAGAAAATAAAGGCATTTATGTGCAACAAGCTATAACTGTATATTGCCTCAACAAATTTTGAGGAAACAGCCAAACAGGATGAGTAACTAAGCAAAGGAATGCACAAGATATTTGGATTACACCATATAGAGAGCAGAAAATCAAGACCTACAAAATATTTATAAGTTTAAATTACATAGATGAGTGAACAAAAGGCAAAAGGCAATGGCATATTTTTGGCCGTAGAATCAAAATGACCCTGAATTGATTTTTCATGGAAGGAGCTCAACCTAGAAGAAATATGCAGCTGAAATCAATATAATTACATAATAATGGAGGTTTTGCATTTAATTTTGCTAAGCTCCTATTGCACCATGTTACTCGCAAATCAATTTGTCTTATTAAAAATTTGGCTATTCAATCCCCTAGTTCCATTTTGAGAGCAACTAAAGATTGTGATAGTATGAAGAACATTTTTTATGGAAAAAAAAAAAGGTCTGATTATTCACTAGAAGTGGACACTCACCAGGGTTAGGCTAAACTGATCACCCAATAAAAATGGCACAAGAATACACCAAAACACAATGTCTGTTAGCATCACAGCACCTGCACAAGTCTGTCGAAAATAGAACATTAGCTTCAAACATAAACTTGAAAAAGCAAATTTCCGAAACTGACGAAAGATTTAAAATATGAAGTTATTTTTGCCACTTAGTAGCACTCTGAGAACCAGTAATCTATTTAGCTTACAATTAATGCCTTGTGTAAAAATATTATACCACAAACTAAGAAGAAGAGCAACCATTAAAGTTGGTAGGTAAAATATTCAAGTAAGAGTGAAGGCATCAGCCTAAAGGAACTACAAGGATTTAAAGCTATTCTAACAAGAAATTCAGTAACTACAGCCAATGAGTTATAGCTCAAGTGACACACCCTTCTCCCATAACAATGGGATGGAGGGTGAGGTAACTTATCAATTAAAAAAAGAAAAGAAAAAGATATCCAGGAACTAAGAAAAATGAATCCATTACATTAGAGAAATTTCATCACTAGTTTCAAGTAAAGGCTTCAAAGATGGACTAACCTGGTATGAAATTAGCATAAGATATCCCCAAAGTCCCACTTTTTGCTGAATCTCCTCCAATTCGCTTTGAACAGACTCAGCACTATACCCATTTTTAGAATGAGGTTTCTTGGAGGACAACCGGCATCCATATGCAGATACAATGGTCCCCAGCTACATTATGTGTAAAACAAATGGGTATGGTTTTAGTTGATTTTTAATACTTAAAAAAAAAAAACCCATAATTCCTATGCATATATTGGAAACCAGAGCAATGAATTTAGGACAGCAACTAATGGAAATCCTTGGTGTAACGGCAAGTGATTCCACCAAAAGTGACAGGTCGCTGGTTCAAGTCTGGAAATCAACCTTTCCAATAAATTGGGGGTGAAGCTGCCTACTAGTACCATGATCGCAAAAGTGAGAGCTTTGTGCTCTGAGTATGACCTTTTAACTAATGGAAATTCATACAAGAAATACAACAACAAATATATAGGCTTGTGATAAACTTATAGTGCTTGACATACCGCAAAATATACCATGACCAATGCAAAAGTCCACCTACAAATCAATTACATCGAAGAAATATAAAATTAAACAGCTTTAATTCTTAAAAGCAAAAAAAAAAAAAAAAAAAAACCCGCAATCTGAAATTCTTCAACGAGCATAAATGAAATGACAACGATTAAATTCTTGAAACCCAACCAACACATGAGATTCATAAGAAATGGAGTGTAAGTAAAAGCCAGAAAATGAGAAATATGGTCTTACTGGGTATAGAAAAAGAAGCAAAAAGCTCCTGCAAAGGCAACCATTTCGTATAACATCCAAGCCAAGCAAACGAAAGCGAAAGCTCGATAGTAAAGAAGCCAAACGGGACTGAAGTTTTTCCAGCACGGAGTCCACAAGTCAGCGTAATTGAGAGGCTGAGCTTTCAATTTTTTGACAAATCTCAGAGCCAACACAGCTGGGGCAGCGACGATGAAAGCACAAACTAGAACTTGCCATTGAACCCAGTATTGTGTGTCGTCCCAGATAGACATTTTTAAGAGACAAATATCTAAAACAAATGATCGAAGAACCTTAAAACAGTGGAAGGATGCGTAAATTGTTGCAAATGAAAAGGAAGTTCAAAGACCGTTGAAAACAACACTAATGAACAAACAGCATGAACATGACCAGTTCAGTTAGGAAGCTCTTTGGGTTATTTGAGGCCCATAAAAATAACTACTGGTCCTTAAGTTACTTGTTGGAACACAACCCCCACAATTTAATTTTCTCCAAAACTAGGTGATATATATATTATTTATACTATTTATAGGATAAATGATATAAAGTGGTTGAATTTATGTGTGACTTTCCAAAGTAGCCATGAGTTTAATGGGCTAACTCCATCCTACATGGGTGGGTAGCAATTACAAATTACAATAATTGAGTTTCAATTCTATTTATATGAGGATTATTTATACTCATGACCAAACAGCATGAACATGACCAGTTAGGAATCTCTTTTGGGTTATTTAAGGCCCATAAAAATAACTACTGGTCCTTAAGTTATTTGTTGGTCCACAACTCCCACAATTTAATTTTCTCCAAAACTAGGTGATATATATATATATATATATATTATTTATACTATTTATAAGAGGATTTTTTTTCTTTGTGTATATATATATAGTATTTATATTATTTATAAGAAGATTTTTTTTCTTTGGATTGAACTTTTATGTGGTTCTAAAATATCTCTAAATCTTATGTTTAACAGGAAAAAAACTTGAAAATAACCCGATAAAAATATATCTCCAACTCCACTTAAAATACTTACAAACTAAGATACTTGTTTTCAAAACAAACTTAACCAAAACTTTTTAAAAAAGGAAAATCATGACACTAGACCACAAAAAAAAGCCCTATCACACGTGCTTATTGTATAAGGTCCTACATCTCACAAAAATGTGAAAGTGATTTACATCCACCTATTGTATAAATTATTTATGATGTACCTAATCATATATCATAATTGGTTAGTAATTTATTCTAAAAAAATGGTTAGAAATTTTGATGGGAAAGATTATTTATAAAAAACGAGATGAATAAGTAGGAATATACGGAAAGATGGATTTGAAATGAGGAAATTCGTTTAAAAATAATTGATGAAAAGATGAGAGAAAGTCGGTTGAGATGATTTGGTTATGTTTAAAGTAAAGAGAGTAATGAGCTGGTAAGAAAGAGTGAGTTGATCCATGTTTAAGGAACAAAAAAATGTAGAAGAAGACTAAGAATAACTTTTGTAGGAAAAAAAAAAAAAAAGACATGCCAATTATTTTTTTTTTTTTAGAATACTAAGTATTTTAACACACACACACACACACAAGGGGAGAAGAGAGAAGGTTTTAAAGAAACTAACAGCGGTGTATATCCAAAAGGACCTAACTCTTGGATAAAGACATGCCAATTAGGAAGATAACAAAAAGTATAACTTTAAATATGATAGAATGCATAAAAAGAATTTGAATGGCCAACCCAATCTAATCTGTTGAAGATCCATAGCTGACCCCAAATTTTGGGATTATTGATCTATTGTTTATATATATATATATATATATATAATGATAAATATACTATACAAGTACAACATTTGTATGTGTTTTATTTGGTAAAAGATTTTTTAAATGTTTTAAAATTTTGGCGCAAAAGATTAAAAAAAAAAAAAGAAGGAAATAGATGTACTTACAAACATATTATAAATTTAAATGAAAATTCAAAACTAAAAGAGCAACTATATATAGGGTGATTTTGGCTAATCACTCCTAAATTTGGGGTTTTTTTTTTTTTTTTTGCTGAATTAAATGTCTTTCCTAAGTTCCCCAAAATAATCTTACACCTACTATAAAGTGGTAAAAACTTACCTAGTACCAATTTTAGGCCAAATCATTTACTACATATTTGGTGTTATTTACTTATTTTAGTACATTCCAATTTAGTACTCTACTATTGTTATCTTAGGATAACTTCATATTTTCTATTTAAAAAAAAAAAAAGATGACTTCATATGATATTATATATAAAATAAATCAAAGGATTAAATATTTAGTTAAATATTTGATTATTTCAGTATATTCCAATTTAGAGTCTTAGAGCATTAGCAGTAGTGGAGCTAAAAAGGTATATAGCTATTTTAGCTCCACAAAAACTCAAAAAATGCTCTCACAGTAGTAGAGATAAAGCTAAAATTTTTAGCTTCAGGCTTTCGTACAAAGATATTTTTGGCTTCGTACAAAAGGTGAAGGTAAAAATAAATAATATTATTTTAATCCTACCTCTATTAAAATAATACTTTATTTTTTTTTATTCTTTTTCTTTTTACTCATTCCTTTGCTCGTGCTCTCTTCTCATTCTCACCCTCTCTCCTCAGATCATCAAACTCTCATACTCTCAAACTCTCTCAAACTCTCACCTCTCTGCCTCACCGCCGCTGGCCCAAGTCGAAGCTCAACACTGCCAGCCCGAGTCGAAGTTTGAAGTCAATTTGAATCTTGGTTTTGGCTTCTTTTAACCTGTTGAAGCCGATTTGATCCACGCCGCCGACCACCGACCACGCCGCTGATCCACGCCTCCGACCCACGCCAACTCGACTCGCCTCTCTGATGCTCTGACCCACCAACTCCGCCTCACCTCTCTTAAATCTGACCCACCAACTCTGCCTCTCCTTTCTAAAATTTGACCCACCAAGTCCAAAGCTTTTCTTGCTAATTAGGTGAGTTGTCTCTATCTTCTTCATCTACATGCTTGGGATTTTTGATTTGGGTAATTGGAATGGTAAATTTGTCATGTCAGTTGGGAATTTTTTGTTTGCAGGAAATTTATAATATTTATTGAATCTAATGATAAATCGTTGTGGATTGGAATGTATTGGGAATTTTCTGTTTGCAGGAATTTATGTTTTTGTTTTTAAATATTAGTTTGGGAATTTTCTGTGTGTAGGGAAGGCTACAATTTTTTTTGTTTCTGTTTCTGCTTCTTGCTAATTTTTTGTTTGTTGAATTTATTTTGTTGAATTTGTTGTTTTCTTTATAAGTGGGATAATCATATTCTATTGTTCACATTGTTCTAAGATTGCTTCCAAACAATTGAGACGATTTTTTTTCTACAAAGATAAATTTGTATATATATAATTTGGTTTAAAAAAAAAATGTTGTTATACTAGACAATAATAGGCTATCATGACGATTAAGAAACTTTTTTTAGTCAAAAGATAAATTTGTATATATATAATTTGGGGTTAAAACAAAATATTATTGTTACACTAGATGATTATTTGCTATTATGATTATGAACGGACGAACCTCTCCCTTAAAAGGTATTGCCCGCTTTGGGAATGGGCCAAGGAGGCTGATGCCACCCGCACGGATTTGCTCAATCCTTACATCGGGAAAAGACGTCTCTCACCCGCAGCTTATAAGCATGAGCTCACAAGTGGGGTGTACTTATCAAGTAGTACTACAAGTGAGCAAGTCTAAAAAACTGTGCTTGATGCTCACTTGATGGCACTCCTCTACTTCGGCCCAGTGCAAAAGGAAGAGGGGGAAGATGGGGGTTTCCCCTTAAACCCCAAAAGGCGCCTTTTTGTGGAAGGAACAAATCTTTCCCTAATCGACCTTGCCCATCCCAAAGCAAACAATTCTTGATTGGGGAAAGATTCGCTCCTCCCACAAAAAGGTGACTGTTGGGGTTTAAGGGAAAACCCCCACCTTCCCCCTGCTAGTTTATTAGACTTGCTCAGAAGTACATAGTGCATGTGATGCGCAGCAGTTTTTGAGACTTGCTCTGTGATCACACATACTATGGTACACCATTTCTTAGGTCAAGTGCTTATAAGGCAAGGGTGAGAGGCGTCTCTCCCCAATGTGGAATTAAGCAAATTTGTGCGGGTGAGAGTAAGGGTCGACCTTGCCCATCCTAAAGCGAACAATACCTGACTCGGGAAAGATTCGTTCCTCCCACAATGATGATTAAGAAATTGTTTTAGTAAAAAAAAATGTATAAGTATAATTTGAGGTTAAAAAAATCACTTGGTAACACTAGACGATTATTTGCTATCATATGGCGGCAGTAGTGGTGGCGGCGGCGGTAGTGGAAGAGTCGGCAACGGTGGAAAAGTCGGTGATAGCGACAGCGGCGGCAGCGGTAGTGGCGGCGACAGCGGTTGCGGTGGTTGTGATTGTTGTTTATTGTAATGGATATATTATTTTATTGTAGTAGATATATTATTTTATTGTGATATTTATATTATTTTATTGTGTTGAAAGCTAAAATAAATCCACTGCTGCTGGATGTTTTGTAAAGTGAGCAGGTAAAATAGATAAAGAACTTTTTGTGGTGCAAAATAGTTAAATTTTTAGCTCTACTACTGCTAATACTCTTAGATGCAGGCTTGGGGTAGCAAGCAACATCCCGGTCAAGCCTTTCAAATATGCCAGACTCTTTATTGTTGTACACTTGTACTTAAGCCATGTGTACGTTGGAAGTTTATAGGCTAAAATACAAAATTGACCTTTTAAATTTTTTTAGATTTCATTTCAGTCTTTTAACTTTACTTTCGTTAATTTCAGTCCTCTAAGTTTCAGATTTATTCAATTAAGGCATTTCCGTTAACTTTTGTTAAAAATTTTTGAAAAAAAATCTGGAATATATTTTTCAATCATTAATTGAATTTTTTTAATTTAAAAAATTTGAAGAAAAATTTATAAAATTGAAAAATTAATCACAACATATAACAAAAGTTGATGGAAAAGCCTTAATTGAATAAATTTGCAAGTTAGAGGATTAAATGAATAAAAGTAAAGTTAGAGGACTGAAATAAAATCTAAAGAAACTTAGAGGGCCAGTTTTACATTTTACCCAAGTTTATATTAGTTATATTTCCTATAAATGGTATTAAAAAAAAATTGTCCTCTACTCAAAACCAAAGTCATTTGCTTCAAATTTGACATTTCCTCTAAAGGACTAACTTGTTTGCTCTTGCCATTTTATGAGGAGATGAGTGATACTAGAATGCTAAAAAATTGGATTCTCAAAAAAAAAAAAAAAAAAGAATGCTAAAAAATTTATTATATAAACCTTTTAAATTAATGTGTTACGAATAAATTTTTTTTTTATACATTTATTTATTAGGGTAAACTACACTAGCTTCTCTTGAGGTTTTATGAGATAACACTCCCTCCAAACGCTTCATTAATAAAACTCTCCCATTGAGGTTTATATGAATACAATAGTTAGGTTTCACTAATGGAATATACTCCTTAAAAAAAATCATATTAAATTATACATACTTCAAGGGAGCATTATTCATGCACAAATCTCAAAGAAAGAGGAGTTTCATTTAGTCATTGTTTGGATAAGAATATTTTTAAAAAATAAAATATTTCATTAGTAAAATCACAATTTGTGAAGGTATGAACTTAATGGTTGCATTTATACAATTTTCAAGAAAGGAGTGCTATTTTG
Organism: Lithocarpus polystachyus; assembly: GCA_033629205.1. NCBI lineage: Eukaryota > Viridiplantae > Streptophyta > Magnoliopsida > Fagales > Fagaceae > Lithocarpus > Lithocarpus polystachyus. The sequence continues at coordinate 36,330,178 of CM066173.1, read as the reverse complement.
ATACACTTCAAGGGAGGTTGTATTAATATATCCTATTTATGTTGTTATCTATATCTATCTATCTATCTATAATCATATGCGGATATAATATATTATAAAAGTTTGGCTTATAAGTCGTAGTTGCGCCAGACGGTTATAGACTAATTAGTAAATTAATTATATATTTTTTGTTAGAATATATTTCCTCAATTAAGGGATAATACTTAATAATTATTTAATTTAGATAAAACTTTAGAATTTAAATTTCAACAAATTTAAATTATATTCAAACTCAAAGTTTATTATAAACAATTTATAAACTTAAATCCCACAGAACAACCCATGCTTTGACTAAGGGATAATATTTAACAATAATTTAAAACAAATTTAAATTCTATTCAAACTAAAAGTTTATTATCAAAAATTTATAAACTTAAATCCCACACAACCCACATTTTTGTTTTTGTTTTTGTTTTCCTCAAGATGCATGATTTAACAATAATTTAAAACACATTTAAATTCTATTCAAACTAAAAGTTTATTATAAAAAAATTCCTAAATTTAAATCCCACACAACAACCCATGTTTTCTTTCTATAAAATAACAACAACCCTTAATTTGAGTAAGGGAGAATATTTAACAATAATTTAAAACAAATTTAAATTCTATTCAAATTAAAAGTTTATTATAAAAAATTTTAAACTTAAATCCCGCACAACCCACATTTTTTGTTGTTGTTTTTTTTCCTCAAGTTGCATGATTTAACAATAATTTAAAACAAATTTTAATTCTATTCAAACTAAAAGTCTATTATAAAAAAAATTATAAACTTAAATCTCACACAACAACCTAAATTTTCTTTCTTAAAAAAAAAAAAAACCATGTTTTGACTAAGGGATAATATTTAACAATAATTTAAAATAAATTTAAATTCTATTCAAACTAAAAGTTTATTATAAAAAAATTTTAAACTTAAATCCCACACAACCCATGTTTTTGTTTTTTGTTTTCCCTAAGGTTACATGATTTAAAAATAATTTAAAACAAATTTAAATTCTATTTAAACTGAAAGTCTATTATAACAAATTTATAAACTTAAATCCTGTACAACCCACACTTTTGTTTTTGTTTTTTTCCTCAAGTTGCATCTTATTAAACTAATATTTTATTAGGATACTAGAGTGTAACCTCGTGCATATGCAAGAGAATATTTAAAAACAATCACAATTATATATTATATATATGATTATGTTTTTTATGGTTTATTATATTAGACTCCTCGTTTTCTACATTAAATTAACTAATTTGGCACAAAAATTTAAACTTTAATTGAAATTCAATTTTTACTTAAATTAACACATTTGACACAAAATTCTAAAATTTAGATTAGATGAGACACGTGGCGTAAAATTGAACACTAATTGAATTTTAATTGAAAATTTAATTGGATTTTCTCTCTGCTTTACCTATTATAATATATATATAGCATATATAGATTAAGATGGATTTACTTTAACAATAATTTAATTTAGATAAAGTTTTATTATTTTTTCCAAAATGCAACTTATGCTTATGTTTTAATCTAATAAATTCATACTATTTATTATTCTTTGCTTCTAAATTTGCGTGCAAGATATTATGCCAAAGGAAGTTTACTATAAAGAAGGAAAACAACGGACACTCATTTAAGTTCTTGGTTCTCTTATGCAAGTTTTTATTTAATTTTTATATTCTCAGTTTTTGAACTTTTTGTGTATGTTTTGATTTTCAATTTTGGTTATATATATATATATATATTATAATCTGAATTTTAGAGAAAATCTAATTAGATTTCAATTGAATTCTCAATTGTGCGTCACATGTCCCATTTAATTTTAAATTTTTGTACCAAATGAATTATTAAGTGTAAAAATCAAAGAGTGCAAATATAATTAGATTCTAAATTGGATTTCAATTGAAGTCCAATTTTGTGCCCCGCACCCATCTATTTTTAAAATTTTTGTGGCATATGAATTATTAAGTGCAAAAACTAAAGAGTCTAACTCCAAATCCAATTATATAACGAGAAACAATTTCATATTTGAGAAATTTATAGTTTAAAAAAGGTGTAAGCTAATACCATGTAATATTTTAACCTCTTTTCAAAAAAAAAAAATATATATATATATATATATATTATTTTGAACCATGTGATTTTGATTATTTTAATTGTACTCGTGCATATGCATATGGTTATGAACCATGTGATTTTGATTATTTTAATTGTACTCGTGCATATGCATATGGTTATACACTAGTATATATATATATATATATATTATAAAAGTTGGATCCAAAACTGGTGGATGACAAAATGATGACTCATATTGTAACACACCCCGACCCAACTTTATTGTTAAATAATGTGTTTGAGTGTCTAATTATTATTTTAAGCCACTTCCTTTTATAATTAATAGCAAAGTATCTGATAACCATATTATTTTATAATACCTTTGAATAAGAATTGTAAAGATTATAAAAAATTGAAGGGTTAGTTGTATTATGAATATATACTAAGTATGTACAAAATTATATTAAGTGGTTGAGTTGTTAGATGTATAGTTATTGGTGTTTAATTAAGTATAAAGATAAGGGTTTATATGCAAAGTTATTTATAGTTTGGGCCTTTCTAGAATATAAAACTATGAGAGTGTGAAAAGTATAAATGCTAAAAGTTGAAAAGGTGAGCAATAACCTTTTTTTCCTTAGCAATACACGTGCCCCACCCAAGATATTTCCCTTGACTTTTTTGCTGCACCACTCTTCTTTCTTTGCTCCTTTGTCTTCTTCTTTCTTTGTTCTTATCATCACCACCTCTTCTCATTTATTCTTTGACTTTTCTCAAGCAACTAGAACATCCAAGAAGCTCTTTACCTCTCTATTTCCCACTGGTCCACATAAATTAGAATTCTCACCTCACTTTGCTCTCTTTTCTCTTAAGGAAAGAGCTAGAAGCTCTCTTGAGTCTTTTCTCTCAAACCCACGGGTCAACACCTCCAAAGGAAAATAAAACTCCATATAATTTCTTCTTCATACTCTCGCAAAGAAACTAGAAAACTCAAAGACTCTCTCAAACTCTCTACCTCTCATACTTCGGGTCCAACAACTAGGAAAGGGAAATCCTTTCATGCAAGTGTGATTCTACTTCTATTTCCCTGCAAGAACCAGAAACTTGGTAAGGATCTAGCTACTCTCACCTTAGAATCCATAATTTTCTTCATGGAATCTTTAGTAATGGTATTTGTGGTTTGTGAAATTAGGAAATCGTGAACTTGTAAATCTATATATATATATATATATATATATGTATATAGTGTTTTAAGAAGTTTTGAAACTATGTTGATGGTTTGTTGAAGGTAAATTAGGGTTTTTACTAATTAAGGATGTATATGATTAAGGAAGTAAGAAAAAGTTAGGGTGAGTACTTTTGATGTTACTGCTGGGATTTTTGTTGTATTTAATTTTGCTATAAATAGTTAAATGACTGTATATAAGTGTTTTCTAACATGTCTAATGAGTGTATAACAATCCCCATATGAAAATACCATCGTTTGATAATTTTTTGTGAATTTACAAGAAAATGTTGCAAAGCTGCCACTGTGACAGATTCTGTGTTTACGCATGATAAATTATGTATTAAATTGTATACAGTGAATTAGGATGCTAGGAGTAGTTCTTATGAATTCTAAGACACATATGGTTCTAATGGAAGTGGTATCACAGCCATTGGATCAATATATAAATAATGGTTTAATTTCTAAGTTGCATGAAATTCTGTCAGGACAGATTTGAGTATGTTGTCTTGTATGATTTTTAGTATATCATGATTTCATGATTTGACTCCGAAATTGATATGGTATTTACTAGAAATCCATAGGAGTGGCTCTGTAAAATTTCATGAAGATAGGATGTGTTTAGATAGCCCATTTGTATTTTACAAATGAGGTATATGCTGCTGAAATGAGCAATAAACAGTAAATGATAACTCTGACTTTGAAGATTTAATTCGAAAGTTAGGGTGAATGTTTTGAGCTATAATTTAATATGCTTATCTTTTGGTATGTTTGGATTATAGATAAATTTTGTATAACTTGGTTCAAGGTTTAGTACTCTAAATGAGGAGTTCTAAACCATTCTACTATTTTTTTCATGTTGCTGTCTTGTTCAGCGTATTTTATTTTGCCATATGAGTGTATATGGTTATATGACCATGTTTAAAAGATTTTATGTTTATGCATGCATTATTTCCCTAATCTCAAAGCACCTTTTGAAATGAAGTTGGCTCTTATAGAGATATGAGATTAATGTGATAAATGTATTTTGTGTTTGTGGGAACCTCGTTGAGGTGGGATTAGAATTTCCTTGATTTTAAAAGATAGGCTTTGAGATGAATGTGTAAGTTTATGATAAAGAATAATCAATAGTAATAAGCTTTGATGTTTGGTTTAGGTGTTACCAACTCCCAGGTTTAAGCTCGTTCGACTTTAGGCTTTCGGTTCCTCTGCTTTCAGGTAAGGGATAAGTTATACGAGCATTTGGTAAGTCATGAGGTTATTTTAAAGTGTATTATGCATTAATAGGTTTTTGATTAGAGATATGACATATAATCATGTTTCAAACAATGATATGTTCGTGAGTTTTCTAAACTTTATGTATATGATTTAAGCATATTGATGCCATTACTAATTTCCACGAACATGATGTTTAAAGAAAAGAATGGAAATGCTATAATTATGAAATGTTATGCAAAATAAGAAATTTTAGTATGATGTATAAGTATAAAATATTTTCAGATTATGTCCCCTGGTGATCTGAACCTGACCAGTAGGGGTTAATTACTGGCTTTCCATGGAAAATGTTATCTGTTTGGTCATTTAAAGAAGAGGAAATAGGGCAGCCCGTAACTCTAATTTGAACAAAGCCTTCTCCCCAATGTGTACAAATGGCGGGGAGGAACAAAACCTTGAGGGGATGTGCCATCAGGCCTCCCAAAGAGGACAATATCATACACACGGGGGCACCCAAATGTGATGAGGTCTTCTCTATTGTGCACATGCACCAAGTACAAACTTATCGGATATAGATTAACCAATATGTTATAAACAGCTATATTGTATTATTGATCATGAGAGAATGATTTTGTTTGAATACATTATAAAAATTTGAAAGCTCTCATGAAAAGAAGAAGTTTCTGATGTAAAGAAAAACTGTTCTTTAAAGATAAAAGTTTTTGAAGTTCTGTTGTGCTTTTAAGATAAAGAATCTGATGAAAAGGTTTTAATGTTTTGTAAAGATAAAACTTCTGATGAAAGTACAAGTTTATGTTAAAAGGTTATCAGATATATGTTAAGTTTTATGATTATGAAAGTTATAATATTTTATGAGATTAAGTTTATAAATAAAAGTTTTCTTATTTGTCAAGATGTTTCGAGTTTTAGACAAAGTTACTAATTATCTGATTTAAGTTAAAAAGATTATTCTGTAACAAAAATATATATATATGTATATATATGTGTATATATATATATATATATATGATTTTAAACGATCAATATTATATTTGGTGATTTTGTAAGAAATGAAAGAAATTCAATCCGAAAGGTTTTGGTAATATTATTCTGATTAGAAAAAGGAGAATGATTATTTTCCTATGAAGAGCGTATAAGTTATTATTATGAATAGTATAAAATACTATGCATGAAAAGATGTTCTCCTATCTAAATATTTATAAAATGAAATGATTTGATTTACATGCATTCTTATTAAATTCTTATGTATCTTACCCTTACTGAGCTGTGTAGCTCACCTCTTCCACTCTTTCAGTTAGAAGGTTTTATTTTGGAACAGAAGGAGCCTTAGTCAAGTTTTAGAAGGAGTTAGTTTTAGTTTTAATGTATAGATTCCAAATTAGCAATTTGATGTTTAGCTTTGTAGTATTGTGTAATTTAGGATTTAATGAAAGTTGTGTACCTTAAAGCATTAAGAGATGTGTTATGTGAAATTTAGAATTTGAGTAACTAATGGATTATGTTATACTTTGAGTACAGTGTAGATACTCTGAATGTCAAGTGAAAAGTTATATCATTTAAGTAAAGAAACAAGAATGAAAAGAAAGAGGGAAGCTTTTGTAAAAGTTAAGTTGGTTCTTGTTAATATCAGGTTTAAACTTGGTATTAGCATGCCAGTCATGGTTACAAATCTGGGTATCGGGTTTGAGACGTGACACATATTCTTTTACCTATGCATATAACACTAACATGTGTTATCTTCTAGAATGATGTATACTTACATTGTCATATGGCAATAAATTATGTGTCAAATATATCTACTCCTCTACCTCTTTTAAAAAAATGACTCCTTCTCTACCATTTTATCTAATATTTGATTTGAATTATATAATGTTATTTGAGATTTTTTAATATCTTTGTTGAGGCACTGATTTCCTTCCATTATGACTCTTTTTTAAGGCATTTCCTTCACTTATGGCACATAAAAAAAACAAAAAAGAAAAATTACCAAAAATATTTTATTGAGTAAGATTGTAACCTTAAAAATCTTACAAAATCTTTTATTTTATTGAGTAAGATTGTAGCCTTAAGCTACAAACAATTTTGTAGCTAAATTTTGTCCAAAATATTTTGAACAAAATTTAGTTACCAAATTGGTTATAGTCTTAATTAGGAGTGGCAATTCATGTTCACATGTCGAGTTCGTGTCATGTTAACTTATAAGTATCTGACTATATGAGTCAACACTAACCCGACATGTTTATTAAACGGGTTAAGATTCCTCAACCCTAACACAACTCATTTATTAAATGAGTCAATCGTGTCAACCTATTTATCAGATTTTATCAAAATGAAAAAAAAAAATAGTATTAACCATATTGAATTATGAAAAAAAAATATTTTTAATATAAAATTCAGAACTAACAAGTAACTGCATCACATATAATCATTCAAAATTAAAGGATATATCAATATTACAAAAAATCAATCATAATATGTTAAAGAAAATAAACCACAACAACTAATAAGTTGCTTCTCAAAAAAAAAAAAAAACCTAATAAGTTTATATACCTAGGATTTAAAAGATATATTGATAAATTGTTATTTAATTTAACAGGCCAGGCAAGTCAAACGGCTTTCATGAATTGAACACTAATCCAGCTCGTTTATTAAACGGATTAGTCATGTCAACTTGAATATGAAACTAACCCATTAAGCCTCAACCCATAACTTGCTAATTTCGTGTCGTATCGTGTTAGGTTCGTAGGTCGTGTCCAATTTTGCCACCTTAGGTTACAACCTTACTCAATATCTTTTTATTGAAAATGAATTTTGACAAATCCACTTTTGGATTATATCTTCTTCTTATATCCTTCATACTTGCAAAATTTTTAGAAAATTAAAGATCAATAGCTATGTCATCAATAAATTTTTTAAATTGCAAGTTTTTGTAATTTAAAATTATGTACAAAATATATGTTTATAGATTATTTAGTAAATAATATTTAATTGATACAAAATTTGACATATGTATTAAAAACGTAAAGAAAAAGTAATTAAACGGTTGGATTTTCATAATATGTAGTAATGTTTATTTTATTGAGTAAGATTGTAGCCTAAGGCTATAACCAATTTTGTTGTTAAACTTTATCTAAATATTTTTACTTATACTCCCTCCTAGAGATTTGAACCCTGACTCTTGCCCCCCACACCTCACAAGCACTTACATTTGTGGAGTGACCACGGCACCAAGGGTGTGCAGTGGTTTTTGGTTGTTGAGAATACTAAGTATTTTTAACACATACACAGAGGGGAGAAGATTTTAAAGAAACTGATAGTGGTGTATATTCAAAAAGGTCTAACTCTTGGATACACAGCACAAGTTTTAAACCTCTTTTACTCATACTCATTTTTTCAATGTGAAATTAACTCACTATCAATAGTTACTAGCTTATAAACTAAAAAAATACCATGTGAAACACGAGTTAATAGCTAGTATCTATATATTACTAAAAGTTGAAGCATAGCAATTAATGTTGTTACGTTTACATTGAGCCATGTCAGCATCCATGTCATTATCAATTTTTTTCTATTTTTTATTCAATTTTTTAACATTTAAAGTGAATTAAGAACTCTATTATATTCTTATTTATTATTAAATTTTTAATTCCGTTTTAACTTTTCATATCCCCACTACTCTCTACCTTAACTTTCTTCAACATTTTTCATTCCATTTTAACCTTTTATATCCCCACTACTCTCTACCTTAACTTTCTTCAATCTTTCTCATTTCATTTTAACTTTTCATATCCTCACTATTCTCAATATTACTATTATTCTATCTTTTTATCTTCCTTCAGTTTTGACTCTTCTTATCCTTATTCTCATACTATAAAATTGTTATTCCCTCTCTTATTTCATGCATAATTTTCTATTTTTTCACACACAAAAGCCTCTCTCTCTCTCTCTACTTTTTTTTCTTCAGTTTTTGGTATATATATATTTTTTATTCTAGTGTAATAGGTTGACCATCAAAACATACTGATGTGGTATTGAAAGTTCTACCCAATGCATCGCAGAAATTAGTTTTATACAACTAGAAGTCAGTCAGTTTGCTAAAATTGAAATTGACTGGTGATCCAGCTTGACTTTTTAGTGAAGGGGCAAATGGAGACTTCATGAAAAACACATTTTGACACGTATCCAATACATTAGAGCAGAAGTAATTTGTTGCTTGGTTAGATTGGGACGAATTTGCTAAAATAGTGGAGTTGCAAAGTATAGGAACTGGCCAAGGTGTAGAACCAATTTTAAATAGCTCGGCTGAAAATGGATCGCATCTCTACAAACCATGATAACAAAGAATTGAAACACATCATAATTCATACATCCTTTGGGTTGATACGATTTAGTTTTGTGTTTTATGTTGTTATTTTTTTTTTATCCTCATTGGTTGTTAAATGTTATATTATTGCATTATAAAGATAATATGTAAAAATATAATGTAATTTTATTACATAGCATAACTAAAATAATTTGGTGTTTATTGCTATACATTTGATTTTACTATTTTTCCTCTCATCTTATTTTATTCAACATTTAAATTTAGCAACATACTTCATATCATTAAATTATTTATATTTTGTCTCATTTTTTTAAAATTAAACATATAATATTTTATTTAAATTCAATAAATAAAAATTGTTCTTATAAAGTCTTCCCATGAAATGTTACAATGCATTAATGGAAAAATGAAATACAAAATAAATACCAATTTAGAAACACTCAATTAAAAAAAAGAATAAAAAATTTTCTTATAAAGTATTCCCATAAAACATTACAATGCATCAATAGAAAAAGAGAATACAAAACACATGCTATTTTAGAAACACTAAATTAATAATAATAATAATAATAATAATAATAATAATAATAACATTAATAATAATAATATCAAACCAAATATATCATACAATAAACTAATAGTTATGGATATACTAACTTCATGACATCAAAATAGAATAAAAAATAAATAAACGTTACAATGCATATTTTGTACATTAAAATTATCATCAAATTTGGGAAAACAATAGGATGTTAACGAAGAGAGAGAGAGAGATTAGTAAAAGAAATCAAACGTCAATTAAATAAATTAATTAGTAATAGTTAATTGGAAAACAAAGAGGCTGACAGCTAAAGGAGTAAAAAATTAATTAAAGATGACCTTACAAATGTCATTAAAAACTTTACAATACAATTAAATAAATCGTTAAATTCACTTAATTAAATCATATAATCAACAATTAAATACAATCGTACAACTCTCTTAAAAAAAAAAATACAATCATTCAAAATTGAAACTTAAAACTAATCAAACTCTAATCTAGAAAACCATATTTATTTTCAAAACTAAAAGGAAGATGTTCTTCAGTAATAATAGAAATATATAAGAAATAAAGATAAAATTTTCAAAATCTTTTTTTTTTTTACATTTCATTTAACATTATATATAAATTATAAAATATAAAAAAATCCTTAAATGCTGATATTCTTCACACACCATGACTTTTAAAAATCTAATGAAAGGTTCTAAGATTTTAACTCTCATTTAATGCCTCTATAATGAAAATCACCAGCCAGTAAAATATGATAATAGTAAGAAACGTTATAAATATGATAATAGTAAGAAACGTTATAAATAAGATCATGAAAAAACTAATCAGCCAGTATTATTATGGAATAGATGTCTTTTTTTTGCATCTAAGGAAGAGTAATACTACAACTATAAACTATTTTACAATATTTTTACAAACTGTTGATGTGGTCAGTTTCTTATTGGTTTTCATCTAGGTCTACCATTAACATCACTTTTTCATTTACTAATGACCACTCACCATATCAGCAATTTGTAAAATTTTATGTAAAAAAGTACTCATCTAAGGAAATGAAATGAATAGAGTTTACTTATTAAGGTGTATGTAAAGATTCATGTTAAAAAAAATATGTAAAGGTTTTTTTTTTTTTTTTTAAAAGAGAGTATGAGGTTTTTATTAACTTAAAAGACACTGAAAAAATCAATTTTTAATAACTACAACCATCGCTACTCTATAAATCACACACAACATTATATTCAATATCCTAAACAACAAAGTTATGCCCTTTTAGATATACACTATTATATTCAACTTATAAATTACAACTCAAATCAATCATACAATTACACAATCAAAATATGAACATGTAATATGAATTACCTTCTAAATTACTGCTTAGAATTTTAACAATTATTGAAAGACAAGCGTCAAATTTAATTTTTAGAAAACATCAAGGTAAGGTACAAGAATTTTAATTTTTTTTAACTTCCATAGAGAAAAATATTACCCACATTATTTCAACCGTTATGGAAAAGAAGATTTACATATAGCATACAAAATGTGTTTACTTAATTTAGAGATGTAAAAATTAGTTAACCAACTATGGCAGAATTAAGGTTTTAAAATTTAAATAAAACAATTTTAAAATAATAAAAAATTATTTTGTGATAAATCTGATTATGAAATGCATTACTTTTCATTAAATTAGTTCAAATTACAAAATAATATTAATAATAATGAGACTACCTTAAAAAATAATCATGCGCAATGCGCGAGTTCGCTACTAGTCTATATCTATATAATACTAAAAGTTGAAACGTGGCATTTATTGCTGCTGAGCTCCTGTTGCGTCACCTCATCGCTACATCATTTGCCACATAATTATTTTTTTTTTACAATATATATATATATATATATATAAATGTAATTAGATTATTAACTTTACATATTCATCTTTGTTGGTTTTAACATCTATATATATTTCTTTTTTATTTCTAATTTTCTTATAATTTTTTTTACATTCACTTATTTTTTAAATATTTACACTTTCTTCAACATTTCTTCTTCATTTAGCTTTTCATCTCCCTACTACCCTCTACTTTAATTTTCCTTCATTTCCCTTCATTTCCCTTTATTTGTCTTTTCTTATCCCTTCTTTCTTACTATAAATTTGTCACTCTTTTCCATTCTTTGCATAGTTTTTTCTAACAATAAGGTTCTCTCTCTCTTTCTCTCTCTCTCTCTCTCTCTCTCTCAATGTTTTGGTGAATTTTTATTTTTTATTGCATCTTTGCTTTAGGTTGATAAATTTTTGTGTTTTTAAGAACTCTAATTTAGGTTGATATGATTTAGTTTTGCGTTTTAAGTTATTATTATTATTTTGCTCTTTGATTGTTAAATTTTATCAATTACATTATAAAAAAATTAAAGATAGTAGATAGAAATAAAATAGTATTCCATTATATAGCATAATTTGGATAATTTAGTGTTTATTATTATGTCTTTTTATTTTTCTTATTTTTTTTCTTCTCTTCTATTTTACTCAATATTGAAATTCAACCAAATCCTTCTTATCATTAAATTAATTATATTTTCTCTCTCTCTTTTTGTTCTAAAAAGTAAAAAATGTAATATTTTACTTAAATTCAAATAAAAGAAAATTGTGCTCATCAAATTGTACTCATTTTTTTTTAACATTTATACTTTCTCCTTCTCTTTACCTTTTTATCTCCCCAAACATTCTACCTTGATATCACTCTTCCTCTTTCCTTTTATCTTCCTTTATTTTATTTCTTTTTATTATCATCCTCTTAGTATAAATTTGTCACTCTTCCATTCTTTACATAATTTTTTCTCACAAAAAAATGGTTATTTCCCACTCTTTCTCCCTCAATTTTTTGGTGGATTTTTATTTTTATTTTTCTTGCATCTCTATTTTAGCTTGATAAAGTTTTGTATTCTTTTGAACTCTATTTTAGTTGATGGGATTTAGTTTTGTATTTTAAGTTTTTATTTTTTATATTTTTATGACTTTGATTGTTAAATATTATCATATTGTATTATAAATAATTAAAAATAGTATATAAGAATGTGCTATTATTATATTACATAGAATTATTTGGATAAATTAGTGTTTATTGTTATGTATTTTTTTTTTCTCATATCATTTTATTTAACATTTAAATTCAACCACATCTCCCATATATATCATTAAATTAATTATATTTTCGCTCTTTTTTTATTTTAAAAAATTTTAAAATATAATATTTTACCTAAATTAAATAAATAAAATTGTCCACATTAAGTGGAGTAATGCTAAGGAAACACTCATTCTCACACTCAATGCATCAAAGGAAGAATGAAATACAAAACAAATCAAGTTAGAAACACTAATTTAAAAAAAAAAAAACTAATAATGCATATTTAGTGTCATAAAATCATCATTAAATTTTGAAAAACAATGGGTTGCCAATGGAGAGAGAGAGAGAGAGAGATGGTATAGAAAAAAACCAACATAAAGTAATAAAGAGTAGATAAAGGAAAAAAAAAAAAAACCAAACGCCAATTAGTAATTGTCGATTAGAAAACAAAGAGGTTGTAGAGAGAAGTAAGAAATAAAATAGAGATTACTGTGTGGAGAATATTAAAAACTTTACAGTGTAGTAACATAAACCATTAAATTCACTTAAAAAATTAAATCAACAATCAACAATTAAATACAATCATAGTAGTAAATTTAAATTTAAAACTAATCAAACTCTAACTATAGAAACCATATTAATCATAACTAAAAAAGAGATGTTCTCTGATATTACTAGAAATTACATAAGAAATAAAGTTAGAATATTTAAAAATCCATTTTTGACATTTCATTTAACTTTATTTATAATATATATATATCTATTTATATCTAAATTTATATTACTAAAAGTTGAAGCGTAGCGTTTAATGCTGCTGCTCTTACTTTGCGCCATATTAGCTGCCACGTCATTTAAAAAAAAATATAATTTGTCCTACAATTTTAAAATAGTTTTTACAATTTTTAGCCCTATAAATACAACCCACTACTTATTTATTTACTTCCACTATCACCCTATAATAAATCTATATAATTAATTCAGCTCACCTCTTATTTATTTAGTTCTACTATCAAGCCCAACCCAAAACCTTTTTAGTTCAGTTTTAGGGTTTTGTGTGAGTTTTTTCAGCTTAAAAAAAAAAAAAAAAAACAACAACAACAACGCTGAAGCCTTTCAAGCTATAAGTTTTTTTTTTTTTTTTTTTTTCCAATTTTCCTATAATTATTTTTAACATTTATTTTTTTAATATTTACACTTCTTCAACCTTTCTCTCTTCCTTATCATTTCATCTCCCCACTACTTCTTCAATCTTTCTCCCTCTCTTACCTTTTCATCTCCCCATTACCCTCTACATTAATATTATTCTTCCTCTTTCTCTTCCTCTTCTTTTATTTTTATCTATTCTTATTCACACTCTTTTACTATAAATTTGTCACTATCTCTTCTATTCTATGCATAGTTTTCTCTCACAAAAAAAAAAAAGGTTCTCTCTCTCTCTCTAAATTTTTTGGTGGATTTTTTTTATTTTTTTATTTTTCTTGCATCTCTATTTTAGGTTAATAATTTTTTATATTTTTTAAAACTTTATTTTGGATTAATGCGATTTAGTTTTGTTTTTTAAATTATTTTTTAAATTATTTTTTATTGTTAAACATTATCCTATTGCATTCTAAAGAATTAAATATAGCATATAAAAATATAATATTATTTTATTACATAACATGATTTGGATAATTTGGTATTTATTTTGTTATATAGCATGATTTTTTATAGTGCTCAATTTAGTTGTATTAGAAGTACTCTATAATGCCATTCATTCAAAGAAAAGCAAAGGTTAGCTAAATGAAAATAATCAAATAGGTGACAAATTTTAACTTTTGCAATTTTATTTTAATTATTATTATTTTATAACAATGCATGTATAGAAATTTAATTATTAGATTTTGCTGATAATTATTTATTTGATAATATGTTTTGGGTGGCCGAAATTATAATTTCTACAACCTTAATAGATAATCAAAAACAAAATTTTATCCTAATATTGGTTCAATTAATCATTGTTAAGTTTTATTAATTTTTTTTAGTTTATTTTTTTTTTTGGTGTTTTGGATTGTTCCTATATTACATTTATGATTGTTCTTATAATAAATAAAAATATAATTACGAAATACATTACTCATTATTAGATTAGTTAAATTTAAAAAAAAAATTTATTAAAACTACTATAAAAATAATTATCACGCGCAACGTGCGGGTTCGTGGCTAGTTATATTTAAAAGCTAAAACGTAACATTTATTGTTACTACGCTCCTATTGAGCCACATCAACAACCACATCAACAACTACATCATCCACCCATTTTCAATATTCTCTCTCTTATTTTAAACTTTTTTTTCTTTTTAATTTCCCAACTTATTGTTATACTTTCTCTAACTTTTCACTTCTCTTTTACTTATTCATCTTCTTGCTATTATTAACCTTAATATCAATTTTCTTCTATCCCTTTATCTTCCTTTATTTTTTACTATTCTTATTCTCCTCCTCTTAATATAAAATAAAATTCTCTTTCCCATTCTATACATAGTTTTTCCACAAACAAATGATTATTTCTCTTTCTTTCTCTTTGACTTTTTTTTTTTTGGTGGATTTTTTTTCTTGCATTGAAACTCTACTTTAATTTGATGAATTTTTGTATTATCTGGAACTCTGCTTTGAGTTGATGTGATTAAGTTTTTGGTTTTTAAGTTGTTTTCTTTTTTATTCTCTTTGATTTCATTGATGTTATCCTATTACATTATAGGTATAGTTGTAGGGATAAAAGGCCAAAATATGAATATTGGGCCGTGAGCCGTGTTTGAGGACATCAGGTAGTCTGGGGACTAGTAATAATGACGGATGCCTATAGGACAATGGTCCGTGGAAGGAGTTTGGTCATGAGGAACTGGAAATGTTGTCCAAGGAGAATTACCTCCTCGGCTAAACAGAATAGAGGTCATAAGTCTGACCTTTCGTCAAGAACAAGGCAATAGATGATCATACTTGTTGGATTCAAAGACCTTAGGTTTAAATGTATTAGAATTTCAATTTGTAATGTTGGCAAACTATGATCAAAACGTTTAGTCTTGTTTTAGACTTGCTCAAAGTATGTTTAAGTGTAAAGTTGGAATCGAGTGTACTGCAGGATTTACTGTGTAAATCTGCCTGGTTCGATCAATCGAAAATTAGACTTGATTGATCGAAACTCGTGCAGATTATTTTTCTGCAGAATTTTCCAACTCAGCCCAAGTTCGTTTGACGTGTAAGGTTTTATGTTTTGCCCTAAGTATAAATGGGAAAACTCTAACAACGTTTTGAGGTTGCTCTTTTGCTGTGCCTGTGAATCTTTTGTGAGATCTAGAGGTATTTGCCTTCACATACACTTTGGGTTATCAAGATCTAAATTGATGTCAAGAGCTTGGTGATCAATTCAGTTGCAATTTTAAGAAATTAAAGATATACAAGCGGAAGTGCTTGTGCTTGCTGTGAACCCAAGAAAGAAGTAGTTCGTAGACTCGGAGCTGTCACGTGGTCGTAGAAGTAAATTTCCTACTCGAGGTAGCAATAAGATGTTAGTGGTCTAAGTCACTATTGTGGAAACTTCAATTCTTTCATAGTGGATTTGTTTTACCTTGAAGATAGCTAGGTTAAATTCTTCCTAGGTTTTTTACCGGTTTAGTTTTCCTGGGTTATCATTTCATTGTGTTATTTATTTTTCGCACTGTGTTAATGATATGATTTATCTGTGTTAACCTAGATGTGCATAATTTACCTAAGTTAATCACTTGGATAAATAACTAGGTTAATCTGGTTGTGTTATAAGGAGTCTAAAAACCGTACAATACTGGCAATGATAAACATCAGGTGGGGATAAAACAAAAGAGAGTTGGGAATGAGAAGAAATTTGCTACTATTGCATTGAATGCTTTGCAGCTAACCCTTTGGCCACATTAATGTGGAGGTGATAATTGAACAATAACATTTAGCCTTATAGCTACCCACAAAGACTTCAAAAAGGTGCTGATGAGACAAGTATCAAAGCCAGCAATCTGATTTACACGTGGAGGGCTGAGATGAAGTAAGGAAAGGGAATATAAAGAAGAAAAATCCCATTACAAAGAGATCATTAGATAATCTGGAGAAAAATTACTGTACACTCAAGAATTGTAATTTTGGTTAAGTTTAAGAGAAATATATAAGAACAACCTTCCTTGGACTTTGCTGAGGAGGATTTCTCTTGCCTAAAACTGTTTGTTTTATGCTTTCTAATAACAACTATCTTACTGTGATTATTAGACACCTAACTCATTGGAAATTCAGTTTCAAGCTCACCCTCTACAAATTTATTGTTTTAGGCTCTTTAGGCCATTGACCATTTCATTTGGGCTTTGGGAGCAAATCTGTCCTTACAATAGTATATATAATAATTTTCCTAAAAAAAAAAAAACATATAATAATATAATTGTAAGGACATAGATCAACGGATGGGCTTACAAGCAGAAGAAACTGAAGCCCATGACGTATACAGTACCCTTGGAATGAATTTGTTGAGAGCGTGGGCCGAGAAAACTTGATTGAGAGAGTGGGCCGAGAAAACTTGATTGAGAGAGTATGGATTGATGGCCCAAGTATGATTATGACCAAACTAACATAAGCAAAATATTGAGATAGCACAGGGTCTTTCTCGGCTTAGTCCGAGGAGCTAGCTTAGATAACTGTTCTGAGTAATTGTGTCTTTCTCTTTCTTGTTTTCCTCTTCAATGACTTTCCTCTTTCTCCTCGTTGTTCGATGATCTTTTTCTCTGTTTTTAGCTCTATTTATAGGTCAATTTGCCTTACGTGCCAGTTAGGTGATTCTCCTTTGATACTTGTCCCATCAACCTTCACTTGAAGTTTCCATATGGCAGCTGTAAAGGGTGAAGGTCACTGTTCAGATGTCTTTTCCCCATTAATGCGACTAGGAGGTAAGCTGCAGGGTTATAAATGTGGTGACAGCAGCCTTTCACATAATATCTCTTTGCTGCCACCTGTCCACTTTGCCTACATGAACCAAGAGGTTCTCTAGAAATGACAGGATCAATGCTGGGACATTCACCTGGACCGTCCCTCTAATATCTGACCAAACAGTGCTCCTCAGACCACTCCTTTCTTCCTTCACACAAGTTTTACTATAGGGAGGAGTTAAACCAGGTACAATCCTCGTGATCTACTGTCCTCGGATGGCCAGGTCTCCTCGAACAGGCCCACGGCTCACTATCCGGAATTGGGCCTTTCACCCCTCCAATAATGTTATTTTATTACATAACATAACTTGAATAATTTGATGTTTATCACTATATATATATATATATATTTTTTTTTTTTTTTTCTTCTCATATTATTTTCAATAAATTTCTTACTATTCTCTCTTATATTCTCTCTTGAAAAAGTGGTTATTCTCTTTCTCTTTATTTTTCTTTTCTTTCTTACAACTCTATTTTATATGGATGAATCATTGTGATTTTTTAAATTTTATTTGGGTTCATACGTTTTGGTGTTGTATTTTTTAGTTTCTCATCACAAGTAGTCTCTCTCTCTCTCTCTCTACAATAAAATTTAGAGAATAAATTATATATATTCAGTATAAGTTTGATATGAATTTTGATTATTATGATAATCTCTTTTAAGAGAATGAATCATTTATTTAAATAAAAATTATACATACTTACATACATTTATTTATTTTGCTTAAATGTATAATCAACCTATGCAATTTATTTAAAAGTAATGACGTTAAAACAAATGATAAACTGCTCAAAATATTACATATGTATATTCATAGCCTTTATGTTTAGAAAGACTTTGACTTAAATTTAGTTGTACTAAAATGGACTAAAGTGCTATGTTAATTTGGCTCAACAAAATCATAACAACAATAAATGCTATATTTAAGATTTTAGATACTGTGAGTTTGGAATTTATATATATATATATTTTATTAAATTTGGATTTAAAATAGGTACTTTCAACCCAAACATGTCTTTTCCCATTATATAAGTGCACAAAAATAGATCAAAGTGAACCAAAATGGACCAAATTGAACAATGGGACCTGATGGACAGATTAGGACCAAATGGACTAAATAGGAACTAGGTGGACTAAATAGGACCAAAGTGAACCAAATAAGACCATTGGGGATTGATTAGGACCAAAGTAGACTGAATAAGAATGGACAGATTAGGACCATAGTGGACAGATTGGACCGAATAGGATCAAATTAGACTGAAGTGGACTGAATAGAAGTAACATGAACTGAATAGGACCAACGTGGACAAAATGGACCGAATAGAACCAATGTGAACCGAATGGAACCAAAGCGGACAAAATGGACCGCATAGTACCAAAGTGTACCGAATGGTCCAAATAGGACTGAAGTAGACAAAAGTGGACAGAACAAACTGAATAGGACCAAATAGAACCGAAGTGGGCAGAATAGACCGAATAAGACTAAAGTGGACAGAATGGACCGAATAAGATCAGAGTGGATAGAATGGACGGAATAGGACTACAGTGGACCAAATAAGACCAATATGGACTGAAGTGGACAAAATAGAACCAATGTGGACCAAATAATAACAAATTTGACTGAATAAGACCAAATGGACTGAATAGAACTTTAGTGGACAAAATGAACTAAATAGGACCGAATAGGACCAAATTAGGGGAGAGGGAGGGGGGATTTGGGGATTTGAACCTTGAATGTCTTTAGAAATACCCAGAGATGCCAACCAATTGAGTTACAAGGCTCTTGGTCACATCAAGTTTAAAGATAGGCTAATTATTGTTTCACATTCTTGGATATTTTTACATTAGATGACCACATTGTACACATGGTTTGAAAAAATGTAGACATGATGTGAAAGAGTATGAACATTATTGTATCATGTTTTCTGTGTTTGGAACTGGCAAGAAAACGTATGACGCTAGAAAAGGAAAGGTTTTTAAACCATGTATCTAGACTGGAATGAACCAATATTGTTATACAATTTATGTGTGTTTGCTAACACAAGCCCATCTCAAATCTTTCATCCAAAACCAGGACTGGTTGGATTGAATTGGCTGTAGTAAGATACCTCATGTTTCTTGTTAACCTATGGACAGTCAATCATGCTGAACAGATCTGGAACAGGAAGATCCACACTATTAGGACAGATCACATCTAGCACTTAGCTTTGGTTTGCCAATCAATTGGAAATTCTAGTTCAAAAATTCCACATTAATTTCTAAAGCAGGTCTGGTAAAGGCCAGTTCAAAGTACAAAGAGGAAAATCAAAAACAATATACCATAGGATATAGCTTCATTCTGGCAATAAAGCTTGGGCATTGGTTCAACTGTAATATGTCCAACAGTTACAGTATGAACCACAATTTCTTGAGGGTTGGGTTTGACCATTCCCTCCTTCACATACACAAGCATAAATTCAAAATGAACTCCATTTCTAATGTCACTCAATTTTGGAGGACAACAATAAGCTAACATGACCTAATAAAAGCATGGGGAAACAATCTGGGGAGAAATGAATTTTTTGCTTTTATGATCAGTGCATATGTCCCATAGCAGGGAATATGAACCACAGCCATGCAAAAGTACCTGTAAATTAAACACATTGATTAGATTCTTTCTAATTCAAGGTAAAAACAAGATGGATGAAAGTGGTGGAAACAATATACCATAAAGGAGCCCACGGTACATCTAACTCGAGGAAAGGATATGGCCACCTGGTAGAGACTCAAGTTAAGTTACAAGCTCTTGCACCAATATATCAGATTATATAGACCATATTTCCCTATATAACAATGTCAAAAAGAAGGGCAAAGTGATAAAATATGCTTACCATGAAAAACCACAGGCGTGAATGACCCACTGGAAAACAACATAGACACAACTCCATAGCACAAAATATGCAAGCCGGAACCAAGGAAATGGCTGAAAAACAATATGGAATGTGGCATTAGGAAATCTGTGAAGACATTTTATAATAGAGGTAATGTTCAATTGCTGTTGCAAAAGTAGTCCGGGTTGGGAAATCCTAGCCTTTTGGTCTCTCACATTTCCAAGATGTAAGCTGATTTTATGCTTGGTTACATATCTATATATGTTTACTTTTTCTCACAATTGAAAGATCATGTGATTGGTTTTGTGGTAACATAGAAAACATTTATTAGGAATTCCCACAGGTCACTTAGATCAATAGGCTTCCCACTTGCTAGTTGTGATACTTACAAGGCTATTAAGTGAGGTATCCAGAAGAAGGAAAAAAGCATTCAGAGTATGCATGAAACCCATCAACTGCCAAACAAAGAACAATAGGAAATCAGTGAGGATAAATTTAGTTGTTCACCCATCTACTTAGGGTGCTAGAGAGAATTTGAGGAAAAAAAATGCACATTAAAAGTTTTGAGAACATTTCTTCTATAAATGAGCAATAGAAAGGTTTCCAGAAGTGGACTCTCACCAGGTTGAGGCCAAGATGTGCGTCTGATAAAAATGGGACAATAACACACCAAAACACAATGTCTGTCAAGATAACAGCACCTCCACAAGTCTGTGAAAAATAATTCATTACCTCCAACCAGAATTTAAAGTAGTATACTTGAAGATGATCCACTAATTGAAAAGTGTCAAAGCTTAAGCCATTCTGCTTCGAGGCATAAATGCATGAGGTTTAGGCCATACTATGCCTTGTATATGACCAGAAATTGATTCATATAAACAAGAAGTAATCAACTATATCATGTGAGAATGTAACTACTTAAATGGGGAGTCAAAATGATTTCACTCTAGTAATGGCATATTTGGGGATTAAATCTTAATTAGTCTAATAAAATTTTGATTAACTAACTTAAGAATAAGAATTCAGAATTCTATGGCAATATGGTCTATAGTTTCCTAATAGGTTAGAAAGTTGAGATATGGATGGACAAACCTGATATGCAGTTTGCATTAGATATCCCCAAAATCCTGCTCTTTTCCGAATCTCCTCTTCAGTATAGTGGCTTTGCAACTTGATGGTACCCTTGGTCTCTCTTTCCCTGTAAGTAATAGAGTTTGTGGTTCTATTCTCTTCCAAATCCCTTCTTAGAATTTCAGCTCTTGCTCCATTGTCAGAATGAGGTTTTTGTGTGGATATCCAACATCCATATGCAGATACAATGGTTCCAAGCTACACACAGAAATTTATTGTATATGTAAAGCAGGAGCTGCTTTGGAATGAGTATAGGTTTTATCAAAACAAAAAAGATAATAAATTTATATTGCTCCATGTTGCATCTATTTCTTTCACATATGCCAATCTATAATTACTTAGGGAACAAGTAAAAACTAATAAATATCCTTGCACTAAAGATTAGGGGATATTATAAGGTTATGGTGCTTGACATACCGCAAAGTAGACCATAACTAATGCAAAAGTCCACCTACAGAACAATTAAAGAAAGTTATAGCACATTAGGCAGCTTTCACTGTAAATGAAATATAACTTGCATAGATTCTAATACCTCCAATATCCATAAGAGACAAAGTTAAGACAAACATTAAGTTTTGATTAACTCTTTAATAATCTAATGAGTGTATAATCTTCAACATTTACTTCTTATATTTTGTCAGCAGCAAAACGGAGGGTAAAATTCAAAAAATGAGGATGCAATCTCAGTGTGTATATAGGAGGAAAAGTTAATGTAAGGCAACAATGTCATATAGATCTGAGTTAAGCAGAGGAAGAAAGCTCTAAAGTCTAAACAATCAGAGAAACATAGGGCTGCAGTTTCTTAAGAATCCCAATAATCATTACTTACAAGAAAAATGATATGTCCACAACATTTTCACAACATTTTTCTAACAAATCTTAAGTGGCAGGTTGTTACTAGTTGCTATTGTTGGGGCAAAAAAGTAATCTTAGTGTTAAGTTCAAATTTGAACCAATAACAACTAACCACCTATGATTTGTTGTGAAAATGTTGTAGACGTAACACCTCTCTTGCCTACAATGACTCTGTTTGTACTCTTTGGATAGTAGTTATGCTACTGTAGCTGTTGCAGTGATGATTAGAGTATAAGTTAGCACTTATATTGAGAGCCAGAATCCAATGCCTTCTTCATTGTCTGAATTTGACATTTCTGGGACTTAAAAGACTTCAAAGTTATCCCATTGTTGGAAAGAAACTAATATTGAAACTATAGAACGAAATTAATAATGGAAGGACAGTGGGTTTGAGATTTAATAGGGAGGGCAGGGAATGTAAAGAGGGAAGAACATTGAAAATTTTAGGAGTGCTTGAAGTTGAATGATGAGTTCATATAAAAAAAAAAAAAAGAAGAAGAAAAATTCAAACTTCAAAGTTCTAAAAATAGCCACTCTAATATGACTGTCCATAATTCCTTAGGAACTTGAAAGGCAAGCAAAGTGTTGAAGACACATGTTTGCCTAAGGTCACATTCCATTCTAAATTGGTTTGGCGTGGAAGTTGTACTACCCTTAATAGTCAACACACATGAAATTTAGTGATTGCTATTAAAACTTCAAATAAGTAATGGTCGTATTGAAAAAACTAGAGAACCCCAATATAAAGTTATCAAATTATTCACCAAATAAGAACATATATAAATTTTGCATACTTCCCAGTATCAGCAAAAGAAAGAACTTACTCAGTGTAGTAAATAAAGATGGATGCATCCCAATCCACTATATCCCATGCTAAGAACCCAGCCATGGCCACAAACGACACGAAACGCGTGAGTAAGAGCCATCTGGGGTGCACCCCTCGCCAACAACTGGTCCATAGCTGAGAGGTGCTCACATGACCCCTAGGCAGTGCACTCACAAAGACATCACCGTCTGGTCTAGACACTAGAAGGCTCTCATATATGGTGTTATCATCAGTTCTTGAGCCTTCTTTCCTCCATAGCACCCACAAGGCACCAAAGAAGGCAATACCAACAATGCCAAAACAAACAAAATCATACCAATACACCTCTAGTGCCATGGTGACCAAAGTAGGCCCTTAAAAGTATCAAGTGCAATCTAGGCCTTCACATATGAAGACTGGGGGTATCTGATATGAAGGCTTGAGATTGGATTATTATGTTGTGTAATAACAGCGTGTAAGCAGCTCTATAGCTTGTTTAGTCGGAGATGCTTTAGTTGATAGTTTGACATGGGAATGGTAGTTTTGACTGGCAGGTTTAGAATGTTTGAATCACGCTTTATAAAGTTGTTATCAAAAGAAAAAGATGGTGAACGTTGACGTTTAGGACTATGGTCGGTGACGGTTTTATAAAGAAAAAAAAGAGAGTAAATTCCAAATGTGATTAATCTTGTTTAGACTATTGCTACAATTGATTCAATTCTCTTAAAACTAGATTGGAATCTTGTGTGTTTGTTTGTTTGTTTTGAAAGATAAATTTGTCTTAATTATCCATAATCCCAATATAGGACATGCCTCACTTTTAAGCATTCTACACTTTTTTTCACCGGGCAGGCGGCTGTGCACAGGCCCGTTTGGCAAGGCTTTGTCACTTGTCAGTGAACAAGAAAAGGACAAGGATTCAAACACACACATGGTGTGTACTATGTATGTCATTAGGGGATGAATGCTTCTAATCAAACCCTTTAATTCAGACCCACACAAAATTCCTCAAAGGTGGGATATTGAGTTTGGATAGCATCCGTGCATTTTTACATGGTCCCAGCATTGTTTACGAGACCTGCAAATACAGAAAATGCAAAAAAAAAGAAAAAAGCAATAAATCTGAGTTCTACTAGTACTATTTATTGTTTAAAAATTATTTTATCGCAATGTTTTCAGCAATAAATTTTTAATTTTCAACAATAAGTGGTATCCAAATAAACCCTAATTAAACCACCATTATATAAAGTTTAAAATATAAATTTGTCTTATAATATAAAATAATTAATTTTTAATGTGAGTAGAGCGTACACATTTTTAATTTTTTATATGGAGGTATTTTAAATTTTTACTGATTTTACAGCAAAACCCAGAACAAAACATAACAAAAGAGATATATATTCACAGGAAATGAAGGCATCTTAAATTTTCAGAGAAAAACCCAGATCAAATAATAATAATAAATGAGAAAGTCTAGACAGCAAAAACCCAGAACAAGATCAAATAAGAAATAAGAAATGAGAAAATTTTCACAGAAACCCAGATAACATAACAAAAGAATTGAATATTCACAGCAAACCCCAGATCAAAAAATAATAATAAATGAGAAAGTCCAGACAGCAAAAACCCAGAACAAGATCAAATGAGAAATGAGAAAATTTTCACAGAAACCCAGATAATATAGCAAAAGAATTGAATATTCACAGCAAAACCCCAGATCAAATAATAATAAGAAATGAGAAAGCCCAGACAGCAAAAACCCAGAACAAGATCAAATAAGAAATGAGAGAAAAAAAGGTGATGGTCGTCCACTTGGGATGAACTCAACGGGTCTTGCTGGGCACAGGTAAAGCATCAACCCGTAATCCTTCCACTGCCCGGGGCGGGAGGTGGTCGCTGCTCTGTGAAACCAGCCTCACGCAATTCCCTCCACTCTAAAAACCATGAGACTCAGAGCCTTCGCTCAAATCACATAGCTCAACCCTAGGGCTTGGAATGGGCGGGCCAATTAATTGCCGTCTCACACCCAGCCAGTTGAGTTGTTCCATAATACCATCATCTTCATGCCCCTGCACAGGTTACAAACTCGCGCGACTGAGCTCAGCACTTGGAGAAATGATTAGTGCTTATTATAAAGTATAGTTTTTTCTTGTACTTGGGCGGTGTGGGACTGAGGTTTGTTTTCATTTTGGGGTGTAAACTTCTCATTTAACCCCCCCTCCATTTAAGTGTTTAGTTCTGAGAAGTTCTAGTCCTTGATAGGTGGAAATGTATATCAATTCTTTGTTTGATATCACTTTTATTTAACAAAGTTTTGCATCATTTAGGTGGCTCAAATTGGATCACGCATACCATCCATTAGTTCAATGATAATAAAAAAAAAAAAAATTGAGACATGGAAGAATTGGGAATTGGGAGTTGGGAGCATTATCCATTATTGTGTAATTCCTGACAATTTCGGATTAGAAGGAAAAGGAAATGATAGTAAGATTACAATTACAATGACAAAACGAAACACAATAGTTCAAAATTTGTAACAATATATCCAAACTAGGATTTTAATTTCAAATATTAAAAGAAGAGATACCCCATGTTTAGATATTTCCTTCCAAATTACCTGAATGGCTTCTATTAGTTTTACAACAAGATAATATGTTAGATGAATAAATTTCAATGGTACCTACCCTTCTTCACCTACTGTCAACTGCTAAGCTCTACAATTACAGCATTCCAAGTTTAGTTCCAGCAAGAACAACTTTAGAGGAAGCAAAGAGGCTTGTTACTTTGTCAATATATATATATATATATATATATATATTATTATTATTATTATTATTGGTATGTAAAGCACTGGAGTGCTTATTTTTTTTTTTGCTGAGATCATTGATGTGATTTAAAACAGGAAATCATCTACAATTTTATTGTACGCACATGACTTTTGCATTAATGTAATAATATATATGCACTATAATTAAATAACATTTTTCTACTATCCAAAAGATTAGAATTCAAAAAAAAAAAATTTCTGAATGAATACAAAAGACATCTATTATTGCAAGGTAAAATGGACTAAATAGATCTGAAGCGGACCAAATAGACGAAATGAATCTGAAGTGGACCAAAATGAACTGAATGGACCTAAAGGAGTGGATTGAAATGCTAGATGTGGCTCACTGGGAGTGTAGCAACAAAAAATTCTATACTTCAGATCTTAGGAGTGTAGAAACAAAAAATTCTATACGTAAAGCATTGGAGTGCTTATTTTTTTTATATATATTTTTTTTTTGCTGAGAACATTGATGTGCTTTAAAACAGGAAATCATCTACAATTTATTGTACGCACATGACTTTTGCATTAATGTAATGATATATATGCACTATAATTAAATAACATTTTTCTTCTATCCAAAAGATTAGAATTCCAAAAAAAAAAAATTCTAAATGAATACAAAAGACATCTATTATTGCAAGGTAAAATGGACTAAATAGATCTGAAGCGGACCAAATAGACGAAATGAATTTGAAGTGGGACGAAATGGACTGAAGTGGACCAAAATGACCTAAAGGAGTGGACTGAAATGCTAGATGTGGCTCACTAGAAGTGTAGCAACAAAAAATTCTATACTTCAGATTTTAGGAGTGTAGCAACAAAAAATTCTATACATAAAGCATTGGAGTGCTTTTTTTTTTGCTGAGAACATTGATGTGCTTTAAAACAGGGAAATCATCTACAATTTTATTGTACGCACATGACTTTTGCATTAATGTAATAATATGTATGCACTATAATTAAATAACATTTTTCTACTATCCAAAATATTAGAATTCCAAAAAAAAAAAAATTCTGAATGAATACGAAAGACATCAATTATTGCAAGGTAAAATGGACTAAATGGATCTGAAGCGGACCAAATGAATCTGAAGTAGAACGAAATGGATTGAAGTGGACCAAAATGAACTGAATGGACCTACAAGAGTGGACTGAAATGCTAGATGTGGCTTACTAGGAGTGTAGCAACAAATAATTCTATACATAAAGCATTGGAGTGCTTATTTTTTTTTGCTGAGAACATTAATGTGCTTTAAACAAGGAAATCATCTACAATTTTATTGTACGCACATGACATTTGCATTAATGTATTAATATATATGCACTATAATTAAATAACATTTTTCTACTATCCAAAAGATTAGAATTCCAAAAAAAAAAAAAAATCTAAATGAATACAAAAGACATCTATTATTGCAAGGTAAAATGGACTAAATGGATCTAAAGCAGACCAAATAGACCAAATGAATCTGAAGTGGAATGAAATGAATCTAAAGTGGAATGAAATGGACTGAAGTGGACCAAAATGAACTGAATGGACCTAAAAGAGTGGACTGAAATGCTAGATGTGGCTCACTAGGAGTATAGAAACAAAAAATTCTATACTTCAAATTTTAGGAGTGTAGCAACAAATAATTCTATACGTAAAGCATTGGAGTGCTTTTTTTTTTTTTTTTTTTTTTTTGCTGAGAACATAATGTGCTTTAAAGCAGGGAAATCATCTACAATTTTATTGTATGCACGTGACTTTTGCATTAATGTAATAATATATATGCACTATAATTAAATAATATTTTTCTACTATCCAAAAGATTAAAATTCCAAAAAAAAAAAAATTCTGAATGAATACAAAAGACATCTATTATTGCAAGGTAAAATGGACTAAATGGATTTGAAGTGGACCAAATAGACCAAATGAATCTGAAGTGGAACGAAATGAACTGAAGTGGACCAAAATGGACTGAATGGACCTAAAGGAGTAGACTGAAATGCTAGATGTGGCTCACTAGGAGTGTAGCAACAAAAAATTATATACTTCAAATTTTAGATATTAATAGATGAATTTGAAGATTCCAACAATAAAGATGAAAAATATGACCTCATTACGATAAAGAAGAAAAAGGCAGTTCCAAAGATGGTAGATCTCCACTCTAGGAGACATGTAAGAACATGGAAGACAATATGAGTGCCCAACAATAAAAAAAAAAAAAAAAAAAAAAAAACAGCTTTCGATTGTGCTTGTTATGAGGTTAACCAATAACATGATTAATTGCATTATCAGAAAATTGAAGTCACTGGTCCAACCCATGGCAACATTTTGCAGCAGCAACAACAAAAATCATCATGCTTGCACAGTTGGACATAAATGCATCCTTTTCAAACTCATGAATACCTTCATAGTGGTTCCTCTAGGGGAAGCAACTTGGTCTTTGAGCTGATCAGGACGCTTCCTCATCTTGATTACCATGGATTCTGCTAAATAGAACTTGAGTGGAGCTTGAGAGGGATTACAAAAACACTTATGTCAGAAAAATATCATATCTATTTTTCAATTCAGTAGACAATTTGTTGCTATATTTATATGTAGCCTGTCGTCAAAATCTGCATGCCACATAACCAAACTTTAAACGCTGGCTATGGTCATTCACCCATTCCACTGGACTGTGGACTACAAAAAATTATGGCATGACAACCTATGAAGCACGGGTGCGTTTCGGGACTCGGGTGCGGATGCGGGACTCGGCAATTTTTGAAAAAGGTGGGTGCGGGTGCGGGTGCGGCGGGACTCGGCGATTAAAAAATTATTAAAAATATTTTTATTTATATTTTTAATATATTGCTAAGCATATTTTTTCACATTATATAAACATACACCAAATTTAAGAGCAATACTAGATAATATATTAAAAATATAAATAAATGTATGAATTGAGAGGGGAGTGTAGGGTGTGAGAGAGAATGCTTGGGTGAGGGGCTGAATTTCGGCCTGAATCGGCCGGAATTTCAGCCGAAATCGGCCGGTTCGCCGGTACAGCCGATATCGGCCGAAACGGGCCGAAACGGCCCTATTCGGGGCGATTCAGCCCGGTTCCGGGCGAATCGGCCCGAGTCTCAGCTGCGTCGGGGCGAGTCGGCATCAGTCGGTGCGAAAAAAAAAAAAAACACGTGGCGGACGCGGCCCGACGCGGCACCGACGCGCGGGCAGCGGCATCCTGTGCGCGTCGCCGCGTCGCACCGCGTCCGACGCGGGTGCAGCGCCTCCGGCGCCGCATCCGTGCATTCCAGATGACAACTCTCGTACGAATGATGTTAGAGATATGTCAAACCTCACTACATAAATATTACAAATTAATATGTTACAAATTAATATGTCACCAATTATCCAAAAAGAGAGAGAGAGAGAGAGAGAGAGAATAATTTTAACATTTATTTATTATGTAATGAAGGGGTACCAATCATATTTATTAAGTAGATAGGATTTAGTTTTTCTGAGTGATGTGGTTGGTGACTTGAAACGATACAAAGAAGGACCTTATAAGACCAATGCTCGAACGATAATGAAGACATTGTAAAAGCCTAAAAGGGCAACACTAGACTGAAACACCAACAAAAGAAGAGAGAGATTCCTAAAATCTAGGTTCTAATGCCATCTTGAAATCAGAAATTACATGCTGAAATCATAATTATTATTGAATCACACTCTATAGCCTACATCTACATGTATAGGCATAATTAAGTCCGTTTGGATATCGCTTATTTTACTGAAAATTGAAAATATTGTACCAAAATAATTTTTAAATGTGTGAATAGTGCCGTGAGAACCATTTTTTATGAAAAAGTTGCTGAAAAAAAAAGGTTTGTGAGTTGCGTAAACAGTGCACAAGACCCATTGACAGACCATCCCACATGAACTGCTTACCTGAAATTAAAAAAAAAAAAAGAAAAGGAAAATGCAAATGTTGAAACAAAGACTCTATCCAAACGCATACTAGGACTCTAGGTGTAGTAGTGCTACAATTAGAATGTACAATGGACCCAACTGAGTTCAGACTGAAGGAGAACATAATATACTAACTAATATACCAACATAACAATTAAGAGTCTAAATTTGGTAAGAATAGGAGGTAAAGCCTATGTTTTACACCATCCAATAAGAGAATGTCATATCAGTTTTTTAATTAAAACTTAATACATCTTATCACACATAATAATATCTCACAATAAATTCACGGTTAAATTGGATTTTCAAACGGGTATTAGAATTGATTGAATGTGGTTGTGCATATTTCTTTAAAATGTAATATGATAATGTGACATGCTGAAATTAGAGGGATAAAACTTGGATTTTACATCACATTTTTATAGAATTTAATCTTAACAATTAACGAGCAAGAAAGAGTAGTATGACTGTCGTTTTGACAGCAAGCAATATAATTCTTCCAATATGAAAAAATAATTCCCAAACTTGTACTTCCATCGAGATGTTGAGGTAATTTAAGTAATTCAATTTTTGGAAAGAGGCCCCAAGTCTTCAACGCATAAATATTTGGTTAGGGGGAAAGGGAAAAATGAGTTTTTGGCTTATTTATTAATTTATTAAATGTAATACACCATGATTTAGCTTGAAATATAGTTGGGAAACAAAAAATTTGGGTAAATGGTAATTAATTGGTTGAGGATAAAAAGATGCTTAACACATAGGCAGACAAGATTGATGGATTTATGAAATGGAAAACAGAAATAAGATAACATGGCAGATTACAAGGAAAAGGCACATGGGAAGTGCTGGTAACAAGGTTTGACTAGAAAAGAAAATCCAGGTCAATTTGATAATATTACATTAATTAAAGCCAATCACACATAAAACACTGGCTCCTTAGGAACTGTGACAAACTAGTATTTTTAGACAGCTGAAAAACTGTGATTAACCACCGTGAATCCTCCATCCACAGCCAAGTTATGGCCACTGATGTAAGCTGATTCATCAGAAGCAAGAAACAAAGCAGCCTCTGCAACATGCCGCGCCTTCAACACTATACCCTTCAAGTTGGCCAAGGCACAACTATTGCTTTCTACCTGACTTGGTTCCAAATTATAAGCTCTACAAGAAAGAGGTGTGGCAACTCCAAATGGGGAAATTGAATTTACTCTAATCCCATAAGCACCAAGCTCACCACAAGCCGACTTGACAAGGCCAACAAGAGCATGTTTCGATGCAGTATACGCATGTGGACCAGTTCCTCCAAGTGAGGCTGCTACACTTGTGGTGCATATGATGGATCCGCGTATATTTCTAGCTACCATAGCACGTGCCGCATGCTTAATTGTTGCAGCCACTCCACGAACATTTGTAGCCATGGTATTGTCCAAACCATCAATGTCAAGGTCTAGGATGCCAGTTAAGGGGCCAATGATTCCAGCATTGCTAAACAAGACATCTAAGCTACCATATTTCTCCAAGGTATAATTCACTGTTTCCTCAACTTGCTTCTCATCTCTTACATCACAATGGTGATAACTTGCTCTCTCTGGACCTATTGATGCTACAACTTGATGACCCAGTTCATCTTGAACATCAGCAACAACAATAAAAGCCCCATTCTCGGCGAATAATCTCACTGCCTCCTCACCAATCCCACTAGCTGCACCAGTGATAAGGGCCACCTTTCCTTCCAACCTGAAGATCATTGAGTATAAATCATGTTATTTAGAGGAAAATAATGAAATCCTAAGCAACAAAACTGGAATGTTATTTAGAGGTGAATGCACTGGAAGATCTAAGGGGTTCATTGAAAGAAAAACTTACCTTGGCTTAGACATTGGTGACCTTCTTGTTCGCTTCTCAAACTTCCAAATGAGCCTTTTGGATCTGTTGCTTATATTAACTTTGTCATATTATGCATTTATAAGATTTACAAGACTGCTGAGCTAAACAATGACATGTGTGTAAAAAAACCCTGCAGTACTTTATTCAATGAATTGCGAACTGTGTGAAGTTATCAATTGTGTATATATATAACTATTTTAATCTCTTTGGTTGGGGTGAAAGGAACAAAAAAAAGTTAAAGAAATAAGCTTAGTGATGCCCCATCAACCTTTCATTCAAGCCAACTGTACATACATATTTTAAACTTAATCATTGTATAACTGGAGTAAACTGTGTTTACACCAATTCAGCCAAACCATTGCTTAATATATTTCTCTGACTTCAGTGTCTGTTTCTTAAAGAATTGCAATGCTAATTATTTAGGCATTATTACAACTGGATCTATTATTTATTCATTTCAACTCTCCATGTTAGCATGATCACATTAGCCATGCCGTTACAACAGTTGATAGCCGTAGGGAGCAAGGAATTGTTTAGTTGAAAGATAAATACATGCATACAGTAGGAAATCTAATGGTACGGGGTACGACTTTTATTTATTTCTTATATAACAATCTGATTTCTGCATTTAGATATTCATAACAGAATAATCTTATGAAGAACGACAATCTGTAAAAGAGTTGTTTAAAGTCCATGCAGTCTACTACCCTTTCAACTTTAATTGTGTCATCGACAACTTGTATGGGATCCAATGCAAACCAAGTCTTCTAGACTCCGCCTCTGGACACACTTATTCTCGTATTTAATTTCATAACTTGTTAATTTGTAAAATTGTGAGTGATTGATGAAAAGTAATGGGTCCATATAATCAATAGTGGGAAGAAAATGTCTACTATTCAAAGTGGCATAAGTCAATAAATTGTTAAATTAAGAGTGCGATTGAATGTGCACTTGAAAAATTCTTCTGTCATAGTCATAGGCCATGATACTACTAGGTATAGGCTGCGGTGCTCAAGTTAGTGACATTAGTGGCTCATTTTATTAGTTCTTGTCAACAAGGTATCAACATCAAACTTAGGTTACAATGTTTCGTGGGAAGATGTTTTGTGGGATATCTGACGTCCTTTTGTGGGTACTTTTATAAGGTTTCACTGTCAAAAATTCCATTTGTAGCATCCTATTAAGTTTTAATTTTTGATGAACATGGCTGAAACTTTTGTTATTCATTCTTCCAAAATTTCTTTCTTTGAGAAGAAATCCATTCTTTCAGTTGAATTGCCAAATTGGAATTACTTCATTTTTATAATCATCTAAATCTACAAAATTAATGTTAATTATCAGTTGGTACAAAATGAAAATTTTATAATATCATATCAATATTATATTAGCATATTTGCTTATGTACGTACAGTTTTCTAAAAGCCTAATTTTTTTTAGGTACACCTATAATTTTGCCAAGATGACCTGTGACTGACCCAAATCCAATATGATGTGAACTCCAACCCAATTTTGAGCCAACCCATTTGCTACCCAGGTCAAATCCACAAAAAGAGAAACCAGACATTTGGACTGGCAGGTGCACAATGTTCATGTTTGACATTTGACACAAAATCCTGTTACACTTTCTGTCCGTCCTAGGCCCAAGAACTTCACAGATTACTCATTACAGACTCGCCACTCGCAGCCAAAAATAATGTGGCCTCACTTTTTGTCCGGACTTAATTGGTCTGTCACATATATTTTTGTAACAGCTTTTGTATAATAGCATCAAACAGTATTCCAGTGCTTGTGGACTCGGTTCTTCTTCGATGGTCAAATTACAATCACAGCCTTTTAGTGTTGTGTATCACGGTATGCCTCTCCTGATTCTCGGCTAATAACAAACGACCATGTCTGCAACAGCAACAGCAACAGCAACAGCAACAGCCTATGTTGTTTCAAGCCCAAACTCTTTCCATCTTACTCACTTGTCATCCACAACCACAACAAGAACCAGAAATGTTGTTCTATATAGCTCCAAACTTGTATCCACTTGGAGAGGCTGCTATTCTTTGAGGCCACCGTCTTTTTCCTCTGAGCTTTTCTTCAGAATCCCATATGGGTCCTCCAAGAGAACCTCAATTTCCACTGCCTCCAAGCCCTTTTCCCCTGTCACCATGGAATGGCAGGATTGCATGTAAAACTCTCTCTGTCTGTCTCTTACTGATTAGTTTTCTTTCTGCCTTCATTTTGTTTGTTTCTAAGATTATTTTGCTGTTATCCAGATTCATAAATTTTAATCAGGAGGAAGATATTGGGCTATGTAACTGTAAAGTTTGAGTTTTTCTAAGTGCTCCATATGATTTTGATCACCAATTATGTGATGCATTAATTGGATACTTATGTATTAGATTTAGTGAAGTGCGTTTGCAGTACCCAGTATGCATTTCATCTAAAAAATGGCTTCGTTTTCTTTAAATATTGTGTATTATTTCAGCTAGAGCTGCACGGCTTTGCATTATAATGGCTGGCTGATCTCATAAGTTTGGTTCTAAGATGTTTCTAACGTGTTGATTCTATTTATGATGCAATGTGTGACATGATGCAAACCTTTTTGGTTAGTTCTCAGCATGTCTGGGATGTCATTTTGAGCCAAATACCAGCTTATTAGTCACTAATATTAACTAGAACACCTGACCAAATGCAGGGTTAAGATGGAACTTGATGTGCCTACTTCAGTTGCCTATAACTGTTACTCTGATCGCGAAGCCATTCCCCGTTGGATGCCCTTTATTTCATCTGTAAAGGTGCCTCTAGATCACACAAAATAGCTCTTTAGATCAGCTTTCATTCTAATGATTGAATTCATAAATATTGCCCTAATGAAATTGTTTTCCTTATTTGAACAAATCCAAAGTTTCCTTTGTAAAGTTTATAGCAGATTTCTAGCTTCTTATATAACTGATTGCTAATACTAGTGCGCACTTAACTCAGTTTTAAAGCTCAGCTTAGTCTGGCAAACTCCCAACAAATTATTAAGACTGAAAATTTTGAGAAGGTAGAAATCGTTCTTTTCATGGCATCCAAAACTGCTGCTGGGCATTTTATGGCATGATTAATGTTTATCATTGAGTTTTAAGCCCTTCCATTTCATTGCCTAAGGAGTGTATTTGTGTAATGCTGTTATTGAGTTTTTTGAGTCCCACATAGCTGGTCAGCTTCAGAATTGTGCATCTAAGAGAAGTTGAAATTTCTCTCTGCTTACAGATATTGGAAGACCAGCCTGCCCTATCACAATGGTCACTGAAGTATAAAGCATTTGGTCGTGATATTAAATTCTCCTGGCTTGCTCGAAATATGCAGGTAAGATGTTATGCATAACATATTCCTTTAATTCTTTTTTCCCTATTATCTTTCCTTCTAATACATGATTATCTTCTTCCTATGTTTGGCTTTAAATGATGTTATGATTAATTTTTGCAGCCTATCCCAAATCAAAAAATCCACTGGAGATCCCTGGATGGTCTTCCTAACAGGTAACTAGAAAGAGTAATACAGTATCAGAATAGTGTGCTTTGGTTACTTTTCTGTTTATTATTAGTGGTGCATGTCTGAGGCCTTTATTAGGCAAAGCACATTATGGCATGAGAGAGAGAGAGAGACCTAGTTAATGAAGTGATCAACTAAATTTGGAAAGTAAGCAAGAAGCATTAGTATGTTAATTTTAGTGAAGCTTCTCAAGGATGCCTTGCCATATTGACATTTTCTGGGCTAGTTGCCCTGTAGTGCTTAGTATTGACAAAATGACCATGTTTAAGTTTCATTTCCCTAATGTTTTACATGAAATTGTCAATGAAATTATTTAATTGATTTTTTGAGTTAAACCTCTATGCTTTCCTAGAGTTATATCACCTTTTTAATGCATTTGTGTGTGCATGTTCATTTGGTTCATTGGTATATCAGTTGTCCAAAAAGGATAGATGTTGCACCAAGTGCCAAACTGCCTTAATTTGTTGGGCTTTGCTTGGGTGAAAAGCAGTATTTTACTTATGCTGTGAAGCACAATAAAACAAAAGAGTTGAAAATTGAAACTTCTTAAAACCATCACAAAAGGCTCTTTCAGCCATTTAAGCTATTTAATTTTGACATTTCTTGTGAACATGCGCTGGAGATTAGAACGTACCACTGCCTGTACGTTTCATAACCTTATTCACTACTGCTATACTTGTCTGTGTCCAACTCCCTTCCATTCAAGAAAAAGTAAATCCAATGCTAAAGTTGCTTGATATTTTCATATATCATATGCCTTTGTATATATATTGTTATTTCATATAAGTTAATATCAGAACCTTAATAGATTGAATTTTACCATGGCAGAGGTGCTGTCCGATTTTACCCAAAAGGTCCTGCATCATGTGTAGTAGAAGTGAGGCTTCTTTTTCTACAACTTTTAATTTAAATTTTTCCAGTAATTGTTTTTATAGTGTTAGGAATGTTCATTGTGCCCCTCTTCTCTTCAATTTTAATGTCCCATAGCTCATTCAACTCTTAGGATATACAGGCCATCAAATTGATGCCACAATAAGGAGGCAATATATTCAAATTGATAGTTGTAATAAAATGGATATTGCTTCTTGGCAATTGATTTGATGGCCTAGAGGAAAAACCATATGCTGGACATGGAATAAGAGTACTTATTGAATAATTACTTCCCCTTTCAATAGCTGAAACTCACTTATCAATTATTTGTATTTGTTCTTTTCAGCTGACAGTGTCATATGAAGTTCCTCAAATTTTAGTTCCAGTGGCATCAGTAAGTTTTCTGACTCTGATTTTTGATGTTGTTGCACTACTTCAAGTAGGAGTAACTCAAATTACTTACTCTGAACAAACATAAATATGTGTTAAAAATTTATATATTGTTTTGATTGGAAAATGATTGGGATATATCATATAAGTAAGAAAACGTTTGGAAGCATATCCCTCATAGTTCCTTTAAAAAAAAAATTCTTTTGTCTCCATCTTTAATGAAACGGGAATTCTTTTAAGTATAAGACTTTTTTGTTTCTTTTTCTTTTAAAGTACCCTGCAGTGATCCATGATTTTTCTGATGCTGAATATGTTTAGGCACTGAAACCTTTTCTTGAAAGCTTACTTGGACGAGGTTTGGAACGATTTGCATCATTTGCAAAAACCTACCAAGCAGAATCAACCAGCTGATGGCGTAAGTGGAAATTATATCCCATTTTCAATAATTGTCACTGATTCTTTTAATGTGGATATCAAATCCAATTGTAGTCCGTACTTTGTAGAGAAATAAAGCACAAAAAAATAATTTTGATAATTTAAAAAATATACATTATTCTGTTTCTCTGTAACATAGTAGGGTTAATTCAGATCAATTATGGTCATATGCGTAGTTTTTCCATATGTTGTTACTACCATATAAAACTGTATAATATTCAAGCTGTGGAGCAATATATAGTATTTCTAACAAGTTTAAAAAACATATTAAAAAAAAAAAAAAAAAAAAACACCTCTACCTTTTGTTTTGCAACTTCCTCTTTACATATTGTGCATGTTCTAATACATTGTAGTGGGGTGCAAAAATCAAATTATATGGTTCAAACCATTTTTCTATATGAGAGTCTGCAGAGGGATTGCTTATTCCCATAGAAAAAGGTTTATTTGCTTCATGTTGATGAGTTGATCAAAGAGAGTTCCAAGAACAAGGCTACCTAATCTCAGTGGTCTATCCTGCCTTTCCACATTCTGTTATTGTTTGCCAATATGGATCAGTCAAATGAACTAAGGTTTTCTCTCTAAGCCCAATCCTTAGTTCTGTCTACCAATGCTAGGTTCATGTCATCTATAGGAGTCAGCTTGTCTTCAAGGCTTTGGAACCATCTCTACTGAGCTAGCATCAGTAAACCTCGCAGATAGCAAGGTCTATATCAATGTGCTTATGAAAAATGCCACTGATACCAAGCTGAAAGATGCACTTAATTGTCGTCGTTGATACAATTATGGATCTGAGAGGGGCTAATGAAGGCATGAACTTGAAAGAGTAGGCTGAGGATTTATTCATGACAAGAATGGTTTCTATGAAACAGTGAGTTGTAAGAACTCATTCCAGGTATCACCTCCTGTTTTTTTTTCCCCAATGACAAAGAGATCAGTTTGCTGATGATCTTGTGGACATCATACTGGTTGTTGCCATGATGTGCTTATGTTTGAAAGGCCCAAACTCGTTTGTTTATACTAAACTTGAATATCAAAAATACTATTTTTAAAAATTTTATGCAAAATTAAATAATATTTTAAAATAAAAAGAGATGTACAGTTACTTTTATTATAAAAAGATTCGTTTTTTTGGGAAAAAAAAGGTTTAACGTTAGTAATTTAAATACAGTCAGGTTGGGTTTTGGTACCTTAAATATAAAAAACAAACCCTTCTCAATTCCTAAACCCACTTTTAAGTTTTTGGACAAAAAGGCAAGTCCAATTTACTTAAAATGTATTACGAGAACACTCTAATTTTTTTGTTACAATACTTGTTAGAAGTTTAGACCCCTTAAACCCAAAACAGATTAACCTAGATATTTAACCAAGTGATTAACTTATGTAAATTAAGCAATTCTAGGTTAACACAAATATATCATAAACAATAAAGCAGCGAAAGATAAAGAACACAAAGATCTGATGACCCAAGAAAACCAAACCGGTAAAAAACCTGCGGAGGATTTAACCTAGCTATTCTCAAGGTAAAACAGCAAATCTACTATAAAGAATTGAAGTTTATACAATAGTGACTTAGACCACTAACATCCTATTGTTACCTCAAGTAAAAAACTTACTACTACGACCACGTGACAGCTCCGAGTCCACGGACTATTTCTTTCTTTGGCCTTTGCAAAAACACAAGCTCACCTACTTGTGACTTTGAGACTCCACTCAAAGGTTTTGGATCTTCTTATTGATCTTGTATGCAACAACTTCTACGACACCAGATCCTGAGATTCTTCAAGGAATAACACCGGTAGAAGACTTTAGAGAGCGTTTGGGTACAAAACCCTAGATCTACAAAAGAGGCACAAGATGCACTCTAATCTCTCTAAAAAAACTCTGAAAACCCTACCTAGGGTTAGCTTATAATGTCCTTTAAATACGAGAAAAAACAGCTCGCGATTTGGACTTCAAACAGATAAGTTATGACCTTTTTACGTTTGGTGATTTTGCTGATATGCGATTTTCGATCGATCGAATACCAATCGAGTACTAATTGAATGACTTTCGATTGATCGAGTACCAATCGAGTACCAATAGAATGAAACAGCTTGAAACTCATTTTTCTTCATCCTGAACTTGAGTTTTTTGCCTTAGGCTTCAATGTAGACCATTCTAAACTAATGAGACTTAGTTTTTGTCATGGTTTGCCAACATTACAAACTCAAAACCTAACAATACTTAATTTATTTAATTTTAAATTTTTATATATAGTACTTCAACGAAGTTAAATAAGTTGTTCCTAAATAATATTAAGAACTCATTTGTTCTAGGTATAATTGTATTTTTATTCAACTTATTTTTTAAATCCAACAATTCAATGAAAATAAGCTCTTCCAAATGAGTACTATTTAATTTATAAATAATTTACTTTGAAAAGCTGGAAGAGCATAGATAAAATCGTTGCACCCATGGTTGTCAGAATCGCGATCTAGATCATAGGATCGCATGATTTTACGATCCCACTTCACCAAAACGTTTAGAATCACATTAGGATCGTAAAAATAGTAGGATCTTACGTAGAATTGTATAGGATCGTAGAATCGTATGGGATCCTACCGATTCTACTAAAAACATAATTTTTTTTTATGGGATTAATTTTTTGTTTTGATGAAGCTTTAAAAGTTTTTTTTTTTCATATTGTGATGGTATGATTTTTTATTTTTTATTTTATAAAATTATGTCAACCTAAGCAAATGTTTTCTAGTTTCTAGTTGACTTGTAATCAAAATGAAAAAAAAAAAATGCTTCATCATTTCTAAATGAAGAATTTGACGTTGGCTTTGCTTTCTTTTAAGCTATAATATTGTTAAATTTGTTTGATTATTATACTAATTTATGTTCTAATATTACTAAAATATTTTTTTATATATAATTTTATCAGTTATGCTTGTATTTGTATATTGATTGATTGATTTTTTTGAGCATGCTATTTAATTATTGATGAGTGGTATAACTTGAATAGTCAAGTGTGAAATTGTATCTTGATGTCTTTTACAAATATAGTATATAAATATATAATGTCTACATAGGTGATAAAATGGATGATGATGATTAAGAATTTAGGATGGTGGTTATAAGACCTTAGAATAAGAATAATTAAATGTTCACTTCACCTTAATATTCATCTTGCTTTTGGATTTCATGTTGTAGTTAGTTAGTTTCCATTTGCTAACTTATTTTGGATTTCAAACTTGGAAGTTAGAACTTAGAAAATATTTTCTATATATTTTGATAAATATTTTGGTATTTAGTTACTAATTAAACATTTATTGAATTTTTCAAATACATTGGGTCAAAACTTAAATATATTTGTTTCGTTAGTATAGACTTAGTGATGTATGATATACAAATTACATCATATGATGCAAATCTAAGTTCTTATGGATGAATTTATAATTTACGTGATTATTCATTATACAAAGTCATTATCAATGTGTTTTTTGCTTTAAATATGAAAATATGTAGGATCTTACGATTCATGATTCAATCCTACGATTTATGATCCCTCCTACTTTCAACGATCTTATGTAGGATTCCGATTTTGACAACCTTGATTGCACCCTCCAACTGGGTTCAAAATTTAGATAATTGGCCCAAATTTGTTCGGATTGAATTCATGGATATATGAAGACACAACTTTTTTTAGGTTGGATGGTATTTCTTAGTCGACTAGTTCCATGCTAATTCACATATGATCTTGTATATATGCATATGTTTCCTTTATACTGTTGATTAAGCAATATAAAACCATTTTGAGCTTGATAAATCCTTAGAAAATGTGTTCATATATACTAGCTGAATTTTCACACGAAGTGCGGTGAAACTTATTATTGGTTTTTTTCAATAATTCAATAAGTTTTGATATAAATTTTGTAACTAAACTGGTTGACAGCTCATAGTGTTTTTGACCTTGACATCCAGGGTTCAAATCCTCACCCCAACCATTAATGTATGTTAGGACATATGTGGATCATGTTAAAAAAATATGTCATTTAGAATTAGCTAATCTTTCGATAAAACGCATTTTATTTGTATTTGGGTAGATTTAAGATGTGTTTAATACTTTAAGAAACAAGAGTTCAAGTCCAAGTATTAAAGTCATGCAAATCTGTCCAAGAATCAAGTGAAGAAGTGCTATATTTTAAAACTCGACAGATATCTCGATAGATGTATTTATCGAAATTTAAAATATGAAGCTCGACAGCTATGTCTATCGAGAATTACAAAAATCAGTTTTTCAGATCTGATTTCACGCATATCCATATGTATATTTTTAGGTTTTATTTTCTCACAACCCTGACATATATAAAGATTATTTTAAGGGCTGTCTCACTGGATGCAACTGGATGAAACTTGATGCAAAGGTTTTATGAAAGCATATTGTGACCGGAGACATATGCTCTAGTTCATATTTCTCTTGAAGAAGCTGCTACGTTTGTACGCCGTAGGGTTTTGTAACTAAGGAACTTCTTGATCTTCATCGTGTGGATAAATTGAAGAACTTTGCAGCCAACATCCTTCTCAAGTTGGTGTGTTAGTCACGTACTTGGATTTGTGCATCAATTGGTTAGTCACGTACTAGGAGCCGTGTATTGAAAATGAGAGATTGTCACTACATTACAAGTCCAATTGGGTATTGGGGTAAGGGTTCAACTGTAGGTTGGTATAAGGTACTGGGATTCCTTTACTTGTAACCACTTGTTTTGATAATAGTGGATTCTCGAGCGTTGTGACCTTAAATTCACCTGGTAGGATTTTACTTCGGTGGTTTTTCCCATTTATAAACAAATCACTTGTGTTAAATTTATTTTCCACTGCATTTATCTTAGTTGGTGATTTGCTTGTGCTACCACGTTTATTGTATGTAATTGAATCTAATTAATTTCACTTGGCTAATTAATTTGATTAAGTTACTAAATGGGTCAATATATTTTTGGCCTATCAATGTATAAAAAAAAATATTTTAATAAATTCCCTTGTAAAAAATTGTAATATTTAGTTATTTTATAGATAAAAATAAAAAAACACTAAAAGTAGTGTATGGTGATTTGATCATATGATATATATGTGTTTACAAATTCAAAATTGCATGATATAGTAATTAATATAAATAGGCATGTTTCATGCCTAGCTTTTAAAAAAATGCAAACATCCTTCAATTATTTTTTTACATTCTTGATTATGTGTTACTATTTTTTTTTCTTTTTTGTGAGACATTGTTTCAATTGTTGCAAAAACAACTAAATTTGAGCAAAAATACCATATTTCAAATCAATTGTTTCTCACATAACCAAAAAAAAAAAAAAAAAATCAATTGTTTCCCATATAAATCTTAGAAAATGGATATTAAAATTTCATTATGCTTAAAATAATTAATATAAAAAATAAACATATTTAATCTTTCTAATTATATAGAATAAATATTACAATATTAGTTTCCTCCGCACACATATATAAACTCGCAAATATATATATATATATATATATATATTATGGTTTTTATGTCAATTGTTATTAAAGCAACTAAACATGAAAAAGAATATCATGTTCTAAATTTATTATTATTATTTCAACTAAAAATTATTTCTTATATAGAGTTTATAAAAAGAGTAATGCTACAGTCACAAACTATTTTACAATATTTTTACAAACTGTTGATGTGGTCAACTATTTATTGGTTTTCATCTAAGGCTACCATTAATATCATTTTTTCATTTACTAATAATCACTCACCACATCAGTAGTTTATAAAATTATTTGTAAAAAATTTGTATCTGTAACATTATTCTTATAAAAATAATCATATAATAATTAATGCACAACTATAAATAATGAATATATGCATTTACTCTATTATCTAATTTAATAAACTAGTAATATTTTAATATAGATGCACACTTTGCTATGGACAAAGCATCTTATAATACGATGCTTTTGATATCCGAGCATGATTTACATTGACCCCTAAAGCGAGCAGGTTGATCTCAATCGCATAAACATTGCGCCGTGGATATAGACACTGCAAAACATCATGTGTACTTACTACATCGAAGAAGGGCAATCAAATTGGCAACGAAGAAAAAAATATAATTTATTGAGAATGTACACAGGGTAAACACTATCAATCAGATGTGGACCAAATCAAAGTGGGGTCACTCTGGACTGCTTACAAAAAGAATCCACAATGACTTTTGAACGCACAATAATAATGTATCAGAATACAACATCTCTACACCACCACCATCCACCTCCCTGGGTTATATATGTACATCAGCCTGGATCAACACCACAAATAGCTGAATAATCAGCACCTACAAAACTGCTAGCTGCTTTTTCTCCCATCTAGCTGAAGCAGCCAAAAAACAGTAATTATTCTCGGCTGACGAGATTTGATTCAACGTACCAGAAGCAAGGGAGA
Organism: Lithocarpus polystachyus; assembly: GCA_033629205.1. NCBI lineage: Eukaryota > Viridiplantae > Streptophyta > Magnoliopsida > Fagales > Fagaceae > Lithocarpus > Lithocarpus polystachyus. Next base: position 36,286,654 of record CM066173.1, on the reverse strand, counting down.
GAGATTTTATTTCAAAAAATGTATATACATTCAAGTGCCGGCAGAATAAATGTATATACATTCAACCGCTGGCAGAATCAATGTATGTATGTTCAACTGTTGGCACTGCCATCCAGAAAGCTCCTCAAGCTACAAAGGGCCTCTGCAGAGAGGCTACAGCACCTCATCTTTCGTTGCCGGGATGGAGATGGCTCCTGGCAGTGATCTAGAGAAGATAAGCATACAATAATCACAGTAAGGTTGTCAATGGTGTTGAGACGTAAGGCTTCCATGACAAGGTCCCTTGCACACTGCTCTGGGTCATCATGCCGCCGCAGCCCACGACGAACAAGACTAACTGCTTGCTGACTTGACATCACATCCCAAATTCCATCACACCCTATGATGAGGAACTCATCATCCTCAGATAGAACCACCTGCCGGAACTCTGGCTCTGCAATGAGAGGCGAAGGAGAACCATGAGGGAACTTCATATCCCAGTCCCCCAAGGCTCGACTAACTGATAAAACACCATTTAGATACCCATCGTCAATGTATCCACCTAATTCTTCAACACGCCTCTTTTCTGATGGATAAATAGGTCTGTGGTCTTGAGACATATCAATTGCCTCTCCTTTCCGGCATAGAACTGCTCTGCAGTCACCAATATTGGCAACCATGAGAAGCCTGGAAGAGAAGAAACTAGTCAGCAAGAGACTAAGTAATGCTGAAACAACTAAACAATATGATTAGACTAGAGCACATATAGAGCAGTTGGCAATTTCTTCTTGAGCTACCAGACCTTTGTTAGTTAGAGAAAGGCATAAAAATTATAAAAGTCTACATTTGCCCATCTGGCCCATAGAGTAGAACCTGTGTTAAGGAAGTCGGGAATTGTGCAACTGTTTGATGATTCAAGTAACAAAAACAAAAGACGTGCAATGAACAACACCAATATTCCAAACTCTTAACATATTTTAACCAAATTTCTATAATCGTCCAAAAAAAAGCCACTAATCATACCTAAGAAACAAGATTCAAAGCACTTACACTAGACAGAGCAAACTGCTACAAAGGTGCCAAAATCATATAATTGAAACAATACTTTGCCAAGGAGAAACAGGGGGTTTTGACAAAATGGGAAGAAAAATAAAATTCTAAAGCATGCATTTACCTTCCAAATATCATAGCAGTGAGAGCCGTCGTCCCTGAAGAACTGCTCACACTGCGGTCATCTGCTAAGGCTTGATCAGCCAGAAGAAATGCTTCCCGGACTGAGTTCTCAACCTCTTCTAAAAAAACATCATCGACTTCAGATGCTTGGGGGAAGTTGACATCTTCAAAAAGGAGTCTGATAACATTTTTTCTGATATAAGCTGCAGCTTCAGATCCTCCATGACCATCAAATACCTGTGTAACATATATATCCTCAGTCAGCTATAAAGCAACACAACTATCAAATTTAAGGTCATAGCAACCTAGGCGCAAGCTCATTACCCCATAAAAAGCACCTGGCTTGGGAAACTTTAAAACTGATCCAAAGTGTGAAGATAGATCATCTATCCGTATATGTTCATCTTCCATGTATCTTCGAGGACCAATATCAGCAAAGCTGCCAGAACGAATGTAGGGCAGAAATTGCAGGATGACAGATTCAAGAACTGCATCTGAAATTTTGTCTGCAGGTTTAATATCCTATAAATAGACAGTAATTTTATGTCAAAATTTCCCCTTGAAATATTAAATGGTTGAAGATACTAACTAATTTATTACTAACACTCATGCTAATGCTACTAGTTATAAATTTTGTTCACCTAGTGAGCACACAAAAACTTCCAATTGTTGAAGTATTGGTTATATAGCTTCAATATATTTGCAAATTGTAGAATACTCATCAGTATAGCTAACCTTAATGTCCAACAACCATCAAAACACAAAAGATAATGGAACCAGATACCTCAAATTCCTTGTGGCTTATTAAAATTTCTCACAGGCAACCATAGGTTACTAATTTCAAAGGCTCTCCAGTGAAAACATATCAATGTATATATTGAGTGAATTTATTAGGCAGTTGTATAAGATTAGTTTACGCTTATGCCAAACTTGGTAAAAATCCCTATATTATGTTTTATGTGTAAGAACTAAAGTTACATCAACTAGTTTATTTGAGGTGAAAATGCAAATAAGGTTAATAGACATAATTTATGTTGGTTACCATTTATTTCATAATTATAAGAGTAAAGCATGCTTGTAATTTAACAAAAATATTATGTCATGTGAACTCCTTAGATTTAGATTCCATCCAAGCCAACGGCAAAATCAAAAGATTCTTACAAATTTATAGATTCAAACCTCTTTACATCTCGAAAAATTATTCATCTTTTGTGTACACCTTTTTTGGGTAGAAGATGTTGGGAAACAACAAGAACAACAACATCAACCATGTCTTATACCCAAAACGTTGGGTCGCTATAGATCCTCAATAGACTAGTCAGGCTCTACTAGATGTATTCAGGGGCCGCCCTGACAGAAGATGTTAGGAAAGTTTTTATAAATATTATTTCCTCTAATCCTTGAGAATATTCCCATAATCTCTAGTGACAATATTTTAGCTTAGGATCCAAGAAAGTTGAAAAAAAAAAAAAAAAAAAAAAAAAAAAAAAAAAAAGAGACCTTCACCTATTTTCAGCTTCAACCTCATTCAAAACAACATAGAGTAACTCCAACAAAACCAAACTAAGAATTCAAATAAACTACAGAAAATGATATAATACTGGGGCAGCTCACATCACATTAATCTAAATCAATGTATCTATCAGCTATCAAAAACATAAACTAAATACGGTTTTAACACCCAATTACAATTCTCAAGCAGAAAGATGTAAATCCTTATTATCAGTAATCAATCCAAAAATCTCTACATATTTCACATAATCATCAAACAAATTCAGCTAAAGTCAACATCTAAACACAAAATACAACACAAAAACAAGTCCTAAATTTATTAAAAAAAAAAAAAAAAACTAAAATTTCAACTTCATCTCCAAAATTCCAACATACCCACTAGCCAATTTCCAATCCTAAGTCAAAAGAAACCAAAAACAAAACCAATCAAGAAGAGAAAGCTCACCGCTTGAGAACTTGATTTGTACTGAACATCCAACACAGGCACGCTCTGTGGGCACACACCCTCAGCTTCAACTACCATTTTTCCCATATCATTACCAGACACAAACTCCAAAACCAATTAGCTCCAAACTACAAAAACAAGAAGATATCTTTGGAATTTTTCTCTGAACTTTCTTGAGAATTTTCTCGCTCTTTCTCTCCTGGGTTCTATTGCTTTCTTCAATTGTTTTGATCAGAAAACTTCAGAGAGGAGCGGTTGAACTAGTACTTATAGCTAGTCACGTAAAGGAACCGGTTGACCGGTGGCTACCGGTAAAAATGTTTAGATGGTGACACGTGTGTGATTTTATACCATAGGATAAATAGGACTGTTTAGCTCACAAGCGACGTAGAAAGTTTCCAGGTTGACGCGTGGGCTATGAGGTTTTTTTATTATTATTCTGAAATGACTTAAATGCCCTTATAGTGCCTTCCGTGAATGAGCTGTCGAGTTGACTTTTCTATGCGTGGGGAGGAGGGGTATAGAGATTAGAGAGATGGTTAAGGGTAATTTGGGGAACAAGAAGTTGTTGCCGACCCAGGAATTCCATTTGTGTTTTTTTTTTGAGTTCACACTGGCTGAATGGTGACATAAGTTGTTTACGTTGCTGGTGGTGTCAGAAAACGTTTTTTTTTTTTTTTAAAGATAGTTTTATATTATTATGTTCCAATTTATTATACACTAATTAATTTTTTGTTAGGCGTCAAATCCAAATCACAGCAAGAGATTTTTGACGTAAATAGAGATTGAAGCCAAATTTCTTATTCAACAAAAAAAAAAAAAATTTTTATCAGTTGAATTAATTGAAATTCACGGTATTAAAAATAATATATTTGTTGGAATTGTTTTTTTGATATAAGATAAAAATTTTACTCTAACCTAATTTAAGTATATATGTGTGTGAAGCTCATTCTTGAGGACTTGAACCCTGACTCTTGCCCCCCACATCACACAAATACTTATACTTGTAGAGTGCTTACTGTGTAACATACTTGTTAGAATTGTGGAAGGAGGATAAATCAGACGCAGTTGTTGTTGCATCAGGGCCGTACAAAACGCCAACTCAACTTATGGGCCTATTATATTGAGTGTTGGACGGTCCAGATACAATTGACCAGTTCTAATTAGTATTAAAAACTACAGTCATTATTATGACTTAGTTGAAGCTTTTTTGACAACCCTAGTAAATAGGTTTCCCCAACTTTTTTTTTTATTTTTTTGGTTGGATTAGGCGGATAAGAGGAAAAGTTGAAAGCCTTAGGTTTCTAGAACGTTTCATTCTAAAATAGGAGCATTTTCGAACATTTTGTGATAATACAATGGATATTGGATATAGGTTACATTCAATTTTTTTTTTTACAATTAACATGACTTTAAATAGTGACTATAATTTTGGAATCGCTTCTTTTTCATTTACTTTTACTATTTTTTTCTTCTCATTTAAGGTGCAGAAATTAATCCTATAAGCGTGAGGTCCCATTAGATCAAAAAATCAATAACTTATACATTACTTTGTATTAACACATAAAAATTATTAAATTTGAATAGGCTAATTCAGATATAAATTCAATTAAATTACTTGTCACGAGAATAGAGTATCAATATCATCAGGTTTTGTAGTACTCCAAGAGCTATTTTTAGCCAATATTTTATTGATATTTTGGTTGCTATGTACAATCGTCCTTTCTTATTAGTGCAGTCTTTTTCTTTTGTGTGTTTGTGTTTTGAGAAATTTCGTTAATCCATACCTCCATGGCCACAATGTAAAGAACAAAGAATTTTCACTGGGGCATAAGGAATCAGAAACAGAAAAGGAAAACTTAGCCTAATACTAGGTTATTAGTGAATTTATATTTATTTATTTACGAATAAAGTAGGTAAAACATGTAGAATTTGCTAAGATAATTGATCCTAATCAATACGTTGACCTTCATTTCATATGCCTATACGGCTATACATGACTGCCAATAATATAAATCATGGGAAATTATTGTCTTTGTAATCTGGTTGGCTCTTCATTGATCATGGTCCTAACACTACTTATCCTAATTAGGTATCCAAATGATATGCATTTATATATGGAATACATACACTTGGCTTTGTGTTTAGCCAACCAAGGACCGTGGATTTAACAGTACTGATTATCCTAATTATGCATCCAAATAATATGCATTTATATATGGAATACACTTGGCTTTGTTTTATTGGAGCATTTTCTACGTACCTACCCAGAAGTATATTATATACTATGTGAATGTGATTAGAAAACTGGGTCAGCGCACACGGATTGAAGTTTGAGCCATTTTATAGAAAGTTTCTCATCAGTGCGTTTGGTGGTCCAACCACAAAAACAAGATGTTGACTCAGCTCTTCTTCGTTTGTTAACCTACTTGGACCCTGATTCCAATTACACAGGCACTGTTTTTTGGCTTGGATGGATTTGTTTATGCTCTTTTAATTTAACACGGTCAAATTGTCAGTTTTTCCATGATAAAGATTAGAGAATATAATTAAGGCCACTAATTTGCTTTGTTTCACTGTAGGTTTTGCCTGGCTGAACTCTGAAGTGAAGAGCCTTCTATATCAGGGCATTATGGTACACACAATAGTTGTTTTTTGCTAAATGGGAAATTAATCCCTAAGTTAGGGGCGTTTAAATTTTACACTTAGAAATTTTAGAATTTTTATTTTATTCTTGAAGTTCTGACCCATTTTGTACGGCACAAGTTACCCGGGCCCGTTAAGGCCATTGTATGGCACTTGCTGCCCAGGCCCATTAAGGCCTTTGGTCTGATTTCGCAACAGCCCATGAAGTCCTCGGCCCAGATATTGGTTATCCCTAACTTCCTGGAATAAAGGCAATTAAGTAGGTCATGCCTCATCCGTTGGAAGCACACCCGAGCAGGCAACTACCCATGCACCGTAATAGACTTAAATCAAAGCTCGGCAGAACGTAAGAGTGTGTCGTGCCGAGCATGCTATTGAAGTGGGAACTAGTTCCCAGGCCATACTTCGCCTCGTACAACTCCCGCCTAAACTTCCACTTAAATACAATAACATTGGACCTCTCCATCCACTAGTGGTCAAGATAATTATGACATCCCATTAAACCTTGGGGTATAAATTGGGGAAGTGAGGGGAGAATTGGGGGGTTGGCAATGGGAAGTAAGAACTGAGAGTGGTAGGGAGAGAATATACGGTCCACAAAGAGAAGTCTAAAGGGGAGGGAGAGAAGAGAATCATGAGAAGAAGGCTATGAGTTCATGGGAGGCTGGATCACTAGCAGTAGGAAATCCAAAAGCCCATATCTAGTAAATAAATTGTGAGCCCAAGGGAAGATTGGCCCGTCCGTCGACTTAAGGGGCTACACATTTATATTAGCAGCTTATAAATTCGCACATATTTTTTATTGAGTACTACATAAACTTGTCACACATGTTTAATAATTTAAAAGATTAAATAATTAAAAATAACTTGTCATAATAAAAATAACATAATATAATTTTATTAAATAAATTAAACATGCAGATAACATGAAATAATTTGTAATTTAATTTTCTATTTTTTAAACTATCGAAATCCGTGAAAGTGAGAATGTGGAACCAATGAGTGGAGAATATCTTTTGCCGGGTACAAGACATACCACCTCCTTACCACTACGCCGCCTTCCTGTCAAAGTTGTGACTTTGGAGTACTTATTAGTTATTAGTCAAGTTGGATTTTTTTTTTTTATATGATATATGTGAAGCTTATCATAAAAAAAGGAAAAGTCCGCCACCCCAGATATGGTTGCTTTTGTAGACGATGATGTGAATGGTTTGCACTTAAGAGCAGCTACAGTAGACGTTACAAAAAAAAATGTCATTTTGTCACATTAAAAACCTACTTTATTATTTTACCACATTATTTTATAACATCCCATTTATCAGATGTTTTATCATTCAATTCTATACATTAAAATAATATTTACTACACATTAAAATAATATATTTTCTCTATATATGCAACATGTGAAGAGAGAGGAGAAAGAAAAGAGAATAAAGAAGTGATAAAAAAATATGCAATATGCTACAGTACCATCACAAATATGTGACGGTACTGTAGCATGTTGCATAATTTTTGACATTTGCAACATCTGATAAGTCTCTATTTTTGTGTTTGGTGTGCCAAATGTGCCAAATATTTGGCATTTGACACATTTGGCACGTCTGATACGGATGCTCTAAGGCAATGTGCTAATACTCTGCCTATGTTGGCCACTTAGTTTCTAAATGAATGACCTTAAAAAAAGAAAAAAAAAAGAAAAAGAAGAGGTTAGAATTCTTTATATGTTACATACTTTGTCCAAGAGATTAATTTATCAATCTGTCAAAATTATAAGCTTTAGCACTATCCATTTAAATAGGAATTTCAACACGTCAAACTTAATATGACTTCTCATTAATCCACTCAATCTATACATCCTCTTTAATCCATTTATATTTATAAATCCACGGCATCTTTACATTTATTAACTATAACTAATAAGGGTTGCACTTGCAAGGCACGTATTGTCCCTGAGTGAGAAAATTTAAGATAACATTTTTTTTAAGTAGTATCAAACCATGTATTTAAATTTATAATATTTGTTTAACATATGGTTATCTATTTAGTATGATAATTTATTAGAAGAATATATTTGTTATCAAATGATACCATGTTAGCGGTATTAAAATTCAATAAGTGTAAGACATGTCAGTAAAAAATAACTAACCCACTAATAATTGAAAGACATGTGTTAGTGGATAATTATATTTGTACACATGTCTCTCGTTTATTGGATTTTGATACGGATGACGCGGTATCATTTGATACAAAATACTTTTTCATTTCTTATAACCTATTTACTAAAGACAACATTTACTCACAAAAAAGTTCTACTAAGAATGATAACAAATGTCGTCATTTTCCAACAATAAATAACTAAGTTTTGATAAAACATTGTCACAATATTTAAATTTTCGCAATAAATGATGACATATGTTACAATTGAAACTCTTCATCAAATTAAATACCTACTACCATTTGTATGAATATTTTGTTATTCATACTTCCTTCTTTATCATTTTATGTTATGAGCCTAATTATGATACTTAGCTTACTAAATTTTTGATGAACACATTTTTAAGAAAGAAAACAAATAAAAAAATAACAAAATAACAAAAGACATATGTCATTGAAGTTTCTATTAGATAAAATTATAAATCTAGAAGATTTAAACCACTAATAAATTAGTGTTCTTTAGGTAACAAATAGAATATCATACATTACCATTTTTTCTTTCTAAGTATGACTAACACATAAAACTCAAAATACATGAAGAAAATTTTTGGGACACTAAAATTTGGTGAGGCATTTCAGATATTGCACAATGAAATATTCTAGGAATCATAAGATTTTGTTAGGGTTTAACTAAGAAAGTAACAATAGGGGCTATATACTTGTCTACAAAATATAAAGGGGAAAATTATTCAACTTTAAAGTTGGGATGATGAAACTACTCTAAACATAAAGAGGGAAAGTACTTTTTTCCATAATTTTTTTTTTTTTTGTTGGTAAAACTATGTATTTTTTTACTTTAAAGAATGTGTTAAAAAAAGTTAACCCAAGAAAACTGTCCGTAAAACTATGAATTTTGGCTCAACAAATTGGCTAAACCAAAAACTATGTGTGTGATAAGGGTAATTTTGTGGTTGGTAAATTCGTCCATATTAGTAAGGGCGACGATCCTAATAGACCTGTCAGCCTCACTTACACGTTCGTAACCTAACGATTAGATGAAGTCGACGGTTTCAACTTAAAGCTAACAGCTGTATCTTAAGGTAAATAAGCACCCAGACGAGATAACCAGAACATATGGACGAAACAAGAGGTTGACGGAAGGAAGCTAAAGGTCATAAACCTTTGACAAATCTGACATGGCCTTACATGGCCACCACGCGTAAGTACATAAGAAAATATCTTGCATCCCACGATTTAACCCTAATCAAGAAAAGTTCAACAATGAAAGGATTCTACAAAATACGTGAATTTAGAAGGATTTCTCCCACAAGGAAACATCTTCCTAGTCAAGAAACGGATGTCAACCCTATGTCACTATAAAAGCCCCAAAACTGTCACAAACTAAGGTACGCATAATTTACCCCAGTTCTGGCACTCTAGAGTGGTGAAAAGTTTTCTAACTTAACCTTCGAAGGGTTTTTGGCCGGTACCGCATCGGTACTTCCTTAGGGTTTTCTTTGTTTTTGTTTCACAGGTCTTGTTTCGAGCATATGAGTATTGTGCGGTTTACTGATGATTTTTGGCATCATCAGTCGGCACCATTTGTGGGAAATGTACAACTTGTAAGCTATTCTATCGCTTCCGAGAAAAAGAGTTGCATGGTGCTCACTTGCTCAATGGCAACCACTAACGACGCTCAAGGAGAAGAACCACGCACAACCGCCCTCGAGAGACAGGTTCAAACTCTCGCCGTTGTCGTGGAGAGCCTCATCAAACAAAACCATGACCTGGAAGAACAGTTGCGCCAAAAGAATGTAAACCTTAGTACTTAAGAGGAAGACCAAGAAGGCACCAGCGCTGAAAGAAGGAACCAAGAAGGGCCGGAAGGTAGCAACGCCCCAAGCAGACTAGAACAACAGGACACGAGCCGGCCATTCATCATCGATACGATTCCACCTCACATAGTCGCCAAGATGCATATGATGAAGGAAGGGATGGACTTTATGATGAACGCCCTAAAGGACAGGTGTTTAGCGACCTTAATGACTTGGTCCATCGAACTGATTCACCATTCATAGCGTCCGTCACTTCATTCCCCCTTCCACCGAAGTTTTGTATGCTGTAGGTGGAAAATTACAACGGATCCAAGGACCCCTTAGATCACTTGGAGTCTTTTAAGACCCTGATGCACCTACAAGGGGTGTTAGACGAGATTATGTGCAGGACCTTCTCCATTACGCTGAAGGGTTCTGCAAGGGTTTGGTTCAGCAGGTTGACGCCCAACTCCATTGGTACCTTCAAGGAATTGAGCGCCTAGTTTGCCTCACACTTTATCGGGGGGCACAGGCATAAGAAGTCCACAGCATGACTGATGAGCATTAAGCAACGGGAGGATGAGACGCTGAGGTCTTACATAGCCTGCTTTAACAAAGAGGCACTCTCGATCGATGAAGCTGATGACAAGATACTTGTGGTTGCGTTCACGAATGGATTTCGGAAGGGTAAGTTCCTATTTTTCCTATATAAGAACGACCCGAAGACTATGTCAGATGTGCTTTACAAGGCGACCAAGTACATGAACGGGAAAGATGCACTGCTGACCCGAGAAGAGAAGCCTAAGAAGATGGTAAAGACAAGAAGACGCATAGCAAGATAAGGGGCGGAACATGGCCGAAACCGGAGAACAGCGAGAGGACAGGCACTCCAAGCCCCCTACGGGGAAGTTCACGAGCTTCACCCTACTGACTGCCCTGATCGACTAAGTCTTGATGCAAATCAAGGACGAAGGAGCCTTGACATTTCCTGGCAAGCTGAAGGGAGATTCCAATAAGAGGTCTAAAGACAAGCACTGCCGCTTCCACCGTGACCATGGTCATGACACGGCCAACTGCTACGATTTTAAGCAACAAATTGAAGCTCTTATCAGGCAAGGAAAGCTGTAGAGGTTCGTCAGCAGGGAGAGAACGGATCCACCTCAAGAGTAGGCTCCCTGACGGGAGAACAAACGTCCTAGGCCGCCCATAGGAGATATAAGAATGATTGTAGGAGGCGCAACGGCTACTAGGTCGTCCAAAAAGGCCCGTAAAACTTACCTCAGAATGGTTCAGAACGTCCAGTTGACGGGTTACGTACCAAAGATGGCACAGATTGATAACCCTATCATCAAATTCTCGAAAGAAGATACCCGACGTCTTCACCACCCGCATGATGATGCACTTGTCGTTAGCATACGAGTAGGGGATTACAACACGCACCGGGTTCTGGTAGACAATGGTAGCTCAGCTGACATCCTCTACTACCCTGCATTCTAACAGATAAGGATTCATAAAGAGCGATTGGTTCCAACGAACACTCCGCTCATCGATTTTGGAGGAACAAGGGTGTTTCCCCTTGGTGTAGTCACATTATCCGTGACGGTGGGCGATTAGCCCTAGTAGATCACTAAAGAACTAACATTCCTTGTGGTCGACTACTTGTCCACTTACAATGCCATCCTAGGACGACCTACCTTCAATTCATGGAAGGTAGTAACCTCGACTTACCACTTAATAATCAAATTCCCTACCGATTTTGGAGTAGGAGAGCTGCGCGGAAATCAGGTAGGGCGCGCACGAATGCTACATAGTTATGATGGAAATGGACGACCACCTCCAGGCCATGAATATAGAAGAACACCGAACAGTGACAGAGCCCATTAAAAGGCTTGAAGAGATACTTCTCGATGACTCTATGCTTGATCGAACGACCAGGATTGGTACCCTTGCCAGCCCGATGGTCCTCTAAGCAATTACAACTTTTCTCAAAGATAACCGAGATGTATTTCCTTAGAGCCATGAAGACATGCCGAGAATAGACCCATCGGTCATGGTACACAGGCTGAATGTGTCACCCTCATTTCCACCCATCCGTCAGAAGAAGCAGGTGTTCGCTCTAGAACAAGACCAAGCTATAGCGGAAGAAGTTCACAAGCTACAAGAGGCGAACTTCATCAGGGAAGTCTACTACCCCACTGGCTGGAAAATGTGGTAATGGTCAAGAAAGTCAGCGGGAAATGGAGGATGTGAATAGACTTCACAGAACCTGAACAAGGCATGCCCCAAAGACAGCTACCACCTCTCACAGGTTGACGCTCTGGTGGACTCTATAGCTTAATACTAGTTATTAAGCTTCATGGACGCCTTTTTGGGTTACAACTAGATCAAAATGGATGAAACATATCAGGAGAAGACTTCATTCGTTACTAGCCAGGGCCTCTTCTGCTATAAAGTAATGCCATTTGGCCTCAAGAATGCAAGCACGACGTATTAGAGGCTCATGAACAAGATATTCGCATAGCAGATTGGGAGAAATGTCCAGGTCTATGTTGATGACATGCTGGTGAAAGGCCGAAGGGAGGATGATCACTTGGAGGATCTCAAGGAAATATTCAACACCCTTCGTTCCTACAACATGAAGCTCAATCCAGGCAAGTGTGCCTTCGGAGGCTAACCTAGACAAGATCCGGGTCATAATAGAAATGGCACCCCCTAAGAACTTGAAAGAAGTTCAAAGCCTCAATGGCAAGATAGCCGCGCTTAATAGGTTCGTGTGCAGAGCAATAGATAAGTGTCTACCCTTCTTCCGCACGTTGAAGAAAGCTTTCAAATGGACGGACGAGTGTTAGCGAGCATTCGAAGACCTGAAGGCCTACCTCTCTTCCCTACCATTGTTGAGTCCATCCAAGCCAGGGGAAGAATTATTCCTTTATTTGCCTGTATCTCTGGCTACCGTCAGCGCGGCCTTAATCAGAGAAGAAAACAAGGTACAAAAGCCCGTGTACTATGCTAGCTAGGCGCTTCGTGGGGCAAAGGAGAGGTACCCTCCAATGGAGAAACTCGCCTTCGCTTTGGTTACAGCAGCCCGCAAGCTGAAGCCATACTTCCAGGCCCACACTATCGTCATCATGATTGACAAACCTCTATGACGAGCAATGAGTAGTCCCGAAGTTGGCAGACGGAAGGCGCTATGGGCGATAGAACTGAATGAGTTTGATGTACAATATTGCCCACACACTGCTATAAAGGGACAAGTGGTAACCGACTTCATTGCAGAGTTCACCAATATGGAAGGCCAGAGGGCAGAAGAACCTCCTCACTGGAACATCCACATGGATGGGTCATCTAACAAGCACGCTGGCAGAATCGGTGTAGTGCTCCGCTCCCTAGAGGGAGACGAGATTAAATGCATGGTTCGACTCGATTGCCCCACAACGAACAATGAAAAACGAAGCAGAGTATGAAACCTTAGTAGCAGAACTAGACCTCGCCAAAGCTGCAGGAGCAATAAGTGTGATCATATATTGCGACTCTCAGGTAGCCATCAGTCAAGTAAATGGCGACTACGAATGCAAAGGAGAACGGATGAAGAAGTATCTGGATCAAGTGTGAAAATGCATCAACAAACTGCAAGCCAAGTTCTTCCAAATCCCTAGGGAAGAAAATGAGCAAGCTGATCGCCTTGCTAAGGCCGCATTGCCGAATACATGCTTCACCCTGGTAATGTGCTTTCCTTTATTCAAATTTCACCCTTGATAGATGAAGTCGGCGTGCAGGAAGAGAACTCAAAAATAGTTTCCTATTTGAAAGACCATACACTACCCGATGAAAAGGAGGCCGCAAGAAAGCTGAAGGTTCAGGCAGCACGATTCGTCTTGATAAAAGACGTCTTATACAAGAGGGGCTTCTCCCGACCATACCTGAGATGTTTAAGTCCCGAAGAAGCGGATTATGTCATGAAAGAAGTACACGAAGGAATCTGCATCAACCATTTAGGGTCATGGTCATTGGTATATAAACTGGTTCGAGCTAGATATTACTGGCCTACTATGCAGAAGGACGTCCAAACTTATATCAAAATCTGCGACAAATGTCAAAGATTCAGTAACGTCATCAGAGAGTCGACGAAAGAACTGACTTCGATGATAGTCCCATGGCCATTCGCTCAATGGGGACTCAACATCATAGGTCCATTCCCAGTAGCAATATGGAAGCTGAAGTTCCTAATAGTTGGTATAGACTATTTCACTAAATAGGCAGAAGCAGAAGCCTTGGCTACCATTATGGAGAAGAATGTGAGAAGCTTCGTCTGGAGAAACATCGTCTGTAGATATGGAATCCCTACAGCCTTAGTCTCAGACAACAGCAAGTAGTTCGACAATGACTCCTTCATGGATTTTTGCTCGCAGTTGGGAATTAGGAACCACTACTCCTCCCTCACCCACTCACAAGCCAACGGGTAAGTTATAGTCATGAACCGATCCTTGCTTAAGATCATCAAGACTCAGCTCGAGGGGCCAAAGGGGTATGACCAGAAGAGCTTCCAAGCGGACAATGGGCATATAAGACAACAACAAGAACACCTACTAGGGAAACACCATTTCGATTAACTTATGGAAGTGAGGCAATCATCCCAGCAAAGGTAGGACTCACGAGCTACAGAGTGGACAATCATGATGAAGAAAGGAACGATGAGGCCATGCCTCTATAGCTTAATTTAGTAGACAAAGTTAGGGCAATAGCTGAGCAAAGGCTCGCACGATACCAGGACCTAATAGCCAAGCACTACAACTCCAAAGTCAGACATAGAGACTTCAAAGTTGAAGACCTCATCCTTATGAAGGTAATGGGCGCTGCCAGAGACACTGCATAAGGAAAGATCGGCCCAAACTGGGAAGGACCCTACAGAATCACATTATGGCAGAGGAAAGACACTTATCACCTGGAGACGTTGGACGGACAGAAGTTGCACCATTCATGGAACATCGAGCATCTTCAATGATACTACCAGTAGACATAAATGAAAAGTGACACTTTTCATTTTCCAATTTATTTTAGTTAATTTTTTTTTTACAATACTTTTTAAGCCCAAAGGGCTGGTTTTTTTTTCTTTAAAGAACAATTTTTCTACATGCATTTATCATAATAAGAAGAGTTTATTTAGAAATAACTGGTATATTTATCTGTTTCTACATGTTTATTCTACGTGCTTATTAAGCCCACAAGTGGACGGATTCATAATTAGTCCACAAGTGGACGAATTCATTACTAAGTCCACGAGTGGACGGACTCATGATTTAGTTCATAAGTGGACAAGTACATCCCATGGGGATGAGTTAATAATATCAAGTCCACAAGAGGATGAGTTCATCCCATGATGACGAGTTAAAAATATTAAGTCCACAAGTGGATGAGTTCAATATTAAGTTCATAGGTGGGCAAGTTCATAATATTAAGTCCACAAGTGAATGAGTCTATTATCCACAGACATATTGTTCACCATAATATAGAGTTGACGAATCCAAGTTAACGAGTTTATTAGAATCAAGTGGACAGATTCATAAAAGCTCATGGAACGGACAAAGTTCACTATCAGAGTAGAGTAAACGGATTCTTCCCAAACCCACTAAGTTGCTCAAGAGACGAGTGCATCTTAGCATACATAAACAATATATAAAGCGACGAATGTAAAATAAGGAGAATACACCATAAATAAAGTGTTTACAAGCAAAGCTCAAAAACAGAGGCGCTTAATATTGTTTGGGAATAAAATGAAATACATAGCAGGTTATCGTTAAAAGTGAAAAACTAAACTAGGGGATCTTGGACGTCCTGAGCTGAAGGGTTCTCATCGGCTTAGGAAGAAGGATCCTAGGCGTCTTGAATAGAAGGGCTTTCAATATTTCGAGGCTTAGTGGACAGAACCAAAAGGTCGACGGGAGGGTTCACAACAGGTTGAGCGAGGACGACACCATCATCTTTTGGATTAGGCTTCTACTCTGTGGAGTTGTTGGTTTCCTCAAGTGTAGTGTCGCCGGTAGGAGTCGACGACAAGGGGTCGTCCATGGAAACCCAGGATAAATCCAAGTGGGGGTAGACGGAATTGACCTGTTTCAAGCAGTCCTCAAACCCATCTTCATAATAGACGACGCATGCATTAATAAAAGGTTGTGAAGCCTTAAACTCAGCTATAACATCTACCCTCGCCGTCTCCATCTGCCCAAGGAGGGCCGTTAGCTCCTTCTCCATAGCTGCCCTGGCTTCCTGCTCCTTTTCCTTATGACAGTTTTCCTCTTCCAATTTCCCCCTCAACTTCTTCACCTCCTTGTTGAGAGTGCGAAGGGCCTCCTTATACTGATCCTATGCATTGGTTAAATTCTTGTTGCACTTCCTAAGACGACCAACCACCCTTTCCTCAGCCATGCACCTGTCTTGGAGCGCCTTCATTCGCACCAGTGCCTGAAAACGGAATATAACCGTCAGCTGGAGAACAAAAGAGAAAGTACAATTTATTTATGGAAAAAACCAACCGTGAAAGGTCAAAAATGCCTTACGACCCCAACTCTTCCGTCGTCTGCTCAACATAAGGATCTAGGTCCATATCCTTAATGATAGAGTCCATCACCTCAACGACGTGCTCCTTGTGAGTGACGGACAAATCCCTGAGTGACGGGGATTGACGTCGTCATTAACTTCTTGCCTGCACCCTGGCTCGGCTTTAGGGGCGACAGTTTCTTGGGCAGTTTATCCCCAGGAGTGACAAATACTTTCTTAGGACGGTCGTCCTTCCCGTCAGCTTTCCTCTTAGGTGTGCAAACGCTCTTATTGAAGCTCTCAGTCTGGCTGCATCCATTTCTGTCAAGAACATAGAGTGGGAGTGAATCACAAGAATGACAAAGAAGAGATGAAAAGAGATAAGGAAGAAACTTACAATGACGGGAGTATTCGTTCAACCTACGAGTTTCTAGCGTCGGTTCTAGACCACCATAATAGGCGTGCAAAGTGTTGAGGGTAATTAGGTCTCGGCACTTACGCTCATTAATGGGGATCTCTGTAACCCGACGAATGAAAGCTTCCTGCTTGCCTGCTATGTGTGGGCGAACGCTAGCTGAAGGAAAAAGAAGACGATGTTAGTGCATCTAAACAAAAAGAAAAACAGACGACATTAGACACTAAATCAAAAAAAAAAAAAAAAAAAGGAAAGCAAACGATGCTTGACCTGAATCTTTGACAATGCCCCAAGTGTTGCCATGAGGCATCGTCATCCACTCATCCTGACGGCATACCTAGTTCGTCCCTTTAACAAAGAAGTACCTACCCTTCCAATTTCTGTTAGAGTCAGGCATATCAGACACTAGCCTAAGTGTCTTCTTCCTTACCGCGAAGTGGTATATCCCCTGGGACGAGACGATGTGTTGGGGTAGATAGCACCAAAAGAACTCGTCAAGAGTTAGCTGACGGTTCCCATCACTTAGACGACCCCACAAAATCTCAGCCCCAACAAATATTCTCCAAGCGTTGGGGGCAATTTAGATGACGGACAATCCCAAAAAGTTGACCAACTGACGGTGAAGTGCTGTCAATGGCAGCTTCAAGCCTGCTGCGAACATGGCGTCGTACATGCCAACGTCAGCGGTCTTCCCTAAATAGCACTTCTCAAACTTCCTAGGAAGACAGATTAGGATGTTATCCGGAATTTGATAACGGTCACGTAAAGTGTTGAAAACTTTGTCTGACATCATTAGCAGAAAATCATTAATAGTCCAAATTTTAGGGAGAATGAAAGGATGGTCATAACTGGGACTTCCCGAAGTTCCCTCAAGGGTTTCCCCGTCACCGTCATCTTCATCCCCGTCACTCTCTCTATCCTTTTCTCCCTCATCATTCTCGTCTTTGCCTTCACCCACTACTACTTCCTCATCCTTCCCTCTACAACTTTCCACTTCCTCGTTAGGAGATTAGGCCGACGTTTCCCTTTCTGACGACTAGGAGAAGCCCTCCTCGGGCTCATGGCCTGACAAGAATATCTCGTCATAGCCCGCCCCATCATGGACTGACGACGTCACTTCACTCTTTCCTGACATATCTACATCTACAAGCGACAGAAGCATTTTAAGAACCTAAGCTGACGGTCTCTCTAAACAATTAACAACTAATTAGAAAAACAAGAATAGGGGACGAAATAAAATAAAATAAAAGTTAAGGAAAACTTACAAGTTGAGTAGACGGTCCCTTAGGAGGTGACGACCTCAAGTAATGAAAGCAAAAGTGACGAGATCAGCAAATAGATGGAGACAGCAAAGATGAAAGTGACAGGCTCTCTCTCAAAATCAGAAACGATGAAATAGGAGAAAATGAAGAAGTAGGAGAGAGAGATATATATAGGGTGAAAAAGGCACGGAAGACGAAGCGACACCCCCGTCCAACCCGCTTGAGCCACGTGTTCAAGCATTTAATAAAGGCTGCTCGAGGAATCACCCATAAATGCCCACAAAAAAAAAAAAAAAAAAGTTGGACTCCATAACCCGTTGGCTTCAGCCAACAGGACTATATAGTGGGGGGTAGCTGATAAGGGAAATTTTGTGGTTGGTAAATTCGTCCATATTAGTAAGGGCGACAGTCCTAATGAACTCGTCAACCTTATTTACATGTTCATAACCTAACGAATAGATGAAACCGACGGTTTCAACTTAAAGCTAACGGCTGTATCTTAAGGTAAACAAGCACCCAGACGAGATAACCAAAACATATGAACAAAATAAGAGGTTGACGGAAGGAAGCTGAAGGTCATAAACCTTTGACAAATCTAACATGGCCTTACTTGGCCACCATGCGTAAGTACATAAGGAAATATCTTGCGCCCCATGATTTAACCCTAATCAAGAAGAGTTCAACAAGGAAAGGATTCTACAAAATACGCGAATTAAGGAGGATCTCTCCCACAAGGAAACATCTTCCTAGTCAAGAAACGGATGTCAACCCTATGCTACTATAAAAGCCCCAAAACCCTCACAAACCAAGGTATGCATAATTTACCCTAGCTCTGGCACTTTAGAGTGGTGAAAAGTTTTCTGACTTAACCTTTAGAGGGTTTTTGGCCGGTACTGCACCGGTACTCTCTTAGGGTTTTCTTTAGTTTTGTTTCATAGGTCTTGTTTCGAGCATGTGAATATTATGCAGCTTACTAACAATTTTTGGCATCATCAGTGTGTTTTACTTAAAATGGTGCATAAAGAAAAAAAATACAAAAATTCAACCCAAAAAATTGTACGTGAAACAGCGAATTTTGGCTCAACAAAAAGTGACTAATAAAAAAAAATTCCTAGAAACACTAAGAATGGCACAACATTTTTATAATACCTTTATAATTTTGTTATGTTTTACTTTGACTTGTAAGGAATTGACACCTCAACAATTGTGAAAATATTGTGACAACAAGAAGATATCTTTACATTCTCACAAGAGTTCACAACATTTTTATTACAAATTATAAGTAGTAAGTTGTTACGGGTTGTTATTGGTGGGCAAAAAAATAGTTTCATTGGTAAGTTTAAATTAGAATAACAATTTACCACCTAAGATTTGTTATGAAAATGTTGTGGATGTAACACTTTTTTTTTTCACAATACCTTTATTTTTAGTTGTGGTTGGTTCTAATATGATATTTTATTATTTTATTTTGACATATAAAGAATTAACACATCAATGATTATGAAAATATTGTGACAATTTGTTTTGCTACTATTTTTTATTATTTTTATAATTAAGTTCAATGCAAGTATTGTAGCACAAGTACCGTAAAAAATAATAGAAGAAGTCAAGTGTAAGTGTGAGTCTATGAGACATAAACCATTCAATGAGATACCTCTAAGTGTGCAACAATGGAGAAAGTGGGAATTGAATAAACCAAAGTACTGTAGCACTATACTGATTGACTCTTTTTATATATACTAGTTTGGGTAGCACATGCAAGGCATGTACTGCCCATTGAGTAAAAAATTTAAGATAGAATTTCTATTTGACAAAGTATAAAACCATGCACTAAAAAATGCATGTCATGCATTGCTAATATCATTCATATAAGAATTTTGATTACATTCAAACTTAACGTAACTATTTAACATATGAATATCTATTTTAGTATGATAGTTTCTTAAAAGCTATTTGACTAAAAATTCTAAGAATGATAATGTAGGGACTCGATTTTGCAGACCAAGCCAAAGGTGTATGAGATCTTGGCCCAGTGAGCTCAATACAATAAATTTATAGAGAGTGGGTCAAAGAATTAGGCCCTAATAAGCTGGACAACAACTAGCAGGGATTTAAAAGATGATCAAACAAGGACGAGAAGAATAAAATTGAATAAATTCACTTATCCGAGGAAGTCTTTTTTATATAAATCAATAACAATTGAATACAAGTATTATTTTGATTGCTACAGTGTTACGTTTCTCCTTTTCCCTCTTTTCCTTTTCTTTCCCCCCCCCCCCTCCACTTATGGAGGATTTTTGTACATTATATAGCTCCTTTTGGACCATCCTAATCCTATACTTGTTGATCATCTGAGCCCTCACTTGAGTGCTCGTCACATCAGACACCCTCTTTGGTTTTCTGTGAGTTGCGGTAGTCAAGGCAGCACTATTTAGGAGTCTTTTCTACATAAATACGACCAGAAAAGTAGCTGTAGTGCATTTAATGCGGTGGATTTCCTTAGATACTTTTTGGATTTCCTTACTTTTCGTAAGTTCATGAGGCACGTTCCTATCGTCAGGGCTTCTACGAAGATTACTTTTATCGTTGGAATACACATCTGAGCTATATTTATCATATCCGAGGAGAAGTTCTTCTTCGGACCACCTTCCACTCATCTCATACTCATGAGACTCTAGATTGGAATCTCCCATACTTATTTATCCCTCCTAGGACCTGTCAGCGTCTTCGGATAAAATCCAAGGCCCAATATATGATTTTGGACCCTTATCCCTGTAGATAACAAATATCATCTTCCAGCAATAAGCAATTGTGTTTTGCTAAGACATTGTCATAATATTTGAATTTTCGTAATCGATGATATTAAGGAGAAAATTGAAACTCTTCATCAAATATCTACAACTATCCACAACGGAGATCTTTATTCATACTTCCTTCTTTATTAACTTACATTTTATGCATGTAACTACAATGAGCTTATTTAGTTTTTAGTAAACACCCTTTTAAGCAAGAGAAAAAATTAAAAAAGAAAAGAAAAAAGACCAAGATAACAAAAGCCATATGTGTCGTCAAATTATATAAAACTAGATGAATTTTACAATTTTATTTGAAATCATTTTCATGTATATTAAAATCTACATATAATACTTAATACTTTTTTTTTTGTATAATATTTATGTTTATCTACAATATTGTTAGTTTTGAAACTTGATTTTCTTAATTCATATTTTCTTTTAAAAAAATTGTATGGCACTGTAAGATTATAATATATTATAATATTTACTTTTAAAAGTAGATTTTATTTTTCAAACTGATTAAATGATTTTGAAATCTACAAATAAAAATTTAAAATATATAATACTTTTATATCAAAAAATTACATAAATATCAGCAACTTACTAAACATTTTCTCAACTACTCTATTTTAACAACCAAATATGAAGACCTTGATCACAAACACCCATCAATTTGCCAAAAACACATTCATTTATCAAAATTCAATTGTCTTTAGTTGGGCTTTTGTATTCTTAAAAATAAAAAGCAAAAACACTTTTAAATCACCATCAATTTTTGTTTTTCTCACTATGGCTCATATCTCACAAAATAGCAGCAAAATAAACTTACAAATAAACCTACAAATTATGAATTCTAACACAAAATTTTAAAACAAATAGCTAATTTCATAAATAATCAATTAGTATGTTTCTTTTTCTTTTTCTTTTTCTTTAGTTCTAATAAAATACATTTATAACTTTCCCAAACCAAAATCTCAAATACCCAAAGACTCCAAGCAAATCTTAATTTTCACAAAACCTACAATGTCTGACTTCAACATCAAAACTGTAAGCTATTGTCACTGAATAAAAAATGCAAGCCCCCTTCCTTGATCATAGCCTACTCATACAAGTTATGATCAAATGATACTATAACGTTGGAGTTATTTAGGTGTCATAGAAAGGTTGAAAATAAATGACATCGTTTTTTGTCTAAGTGTATTTGAGATGGGATGGTATGAAAGGCTATGGACATGTGTGTATAAAGGAGTAGAAGTAAAAATGGTGAATGGAAATGCAAAGAGTTTTTTGTGGGTGTGAGAGATAAAAAGTCTTGAAACATTGAACCAAATAAAACACATAGTAGTCTTAAAACATTGAATAAATAATGTAACAAAAATAGTCTTGAAACATTGAATCAAAGAAAATAAAGAATCTCTACTTTTAAATTTTATCTTATCTTTAATGTGGCTTAAGGGTATTTCAATTCTCTTCATAGAGTGTGCTACATGGCAGAACCTCATGCTCTCTCGCATGAAGTGTTTGCTTTTATATATAATATTGAATATTGATTGATTGATTATAAATTTAGAAAATTAAAACCTACTAAATCGATGTTCTCTAGGTAACAAATAGAACACCCTATATAGTGGGGTAGTTCAGGGTAGTTTAGACTATCATATAAAATTAAAAAATGTGAAGAAAAATTTTGTAATATTAAAATTTAGTGGGGGTAGTTTAGACATTGCACACTGAAAATCATAACATTCCGCTAGGGTTTAATTGAAAGAGTAACCATAAAGGGTATTCGCTTGTTTCCAAAATATAAAGAGAGAAATTGCTCGATTTTAAAGTTTAGGAGGAAAATTGTGAACTAACCCAAACATAAAGGGGGAAAGTGGTTTTTTGAGTAAAATTGTGTTGGTGCTTAGTAAAATAAAACAAAAAGGTAGCCTAAGAAAATTGTGAGTGAAACATGCTTACCAAAATTGTCTAAACCAAAAACTTTTAGGGACATAACAAAATGTCAATATTTTCAAAAATAAATTTAATTTTAGTTATGGTCAATCTCGGTTTGATAGTGTATTATTTTATTTTTGACATATAAAAAGTAAAAACTTACACCTCAGTAGTTTTGAAAATATGTGACAATAACAAAATGTCACAACATTTTCACAATACATTTATTTACAGTTGTAGTTGGTCCCAATTTAATAACACTTTATTTTATTTTATTTTGACATATAAAAAACTTACATCTTAGTAGTTGTGAAAATATTGTGACAATAACAAAATGTCACATTTTCATAATACCTTTTGTAGGTACAAGAGGCTCAAATATGTCTATTAGGCCTTGGGTCTTATCCGAGGAGGCTCAATGGTCCAAGGGCGGATCAATAGTATAGAAAACGTAAGTTTGTGAGCTTCACAAGTAAATTATGACTGTAAAGACTAAGGGAGGTGATCCGAGGAGGAATATCCCCTCGGCTAAACAAAGCGAAGATCAAGATGTGTGTGTCCAGTCATCTAGGATAACGTACCAAGAAGTTCTATTGATAAGGATAACATACTCGGACAGATACTAGGAGATGTTTAATGAGATCGATGGAGATTTTGATAACGTGGACATCAGGATTTTCAAGGTCAGCCTGCCTACCGAGCATGATTTGAGAAAGTCTTTGACCAAAAAATCGGTAAGGAGTGTAGGTCGGCTTATGGATTGTATCGACAAATACAAATGGGTGGAGGAAGATCAGCAGCAAGGGAAAGGAAAGGCTAAGGTTATCCCTCAAGAGAGGAGGGATTTCTGGTTGGACCATTACAAAAATAACAGACCCTGAAGGAATTTTGCTGGGAAATCTGGGCCTTTTGCTCCCCAAGTGATTAACACGGTGTTCAGGGAGCCGATACATCAGGTTTTAGAGAAGATCAAGAATAAGTCATACTTCAAATGACCAAACAAGATGGGAAGGAGATCCCATGAGACGTAATCAGAGCCTTCATTGCCAATACCACCGGGAACAAAAACATACCGTTGAGGACTGCAGAACTTTGTGGAATCATTTGGAGCAACTGGTCCAAGATGGCAAGCTAAAGCATTTTTTGTATCGGCCTAATGAGCAAGGAAGCCAAGCAGGGTCGGGAGCTCAGGGGAATGTTTCTGCAAGACCCCCTGTGGGCATAATCCACGTCATCCTCTCTGCTCTAAGGAGAACAGGTTCTCATCCGTCGAGGGTGATGTCTGTGGCTCGACCATTTATCGAGGATTCTGAACACGAGCCAAAGAGGGCTAGGGTAAGGTTTTGACCAGCGTTAAGCTTCTCGGACGATGATAAGGCCGAGACCATACAACCACATGATGACGCCTTGGTGATCACCCTTAAGATTGGGGGGTATGATGTGAAGAGGGTGATTGTAGACCAGGATAGTAGGGCTAAGATTATGTATCTAGATCTTTACAAAGGGCTAAATTTGAAACCGGAAGATTTGATGAGTTATAATTCACCTTTGGTGGGCTATGATGGAAAGGTCGTTGTTCCTAGGGGTCAGATCAGACTACCAGTGCAAGCCGGCTCAGAGGTGGTGGAAGTGGATTTTATTGTGATGGATGCTTTTTCTCTGTACACAGCCATTGTGGCACGGCCTTAGCTCGGGCTGTTTCTTTCACCCTTCATTTGAAGGTGAAGTATCCATCTAGGGATCGGATTGAGGAGCTGGTTGGGAGCCAGTTTGTGGTTAGACAATCCTTGGTAGTTGCAATTATGCATTAGCCAGAGACCGGTTCCTCGATCTCTACTGATAAGGGTTTATAGCAATTAAGGACTCCGGTTATACCCTTGGATAGGATAGCCAAAGAGGTGAAGTGTAAGGATTTAGAGAAGGTTGTTATAGTTGATAATCCAGAGAAGTTTTTCCAAGTCGGAGCTCAGCTGCGAGAAGGAAGCGTTGATAGAGTTTCTCTGGAGGAACATTGACGTGTTCGCTTGGAATGCTTACGAAGCTCCTGGGGTAGATCCGAGCTTCATAAGTCATCATTTGAATGTCAATCCATTTGTCACCCTCAAAAAGCAACCACCTCGAAGCTCATTTAAAGACCATTCTGATGCTGTCAAGGACGAGGTGAGGAAGCTTAAGTAGGCTGGGGCTATTAAAGAATTTTTTTTTTTTTTTATCCTAAGTGGTTGGCTAATATAGTGGTAGTGAAGAAGAAGAATGGGAAGTGACGGGTATGTATAGACTTCACAGACTTGAACAAAACTTGTCCGAAGGATCCTTTCTCCATGCCTCGGATTGATCAGCTAGTGGACACAATTGTAGACCATCCTTGGATGAGCTTTTTGGATGCCTTTGAAGGATACCATCAAATACCTTTAGCTTTGGAGGATCAGGAAAGGACAGCTTTTGTCACTCCCACTGGGAACTACCACTACAAAGCGATGCCTTTTGGTCTTAAAAATGCGAGGTCTACTTATCAGAGAATGATGACCAGGATGTTCGAGCCACAGCTAGGAAAAAACATCGAGATTTATTTTGACGACATGGTGGTCAAGAGTAAATTAAAATCCGAGCATGTTGATGACCTCAGAAATATCTTTGAAATCTTGAGAAGACACAAGGTGTGACTTAATGCTTCTGAGTGTTCTTTTGGTGTCGAATCAAGGAAGTTCTTAGGGTATATGGTTACACATCGCAGAATTGAAGTCAACCTTTACAAGATTAAGGCAATCAATAATTTACAGCTACCTCAGAATCCTAAAAAGATCCAGAAGCTAACAGGAATGATTACTGCTCTAAATCGATTCATTTCTCGGTCAGCAGACAGGTGTAAACCATTCTTCCAGTTGTTGAACAAGTGGAAGGATTTGAATGGACCGAGGAGTGCGTCCTAGCCTTCTAGCAGTTGAAAGAATATTTATCTCAGCCACCCATTATGTCTAGACCTGAAGTGGATGAGGTTTTGTTTGCTTACATTGCTGTAGCTTCCCATACGATAAGCCTGGTGCTTGTGCAGGTTGATAGTGGTGTACAGAGACTAGTTTACTATGTGAGTAAGTCACTACATGGGGCCAAGGCCCGCTACCTACCACTGGAGAAGACCATTTTGGCAGTAGCGCATGCTACACGTAAACTCTCCCACTACTTCCAATCAAACACAGTTGTTGTCTTAACCAAACTTCTACTCATAACTCTACTTCGGAGTGCTGATTACATGGGGAGGATTGCTAAGTAGGGTACGATCCTAGGGGTTTTTGACGTCAAGTACATGCCTCGCACCTCTATAAAGGGCTAGGTCCTGGTTAATTTGGTGGCTGAATTTACTGAGCCCTTGCTAGAAGAAAATGTCGAGATGCTGAGTATGGATGAAAAATCAGTTGGACTGATCTCCGTGCAAGAACCTTTATCGTGGAGGGTGTACGTTGATGGTGTTGCGAACCAAAGAGGATCTGGAGTGAGTCTAGTTTTAATATCTCCTGAGAAGATCATTGTTGAGAAATCCTTAAGACTAGCTTCTCGGCCACAAACAATGAGGCTGAGTATAAGGCTCTATTGGTGGAGATGGTCATGGTTCAAAAAATGAGCGAAAAGGGTGGAAATATTCTCGGATTCAAGACTGATTGTGGGCCAAGAAAAAGGGGAGTTAGAAGCCAGGGATGGGAGAATGCAAGAATATTTGAATCATGTTAAGCGCCTGTAGTCAGGATTTGAATTTTTTAGCTTGCTGCATATCCCCAGGAGTGGAAACACACATGCTAATTCTCTTGCCACTTTTGCAACCTCCTCGGCACAGGGTTACCTCGAAACATCCTTGTTGAAAACTTGTGCAGACCCATTGAGGTGAAGGGAGAGATGGCCTGTATCCATCAAATTAGGGTAGGGCCTAGCTGGATGGACCCTGTAGTGCTATTCCTTAAGAAAGATATCTTGCCTAAGGAAAAATTTGAGATTGACAAGATACGGAGAAAGGCTCCTCGGTTTTGGTTGTTCGAGGACCAAAAATTATACAAACGCTCTTTTCTGGGCCATATTTGTTATGCATACACCTTGAGGCATCAAAATTTCTCCTTGAGGAGTTGCACAAAGGGATTTGTGGAAGTCACACAGGAGGTAGGTCTTTGTCTCACAGAGCCCTCACCCAGGGGTAATGGTAGCCAAACATGCAAAATGAAGCACTAGAGTATATAAAGAAGTGTGATCAATGCCAGAGATTTGCACTAAACATTCATTAACCAGGGGGAGTCCTTAATCCTCTGTCCACCCCTTGGCTATTTGCTTAATGAGGTTTGGACATTGTGGATCCTTTTCCTAAGACAGTTGGGAACAAGAGATATCTGCTAGTTGGCACAAATTACTTTATCAAGTGGGTTAAAGCTGAACCATTGGCAAATATCAGGGATGTGGTTGCCAAGAGATTTATCTGGAAAAATATTGTCACTCAGTTTGGAATACCTCGTACACTCATCTCAGACAATGTTCTTAAATTTGATAGCAAGGTCTTCAGAAGGTATTGCTGTGATCTAGGCATAACAAACAGATATTCCACCTCGGCATATCCATAGGGGAATGGACAGGCTAAGGATGTTAATAAGGTCATAGTGAGTGGGCTCAAGAAGAGGCTGGATGACGTAAGTGCTTTGGACATATTGGACTACCCCTCGTAGGTCCACTAGGGAGACGCCCTTTTCAATGACTTATGGAGCTGAAGCTGTCATCCCTCTGGAGACTGGATTCCCAACGCTGAAAAAGAGTTCTTTCACTTCGAGCAGCAATGATGGACTATTAGGGAAATGCTTAGACTTAATTGACGAGCAAAGAGAAAATGACATGGTCTAGTTGGCTTATTATCAACACAAGCTCAAGCAAGACTACGATGCCAACGTGAAACTAAGGCCATTAGCTCCTGGGGACTTGATATTGAGAAAGGTTGTGGGTAATGAAAAAAACCTAGCATAGGGAAAGTTAGGGCCCAATTGGGAAATGCCTTATCGCATCACCTCGGTGGTTGGAATAGGTACATATTATCTTGAAGATCTGGATGGAAATGGTGTACCACGTTTCTGGAATGTAAATAACCTGAGAATGTATTATTATTAATAAAAGTTTTCTTTGTCATGTTCTTGTTAATTATGTTATGCATTGTATTTCTTATTATTTATTTAGGTATCAAACAGAACCTTGGACATGCCTGACCCTTCGGACCACATGCCTTGGGTAAATTGGTATCTTTTAATCATTATTCTAAGTATTAAACAGAATCTCAGCTATGCTTGGTCCTCAGACCACGTGTTTTGGGTAAATATACTTCCTGGCATCTATCTAAGTATTAAACAGAACCTTAGTTATGCCTGGTCCTCAGACCACGTGCTTTGGGTAAATTAATATTTTCTGACATCTATTTAAATATTAAACAAAACTTCAGCTATGCCTGATCCTCAGACCACATGCTTTGGGTAAATTAATACTTCCTGACATCCATCTAAGTGTTAAACAAAACCTTAGTTATGCCTAGCTCCTCGAACCACATGCTTCAGGTAAATTAATACTTTCTATCATTTATCTAAGTATTAAACAGAACCTCAGCTATGCCTAGTCCTTAGACCACATGCTTTGGGTAAATTAATAATTCCTGACATCTATCTAAGTATTAAATAGAACCTTAGCTATGTCTGGCTCCTCAGACCACATGTTTTGGGTAAATTAATACTTCATATCATTTTTCTAAGTATTAAACAAAACTTTAGCTATGCCTGGCTCCTCAGACCACATACTTTGGGTAAATTAATACTTTCGTACATTTATCTAAGTATTAAACAGAACCTTAGCTATGCCTGGATCCTCGGACCACATGCTTTGGGTAAATTAATACTTCCTATCATTTTTGCCAAGTGTCACGGCAAAGCCTTAGTTATTTCAGGCTTTTTGGACTACATACTTAAGGTAAATTAGTACTTATTATTGATGACTTGAATGTCAAGTATAATTAGCCACTCTAAATAGTAAATATTTTCACTGTGATGACAAACTCAAATGGATGCTCATGAGCATCACTTAATCATTTGTAGGCATACCTGTATTTGTTTGAGAATTGATTATCCCTCTGGTCCTTTAAACTTACTAATGAGTAGGGAATAGAGTAAGTTTAAACCTCTATGTATGCTACATTACTGTGTATGTTCTTGAAGTTAAAATTATGCTTTGCCGAGATGATGGACTTAGTAGATTTGACTTGTTTTGATGCTGACCATATGAAATGGGATAAATTTCCTATTACTTATGCCGATTAATGAGAAGAGTTTTACCTCATTACTATGTTCATTGAGCATTAGATAAGATAGAAATTATATCAACACCAATCAGAGAATAAATGTTTCAAGAAATAAAAATAGTGATACATAAAGTGAAAAGTAAAGTATTTTCATTAACTAAAAGGAAGAGTACATTATACACAATGGAAAAATACGACTACAAAAAAGAAATATACTAGGAAAGCTACAAAAGAAAAAGAAAAGAAAAAAATAGAACCCTAATACTAAGCCTTGGCCTTTGAGGAGGAGGGTTTTCTTTCTTGCTCGGTTGAGAGGTAGAAGCGTCTGTGACCTCAGGATCAACCTCTTTGGGTTTAGCCTTGGCCTCCTTTACCTTAGCTGCATCATTCTTGGCCTTGGCAGCATTCTTGGCCTCTGAGGAGGGCTTGGTCCTCTTGCCCTTGCCTTTATCCTCAGCCACCTCAACACCTTGGCTTTGATCACCAGCCTGGCTAGGTCCTTTGGAAGCCTCGGGGGGAGGAAAGGTGGCTTGGACAGTTAAGGATTGCTCAAAAGATTCTGGAGCAAGGGCAGGGGGAGAGTGGAAAGGAGCTAGGATTTCACGGATCTTAAGATGATAGTAGACGCTCCCTGGCTGCCTCCACTCTGAGTTAGCAGGAACCCCTGCAAGGTTGCGGGCTTCCACCCACATTGCCTTGCAGTAGTTCCTACAAACTTCAGCCAACTCCTCAGCCAACCTAACCTCAGTTTCTTCTACCACGAGGAGGTAAGATGCTTGCTTCGATGCCTCTGCAGCTTCCTCAGCCATCCGGGTGGTGGCTTTGGCCTTTTCCAAGTCAGCTTTCAGGTCCAAAACCAACTGCTTTTGTGTGGTAAGCTCTATCTCTCGCACTGATCTTTAGCCTGGACTTGAGCGTTCTTCCGCCTAGCCTCAGCACTTTTTTTTGCCCTATGCTCACCAGTCAACTTGGTCACTAACTCCTAAGGACTTCTCAATCTCAGTGCGGGAGTGGGCCTCAGCCCTGGCCTCGTTACGGGCATCCTAGATCCACTCCTCAGCCACAAAAACCTACTGGGTAACCTGCACAAAAACAACATAAGAATCCTATTTAAAAAAAATAAAGTAAGAAAAAGAAGAGAGAATGAAAAGGGCAACCTAACATTTATCTAAAAGAATTGATTGTGAAATTACCATAGTAAGTCCCTCTTTAGGGACATGAAGAGGTCCGGCTGCCTCATACGCTGCAGAGCCTCCATGTCTTCGGGTAAGAGGAGAGGCTGCTATAGGGCTTCAGCAATGTAGGCTGAGTGCCCTTCTGGAACTCCCTGATTGAAGAGTTCCATAGGATGACAATGCCATCCAGCTCTAGTCGAGGAGCCCAGGTGCGTTGCTGCTGGCGCACCTCAGCCCCACTTAGGTCCACCTTGCTGTCCACAGAAGAGACCCGCTTGTCCTTGGCGTTCTTTTGTTGCTTGGCCCCCTTTTGAGGGACCACCTCACCTTCCTCCACCTCTTGCACCTCCTTGTTCTTCTTCAAGTCAGGATTGGGGAGCAAGCTGACCGTGTTTATAGGGAGAGGAGGGGGAAGGGGGAGATTAGCAGGAACTTAGGACTTTGGGGCCTCCTTGGACGATGATCCTTTGTTCTTCCTAGCAAGGAGGTCCTTGAGGCCTTTCCTCGGATTCAGGTCCATTCCTTTGTCTTCCTCGGAGCTGGGGTTTGCACGGGCGACTATGAATATGGGAAAGCGAGCTACGGAGGCTCTGTCAAGCTCACCCTTAAAGTCCGAGATTTCAACGGGCTCTTCTTGCACCTCTCCTTCCTTCTCGAAGCGAAATTGATCTATCTCAACCTCTAGGGATAGGCGAGAGGAAGCAGTCTCTTCCCTCAGAGTTGCTGCTTCAAGAAAAGCACGATGAAGGGGTAGTTTGACTGATGGGAGATCTTTTCAGGCCAGAAAACTAGGAATCGAGACGTTAATCCGAGCTAGCCGAGGGTCGCCTACTCTTATCGCGTTGCCCACTTCCTGAAAGTTGTCCGACAAAGGCACAAAGTTCAAGACAAGATGAATGGCTTGTATTTGCCTATCTTCGCTTATGAATACCTCGGATCTCAACACCTTGTTGAGACCCTCGATGTTGACAAGGCTGAGTTTAGGAGTAACGTGCCTCTTATCTACAATAACTGCCGAGAAGCAAAATCACAGTTACATTAGTAAATCCTATCATCGAAAAGAAATGAAATACTAAAGGGAACCAAGACTAAGGAGCTAAATCCCGAGTTCCGAGTCAAGGGACCTAACCCTAGGGTTCCCTACCTGGCTTTCCCTCCAGAGTTGGGCAGTGAAGACCATTGTGTTAGTCCCCAGAGGCAATTACGTAGTCATCCTTCATGCCCTTGTTGGACTTGGGAAGACACGATACGAGTCTAACAATATTGGACCTTGACTTGAGGTAATACCCCGCGTCAGCAAGTGAGTGACACTCGTACATATGTACGACATTGTGCCATGTGAGTCTTAAGCCCATCAGTTCATTGAGAGCATCGATGCTGCCCAAGACCCTAAATATTTTGGGCGCACACTAGTGAGGACACAGTCTATGGTTACATAGATAATCTCGGGTTATCCTGCCCATGGGGAGTGTGATTCCCCCTTTTATGAAGGAGATCATAGGAATGACCACCTCCCCCGCTTCCCTATTGGTAGGTATTTAGTCTGGGGAACAATACTTCAGGGATACTCCCTGAGGGACATGGTACTTAACTCTAAAGCCCTCCATAGTGGCGGGAGAGTTTACCAGGTGCTTAAATCTACCCATTTGGACAAACTAAAGGGAAGTAAGGGCGAAGTTTTTGAGAAATGAGTAAAGGTTAAAAGGCCGAGGGGGTAAGCTGAGAAGAAAAGAACTTAAAAAACGTAATGACTTACGAAACGAAAACAGATGACATTTCAAGAGCTTCTTGAGAGTTATGAGATTTTAGAAGTCTTGAAGGCTTGAAAGTTCGAGAGATCTTAAAAGTTCGCAAATTTGTTAAAGTAAAGGAAAAGTGAACCCACCAAGCGCCTTATATAGGGGGTGGGATTAAGTGGGAGTTATCTTGCGCAAAATTTGAGGAGAAACGCCAGCCGTGAGATCTTCATCTCATCGTAGGATGTGGGGAACCGAACGCTGCCTGGAGCATTTAATGAGACGTTTCGGGCTCTAAAACGTCAGGAATAGTTATGGGACACGCAAAGCGACATTCTCACGTGTGGAAATCAAAAGAAAAATGTAGGATTTATTCATTTACATTAAAACCCCATTTTTCTCCTCGACCAGGAGGAGAAAACCAGAATTTTAAGGGGCTATTGTAGGGATAAGAGGCCCAAATATGTATATTGGCCTTGGGCCTTATCCAAGAAAGCCTAACGATCTAAGGGTGGATTAATAGTATAGAAAACGTGAGACTGTGAGCTTCACAAGCAAATTGTGATTGTAAAGGTTGAGGGGGGTGGTCTGAGGAGGAATATCCTCTCGGCTAAACGAAGCAAAGATCAAGATGTGTGTGTCCTGTCATCTAGGATAACGTACTAGGAAGTTCTATTGATAAGGATTTATACTGTAAATGTACAGGGCATATGGGAGCTGAGAAATATCTAAGGGAAAGCTACTATCACTGCATTGAATGCTTTGTAGCTAACTCTTTAGCCTCATTAATGAAGAAGTGGTGTCTGAATAGTAACTTTCAGCCTTACAATACTATCCAAAGACTTCTTGAAGGTGTCGATGGGACAAGGATATATACAAACAATCTTATCTGCACGTGAAGGGTGAAAATACAAGGTGAAGATAGTATAAAATAGGGGAGACCCCCTAAGAGAAGGGGGGGGGGGGAGAAATTAAGAGAAAAACACTGTAGCATCAATAATTGAAACTTGTAATCCTATTCGAGAAAAATATATAAGAACTGATCTCCCCAGACTATGCCGAGGACAATATTCTTTAAATTAAACTAGTCTAAATTCATTTTCTTGTCATCTGGGTACACTTTGATTGTTGTATAATTCACAAAAACCCAATTTTCCAACCCACTCTCTACAAATTCATTGTATTGGGCTTTTAGACCTAAGTTCATTCACACTTTGGGCTAGGGACTCGAATTGCGTCCTTACACCTTTATTTTAGGTTATGGTGGGTCCTGATATAATATTTTATTAATTTATTTTGATCTATAAGCTACT
Source organism: Lithocarpus polystachyus (assembly GCA_033629205.1). Classification (NCBI taxonomy): domain Eukaryota; kingdom Viridiplantae; phylum Streptophyta; class Magnoliopsida; order Fagales; family Fagaceae; genus Lithocarpus; species Lithocarpus polystachyus. Next base: position 36,253,459 of record CM066173.1, on the reverse strand, counting down.
AATAGTCTGATACCTCAACAATTATAAATATATTATGACAATAACAAAATCACCAACTATTCTTTTCCTTCATTGTCGAAAAATGCAAAGAAATAATAAAAATTGAATGCATAATAACAATGCTTGTGCATATTTGCACAAGAACCATAGCTAAAATGCATTTTACACAATAAATGCATAACCTGATGTGTGTGACTTTTGGGGTTGGTTGGGCAAAAATTGGCACTTATGCCATTTTGTATTAATTGATGCGGATGGTTTGAAAAACTTACAATGTGAAAATTTTATGACAATAATAAAATGTCACATTTTTACAATTCCTTTATTTTAAGTTGTGGTATGTCTTCCTATCCAAAAAAAAAAAAAAAAAAAATGTTGTGGTACATCTTGATATGGTAATTTTTATTTTATTTTGCTTTGATTTATATGTAATTGACATCTTAGTAATTGTAAAAAATATTGTAATAACACCAAAATGTCATAATATTTTTACAAGAGATTTATTTTCAGTTTTGGTTAGTCTCGGTCTAATAGTATATTATATTTTATTTTGATCTGTAAGAAACTGACATCTCAACAATTGTAAAAATATTATGACAATTTATTGTGTGGGTATAACAACTCTAAAACCAAAATAATCTATTACCACATATAAATACTTTAAAAAATAAAAATGAAATCAAGCTCAAAGAGCATACTTGCATGAATGGTGATTATTAGACCTAAAGGAAAAAGCTAAGTCACGTGAAATGGTGAGTTTTTGCTCACAAAATTTGGTCTCTCACTAAAATAACTTTTGCTTTTTCACAACAAAACCAAAAACCCAAAAAAAGACAAGAATTGAATAAACCAAATCCTTGTAGAAAAGCTATTGACGCTTTTTATATATAGTCAGTAGATTAGTAGAAATGTAAAATTGTTTTACTTCGAAATAAATCTAGTCTTCAAAAATACGATGTCCTTGATTAAAGAATCCATATCCCTGCTTGCAATATGATTAATAAGCGTTGCAATTTCCTATTTTTATCCGCTAAAAACCTTGTTGAAGAGCCAGAACCATTGTCTTTCTAATAATAAGAAAACATTGTCCCTTGAATAAGATAAGGGAATGTGAGAGAAGTATGGAAGTTTTAACTTAAAAGAATATGTCTGAATCTCTGAAGTTTGAACAGAAACATTAAATACAATACTTAGCCAAAAGAAAAAAAGGAAGAAAGATTAAATATAATGGGGTGTGATTAGCATTGCAATAAAACAATTTGCTGGGGTTAAGTTTTATTATTGTGTCATGCTTGTAGACATATTTGGAATGCTGGAGAAAACGTGTGAACAATAATTTTTATTTATTTATTTTAATTTGGTGGGCAATTAAAGTGTGTCACTTTCATGAAGCACATGGCACATGACAAAATACACTATTGTTTCAGTGTTTAAACAACAATAACACTTTTGACACGTATTTTTGAACACTAATAACACTTTTGACTCTTATTTTTATAACATTCAAACACGTATTTTTACAATACTAAAAACTGAACAATAATATTTAAATAGTGTTTCCAAATGGCCCCAAACTTCAAAGTCACACTTCGATCTACACGGTGTTGAGCACATTGGCGATTTGAAATCAGTTAAGCTACGGGCTTCACTAGTTTTGCTTTTTCATTTTTGTAATTTTTGGGCTTTGGACGCCTCTTTATTTTCTGACTATAACATCATCATTCTGGTTGAAACAGAGCTCGGGCCCAAGTCTCTATTTATAAACGGAGTGGGCTTGGGCTATATAAACAGGCTTATTGTTTATTGGAAGGATCGAATTACGTAAAAAGGACCCAGTAGTCTTGTTTCAAATAGTCTGCTTACTCATCAGTTGAGATCAATTGCCAACATTCGTTCTATAATAAATGTTTTTATTTTTTTATCAGGCCTAAAAATCAATTACTTAGGATAGATCTCTTATTCGACAATAAAAAACTTTATCCATTGGCAGAGCTATATTAATTTTGAAATTTTCTTAATACTATATATATAAATTTGAATATTATAATTTGGCCTTTCAAATATAAATTGCTAGTTCCGCGTAACTTTACAAACTGAGGTAACTAGAACTCATATTGAGATCAATAGATTTTTGTAGTCTTTGATATATTGAAAAGACAATTTATAGATATAAAAAATTCCACACTTGCCTCATGTGGCAAATTATTAGTAATAAGTAACAAAACACTGTCAGTATTAAATCTAGATAAAAATTAGTAAAAACTTGCAAATTCAACTACCATAAAAAAATATTGTTAAATTTTGATAAGTAGACATCACTCTATTGAAAAACTTTTCTTATTTAGAGGACCCGGAACCCGGAACCATCCTTAATCACTTCGTGAGCATTATTGGAGAGAGAACCGTGTTGGTAGCAAACACAATACAGCTAATGGTCTACGTCCAAGTTTTGGATGGTCCAAACTCCAAAGCCTATGCTCGATCGGTTTGGTTAAACCTAATTGGTAGTAGCAAATAAAGATCACAAATGCCTTCAATTGAAGGAGAAGTAGGTTTAGTTACCCTTTGGAATTTAGCTAATTAATCAGAATCCCTTTGGAAGAGCCCCCCCATTAGCACAAAAATCATTAGAGCAGTACTGCCTTAGATAGATAGATTGAGTTTATTGAGCTACAAAGAAGTGCCAATGTAGTAAATTCACAATGTTGTCACTGAAGAAAAATATTGAACACACAGCAGAAATCCACCAAAAGTCCTTATAATTCATATACGTTCATAAATATTGAAACAATCAGAGCAGAGGATATGGTCAGATTATGTGGGTGTTGACTTGGTAAGCATTCTCAGACTTTTATTGCCATTCAATCCAATCATGGGGTCCATGGGAATTCAATTTCAATGAATGGAATCATGTGCTAAATTGATGTTTTATACTTCCCATGCATATCCACCAGCAAAACGAAAAGAAAAAGAAAATTTCAGCTCCCTTTATGAAATCACTAATATTGCCCTTTGTTTTAGGTGGGGGCTAGAGCCTAGGGGTTGATAACTACTTCAATTTGTTTTCTTCTTGTATAGATGGACAAGTTAGCCATCTTTATCCAAATGTACGTGGTGTGCAATAATAGATGCTGCATTATCTAGTCTTTTTTGAAATAATATATAGGATGATCGGACATGTGGACAGGACTCATTTCATCTCCAATGCCCATTGTTGAAATCACTAATTCTTGTTCTTGTTGTAATGGGGTTTGATTAGGAATTTACTTGAATTTCATTTGGAAAGGCATTTGACAATGATTCCATCCTAGCACTTAAAACCAAGTGCATGTTTTTTCCATGAATTAACATTTTAAGATTTAGTGTAATACTGGTAGAGCACGAAACAAGAAGAAGATATGGAAGTAACAGTCAATACCTTATGATGCTATAGATAATGTAAGAATATTGGCGAAGTAAAAGAAAAAATTAAGACAAACAATTAGTTGTACTGTTCAAAACCGTGATGTTAAGTAATAATTCAAATGATAATAACATCATCTGCGGTGTCCGATTTCAATTTCCCTTCTTCCTCTCTAATATCTACCTATCTAAAAGTATGATGCTATACAACGACCTTATATCTTAATACAATATTCTTAGAGACACAACAATTTTTTTTTTTTTTTTTTTGAAATGTTCTAAAATGACAAGTTGTAATTAGTAATATATCATTTTTAAGAGGGACAACCAATAATATCAATTTTATTGTACATAACATTTGTCAAAATCTTTTTCAAAATTGCTAATGTGGCAAATTAAGGTTGGAGTATTATTACTAGATTCACTTTTATTTGCACATATCACAAGGAAAGTGATTGTTTTTAGGAATGTTGTTAATGTCCATGTTGAAATAGTTTTGGGTTTGATCTTTCAACTTCCGTTTTATTCATCATAAATAATAATAGAAATAATAACAAAAAGTATAACAAACAAAATTTCACGTCATCTACACCAGATGCTGTATTGTTGTACATCATGGGGACATTTATGAAAAATTCTCGACTTTTTTTTTAAGATATAGTTTAAATTTATGGTTTCTGTTCTTGGAGATTATTTTTTATTATCAAACTAAAATATTAATTAATTTTAAGTATAGGTAAGAATCGAACTCCAAATTTCTTATTCAATGAAAAATCGTGGACCTCGACTTAAAGAACAAGATACGTTTGTTGAATCTTGACCATTTTTATTCAATCCCTCGAATAATATGGACACCTTTTTTTGTTTTCCCACTGAATATATACGACGCATATTCATTAGAAGTCCATCTACATAGAGCCTCAAGACGCGTTTAATTTACTTTAAGGTTTGAAGTCCAATTGGATTATCAATTTTATCACCATCAGTCAATTAATCAAAGCTAAAAGTCTGTGTGACAATATAATGATAGTATCGTATATGAAATTACAAAGCAAATTAAGAGGATAGTTGGTCAAACCAAAACAATATTTATTGAAATAGGAAATTTCCTGTAATTTTTAAATTACGCGTGGATCATGTAGGGGTGTTCACCAAATCGCATAAACCGCACAAATCGCATAAACCGCACCAAAACTGCCCGCAAAATAGCATAACCGCACCGCATCGCAAGTAATAGTGCACCGCACCGCACCGCATGGTGCAGTGCGATTTGCGGTTTTATAATAAGAAAACCGCACCGCACCCTCTCTATATATTAATTTATTTATTTATTTATTTTTAATATTAAATATATTATTAATAGTTTAAAAACCATAGTTTTCAAAAAAAAAAAAGTTTAATAACCCTAGCAAATATTGACTAGAAAAGCCAACCCTAAATAAAGAAAAACTAGCTCAATAATTTAAAACTTGGACAAAAAAAAAAAAAAAGGAAAAATTAGTTTTGGGCTGAGTAGAAAAAGCCCAAAATTTGAAAAATATATCGACTTCAAACCGCATCTATCGCACATGTGACCGCAAAAATGAGGTGCGGTGCGGTTATGGTTTTGCCTAAACTCTAAACCGCACCACACCGCACCGCACCGTACCGCACCGCACATGTGACCGCAAAACCAAGGTGTGGTGTAGTTATGATTTTAATTAAACCACACCGCAAAGTGCGGTGCTAAAAATGGCCAAAACCGCACTGTACCGCAAACACCCCTACGTGGATGTATGTATGGCCTGCCCTATGGCCCTCCAATAAGGAAAAGATCAAATGGTTTAGGTTTAAGGTCTCCCAATAACAGAAAAAAAAAAAAAAAAAAAAAGTCATGTATTACTTATCAAGAATATTAAAAAAAAAAAATCCTAAAAATTTGTGAATTATAAGTTATCTTGACTATCCTCAAGAAAGACTCTTAAAATTGTTAACCAATAAAAATCAAGCCCAATTGAAAGCTTAGATTGTTTAAATAATTTCACATTATTGACAAGTAATGTGGCGTAGTAGTTTGAGGCTTCAACTTCTTTACGTCAATAATAACTCACATTAAATTGTCAAACATTACCCACACAATTCCCACATGATCAATAACCTTACACTAACAATCTCTCTCTCTCTCTCTCTCTCTCTCTCTCTCTCTCTCAACAATCAAATTAAAATTGAAAATTAGATGTTATGTTACCTTCACCATTAATCACCTTGCCTAAGGTAAAGTAAAACTCATTTTTTAAAAAGATAATAAATTGTAATATCTTTTTGTAATTTTTTCTCTCTATATAAATCAATCTTGATTTGGCTAATATTAATTCTTCAAATTATGTGTTGAATTCATAATTTTCTAACTAAATTGAAGCTGTAGAGCGCTAATGTGGTCCAAATGGACAAAGGCGACCCTTATGCTGGGGGATTGCTTTATTTCTCGATCCCTTCTACGCTCCAATAGTTTCATTTCTTTTGGAATTTGTCATTTCTTAACTGCACGAAACTACGAGTAAGGATCCAAGGTGACCTTCCCATAGACGGCGCCAATTGTAAAAGGCTAATTCAACTACCCGACCTAAGTTAGATGGGTAGGGACTATATGGTGGCCCAGTAGAATTAATTTGTAGAGGTAGGTTATCAATGCCAACCTTTCAAGCCTTATTGGTTTCATTAAACGATTTGAAAAGAGCTCAAATGTTAACACTATTAGATTTAAGAGAGATTAATAGAAAGAAAGACAAAGATTTCTGTATCAATTCTTCCTCGACTCTGTTTAAGGATCACTAGTACATATAACATTCTTTTCTCAGTTACAAAGTTCTTTATTACACTTTATACTTCTCTCCTTTATTTTTTTCTATCCCCCATTTTGGAGGAGTCCCTTTTCCTCATATAGCTACTTGGATTGCATCCTAGCCCTCCACTTGGACAACCATTAATCTTTACTTAGATGCTTGTCCCATTAGGGCCTTGCTGGAGGTGGTAGAATGTGCTGCAAGCTGTGAGGGCACTGTTTAGGAGTTATTTTGCCATTAATGCGGCCAGCTTAGTTGGTGCAATGAATTGAATGTGGAGGTGATGGGTATTTTACCTAGAAATTTCCCTATTTCTTTACTTGCACATCTTTCCTTCCCTTCATTATGGACTTGATGGTCAATCTCCGGTCCCTCGAGGAGTACTTGTCCCTCGGGCTCCTCGGGCGCACCGTTCTCCTCGGTATCTCACACAATCTTATCCAGATCAATCCGAACCTGTCCTGACATATAGTTGGGACATATTGCCCCTTGGGCCGGCTCTATTGTATGGCTCTCCCTCTTCGATTCCTCATCCCCTACAGAAGCTATTAGGTGATTCTATTTATAAGTGAAAATGCAATAATGTATCTAATAAAGTAGATTCTACTGTTTTACGCTATAATTTCATATTATTGACGGTGTTTAATTTATTTGTAATTTTTTTAAAAAATTTTGAATGCCTACTAAAATTACTAATTAAATATAAGAAATGCCCTATTTTATGTTATTATTTTAGGCCTTAAACTATATTAAGTTAACCTTAAAGCCTATAGTTATGGATATTGGATCGTATGGTTTCAAAAATTTGTCTACTCAAATGGAGATTTATATTGATATCATATTACAGTTGTATATAGGATTATCGTGGTTCAATCTTACTATTTACAATTACAAAAAAAGAATCTTAAAGAACTTCATCTTTACTTAATTAAATTGTTATGTTGTAATGAGTCTATAAGGGATGTTACAAAAGGAGATTAAATTTTACAAGGACTTGATGTAAATCCTTTGGTTTACACCCTCTAATAAGGACATGCCATATCATTATATTACTAAAATATAAATGCATCTTATCACACATGATAACATCTCAATAAACACCATATTTTTAAGGTTTTAAGTAAAAGACTGATGTGGTGTTATTAGGTATTGTAGGATGTATTGAGTTTTAAGTAAAAAACTGATATAACAATTTCTTATTAGATAGTCTAAAATCCATCTAATAATAGACTAACCCTAAGATATATTAGAAATTATAATGTGCAGTAGATATATGATAATAATAAGGATAAAGTTTAATTACAAAATTGGTTGTACCTTAAGGTTACAACCTTACTCAATATCATTAACATTACTACATATTTCGAAAATCTAACTTTTGGATTTTATATTTTTTATGCTTTTAGTACATATGTCAATTTTTGTGCAAATCAGATATTATTTACTATATGATCTGTAGGGGCAAAGGGCCCAACGTCAAATCCTGGGCCGTGGGTCCGTCCGAGGAGACCTATACATCCGAGGACAACGTTTCGTGGAGTACTTGCCCAACTTGATCCGATGCTGAAATGTGAATCTCGTAGGAGAAGGCCTTGTCCGAGGAGACTTCCTGTTCGGATTGTTAAAAGGGTGTCCCTAATGAGCGTCTCAACCTCAATCTTATCTCTTGCAAAGAATCCCCCGATTTGTATTGACCGTAAGGACAGCTGGCGAAAATCAGATATTAAGTGAAAGGCTGCTGCCACCGCATTTATGGCCCTGCAGCTAACATCATGGCCGCATTAATGAGAAAAGACTCCTGAACAGTGACTTCCTCCTTTACAGCTGCCCCAGGAAGGTTCAGGAGAGGGGGAGATGGGACAAGAGGGGAGAGGGCCTATATAAAGAGAAAAGAAGGCCAACAGAAAAGGGGGGGGGGGGGAAAAAAACAATCAGAGAAAGAAGAAAGAGAGAACTGAGGAAAAAAGGAGGAAGAAAGGAGAGAGAAAAGTCCCAAACAATATTTGTATGAACACACTCCTCGGACAGAGCCGAAGAGAAAATTGTAACCCATAATCGTCTTGTCAATACATATCTGATCGATACTGTATTTGGGCTTTCAACCCGTACATGTCTAACCAAGTAATCTTCAGCCCACTCTCTTTACAAATTCATTGCTAGGATATTAAAAGGTAGTCTGGGCTTATAGCTAAAAGGCCCAATATCAGATTTGTGTCCTTACATGATCTATAAGATTATATTTTATGCATAATTTCAAACTATAAAAACTTGTAATGTAAACAATTTATTGATGACATAGCTATTAATCTTTAATTTTTTTTGAAATTTTGCAATCACGGAGGATATAAGAAGAAAATATAATTCAATAGTAGATCTATCAAAACTTATCTCCAATAAAAAGATATTGAACTACAACCAATTTTGTAGCCTTAGGTTACAACCAATTTTGTAGCTAAACTTTGTCCTAATAATAATAATACAAATTATATAGATACAATGAATCATTTTTACCCCCACAAATCAAACCCTTTCTCCCCTAAATTTTTAAGTACTTTATAGCTTGTGCATGAGGGGGTATCAATTAAGCTACAAGGCTTTTTGCTAAATACATTGAATCTAGATTGACATCTTTATAAAATAACATACTAAGAAATGAGTAATGCTAAGAATATTACAAGTTTTACTATATAAGTCTGGTATAAATTAATGTTTTACCGATCCCAAAAAGTAAATCTCTTTTTTTTTTTTTTGAGGAAAAAAAAGTAAATTAAATATTTATTATCACGTCATTTTGTAATGTTTTTATAATAAAATTGGTAAATTTTTTTTTTAGGAAAGAAATATCTTAAACTCATAAATCTCAATCTATAAGATATTCATGTATCAACCTTTTTATAATCAAAGGAAAGGGGAAAAGAAAGAGTTATGCTCCGTTTGTTTCAACATTAATATTTTTTTAAAAATAAATTATTTAAAAAAATAATTTTTTAAAGACTATTTCATTTTCTTATATTTGGTAGTAATCTTAAAATGAGTTGGAAACACGCTAAACTAAATAAAGGAAATAAAGCAATAGTCTTTTGACTTTTTTTTTTTTCTTAAATATTGCAAAATACAAAGATAAAAAAACAACTATCTTCCCCAAAAGATTTTTCATTCAAACAAACTGCGCGTAAGAGTAATTCTAGGATCATATTCTTTACCATCATTTTTTACAATTATCCCATGTGTTCATGCTAAAATTATGACGAAATTGTCACAAAAATTGTGGAAGCAGATTTTCCCGGAAAGGAATTGAATGGGTACTAGTGCTACATAATAGCTTGCCAAAAAAAAAGTAGTAGTACATAGAAAACCAGATCAAAGAAATAAAGGAGTGGGGCAAGGGGTTGACTGGTCAAAAAGTGAGCTCCGGGAAAATAAAAAAAAATGAGTAGAGTAATAATAACGGTCAAAAAGTAAGAAACTTTGGAGACTAAGAAAAATTTTAGTTATTACCCACAAAAATTTTTGGGCTCTAAATATTTGACTGTCAAACTAGTACCCCTCCTTAGTCTTTACATCAACAACACCCACAACCTTTGTCCAAATCTCTCTCTCTCTCTCTCTCTCTCTCTCTCTCTGAAACCAAGTCTGGTCATTGATCATCCTTAGCTACCCAGGTAAATCCCTCTACTCATGTTTAGAGTTAACGTTTGCTGTGTTTTTAGCTTTTTTTGGTTTTGATCACATGTACCCTTTGGTATTTGATCTCTGTTTTGGGGTCTTCATAAGTTTCTCTTTGTTGTTATTGTTATTTTTTGCTTTGGAAACTGAACTGAATTTGAAAATTTTGAAATTACAGTGTGAAAAGTTTTTATTTTTTGGTAACATTTTATATGCTTATGTTCAGTGTGAATTAGAATATGATGTTGTTGCCAATTTGGAATTTTGTTATCAAAATTTGTTTTTTTGGATGAAATATAGAGTTCTTAACAATTTATGTATCTGGGTTTTGCTTCTTATAGATTCACAAATAATGGGATGTTGTGTTGAAATATGTGTTGGCTAGTTCAATTGTGTTATGGATTTCATGTTATGGTATATGTTTAATTTGGATACGTAATTATTATTTTTGGAGTGATGGTGGCTTATACTATGTTCATTTTGGATGTTAAGAACATAAGATTTGGTTATTTTGAAAATAAATTGGGTTGTGTTTTAAAAGATTGTGTTACTTAAGTTTTGCTTGCGTGCATCCATGCACGGTTGTGTGCTACTTGTATTTATCATTTATTTGCTTTCTCATAAGGTTATAAACAGCAGTTCTTATTTGTATTTTCTTTTCTGCAGATTCTTTTGTTGCGTTGAGAAGGTGAAATTAAAAGGCGGTCTGCTCCATACTTTGTTTTTGTGATAATGGCTTCTGGATTAATAGATTCAAGTAGAAATGCAGTTGGTGTTGATCGAGTGCGTGATGGAATGAATGGCATGAAAATTAGGGATGACAAGGTAAAATGACCTGTCTTCTTCTTCTTCTCATTTGTCATCTGCCTTTTGTTCTCTCCCCTTGATTAATGTCTAGTGATCTTCCAGTATTAGTTATGTGAGTGCTGTATTTAAAATTTATATATTTTTCTACAGGAAATAGAAACAACTATAGTTGATGGAAATGGGACAGAAGCAGGCCATATAATTGTCACAACTATCAGTGGAAAAAATGGCGAACCAAAACAGGTATGCTTCTGACATGTTATTCTACATTTTGGACAGCTAGATTTTTTTGGTACTTGTATTTCATGGTAATTAAATATTCTGTTACTCACTTAATGATTGTAGACGATAAGCTACATGGCTGAGCGTGTGGTAGGGAATGGATCTTTCGGAGTAGTATTCCAGGTAATTTTTTCCCCTTCATTAGACTGCGGCTGGATGCTTGTAGAGGGTACATTTTTTATAGCCACAAAGTAGTAGGTTGATTTCTAAGAAACTGTTAATGGGTGTGGTCGTGGTGAGTTCAGAGAATCAGATTTGTGAATCTATGCAAGTTTTCAACAATGCACTGAACTTGTTTTGCTGATTTGCTTTTGTTAATATGCAGGCTAAGTGTTTGGAAACTGGTGAAACTGTTGCTATAAAAAAGGTTCTTCAAGACAAGAGGTACAAGAACCGGGAGTTACAAATGATGCATCTTCTGGACCACCCCAATGTTGTGTGCTTGAAGCACTGCTTCTTTTCAACAACTGAAAAGAATGAGCTCTATCTTAACCTTGTGCTTGAGTATGTACCTGAGACAGTCTATCGGGTGATCAGACACTACAAGAAGATGCATCAAAGGATGCCTTTGATATACGTGAAAATTTACTTTTACCAGGTATGTGTCTTACCGGTTTCTTGATTTTACTGTTTGAGATGTGTTTCACAGTAGTTTATCTCAACACTGCCCTTTCATATACACATATCTTGATCACCCATGATTTTTTAGGGTTCACAGTAGTTTATCTCAACGTGTAATACATTTTTTGGTGTGCTTGTGTTGCAGATTAAATTTTCTAATTTATTGTAATTTTCTATCTAATTATACAAATCAGAGGTCCTCTATAACTACTGGATCTTACATGAGTTTTCTCTATATTTTTCCTGCAGATATGTAGAGCACTCGCATACATTCATAATACTGTTGGAGTGTGTCACAGGGATGTAAAGCCTCAAAATTTACTGGTGTGTAAACTCCTATTCCATTTCATTTATTATGTTTTGGAGAATTATTCGTATATACACCAATTATATATGTAGATTTGGATATACTTGTTTGAAAACTATTTGTGCAGTCTATATAGCATTGTAATGGTAGAAGTTATAGGAATCTAACTGTTCTTATGTTGTTTAATCTAGGAGATTAAAAAGATATTACGAATAAAGTGTGTTCCTTTAGCTGCTAATGATTGAACAGAATAATTTAGTAAATTAAAATCATATTTTAATAATAGCACAAAATTTTACCGAAGAAAATGGAGTAATTCTTATGACTTCTTGATGTAACTAAATGTCCACAGGAAACTTTTAAAGGACATTGAGGAATGTGGGTGATTCATGACGTTGAGGAATGCAAAATTAGATTTTTTTTTTTAAATTTATATATATATATATATATATATATTTTAAGTCAACTAGCATCTGCTGATAGCATTAAACTTATTCAGGTGTTTGTTGAATCTAGTGTAGTATTAACTATATATGTGGTCCTACAGGACATAGAATATCTTTGCTTGAACTGGAAATGGTAATTTCACAGAGGTCATAGCTATTTTCTACTGTATGAGTTGGTGCCTTCATCTGTAACTTTTATTTTTCTTTTTCCTTTTATGAAGCACTAAATGCTCTGTTCCTTAAATTAGATGGTTCAAGTTGTTAACCTTGGGATATTTTGGGTGAACATTTTGTCATGCTTTATCATTTTATTTATAATTATATACATATGATTCTCATCTCTTAAATTTTTGTTTTTTGATGTTATTTATTATAGGTCAATCCGCATACCCACCAAGTTAAACTCTGTGACTTTGGAAGTGCTAAAGTCTTGGTATGTTTCTCTCTACCATCCGTCTCAAACACATTTTTATGTTCCTTTCCTGATAATTTTGTGCTAACTTGGATTTATGTTTGACAGGTATCTGGGGAAACAAATATATCTTACATCTGTTCTAGGTACTACCGAGCACCTGAACTTATATTTGGTGCAACTCAGTACACCTCAGCCATTGACACGTGGTCTGCTGGCTGTGTTCTTGCTGAACTATTGCTTGGAGAGGTAGGTAGCATCTTTTCTGTGGTTGGTTTCCAGTACTTTTCTAATCATCTATTTATCAGCTAATAAAGTATTTCTTGGTGCCAGCCTCTCTTTTCTGGTGAAAGTGCAGTAGACCAGCTTGTTGAAATCATTAAGGTGATTACATACCATGAAATTTTTCTTTAGTAAAAGTGTCCTGGTATGTTGTATTAGATATATGACTTGATATCTGATACTGGAATGGGTTGATATTGAGCATTCTGATGATTTTGATGCTCAAGATTTTACATGTGATTTAGACTCTAGAAAAAGTCTAAATTCTTTCATATTGGATTGCTTTCCATGTTTCATTTCTCTACTCATGTTGTGGTTCATTCCAGTTTCTTCTTTTAATAATTTTTTTGTTCTCATGCAGGTTTTAGGTACCCCAACTAGGGAGGAAATTAAGTGCATGAATCCTAACTACACAGAATTTAAGTTTCCCCACATTAAAGCTTATCCATTGCACAAGGTAATAGGATGTTACCTCACATATGATTTCTCTATTTTATAAGAACACACCATATGGCAAATTTCATCAATATTCATTGATCCTCAGATATTCCACAAGCGTGTGCCCCCTGAAGCTGTGGATCTTGTCTCAAGACTACTTCAGTACTCTCCAAATCTTCGTACTACAGCTGTAAGTTTAAAACTTCTAACAAACTGTAGATCTTTGCTTTCCTTAATAGAGCAGGTTGGGCGAGTAGTCATCATGCATTTTGCAATCTGGTTGAGCCTAGCGTAATTTGTCTTTTTGAGGATAGTTGGGATTTTGGTTTCATTTTGCCTGCCATTTCAGTACCATCTTTACTTAAACTTATGGTTGATGTTGTTTATTTGCAACCAGCTGGAGGCTATGGTTCATCCCTTCTTCGATGAGCTTCGTGACCCTAACACCTGTCTACCGAATGGACGTCCACTTCCCCCACTGTTCAACTTTAAGGCCCATGGTAAAAATCATTTTAACATATCTTTATACTGTTTCATTTGCCCAAAGCAATGCCAACTTTGTGTTGATGTTATTGTACCTCTTGGTCAGAACTAAAGGAAGTGTCACCGGAGATGGTGGTTAAGCTGATCCCAAAGCATGCAAGAAAGGAGTGCACCTACTTTGGATTGTCATGAGGTTCTTTCCGTTGATATATGCTCCCTGCTGGAAAAATGTTGCCTTCTGTATAAATGTAGCTAGTGGCTAGTTTAGAGTGATTAAATGGTTCTCTTCTATTTATTTTTATCCCAGTTCATTTGTTCCCTGTTATTTTATTTTTTCACATTTGTCCTTCCACCTTGTTTCTAGAATGGAAGTTAAAGTTCTGGTTAATATGTATTTAACACCCTCATAGGTGTGCTGATCCATAAGTCTTTATAGGCTACAGATTTTGACATGTTGGAGTTCCCATAGAATGTTCCTGTGAAACTGGAATATATTCCCCACATCAAAGTGTAATTAATTAATTATTTATTTATTTATTTTTGTTGAGTGTCAAAATGTAATTACTCCCCTGAATTTTGTGCTACATGGAAAAAAGGTGAGCTAGAATTAATCCAAATACTGACAGATATCACTATCTTGTTGAGATAATACAATGACCTAAAGTTGCTAGTAGAAACAGACCATATGTTAGAATTAGGAAGGTATCTGTTTCTCTGGTACATGTATTGGAGGTTCACTGATTGGTTCCACATTTTCATATGAGAGAACAATGTTATCTTGATTAGTCTTTTAGCTTAGACTGAATTTGCGCTTCTTTTTAATTGGGGGAAGGGGAAAACCCTGAACGCCTTTGTTAGAGACATCAAGAGATGTCAATTGAGTTACAAGACTCTCGGCCATTCTGACTGAGTTAATAATCTTTTGATTGAGTTAATAATCTTGCACAATGTGGTTAAGCCTTTGGATTAGTCTTTACTTGCATAATAAAAGAAGTGAGAATGAACACTTGTATGGAGTTAGACAAGTTTTTATTGATTCTCCTATGAACCTCTTACCGTCATCATTTTGTCATCGACCATTAACAACTTGCCATTTTCACAATTACAAAAAAAAAAAAAATTATCTGTAGAGTTTAATGTGCAGTAAAAAAAGAGAAGGTGGTTGGTGTGGCCTTCTTTCTTTGCCAAGGGGAAGAGGCTACCATGAGGAACATTGTTCAGATCTTAAAGTTAAGGAAGTTAGGTGTGACAGTGACAAAGGAGTGTCTAGGTCCCTAAAAAAAATAAAATAAAAAAATAAGTGGCGAGCAATTAAGGACCAAGGAGGTCTGTTTTTTATTCTAACCAAGCTCTTTTCAGCCTTGATGGGGAGGCAGAGGTTGTCTTTGACGTAGACGACCTTGTCTATACTTGGAGGAAAATGGCCTTGAAATTTTTTTAATGGAAAATGTCTTTCTTTTGTTTTAGTCCACCCACCAATCTAGCACATAGATTTGTGTGTATTGGCTATATAGGGCATTGGCATATAAAAACTTGGTAATTGAGACACTTTTACGGCTTAGGAAAAATAATTAGTAGTATCATATTCAGATTATTTTTGGAACCCTAACATTTCTCCATTTTTTAAGAGATGGAACTAGTAAGTAATTTTTTTTAGGGAATTTCACAAGGTGGTAATTGTAATTTCATCTTTTTAGCATGTACTATCTTTAAAGGCCGAAGTCCAAAACCTTCACACCAACCCTCTTGGTAACTTTAATTACTAATTAGTATTATTGAGTGTTAAACAGGCCATTAAAATCCACACTAAGGATTGTAATCATCTTTTTTTTTTTTTTTTTAAGCTCAATGTGGATGAAAAATCTATGTTAACAATTGGAGCTTATACAGTTATACCTATATAAGGCCTTCATTTAATATTCTCATTTTCTTTAATTAGCCAAAAAAAAAAAAAAAGAGTAAAAAAAGAAAAGTAAAGAAATGAAATTGGTTTAAAATCTTGTGACTGAAATAGAGTGGGCATATTGGAGGAGATAGTTGCAGAAAAGAATGAGGCATTTTAAAATTAAATATAAGATCTGCTGCTTTCTTGCATAGTTCTATTGAAGCATATTTCAATCATAACACTAGTTGAATTGGTAAGAGAAGAGTGGAAAACAGACTCCTAATCTAAATTCTGGGGGGAAACTTTGGTACGTTGCGATCAGAAATCATGTTGCTAGTATTAATCAGCTTGAATTTAATCACTAATTATGCTTTTTTTTTTTTCATGTAATCCTAAAAATTGTTTTAATTTACCTAGTAGAAATGTACCTATAACACCAACCACAGCCATTCTGGATCATGATATTTAAGTTCAGGCCAGATCTAAGCTCTATTTGGAACCTACCAAACCCAATTTAGGTGAAGAGAACATCTTAGTGCAACTGAAAGTTGGAGAAGAGGAACCGCCTGAGTGGTACAGAAAATAATTAACATAATGGGGGTATTGCGGCATAGGAGTATAGGACAGTAGGCTCTTTGATAAAGAAATATTACACTGGAAATGATTGGCTATTAGAGAAAGAAGCAATTGAGAAACCCGACCAGTTAGAGTGGCATTGATATGGGAATGCATGCACTTTGTAATGAAGAGTTCTTAGTAGACTGGCCATGTAATATAGGAAAATAACTAAAAACCTTTCGGCTTAGTTGTTAAGATAAATGCTTATTTTAATTATCTACGTGTGTTTAGATACCGCTTATTTGCTGAAAATTGAAAACTTATTACTAAAAACACTGTAGCAAAATATTTTTTAATTGGTAAAAACATTATAGCAAAAACTCTTCATGTGTTTTTAGTGTTTGGCTGGTCCATAAATAGTGCCATAGGACCAGCCAAATGCAAATTAAACGTAAACGCAAACGCAGAATCATCACAAAACAAACGCACACTTAGTGTGTCATACTTACATGTTTCATTCATGGTCCACCAGTCCACCATGATGAATCAGGACACCAAAATTAAGTTCCAACAGCAATACATGCAATTCTGGTGACTTACCAACAAAGGGACAGGGTATATCGACTAATCCAATAAGTCCAGCATTAAGCTCATCTCAATTGTATTCATCTATGAATAGTTGAATCCTATGTCTCAGCTCCATTCTCAAATATATGCCACAGCTTTATGGGACATTTAAAAAAAAATCCCCCACAAACCCTTTTTTTTTTTTGTATCCTTATGGTGTTTATTTAAGTTTTATAACATTTTTTTAACAATTTAAGCTTCTAAACTGTTGTCAACATGGTACAATAACTTATATGGCGAAATATTATCCAGTTATTCTTATACCTCATTCCTAATATTATATGCAAAATTAGAAACCTCATTATCAGTTTAGTCCAACTGCATAACCACTGACATCATTTTCCATGAACAGAGTTGTTAGTTTTTAATGCCTTCATAGCCTTAAGCCTAGTGGCATGTCTGGCTCTCCCCATGAGCAAGAGCTTGGGTTTGAATTTTGTGTACTTCTTACTTAGCAAAAGGCTTAGCTGAGCTGAATTGATTTGGAATGCTGTACATAAATCAGGAGAGCTCAATAGCTCTTTGTATGTAAATCATGTTGAACTATTTGCATATGAGTTGCGCATGGCTATTGGATTAATATGTACTAGCTTTTCATGATTTAGCTCCTTGGATTATACTACTTAATTTGAAGTATACAAAGCTCCTTTGGGATTTTAGCATTCAGTATCAACCAACTTCAGCCCTATTTCTTAAAATTAGATCGGGTGTAAGTCTGAGCCTACTATGACATATCACACAGTCGGAATAACTAGATTTTTTGGACTAGAGAAAGTGACAGTAATGGGAAGAACATGGGGGTGCTTATCAATTGCCCACTCATCCGATTTCTTGTTATTCTATTCAGTTCACCTTTTCCAGGATAGTCATATACAACTCCACATCCTCAAAAAAAAAAAAAAAAAAAGGCCAATGTCAAAATGGAATTGGTCGGTTCCCGCCCCCTAAACCATTAAAAAAAAGATATATGGTGAAGATGAAACTTTAAGAGACCTTCCACTAACAGTTATTATATATAGGAATTCAGCCTTTCTGATTCTGCATGTATTTCAATGCAAACCTCATTTAGTTTTGTGCAAGTTGTTTTTGTACTAAGTGGTTGTCACATAAACAAAGGAAGCTACTAGTTTCTCTCTTCTTCCTATAACTTGGGTGCATTCACTCTTAGTAAGTCTCTTCATCTTGTCGTTGATTGTGACAAAGCCATTTGAGCACTGCTTTTAGAATTCCAGCAATTGAGAAACATGTTTAAGTTAAGACAAGACTCCCCCTCATTCCATACTTGAACTAAATTGAGTTCAAAATGAAGTATTCTCTTGTGACATTACTTGTATTCTGCATTTCTTTGGTTTGCTTCTTTCTTTCCACCCAAGCTAGATGGCATAACCATACAAAACACAAGCATATTCGTCACCCTCACAAATTATCCAATATTTCACAACCTCCATCTCCTGCACCTGCGCCTTCTGACCCATCCGATGATGGGAATTCCCATGATTCTACTGGTTTATTTGATGTACGAAACTTTGGTGCTGTCGGGGATGGCGTAGCAGATGACACAGAGGCATTTAAGATGGCGTGGGACACAGCATGTCAAAGTGATTCAGCAGTGATTCTTGTTCCCTATGGTTTCTCCTTCATGATTCAGTCAACAATTTTCACAGGTCCTTGTCAAGGTGGCTCAGTCTTTCAGGTAATGCACTCAACCTAGGCCTTTTAAATGTCTCTTTTTTCCTTTTACCGTTACAAACAAAAGCTAATGGTTTTAGTACTCGGTACATTCTTGGTCAATGAGAAGATTGATGGAACTCTTATGCCCCCGGATGGACCTGATTCCTGGCCAAAGAATAACAGTAGGAGACAGTGGCTGGTCTTTTACAGAATCAATGAAATGTCACTTCAAGGAGGTGGCCTAATAGATGGGAGAGGAGAAAAATGGTGGAATCTTCCTTGCAAACCCCACAAGGTATTGCTGAGTTTTAATATGCTAATAATTATGTGCTTAGAACAATATTTGATTCCCTATATCCAATGACACAGGGGATTAATGGAACAACAGTGCCTGGACCATGTGATAGCCCCATTGTAAGTTGAAAATACACTCAGTATCTTTTATCAACTTTATACTAACATAAAACCACTGTATGAACACTATTCAAAATTTTATAATGCAGGCCATAAGGTTCTTCATGAGCTCCAACTTGAGTGTGAAAGGGCTCAAAATCAAGAATGGCCCCCAGTTCCACTTCAGATTTGATAATTGCAGAAATGTCCGTGTCGAATCAATTTACATAACAGCACCTGCCTCAAGTCCCAACACTGATGGGATTCACATAGAGAATACAAATGATGTCAGAATATATAATTCAGTCATTTCTAATGGTTAGCCAAAAACCAAAAAATATTAATTCACATATTCTCTCTATTGACCATCCTCAAAAGGGTCACTAAGCCATACTTGTTTGCTGATTTTATTACAGGAGATGATTGTGTGTCGATTGGATCAGGTTGTTATGATGTAGACATAAGGAACATCACATGTGGACCTGGTCATGGAATCAGGTACCCTATCAATTTCTGTAGAATTTCTATCCTACAAATTTTTGTCCAGTTTTTGTTTATGCTCACAAACTCATCCTATTTGAATTAATTTGTTCCATTTTCTTTGCACTTAGCATTGGGAGTCTAGGCAATCACAACACGCACGCCTGTGTTTCCAATGTTACTGTTAGAGACTCAGTAATTAAAGTTTCAGACAATGGAGTTAGAATCAAGACATGGCAAGGTGGATCAGGAGCTGTATCCAGAGTAACATTCAGTAATATTCACATGGATAATGTCCGGAATCCGATTATAGTTGATCAATTTTACTGCCTCACCAAGGCGTGCACCAACCAAACCTCAGCAGTTTTTGTGTCAGACATATTATACACAAACATAAAGGGAACCTATGATGTTCGAAACCCGCCAATGCGTTTTGCCTGCAGTGATTCTGTCCCATGCACCAACTTAACACTCTCTGATGTTGAGCTTCTTCCTGCTCAAGGAGATATAATATTAGACCCATTCTGTTGGAATGCTTATGGAGATCTACAAACACTAACAATTCCACCAGTCTCCTGCTTGTTGGAGGGCACACCCCAATCCATCTTAAACAATGACATAGACAGTTGCTGACTTGCTAGATTCATCTATAAGGCTTACCCATGTATGTAAATGTTTGAAAAAGGAATCATGGATTTATCATGATGAAAATCTTATCATGTGATTATTGAGGAGAGTGGTGTTTTATGTAACTCCCTATTTATAAATATAGAATTTACTTCATCATCAAGTTTCAACAAGGATATGATATTTGCTTATTCATACACATAGATTTGGATTTCTGAAATTAAAAGAAAAAAAATCAATACATGTGGTTGACCTTGAATCCATGATTGATCCCAAAGTTTTGGGAGTAAGACTGAGTTTTTTGTTGTTGGTAATGTCATAATAATATCAATTATTCTCCATGGGGTGACCATATTATTCACTTTCTACTAGGAAGTAAATTGACAATTGTAGTGTATTAATAATGTTTAACATGTAGTGGCACACTAAAAAAGGGCAATAAACTGTGTTATTTGCTGCAGCATACATAGTTTGCAAGTATGCATGAATATAGCTACTAGACAACAAATTAAAACGCGCCACTACATGCAGAGTAAGGCATCAATCTAGTTTCTTTGTAAACACAAACACTTTGCAACCTAGGTGGGAGAGAATTTCTGCTAAAAAAGAAATATATATATATATATATGTATTACTTGTGGTGTGATGCTTATCTCTCTCTCTCTCTCTCTCTCTCATTTGCATCATATACGCAAACACTTTGAGTCGTTGATCCTGTTAGGGTCATTTTAGTATTGGTTAATTCCATGTAAAAAGTTTTGATGTAATCACAATTTATAATTGGGTTTGGAGTAAAATTGGAAGTTAGTAGAAGTTCTGTTTGGTGTGTTGTACTAAAGAGTTTCGATTGAACGAGATCCAATTCAGTCAAACAAGATTATTATAACAGAGAGGTTCACGAATCACCTGGCACTTGCCAGACACCTCGGCCAAGTGAGATCATCAATGTGGACATCAAGAGAGTTTTCCTAACACCTTGATAAAGGCATTAACCTAAGCTTTGTTTTGGTCTTTAATTTTGTTGTCACTTAAACCCCAAACCCTACACATACTTGATTTTGTAACCCTAATTCAGAGAATAGAAAGATGGTCACAGTGTTCTGGATTGCTAGAAATCACAAAGAACTATTGAAATCTTCAAGAGGCCTTGAAGTATTTAAATGATGAGACTTGTGATTGACGTCGCTACTTGCATTTAATTTGGAGATTGTGAAGAGAAACAAGTAGCGCAATTTGTTGCAGTTGGAACTTGAATACATATACATTGCATAATTGAAGATTTTGTAAGTCATTATGTACGGCAACTATCTTGTTCGTGGACTTCATTTATTGGGCTAAGCCTCAGAGATATTTTCTCCTTAATGGGTTTTTCTCTATAATCACCTCTAGTTTGTGTGTGTGTTAAGTTTTATTTATTGTTATTTTCCATTGTGTTTATAAATGATGCTTGCAATTTGAATTGGATTAATCAGTCACTTGGTTGACTAAAATTGGTTAAAATCTGTAGCATCCCGTGCTAGAGTCTAAATTGAACTTTCAGATCCTTCTTAAAAGAGTAAACCTATCCATCCATTCCTATGAGAAAAAAGTGTGTTGACATCAACTTCCGCAAATTTAGTTTATATAGGAAGAAGCTTGGCTTTTCTGCTCAAGTGTCACAACAAGAAAGTTCCAGAAATTGGTTAGTATTGGAATAATGTCAGTGAGTATACTTTAGAGGTTAGATACATGGCCTTAAGCTCAAATTAATGATCTAAGTCTCTTATGTATTTAGAGTTTAGATGTAAGCCAATGAGTAGCTACTAAATTATGTATCTGCAAAAATATAAAATGAATGTTGCATCTATATATATATATATATATAGAAGCGACATAGTGATAGATATACAGCAGTAAGCTCATTGATATATTAAAATATCCTTTAGAAAATACAAGATTCCAAACTTTAGTGTCATTCTAATTTGTTTTTGTTTAAGGGAGAGATTGAGACAAATACAGGATATAAAAATAGATGCGGTGTAAAAGGTATTCGAAAATCCAAAATAGAAAGAGAACCATAATTAGAGAATAATTTGAGAGAGTCATTGAAATTGAACAAGATTTGTAGGTAGACCACAGCACTAACTTCAATGTATCGTAAAATATGGGGTTGCGGAAGTGGAGGGAAAGAGGGAAGGACAACTATTGTTTTCTCTCTCTTGCACGCGCAGTGGCTACAATAATCATGAATCAGGGTTTTCATGGAGCATGAAGATTAGTGTGTAGACTTTTACGTGCTCTGAAAAGATACCTGTCGGTGCACGGGCTTTAATCCCATTGCCACCCACCACACCAATCTCTCTCTCTCTCTCTCTCTCAATATTAGAATATGCAGTGCTGAGTTTAGAACTCTCCCGAGTGGAATATCAACTTTTTCGACTTGTATATTTCACTATGAGCAATATTAGAGATAAAAAAAAATTTCATAATCTTGAAAAAAGGGTTGTGATTTCTACCACGTCTATCCTATATACCAATCTCAACATCTCATATCTATCTCAATGGTTGCATGCAACCAAAACCTCACTATTCATGGTTTATCAACTAGCGTTTATTTGAAATCAAATGACATAAATTTTATTAATCTGGAAACTATCAATTATATATGTATAACATCCATGGGTTATATAAACATTAACTTTTGACACACACTACCCTTGTCTCTACACATAAACGTTAGCTTACATATAAGCAAGCTTTTGATCGAACTTTTTAGTCCGTGCCAAATTTTTTTTAAAGTTTCACGACAGGCCATCCAATCCATCTGAAAGAGATGATTTTTTCTTTTCTTTTCCCCTCCAAACATGATACATACTCCTTTCAAGTAAGCTGCAACTCAGATTCAGTACTTTTTTTCTTCTTTCGGTGGATTGTCAACCCCAAGGTAGATATACAAGAAATCATTAATTAATCTGAATACAAGCTACTGTCATCTGACATGGTGAGGACCAACACCAACTCAATACTCAAAGATCATATACGTAGCGCAGAAGCATCCAATATGGTCCAACAAGGGCTAAGCATATTGCCAAAAGGATTTGAGAAACTGACTAGTTTGGAGGGCACTTATGGAGAACATGGAAAAGATAAAAGGTAGAGCAAGAGTAGTGTTTTTTGCCCCCTATCCTTTAGCTTCAAAAGCAAAGGTCTGAGCTCTTACTGCCACAGAAATGGTGGTGGAATGCCGCATGAATATGGGCATGCTGCCTAAAGTTTACCCAAAAAGAGAAAAGGAATCTAGCCCACTGGCACTAATTAAAAGAACCTTACATATCCACCAGTTTAATGTTGATTACCTATAAATGACATGTAAAGTAAGCAAAATGTTTCCTCAGGCTTGAAGAAATTGACTGCTTAGGAGAAAAAGCACAAACCAAAAAAGAGACTAAGAGAGAGACAAAAAGAAGAATAAAAGAGTACAACTTCTCTGCAAGACACAGGGACAGTACACCGAAGAGCTTTTCTTTATTAGAAGAAAAATATGGGGGTCCTCTTACCCAAGCATAACCATAGCAACTAGAAACTCTACTATCAGCTGACAAACAAGTGCAAGAGGCCGCAGTCTGTGCTATTAGGTGTGTTGAACGTATTATATATTGAGATGACTGGTTTAGACCCAAAGGTTTATTATGCATGGATTAAATTACCAATTGAATCAATGATGTGAACCAAATTTTAGTGATTTAATCAGGGAAACAACAAGTCGCAAATTTGTCAAGTAGCAATAAATACCAATAAACAGATAACACACGAGAACATCTTCAAAGCAAAACTATTACATAGGCTTTTCTTTTGGTATTTCATGTACAATTAATGGTTAATTGTAACATACATTATAGTATTGTAAAGATATAGTTAATGATTTTGTTGTGGATATAAGTTATCAAATTAAATTGTGGGTTTCAGTTAGCTCAATTGGCAAAGTCTCTGATGGTTTAATAAGAAATTTGGAATTCAATTTCCGCCTACACCAAAAATTAATTGGTGTCTTGGTCTGATAAAACACTATCATTAAGAGCGTACGTCATAGGTTGGAACCCTCTTTAAAAAAAAGTTGTCAAACCAAATCATGTCAATTCTCTTGGTATACTTTTGGCTCTTAAAGTTTGGAATTATTTTCATTTTGGTTCTTTATATTTCAAAGTTTTTATTTTGACCAATTGTTATGATTTAGTTTTCATATTAACCTTGCTATCCATTTCCATCAACAATACAGTGACATTTCATAATGAGCACTACTTTTATCAAAAACTTAATAGTAAGATTACTAACAAAAATAGATAGTAGAGTTAATATGAAAATGAGATCAAACATAAGGTGGTCGATACCGTACCAGTACCAGCCGTACCAGCCAGTATGTACCATACCAGTATATATACCGGTATCGAAATACTAACATTTCGTACTGGTTTAAATATCGGCTGTACCGGCCATACCGGCCAATTTCAGGCAATACCGACCGGTATAGAAAAAAAAGCTTTTTTATTATTTTTATTTTTTATAGTTTTGTAATTTTTGAATTTATGTAAGGACTGAATGGTAACTTACTTGTATTAACTTATTAGTATTATTTGTTTTATTAGTATGCAATGAACAATTAGGCTTTCTATTTTTTATATTGTGTTTTTTTTATTCTTTTAATTGATGTTAAAGCCTAAAATCATGAATAATTTGTTCTGAATTGAGATAATGTTTTATGGTAAACTTTTATATTTATTATAATATATATATAGACACACACATACATATATATATATATATATATATATATTTATAAATATAAAATTAACGGTAAACTCGAAATGGTACATTGGAATTGATTGGTACCGAAATATATAGTTTCGCTGGTTAAACCAGTACAGCCTCCAGTACGAGATCGACTCCCTTGATTCAAACATGAAAGGCCAGGATTTTTGAAACGTAAATGGCCAAAATGAAAACAATTTAAAACTTTACGATTAAAGTGAATTTTAGTCTTTATTTGTCTTCTTTCTATTTTAACACACTCCACTTCACAATAATTATAGATATGACTTTAATTTGATTTTACTTGGAGTTGTACCAGTGATTCTTTACCATATGAAATGGTGCGGACAAAAGAACTCTCAATACGATTAGAACTAAGCGTAATGCTGTAATAAACTTAGAATCATGGCTCAAAAATTCTATTGGTAATTGGATTTTCAAGGTTCATAATTCAAATACTTAGATAAAAACAGCTACATTAATTGTTCCAACATGAAGGTTTTAAGCTTAAGAAAGAGAAGTAGACAACCGTTTTAGTTGATGATTCGAAAGTGAAAACTACATGGGAGGGGCCTTGTTTCAAAGCCCATCAGTCCCTGGTTTGAAATGCAGTATATTTTGGTGATTTTGGTCCTTTTATAAATTGTAATGTGAAAGAAATCAAAGAATTTAAAAGGTGCACTTAGCAGCCGCAAATGCTAATGATGGGCTCTCCAATATATATTGAATAATTGCATATTTTTGGGCCTAACATGTTGTGTAAGTAACTTTTGGGCTTAAACTATGTCCTACAAAGACACTGTCAAATTCCCACACTGTTCATCGCATGCAAAGCCCAAACATAATATATTTAACAGCTTTTTTTTTTTTTTTTTTTTGATACCTTAATATCTTTGCATCAATCATATTCAGCATTTACCGAGCAATAAATAAAAAAAAAAAGGAAAAAAAAAAAAGATACTTTTTACCCAAGGAAAATTCTTTCAGTACAGACAAATCTTTGAAAAATGTCAGCTTTTTGAAAGAAAAACTAAAAAGACATTATTCTCTAATGTCACCATTTCAGCTATTACTTATGACTTCTGAGAGCATTCACAGCAGTGGTTTTAAAATTTTAGCTATTTGTCACATCTAAAAGTTATTTTATCTATAATTTTAACTATTAGCTCTTTACACTCCACAGCAATGAATCTATAATTTTAGCTATTTGATTAAAATAATAATAAAAACTTATTAAAATAATAATAAAAACTTCATCATCATCCACAACATCCTCACCATCAGCCACAACATCCTCACCGTCAGCCACTCAGCCCCCGTCACAACCACCTCCACCATCAGCCCCAATCACACCCACAACCACCACCACCACCACCACCACCACCACCTCTAGTCCACAACAGGGGAAAAAAAAAACCACCAACCCAAATCCCCAATCTTTTTCCTCAACCCAAACCAAACAAAATCACCAAATCATAACAAAATCCACTTGAAAAAAAAAAAGCAAAAAAAAGCAATTGGATCGGCAACCACGAACCCAGCAGCAACCAATTGAAAAAAAAAAAAAAAAAAAAAAAAAAACCCAGGAACCAACCAAGAACCCAGCAGCAACCAATTGAAAAAAAAAAAAGAAAAAAAAAACAATTGGATCGGCAACCACGAACCCAGGAACCAACCACGAACCCAGCAGCAACCAATTGAAAAAAAAAAAAAAAAAAACCCAGGAACCAACAACGAACCCAGCAGCAACGGATTGAAAAAAAAAAAAAAGCAAAAAAAAAAAACAATTGGATCGGCAAACACGAACCCAGGAACTTGGATCGGCGCTGGGCAGGAGGTGCTGGGCAGGAGGCGCTGGGCAACCACGAACCCAGGAACTTGGATCGGCAACCACGAACCCAGGAACTTGGATCGGCAACCACGAACCCAGGAACTTGGATCGGCAACCACGAACCGGCGCTGGGCAGGAGGTGCAACGGAGGAGAGAGGAGGGAGGGAGGTGCAACGGAGGAGGGACGGAGGTGTAACGGAGAGAAACGAAGAACGGCTAAAGGAGAGAAATGAAGAACGGCTGAGGGAGAGAGAAGCAACGGGAAGAAATGAGGGAGAAGGAGAAAGAAAAAGAAAAAGAAAAATGTGAAAACTGAATAAAATAGTATTTTTTTTTTTTAGATGTGAGCTACAGTGCATATCTATTTTTAGATGTGCACTGTAGCTGTGGAGCTATATTTTTTAGATATAGCTCCACTGCTGCAGCTTCATTTTTATGAATAATGGTGCTAAATAGCTATATTTTTAGCAATATAACTATTTAGCACCACTGCTGTGAATGCTCTGAGTTCATATTAAAATAATGAATTGAAGATGCAGTTTACTCTTATCAAAAAAGAAAAAAGAAAAAAGAAGATGCAGTCTACTAAGGCGTATGAAATTACCAGTTGAATTGGTTTCAATGTTCGATGAAATCACACATTCAATATGTGATTTTGTCGTGAAATGGCATCTTGAATCCGCAAATTCACTGTTGTAAATTGTAATTTTTTTTTTGGGCTAAAATACAAAAACTGTCCTAGAAGTTTAGGCTAATACTAGGTACCATTAAAACTTTTCAAAAATATTCAATTTACTCCTCAAGTGTAAACATCACTTAATAGTTAATACTATATATTAGCCCAAACTTCCACAGCAGTTTTTGTATCTTACATTTTTTTTTAAAAGAAAATGGCGCAACTTCTCTTTCTCTCTCTCTCTGAACTAGACCGGGTAAAATTGGATTAAGGCGAGTTATTGTCGATCAAAACCCAACCTGCTAAACTTATGTCTTAACTTCTTTTTGTTCAATAGGATTTTTTTTTTTTCGGTGCTTGTTTTGGCTTTCTATCTCATGTAAAAATGATTAATGCTTTCATTTCTTAATATATATATATATATATATATATTTTTTTTTTTTCCATTTCGTTTCCTAGTTATTTTCATCTTACAAACACTTATAAATTATTTAACGAGTTCAAGGCCTGAATGCTTTAGTTTAGTAAACATTGGATTATGCAAACTTAAGACTTTATGTATTATTTAAATTTTTTTAGTGTTTTATTATATATTCTATTATTTATATTTGAAAGAAGACAAAAACAATATTATTATAGCATGATTTGCTTGAATTAGGGATTGCAATGCCAAAGGTTGAAGATGTACATTTGGGAGTTACCGTTGGAGATTGTTGTAGAATTGAATTATAATGACACATGAAACGCACTGTTTCATTTACTTCTAATTATCAATACGCACCGAATCATCTCTCTTATGTGTATCTGATTCTCAAGCTTGAAACGGTGTCGTATTGTCAATGTTCCAAGTCAGGTTCAGTTAGAGTTTTGGCGCATAATACAGTTACAGTCTGTTGGATTTTGTTTCCTTGATTCACGGGCTTGATCCGCATAGTGTGGAAAGATAGTTATGAGTTTTAGTATGATCTTTGTACTTATAAACTCTTGTACTCTACAGTTTTTAATTAAGCAAGATTTCACAGTTTCAATCTACTCTCTCTCTCTCTCTCTCTCAAACTCACTCTTTTTCTTCCTTAGCTTCTTTGCTCATTGTTAGTTTCTGTGTTGCTTTATTTCTTTCACTTGCTTCAATTACAAATCATATCAGACTTAGTTTTTCTTCATAGTATCAGAGCTAGAGAGTCTTGCTCAAGCTCCATCAATGGCGGCTTCTGCTCCAGCACAAAATTTTTCTATGGCAGCTTCAACTTCTTCAGGTCCAGTGAATATAATGAATCAACCACTACTACTTCTCTCAAATATGTCCAACATGATGACAGTGAAGCTGGACAATACGAATTACATTGTTTGGAAACATCAGATTACAATGGTGTTAGAGACTTACTCTCTTTTTGAATTGTTGGAAGATCCACAATTGATTCCTGAGAAGTTCTTACGAGATATTTCTGGAGCTTATACATTGGTGTTGAATCTAGATTATTTGCTCTGGAGGTCCAAAGAAAAGGCTTTGCTCACGTTTATGAGCCCCACTTTATCACCTTCAATCCTAGCACTTACAATAGGATGCTCCAGAGCTATGGAGGTTTGGAAGGTTCTTGAAAATAGGTTTTCTTCAATTTCTTGTTCACATATTCTGAATCTCTAAGGTGAATTACACAATATCAAGAAAGGAGCAGACTCTGTTCATGTGTATTTGTCAAAGCTTAAAGTAGTTAGAGATAAACTATTAGCTGTTGGTGTGATCATTGATGATGAAGAGCTTCTTCACCTCACAATCAAAGGTTTATCAAAAGAATATAATGCTTTCAGGTCAGCTATAAGGACTAGAAGCACACTTTTGAGTTTTGATGAACTCTCTACCTTGCTGAATGCTAAAGAGGAGTCACTCAATGAGACTCTTGATAGTAAAGATCAAGTCTTTGCAATGGCAGCTATTACCAATAACAAGTCTAATGGAAATTTCAATCAGTTCAACAAAGGAAAGGGTAGAGGGAACTACAACAATAGAGGTGGAAGAGGAGGTAGAGGCTCCAGCAATTAGTCACCTTATTCTCATCCTTTTCAATTCTCTCATTTCCAATTGAATCAGTCCAATTTTACTGCTGCAAGTTCCAGATCAAAGAGACCAACTTGCCAAATCTGTGGTAAACTTGGACACATAGCAATTGATTGCTATCACAGGATGGACTATGCTTATCAAGGCAAGCATCCACCTACCAAATTAGCTGCAATGGGCATTGCTTCTAATTCAAGCCTTGCACCAGATCAACCATGGCTAGTTGATAGTGCAGCCACTGACCATGTAACCTCAAGTCTGAATCAACTTAGCTTTCCAAAGCCTTACACTAGTTCTGATCATCTCATTGTAGGGAATGGTCAGGCCTTACCTATTCCTCATACTGGTAATACTCTTATTCCCTCTTCCTTTTCCACTCTTCATTTAAAGAATATGCTTAGGGTTCCTTCTATTTCATCTAATCTTGCCTCAGTTCATAAAATATGCCATGACAACCATTGTTGGTGTTATTTTGATGAACATGTTCTTTCCATTCAAGCTTTGGCCACGGGGAAAGTTCTATACTCGGGCAAGAGTGAAGATGGAGTATATCCGACCTATCCTCACAAGGCTCCACATCTTGTTTTAGCTTCTAAAGTTTGCAATAATGCTGCCAAAACCAACACTTGTACTAATTTCAATAAAATTTTGTGGCATATGAGACTTGGTCATCCCAATGATTAAGTTCTTAAATTTTTTTTTCCTGATGTAAAATCTGTACTCAATAATTGTGCATCAAACATTCACAATTGTATTCCTTGTTTACATGGTAAAATGCACAATCTTCCTTTTCCCAAATCTCAATTTCATGCTTCTTTTCCTTTTGATTTAGTGCATTCTGATGTCTGGGGTCCTACTCCAGTGACTTCTATTGATGGTTATAGATACTATGTCTTGTTTGTAGATCACTTCACACGTTTCACTTGGATTTTTCTGCTTAAAGCTAAATTTGAAGTTTTTTCTAAATTTGTGTTGTTTAAAGCTATAGTGGAAACTCAATACTCAACTAAAATCAGAACCTTGAGGTCTGATGGTGGAGTTAAATATACATTTTCTGCCTTTAAAACCTATCTTCAATAACACGGTAGTATTCATCAAATTTCCTGTCCCTACACTTCCCAACAAAATGGCCTGGTTGAGAGGAAACACAAGCATTTAATTGAAACTACAATCACTATGTGGTCTCAAGCCTTCATGTCTCACACTTACTGGTCTTATATAGTGGTTACTGCAGTCACACTTATAAATATGCTACCAACACCTGTCTTGTAATGTGTCTCCCTATGGTTCAAACTTCATTCTACCCAACTTGATCTGTCTCAACTTAGAGTCTTTGGCTGTGCTTGTTACCCCAACCTCAGAGTTTATACTTCTCATAAATTTGAGCCACGGACCAAAGAGTGTGTTTTTCTAGGGTACTCTCTTACTTGTAAGGGATATCTGTGTCTTGATCTTCAATCTTCATCACTTTACACTTCCAGACATGTGTGGTTTAATGAGTCCAAGTTTCCTTTTTCTCAGTTGTCTTCACCCTCACATAGTCCTACTTCTTCTCTCTCAGACTTATTTGCCTCTCTGTGGTTATCAAATCTGATCTTCCTTCATTCTTCTAATCATCCATCTCTTCTTGGTCCTTACACTCCACCCTTTCACATTTGTCTAGTCCTACCCTCTCCCATCTTCCTCCTCAACCTTAGTCACCCTCTCGCACTATTAACCATTCTCAACCTAGTCTTCCTTCTCCCTTACTAGTTTGCACCCACTGTTCTTCTCAGGACTTATCACTTTCCACTCTTCCTAATCTTTTTGCTGCTCCTTTGCTTGACTCTTCTACTATTAATTCCTTACCACCTTCTTTTCCTCCTACTAACCACCATCCTATGCCAACTAGGTCCAAAAGTGGTATTACCAAGCCTAAGTTCTATTATAAAACTATCCTTGATTATACATACTTAGAACCACCATCCTATAAAGTTGCCTCTCAATATCCCCAATGGTGTGAAGCCATAGGTACTAAATTTTAGGCTTTACAAAGGCAAAATACATGGTCTCTGGTTCCTGCTCCTCCTCATGCTAATTTGGTTGGGTGTAAGTGGGTGTTGAAGCTAAAGTTAAATAGTGATGAGTCTATTGCTCGTTACAAGGCGAGGCTTATGGCTAAGGTTTTTCATCAGCAACCAGGAATTGACTACTTTGAGACTTTTAGCCCTATCATCAAGCCAGCCATTGTGAGATTGGTCCTTGCAATTGCTGTGAGTTACAATTGGCCCTCGAGGCAATTAGATGTTTCTAATGCTTTTCTTCATGGTCATCTCAAGAAGGAGGTTTTCATATAGCAGCCACCAGGTTATATTGATGCTGCTCATCCCCATTATGTGTGCAAATTGCACAAATCTCTCTGTGGACTTAAGCAAGCCCCAAGGGAATGGTTTGAAAGGTTTACCTTTCATCTTTTGCACCTTGGTTTTGTTGCTTCTATGGCTGATAGTTCTTTGTTTATCTATCATGATCATGGAACCATCATCTACCTATTGCTCTATGTAGATGATATCATCATCACAAGAAACAGATCATCCCATATCTCTTCTCTCATTGTTGCTCTTGATACTGTATTTAAGCTCAAGGACTTTGGTTCTCTCATTACTTTCTTGGTATTCCAATCACCAAGCCTCAATTTGGTCTCACTCTTACACAGTCTAAATATGCCTCAGATGTCCTTCATAGATTCCACATGGAGAATGCTAAACCCATTAAGACTCTATGTTGCCCTTCTATGAGATTGGTGCCTCATGATGGGATAACTCTCTCATCATCACAAGCAACAGATCATCCCATATCTCTTCTCTCATTGCTGCTCTTAATACTACAATTAAGCTCAAGGACCTTGGTTCTCTTCATTACTTTCTTGGTATTTAGATCACCAGGCCTCAATTTGGTCTCACTCTTACACAGTCTAAATATGCCTCAAATGTCCTTCATACATTCCACATGGAGAATGCTAAACCCTTAGAGTATAGTAGCATGGTTGGTGCCCTTCAGTATTTAACTTTCACTCGGCCTGATCTTGCCTTCAATGTGCATCGATTGTGTCAATTCATGGCTTCTCCTACTACTACTCATTTAAAGGCTACCAAGCGTGTTTTGCGCTACATTCGCGGCACTCTGCATTATGGGATCTCCTTTACTCCTGGCCTTCTTTCTCTTACTGCTTTCTTAGATGCAGACTGGGCTGGAGACCCTTCAGATCGTTGTTCCACTTCTGGCTTGCTTGTGTTTCTTGGTCCAAGCCCTGTCTCTTGGTCCTTTAAGAAACAACCCACTGTCTCACGCTCTTCCACAGAAGCTGAATATCGCGCATTGGCTTCCACTGCTGCTAAGATTTCTTGGCTACGCATTCTTTTCAAGGAGTTGCTCGTCTTTCTTCCTCGCATCCCTGTCTTGTGGTGTGATGATGTCTCTACGCTTGCTCTTGCTGCTAATCCTGTCTTCCATTCTCGCACTAAACATATTGAAGTTGATTATCACTATGTTCGTGAAAAGGTTTTTGCATGGTGATTTGAGCATTCATTTTGTATCTGGTAAGGATAATCTTGCTAATATATTCACCAAGCTATTACTTGCTCCTTCGTTTCTCTTTTAGCAAGGCAAACTCCTGGTGGATTCCTCCCCCTATCATTTGAGGGGGGATGTTGAAGATACTGATCATCTCAGACCTAGGCCAAGATTGAAGCAAGCTACTGAAGCATGATTTGATTGGATTAGGGAATGCAATGCCAGAGGTTGAAGATGCACATTTGGAAGTTATTGTTGGAGACTGTTGCAAATTTGAATTATAATGACACATGAAACGCACCGTTTTATTTACTTCTAATTATCAAAACACACCGTATCATCTCTCTTATGTGTATCTGATTTTTAAGCTTGAAACGGTGTCGTATTGTCAATGTTCCAAGTTAGGTTTAGTTAGAGTTTTGGCACGTAATACAGTTACAGCCTGTTGGATTCTGTTTCCTTGATTCATGGGCTTGATCTACATAATGTGGAAAGATAGTTATTAGTTTTAGTCAGATCTTTGTACTATATAAACTCTTGTACTCTACAGTTTTTAATTAAGCAAGATTTCACAGTTTCAATCTTTACTCTCTCTCTCTCTCTCTCTCTTCTTCCTTTGCTTCTTTGCTCATTGTTAGTTTCTGTGTTGCTTTACTTCTTTCACTTTGCTTCAATTTCAAATCATATCAGACTTAGTTTTTCTTCAGACCCGACTCTAGTTTATGATTTAAATCCAATCTATCCAGAACTGAATCGGATCAAATCCAAATCCCATCGACCCCACTGTCAGTGTCATGTCACTTAGAAGTTACAACTTCCAATCCCCTGCCAATCACAGGTAGCTGTAATATTTTGAAGATGAAATTTCAAAAGTGTTACATTTATTTCTTTAAATTGCTTGTAGTTTTATAATGTGTTCATCAAAAAAAAAGTTTTATAATGTGAGTATGTGACTTTTAAAATGATATTTTTGGCAAGATTATTCCTCAATCAGCGGCTATTAAGTAGCATGGAGTTGGTGTAACAAAGCCTATCATAACTCTGGGGAAGAACAGAGAACATTGATGTATTCACTATAATAAACATATACATTATGAACATACATGATCAAATAATAATAAGAAAATATTGGTCTAATATGACATGCCTTAACCAAAAAAAGAACCGTACTTTTTCTCAAAAAAAAAAAAAAAAAGAACCGTACTTTTCTGGGATCTGTTTTGTCTTTTGTGCCACTTTCATTAACGAGACAAACTAACCCACTAATTTCTGTCGGCCTTTCTGCTGGTTTAAAGTTTGGTTTAGCACGATTCACGAAAAATCACTTGGGATTTGAACTTGTAGTCCATTCCCTAAAATTGGAGCTTATGTTAGCATAGAGATTCAAAACAGGGTGAGGGGTGGATGGATCGTATGTTGCAGATGACCGTTGAGATGTTGATATATGAATATGTTGTGAGAGTGTTTGATATATGTCCACGTTTAAATAGGTGGGTCACTGGAGTTTGGACCTAAATTGGTTTCTTCAAAATAGAGATAAAAATAGTATCTTATCTTTACAGACACACACACACACACACACACACATATATATAAATTTAGAATAAGAAATATTTTAAAAATATTGAGTATTTTTAAAAGAAACAACAGTGAGTTAATCTCACATTGAAAAATAAGTGTGAGTTAAAAAATTTAAAGTATGTGCTGTGTATTTAAGAGTTTGACTTTTTTAGATATATATCACTGTCAGTTTCTTTGAGACATTTTTCTATCTTTTCATGTTTGTGTTTTATAAATAATTAGTATTTAAAAAAAATTCAACATTAGACTAACACAAGAAAATATAATTAACATTTATTTAGAAATACAAAAAAAAAAAAATTACACACAATAATTGCATCATACATTTTTTTATAGTAATATTCATAGGTTAAAAATGGTCGTTACACAATTGAAATAAAAATTAAAAGAGTCGGTATAAATACAACCTCTCAATAAAACAACCGGTGGACAATTGTTCTTTGGTCCCCACTATTGGCACAATAAAAAAATATTTAACGATTTTGTGAAATCCATATGTCTGGCAACCCATATTTCATAAATTGTTATTAATTGCTTAATAGAAAAGGATTTTTTTTTTTTTGTTTTTTTTTTTTTTTGTTATCAATTTTGGAAGGCCAAGTATGAATTTTTTTTAAACCAAAATCTCATATTTTATTTATTACTAATGCAATAAAAATATTTTCAAAATTTCAGGGGCCACACCCTGGCCTTTGGGCTTATATGCTCTAAAATCTGCTTAGCACTACCTTTATAGGCTAACCTTTTTTTTTTTTTTTGAGAAAGCCTTATAGGCTAACTTGGAATCACAATTTCTTAACAAAAATATCCTTATCAACTATTTCTCTCAACAGTCAATCTACCTAAAAAAAAAATATATATATATATATATATTTTTTTTTTTTCTAATTCTCTATCAACTATTTCTCTCAACAGTCAATCTACCTAAAAAATATCCTTATATATATATATATATATATTTTTTTTTTTTTTTTTCTCCAGCTTTGGTTAAAGAGAAAGTTACCTAATTCTCTTTAACCAGTAAAAAAAATACTAAAAATTTCCTATGATACAACTATTGCGACCCATGAAGAACCATTTAAACTGAAGTCGGAACCACAGACAGAACAGAAATTGAGCTCAGGAACCGAAGTAATTAGTTCATCAAAAAAAAAGGAACCGAAGTAATTAGGCGACTCACAGAACCAGTCAAAGACTTGAGTCTTTTAATATAATTTACAAAGGGACGCATCAATTATTGTTTTTAAGAAACAGAACAAAGAGAGAGTAAGTAACATCAGCTTTTTCTGATATGTGGCCAAGTGCAGGCAAAACACCTGCACTGTAGGGAAAAGTAATTCAAACAAAAAAAAAGTGAACAACTCTCTCACTACTAGTTACTATTACTACCATGTCATAAGGTGTGCATCACGTTAAAGGTGAAGTTACATACGCAAGAGACAGGAACCAAACAAATCCGGAACCAAACAAATCCGGGCCCAAAAGAAAAAGAGAAAAATATAAAGTACACGTTCGCTTAAGTTAATATTAATTAGGTTCAAAACTGGTTAATTTAGTTTTTAGTCACGTTTAGTGGGTTTAGTGACCAAGTTAATCTCTGAATTCCTTATCTAATCACAGTGTTAGGTTGTGCATCACATTGTACGCGTAATCATTGAAAACCGTGACCGTGACCCCTATATAATTAGGCAATTGTCCCAGAAGTAGCGTAGAAGCAACCAAGAAAGAGCATGTTGTAGTCTCTTTCTGGGATTATTCCTTTGGCTGCAGTGCTTTGCAGACCACATACACAGTCATATCACATGATGGAGGGTGCAACTCCAAGCAAGAAGAGAAAGATTTGCCATGATGATGAAGTAGAAGAAGAGGACGAAGAGCAAAAAATTGACAAGTTCTTTGCTCTTATCAAAAGTATTCGCGAGGCACGTAAGCATTTGATAAATAGCTCGAATAATATTGCATTGAACAGCCAGAGAGAGAAGAGCAATGTTGCAGAGGAAGTGAAGAAGCAAATTGCAGTTTGGAAGCCCTCGTTCCAACATGAAGATTTCCTGGAAGAGGGTGTAGCAGCTGAGTTCAAGAAACCTCCTGTTACTGTGACCTTAGTGGGTTCTTCTCAAAGAGAAGGAGGAGCTGATGATCAGAAAGGAAATGACAAAGAAAGCTTAGACCTAAGGCTTTCACTCTAGTCTATGTTGGACCAGAGTTTGGAATATAGGGTGGTAATGATTACATGTTGAAACTAGAAGTGGCTTTGTTCCAATTCCAATCAACCATATTTTGCAGGTGAGAAGGGCATTTTAAAATACCGTATGGCTTGCAGCCCTTACTATTTGATCATGTGCCTTGTAGAATCACAATCATTATGCAGTATATGCAGTTGGTGACATTTTACTTTGTCCCACAATCAATTACGTTTGTAGAACTGATAAATGTATGAAATCGAGGTCCAGGTCCTTTTATTTATATATTTATTTCTTTTTTGGACAAACATCAATTTTTTTGGTTGCATAAAGTTCTTCTTAATTTACAAAACAGTAAGAACACCAAATAAGCAAATTTCTTCAGTGAAATTAATGGAATATGTGTCCACCTAATTATATAACAAATTAACTTTTCTAGATATAGTTTCAACCTATGGCTAGTGGCAAAGCTAGACTATTTTCTTAGAGGCCAATGTGTAAAGTTAATATATATATATATATATATATATTTTTTTTTTTTTTTTCTTCTCATAGAAATTGCAAGCAGTTTAAGGGGGTTTTTTCAAAACCTTCCCTTTGCCCCCCTCCCTTTGCCACTATCTATAACATTTACTTTTTATAATTGCTATTTATTATTAGACTAAGATATCAATTGGTTTTTGGTATAGTTAGGATCGCACTCTACATCTTTTATTCGACGATAAAAGATTTTACCAGTTAAGCAACTAGAACCCGCACAAATTAATTTTTCTAAGTACCGGAGAATCTAAGAGCATTCACACTAGTTTCTGTATAATAGAAAACAATGTAAAATTTACATAATTTTGCCTAAAAATGACTCACATCAATCTGTATATAATTGTGTAAAATTACAAGTTTGCTATAATTATCATGTAAATTTACAATGGCATTATTCATTTTGTATTTAGTTGTATTTTTTTTTCTTTATTTATCTTGAGGATGAACGAAAAGAGTGAATGGTAGTTGTTGTGTATGAAGAAAAAAAAACAATTTTAAAAAATTAAGAAAAATTGATATTTTAATGAAATGGTGTGTAAAATAAATAATCTGTTGTGGGGAGTTTTGAAAAGTGAGTATGTAAAATAGATCAAGTAGGTTCTTATACTAAAATAAACAGAAATTTGTGCACAAACCGATCCCAATGCTCTAACTAGCAGCTTTTGAGAAATTAGGGACTATGGCAGTATGGTTCCAGTTTAACCAGTGAATGTAGCTAACAAGGGCGCATGATCTTAATAATTAATTTTGATTCAATTTCCGCTTCAGGGTAGCGACTAGCGATAAATAGAACTGAGAGGGACTTCATGAAAATCGTAGTTCACCGGGTGCACCGTTTGAAGTGTGATTCTTCTCTCTCTCTCTCTCTCTCTCTCTCTCTCTCTTTAGGTGTTTCTTTTGGGTGTGTGCTTGACCTCTTTTTCTTTCGAAGACTTATTTAGTTACATAACAAACACATTTAATTTTCCTCTTTTCTTTTCATGCTTTAATTCTTTTTCCTTTGAGATTTATTTGGTCTGATAAACACGTGTGATTACTTTACTTCTTTTTCTTTCTATGTTTCAACTCTTTCATCTTTTGAGATTCATTATTTAATAATTATGTTTTAAACATGGTGTGTGCATGATTCTCTCTCTTTTGGGTCTTGGAGACACAATGACCCTATGTGGACAACTCTCTATTTTATGATGGTAAGAAATTTTACTCAATGAATTAGTTGTCTTATTCTCTCTCTACTGGGTCTTGGAGATACAGTGACACTCTAAACTACATGGACAACTCCTCTCTCTCTCTCTCTTCTATATGTCCCAACTTCTTGAAGAAGCACTAGTCACATTTATACTATAGTCCAAAATGATTAGTGTCAGTTCGTTTAGACCCCTGTAAACTTAGATTGTTTAACCTAATTAATTAACCAAGTGAATACTTAGGTTTATTATTCAGATCTAGGTTAAAATAAAACAATCATATCAAGTAAAGCAGCGGAAAATAAAGAACACAAAGATATGATGACCCACGAAAATCAAACCGGTAAAAAACCTGGGGAGGATTTAACCTAGTTATCCTCAAGGTAAAATAGCAAATCCACTAGAAAGAATTGAAGTTTACACAATAGCGACTTAGACCACTAACATCCTATTGCTACCCAGTGTAGGAAACTTACTACCATGACCCCATGATAGCTCCGAGATCCACGGACTCCTTTTTTCCTTAATCTTTCCAAAACACAAAGACTCACGCTTGTGACTTTGAGATCCCACTCAAAGGTTTAGCAACACAAACTCTCCTGTTTGTGACTCCAAGACCACCCTTGAAGGTTTAGATCATCAGCACCTTTGATGACTAGAGAAGGCAGCAACTTCAGCAATACCGAATCTTGAGATTCTTCAAGGAACAACACCGGTAGAAGTTATAAGAGAGGTTTTAGGAACAAAACCCTAAATACAAAAAAGGCACACTCTTTTCTCTCTAAAAAGCCTTGTAAAAACGTGTTTAGGGTTTCCTTTATATAGTGAGAGAAGTAGATCTGAAACCCTAATCCTTAATGGGCTAGAACTGCTGTTTGGGCCAACTTAAAATTCTGCAGATACGACTTTCGATCGGTCGAGCTTGTTTTTCGATCGATCGAACCAGGCAGATTCTGAAATCTTCTTTCTGCAGCTTGTATGTTCTTGTGTGCTCACGATTTGCCAATTGTTCTAAACTTTTAGAACCTAACAATTAGTAAAGCTTTAACTAGGGCTTTTGTATAATTGGTTATATATATAGCTGGATTGGCATAATAAATATCCAATATAAAACTCATCACTAATATAATCTATTCTATTTGGGTATCACAATTTGCCATGTTTAAATCTCTAACATTTTTAGGACTCACGTTGCATTGTGGTATCCCTAGGTCACATGGCGTTACCAACCTCACTATTGTGATAATGTAGGTTGTGTAGATTTGATTTGATTGTATCAATGTGTGATGTGGCAAATACTAAGTCTTATAGCGAGTGTTTACTAGATAGATCTAGACTATATAAACAATTATGAAAAGCACTAATTAATTGTAACTTATCTAGTCCTTTTGGGTTATAGTGCAAACGTAATTAGCTCTTACTCAAATCATGACAAATCTTGAAGAGGACATCAAGGATTGAGTAAGTAAGATTCCTATATATACCTTTGGATTGTTTGGGGTGAATTAAATTGTAGCCAACACTTTTTTCGGGTTGTAGCACTGCAATGGTATGAAATTTTACTATCTGAACTAGTTATTGCACCAATAAACTTGTAGCTTAATGAAACTTTTCCCATTTTAGGGATAAAGTTTTTATAGCTTGCTCGATGTACATGTGTTTAGAACTAGACTTAGGATCTATGTTTTAGTCTTCTAATTGTAATTTTTAACAAATTTCCATTCAAGTGTCAAGACATAAGAAATCAAAACTCGTAAAGGGGATTTTAAAATCCAGCATGTTCTAAAATTTAAGATATTCCAAGCTTTTGAATTCCCACAATAATCTATACATATAAAAGTAGAAATCAAATATGTGAGAGAAACTAATTCCGCAACTCGAACCTTTTTACCCTTGACCTTTAGGTACTTTGTGCATAGGAATGTGTTAATTAAGCTATAAGACTATATTTAAATGTTTAAGTGCAAGCAATGGGAATATACAATCCATTTCATGGTAAATATCTAGTACTTAACAAATTTAATGGTGAATATAGTGACACTTCATTAAAAATTAACTATCATTATTTATTTGGTGGAACAAAATTATAAATGAAG
The DNA here is from genome assembly GCA_033629205.1 of Lithocarpus polystachyus. NCBI lineage: Eukaryota > Viridiplantae > Streptophyta > Magnoliopsida > Fagales > Fagaceae > Lithocarpus > Lithocarpus polystachyus. Next base: position 36,212,763 of record CM066173.1, on the reverse strand, counting down.
TGACATTATATACGTCCTTAGATTCAGGAAAACTAAATCTGAACAGAAATTATGTGTCACTTATTATAATAGTATAAAACTTGAGTTATTGAATTATTAGGTTTGCTTTTTCCAAGGATATTGTAACAATGGAACTATTAGTTTCAATTGTTAATAAAGCTAAAAGAATATATATATATATATATATATATAAATATGTATATATATAATGGGTGTATTGCATGGCATGATGTAAATATATAAAGTATGCCTGTGCATGGACCAATTAAAATTTATATATAAAGTACAGAAAATATTTCATAAATATCATCAAATTGACAAATAAAATAGTTAATAAAGTAAAAAAAATATTAAGTTATATACTGGAAGTTTATTTTGTCAGATTGAATTTTCGTTAAAATTAAAATTATAGTAGATTATTGAAATAATTTAAAATAAATATAAATTTTTACAGCATATTTCAATGATGAAAAATCTATAGGAATATATTATATTATTTTAGTAGGTTATATATATTATTTAAATCAGTCAAATAAGAAAATAATAATTAAAGTGTTAAATATATTATAAAATAGTATGGTATAATTGATAAAATAACTTTTTAAAATAATAAAATAAAATAAAATAAAATACTATTTTTCCCTGCCAATGTTTTTGTATCCATGTCACAACTCGTTAAGCTCGTATGACTGTAGGCTTTTCTTCTTCGGCCTTGGCTGGGGAGTGGGTAGCACGTTAGCACTGCATACGCACTGACCTTGATGGTACCCAATGACCTATTCACCAACACATGTTGCAACTTGCAAGGCATTTATTGAAGTCCAATTATAACTTCACAAGGGGCTCTCGTGAATGAGAAATGATATGTTCACAATATTTTTTACAATATTTTTACAACAAATTTTAATTGGTAAGTTATTACTGGTTGTTATTGTTGGACAAAAAAGTAATCTTAGTGTTAGGTTCAAATTTAAACCAATAATAACTAACCACTTATGATTTGTTGTGAAAATATTATAAAAAATGTTATAGACATAACAACTCTCCTCGTGAATACTGTAACAATTTAATAATATTAGTACTAGCTCGTTGAAGTCATTAATTATACTAATAAAAGTAGGCAATTGTTAACCAGCACCACGTGGTGGTGCTAATTAAGAAGGTACTTTTCATTTAAAAAGTTATAAAAAATTATAAAAATATATAAAAAATAATAAAAAATTATACAAAAAAAAATGTATTGTTAACGGGCACTTATGGTGCCCGTTAACCCAACCCATAAAAGTAATGGTGTATACAAAAACAAAATTGACAATATTTTTAATACTCAATTAATGTGATAAGCTTATTCTAGTTTTTATTTGAGCTCATTATTGACATTACTATATTACTTATTACTAAAAATTTATCATATTAATAGATATCAAATTTTTTGTTAAATTTTGTGTTTTTAAACTCTCTCCTACTAATAATCTCTTATATTTCGTTTGCAGGAACCACATGCCCATAAATGGTTCTTAAACTAAATTTACAATTGTTCCTAAAAAAAAAAAAAAAAACTAAAATTGCAATTGGCCAGCCACATATTTTATTGAATAAAATGAATTGAGAACCTCTAAAAAGTTTTATAATTTAATTGGCACTTTCTAATAATTTTAAAAAAATAGCACAAGTTTTGAACCTTATAACTCCAAATTATCAAATTATCAAAAAAAGAAAAAGAAAAAGGAGTCCAGCTAATTATATTTTGCAGAAGGGGTCACAAAATGGGATTCCCATCGAAAGAGACAATTCTACTGCCACATACGTCCATAGAGTCACGGACAAGAAAACTGAAAAACCGGGAAAAAGAAATAAAAAATAAAAATAAATTAATTAATGGAATAAACAGAGTGACAAAAAATAATTAATGAAAAATTTCATAATGTAGTGTGAGTGTACAAATGTGCAACATGCCAGCATGTAGTAGGTTTAGTCAAACAAAAATTAGGGAGAAAACTATAAGAAGAAAAAACAAAGAGACCAAATACAAAAAGTCAATTAAAACTCCAAAAATTGCCTTGAAGAAAACTTTTTACATGTGGAAAAAAGAAAAAGGCCAGAGACTAAAGAAAATTCCACTGATGATGTCATCAGTATTGCGTCATATTATTGTTGCAATTGACGCGTGAATAGATTCGAATGAGAATCACTCAACCATAAGTTGGTAAATTTATCGAAATACCCACCCTTTTGACTTGGTCTGCTCTGCCCCTCCATGGAAAATTACTTCCGAGACAATCTTTTGGTACCTCTTTTTGTTTGTTATGAGACAGTTTTGCGAGACACTTTCTTTTCTCTTCGATTTTGGACTAGATTGGATTTCAGGCAATAATTATATTGTGAATAATGGTATGGAGTTGTAAAATGAACCGTTTGAAAGGAAAAAACGTACGTAAGTAGTTGAAAGAATTTAAAAAAAAAAATTAATTTAAGAGCTTTTAATCTCACCTTAATATACTTTATACTAATAATGTTATAGACATAATAAATTTAGTTTTTGTTTTTTCACTTTATTTAAGGTGATAAATTTTAATGTCCTGTTTAGTACATCCACTCAAACACATGTTTTCAATTTTTAAATAATATTATACGTATTTTCACACATTTTTTTACCCATACATATTTTTACATAAATACATCTTTTTAATTATAAGTACATATATCAAACATCCTCTAATTGGTTTAACATACTTTCAAATGGGATATAAGAATTGACATCATTTTGATGGTAGATGAATCATACCTTTCGTTTTAATAATATTGGAATTAATTATTTTACAATGATAAAGAAATGGTAAATTTTGAAGACTTTTTCCTGTGAGCTAGCATAAAAAAATAGGGTACAAGTTAGAAGTAGATGGTCATTTGGTCATTTCCGAATAGCAAGAAAACGAATATGCTCATGATGGAACACCTTGACCGTGACCTTATATAATTGTAGGTCTCTAAAACAAGTAGCGCAGAAGCAACCTAGAAAGCGCATTAATTCTACACTCAATTTCTGTGTCCTCTTGGCTTTTGCAGCGTGTTGTAGACATCACATGGAGGATGCAAGCAAGAAGAGAAAAATTTGCCATGATGATCCTGAGGAAGAAGAAGATGATGATGATGAACAAAAGATAGAGAAGTTTTTTGCTCTTATCAAGAATATTCGAGAGGCTCGTTTCCGTTTGATGAATGGTTCAGATGTAATGGAAGGAGTAGAGAACAAGAGAAAGAAGAAGAAAGTTGAGGAAGAGAACAAGCAAATTGAAGTTTGGATGCCCTCGTTTGAACGTGAAGATTTCATGGAAGATGAAGCTCAGTTGAAAACCGTAGTGGGTTCTTCTCCGAGACAAGAAGGAAGTAAGAAAGAAGAGGATGAAGAAGAATTAGACTTAGGGCTTTCACTTTAGTGTTAAATCTTACAACAATTGTAGAAGAATTGTGAGGAATCCTAGTGTCCATGCTAATGTCGTATGCTTAATTTGCTGTATGTATCATAGTAAGAGGTTTCAAGCTTTGCTGTGCTAGCTTCTTAGCTTTGTTTTAATGTAACATGCAGTAGTTACTGACAATCTATTCTCTATGTTTGCTGACAAGGATTTGAGGTCTTTGAAATTCTTCTTATTTTGTAAGTATTTGTGCCCTATTTATAACAATTAAATCCTTTTGTCTAATTCTTCTTCTTCTTCATGTTCTTTTTACTAAAATACACGTTTGACACTTTTTTTGAATTATTTTTATTGACTCCGATTTTAGAAGAGGAGTTTGAGTAATGTTGTTTGTATTTTTTTGAAATATGTAAAAAAATATATAAAAATACGTGTAATATTGTTTAAAAATTAAAAATATATGTTTAAGATACCCTACCAAATATTGGTAGATCTATTTTCATATTGGTTTTGTCACTCATTTTCATTAGTAATATGACAGTTAAATATCATTTATGTTTAAAAAAAAAAAAAACATTACTGGTGGCCGGAAGAAAAAATCTAGTACTACAAACTTTTATATAACTTGTTTGTCATAAATGTGATATAGTAGAGTATGAGTGGTAAAAAAAAAAGTGATGGGTTCATGTATAAGTGATAAACAATTATTTACAATTTGAATATGATAAAAAATTATGAAATAGTTTACGATCTTGGAGCCACTCCTAATGAAACTAGATGACTAGACTAACCTGAAAACAAAATATATAAAGGGCTTAACCGTCCATACCAGTGAAGTAGTTGGCTGTACGTATCAAAGTAAGAAGTTTCAAGCTTAGCTGTGCTAACTTCTCAGCCCTTTTATTAATGTACCATGTAGTAGTTATTGACAATCTATGTTTGCTAACAAGGAATTAAGGCCTTTGAAATCCTTCTTATTGTCTACGAATTTTTACTCTATAAGTAACAATTAAGTCTTTTCTTCTTTTTTGACACTTAAGTTTTGGGTTTTTTTCATTTTGGTTATATATATATATATATATATATTTTTAATTTTAACCATCTATGTTTGATTTTGTTTTCATATTAATCATGCAGCTCATTTTTATTAATAATTTGACCATCAAGTGTCGTTCATGCTTAACTATTTTATGAAATACTAACTCTAAAATGTTGTATAATTAAAATAAATTTTGTTATTGGATATTTATACCCTATTTTTAAGAGAAGTTTTCATTCATTATTGAGGGTATTTTTGAATCATATAAAAGTTCAGTTCAAAGAGAAAAATCCTCTTGTAGATAGTATAGATGCAATTTAATGGTTGGATTTTCAAAATAGAAATTTAATAAGAAGTTATTGAGTGATATAATATTACTTAGAACTATATATATAATTTTATTTATAAAAGGATTTAATTGTTTTTACTATGGTATAAAACTTTAAAATGAAATTTAAATCATATCAATTTACATATGTAAGCCTTTGCGTCATTCTTATGTTATTCCATGCTTAACATTTATTAACTTCATCAGTAGCATGGAATCAATTTTTCAAGGGCGATTGACTTTTTAACAAATGTTTATAGACTTGTTTTTCAAAGTTTAAGATTACGATTCACAAAAAGCACTTGTACTTAAAGTTATAATCTAAGAACGCGTAATAAGGGTCCCGATTAATTTATATGGTCGAAAAAGGGATGGCGCGGAGGTGGAAAGAAAGCTTCCCTTAATTTCCATGCCTAGGAATTAGATTTGGGTATCTTTTTATCTTTAATTCGAGTTTCTACTAGCTTTCCTCCAAGACTTTTAATTAAATGTAATTTATCTTTTGGCAATCACCTCATTGAAGTTGAATGTGGAGTATCATGACTATCACACTAATATAATTATCTTCCTCGTTGAATATCTTTATCTACTAGAGTTTAAATTGAGTGAGTTCCAGTTAGCTCAACTAGTAAAGTTTCTGATGGCTGTATAAGAGATCTGGAGTTCAATCCTTATCTATACTAAAAACTAATTGGTGTCTTGGTTTGATGATAAAGAGTTATCATTAGAAGCAGACGTCATAAGTTAAAATTCTCTTAAAAAAAAATTGATATGTGCGGCTTAGAAAATATATCACCAAAGTCTTAGCGAGAATTTATTCACTCCCATTGGAGACTTTTTTCATTCCCCCCCCCCCCTCCCCCCTCACAGGAAATGTGGATCAACATCTGTGTGGGACCTATGGTAGAGTCTACACCTCCTAGAAGAGAAAAAAGACTCATCTGATTAAAGTGAACAATTTTTCTGAGTGTTTTACGGCCAACTCAAAATTAAACCCTGAATAAATCTTCAATCTTTGTTCATTGAAAATAAAAATGATTAGCGGTTCTAAATTGGGCTTTCTTAGAGAAGCCGCGTGAAAAGCAACATCAGAAAAAAAAATGATTATAATAACTGAAAGAAAGTTTTCTTTTATTTATTATATAGAGTAGTTCATAAGAGTAAAATTTGCGGCTATGTTTGTGGTGTGATATGATTAAAAACACTAGAACTAGCTTTTTAATTTGAAATAAGATGCGAAGGTCGGAGGTATTTGACTTTTAACCTTCTTTATAACTATTATTTACAATTACACCATAAAAAGGCACTCAAGATTTGTTAAGAACTGTAATGGCTGTGTATAGTAACTAACTAACTTAACTAACTATAGTTAGATACCATCTAAACCAAAGTTCTTTTGCATCTTATTTAATTTACAAAAAGAACTCATCTCTTGTCCAGTGCAATATGTTTTGTCGGCATTAAGAAATCTTATGTGAATTGATTTTGATTCGGTTGCCTTAAGCCTTATAGCACTAGCATTGCAAAAAGACATAGGCACCAGCTTATGCAAAAAGGCATAAGTGCTAAATTTTATCTTACCGATCTAAAATATTACTCACATCAGCTTATGCATTCGGTTGCCTTAAGCCCCTTATAGCACTCGCATCAGCTTGTGCACAAATGCATAGGGGCTAAATTTTGTCTAAACAATCTAAAAAAAAATTGCCCACATCAGCCGATGCATCAATGGTATAAAATAAATTTCAAAGCACTTGAATTTGTGCTTGATTAAGAGTAAAAGCTCCACATTTTAGCTAACTAGTAAGTTTAAAATTCACACACATTAAGTCATGTAAAATTGTTTAGAAATATATGATTGTTATAGTAACTGTGTAAAAAAAAAAATAATTAATAAATTTAAGAAAAATTAATATTTTAATGAAATATAGTGTAAAATAGACAATTTGATGTGGAGTGTCTGGAAAAGTAAGTATGTAAGTAAAATAGAAAAAATAGGTTCTTATGCTAAAATTGACAGAAATTTTTCGCATGAGTTGTGCATTTTAGTTTTTTTATTCTTTCTTTGTGTTTCTCAAAGATGAAGGAAGAAAATGAATGATACTTATAATGCGTGAAGAAAGAAAAACAATTAAAAAATATATATTTTTAATTTTTTGATAAAATAGAGTTTATGGTGCATTTGAATACCGCTTATTTTGCTAAAAATAATAAAAAAATAATTTTCTTAAACAATACAAGAAGCGCTAGTATAAAAAAAAAAAAAGCAAAAGGTAAAACGTAATCTAAACGCTACCTTAGAATAAATAATTTGACGTAAAAAGTAGTTTGGTAGAATTAAAAAAAAAAAAAAGAATAAGTTTTTATGTTAAAACAGACAGGAATTATTACACGGGCTTAACGTGAACACTGTCAGCATAAACGATTGCCACAACAACTATCTCTAGAAAATTTATTATGTTACTAAGGAACTGGTGGGCGAGATATTATTTGTACCCAATCCTTCTCTACCTTTGGGCAAATTGATCAGTTTTACTCTTTCATCCATTATTTTGTCACTAATATTCAACCTTCTCTTTCATCAGAAATGCAGAGGAGATATTTTAGGGGGCGTACGATTAAGAAATTTCTCATGGATGACAGACATAGTAATGGAAATGGAGTCTTTGTATGAAGCAACCAACAACCTCCACAAAATTACAAGAAACAGTAATTGGTACCATGGAATATTTGTGCACAAGGTAATAAATGATATATGGGGCTCAGTTCTAGGACATCTGAGCAAAACTCCAAAGAGCATTTTAGGCAGTTCCTTTAATTGATTTGTGAGCGGTGCAGAGAACATGGTAGCGCATGATTTGTTACTCGATCGCCAGACACTCCTGTGTTGCAGATTAATTACGAGGATGGACACACCAGACTTCCTCTAACCTAACCTCACGGATTTTATAGACCCGGCGTAAATTATTGAAAATATTTTATTTATTTATTTATTTTTAACTTTAATGAGTTGTAAACTGAAACATCTTAGTTTAGAGGCGACTCGTGTATTTGAGATTTTTGGTGAGATTCAATGTCATTAAAAAAAAAAAATCTTTTTACATTCCTACATTATTAAAAATATATATATATTTTTCGTCCATATTTTCGCCAATAAACTTTTGGTAAAAAAAATACTTTAGACACAAAAAAAATATGAACTTTTTAGAGTTAAGGATAAAAAAAAAAAATTTATGCAAATTTTAGGGACTTCAACAATATTTTAGCCTACATGTTGTAAGCATTTATTAATGTTATACACTCAATATCTTTCAATTGGACGAAATTTTGGACAAATCGATCATTAAATTATATTTTCTTCTTATATCTTTCGTGTTTAGAAAGTTTTTAAATGGTTAGTGATCAGTTGCTATCTCTTCTATAAAGTATTCAAATGTAAAGTTTTTTGTATTTTAAAATCAAGCTTAAAAAATTATGGATCAAATAGTAAATAATGGAACATTATAAAATATTTTGAAAAAATAATAAATGTGTATTCACTCTTCTCACATGAACAACGTGGATCTCACCATAAATATACTTACTATAATCCACTATTATGTGAAAGAATAAAGTAAAAAAAAAAAAAAAACTCATATCCTCTAAAATCTTTTTATATAGATATTCCCCACAAATGGACCTCATCCACACCAACTAGAACTTCAACACTCAAAGAAACTCCTAAAAGATTTGCAGTAACAGCAAACTCACTAGAAATGATATGTGTGGTTTCAAACAAATCTCACACTCGTTCTTTGGGACCACAAGATGAGTAGTTGTGTAGTACACAAGCTATTTTAGTTAGGCATAAGAGTGGAAGGGATCAATGTGCCGATCTCTATATCTATGGTAGAGCACCCTTCCTTTTTGCCAAAAATTCCTACAACATTTGATTTATTTAGGTGCACAAAGTAAGGTAAAAGACTAGTAGGAATTTCTCTTCTATCAAAACTCAAATTAATAAGTGTGGGGGTAAATGAGCTAAGAAGGAGTATTGAGCCGTGGGCTATGCCTGAGGATGTAGGGTAGCCCGAGGAGGGTTGAATAATAAGATAAGTTTGTGGAGCAAAGGGACAAGAACAAGGACAAGTAATGACGAACAAATGTTGTCTCCCGAGGATCCAAACTTCCTCCGGAAACATTGTGGGGGATTGGAGTCCGGTTGCCTAGAGAATATCGTGCAAGAGAATACCATGCAAGAGATAAAAGAGTTCACAGTGAATTAGAAAATTTCTGAGAAGAAGGCTATTACCACCACCACATTAAATGTTCTGCACCTAACCAACTGGCCACATTTATGTGAAACTAATGCTTGAATAGTGATATTGAGTTTTACAGCCACACACAAAGGTTCCAGGAGAGCTCTGACGGGAAAAGCATCCGGAAGATCACTTACATAATCAACAGATGGAAGACTGGGATTGGAAAGGAATAGGACTATATAAAGAAAAGACCCTTGTGAGAAATAGGGGGGGAATCACTAAGGGGAAAAAAAAAAACAAAAAACAAAAAATAACAAAACAAAACAAAACAAAACAAAGAGGACAACTTGTACTTAAAGAAATTTGAGAGAATATAAGAACATTTCATCCTCGGACTTGACTAAGGAGTGTTATTTCTCTCAAACTGTGTTTTCTTATCTTTCTAGCGCGAATTAGATCTCTTGTGGCCCATACATGGTTTACAGAGTCCTACCTGTAAGATCTATTTTCTAACAAATAAATTGTTTTGGGCTCGTTGGGCCATCATCTATTTCTAGTGGGTTGAGGGTCAAAATCTAGTCCTTACAATAAGTATTCGCATAATTTCTCTAGAGCGAGTGTCTTGCAAAGTCTTTGTCTACCTTAATTTTTCGCTCAAACAAATTTAAATTTCTTAAGCGAAATTTCTGAACTCAAAATCTTGAATCAGCAGCTAGACAAATTCTATCCTAACCCAAATACAAAAAAATATGTATACTATAGTTTTGTCACATTAAATTAGTCAATATCTAAAATCAAACACTTGTGAACTGGAAAATTGAAATGCATTCTAAACAAACCGTTTTTTTTTTTTTTTAAATCTCTCTCACTGAATGCCTTTACAAACTTATAAGTTTGAGAGTGTGTTTTTTGTTTTTGCTGTAGTTGTTTTTTGAGAAAGTGCTGCTAAATAAGTTTTGCCTTAATTAGATAAGGTGCACTGTGCACTTTGCACGAGACTAAAGAGGGTCTATATAATATATGGTATCAAACTTGACACTTTTTATTGGTTTATGATGATGCGTTTGGGTGCCCTTAGGCCGCAAGCACCAGATCAGTTTATGGCGAAGGGGGAGCCAGGCCCCAAGCGCTTTATCCTCTATGGGCAATGGAGGGGACAACTCAGAGCCTCAAGGGGTTGGAAGTCCCACATCGCTTGGGAGGCGCCCCCACATGTGGTTTATAAGCCTCTGGGGCGACCACATGTGTACCATCACCTGCACATGTGCAAGTGATGGTACACATGTGGTCGCCCCAGAGGCTTATAAACCACATGTGGGGGCGCCTCCCAAGCGATGTGGGACTTCCAACCCCTTGAGGCTCTGAGTTGTCCCCTCCATTGCCCATAGATGATAAAGCGCTTGGGGCCTGGCTCCCCCTTCGCCATAAACTGATCTGGTGCTTGCGGCCTAAGGGCACCCAAACGCATCATCAGAAAAGCGCCTTTTGAGGAGAAGGGCGAAGCATCACCCTCAGAAGGTTTATCCCGCCGGCGGAGCCACGAGCACCGGGGGTTTATCCCTGTTCAGAGCCGCGAGGGGTTGACAGGGCGCTCCCACATGATGTTTGGGTGCCTCGGGGGCCATCATGTGTACCATCACTTGCACATGTGCAGGTGATGGTACACATGTAACATGCCCCTGTGGCTGAGACGCATGTGGGAGCGCCCGCTGGCGTGGGGCCCAGGAACCACCTGTGGCACAGACCCTCGCGTCAAGTGGGATAAGCCGCTGTGGAGTCAGGCAACCCACACGGTTATAAACCTTCGAGGGTGATGGTTCGCCCTCCCACCTAAAAAGGCGCTTTTCTGATGATGCGTTTGGGTGCCCTTAGGCCGCAAGCACCAGATCAGTTTATGGCGAAGGGGGAGCCAGGCCCCAAGCGCTTTATCCTCTATGGGCAATGGAGGGGACAACTCAGAGCCTCAAGGGGTTGGAAGTCCCACATCGCTTGGGAGGCGCCCCCACATGTGGTTTATAAGCCTCTGGGGCGACCACATGTGTACCATCACCTGCACATGTGCAGGTGATGGTACACATGTGGTCGCCCCAGAGGCTTATAAACCACATGTGGGGGCGCCTCCCAAGCGATGTGGGACTTCCAACCCCTTGAGGCTCTGAGTTGTCCCCTCCATTGCCCATAGAGGATAAAGCGCTTGGGGCCTGGCTCCCCCTTCGCCATAAACTGATCTGGTGCTTGCGGCCTAAGGGCACCCAAACGCATCATCAGTTTATTTTATTTATTTATATATCTTTTTTTAAAATCTTTTTCTTAAAGTTATAATAATAACTTTGTTCAACTTTTTTGAAGTAAAATAAACCTCTAAAAAAAGTTATACCAAACATATACACGGTTTTGGCACACTGAATAAGTTAAGTAATTTTCTTCTTCTTCGTTTTTTTTAAGGGAAGGTTACGTAATCCTAACAGTTCAAACTCCAAATTATTCCGGTCTATTTTTCACTTCCTTACCTAATCTGATGTTATAATCCAATGACGCTTTTCTAATCTTTTGCCAAACCAACAGTTCGTGGGTAAAATAAATTACTTTAGACTTTAGAGAATTTTGATGGATAGCCTAATCCTAAAAGGGAAGAATAAGCCTAGCTAGAGGGTCCTATTCTTATCTAAACTTCGCCTGTAAGTTTACCTTAAAAAGTCCTAAGACGTTTTTTCATTTCTATGGGGGTACTACAGTCCTGAGACGTTAAATCCACGCTAATAGCTAAAATGGCAAAATACCCATTTCGTACAAACTTTCCAGTAAAATGCCCTTATTCTGAAACTATTTAGGGATATGCTTATGTTTTAAATTTGATTTTCTAAAAATCGAGTTTCAGTGAAAAACTCGATTTGCCCAAAATCGAGTTATAGGCAAAGACTTGCAAAAATTTACATGGAACTCGAGTTTCATGTAAATTTTTGCAAATAACTTGATTTTGGGCAAATTGAGTTTTTCATTGAAACTCGATTAAAAAAAAATGAATTTCAAAACAGGGACATTTCTCTAAATAGTTTCAGAACATGGACATTTTGCTAGCAAATTTGTACGAAAGGGGTATATCCCATTTTGGACCCAGGCTAAACTTTTGTTTATTAATATTAAAAGAAAAATGGAAAATTTTGTTTAACTATCCAATCAAAATCATTCAGCAAAGATATTTACTCAATTATTCCGACCTTTGCAAGCGACTGTTTTTTGTTTTCTTCTCCTTCTGAATTGGCTTTTCTTAACTTTTTTCTCGAATAGGTTCTCATTACCTTTAGGTAAGGTGTTCTTTCAAGTCACCCCCACTACGGGCTCCACATAAAAACTCAAAGGGTAAAACCCAAAAACTAATCCATTGGGTAATGCTTGCCAAGTACAATTAGAATTTCTCAAAAAGTATCCAATTGGTTCTCTAAAGAAAAAAGTCACTTTAAAAGTTAACACTGTTTGAAAGTTTTCTAGTTCTACCTACTTGCTTTTCAATCTCTAATTGCTATTTATTTATATGTAAACATTGTAAGGCTTAATGGCTTATACAGTCAAGAAATTCAAGGCAAGTTATTGGAAAGAAACAAATAACTTGGAGGAGCAAAACAACTTTCAAACTGTGTTATGGGTCATATGTGCTTAGGAGCAGATTTATTTATTTATTTATTTATTTTTTTTAAGTTTTGATAGTATCTAGTAGTATTTGCTCAGAGTTCAAGGGTGGTTTTTTTTTTTTTTTTTTTTTTTTTTTAAATTATCCCAAACTCAAAGATAGAAAGTTTGAAACTCAACTCGCAAGAACTTCACAGTATACACAAGCGCAACTAGACAAATGATGGACATGTAATATCTTATGTTCCTCGATTATATGGTTGCAATAATATGATTGTTTTTATGGAGGATAAAACTTTTTTTTTTTTACAAGATAGAATATCTACACTAACCTAATTTAAGTGTATATGTATGTAAAGCTCCCCCTAGAGACTTGAATCTCGGTCCTTGTTCCCCACACCCCATAAGCACTTATACTTGTGGAGTGATTATCACATCAAGAGCATGCGGTGATTTAATTTTTTATTTCTTAAAAACAATAGAAAGGTAATACATTTTGTGTTAAATTGATTAATTCAATTGAAAGACTGAATTTAATTAGGCAACTTAAGGTAAAGTACTTATGGAGGAATACCCAAATTTCATCTTACAATTTTTATTTACGAACAAAAATAAATTGAAAAAACTTTCGTGAGATGAAGTTTAACAAGATAGTATTTATTTGTTTTTGGGATTGTGCATTGCATTGTCTTTAATATATTAATAAAAATATCTAAAAAATTATCACGTATCATTCAACTTCTTATAAAAATCTCTCTCAATGTTGGGATTGCTATCAGTATTGTGGCGGAACTTTAGAAAGTTAGGTACCTAAATACCTAATGCGTCAACCAACGTTAACATAGACCCTCTTGCTTAAACATATTTATCAAGAGGCCCATGCAATTGCTGTTAAACTAGCTAATATAGAAAGCAACTAAACGTAGCAAGAGATTTTATTTGGCACATGGAGACCATTATTAAAACTTCATATAAAAATTATGAAGTTTTCATGAGTATCCTCAGCTCATTGGCGTTCCCTTTACATATTATACCATTAATGCACAGGTCTTTTTCATCTTGTATTTCATTCTTATATCTTTGAGCCATGCGTTTGTGAAATTTATTTGATTATTAATTTAATTATTTATAATTAAGACTTAAGAGTACTTGCATTTAGAAGAATGAGGGGGTTCTAACTTCTAATAAGCCATCATTCTCTACCATCTGAGCAGAAAACCCAAGCAGGGAGGTTGGAGATGGTTAGGCCCATCCCATTTATAAAAGGATGCCCAAAAAGCTATATTATGGGCCACAAAATTCAGGATCCTGAAAATCAAACAAAAACCCCAGCAGGAGAGTGATCTTAAAAATTCAATTACAATATGCAAAAAAAAAAAAAAAAAAAAAAAAGGAAAGGAGAAAATTTGATTACATTTTTATGCAACTTTAATTGTACCTTTTTCATGAAATAATTTTAGTGACTCCACCGATGGGGTGATATTTGTGCAAGGACGGACTCAAGATTTTAAGCTAACGGGGGCCAGGGTATAAAAAATAAAATAACATAACTCTAAATAGGCATCCATATAGTATTAAAAAAATTATAAATACACAAAATCATTGTTTTAAAACACATTAAGATGCAATCATTTACCAATAAAGACAAAAACAAAAACAGAATAATATATTTTTTTAATACTAGGCTGATTAGATTTTTTTTTGTTGAAGTTAGAGCATTCACAGTGGTGATACTAAAAATTTTAGTTTTTTTACACCTTAAAAAACTACTTTATTTATTTTACCACCTCACTTTACAATACACCAAATATCAAACGTTCTATTTTTTTTTTATCACTTCATTTAAAATAATATAAACAACTCATTAAAATAATAAATGAATAGAGAGAATTAGAGTTTTTTAATTGAAGGAAGAAATGTAATTTAATAAAATATTGTATTTTATTTTTAATAATTTTCTATAGTAATACACTGTAGTTGCAAAAAGTTTAGTTTTAGTTTTTCTAATAACACATGATTTTTTGGTTCTTTGGTGGTAAATAGTTTTTTTTTTTTTTTTTTTTGCTAAAATATAATCATCATTGTGAATATTTTTATTGTTTTTGTTAAATTTTTAGGTTGGATAGTGGCTATTTGGGTGAGACTAGCTAGATTTATTGAGGATAAGGGGTCTAAGGTTTTGGAAGGGAGATCCAACTACAAAAATGAAATATATAATAACTAAAAACAAAAAAAAAAGGACCCAGGGAGCCTGGGCCCCCTTGGGCTCTACCTAGGTCCGTTACTATATGTGGGCATTGGTTGAGATTATGTAATTGGTGTTGTGGAGGTTGGAATGCTATGGAGATGAATGCATGTTGTGAATTCATTGGCTTGCCTTTTTATTTTGAGAATAAATTGGGTCAGGAGCTGGCGTAAAATGTGTTTTTTACGCTAGCCAATCTTAACCCTTCATGTCACCAATTTTTTTTTTTTTTTTTCAGCAAAAAAGATGAAGCCATAAACCTCTCTCCCTCTCTTTCTCTTCTCTCCTCACCTGATTTTTCCATCTCTGAATCAAACCCATGACCTCCATGACTGGAGCTTCAAAGCTCAACACAAGTCACCAACACCACTGCCATGGCCGAAACTCTATGGTTCAACCAATAGCCGCCACCGTTGGGGTGGCCCTATTTCCCCTCGGCTTCTCTCTCTATCTCTATTTCTCTTTATCTTCTTTTTTTTTTTTTTTTTTTTTTTTTTTTTTTTTTTTTACTGTTGTTCTTTGATTTATGGCAGAAAGTTTCTCTTTTTATTTTCTTCCTCTTTGTGGGTTTGGGGATTTGGTTTCTTTTTGGGGTTTAATGATTTGGAAAAAGGAGGGATTTTGATTTGGGTTTAGGGGTGTAAGAAAGAAAGGATTTTTGTTTCGAGTTTTGGGTGTTCAAAAGGTTGGATTTTTGGCTTGCGTGTGGCTATGCTTTTGTGTTGGGATTTTGGGGCTTCAAGTTTTTTATGGCTGGATGTGTGTGTGCTGTGTTTTATGCAATGCTTGTGAAGTGTGAACATGAGTAAAATCATCACATGAGCATAGCACACACAACGGAGGCAGCTTGCGGCGGTGACTATTGGTTGAACCATGGAGTTTCGGCCATGGCAGTGATGTTGGTGGCTTGTGTTAAGCTTTGAAGCTCCGGCCATGGGGGTTGTGGGTTTGATACAGAGATGGGGAGATCGGGTGAGGAGAGAAGAGAAAGAGAGGGAGAGAGGCTTAAGACTTAATCTTTTTTTGTTGGAAAAAAAAAGTTAGTGATGTGGCGGGTCAGGATTACTTTTGGCGTAAAACACACTTTTTACGCCAGCTCCTGACCCAATTTATTCTCTTTTATTTTTACCACAGTTGTTGATATTATGCTTTTGCTTCTTGTTTCATGTGAACCTAGTACCTTTTGTTATTCTCCAACAGTGGTGTAGAAATTTGAATTACTATTTATCTGGCTTTTAGCTCATACAAGTAGACACACCCCATGTGAAACTTTTGAAATCAAACTATGAGTTCACACATAAACTAGACAATGTGTGAATTTAGGTGTAGATTGAGGTTTGTACCTATCATTATTCAATTATTGGCATACTCTGTCTTGTACAATAAAATATTTAGGACCACATTTTTTTGTGCTACACCTTTACAATAATTTTGATATGACAAATCGTGAATGATAAAGAAAGAGTAGTAGGTTTATGTAAAAATAACAAACAACTAGTCACAATCTATTACGTAGGATTGATATAGAAAATAGTATGATTCCTATAATTTCCCCTTGTACAATTGTATTATTGTTCCTAAGAATTACTTTGTGATTGGGTAGCATGTTAGAAATTATTCAAAGAGTAAAATGATTCATCAAACTCGCTAAAATCGTACTCCTACACATTTTTACACCTATTTTGTTACAACTGTTGTATGTGATAAATTGAGTGATGTGGTATTGTGGATAAAAATTGATGGGTCAATGTGATGGCGAAAGACAACATATGTTAAAGGAGCAATGATAAGGACACAACAAATCCCACAACTCATCATATGATAAGTTGTGAGTAGTATAGTTGTGGACTCACCACTTGCCCTACACCATTCATAATTTACCACGCGGTAAGTTGTAACAAAAATTGTGGTATTTGTTACTACCTCCGTTCTAGTTTGTTTGTCATCTATTCCATTTTGGAATGTCTTAAAATATTGTTGTCTTTCTAAAAATAAAAATTATTAGTTTACTAATGTTCCTATTATATCGTTACTTTATTTTCAAAACTATTTTGAAAAGAAAACTAACTAATATTTAAAAAAATCAATTTAATTGAGGCACCTTTTTAGTTGCCTCATTAAGAATAACTATTATCAAAAAGTTGATAAATTTATTTAAAGGTAGTTTGTAAACTTATATATTTTTATAAGACAGATAAGATAATAAATGATAGAGAAAACATACGGTCAGGAGGTGGCATAAAAGTCTTGATTTATGCCACCAATTAATGATTACCATGTCACACATTTAAAGAAAAACTAATACATTCTATCACACATAATTTTAACTTAGTTAGGCCTATACTCCGCACACACGTATCACCAACGCCTAACCCATTCCACCTCTTGCTCTCATCTGACCACCGGAGCTCCACCTCGCCGCGGCGTCATTCTGGAGCTGGCGCCACCGCACCGAAGTTCAAGGTTTGTTCTA
This sequence comes from Lithocarpus polystachyus, assembly GCA_033629205.1. NCBI lineage: Eukaryota > Viridiplantae > Streptophyta > Magnoliopsida > Fagales > Fagaceae > Lithocarpus > Lithocarpus polystachyus. Next base: position 36,195,394 of record CM066173.1, on the reverse strand, counting down.
ATCCTTTTTTATTCAATCAAATATTCATTCTTTAACACTATCATCTCTCCCTTACAAACCCAACACGACCAACACAGCCACCATCATCAAACCACAAAACAACCCAGCCACCATCAATGAAGCCTACTGATCAAAACCATAAAAGATCGACGCCACTGATCAAACAATCCCAAAACCCACACAAGCCACACAAAATTCCCAAAACTCACTAATCAAATAAAGAATAAAAAAGGATTAAGACCCATTTATCAAGATCGTATGGCGCCAACTCCAGAATGACGCTAGCTCCAAACGACGACGAATTGGGTCGCATCGCAGAGGAGCTGCGTCGGATTCGGGTTGAGGAGCTTAAGCGTGAGGTCTGATGATGCGACAACTCGATCGTGTAATTTGGCTGATCGGATTATTTGTGTTCATTTTTTGTTGGAGATCTGTTGGTTTAAGATCTGAGTTTGTTGTTGTTGTTATTGTAGGCACAAGGAAACGATGGACGGGCCAACCTTCCCTTGGGCTCACAATCTATTTGTTGGATATGGGCTTTTGTATTTCCTACTTCTGGTGACCCAACTTCCTGAGAACTCTTAGCCCCCTCCTCAAGTATCTGATGCCTCTGGACCTATTTCCCTTTCTCTTCTATTTTCTGTTTTCACTCAGAATTGCCATCCCCCTTCCCTTTACTTACTTCCTCTATTTATACCCCAAGGTTTAATGGGGTGTTGTGATTGCCTTGATAATTAGTGGAAGAAGGGGTCCAATACGATTGTGCTTAAGTGGAAGTTTAGGTGGGGGGTGATACGAGGCAAAGTATGGCTTGGGAACTAGTTCCCACTTTGATGGACTGCTCGGCACGGCACACTCCGAGGTTTTGCCGAACATTACCTAAACATCTCACATCGTTCGGGAAGTTACCTGCCCGGATGCACCTCCAACAAACGCATTGTGACATGCAAAATCATTCTTATTACGGATGGGTTGGGGACAGCCTATTCCCGGGCCGAGGATATATGGGCTACTGTAAGATTGATCTGGAGTCCTTGGTGGGCCTGGGACAGATGGCCTTAATGGGCCCGAGTACTCTGTGCCGTACAATAGCCCCCTCCTTGATTCGTGCTCGATACTCGGGCGACGGATCAAGGAGTCACTAAGGTCGATTACTACCCGGCGAGTTGGTTGTGTCCTTAAAAGGCGCGTCGTTACAGCAGGTAGGTCTGGCCGCATTCATTACCTGACGGTTCGTGGACCGAGGCGAGACACGTGTGGCGGTTTTGCGTGGGAATCTGAAGGGTTTCCCACTCTTTTTAATTATTGGCGCTATCTTCCCCCTTCCCTTGGTATTCTCCCCACTATAAATAGTTCTCTTAGGACCCAATTTACTCTTTACTTTACTTCAATCTTTAGACCTCCTCTCTGCCGAGCATTATTTCGCGAGCTCAGCTTCCAGCCCAGAATACCTTATCTCCCCAGAGCCCAACGTAAGTTCTCTCTGCCCTTCGCATAATTCTTCCCATTTCATTTAATCTTCTATTAGATAGTATATTCGAGATCTCAGTCCTAGAAATGGGCTATTCTCATCTTCTTTCTTCTAGCGCCACCTTGGCTACATTTAGGGCCACTTACAATGTCCCTGAGGATGTTGATATTGCCTACTGTCACGAAGGCGATATCGACATCCAAAGGCGCCAGGGTGTCAACACAGCTTTTTTCCCTTTGATGGCCATCCTGGAAGGTGGGGTTAGATTCCCCATTGACCCCCTCATTCTGAGGACCCTTAGATTTTACGGATTATGCCCCGACCAACTTCCCCCCAACTTTTACAGAGTGGTGAGTTGTGTGAGTAGATTGAATCAGTTGTTCGGCCTGCAACTGAATTGCCATGATATCAACTTTATGTACAGTTTATGTGGTAATGTAAAGTCCGGTTACTATTTAAAGACTAGGGATATGAGGGTACACCTCATTTCATGTCTCCCGGATTCTAATAGGAATTCCGCTGGGGAGTTCGTTAGGATGAGCGGCAACTGGCTTGCCGAGGAACACCCTTGTGCGTTTTCTCAGCGCAACGTTGGTCGGTATTTGTATTATGCTCAGTCATAAAGTTCATTTAATTTTCTCTTAATCGTGCATTTACTAATGGGTTCTAATGTGCAGAAGGCAAAAAATTCAAGCCAGATCTCCGGGTGACGAACGTCCGAGACCTAAACTTCGTGCTCCGGTCAGAGATTTTCGTTCACTGGGATGGCCAACTCCGGGCGTCTCACCTGATACTTGGAGTAGAACCGGTGTATTCAACTTGGCAAGCGTTCGGTCAAGCTCTATTAGTTGACAGCCCGTTGCTTTCGTACATCGACGTTCGTCATCCAAATCTTCTTCCGTCTAATCTCACTATAGGCGAAGCACGCAACCTAGGCCCTCGGTACACTTGTTCAGACGAGCTTGCGCCTTTAAGAGACGACTCGGCAGAACGGGTGTCTCGGAAACGCCGAGAGCTTACTCACGTACCCCTTCAAACAAACGTTTCGGTCCATCAAGAGGACTTAACCGATCAGGAAGCCTTCGGTGAGACGGCCGGGCGAGGTCAAACAATGGTGGCAAGAAGAACTCTGTCGGTCAGCCGTTTTGTGCCGGGCGCCCAGCAGAGCGTGGCACAATCCGGAACTCAGACGCAACAACAAACCCCCGCGCCTCCAGCTCCCCCAGGACGCACCCGGAAGAGGCAACGAGCCGCCGAGCAAGAGCCCACCGATGCTATCGAGGCGCCGGCCCGGACACCTCCTCGGACACCGGTGGGAGCCGAAATTAGGGAGCATGTGACTCAAGCCGCACTGCAGGCGGCTTCATCCTCCCGTGCAGTTCCGGCCTGGTGCCCCTCCTTTATGCTAGACGGCCAGCCCCTCCCCTCTACTGCCAGTGTTCGGGTCTGGGACAAAGATGAGGGCGGCCGTGTAGCTCGAAGTTTGGCTCACGGTCTGCTGCTGCCGGAGGACGTTCGTGTTTTTGATGATGGCACGGACGAGTCATTGACCCGGAGGTTGCAGTGGCATACTATCGCGGTAAACCCTTGTCCTTTATTTTCATCCTAATACTTAGCATTTCGGCTTGAATCGCAATGACTGTCCCCTTTTTAGGCTGCCCAAATGACCCATGTCCTGGATGGTCGGCTTAAGGAGTTAGCCGAAGAGGCTGAGCGGGAAAAGGCGTTAAAAGACGTGGCCGAGAATACTGCTAAGGAGAAGGCTAAAGCGGCAGCCACGGCGGAGAAGAAGGCGGTGGTGATCGAGAAGTCCAAGGCCGCCGCGGATAGGAGGGCTATGGAGCTGGAGGCAAAGCTCGGGGAGGCCGAGCTTAAACGGGGGGAGGCTGAGAGCCTTGCTGCAGCGCAGGCCGAGGAATTAGCCGATATGAGGGCTGCTCTGGAGGCCAGCGAGAGCAAGTGGTACAATGAAGGATTTGCTGACGCCGAGAACTCTGTGGAGCCCGTCATCCAAGAGGTTCGCAGGCTCGCATTCCGAGAAGCCTGGCTTGCGGCCTTGCAGGCGGCGGGGGTCCCCGAGGATTCCCCTTTGAGAGACCCCAGTCATATACCTTTTCCCGAGCTCCCCTCTGCTGCCCAAGCCCCCCAAACCGTGGATTCTGAAGAAGATACCCCCAGTATGAGAGATCTAGTAGAGGCGATTGATTCCCATGTAGAGCTGACAGATCTTGACATTACTAGCGACGCCCAGGCCGCCGGTCAGCCCGTGGAGGGGCCTCTACCTTACTCTTCTCCTGCCCCCGAACCTTTGCCAGAGTCTTCCGCCCAGAGTCATACTTCCGAGCAAGCGTAACACCTGACGAGTTTATCTCTTGACACCAAGATTTCTCATTACTGTTTTTTTTTTTTTTTTGTTTCTGCCGGCTTTGCCTATATCGCCGGGTTGTGGCGAATGAACAATTTTACTTTTCAATATTTTCTTTATTGTGGGATGTTTTTACCTATTTTCGCCGGGTTGTGGCGATGAAACAATTGTTGCTTCTTTTTACATATGCTCATGCTATTATTATTATCATTGTTACCGAATATTTGTTTAAACTTGTCCTGCATAATTCAAGTAATACGTGCACCTTTGCGTTCTTCACATGTCATGTTTCATAAATATTCACGTGTGCGAATAGGCGCCCGGGTAAACCGGGACTGTACGTTCAGTTGTCTTTAGCGAAAATTTTAGGTTTCCACCTGCTCGGTGACGTGGTCGAACCGAGTGTCAGGCTTTTGTCCTTAGGGAAAATTTTAGGTTTCCACCTGCTCGGTGACGCGGTCGAACCGAGTGTCAGGCTTTTGTCCTTAGCGAACATTGTAGGTTTCCACCTGCTCGGTGATATGATCGAACCGAATGTCAGGCTTTTGTCCAAAGCGAAAATTTTAGGTTTCCACCTGCTCGGTGACGTGGTCGAACCGAGTGTCAGGCTTTTGTCCTTCGTGAAAATTTTGGGTTTCCACCTGCTCGGTGACGTGGTCGAACCGAGTGTCAGGCTTTTGTCCTTAGTGAAAATTTTAGGTTTCCACCTGCTCGGTGACATGGTCGAACCGAGTTTCAGGCTTTTGTCCTTAGTGAAAATTTTAGGTTTCCACCTGCTCAGTGACGTGGTCGAACCGAGTGTAAGGCTTTTGTCCTTCGTGAAAATTTTGGGTTTCCACCTGCTCGGTGACGTGGTCGAACCGAGTGTAAGGCTTTTGTCCTTCGTGAAAATTTTGGGTTTCCACCTGCTCGGTGACGTGGTCGAACCGAGTGTAAGGCTTTTGTCCTTAGTTTAGCAAATAAACATACCCACTTTTAGACACAATCAACACATTCGTAATCCACAAGTCATCAGTGATAGAACTTTTTCAAGTTATGCACATTCCACGGCCGAGGAAGCGGTCTCGCATCTAAGTCTTCTAAGTAATAGGCACCCGTCCCCGCAATGGCCGTGACCCTATATGGTCCTTCCCAGGTCGGTGCCAGCTTCCCGGCGTTGATGTCCCGCATGCTACCCACAGCTTTTCGCAGCACCAGGTCCCCGGGAGTGAAATCTCTTGGTCGTATGGCTCGGTTGTACCGCCGGGCAATCTTCTGTTGATATTCGGCCAGACGTACCAACACTGCTTCTCGGTATTCTTCTATTGAGTCCAAGCGTTGCACCAATAAGCCATCATTCCAACGCTGGTCATAGTCTGTCACCCGTGCACTACACATTGCAACTTCCATGGGTATCACAGCCTCGGCCCCGTACGTGAGTGAAAAAGGGGTTTCCCCCGTAGACCTTCTAGGAGTTGTTCGGTATGCCCATAGAACGTTGTGGAGTTCCTCTGCCCAGCGACCTTTTGCACCGTCTAATCTCCTTTTTAGCCCATTCAGGATTGACTTGTTGACGGCTTCTGCCTGCCCGTTACTCTGGGGGTAGGCCGGTGTGGAATATCTGTTCTTAACACCAAGACCACCACAGAATTCTCGGAATGCCCTGCTATCAAATTGCATCCCGTTGTCGGATATGAGGGTGTCCGGCACGCCAAACCTTGTGAATATGTTTTTCCAGACAAACTTCTTAACGTCGACATCCCGTATGTTGGCCAGCGCCTCCGCTTCAACCCACTTAGTAAAGTAATCGACAGCTACTAAGACAAACCTCCGGTTACCGGTTGCCCGGGGAAAAGGTCCGAGTATGTCTAGCCCCCATTGCGCGAAGGGCCAGGGGCTACTCACCGGGTTTAAATTGCCCGCCGGCTGATGGATTAGGGGGGCATGTTTCTGACATTGCTCACACCTGCGCACATACTCAGCAGCTTCCTTCTGCATTTGTGGCCACCAGAACCCTTGTGTCATTGCCCTATGCGCTAGGGATCTCCCCCCCACATGACTTCCGCACACACCCTCATGAAGCTCGGCCAATATTGCCCTCACATTCCCGAGGTGCACACACAAAAGATACGGTCCACCGAAAGATCTTCGATAAAGTTTGCGATCCGCGGACAACCAGTACCGAGGTGCCGTTCCGCGAATCCTGTTTGCCTCTTTTTCGTCGCTAGGGACCCGGTCGTCAGCCAAAAAGTCAATGATTGGATCCATCCAACACGGCTCGCTCGCCGTGATTGCTGCAACACCGATTCCGGCTGGGCGGTTAATGCTTGGCTCGGCTATGACTTCGACTTTTATCAGCCGAGGTATGTCCTCTGCTACTGACGAGGCTAGCGAAGCCAGAGAATCGGCATGTCTATTCTGCCCCCAAGGAATTTGGGTCAGTTTCGCCGTGTTAAACATGCTCATGGTCTGTTTTACTGCCTCCAAGTACCCTCTCATTCGAGAATCGCGTGCTTCAAAGCTTCTGTGTACCTGACCGACCACCAACCTGGAATCTGAAAAAACTTCTACGTCACGAGCGCCTATTTCCAAAGCCACCTTTAGTCCGGCAAGTAAGGCTTCATATTCCGCCTCGTTGTTCGACGCCCGGAATCCCAGTCGGAAGGAATGTTCCAGCCGTATTCCCTCCGGGGTGATAATAACGATGCCAGATCCCGCGCCCATGCCATTCGCAGCACCGTCTACAAACACCTTCCACGGCAACACCTCCACCTTGTACACCACCTGTCCCTCGTTCTTAGGAGAAAATTCCGCGACAAAATCGGCTAGGACTTGACCTTTTACCGAGCTTCTTGGCCTGTACCTTATGTCGAATGCTCCTAGCCGGGTACCCCATTTGGCGATGCGGCCCGTAAAGTCCGACCTTTTCAACAAAGACTGAAGCGGATACTCGGAGAGGACATAGACGGTGTGAGCTTGGAAATAGTGCGGCAACTTCCTCGTGGCATGCACTAAGGCAAGCACCAACTTTTCCAAGGGTAAATACCTCGTTTCTGCATCAACCAAGGTTTTACTAATGTAATACACGGGAAGCTGGACCCCGTGATCCCTTACCAGCACGGCGCTCACGGCATGGTCAGACACTGAGAGATACATGAACAAATCCTCCCCGAGCATAGGAGCCGTCAACATAGGTGCCTTTACCAGGTACTCTTTCAGATCCTGAAAAGCCCTCTCACAATCTTCGTCCCAATGGAAGCCCTTCCACTTCTTCAGAAGCTGGTAAAATGGTCGACAACGATCAGCGAACTTGGAAATGAACCTATTGAGAGCTGCCAACATCCCGGTCAAGATTTGAACCTCTTTAGGGTTCCTCGGCGGTTGCAGACGCCGAACGGCTTCTATTTGATCGGGGTTAACTTCTATTCCCCGATGCGTAATCAAGTAACCGAGGAACTTGCCGGCCCCCACTCCGAAGACGCACTTATCCGCGTTCAGGCGGAGTCTGTATCGCCGTAATATCTCAAACACCCCCGGAGGTCCTCGGTGTGCCGTTCTGTCAGCTTACTCTTTACTACCATGTCGTCAATGTATACCTCTACGGTGCGTCCAATTTCTTCTCGGAACATTCTGGTCATCATTTGCTGATATGTCGCCCCCGCATTCTTTAACCCGAAAGGCATCACAGTATAATGGTAGTTCGCATCCGGGGAGATGAACGCCGTTTTTTCTTGGTCCTCGGCGGCCAGGGCAATTTGATGGTAGCCCTGGAATGCATCAAGAAAGCTCATCCTCGGGTGGCCATAGGTAGAATCCACCAGCTGATCTATTTTCGGCATAGGGAATGGGTCCTTTGGGCAGGCCTGATTCAAATTTGTGAAATCCACGCAGACTCTCCACTTGCCACTCTTTTTTTTTGACAACGACAGTATTCGCTAACCATTCTGGAAAGAAGATCTCTCGTATTGCCCCGGCTTCCTTCAACCTTCCCACTTCCTGCCGTACCGCTTCAATGTGTTCTTTGGCCGACCTTCTCGGCCTCTGCTTTTTCGGAGGGAACGATGGGTCGACGTTAAGTTTGTGGACGATGAGCTCGGGATCTACCCCGGGGACCTCGTACGGACTCCAAGCAAACACGTCTACGTTTTGTACGAGGAACAGCAATGTTTCTACCCTGTCCGCAGTACTCATACTTGCTCCTACCTGAAAATACCTTTCAGTGTCCGGCAATATCTTTACCTTGACAATATCCTCGGCACAACCAGCCCCCGCACCTTCCCGGGGACTCTGTGATTGCTACAAAGGACCCTTCCTTTCATTTTTCCCCGGCTCTTCTTGCCTGTCCTTCCGGTCGACCATGGCCACCAAGCATTGTCTGGCGACACGCTGACTTCCCCGTACCACGGCGACACCATATTCGGTGCGGAACTTGACCTTCACGTGCAGGGTGGATGGGACTGCTCCCATGGCATGGATCCAAGGTCTCCCTAAAATGGCCGTATAAGGAGATAACGATGTTACAACCACAAAAGTCACCGTCACCTCCTTCCCCTCCATATTCACGGGAACAGAAATCTGGCCCTTGGGGATTGCCACCTGCCCGTCAAACCCAATTAACGGGGCGTCATACCTCGAGAGGTGCTCCTTTTTCAGGCCGAGCCCCTTGAAAAGGTCCGGGTACATCACGTCGACCCCGCTTCCTTGGTCAATCATTATTCTTTTTACAATGAAACTGTTTACCCGGGCGGTCACCACCAGTGCATCATCGTGCGGTTGGATAGTCCCCTCCAAATCATCGTCACTGAAGGCGATGGGGTCTGGGGTTGTTTTGGTCTTCTTCACTGGGGACCGTCCTTCCGAGCATCCACCCGTGCTTACAGTGGTTAGTACTTCCTTTCTCCCAACAATTGCCGTGCCTCTTGGGATAGCGTGGATCACTTCGATCACTCCCAGTGGGGGAGGAAGGGGATTCCCTCTCTGATGGGGGCCTTGCCCGACGCCCTTTTCCCCCGTGGCAATCACAAATTCTTTTAAATGCCCGGCCTGTACTAAACGTGCTAAGTGGTCTTTCAATACTCTGCATTGCTCGGTCGTGTGCCCCTTGTCTTTATGGTAGGTACAGAACAGATTCTGGTTTCTCCGTGATGGGTCGCCCAACATTTTGTTTGGCCATCTGAAGTACGGCTCATTCTTGATTCGGTCAATAATCCTGTGCACCGGCTCTTTAAACATTACATTCACCTCCTCTGTCTGCGGTTCAGCCCCCTGGGTCTTGAAGTCCTTTCGGGGTCTCGGTTGAAAACCGCTCTGCCGTGGTCTGTTGGCCAGCATAGCCTTGCCCTTACTCTGTAGCCGGTCATCTTCAAGGCGCTTATACTCCTCGATGCGCCTCATAAGTTGCCTCATATCCTCTGGAGGCTTTTTCGTTAATGACTCTCGCAGCTCGGAGTCCTCAGGCAGTCCCATTCGGAAGGTGCTTGCTGCAATTTTCTCATTTCCGCCGCCGATCTCATTGTAAAGCTCCCAGTACCGGTTGGCATAGCTGCGAAGGGTTTCCCCCTCCCTCAACTTCATGGATAGCAATGCATCCACGGGTTGGGGTACTCGGCTACACGTCACAAATCGAACACCGAATTCTTGGATTAGTTCGGCGAAGCTGTTAATGGAACCTTTCCTTAGCCCATTAAACCATCTCAGTGCGGTGGCGCCGAGGCTCGAGGGGAATACCTTACACATCAGTGCGTCATTATGGGTGTGGAGGGACATCATCTGGATGTAATGGCTGACGTGCTCTACTGGATCTTTCTTCCCGTCATAGAAATCAAACGGGGGACGAGTAAACCTGTCCGGCAGCGGGGCCTGCTCGATCTCTCTCGAGAACGGTGATCGTGCGGCGCTCCTTAAGGCTCGACTCATCGCGTCCATAGCAGCATTATGGGGGCGATGCTCGGGAGAATCGGAGCCCCGGTCCGCGTACCCTCGCGATCGCGAACGTTCTCTGCGATGGCGGGACTCCCGGGAATGTGCACGGCCCCGGCTACGTTGAGAACCGGATTGGTGGGAGTCCTCACGACGGTTTCTTCCGCCGTCCTCCTCTCTTCCTCGGCGGTCTCGGCCCCCTCTCCTTTGACCGCCCATGGCCTCCAGTTCCAATTCCCTAACTAGCCGCCTCAACCGTTCAATCTCCTCGTCCCTTTCATCAAAATGCCCGTGTGCTGACGCCCCCGATACTGTCCGGTGGGTTTGGTATAAACCTTCTCCCAGGTCGGATTGGTCTTCTCCTTCTTCACGACCCCTATCCTCTCGTCTCTTTTGTCTCCGCTCCCGCCATGTAGACCCTACTGAACTGCTTTCGGCGCGGCTCGAACGTCTTTCAGACATTTCACCCGGGCGTGTGCCCCGGTCAGACCACCAATTCGTAGGAGATTCCCACAGACGGCGCCAATTGTAGGCACAAGGAAACGATGGACGGGCCAACCTTCCCTTGGGCTCACAATCTATTTGTTGGATATGGGCTTTTGTATTTCCTACTTCTGGTGACCCAACTTCCTGAGAACTCTTAGCCCCCTCCTCAAGTATCTGATGCCTCTGGACCTATTTCCCTTTCTCTTCTATTTTCTGTTTTCACTCAGAATTGCCATCCCCCTTCCCTTTACTTACTTCCTCTATTTATACCCCAAGGTTTAATGGGGTGTCGTGATTGCCTTGATAATTAGTGGAAGAAGGGGTCCAATACGATTGTGCTTAAGTGGAAGTTTAGGTGGGGGGTGATACGAGGCAAAGTATGGCTTGGGAACTAGTTCCCACTTTGATGGACTGCTCGGCACGGCACACTCCGAGGTTTTGCCGAACATTACCTAAACATCTCACATCGTTCGGGAAGTTGCCTGCCCGGATGCACCTCCAACAAACGCATTGTGACATGCAAAATCATTCTTATTACGGATGGGTTGGGGACAGCCTATTCCCGGGCCGAGGATATATGGGCTACTGTAAGATTGATCTGGAGTCCTTGGTGGGCCTGGGACAGATGGCCTTAATGGGCCCGAGTACTCTGTGCCGTACAGTTATGTCTACAGGTCGTTGGAGTTGAAGCTTAAGAGGTTGAAGGAGGAGAGAGACTGGAGTTTGAAAGAGAAGGCGGAGAATGTCGATCTGAAGAAAGATCTCAAAGGTGATGCTGGAGAAATGACTCCGTTGCAAGAGAATCTCGCCGTGTCCGGTGATATCTCTGGCGATAAAGAGAATCGTTCGTTCAACGAGTCAAATTCGACGACTCAAAAAGGCGAGGGTCAAGCCTGAAACGACGCTGTAAAAGTCCAAATTAGACTTGAACTGGAGAGAAATAACGATGACGGAGGTGAGAAGAGAAAACTTGTAGAAGGGATTATGGTTAAGTCGAATTGGGCGGGTCGACTCAGTGAGTAAAACGAGGGCTTGGAATCGATTGGTGAGTCAAAGCGGGAAAAGGAAACGACTTCCAAACAAAGCAGTGACATACAAAGCTCAGTAAGCTTGTCAAGAAAGAAACGGCGTCGTAAGGGCAGTTCAAGTGGTGGAGGAAGTAGCAGCGGCGAGGAGCCCGAGGTTGATAAGGTGTCTCCAGGTTTGTTCTCTGATTCGTGTGTGTTGAGTATAAGTCGAAGTTAAAATTGTGTGTGATAGAATGTATTGGATTTTCTTTAATTGTGTGATGTGGCAATCACTGATTGGTGGCGTAAATTAACACTTTTACGTCACCTCCTGATCGTATGTTTTCTCTAAATGATATACTCTTAAAAAATTTGACTTTTCAAATAAGTTAAATAAATTGAAACGGAGGAAGTATATCTTTAAAATTTTCCAACGTTAAAAAGGGATTGAGAATTGATGCAGGGCTAATATTGCACACCATACATTCTCAATACACGTCGTTAGCTTTTGATACTAAGAGTCTGTTTGGGATCAGCTTATTTTGCTGAAACTAAAATTTTTTTACTAAAAGTACTATAGATAAAGATAAAAGTTAGCTGAAATAGTACAGTAAGATCTATGAATAGTATCAAAAAGTGTAGTAAAGTTCATAAATAGTAACAAAAATAAATATATAGTAAAATAATCTGATTTTTTAATTCGTAACCAAACTCACATAAATTGAATCAAGCAAACTAATAAAAGTAAAAAATATTGAGAATTAAAAAAAATAAAAATAATGTGACAGATGTTTATTCTTCCACCGGATTCCAATCACGTGTGCTGCTGGAAGTTTTAATGGTTCCAGTGTTACGATGTAGAGAAGGAGAAGTGGTCGCAACGCGTGTCCAGTATTCTGATCTTTTGTGTAGATGAGTAGGCGCTAGCATCAGCAAGAGACGTAAGGTAGTCACTTTCACTACGTCATGGTACTGGCGTCACTGCTAGCCTTGTTCAGCTTTTTACGTTTATTCTACACAACGGTACACGCATTAATGACAACGCCAGGCCCCGCAACACTGCTAATTTACATTTTTGTCCCTCACCTTCCTCCCAAGTCACATCACATTTTTGCTTTTAAGAATTTTACATTTTTCAACGATTTTTTTGTTACATTTTTTTTTTCCAACGATTTTTATTAATGAAAAAAAAGTTAAAGAATACATTTTTTTAAAGAAATATTAATCAATATCTTATTAATAAGTGTCAAAATTTACCTAAACATTTTTATGAAAAAAAAGTAATTAGTTTATTAACAAAAATAATGCCAAAATTTTTTAAAAATAATTTATTAACAATTGATCTAAAAGCACCGGTTAACATTACTCTTTATTAATAAATGTTTGGAAAATTTTTATTATTTTATTACATTTAAATTTTTAAAATTGTGTTGTTTAGGCATAAATGTAATTTTTAACTAAGTTTTTTTAAAAAACTAAATAAATCAATAAAATAAGTTATACCAAGCTAACATATTATTACCTAATCTTGGTTTAAATTCGTTGAATCCATTTGTGATTACTAATTTAATGGTTGTTTATGAGTACTTTTTTGTTACAATAATGAATAAATGATCCCCCTAGAAAACAAAAAGAATAAATGATTAAGTTTATGGGTTAAGCTTGTGTCTTGTGCATTAAAATATATTGAGATTATGACATGTGTCTAAAAGTGCATCAATACACTAATAGAAGATGTGTCCTAAGTTTATTATCTTTTAATTGTTTAAGTTATTGGGACGGATATAATATTAGAGTAGATGGTAATGAAATTGAGTATGAATATCGTCTCAATAGTATACTCTCCTATTTAACATTAAAGAGAAATTTACAATCACATGAGAGGAATATTGTTAGGATAAGCTTATCAACTAAGTTTTTTCTTTTTAACTTTTATGTACAACTTTTTAAAACCTCACTTTTTCTTACCTTTTTTTTTCACTTTTTTAAAATACAAGTATACTTTAATATAATTTCGTCAAATTTTTTTTAGTAAAATGCTAAATAAGCTGCTTTGGTCACATGTGAGAACTAGTGTTAGATAAGCTTATAAGAAAGTTTTTGTTTTTTTAACTTTTATGTATAAATTTAAAAAACCTCACTTTTTTTTTAATTTTTTTTCTACTTTTCTAAGTACTACTGTACTTTAACATATTTTCATAATAAAAAAAATCGGCAAAAAATTAAATAAATTGTTCCAGTGAGAAGTGTTATTGTATTGTTGTAAAGTAAATGAGAAATTAATACTATGTGATAAATGTTTCACATACCTCAATGTGAAGTATTATAATAGTAGTGTGTACACGTGTGCGTGTGTGTATGTATATAACCGTCTATAAAAATTTTGGACTATGTGACAAGTAATTTATCATAATATTAAACTAGGTAGTGATTTTGAGTTTGAATCATATCTTCGTTCTATCTCCCATAGTCCCATTTAAAGTTAAGAGGAATTTTGGACCCATTGAGAATGAATGTGTTTAAATAATGGTATAAATTGTGAGTATGATTATTAAGAATGATAAATTTAATCAATTAATAATTATTTTAATATTATAAAAAATTCTTATTCCAGCACTTTTCACTTAGTTTTTTTTAGAATGTAGTAACTAGTAAGATTACTATTTTATTTTTCAAAATTATCTTCTAAAAAATATTCTTCTAAAAAAATCTTCTAAAGAATATGATTTAAACATGCAATTTGTTTAATAATATTGAGCTTATTTTAAGCCAAGAAGGTAAATATCAAGCAGATAAAATGTAACATTCTAAACTACAAATTAATAAATCAAATTCAGTACAAATAATCACAAATAGTTTTCTTTTCTTTTCTTTTTTTTTTTTTAGAAGAAGAAAAATCAAATCAATAAATAGTTGAAGTGTAACAAAATCATAAGTTGGTCCCATAAAAAAAAAAAAAAAAGGATAAATTTCACAATCCTACCATAAAATTTGTAATAATACCAATTAAGTTCAAAACATTTTAGAATCTACCAATTTGGTCATCATTTTAGAACAATGAGGGCCGTACAAAACAAGGCGTTGCCCAAGTGGGTCTCTTCCCCTGACAACATTTCAAACACAGTAGTGACAGAAAATGTGATGGCATTGATGACAGGCACGGTGAGAGAGATAAGAGTGTGGCTTAGAATGAATAAAGAAGAAAATACTGGAGGCCTCAAAGAAGAGAGAGAGAGAGAGAGAGAGAGAGAAAGAACTTACAGAAGAGAGAGAATCTTAGAGAGAAGTTAGAGAAGAGAGTTTAAAGAGAGGAACAAGACAGAGTGAGAAAGAAAGAAAGAAAGAATAAATCTTAGGGGCAAAGTTGTCTTTTAAAGACTAAATTAATGAGTTTTAAAATATTTTAAACTTATTTAGTATTATCACAGTTTTTAAGGTAGGTATGTGAAATTTATTCAAAAAAAAAAAAAAAAAATCATAAATTGGTCACCAACGCCCAAGGGCCCCTTGAGTCGTGACAATCTAATAATGTTGGCCAGCTTGCCGGCAGGGCAGTTTTGTCTTTTGACTTACCCAGAAAACCTCTATAAGTTGAGCATTTAGAAAATTCGTAAAGACATCAAGCATAGAAAAATCTGTACACTACATCTCCGTGTCATCCTCTTCTTTATTAGGTCAAGAAAGAGAGCGTTGCCCTTCTTTGAATTCTCCAAGCTACCCTTTTCGTTTTTGTTTGTTTGTGATCATCCATGGAAAATGGCAAGAGTTTCAGAAATGGGGAAGATGAGCAAGAAGAAGAAGAAGAGGCTAAGATGGAGAAGTTTTTCGCGTTGATTCGAAGCTTTCGAGAGGCACGTAACTATAGAAGAAAGGAATTAATGAACGATTCTCAGGTGATGAATAACAAGAAGAAGATGAAGAGGGTAGGTGGAGATCACTCAAGTTGGGTTCCTAAATTTGAGTGGGAGGATTTTACTGAAGAAGTTGAGTTCGTAAGGCCTCCTCTAATCTTTCCTAGTCCATGCAACAACAAAGAGAAAAACAAGGAAGAAGGAGAAGATAGTGGCTTAGACCTCAAACTCACCCTCTAGCTAGATTCAAATCAATTTATATGTGATCTTCTCTTATATTTAAATATTAGTCTAACGATGTTTATATTTTGATTTTTTTTTTTCATTTACTTTTTTATTTTTCTTTATCTTTTAGATAAAAATTCCTACTAATTATGTTTTTGTGACCAAGTTTTGTAATATTGTTAATTTTCTACTCTCCATTCTCCACCCACCCACCCAATAATCCAGACGTACCATTAATGTTATCCATCAGAAGCTATTAAGTTAAGACACGAAAGTGTCTTTTCTACCAGGTATACAATATCAACATGGCTACTCTGTTACCCTTTCTTGCAACTACTGAAATCTCATGTAGCAGTTATGCATTAAAAAAAGAAAAGAATCTAGCATTTATATAATTTAGTATGATGATAATTAGTGGAGTATTTCATTTACGAAAAACTTCTTTTAAAAGTTTAAATTCTAAACATTAATATTAACCATGAGCGTTGAAATAAGGATGTTTTTGCTATTTAACACGATATTGCTAACAATTTTGTTAGTAGTCAAGTTTTTAAAATTAGTTTATGAAATTATTTGGTAAACTAACGTCTCTAAGACTTGAGTTCAGTAAAACATTTGGAACCTTTAAAACTCGAGTTTCAAGTGTTGACAGAGGCTTATTCACGTGAAATTCGAGTTTTTAAGACTAGAGTTTCGTAAAGCATAAGCACAAAGTAAAAAAGGCAAACTTACAAATCTGGTGAAGAAGAACAAAGATGAAAGTAAGTTACAGATCTGGTGAAGAGAAAAACAAACATGGGAAGCGAGATTAGATCAAAGGGCAAATCAAAGCAGCACATATACAGATCTAGACAGGAGAAAAGATCGTTCCAAAAAGAGAGGTTCAGAGAGAAGACGAAGGATCAGGATAGAAGAAGAAGAAGAAGGATTCGCTTGGTCTAAGGTAGAGACTCGAGTTTCATGTGAGTTTTTTTTTTTTTTTCACATCAGATTTTGCCACCTTAGAACTTGAGTCTTAGAGACTAAAAATGCTACTTAACAAATATGTTTGCAAAACTTGTCAATTCACAAAATTTTTAGCAAAATTAGGCTAAATGAGAAAAAAAATCCATTAGAATAAATATCAAGTTTAAGATAGTTCTCTCTCTTGCCAATGTTAGACTTTAGGTACTAAACATTGGAGTTCAATAATGAGTTTTTCTAGAAAAATATTAAGAATGGTTTTAATTTTGACATTGAAAAATAGGATTCACAATTCATGTGTTTGGGAGATAGAAAATTTTAAAATGTATTAACATAGTGCACATCATTTGAAAAGAGGATAGTTTTTCAAAAAATAATTTTAATCATTATTAAAAATTTTGTGTCTTAATTAAGATTCTTAACTTTAGGAGAGATAGACAAAGCTATTTGAATAATATTTTTTGCTAGGCGAAGGGCTCTACTTTATTATTATTATTTTGCTATACTATGAGATATATTCAATTGTATTAGGGCCTTAGGCCTAAATGGCCAAAGGGTTCATCCAAAAAAACAAAAAAAATGGCCAAAGGGTTAAGCTGCCCTGTTTGGAAATAAATTTTTTTTTTTTTAATAATAAAAAAGTGTTGTAGTTGTTTATTCTAATTAGGGCCTTTTGTTCTTAGGGATGGTTTTTACAAATATCACATTACATCTTGATGTGAATGTTTATGACAAATCAAACATTTTATTAGTGTTTTTTAATGCAAAAAAAAAAAAAAAACAGCTATTTTGTATTATTGACCCTTGAAGTTTAACAATTATTCAAATTGACCACTCCATATCAACTTTTGTTAATAATAACTGACAACATATGATCATATTATTATATTAAAAAAATCATTTTAAAAGTAATACATACATAACTCATGACTATTATCTATCAATTATTTTTTTATGTGATTTTCTCTATCAATTATAGTTGAACGAATTGTGAAGAAGCAGCTAATTTGGACAAATTTTAAATCTCAGGGTTCAATAATATAAAATTGATAGCATAGGAGTCAATTGGCAACAAACTCAAATCCCAGTGGGTCTTTTTGCATTTTACCTTTAATCTTTTTTTGAAAGCTAATAATTTAAAATGATAATAATGTCGTTCGTACATGATTTCTATTGTATTATCAATAATTTTGAAATTTCATTATCATCATATGCACATCATCATGACTCAATTTGTTAAACATTAATTAAAATAAAATACAAATAAAATATTGGTTAAAGAGCGAATCTGTCCTCCATGCTTCAATTATTGGACAAAATTCAATATGGTCCTTAACTACTAATTGTGTCCTCGATTTGAAAAAACAAGCCATTGTTATCCTTGGTTCTTCTTTTTATTTAAAATTTAATGAAATTAATGGTTGAAATTGATTTTGTGGGGACATGGGCCCCAAAGCCGTGTATTGGGTATTAAAAAGCTGAAGACCCAGAATCGTGTATTGGGCCTTATGAGGTTAAAGGCCTAGAATCACGTGTTGGGCCTCGAACTTAATCCAAGGACGAGGTAAAATCCAAGGAGAGGTAAATGAATACGTAGATTCTCAAGAAGGAAGTTGTCGCATTTGGGATAAATAAGGGCAATCCGAGGAGAGATCCTCGCCTAACCCAAGTCATGGAAATGTATATAGGAATGGAAGTTCCTAAAAATATTTAAGCAAAGTCTGCCACCACCGCATTAAACGTGTTGCACCTACTCTTCTGACCGCATTTATGTGAAGAAGACCTCTGAACAGTGTAACCTTGGCTACCGCAACTCACAGAAGACCAAAAGAAGATGCATGATAAGACATGCACTCGAGTGAAGACTTAGATAATTGACAAGTGCAAGGTGAAGATGATCTTGAAAGAACTATATAATGTGAGGGAATCCTTCTTAAAAAAGGGGGGAGGAAAAAAGTGACTAAGTGTAACTGGTATCTAAACAAAGAATAGCAAATATCAAATTCAATCTTCTTGGACCTTTATTGAGAATAATATATTTAGCCCCTTTTGGTGATCTTTGCCCATGGTGTTGATTGTCTAAGTTAATCTAGCTCAGCTTTCTTTTCCCACTTTTTATAAATTCATTGTTTTTGGGCTTTTTGGACCATCTTTCCCAATCTTAGATTGGTTCGCCAAATCTATGTCCTTACATAATTAATTTTGAAAGTTTTCACTTTTCATAATAACATTTTTTTATAAGCATCATAATAACATTTTAACATGTGCTCCATCATCCATATTATTTAATTTTATTAAAATTTAAATGAAGATGAAATTTGACAGTATAGGAGTCAATTGGCAACAAACCCAAATACCAGTGGGTTTTTTGCATTTTACCTTTAATTATTTTTTTAAAGCTAATAATTGAAAATGATTTAATAATGTCGTTCGTACATGATTTCTATTGTATTATCAATAATTTTGAAATTTCATTATTATCATATGCACATCATCATGATTCAATTTGATAAACATTAATTAAAATAAATTACAAATAAAATATTGGTTAAAGTGCGAATCTGTCCTTCATGCTTCAATTATTGGACAAAATTCAAAATGGTCCTTAACTACTAATTGTGTCCTCGATTTGAAAAAACAAGCCATTGTTATCCTTGGTTCTTCTTCTTCTTCTTCTTCTTTTTTTTTTTTTTTTTTTTTTTTTTTTAATAATTTTAATGAAATTAATGGTTGAAATTTATTTAATTTTGAAAGTTTTAACTATTCATAATAATATTTTTTTTATAAGCATCATAATAACATCTTCACATGTGCTCCATTATCCACATTGATTAATTTTATTAAAATTTAAATGAAGATGAAATTTAAAGATGAAATTGACTTATTTTTGAAATTTGGTAGACTAAATTAACACAATTAGTAGTTCATAATCAGAGGTGAAAATTAATTAATAATTGAACTTTTAAATTATTTGATTTGTCCCAAATCTAAAGTATCATGGATTAATTATTCAAATTAAAAATCCAAGATTGATACTCACCTTCTAGCAGGGAAGCTGATACCGTACCGTACCGGCCCATACTGGCCGGTATATACCGTACCGGCCTTATACCGGTACAAGTACCCCTCCTATTTTGTACCGGAAAAAATACCGGCCGTACCGGCCTCGTACCGGCCATACTGGCGAATTCCGGCCGTACCGGCCTCGTACCGGCCGTACCGGCCTCGTATCGGCCGTACCGGACCGGAACACAAAATGCTATGTTTTTTTTTTTTTTTTTTTGTAATTGTGACAATTTTTTAAGGGCAGGATAGTAATACTCATATATATTATGATCCTGAAGTAGATCCTTTTGATGGATGGGAGTAGATGATCCTATGTAGTTTGTGTTAACTTAATTATTTGTATTATTTGTTTTCTTTATATGCAATGAACAATTAAATTTTTTGTTTTTTATATTGTGTTTTTTTTTCTTTGTATGCAATGAACAATTGAAGTAATGTTTTATTATAAACATGAGGTAATATTTTATGGTAAATAGAGATTGTGTGTGTGTGTGTGTGTGTATGTGTGTATATATATTAAATATAAAAAATAGCGGTAAACCCGAAACGGTACACCGGTATTGACCGGTACCCGAAATATATTGTACCGGTGGCCAAACCCGAAACGGTACACCGGTATTGACCGGTACAGCCTCCGGTACGGTATTGACTTCCTTGCCTTCTAGTCCAAGTTAATATTTGTAAAAGTCGTTTGTTTTCATTAGTTAATTAATAGAATGTAGCATGAAACAACCCCAACGTGAAATGGTGCTTGCTGTGAACGTTACAATTTCGTTTTAGCTAAGCAACAAGACTACGTGTTAAAATTTCTTTTCTGATGACAGCAAAAGATTAGCAGATGTGAACAAAGTCATTATACTTAAATTTTTTTTTTCTTTTGATAGAAGTCATTAATTATGGGGAAACTCACAGTCCCAGATAGCTAGTTAGCTAGCTACTTTAGAAAACAGGAAAAGTGGTTTGGTTTGGTGGTTACGGAATCGATAGGCACCAAAATGAAAGATATTATTATTATTATGAATGGTGTAGCATCATATTCCAGTTTTCATGATCTATATCATTCCAAAAACATTCCAGTCTGTCATATAGGCCCTCCAAACTTAAAAATAAGCAAACATGGTTCTCTTTTTCTTAATTAATCTTTTGTTCTTATTATTTTAAATTTGACGTGTTTGACGAATTATGCAGAAAGTCTATGTTTATTGTTATGGTTTTTCAACTTGCTGAACCATGGGGCCATGGATTTAAACTTTGAAGTAATTTTTCCATTTCATCCGTTTACCTTATGGACCAAGATTTGGTTCGAGTATAAAGGGAAAAAAGGAAAAAACGGAAAAGAGAAAACAGTGAAACTGATTGTTATTTTCTTTTGTTTGGGAGAGAAGAAAACTTACTAGAAAAAAAGAGATGTAGATGAGTATTTTCGCCTTGCTAGGCTTAATTTTTTATTTTATTTTTTCTCTCCAAGAATGTAAACACACACAATCAACCAAATAAAGTTAGATTCATTTTCTATCATTCCAATTTTCTATTTTTAGTACCCAACATATCCTTATGAATGGAAGATTTCATAATGCTTGTGTGTTGAATTTTTGGATATGAAATCAAGGGATTAAAGTACATATACTAGTGTAAATTATGAGGGTTGTTTTAATGTTGGCTAATTCCGTGTCAAAGTCTTGGTTGTAATTGTAATGATCTCCATATATACATTTATTTTTGAGTTGTAACAAATTGAGTAATCAAGAAAGAAGAGCTTAAAGAAGAAGTTCAAGTTGCTGTTGTGAAAACCTTGATCGAGTGAGACTTACGGTATTAAGTAAGATGTAGTGTAAGGGCCTTAAAATGGATTTACATAGAAACGCGCTTGACACACTCCAGACACCTTGGTCGAGTGAGATTCTATGTAAGTGAGGTGATACATAAGGGAAGAGAGAGAGAGAGAGAGAGAGAGAGAGAGAAGGGAAGAGAACGTAATTTTTCCTTCTTTGACAAGTGGTAAAAAAAAGAAAGGAAAAGTAACCTAAATGTGAGTGTAGTGATATGTATCTTTTTTTTTTTTTTTGAGAAGAAGGTGATACATATCATCTTTTGAAAGGTAGGTGTGTAAAAGATTAGAAATACAAAAGCCAAAGTTGAAATAAAAATTTTCTTCTTTGACAATTGGACTTAACTTTCTTGAATTTGTAAAAAAATATTACACATTAATCTCTAACGACAATCTCATAGTCCACTTTGTAAGATTTGATAAAGTGCAAATAAAAATCACCATCAATAAACTTCGCAGTAATTAGTGGAACCCCTCTAATGTCATTTTTTGACAAATCTCATTGAGGAGGTGGTATCCCGTGAGCCTCATAACTACGTGCGTTGGGTCGAATATTGGCCCATATAAGCCTAGGAGTCTAGTTAGAACTGGCTAGAGGTCCAATTGGGTC
Source organism: Lithocarpus polystachyus (assembly GCA_033629205.1). Classification (NCBI taxonomy): domain Eukaryota; kingdom Viridiplantae; phylum Streptophyta; class Magnoliopsida; order Fagales; family Fagaceae; genus Lithocarpus; species Lithocarpus polystachyus. The sequence goes on along the minus strand of CM066173.1, from coordinate 36,173,624 downwards.
GGGTTCATATTTGATCCAATCAGGTTTGGGTCATTGTTATCATGATTCAAATTGGTCATTATTTTAACACATATGGTGGAACGGCTCAGGTTTGGCTCACCCCGCGGGCCTTCTCTGGTTTTCTCCTCATCATTAAAAATAAATTAAATATTAATATATAAATTAATTAAAGGTGAAAATATTATTTTAGTTTCTACATTTTGGGATCACAATCAATTTGATTTTTGCTATTTTCAACTTGAAATCAATTTGGTCTATATTTTCAACTCATCAACGAGAAATGGCAAATAATGTGCACAAGTGTTATACTTGAAGATAACAACACTATAAAAATAATAATTAATTTACGTTAAAAATTCCACCTTAGCATTAAAATTTTTTCCCCCTGTAAAAAAAACATTATTTTTTTTAAATATTCAAAATCTTATTTTCTTCTTCTAAAAAAATATATATATATATATTTTCTTCTCTTTTCCTGCCCTTTCTTACTAATCAAACAAATCTAAATTCATTTGCTCGCATGTTTCTACAGATCCAATAATTCACACAAATTCTTACAAAAATAATCACACAAATCAACACAGGAAGAATAGCTTTGGTTTGAAAGCTCCGGTATTACTTGAGACTCCCATCCCAATCCCAGACCATACAAAAACAGATTTATTTTATTAAATTTCTTCTTCTTCTTCTTCTTCTTCTTCTTCTTCTTCTTCTTCTTCTTCTTCTTCTTCTTCTTCTTCTCTTTTCAATATTTTATACACACTTTAAAATTTCTCTTCCATGTCTTTCAGAGGAGTAAATCTTTTTGCTGCAAACAATTTCGCTTTTTTCCTTTTTTGTAGATCTCATCTAACTTCAGGTTTAGCACTTTTTGAAGTGAAGATTCTTTATAATGTTTAGGGTGTGTTTGTTTGAAGGTGAAATATGGTGGATGGAAAACTATGAAGAAAAAATGGGAAGGAAAACTTTTTGGAGTGTATTTAGTTGAGTGGGGAGGAAGGAAAATAAATGGTAGAATCCATGTGTTTTCTCCCCGAGTCTACCAAAAAGTTTTCTCCTCAAAATAGAAAGAAAATTGAAAAGAAAAATTGGACATCATTTTTGGACAAAAATTCCCATGTGCAATTACACATGGGCTTGTCTCCGTTGCTCCGCTTCATTTTTTTCTTTTTCTTTTTCTTTTTGCCTGGACGTTGACTTAGGTGTTTTCTCCTTTATCACACAAAAAAATTTTCTTCCCAAAATGGAGAGAAAATTGAAAGAAAAAATTAGACATCATTTTTGGACAAAAATGCCAATGTGCAACTGCACATGGCCTTGTCTACATTGCTTTTCTTCATTTTTTTATCTTTTAGCTTTTTCTTTTTCTTTCCTCCTGCAAGTTCTCTTTTTTTTTTTTTTTGTGTTTTTTGTTTTTGTTTATGTGATTTTTGTTTTTGTTTTTGTTTAGATGTGATTTTTTTTTCTTCTAGACATGATTTTTATTTTTTTAATAAATTTAGGTGATTGATCTTTTTTTGGTTGTTTATCCCTTTTTTGGTTTTAATTGGGCATCATTTTTTAATAAGAGTATATGCGTAAATTTATATACTTTTTCCATCCTTCTACTTTTTCACTCTCAACCAAACAAAAATGAGGAAAATTAAAATATTTTCTATCCTCTCACCATTTTCTATACTCTCGCTTTTCCACCCTTCCAACCAGTCTGCATGTCATTCTATGACCAAATTTGAGATTGCAAATTGAAACCACGGACGCGTTTGTGAAGGTCCATGAACTTAGTTTCTTGGCTGGGTCAGAAGAATTGGAGCAAATGAATTTAAAGATCTTTTTGGTACAATAAGAAAGGGCAGGAAAGATTAAAAGAAAAAAGGACATAGGCAGGGACAAGGTGTAATTTTTTAATGTCAATTAAATTTTTTATTTTTATTTTTTAGCTACATCAGCTTCAAGTGTGCCACTTGTACACATCGTTTGTCACATAGGCAGGGGCCAAATTAACTGCAAATTGAAAATAATAAGACTCAAATTGACTAATGCCAAAATATAGGGACCAAATTGATTGTAATCCTAAAATATAAGGACTAAAATTATATTTTCACCTTAAATAAACATCAAATATTTTAATTATTAGGTGTTTTTTTTTTTAAGAAGAAGGTGGTTTATATCATTCTGGTAAATTAAATTCAACAATTTACCACCATAATGAGAAAAAATATTCTAAATATTTCTAAAATATAATTGTGAAAAATACGAATCATATTATGAATTGAATTTCTTATTTTTTGTGTCATGTATCATATTTTATGTCATATAATAAAATTTTTTCCATCTGCTTAGCAATAAAATTTAACAAATCTAGTTGAGTATGTAAATTAAAAATGCATTTATATTATCAAAAATAAATTGATAACACTTAAAAGTAATGTTTGAATATGTAAGGGCTCAATTTACAGAAGTGGCCTATAGGAGAGGTGGACTCTGGCCCAAGTAGCGAAAAGCACCCTCACAATGAATTTGTAAGAGAGTGGGTTGAACTAACAAGGTTAAGAATGGGCTTGCTTCTGGCCCAAGTATGGTTGTGATCAGTCTGATGAAAACGAAGTGTTGAGGGGGTGCTAGGCTCCGCTCAGCTATGTCCGAGGAGTAGTTCTTTGCTGCTTCTTCAAGGTTTCTCTTGATTCCTTCTCCTTCTTCTGTTTCTCTTCTCTTCCTTTTTCTATCCCAATGTTCCGTGTCCCATTTCTTGCTTCAGGCTCCATTTATATACTACTCTCCCTCACGTGCCAGTAGGTGGCTCCCTTCTGATATATGTCCCATCAGCCTCCACTAAGGCCATCATATAGTAGCTGTATAGTACCAGGATCACTGTTCAGACGTCCATTCGTCATTAATGTGGCCATGATGTTAGCTGCAGGGTCATAAATGCGGTTGCAGTAGGCTTCTATAAAATATCTCCTGTTGCCACCTGCCCCTTATGATCTATAAACGTCAGGGGAGCTCTCGGCAATATAGGCCTGGTGCTGGGATATTCATCTGGACCGTTCCTTTGGTGATTCGAACGGTAAGTTCTCCTCGGACAAGTCCTTTTCCTCCTTCACGTAATTTATATGACAGAGGGGGGATCAGGCCAGGTACTTCCCGCATGACGGGGTGTCCTCGGATGGATGGATTTCCTCGGACAGGCCCACGACCCATTATATAACGTCGGGCTTAATTCCCCTACAATAGCCCCTCAAAATTTCGGCTTTCTTCTTCATCCGAGAAGAACGACGGGATTTTGACTTTCCCAGAGGTGAAACCCATCAAATCCGTCAACTAATCCACGTGGAGACGCCTTTTTGTGAGACTTCCCACTTCCAGAGGCGCTTAGGAAGTTGTAGCGCGTCATTTATTGCCCTAGGTGGCGCTCTGTCTCCAAGATCAGCGGCGAGGTGTAGATCGTGTGGTTGGGATTTCTCCACGAAAGTTTGAGCGGGATAACTTTCCCACTCTTTCCCCTCCTATATAAAAGGTCCTGAGGGGGCGGTTTTTGCCCATTTTGCATTCATTCAAACATTCCAGCGCTCCTAAGTATTCCAGCCAACACTTGTTTCTTCATCCTAAGTGTTCCGAGGAGATTTTTACAGAAAGTCCTAGGTTTTTAAGAGCTTCCTAAACCAGAAAAACCACCCTTCTCTGTAAGTGTTTTAGTGTCCAAGTTCTTTTCTCTTCGGCTGAGCACCCGGCCTTCTCGTTTTCACATCTTCTTATTTTAGGAGTTTTTCGTAGCACTCTTTCGCACAATTACATGGGTAGGTTTAAGTGTTTGGTCGATACCCCCGTGGCCGTAGAACTATTTAAGGCCAAATATAACATACCCGAAGGGGTCGGTCTTCGATACTGTCCACCGGAGAATGTACTGACCTCTAGGAGGACCGGCGAAGTGGTTATTCCTATAATCGCTTTCTTAGAGGGGGGAATGACCATCCCTATGGGCAGCATCACTAGGCAGTACCTTAGGAGCCACAGGCTATGTTCGCACCAGTGTGCCGCGAACATGTTTAGGATCCTGGGTAGCATAGATGCCCTTAACCAGATGATGGGCTTGCAGCTCACCTGGCACGATGTCGTGCATATGTACGAGTGTCACTCCTTGGCCGAGGGGTATTACTTAAAATCCCGGTCTCCCATCGTGAGAATGATATCGTGCCTTCCGAAGTCCAACAAGGGCATGAAGGACGACTACGTCATCGTCTCTGGGGCGTGGCATGACGGTCAACACTGTCCGACCAAGGAGGGGGAACCAGGTGGGGTATTCTAGGGATAGGTTGAGACAGTATGGGGTTTGCGTTCTGGATTTGTCTTTATTTCGTTGCGTGTGAATTTGCCTTAGGGGTGTGATGACTAACCTTGTGTTTTCAAATTGTGCTTGCTGATAGAAAGTTGGTTTCCCCGAAGCTCAGCCACGTGAACGTGCAAGCCTTGAACTTCTTGTTACGGTCCGAGGTATTCGCCCATTCGGACGGTCAATTGCGCGCCGTCCATTTGATATTGAACTTTACTCCGATATCAGATAGTTTCCAGGACGTTGGGAACTCAATTCGGAAAGGCGACAAGAGGCTTCACCGGATAGACGTCTCTCGGCCCGGCTTTTTGGCAAAGAAGGATCTCCCGCCAGTGGATTGGTCGCCTAAGCGAGCTTCTCCTCCCCCTCCAACTCAAAGGGAAAGAACACCCTCCTCTCAGCTATCTTTGGAGGAAGAGATAGACCGCTTCCGATTTGAGGAAGGGGAAGAAGTGCAGACACAACCCCGAGGAGCAGCGGTTCCCGAGAGGGTTGAAGAAGAAGAAGAAGAAGAAGAAGAAATGTCTCTCATCCCCAGACCGAGTTTACGGGACCTCTTGGCGGGCAAAAATAAGGGTGGAACCTCCAGAGGTGTACCCAAGCCGGTTACGACTGATAAGCTTCCTCCTCCTCCGCATACACCTGTGTCCGGGACCGGTCTTTTACCAATTCCTGATTTAAAAAAGAAGAGGAAACTGGTGGACCAGGATGTCGAGGAAGGGGAGGTTCCCCCACCTCAACAAAAGGGGCCGAAGCATCAGAAGGACGGGAGGAATGGCCGAAGGGTTTCCCCTCCTGAGGACAGAGTTGGATCCCATGCCAGGGATAGCCGCCAACTGGTTGCCTGGGCGCCGAGATTGGACACGGATGGAGCTCCCATTCCTATGGATGCTTCCATTAGGGAGTTCCAGAAGGGTCACTCAGTGTACATAGCCGAGGCGCTGGAACGGCCGCTTCTTCTGCCTTGGGATATGGACGAAGTAAAGTCCTGGAGGCAGGCCGACCTGTTTATGTCTCTCAAACGGGACCTAGCCATGGTAAATGTCCAGACTTAAGCTAGGTTTTTCAGAAGCTGCTATTTCTGTGTTGATGCTTATTTCCTTCTTCTCTTGCAGGTGACTCAACAGATCTATGTAGCCGAGGATTGGGTCAGGGACGCCCGCAATAAGGCCAGGGATGAGGCCCAGTCCCGGGTAGCTGCCGAGAAGAGCCTGGGAGCCATAAGGCATGAAAAGCAGGAAGTGGCCAAAAAGCTGATAACGGAGGAAAGGGAGAGAAGGAGTGCCGAGGCCGGGCTGAAGAGCGCCCAGGACCAAGCAGAGGATCAACGCAAGAAGTTGTATTCGACTGAATTGGAACTGGCGACTCAGAGGCAGCTGGTCCTGGAGCTGAAGGCCGAGCTAGAGAAGGCCAAAGAAGCCGCTAGGGCAGTCGAGGCGTCTGTCTCGGCCGAGAAGGAAGCCTCATACCTCCGAGGCATTGAGGAGACCGAGGTGAGGTTGGCGGATGAACTGGTGGAGGTGTGCCGAGACTACTGTAAATACACCTGGGAAGAGACTTTAAACTTAGCGAGAGTCTCGGCCACCTCCGACTTAAGGCTTCCCGAGAGGATGTGTCTACACCCCCATCTTTGGGATGCCTCAGCCCCTTCCTCGCCTCCGCCTTCTCAGACCGTGGCACCATCCGCAGCTAGTGACGCCGAGGGCCAAGCTTAGGAGGATCCGGCAGTTGTGGTCGGAGATAAGGACGCCGACACAACAGTTCCTTCTCAGGCCAAGGCTGCCCATGTAGAGGCCGAGGTGGCGTCAGGGGAGTCCGAGCCGGCCAAGAAGGATAATTCCCCCCCTCCCGTTATTGAAGTTTGAGTTTAATGTTGCCTTAGAGCGTTTTGTAATGAAATATTTTGTAAGGCATTTTGTAACGAATTTTAATCAATGAAAGCGTTATCATTTCACTTTACTCAGAGTTTGATTTCCTTCTATTACTATTCAGAATGTATGAATTGTTGCATTGTATTACTATTTAGATTGTAATCACGTCGAACCTGAACAATAAAACTAATAGATGAACTGAACCCACTGAGGCTACCACGGCCAAAAACTGAATTCGTTAGCAAACGAGATTGGTGCATGGAAGGAGCTTAACCAATGTTTAGAACATGGTAGGAGTGTATTTTGTCCGATAGAATGTAAAGTCCGAAGAGTCGGGCACGACTGACAATATGTTAGGCACTTAGGGGTGTTAATTTACCCAAGGTAGGTGGTCCGAGGGGCCAGACCTGACCAAGATTCTGTTTAACACTTAGGGGCGTTAATTTACCCAAGGTAGGTGGTCCGAGGGGCCAGGCCTGACCAAGGTTCTGTTTAACACTTAGGGGTGTTAATTTACCCAAGGTAGGTGGTCCGAGGGGCCAGGCCTGATCAAGGTTCTGTTTAACACTTAAGGGTGTTAATTTACCCAAGGTAGGTGGTCCGAGGGACCAGGCCTGACCAAGGTTCTGTTTAACACTTAGGGGTGTTAACTTACCCAAGGTAGGTGGTCCGAGGGACCAGGCCTGACCAAGGTTCTGTTTAACACTTAGGGGTGTTAATTTACCCAAGGTAGGTGGTCCGAGGGACTAGGCCTGACCAAGGTTCTGTTTAACACTTAGGCGACAAGCAATATAGTATAAATAGATGTGAAAATGGACATGTTCATTAATAGTAATATCTTTTCAGGTTATTTACATTCCACGGACGTGGTACAGCTTTTTCATCCAGATCTTCTAAGTAAAAAGCTCATATTCCAGCTACTGACAGGATCCGATAGGGGCCTTCCCAGTTAGGTCCCAGCTTCCCCCAGGCTGGGTTTTTCGCCGTGCCCACGACTCTTCGTAAGACCAAATCTCCTGGTGCGAGTGGTCTTAACTTGACATTGGCATCATAGCCCCGCTTGAGTTTTTGCTGATAGTAGGCTAGTTGGACCGTAGCATTTTCCCTGCGCTCAGCGACTAGGTCTAGATTGTCCTTTAGCAGCTTGTCATTGTCAGCCGAGGAGAAAGAGTTGGTTCTAAGAGTGGGGAATCCTGTTTCTATGGGGATGACAGCTTCGGCACCGTACGTCATTGCAAAAGGAGTTTCCCCTGTCGATCTCCGGGGGGTTGTCCTGTAAGTCCAGAGGACGTGGTGCAATTCTTCCACCCATTTTCCTTTGGCGTCGTCCAACCTCTTCTTGAGGCCACCCACTATGACTTTGTTAACTGCCTCAGCTTGTCCGTTCCCTTGTGGGTATGCGGGGGTGGAGTACCTGTTTGTAATGCCCAATTCGCAGCAGAACCTTCTGAATGCTTTACTGTCAAACTGTAGGCCATTATCCGAGATGAGCGTGTATGGCACTCCGAACCGAATTATTATGTTCTTCCACACAAATTTCCGGACATCCACATCTCTGATGTTGGCCAGGGGCTCGGCTTCAACCCACTTGGTGAAGTAGTTAGTGGCGACGACCAGGTATCTTTTGTTCCCTGCCGCCTTAGGGAAAGGACCCACGATGTCTAAGCCCCATTGAGTGAAAGGCCATGGGCTGGACAGAGGATTTAGAACTCCCCCTGGCTGATGTATGTTTGGCGCAAACCTTTGACATTGGTCACACTTCTTTACGAATTCCTGCGATTCCCTCTGTATGTTCGGCCACCAGTACCCCTGAGTTAGAGCTCTGTGAGCTAGAGATCTGCCTCCTGTGTGGCTCCTGCAAATCCCTTCGTGTAGTTCTTCAAGGAGCAACCCCGTTGCTTCCGGGTGTACACACAGTAAGTAGGGACCGGAGAAAGAGCATTTGTACAGCCTGCTGTCTCCTAATAGCCAGAATCGAGGAGCCTTCCTCTGCAACTTTTCTACTTCGGTCTTGTCCGGCGGTAGAATATTATCTTTGATGTACGCTACCATAGGGTCCATCCAGCTTGGTCCTGCTCTGACCTGACAGATGACGGGTCCCTTTACCTCTTCGGTATGCCTTTGTACGTCCTCGACCAAGACGAGCCGAGGAAGTCCTTGGGCCGAGGAAGTTGCGAGGGTAGCTAGGGAATCCGCATGGGTGTTCCCGCTCCGAGGGATGTGTTGCAGACTGAATGATTTGAACCGTGACTGCAGACACTTCACCTGCCTTAGATACTTCTGCATCCTTTCGTCGCGTGCCTCGAGTTCTCCTTTGACTTGTCCGACCACCAGAAATGAGTCCGAGAATGCCTCCAGGGCGTTTCCACCCATTTTCCAAACCATGTTCATTCCAGCCAGTAGGGCCTCGTACTCGGCTTCATTATTGGTAGCCGAGAAGTTCAGCCTTAGGGATTTCTCTATAACAACCTTCTCTGGAGATATCAGGACCAGCCCCATCCCGGAGCCCCTTTGATTGGCCGCTCCGTCAGTGTACAACTTCCAGTGGGGGGTTTCCTGGATGGATATCAAGCCAACGGATTTCCCCTCACTATGCGACTCCTTGGAAGTTTCTTCAAATGCGGGCTCAGCGAACTCGGCGATTAGATCAGCTAGTATCTGCCCTTTGACCGAGGTACGTGGCATATATTTTATGTCAAAAGCCCCAAGGATTGTCCCTTACTTCGCAATCTTCCCTGTGTAGTCCGCACTATGGAGCAGTGATCTAAGAGGGAGTTGGGTAAGGACCACAACGGTGTGCGATTGGAAGTAGTGGGGAAGCTTGCGAGTAGCATGAACCACTGTGTAGATGGCCTTCTCAAGTGGCAGGTAACGGACCTTGGCCTCGTGAAGGGACTTACTCACATAATAGACGGGCTTCTGTACGCCGTTGTCGACCCGAATAAGTACCAGGCTCACAGCGTGGGAGGATACTGCGATGTAGGCGAACAAGACTTCGTCCTTCGTGGGACTGGACATGATGGGGGGCCGAGATAGGTATTCTTTTAGCCGTTGGAAAGCCAGAGCACACTCTTCATTCCACTCGAACCCTTTCCACTTGCCCAACAGCTGGAAGAAGGGTCGAAGCCTTTCGACCGACCTGGATATGAACCGGTTGAGGGCTGCGGTCATCCCAGTCAACTTCTGGACCTCTTTTGGGTTCCGGGGAGGTTGCAAGTCATTGATCGCCTTTATCTAGTCGGGGTTGACCTCAATCCTGCGGTGGGTGACCATGTAGCCCATAAATTTTCCTAATCCTACGCCGAAAGAGCATTTTGAAGCATTAAGTCGCAGCTTGTGCTTCCTCAAGATTTCGAATACATTTCCGAGGTCGCCGACGTGGTCGGACTCCAGCTTGCTCTTGACCACCATGTCATCGATGTAAATCTCAATGTTTTTTCCCAACTGTGGTTCGAACATCTTCGTCATCATTCTCTGGTAGGTGGAGCCTGCGTTCTTCAGGCCGAATGGCATGACTTTATAATGGTAGTTCCCAATGGGCGTTACAAAGGCCGTTTTCTCTTGATCCTCTAGCGCTAATGGGATTTGGTGGTACCCTTGGAAGGCATCCAAGAAACTCATCCGATGGTGCCCTACAGTTGCATCTACCGGTTGATCAATCCGAGGCATGGGGAAGGGGTTCTTTGGACAGGCTCTGTTCAAGTCTGTGAAGTCCACGCATACACGCCACGTCCCGTTCTTCTTCTTTACCACCACTATGTTTGCTACCACTCAGGGTAGAAGACCTCCTTGATAGCCCTTGCTTGCTTGAGTTTGTTCACCTCATCCCTGACGGCGTCAGAGTGCTCCCTGGATGAGCGCCGAGGTGGCTGTCTTTTGGGGAGGGCAGTCGCCCTCACATTCAGGTGATGGCAGATAAACTTCGGGTCCACCCAGGAGCCTCGTATGAGTTCCAGGCAAACACATCGATGTTTTTCAGAAGGAATGCTAGCAGCCCGTCCCTTTCCCGAGGGGGTAAATTTGCCCCAACCTGGAAAAACCTCTCCGGATCGCCCCCGATGGTAATTTTCTCTAATTTCTCACACTTCTCGTCACCCGGCCCCACTGCATTGGGCGGGCTCGGGACCTGTGATTGCTATGAATCTTTGGCCGAGGTGTTGATATTCTCGGCAGTAGGCCGATGCGAAATGGCGGCTATGAGGCATTGCCTTGCCATTGATTGGCTTCCCACGATCTCCTCCACCCGTCCTCCGGATGGGAACTTAACTTTCAGGTGCAAGGTAGATGAGACAGCCCCCAGGGCGTGGAGCCAAGGCCTGGCCACGATGGCTGTATAGGGAGAGTACGCATCCACAACAATGAAGTCCACCTCGACCACTGCGGATCCGGCTTGCACGGGCAGCCTGATTTGGCCTTTGGGGATGACGGTCTTTCCATCGAAGCTGACTAGGGGCGAGTCATACGCTGTAAGGTCTTCAGGCCGTAGGCCCAGTCCTTTGTACAGGTCCGGATACATGATCTCAGCCCCACCCCCTTGATCGACCATTACTCTCTTCACATCGTACCCCCCTATTCTGAGGGTGATGACCAGAGCGTCATCATGGGGTTGGATTGTCCCCTGTTTATCTTCGTCCGAGAAGCTCAACATTGGTTGGGCATCTACCCTTGCCCTTTTCAATTCCCGGTTTTCGTCCTCGGTGGGTATTGTAGTAACGGACATCACCCTGGAAGGGCAAGATCCAGTTCTCCCGGGAGCCACGAAGATCACGTTAATAGTGCCCAGTGGGGGCCTTGATGAGACAGTCCTCGAAGCCCCTGACCTGAGGTGGTTTCCTTGATTATTTGGCCGACAGATAAACTGCTGCAGCTTTCCTTCCCTCACAAGCTGTGCCAGGTGGCTCTTCAGAGTTATACAGTCCTCGGTGGTGTGCCCCCGATCCTGGTGATAATGGCAATGAAGACTCTGATTGCGCTTCGTTGGGTCACCCCCCATCTTGTTCGGCCACTTGAAGTATGGCTCGTTTTGGATTTTTTCCAGGATTTGGTGGATTGGTTCTCGGAACACGGCATGGACAGCCTGCGAGGCAACAGACCCGGAGTGCACATTGTAGTCTCTCCGCGGCCTGCTGATGCTGTATCGGTCCGACCTGAATCCCTCCTCTCTTGAGGGATAACCTTAGCTTTTCCCTTTCCAAGTAGCTGGTCCTCCTCGACTCGCTTATACTCGTCAATGCGGTCCATTAGCTGGTGCACACTCTTTACTGGCTTCCTAGTTAACGACTTCCTCAGATCGTGCTCGACTGGTAAGCCGACCTTGAATGTCCTCACTGCCACGTCATTGAAGTTGCCTTCAATCTCGTTGAACATCTCCCAGTACCTGTCCGAGTACGTTTTCAATGTCTCCCCCTCTCGCATGGACATGGACAGCAGTGAGTCTAGTGGCCGAGGGACCCTTGTGTTTGTAACGAACCGAGAGCAGAAAGCCCTAGTAAGCTCCTGGAAGGACCCAACGGAGTTAGCCGTGAGGCCATCAAACCATCTCATGGCTACAGGTCCCAGACTAGAGGGGAACACTTTGCACATGAGAGTCTCGTTCCGAGAGTGGACAGCCATTTTCTGATTGAAATGGCTCACGTGCTCTACCGGGTCAGTCTTCCCATTGTACGCGGTGAAGGCGGGTTGAGTGAAATGTCGAGGGAGGCTCCCTCCTTCGATGCTGCGCGTGAAGGGTGACCTGGAGATCCGGCTGAGTGCCCTATTCATTGCATCGCTTCCCGTACCCCGTGAGGAGGCATCTCTGCTCCTACGATCGTGGTGATGTTCTTCCTCGTAGGAGAAAGTCTCACTCGGGGGCGTCCTGGAGCGATGTCTGTAGCTGCCGTCATTGCTATCGTCAGAGGAGTCATCCGTGATGGACGGACTGCTAGATGGACTGCGCCTCCTCCGTGCATGGCGCAGTTTTCTCTTCAAACGGTCAATCTCACGTTGCATGCTATTTGTTGTCTCTTTGCGGGATTCTTTACCTCTTTCCCGATGTTGGCTCTTTCCAGTGTGATTTGTATGCACACTTCCTTCGCGGTCTCTTTCACGCTCGAGTCGCGAAAAGTGATCAAGACGCTGAGAGTCGTCTGACTCCGCCCTGTTAGGACCTGATCCCACCATAGTTCAAGCCTTCAACTTGCCAACGTCACCGTTAGTTCCCACAGACGGCGCCAATTGTAAGGGCTCAATTTACAGAAGAGGCCTACAGGAGAGGTGGACTCTGGCCTAAGTAGCGAAAAGCACCCTCACAATGAATTTGTAAGAGAGTGGGTTGAACTAACAAGGTTAAGAATGGGCTTGCTTCTGGCCCAAGTATGGTTGTGATCAGTCTGATGAAAACGAAGTGTTGGGGGGGTGCTAGGCTCCGCTCAGCTATGTCCGAGGAGTAGTTCTTTGCTGCTTCTTCAAGGTTTCTCTTGATTCCTTCTCCTTCTTCTGTTTCTCTTCTCTTCCTTTTTCTATCCCAATGTTCCGTGTCCCATTTCTTGCTTCAGGCTCCATTTATATACTACTCTCCCTCACGTGCCAGTAGGTGGCTCCCTTCTGATATATGTCCTATCAGCCTCCACTAAGGCCATCATATAGTAGCTGTATAGTACCAGGATCACTGTTCAGACGTCCATTCGTCATTAATGCGGCCATGATGTTAGCTGCAGGGTCATAAATGCGGTTGCAGTAGGCTTCTATAAAATATCTCCTGTTGCCACCTGCCCCTTATGATCTATAAACGTCAGGGGAGCTCTCGGCAATACAGGCCTGGTGCTGGGATATTCATCTGGACCGTTCCTTTGGTGATTCGAACGGTAAGTTCTCCTCGGACAAGTCCTTTTCCTCCTTCACGTAATTTATATGATAGAGGGGGGGTCAGGCCAGGTACTTCCCGCATGACGGGGTGTCCTCGGATGGATGGATTTCCTCGGACAGGCCCATGGCCCATTATATAACGTCGGACATAATTCCCCTACAGAATATATAATGTTCTACGTAGTATTGCATATTCAACGATGCTAACTACCCAGCACCCAAAAAAAAAAAAAAAATCTCAATTAGTAGGTGGTCTATGACTATCACAAGATTAATACAACTTATTACTATAAAGTAGTAAGTTTCAGTTAGCTGATCAACTGATAAACTCTTTTGTTTTTGAATAAGAGATTTGAGATTCGATTTCCCACCAACACTAAAAAACCAATTGGTATCTTGATCTGATAATAAATAATTATCATTAGAAATTTTACCATAATTCATTATAGATTGTGCGATTGTGCCCTATGATTCTAGGTTTTCTCAAAGTTTTCAATTTCTAAATGGAAATTGATACTTTTGCACCCTTCCCTTCAACACCCTTATTAAAAAGTAAAAAAAATTAAAGTTTCATTAATTGAATGTGGACTCTCTCTCTCTCTCTCTCTCTCTCTCTCTCTCTCTCTCTCTCTCTCTCTCTCTCTCTCTCTCTCTCTCTCATTAAAAAGGCAAAAATGTTGAACAAAGTTTTTCTTCAAACTAGTTTGAAGAAAAACCCAACAAACTCATCACATATTTTAAAATTGAGTATGAATTTTGAAAATCTAACCGTTAGATTGTATATTTTTATTACATTCTTAATGCTTACAAAATTTCAAGAAGATCAAAGACTAATTGCTATGTCATCAAATAAATATTATAATTTCAAGTTGTATATAAAAAATAAGTTAATTGATTAGATAGTAAATAACATCCAATTTGAAAGAAATTTGATATGCATGTTAAGAACATAAAAAACATGAAATTCAACGATTAGATTTTCAAAATTCACACCAAAAAAGAAATAAATGAGAAGTTTGAAGAGTTTCTCTCTAGACTACTTTTAAGAGAAACTTTGTTAAAAAAATGTTTGTCAAATTAAGTTTCCTCCCTAGCATTGAATGCGGACTTTCTTTTTTCAACTCTAAACCTTCTTTCAGTCGGAATTTTTTTTTGTTTTTTTGTTTTTTTCCCAACTCTAGCTAAAGTGCTAATTGCTAAAACCTCTCTCGGTGTGTGTGTGTGTGTGTGTGTGTGTGTGTGTGTGTGTGTGTGGGGGGGGGGGGGGGTGTGGAGGTATCAAAGCAATGTCTAACCTTCAAAAAAAAAAAAAAAAAAAATCAGATTGAATAAGTCTTGGATTCTTTGTGCAGGGGTTTTAAATAAGTTGATGCTACTGCTTCTAGGCTTTCAGAGTTAAAAAAAGGAAGAAGAACAAAAAAGTAGAAGAATAACAATAAAGATATTCTTATTTAAAGATATTGTATCAAAAAACAATAAAGATATTAAAGAATACTGCTAAGCTTCAGCAAGCCCATTGTTTCTGGGCTTAGGTTATTCAGCCCATTCAACAGTACCTTGTAAACTGAAGAAAGGGATTAAATTAAAAGAAGGCAGAATCAAACATCAAAATCAAAAGAGGAAGACAGAGAGAATCTAGCTCATGTCATTTCCACATCTCTACATTGTCTAATCTCCAACTATATCAACCTTTATTAAACACACAATATAATATATATATATATATATATATATATTTTAACAAAGAAAGCAGTGGAAAGAAAAGCTTGCGTAGATCAAGAAAGTAGAGAGGAATCATAATATGTGAACCTTTAAGAAGATTTATTTATGTATCTTATGTAACTTTATGCAAAAGCTCCTGCTTTTCTCATTAATTAAGTATTTTTTAGAACTTAAATTAAGGAAAGAAAGAGACAAAAGATTAGCACGGTTCTTCGGCGACACTACATTGTATTGTTCATGGTATTATTTGGTGGGGTGTGATGGGTTTTTGCATAAAGTAAAAGCCAACCACTTTTACGTTATTTTGTAACGTTTACAATGGAGATGTTTATAAAAAAGATAGAATGTGATATTATATATCATAATCTAGGGAAGTAAGTAGAGCAATATTTTTGACGTAGGACAGAATTTGCTTTTTAATTTTTGTAATTATTTAATTTTGGTATTTTTATGTAAAATTTGTTATTTTAGGTTTAGGTTATTTATTTCATTGTTTTTAGGTGTTTTTAATGTTTTTTTAGGTTAAATTTGGTTCTTGTTATTGTTAGGTAAATTAGGAGTTATTTTAAAATATATTTTCTTGTGAATTCAGGGAACCCCTTGTGGATTCGAAGTTTACTACTCAAAAACTAACAATTTTATCTGTTTGGATACTACTTATTTTGCTGAAACTGAAAACTTATTGTTGAAAGTACTATAGATAAAGGTAAAAGTTAGTTGAAATAGTATAGTAGGGCTCATGAATAGTATTAAAAAGTGCAGTGGGGTCCATAAATAATACCAAAAATAAGTTGAACAATAAAATAATTTTAATTTTTCATTCTTATCCAAACGCATGCTTAGTTTCTGTCCATCAAAGAGAGCATCATGTGTGCTTTCCTGAGGCTTCCGCGACATCAGTTGGTATTAGAGTCTTGATAGAACCTAGTCTGATGGCTAATCTGCAAGACGGTGACCACCACAACAATGACAACGACAACGACAACGACGTCGACAACACAGTCCTCACTAGGGCTGAGTTCCGTATGTTTCGTAAAGAGACTCGTGATAAGAATCAACAATTTCTTGAAAAGAGTCAGCAAATTATAAGCGAAATTGAGCAAAAGATTGCTACTCTTTTTGCTAGAAAATCATCTCACAACAACAATGATCAATATATTCAAAGACGCATTCCTAACTACAAGAAAATTTCATTCTTTGATAGAGATGAGTGTAAGTTGGATTTTATTGATCGACTTCTTGGTTTGGAAGAGTATTTTAATTTTTGGAAGATTTGTGATGAAAAAAAAGTAGTTTGCATCTAATAAATTAGACGATGAAGCAGAAAAATGGTTGGAAGACATTCAAATCGATAGAAAGCAGCGGGGTAAGCATCCAATTTGCTCTTGGTAAAGAATGAAAAATGTATTAATTGATATATGGTTTCCTAATGACTATTGTGATATTATAGATTATAAAAGTGTTGATTATGTATCTGTATATTCATATGAAAAGCAATATGTTTAAAACATGAAAGGTCAACCACAAAACCAAAATTATCACAATCAAGTCCACGTGTCAAGTAAAGGAAACGGTTTGAGGGCTGAGAAGAAGCATCCTATTTCTAAAGAAAATTTTGAAGTGATTAAAAAAGATCAAGACTTGCAACAAGTTATTGAATTGAAGATTGTAGACACCACTTGCCAAAAGTTTGATGAAGATGTCAAAGAAAAGAAGGTTGAGTTGATTGTAGATAATGGTAGAAATCAAGACGTGGTAATTATTGAGAATATTGTGGAAGATCCAATTGAGGTTAAATATGAGGATGAGTCCATCACCCACAATCACCAGGTTCCAGTTGAATTGTTGAAGATGACTACACAATATGTTGATTTTTTTGGAGTAGAAAATTTTAATTTTATTATCAACCCTTTGTTGATTGATGTTGCAAATAAATTGAAGGTAGATGAGAAGAAATTTTATGCTACACTTTATAAAGGATTCAAGTTTCAGAACTGGATCAAGTTATTAAAGCATTCAAAGTATTTGTTTATTTAGAGCGAAATATTTTAGATCTCAACTATCAACTTAAGGACGAGTTTTTTTTTTTTTTTTTCCAAGTGGAAGGGTCTGATGTAGGACAAAATTTGCTTTTTAAATTTTGTAATTATTTAATTTTGGTATTTTTATGTAAAATTTGTTATTTTAGGTTTAGGTTATTTATTTCGTCATTTTTAGGCGGTTTTAATGTTTTTAAGGTCAAATTTGGTTCCTGTTATGGTTAGATATTAATTAGAAGTTATTTTAGAATATATTTTATTGTCTGTCAAGTTTTATCAATCACCATATAGTGGGTTGGATTGGAGGAATTTTCTTCCAAGCTAATTTAGAAGCAAAGTTTTTCTATTTATTAATTATATTGCTAAATCATTGGAGTTGATTACGCACTTTGCTAACCACATGTAGTGCCAAATCAATAGAATTGATTACACTATGTTTCTTATTCTTCTTCTTCTTCTTCTTCCTTTTTTTTTTGGTGAGAAAATGATTACACTAAGCTAACAATAAAAATTGGAATGAGGGGTATTGTTACCTACAAAAGTTAAAGTTGTTTCCACCACTTAACATGCCACAATAATAATTGTGGGGACGTGGGCTGAAACAAGCATTGGGCCGACAGAGACGATGGGCTCAGAGACTCCTACTTACTCGTATAGCGTAACTACAGGCCCAAGCCGAGGACTGGGGAACGGCCGAGGATAATTCTCCTCGGAATCTCATTGCCGAGGTGATATTCGAAGCTCTGCCAACCAGAAGGCATTCCTGTGGACTCTCACTGGGCAAGAACGATTCTGTGGAGACGTATACCAGAAGAAAGCTCCCAAAATATCAGGGAGGGTTGCCAACACCGCATTAAATGCACCACAGCTAATCCCCTGGCCGCATTGATGTGGAGGGGACATCTGAACAGTGGTAAATAGTCCCATCATGAAGCAGGTTCTGGAGAAAATTAGGAGGACAGGTGTCCAAGGACAAAGGAACAAATCCACACGTGGATGGTCAAGAAAGGAGGAAAAAGAAGTATAAAAGAGAGAAAGAAACGGAGATAAATGGAAGAAAAAAGAAAAAAGGAATCGAGAAAAAAAGAAAGGCATCCTCGGACGTAGAACAAGAACAACACTAAAAGATCCATCGTTGAAGCTTGAGCATGGTAGAGATTCTGGTCCCAACCAGTTGATAATCTCAATCACTTTCAGCCCAGTCCTTCTCGACCTACTCTCTACAAATTCATTGTTTAGGGCCTTTGCGGGTAAATCTATCACCTTTGAGTGGTAGCCACGAAATTGTGTCCCTACAATTGGCGCCGTCTGTGGGAAGGGCTAGAGGACTAGAGTCGTAAGATTCTTCAACATGGCTGGTTCAGGTCCACACCATCCCGAATCTTTGGGGTCGCAGAGGGAAGAGCGTTTCCAGGACGACCAAGGAGGAAGTGTGCATATCACCTGCTCTGGTGAAGGTCAATCCAGGGGCGATAGCCATGTTTCTCGGGATAACCGCGCTAAAGCCATGCAGAAGGAGATTGACCATCTGAAGAGAAAGTTGCGACAGAAGCGGAGAAGGAGGAGTCCTTCAGGTTCTGATCCTTCCTCCGGTAGCGAGGAAGATAGCAACTACAGGCGCAGGTCACGTACGCCCCCGAGCGAGACTTTTTCCTATGAGGAGGATGATCGCCGAGAGCGTAGGGGAGGGGGCGCGTCGTCAGGAGGCTTAGGGAACGATGCCATGAGCAAAGCGCTCGCTCGGATATCCAAATCTCCCTTCACACGCCGAATCGATGCAGGACGACTCCCCAAGCGTTACACCCAACCGTCGTTCACCCTCTACAACGGTCGCACTGACCCAGTTGAGCATGTTAGTTATTTTAATCAGAAAATGGCGGTGTACTCTCACAACGAGACTTTAATGTGCAAGGTATTCCCGGCCAGTCTGGGCCCGGTGGCGATGAGATGGTTTGACGGCCTCGGAACGGGTTCCATCGATTCTTTCCAGGAGCTCTCTCAAGCTTTTGGATCCCGTTTCATCACGAACAGCAGAGTTCCTCGGCCCTTGGATTCCCTGTTGTCTTTATCCATGAGAGAGGGAGAAACCCTGAAGACCTACTCTGACCGATATTGGGAACTATTCAATGAGATCGAGGGTGATTTCGATGACGTGGCCGTCCGGACTTTTAAGGTCGGCCTGCCTGCCGACCACGGATTAAGGAGATCTCTGACAGGAAAGCCAGTCGCTACGGTCCGTCAGCTCATGGATCGTATTGACAAATATAAAAGAGTTGAGGAAGATCAGCTACAAGAGAAGGGGAAGGGTAAGGTTATCCCTCAGGAAAGGAGGGATTTCAGGTCGGACCGTTATGGCAATAACCGACCTCGGCGAGATTTTGGAGGAGAAACTGGATCTAGAGCCGCCCAGATTGTTAACACCGTGTTCCGAGAACCGGTGCATCAGGTCTTGGAGAAGATCAAGAACGAACCATACTTCAGGTGGCCGAACAAAATGAGTGGAGACTCCTCTAAGCGCAACCAGAGCCTGCATTGTCAGTATCATAGAGAGCCCGGACACACGACCGAGGATTGCAGAACTCTATGGAGCCATCTGCAACAACTGATCCGAGAGGGTAAGTTGAAACAGTTCCTACTTCATCCGGGCGGACAGGGAGGCCACGCCGGCACGGGGGCTCCAGGCAATAATTCCTCGAGACCTCCTCTAGGAACAATCAATGTCATCCTCGCCGCGCCGGGCAGAACAGGGTCACGTCCCTCAAGGGTAATGGCGGTGGCTGGGGCTTATCCTGGGGACTCCGGGCAGGAGCCGAAGCGGCCCAGATTGACTCCCCTTCCAACGCTGAGCTTCTCGGACGAGGACAAGGCCGGGACCCAACAGCCCCACGACGATGCACTGGTGGTAACTCTCAGGATAGGGGGTTACGATGTGAAAAGAATTCTGGTAGACCAAGGCAGTGGGGCTGAAATTATGTACCCCGACCTGTATAGGGGCCTCAATCTCAGGCAGGAGGATCTGACCAGCTACGAGTCGCCCTTGGTTGGTTTTGATGGAAGGGTGGTCGTTCCTAGAGGACAGATCAGATTGCCAGTCCGGGCCGGCTCGGTGGTGGTGGAGGTGGATTTCATCGTGGTGGACGCCTTCTCCCCATATACAGCTATCTTGGCGCGACCTTGGCTACATGCCCTTGGGGCAGTCTCCTCCACCCTTCACCTCAAGGTTAAATTCCCATCCGGGGATCAAGTTGAGGAATTGCTTGGAAATCAAGTCATGGCCAGGCAGTGTCTGGTGGCGGCCGTCATGCATCAACCACAGTCAGGATCTTCGGCCCTCACTAACGAGGACCCATAGCAATCAAAGTCAAGGGCCTCAACGGACGAGGCTGAGGCCGAGGAGGCGAGGTGTGAGGACCTGATGAAGGTTCTTATCGAAGGGGATTCGGAGAGGTTTTTTCAGATTGGTGCCCATCTGCCAATCCAGGAAAGGGAAGAGCTATTGCACTTTCTGAGGTGCAATATCGACGTGTTCGCTTGGAGTGCCCATGAGGCTCCGGGGGTGGATTCAAATTTCATCTGCCACCATTTGAACGTAAGTCCGTCTGTTCTTCCTAAAAAACAGCCTCCTCGGCGCTCATCAAGGGAACATTCTGATGCTGTTAGAGAGGAGGTGGATAAACTCAAGCAAGCTGGGGCTATCAAAGAGGTGTTCTATCCCGAGTGGCTGGCTAACACCGTGGTGGTGAGGAAAAAGAACGGCAAATGGCGTGTGTGCGTGGATTATTCGGATTTGAATAAAGCCTGTCCAAAAGATCCTTTCCCCATGCCCCGGATTGATCAACTGGTAGACGCGACAGTAGGGTATCCTCGGATGAGTTTCTTGGATGCTTTCCAGGGCTATCACCAGATCCCTTTAGCCCTGGAAGACCAGGAGAAGACGGCCTTTGTCACTCCAATCGGCAATTACCACTACAAAGTGATGCCATTTGGACTAAAAAATGCGGGGTCCACGTATCAGAGGATGATGACCAGAATGTTTGAGCCTCAACTAGGTAAGAATATAGAGATCTACATCGATGATATGGTGGTTAAAAGCAGGCAGGAGTCCGACCACATTGCCGATCTTAAAAGCATTTTTGAAATCCTGAGAGGGCACAGATTGCGTCTCAACGCCTCTAAATGTTCTTTTGGGGTAGGCTCAGGGAAGTTCCTCGGTTACATGGTCACTCACCGAGGAATTGAAGTGAACCCAAGCCAGATCCAGGCCATCAATAGACTACAACCACCTCGGAATCCCAAAGAGGTGCAGAGGCTGACGGGGATGATTGCTGCCCTTAATCGTTTCATAGCCCGATCCGCAGACAGGTGCAGACCCTTCTATCTTCTGTTGAATAAGTGGAAGGACTTTGAATGGACCGAGGAGTGCGCTTCGGCCTTCCAGCAGTTAAAAGACTATCTTTCTCGGCCACCGATAATGTCTAGACCTGAAGTGGACGAGGTCTTATTTGCTTATATCGCGGTTGCCGCCTATGCGGTCAGTCTGGTATTACTAAGGGATGATGATGGGGTACAAAGACCCGTGTATTATATCAGCAAGTCTCTCCACGAGGCTGAAGTCAGATATTTGCCATTGGAGAAGGCCGTCCTTGCCGTGGTGCATGCCACTCGCAAACTGCCACATTACTTTCAAGCGCATACAGTTGTTATCTTAACTCAACTACCGCTCAAGGCCTTACTTCGAAGCGCTGATTACACGGGAAGAATTGCGAAATGGGGGGCTAAGTTGGGGGCATACGACATCAAGTACATACCCCGCACCTCTGTAAAGGGACAGGTCATCGCCGACCTTCTGGCTGAGTTCGCTGAGACCCCGTTGGAAGAGGATGCAAACAATCATCACATAGATGAAAATTCAGTTGGAGTGAACTCCGTAGAACGGGTATCACGGTGGAGGCTGTATGTCGATGGCGCGTCGAACCACAGGGGGTCCGGAGTGGGTTCAGTCCTGATCTCGCCCGAGAATATCACAATCGAAAAGTCGCTGAGACTTGGATTCTCCGCCACGAACAATGAGACAGAATACGAGGCACTATTAGTCGGGATGGCCATGGTCCAACGGATGGGTGGAAGGGAGGTAGACATATTCTCGGACTCTAGATTAGTGGTAGGCCAAGTCCGGGGAGAGCTAGAAGCAAGGGACCCCCGAATGCAAGAGTACCTTGACCAGGTTAAGCATCTACAATCTGGTTTCAAATCTTTCAACTTGATGCAGATCCCCAGGAGCAAAAACTCTCACGCCGATTCCCTCGCCACGTTGGCTACGTCCTCGGCGCAGTGTTTGCCGAGGGTGATTCTTGTCGAAGATCTCTTGCAACCCCGGCGGTTGAGGAAAGAGGTATCAGCCGTTCACCCGGCAGGGGCGTCTCCTAGTTGGATGGATCCCCTTGTGCTTTTTCTTAAGGATGACCTCTTACCTGAAGCGAAGTTGGAAGCCGACAAAATACGCAGAAAGGCACCTCGGTTCTGGCTGTCAGAGGATCTGAAACTCTATAAAAGGTCTTTTTCTGGACCGTATTTATTGTGTGTACACCCCGAGGCTGTCGAGGTTCTCCTAGAGGAGCTTCACGAGGGAATATGTGGGAGCCATACCGGGGGCAGATCCTTGTCTCATCGAGCCCTCACCCAAGGGTATTGGTGGCCCAACATGCATAGGGAGGCTCAGGCGTATGTGAGGAAGTGCGACCAGTGTCAGAGGTTCGCACCAAGTATTCATCAGCCGGGAGGAGAGCTTAATCCCCTATCCAGTCCATGGCCCTTTGCCCAGTGGGGCTTGGATATTGTCGGACCTTTTCCGAAGGCAGCAGGGAATAAAAAATACCTTGTGGTCGGCACAGATTACTTCACTAAGTGGGTCGAAGCGGAGCCACTGGCCAATATTCGAGATGCCGACATGAAGAGGTTCATTTGGAAGAATATTGTCACTCGGTTCGGAGTCCCGCATACAATTGTCTCCGACAATGGACTTCAGTTTGACAGCAAATCTTTTCGAAGGTACTGTTGCCAACTAGGAATAACAAACCGGTACTCCACCCCAGCCTACCCTCAAGGGAACGGACAAGCCGAAGCCACAAATAAAGTCATTGTAAGTGGACTTAAGAAGAGGTTGGACGACTCCAAGGCCAAATGGGTCGAGGAACTACCCCATGTATTGTGGACCTATAGGACCACCCCTCGGAGGTCTACAGGCGAAACTCCTTTTTCGTTAACTTATGGAGCCGAGGCGGTTATTCCATTGGAGACGGGCTTTCCTACACTGAGGTCTAGCTCCTTCACGCCGGATAGCAACGATAATCTACTTGAGAGAAACCTAGATCTGATTGAGGAGAGAAGAGAAAGTGCCATGGTTCGGTTGGCCTCTTACCAGCATAAGCTCAAGCGTGGGTATGATGCAAACGTAAAGTCAAGGCCTCTAGCGCCTGGAGATCTGGTGCTGAGAAAAGTCGTCGGCTCTGCAAAAAACCCCTCTTGGGGAAAACTGGGACCAAACTGGGAAGGGCCGTACCAGATCACGTCCGTAGCCGGGATAGGGGCGTACTATCTGCAAGACTTAGAAAACAGAACAGTGTTGCACCCATGGAATGTAAACAACCTGAAAAGGTACTATTATTAATAAAGGTGCTTATTATCTTCTTCTTACTCAATTTTTCCTTGTATGAGTTTAAGTCATACTTATCTTGTGTCTAAGTATTAAGCTGATCCAAGCTACGCCTGGCTCCTCGGACCATCTGCCTTGGAAAAATTAATACCATTCATTTTTTCTTAAGTATTAAGCTGATCCAAGCTACGCCTGGCTCCTCGGACCATCTGCCTTGGAAAAATTAATACCATTCATTTTTTCTTAAGTATTAAGCTGATCCAAGCTACGCCTGGTTCCTCGGACCATCTGCCTTGGAAAAATTAATACAATTCATTTTTTCTTAAGTATTAAGCTGATCCAAGCTACGCCTGGCTCCTCGGACCATCTGCCTTGGAAAAATTAATACAATTCATTTTTTCTTAAGTATTAAGCTGATCCAAGCTACGCCTGGCTCCTCGGACCATCTGCCTTGGAAAAATTAATACCATTCATTTTTTCTTAAGTATTAAGCTGATCCAAGCTACGCCTGGCTCCTCGGACCATCTGCCTTGGAAAAATTAATACCATTCATTTTTTCTTAAGTATTAAGCTGATCCAAGGTACGCCTGGCTCCTCGGACCATCTGCCTTGGAAAAATTAATACAATTCATTTTTTCTTAAGTATTAAGCTGATCCAAGCTACGCCTGGCTCCTCGGACCATCTGCCTTGGAAAAATTAATACAATTCATTTTTTCTTAAGTATTAAGCTGATCCAAGCTACGCCTGGCTCCTCGGACCATCTGCCTTGGAAAAATTAATACAATTCATTTTTTCTTAAGTATTAAGCTGATCCAAGCTACGCCTGGCTCCTCGGACCATCTGCCTTGGAAAGATTAATACGATTCATTTTTTCTTAAGTGTTTTACATATTCAGGCTATCTCTGGTTTCTTGGACCTCGTACCTTCAAAGGAATTAAATACTATCCATCATGTTTCCTAAATACTAGGTAAAGTTCAATTAGCGCACGATTCCTCGGACCGTTCATCTTGGCGAGGCTAATATTATGCGGTTCCTAATACAGGATTTGTCTTACTTCAAGCAAACAGTTCTTTTTTTTTCTTTTTTCTTCTCTCCCACGGGAGTTAAAGGTAAAATAACAACGTAAACAAAAATAAACATCATGGCTACTCGTGCATGATTATAAGAATGAAAATAAACTTTTACAAATCTTTCATTCAAAATGGACCTTTTAACAACGTTCATTCAATACAAAAAGAGCTAATTCTAAAACGATAACACTACAACAATTACAAAGGACTAAATCAAAAGGCTAATCTAATCTAAACTAAATCCTGTTTCTTCTTAATGACTATTTTTTCCTTCGGAGGAGGAGGGTCAACCCGAGCCTCTGCAGCATCCGAGGTTTCCTGTTCCTTGCCGACTTGTACGTTTGGGGCGGGCAAAGGGTGGCTAACTAAGATTAGTTCCAACCCCTTGCCTGCATCCTTCTCGACATTGTCGTCTGGAATCACGATTGGAGGATCCGAGGCCTTCATGCTTGGTCTCGACTCTATTACTCTTTCTGGCTCGGATCCCTCCTCGGATGGAGCAGAGGCCGTAGTTGTCTTAACCTCGCCGGCCTCTGCCTTTACCGGCACGGGACCAGTTCGAAGCAGGGAAGGTAGCGATGGCCGAATTGCGGCGGGGTAGTACACACTTTCCGCCTTCCGCAGTGCGGAGGAAGCCTCAACCCCGGCCTGGTTGAGGGCCTCCAGCCACACCTGCCGGCAGTAAGTGCGGCACACCCCTGAAACCTCGGCCCTAAGGGCTTCCTCGGTCTCGGCAACACCGACATCGTACCCTTCTTGCTCGGCCTGATCCCGAGCCTTCTCGGCCTCTTCTCTGGCGGCCTCTACCTCGGCAAGCTTCTTTTGCAATGCCAGCACTTGCGCCTTCGAGGCAGCCAGATCGTCCTCGGCGCGCCGTAGTAGCAGCCTCTGACTCTCCGCCTGCCTCTCCGCGTTTTCAAGTGCGGCCGTTGCGCTTTTTTTGCCCCGCTCCTCCTCCGTGAGTTTCTTTTTCGTATCCTGCAGGCTCTCTTCCACCGCCTTCAGTCGGTCGTCGGCGTCATGCCGTTTCGCCTCCTCTTCCTTCATTTGTCGATGGCAGTAGTTAACCATCTCCTCCGTTCGAAAGGAAGCTTGGACAGCCTGGAAAAAATAATAACAATAATAGTATATATACGTAAGGACTTAGAGAGTACACTCAAAAGCAAAATAAAAAAAAAAAAAAAAAAAGAGAGGGAGGCACTTCGAACGTACCATGCCCAGATATCTCTTCAGCGCGAGGAAGACCTCATGCCTCCTGAGGTTGCGGAGCTCGGCCATGTCCCCGGGCAGCAGCAAAGCTTGCTCCACCGCGTCGGCCACGTAGCCACCCTTGCCCCCTTGATAATCCCGGATGGAGGCAGTGGCTGGGAGAGGGGCGCCATCCAGCATGGGCGCCGGCAGCCACGCCTCGGGAGCCGTCGACGGACTGCTCCTCCTTTCCATCTCCTTGTGCCCCGTTCGGGGGTGTTTGCTCATCTTCTGGGACTCGTCCTCGTGGGCAGGCATAACCCTCCCAACCTCCATGGGTTCCTTACCCTTTGATTCCCTTTTTCTCTTCAGCTCGGCGGGATGCAACCCGAGGGCCTGAATCGGAGGGGGAACCACAGGTGGCAGGGAGGGAGGCTTCACTTGCGCTGTCTTTGGTGGATCAGCCCGCCCGGGCTGGCTCTCAATCAACTCTAACAAACTGGACCTTGCTTTCCTCTGGATGCCCATATCGTCTTGCGCTTCAGATGGTTGAGGAAATGGGTCGAGAGTCAAGTCCTCAATAGATGAATCTCGGCCAAAAGCTTCAAACCCGTCCTCGGAGCTTGAACTATCCTCGCTGGTTGAGGAGTGAGATGCTTGGGACGCCTCCGACTTCTTCGGAATGCCGTCAAGGATGGCTGTGGTTGTGAGGGTTTCGCCGGGAATAGGACCGGGAAGTAAAAATCCAGGCGCTGCTACGCTGATTTGCCGAAGTCGTGGGTCCCGAGCTTTGATGACACACTTCGGCGCCTGGAATGCGGTTGAGATAGGGGTGTATTGTAGGATGAGGTGAGCCGCTCTCAGTTGGCCGTCCGTGTGCACAAATACCTCGGACCTTAATATTTTATCTAGGTCTTTCTGGTTGACTAAGCCGAGGTTGGGAGTGTTCGAATTTTTATCTGTTCATTTAATACAGGAAACTCATTAGTAACCAAATGAAACATAATACGAAATAACAGCAGTAATGACAAATAAACAAGCAACGCAAATAACTAACTATGACAAAATCCTTTTCACAAACAGGTAAGATTCATAATCCTAGACTCGGTAACTCCACCTGGTTTCCCCTCTCTCGTTGGGCAATGGAGGCCGTCATGCCAGTCACCTGATATGATCAGGAAATCCTTGTTCAACCCTTTATTGGAATCGGGAAGGCACTGGATGAGTCGGACCTCGTTGTACCTAGACTTAAAGTAATAACCTTGACCTCTAAGATGGTGGAGATTGTAAACCCAGTTAACGTCGTGATGGGTCAATCTTAACCCTAATTTCTCGTTCAGGGCATCCACACAACCAAGGATCCTGAACATGTTAGGAGCGCATTGGGTAGGCGCTAATCTATGGGCGGTGAGGTAGTCCCTAGTGACCGGCCTCATGGGAATCCTCATCCCCCCCTCTATAAAAGCAATCATTGGGATTACCACTTCCCCCTCAAGCCTATTTTCATGCCATTCACCCTCTTCACAATATCTAACCTCAACTCCTGCTGGAATCCTATACTGCGCCTTAAAGTTCTCTATTGCCTCCCTAGATTCTACCAAATGCTTAAATCTACCCATTTCTAAGGAAACCTTACAAGAGTCTCAAAGACCTAAGGGAAAGGAACAGGGCCGAGGAGGAAAGAAGTGCGAAGAATAGAAGACTGTATAACAAAAAAGAAATTTAAAGACCCAAATGACTTACACGAATGAAATGGGTCTCCTCGGACTGGCCCCTAAAGTTTGTAAGAGAGCAGGTGAAGGGACAGTTGACAGGTTCAATGGAAGCGCGCTCTAATTCGATGCAGGTTAAAGTGAAGTAAATGACTGTGAAAGGAAGGAATTTATATCGAAGGATCGCAAGGAAGCGGGAAAAGCCCCGCTCATACCCATAAAAAATGCATAGCCGTACGATATCCATCTCACCGTAGAACGTGAGGAGGCAAGGAGCCGTCAGAATTAAACGAACGCGCGTCTCGAGGGTTACGTCATCAGAAACGCGCTCTGGTAAGTCAAAAAGACCCTCTGGAGGACGGGACAAGTCCGAAGTAAAGTCTGACAACAACAGGGACATCGAAATCCTCCTTTCTGTCCGAGGACCCAGAAAGAAGTATCTCGAGGGGCTATTGTGGGGACGTGGGCTGAAACAAGCATTGGGCCGACAGAGACGATGGGCTCAGAGACTCCTACTTACTCGTATAGCGTAACTACAGGCCCAAGCCGAGGACTGGGGAACGGCCGAGGATAATTCTCCTCGGAATCTCATTGCCGAGGTGATATTCGAAGCTCTGCCAACCAGAAGGCATTCCTGTGGACTCTCACTGGGCAAGAACGATTCTGTGGAGACGTATACCAGAAGAAAGCTCCCAAAATATCAGGGAGGGTTGCCAACACCGCATTAAATGCACCACAGCTAATCCCCTGGCCGCATTGATGTGGAGGGGACATCTGAACAGTGGTAAATAGTCCCATCATGAAGCAGGTTCTGGAGAAAATTAGGAGGACAGGTGTCCAAGGACAAAGGAACAAATCCACACGTGGATGGTCAAGAAAGGAGGAAAAAGAAGTATAAAAGAGAGAAAGAAACGGAGATAAATGGAAGAAAAAAGAAAAAAGGAATCGAGAAAAAAAGAAAGGCATCCTCGGACGTAGAACAAGAACAACACTAAAAGATCCATCGTTGAAGCTTGAGCATGGTAGAGATTCTGGTCCCAACCAGTTGATAATCTCAATCACTTTCAGCCCAGTCCTTCTCGACCTACTCTCTACAAATTCATTGTTTAGGGCCTTTGCGGGTAAATCTATCACCTTTGAGTGGTAGCCACGAAATTGTGTCCCTACAATAATAATAATAATAATAATAATAATAATAATAATAATAATAATAATAATAATATTATTATTATTATTATTATTATTATTATTATTATTATTTGGCATGTATACACTTTGTGAGTGATATACATGAGTGTGAATATTAGTGTGAAACAATAATATTTCCTTCGGTAATACTAAGTACAAATAATAATAATAATAATAATAATAATAATAATAATATTCACACTCATGTACATCACTCACAAAGTGTATACACTAGATTTCCACGTTTTCCAACAGATGTCCACATTTTGTTAGTAGGTGTGTACAAAGTGTGGATGTTGGAATGTGAGACAATCCTTACGTCACATTATTTATTTGTTTTTCAATGACCATAATCCTTGCCACAACTTGTTGAAATGATCAAATATGAGCAATAGACAATCACTTTCACATTAACCTATTACTTTCCACAACATAAGTCAACCATGTTAGAATTGTGGCAAAAATTGTGACACAAAAAAGTTGTCCCTAGACTTTCTTCCTTGTTAATTTATGACAAACTGTGCGGGCATCATTATGCCAAAAATTGGGCACTTTAGAGCACTTTAGACTTGTTAATGAAAGCTTAGGAATATATTTATTTGCAGAGGAGCCTCTGATAGTGTACGAGGTATTGTATGTGACAAATAATTCTGTCACACACAACTCAGACTCCAAAGCATCTGATTCTCTCATTGATAGTTGATACATAGAATTTCCAAATTATCTGCTTGAGTCCAATAGCAAGGTTGTTGTTCCAAGGTTGTTTTGGTCACTTCAAAGAGTCAATCTTTCTTATTATATATTCTAATCTTAGTGCTTCGTACTACTTTGGTTATTTCTTGGCAACTCAAGGAGTCTTAGACTCTTAGTATATAGCTTATTGTTTAATTGTAATAGACTTATAGTATATATGCAATATTGACATAGACATAGACCAAGAAGAGGCTATCATGAAGAGAAAGTGTGTGGAAGGAGAAAGAGAAGAGAGTGCAGCCATTGATGAAGAAGAGGAGAAGATCAATACCTTCTTCACTTTGGTTAGAAACATCCGGGACACGCATAATCAATTGTTAATGCGTGAATCAGAGGAGAAAGGTAAAGGAAAAGGAAAAGAAAAAGAAAGAGAAATGAAATCAACCTGGACCCCATCATTCAAATGGGAAGATTTTGAGGAGGATGTGCAATTGAGAAACAATTTTGTAATGCCTCCTAGTTCTTCCAAGAAGGAAGAACATTGCAAGACTGAACAACAAGAAGAATTGGATCTTAACCTTTCACTTTGATGCGGAGTTATACCATTCTTAATAAACAAGGTACGAAGAGATTCAAAAGAAGAAAAAGGTTTTTCTGCATTTTGATGTTTTCATTACATTCTTCCTTAAATCTGTTCACGTGTTCTTTGTCTTTAACCTTTTATTGCAGACAATAAAAACGGAGTTCTTTGGTCAATTAAGTTTGCACAGCTGTCCTGTGAGATTTTTTCACGTTGTATTTGGTTTTATCACACATAATCAATAAATAAAGACCCATTTAGATAATTTTTATACTAAACTATGCAGAATTGACTGGCAAAGATGTAGTTCATGGACTGAAAATTTTGTATATATATTGCAGTAAACTAATAGTAACACAATACTACCATAGATGAACAATGCCCATTTGATTCTTAGTAAACGATAGAACATGTATATATTGCTTCTACTATTTGGATTAGTAATATACAAAGGTGTATCTGACATACTAGAGTGTTCTTTAACTTTCAAGAAAACCTTCTCATAGGCAAAAATCGATTATGCATGTGTCCATATCGTCCATGCACATCGGTGTTATTATTGCTCCTCTTTATATCCACATCAACACTTTCTCTGTAATGCACTAATAGCGGTCGAGGCAACTCTTGAAACTTTCTTTGATATTATATAAAATTCCTTTTTCTTGCAAAAAAAATTACTGATCTCGCATGCACACCTCATCTGATAATGGTCAACTTGCTTGTCCCATCTTCAATCAAATCATCAAATTCTGGTTTCTTCCCATTGATGATGTCAAACTACTTTTCTTTTTGGGCATGACCGAAACATGATTGTTGCACTCTTATTTTGGATTTCTCCACTGAATCATAAACAAAGACAAAGATCTTGAAATCATTAGAATGGGACCAATGAACATATTTAATGGAGAGCCCTTGAAGAATG
This sequence comes from Lithocarpus polystachyus, assembly GCA_033629205.1. Taxonomy (NCBI): domain Eukaryota; kingdom Viridiplantae; phylum Streptophyta; class Magnoliopsida; order Fagales; family Fagaceae; genus Lithocarpus; species Lithocarpus polystachyus. Next base: position 36,142,812 of record CM066173.1, on the reverse strand, counting down.
AAGCCCCATTTGAGCAACTAGTCAACTTTAAGAAAACAACACTGCAATTGAGAATGTAGGACCCTCTCTCTAGTTCACTTCACTTGAATGCTTGCTGGGGAAAATTATGTCCATTGCTTTACTTCTTCAACAACTGTTGAAAAGAGCCTTTTTCTATTTGTATTCACCAACAACAGTTTTTCTTTTGTATGTCTGAAATTATTGGAAAGTAAAAGTTGACCTTCTGTTGGATTCTGATGGCTCTGATGTTGGGATGAGTCTCAGACAAAATAAAAATGTCTTTAATAATTGCATAGCCAGATCAATATTGCATTTTCAATTCAAGTGCCAATTTTTTTATATTGTGAAATGTATTAAGGAAATTCCACTTGTATTTGGGACTTTTTATGGGCTTCTGTACTATATAACTAGGTCTCTTTACTTAATTGCTTAAGCTTTTGGTTGGATACTCTAACAAAATGTACATACATCATTGTGAATGGAAGGCATAAATCAGGCAGGTTTTCCTTGCACCATGAAAGGCATGTGCCAGTTTGGTGTGTGTGTGTGTGTGTGTGCGTGTGTATGTGAGAGAGAGAGAGAGAGAGAGAGAGAGAGAGAGATTATGTCAATCCATTCAATGAACAACCGCTAATTTTTTTGGTAACAAGCAGTAGAAAAAATTAATTTCTCACAGAACATTCTCTGATATATCTTTTACAAATTGGCACAATTCTAGGGATATATATCGAGTCTTGAAGTAGGAAGCAGAAAAGGAACAACTTTATAACCCCAACCAAAACAGCACATTCAATACACCCAAATACGACAACATTCACTATTATATCTGTTACAAGAAAGTGGCACAAGGCTATGGTTATATGTCTACTCTAGAAGAAGGAATACTTTACAATGCCAACCAAAACAGCACATCAGAATGAAGAAAGATAATTGAACAAGCAATTGAAAACTTCTTACAAAGGCATAGATATTAGACAGGTCTATATTTCCTCCTATTTTGTTTCTGTGTTAAGAGGACTCTTCCCTAAATTAGATGATTTCCCTTCACTCTTTGGAGTATGTGATTGTGGTGTCCTTGGACTATGTGGTCCTCTTCCAGTAGACCGAGGACTTAGCTCCCCTTTTAGTTCACCAACACGAGGACTATATGAGGCACGTGGGCTCCGAAAGCTTTTGGGGTCATTTGATGGTGTTGCTGTGGAGCTTGTGATCTTAGGACTACTTACATGCTTAAACTCACCACGACTTCTTGTGATAACTTCATCAAAAATCTCTCCTTCACCTGCAAGGGAAGCTCCAGCACCCAGCTCTGCCTCCTGTTTGGTGGACATCAAATATGCAATGAATGTGTAAAACATTTGAAGCAGTACTAGTAGGATTAGTAAGGATTCATTATATGAAAGACTAAAGTAAGGATTTAACTTCCAAGTTTTTAAGAAGAAAAATTTACCGCAGCAAGGGTAAATGGTAAAGCTGGTGCCTCTTCATACTCTGCTGCATCCAAGTCTTGAAGATGAGCACCTTTGAAAAACTTGGGCAGCATGTACTGCCTAACAGGAACCAAAAGCATGATCAGCAAAGGAAACATAACCCCGGCAATTGGAATCCACGTAATTCCAAAACATGTAAGCAAATAAATTGTTTGGAAAATGGTGAATGTTGCAATTGACTTGAAAGGCACTGTTTCCACAAAAGTAGCATGGTACTCCTCAAGGACTCTGCAGTAAAGAAATTCATTTTATCTTAGAGTTAGTGAAGAAAGGAAAATATAAATAAGCTAAGGGAAAGGATTTAAAGTTGTTACTTGTATCTTCTGCTAGGTGCTGTGAAGAGCAATAAGATTCTTTCCCAGAATTGGTTGCCGGGTAAATTTTCAATGGCCATGAATGCAAAGTAGCCCCAAAGAACTGAGGTGGGGATCTTTTTGAGTAAGGGCATGGCTGCAACACATCCTCCCACCATTGTAGCTTGAAGTAAGTTACTAACACGCTGTTCCTTCACCTCAACAGGCAATAGATCATCTATTTCCTTCTCAACATCAAATAATGTCTCATCAACTGGGGCATCCATTTGCCCCGTACTAGTAGCTGCTTGAATGGTTGATTCTTTTAATTCCTTTAGTCCCTGATAAAAAAATAATTCACATTATTAGTTTAAGCAGGACCTTAATACTGTCTTATCTTGACTTTGATGACTTAAAATAATAAAATCAATGATTTAATTGAAGCCATTCACTAATTATCGGTGCATGCTCAGTTAGAAGATTAATTAAATCATGCAACTAAATGAGCCCCTTTGAAGTCATTACTCATTAACTGAGAATGCTTAGTCATAAAGATATGCATATGTTGTGCCATATGAGCCTAATAGACCTTTGTCCCCTGGATTATATCCTTGAGGATATCATGACTATGATTTCGTGGCCTTTGCAAGAAAACAGCATAGCAATCTTATAACATGAAACCTAAAACCCATGTGCGTAACAACCTTACCTGAATTGAGGCCTCCTGGTAGACCAAAGGGGTCTGCATCTGATGATAGGCTTCTTGCATATTCCCATACAGCTGTCCCAAGCTAGCATTTTTTCTGATACTTCCGCGTGCTGCTTGAACAAGTCTATTGCGAAGCAACTGCATAATAACCAAATTAACATTTACCATGAAAAAACATAAATAACCAGAAAAAGAGCAATATCTACTGCCATATATACAAAATAGCATGTTCTGAAAATGGACTTTATGGATAGATTACCTGATGTTTAAGGGTAGCCAAACTCTTTGTATGCATTGGAGATTGTGGGATAACTCCATTTGATGGAGGGATACCAAGAAGACCACACAATAAGGTCTGCCATCAAGAGTATTCAATATATCACAGGAGGATGAAGTAGAAATTACAAATTAAGTGTATTCTCAATTGCAAGTGAGAAGCAGCAGGACGAAGTCACATACCAGAAACCCCAACAAAAGTAAGTCATAATGGTAAGAAGATGGTTTTCTCAAATTAAATTCCTTCTGTTGAGCTAGTTGAGATGCGACACTGTGGTCAAAATAGTAAAGCACTGCAATCATTGTTGCAGGAATGAAAGCTCCAATTATGTAGAGAACAGGAACATCTAGCATATCCTGTCAGGTTCAATTGTAAATCATCCAATCAATCTTCTATCCAGACAGAATACAACAAATCTTCTTGTAATTACAAAACTTGTAAAACATACCTTAACGACAGTCCAATTCTCATACGCACCAGGTGACCACGGATTTGGGCTGAAGAGGCGCCGTGGGATCCCTTTTGGAACACTGCCAGATGGTATGTAAGAAACAGCTGTCCAGACTAGAACCATAAGTGGTACACCATAATCTGCTATTAGGCTTCGAAGCCAACCTGTCAAACAAGTTGAAAATCTTTTAATTGATAGCAGGCACTACATTTACCACAACGTTTTGAGAGTATTGAAGCAAAGTTCTCTGCAGAATTTTCTGATACAGCACCAGCAACATGCAGAATGAAGCTTTCCGACTTACCAGACCCATACCGCCATGACCTTGCCTTCCGACTTTTTAATGCTGTTAGCAGAAGGCCAAATGACAGAACCAAAGCAAACATGCCATTCGCAAATCTCCATGAAGGTATGAACTCAGTTAAACTTGTATTTTCTCTACTTGGGATGCGAAACTCATATACTAACCCCTGAGAAATCAAGCAACAAAAAAAAAAAGAAATTGGATTCTAAAAATAGCGAGAAGTCATACTACTGCTTACATCTAGATAAAAGAGAGTTGAAATAGTATATGACACTGCTGTGAAAGGCTTAATTAATATTAATATTTTGTGAATTCCCTGAACAACAGAACAAAGGAGTAGAAAAACAAGAATCAAGTTACAGAATTCTTACTTTTATAGCTTGTTGCATGAAGAGCATTGCTATTAGTAGACCAAACAATTCTCCCGCCACACGAGTAAACCTACTAATAATAGAGCATGCTCCTAAGATAGCCAGTAATATTAGCAGGAATGATGTCCAGACACATACCCTGTAAACATCATATGATGAGATAAGTTCTGTGAATTATAGAATTAGGCCAGAGAATTCAAAGCAGTATCGTGGAAATCCATGTCAAAGACATCAACATATGTCGTATCTTTCCTTTTACAAGATCTTGAACACATTGCTTACCATCCACTCCATGCCAGAAACAAATTCCGACCCAAGTCTGATCTCTCTTTAGCAAAATTAAACATGAATGTATACATAATCACAGTTGGTTCTGCAACACCTAATATCAGCAAAGGTTGACCTCCAATGATTGAGTGTATAATCCCACAAAGTGCAGTGGATGCTAAGGTTTGCACGGCTGTCAGAACTCCCTCTGCAAGTACCAGGTGGAAAATATCATGCATAAAGTTTTCAACATAATTTGCATTTTGGCCTTATTAATTTATCACGTTCCCTTATTCTCTTTGGGATTCTTTCTTTTTCCAATGCTTCTGTCTAATCAAGATCAAAGCTTTAAGCTTCAGTGGTGTAACTTTGGGGAATTATACTGTATCTTTTTTAACATAAAGAATATTCTGCTGCAGATCTAATTAAAGTGACTAGTTTTGAAGTTTAGGTGTACCAGTGTTACTCTCCAGTTGTTCACCAAATGAAATGACTGGTATTGCTGAGGCGAAGAATATATATGTGGTGGGAGCCAGAATCCTGAAAGCAATAAAATTGTGTCACCAAGACTGTATTAGACTAAATCATAAATAGTCAACAGCATACACAAGGAAGTTTATGATTGGAAATGATCAATTAAGATAGTATGTGAGTTTTACCTGTAGCCTGCTCTTATGCCACCAGTCCAGTCTTGCTTGTAACACCTTAATCTTCCTCTAAGGTCATTCTTGATTCCTTCAAATGGTACAAATGTCTCTTCCATGGTCCTTTCTTTGTAGAATTCAGTCAATGCGTGATCTTCCTTATCTAATGGCTTCCAAGAGAAAGAAGAGCCTCAAGGACTAAAAACACTCAAGAGGGTCAATTATAGTGGCAGTTGCATATGTGAGAATCAAGTCAAGGTGAACGAATCAATTACATGATGTGGGATTTCCTCAAGTTCTAGACTTCTAGTAAAGAAGGTGTGAAAGACTCAAAACAAGTGGGCTTGATTCAAGAAGAAAATATGTTCATGGTTTAACGAACATGGCAAAGTGCATGATTCACTGCCTTTCAAAGACCAAAAAAGTGATGAGCAGTGTCACTTGTGATGAAGCTTCTTAAGTGCAGAGAGCAAGAGTAGTTTAGGCAGGTTGATCACCAACTAGAGCACCCCAACATTCAGAAGTGCTTCATGGTATTAACGTGCGGGCATTGAGAAGAGAGGGAAGGTCCAAATATATTAGCTTCAAAAAAGGTGCTGAACAAAAGGGGAGGTAAATTTTTTGGTTAGACAGCAAAGCGAGCTATAAAGGAATTTTTAGTGAGACTCACTGCCTTTGCTAGGAATGGATACAGATCATTTGTCTTCCAAATCCTTAACACCTCATTGGCCTATCCTTTTGATTGGGCCACGTCAGCAACTTAGCATTCACATTATTAGCTGGACCCACTTGAAAGTAGACTGTGTCTTCCTGTCAGAATGTAGCCTCCCTCAGGGAATGATCAATAATGGCACTGTTAATTGCAATGTCCAAGTACACCAGTTAAGCCAAGTTTTGAAGCTAATAGGTTCCTTTGAATTTGTACTTTGTACTTCGATAATAACACTGTAGGTCCAATACCCACCTCTGATCTTGCCATGTAGGCAAGGTTGCTGGCAAAAATCTAGATGGGTATTAAATATTAATTATTCAATAAGTCTGGAAATACCATTTTTTGTTTTTTTGCAATAACTTATATAACAAGTTATTAACGATAAATAATAAAATAGTGTAAATAATTCAATGTATTGAATTTGACTTGATTTAGATACGTGTTCGTATTGTGTCTAATAAAATATACTGAAGTATTGGATAAAAGCTTCGTCCCTCTTACTAATCTGTAAAACATTACTGTTTACCTATTAGATCTTCAGCCTCCCCTGCTCTCAAATGGGAGTGTCTTCCTCTCCTTGCGGCATACAATTGACAGTTGATGCTGGTACCTTGAATTATTGAACCTAAAAAACAGGCTTAAAAGAGTTGAAATATGAAATGGTGGCCCGGGAGCAGGCGGTATCAGCTTGCGTAAATAACAACAAAACAAGTTGACCTAATTGTTCCACTCAATTATTCACTTTTCAATTGATTTTAAGTTGCATAAAATATTACTATATCTTTAGCATTTTCCTCTCCCGACCAATTTAACTAGATAAGGGGCTTAATTAGTTGACTAAAATGTAGGTAGAGGCTAAGGAGTGATGTGAATTTTAGTGATATTGCATTGTACACCATGTGCTTTGAACAACTCATCATTTTATTAGCTACCTTACAGAACCATTCATTCACAAAGCCAACAAATAGGTTTCCTTCTATATATGAAGTATGAACAACGATGCAATATTCCTTCTTCTATTTTTTTTTGGGGTGGTGGGGGGGGCGCTCTAATTAACATTTACACAGGATAGTAGCTTAGCTGCTACTCTAGCCAAAGTTTTATTTTATGCTGGCATATATCATATATGTCACATTCTTGATAAGCCCAATCAAAAAAAAAAAAAAAAAAAAAAAAAAACAATATCACAACCCTAGCCACGTCGAAATTATGTGTATATGACATTACTTTGCATGCTTTATGTGGGGCCAAGCAGACATCATGGCCGTATAAGTTAACCATGTAATTTTCTCAAAAAAAAAAAAAAAAAAGTTAACCATGTAATTTGTTTTGTAACATCTTTTTATTTTTATTTTTATTTTTTATTATAGTATTTTTCTATCGTCAAGAGATTATAATCTATAATATAAATGAATGAACTCTACCAAAAAAAAAAAAAAAAAAATATATATATATATATATATATAAATGAATGAATGAAATGACTTCACCGGCTATAACCTTCAATTAGTTAAATGTTTTAACGGTGGAGGATAACTTGTTGTATTAACTTTTTGTGATGTGGAAGTAAAAGTATGACGAATACGTAGCGTGGTGAAATTTTTTAATATAGTGTACGCTGTACGGTCCTTGAATCTCTATATTATATAAATTTCCTAGGTGTACCTAAAGTAAAAAATCTTATCTTTTTGATTTACTAATGGAATATAATATGATCGTCAAAAAAAAAAAAAAAAAAAGGAAAATAACATGAAGGAACGAGGAATTGAAGATATTATTCATCGGGAGAAAGTAGTGAGGATGTCACATAATGCTTTAATGCATTTATAATTCCATAATTTTTCATTTATAAGAGAAGCAACTTCAAAGGAAAAAAAAAATAATAATAATAATATTGATGAGGAGGTCAAATAATTGTATATAATAACTATTTAGCATACGTATTACGTACATAATAAACAGGATCTTTTTAAGGCCACATATTTCTCAAATATTTCCCATCTAGCATTTTTTTTTTTTTTTTGAGTTTTGAAATCAAATGAGAATCCAAAATCATTTGCCTAATTTTGAGAATATTACTTTGAGTTTGAGTCAAACACGTACACAATGACATAATCATTTGCCTAATTTTGAGAATATTACTTAGGGTTTGAGACTGGTTTGAGTCAAACACGTACAGATTGACTTTTGGATTATAGTTGTAGCTAGCTAGCCCCTTAGCCCTTTAATATTAAACATTTGGAGTAATGTACTGGCCATGAAGGGATTGCCCGCGATTCTTGATATATTCTATACAAGCCGTAATCTTATTCACCCTAGGAAAAAGAAAACTTTTTACATAAATAAATAATTATGTTCTTGCTTAATTAGGCCATGTGCTCTCTTTATTCGTTTCACACTATCATTCCTACAACCAATACAATTAAGAATATCAGAGTCCACAAAAATGATGATTCATATGCAGAAACCAAACCAACGAACAAAAGAGAACCCCATTAGCATTTTGTATCTTTAAACTTAAAAAGAAAGTCTTTAACCAAGGCGTCGCTTGTAGATTCAAAGGGATCTACCAACTCCCAACAATTATATTATACTAGCCACGAACTCGCGTATTGCGCGTGATAATTATTTTTATGGTGGTTTTATTAAATTTTTTTTACAATTTAAACTAATCTAATTATAATGAGTAATGTAGTTCATAATTATATTTTTATTTATTATAGGAACAATCATAAATGTAATATAGGAACAATCTAAAATACCAAAAAAATGTAAACTAAAAAAATTTAATAAAACTTAACAATGATTAATTGAATTAATATTAGGATAAAATTTTGTTTTTGATAATCTATTAAGGTTATTTTCTTTATAGAAATTATAATTTTGGCCACCTAAAACATATTATCAAATAAACAATTATTAGTAAAATCTAAGAATTAAATTTTTATACATGCATTGTTATAAAATAATAATAATTAAAATAAAATTGTAAAAGTCAAAATTTGTCACCTATCCGATTATTTTCGTTTGGCTAACCTTTACTTTTCTTTAAATGAATGACATTATAGAGTACTTCTAATACAATTATTAAGAGTATTTTGTCCACCACAAATGATTAGAAAATAAAAAAAATTAGTAAAATCTCATAGTTTAACATCTAAATTGAGCACTATAAAAAATTATGTTATGTAACAGAATAAATACTAAATTATCCAAATCATGCTCTATAATAGAATAATATTATATTTTTTATATGCTATATTTAATTATTTAGAATGTAATAGGATAATATTTAACAATCAAAGATAAAAAAAAATAATAATTAAAAAAAAAACAACAACAACAACAATTTAAAAAACAAAATTAAATCGCATTAACCCAAAATAGAGTTTTAAAGAATATAAAAAATTATCAACCTAAAGTAGAGATGCAAGAAAAAAAAAAAAAATCCACCAAAAAATTTAGAGAGAGAGAGAGAGAGAGAGAGAGAGAGAGAGAGAGAGAGAGAGAGAACCATTTTTTTGTGAGGAAAAACTATGCATAGAATAGAAGATAGTGACAAATTTATAGTAAGAGAATGTGAATAAGAAGAGACAAAAATAAAGGAAGATTAAGGGAAAGAGGAAGAATGATATTAGTGTAGAGGGTAGTAGGGAGATGAAAAGGTAAGAAAGGGAGAAAGATTGAAAAAGTAGTGGAGAGATAAAATGGTAAGGAAGAGAGAAAGGTTGGAGAAGTATAAATATTAAAAAAATAAGTATTAAAAACAATGATTGAAAAATTAGAAAAAAAAAAAAAAACCTAAACCTTAATAGGCTTCAACGTTGTTTTTTTTTTTTTTTTTTTTTTTTTTTTTTTTTTTTTTTTTTCCTTTAAGCTAAAAAGGCTCACACAAAACCCTAAAGTTGAACTGAAAAGACTTTGGGTTGGGTTTGATAGTGGAACTAAATAAATAAGAGGTGCGTTGGATTAATTATACAGATTTATTATACGGTGACAATGGAAGTAAATAAATAAATAGTGGGCTAGATTTATTGTAGAGTGATAGTGGAAGTAAATAAATAAGTAGTGGGCTGCATTTATAGGGCTAAAAATTGTAAAAACTATTTTAAAATTGTAGGACAAATAATATTTAAAAAGAAAAGAAAAAAAAAAGAATGACGTGGCAGCTGATGTGGCGCAACGTGAGAGCTGTAACATTATACGCTATGTTTCAGCTTTTAGTAATATATAGATGTTGCCCATGCATATTAATTAAAAGCCTATGCTTGGTTAGATGTGATATTCAATTTTTTTCCACAACTATGACCTAGTTTACTTCTCTCAAAAATAAACACTATAAGTTGGTTCGCATGATATTTAGATTCTGCACCCATTGGCAAAGGAAAAAGTTAATTAGGGCATCCTCTTTGGCTCACATAGAAAATTATTAATATTTTATGTAAGTAAAGTGATTGCAACAATAGTAGTAGTTGTATTTGTGGCGGAGGCAATAGTAGTGGTAGAAATAACAATGGTGGGGTAATGGTAATGGTAATGAGTAATGAGTTAACTCATTATCATTACCACCATTGTCTCTGCCACCACAATAGTCTTGATTTTTCCTCGTCTCGCAAAGTTGGTAAAGCGGGGATGGGGCAAGATTTTAGTCCCGCACCACGGGGTGGGGCGATGATGGGTTTAAACATTTTAGACTCACTCTGCCCCATCCTCGCCCCGCCCTGCGTTGATAAGGGATAAATTATAAATTTTTCATATCCTAAAATTCTAATATTTAAATAAACGTATCATCAGTTTATTTTATTCTACCCAACATGACCTTTTTTTTTTTTCCCCCTCTAGCAAGGTTGGAAATAAAATACCAATTTTAAAAATTTCTTTTGTCTTTATAAGAAACAAATTTTTATACTATTGAAGTATTGATATTTTATTATGAGATTTTTATTTTTATTGTGATATTGTCTTATTAAACACTTTGATAATTTTTATTTTTGTTGTGATATTGTCTTGTTAAAAACTTTGATAATATTATTCAATTATTACTAAAAAAGAGATAAATTTATTTGTAATTTCAAGTATATTTTTATTAACGAAATAAGTTTTATTAAAAAAAATTGTAATAGTTGTGGGCAAATTGACAAGAAGTAGAGTTTTATGGAGTGTGGCGGGGCTACACAGGGTCAGAGATGTGGCAAGAAAATTTTCCCTATCATGTGGGGCAAGGGTGGGAATAAGGCAAGACAAAATCATGCGGGGCAAGGGTGAAGACCCCGTCTTTCAGACCTGCCCTGGCCCATTGCCATCTCCGTGCCTCCGCCACAAATACCACTACAACTATTGGCAATGAGTCAATGACACAAAGGAATGGAAAAGGTAGATACACAAGGGAATGGCAAAAGGGAAAACATTTTCTCCTTTGAGTTACTTTTTGTCGATTTTAGAAAATATTTTTTTGTTAACCACAATTTTTTATGCATCAAATGTCAGAAAAATGTTGAAAATATTATCCTAAACATATTTTTCGTTGAAGCAAATTAAACGTAATAATGAGTGCATTTTTATGAAATTTTTAGCAAATACGTTACAAAGTAACTCAAAGGAGAGAAAACAGAGGAAGAAAGCCTTGTTGGGTAGAATAAAATAAGTTGAGGATATGTTTGTTTAAATAGTAGGGTTTTGGAGTATGAAAAATTTATAATTTAACCTTTATCAATGCGGGGCGGGGTGGGGCTAAAAAATCTAAACCCATCCCCATCTCGCCCTGTGGTACAGGGATAAAATCTCACTCCATTCCCGCCCCGTGATGTGGGGCTAAAATCTTATCTGATCCCCGCCCCACCACCTTTGCGGGGCGGAAAAAACCCGTGTGGGGTGAAGCGGGGAAGGGGGACGGGTCAAGCGGGGCGGGGCTTGGCAAAATTGTCATTCTTATTTATAACCTTTTACTGTATAGACTTACACCTTTTTTGCCCTTTTAATGATTCCATAAATTTCCATACCTAAATAATAGTTTGATTATTTTCAGAGAAATACTAATACCAAAATGAAAAATGTCAAATTTGGAATAAAAAAAGCTTTCCCAAATCCAAACTCATTAAATATTTTATATCCAAAATCAACTCAAATCCTATTTAAAATTTTCAAACCTGTGTTATTTATATTTAAAAAAATCAAACCTGTTGGCTCAGGTTATCTTGAGTAGAGTTGAACGTATAGGATTAACTTGAGTTAACCTTTTTATTTTGACAGAAACTTTAGTTAACCTTAAATTCATATAAATTAACTAAATTTTAAGTTGGCCAAAAACCTATTGCAACCCTTCTCTTTTATATCAATTAAAGGGACCGTTTGTGAAAAAATATATGACATTAAGCATTAATACAACTAAAAAAAATGTTAGTTAACATAAAATTAAACATCTATTCTATAAAAAAATAAAGAAGTAAAAATAAAAAATAAAAATTAGTAAGTATTTCTTTTTCATAGTGAGAAAAATAATGAAAACAGAGAGATATGAGAAATGGTGGTATAAAGAACCTATCTTCCATAGATTTTTTAAAGAGAAATTAATACACATGTTTTTTTTAATGTAATCATAATTAAAAAAAAAGATTAATAGGTATTTATTTTAATGTTGCTTTCTTCCAACCCCCACCCCCACCTTATCAAATTCTTAATGCCATTTTGACAAAATTTCCTCTCCTATCTTGGCTTGACTTCCTTGCCCTGCCTACTTTGCGCAAGTTTCTACAATCGGAAAATGGTTAAACTTGTTGAACACAAAGTGTTTACAACGTGGCTTTTAAATTTATTTTTTTATTTTTTATTTTTATGTCAAGTATAACGTGAGTAATGATTTTAGATACTTTTAAAGGCGTGTAAAATAATTTGTGTGTAATAAACGTTACTCATTTATAAATTAGAATGACTTTGTGTGGTCCAAATGTATACATATTTGTTGACTTAATATCTTTAAAGTTAAATTATATATATATATATATATATATATGAAAAAGTTAAATTAACGTTTGTCCTATTATATTTGAAATCTCCCTTATTTTAGTCAAACTCATTCATCACAATTTAAAAAAGTTAGAATCAATGTCAATAGCGATGTGCGTGTGTGTGTATATATATATATATACATTTTAAACTCAAAGACTAATTGACCCTTAAAGAGTCATCTTCATGATTACGGTGTGGGTGTGAGCGGGGGGGCCATTTTTCTTCCCCTTCTTTTACATGAGTATGGCCTGTTTTAGAAGTTATGAACCGTTTATGCTTTGTAGTATATGCTTGCATACATATGCTCTCATATAAGAATTGCCTTTTTTTAATTTATATTTATGTTTATTTATTTTAAAGTCAAAACATATCAACATCTGCCCTTGTCATTTTCTTCTTTGAATTTTCAAATTTAGCATTCTAAGTAATGAACTAGTCTTGAACATTCATTATCACTTTTAATATATCCCGCAACCACGAAATTTTGGAAAGAGGGAGTATCATTCAACAAGGATAATATGCTTGATTTAACCTGTCTGTCTGGTTTTATAAGTTAAAGGATTATATTTTTAGATTTTAACAGAAACATTTTTTTTTTTTTTGAATTTCAAGTGCATTATTGATACAATGATAAAAAAAAGTAAAAAAAAAATTAATTCTTAAAATAAAGAAGTCATGGTCACCGAAAGGGTTGCCACTCGCCTTGGCCATGATTTTCCTAGTGGAAAAGAAAACACAAAACAATATTTTTGGCCTTAGTTCTCATCATTCCAGCAACCACTAGAATAATGAATGACTTTCTTAATTAATACTCAAAGAGGCGATTGATAATCAAGAAACTACGATGATCTAAAGATATCCCAATTCAAAATTATGATCATTAACTTTAAATAAAAGTGCTTGGCATTAACTTTAAATTAATGTTGGCAAAGAGAGCTTTAGTACTATAAAATATAAGATTATCGGCCTCATTAGTACAAAGCCTACTAGTAGAGTTGCCCCTAATATCCCAAACAAAAATAGTGTAAGAAAAGTTTTGGGTTATTTTAGACATCCGTTGTTATTTATCTATACTACTATTTAAAGGACTGCACCTGTTTAGACCGAATTTTTTTTTTCCAAAATACCGCTATTTCCCTAGGTTTGAGTAGAGACAAAACTAAAGAATAATTTGGTAAAACTATGTCTTTTAACTCCCACTAAAACATTACCAACAAAATAGGACCATTTTTTTTTTTGTGATAAATAGGACCACTCTCTTGGTTAAAAGTTTTCAATTTTTTTTAATAGAATTTTTTTTTTTGTGATAAATAGGACCACTCCATGATTTCACGTTTGTTTGTTTGTTTGTTTTTTCAAATATCTTCTTATTTATTTTTAATTTAAAGGAAAAAAACACTCCTATTAAAAAACTATATTACTATAACTTCCCATCCATCTCCTTAAATTTAGCAAATTATTACATATACCTCTCCTTCTCTTTATCTTCGGTTACCTCTTTTTTTTAAGGGAATTATGTATGGTTAGTTGGTTACTTTAATGAAAAGAAGCAAACTTTCCTAACAAAATCATGCAGGTTTTATTATTAAAAAAAAAAATCAAGCACATTTTTTCATAAAAAAAAAAAATCAGACAAACGTGAGATCATAGAGTAAAAAGAGAGGATGGCTACTGCATTACCGAAAAAAGTGTGGGGAAAGAAAAGTGAAGTAAAAGGACTTTTAATCAAATAAGATGGTTGGCAAAAAAATAAAGCACATTTTGTTATTAAAAAAAAAAAAATCAAGCATTTGTTTTTGTTTTTTTAATCTCAAACAAAAGGAATCAAATTTAAAACAAAGTGATAAACTTCAAACTAAACAGTTTTTAACAGTTTCCATCATGCACGCCTTTTATTAACTCACGTTCAAATAATTTACATAACCAACACTTCTCCTTGCTATAAAAAAACACAAACTTCTCCTCCCTTAAACTGTTTCCAACAACACAAAGCAGATGCTGATGGTGAATCCTTATCAACATCTCCCTTTGTTTACATTTATTTACTTTTATCTCTATTTTTACTTAAAAATTTTGCTTTTTCAACAGGAATCAACGAATCGTATTAGGATTTTCATACCGGTAGACCGAGCCTTGGCGTCTTCATCCACTCCATTAGTGACTTAGTAGCCAACGACGTTAGAGAGAAGAAGCACTGACATGTTCATGCAAACCTTTCTTTCACACTTCAAAGTGGAGAAGAATCCTTCCCATAAAAAAGTAATAGTTTTTCTTCATAAATTTCAAGCATAAAATAGGCATTCTTAATAAATACTAGCCTCTGAGCATGCGCTTAGAGGCTCTTCTATTTATTGGGTAAGGGTTAATTTAGAGCATTTATTATACTTTAGGATTACTACATTTTTCAATCATAAAAAAAAAAAAAAAACCTAGAGGTGTGATGAGTGTTCTACGTTTTGGATGAAATAATTTATTCATCACATCCATAGGTTTTTTTTTGTGATTGAAAAATGTAGTAATCTCAAAATATAATAAATGCTCTAAATTAATTCTCACGTGCGTGCTCAGAGGCTAGTACTACTATTTAAGGGGCTTCTCCTATTTGGATCGGATTTTTTTTTTTGGTTCCAAAATACCCCTATTTCTTTAGGTTTAAGTAGAGACAAAACTAAATGATAACAAAGTAAAAATACATCTTTAACTCCCACTAAAACATTACCTATAAAATAGGATCACTCTCCCACTAATCCACTTATTTAGAAGCAAGCTAAACTTTTCTTTTTCTTTATTTTTTTAATTAATTGGCCGAAAATATATATATTTTTTATAAACCCATGTTAAAAAGGTTTTTTTTTTTTTTAAGAAACCCACCTTAAAAAGTTAAAACCCTACATTCATTCCCTTGCCATCCACATTTTTTTTTTTTGAGAAATAATATATCTACAACATTGCCTATAAAATAGGATAAATTTAAAAGTTTTTTTTTTTAAGAAGAAAGTATTAAGAGATTTGAATTTCCTCAAGAACTCTACATTTACACTTTTCTCTCTCTCTCTCTCTCTCTCTTTTTGATGTGATCTTTTTCTTTTTTGATTGTCTGCAATTTTTTTTTGGTTATCTATTTCATTTTTTTTAAACCTATGTCTAACTTCCCTTAAGTTGGTTGTTTTCTTTTTCTTTTTTTCACTCTCTCTCTCTCTCCTTTTTTTTTTTTACTTACCCCTTAGTTTTTATTTTATTATTACTTTTTGATATTAGATTCTCTCTCTCTCTCTCTCTCTCTCTCTCTCTCTCTCTCTCTCTCTCTCTCTCTCTCTCTCTCTCTCTTAATTCACATTTCCCTTACTCCTACTCCCTAATATGAGGCTCTTTTATTTTTTGAGTAAGGGTTAATTTAGAACATTTATTATAATTTGGGATTAGTACATTTTCTAATCACAAAAAAACCTAGAGGTGTGATGAGTATTATGTATGGTGAAATAATTTTTCATCACACCCCTAGGTTTTTTTTTTTTGTGATTGAAAAATGTTGTAATCCCAATTGAGCTACATCAACGTCCACATCATTATTTTTTTTCCAATTTTCCTATAATTGTTTTTAACATTTGTTTTTTTAAATATTCAAACTTCTCCAACCTTTCTCCCACCCTTACCTTTTCATCTCCAACTACTTTTTCAACATTTCTCCATCCCTTACATTTTCATCTCTCCACTATCCTCTACATTAATATCATTTTCCTCTTTCCCTTCATTTTTCTTTATTTTTGCCTTTCTTTATTCTCACCCTCTTACTATAAATTTGTCACTATCTCTTCCGTTCTATGCATGATTTTCCCTCACAAAAAAGGTTCTCTCTCTCTCTCTCTCTCTCTCTCTCTCTCTCTCTCTCTCTCTCTCTCTCTCTCTCAATTTTGTGGTGGATATTTTTTAAAATTTTCTTGCATCTTTGCTTTAGGTTAATAATTTTTTATATTCTTTAAAACTCTACTTTGGTTTAATGCGATTTTGTTTTGTTTTTTAATTTTTTGTTGGTTCTTTTTTATTGTTAAATGTTATTCTATTGCGTTCTAAAGAAATAAATATAGCATATAAAAATATAATACTATTCAATTATTTTTTATGATTTGGATAATTTGGTATTTATTATAATTTGGTATTTATTCTATTACATATCATGATTTTTTATAGTGCTTAATTTAGATGTTAAACTATGAGACTTTACTAATTTTTGTTTATTTTTTAATTCTTTGTGGTAGATAAAGTACTCTTAATAGTTGTATTAGAAGTACTCTTTATGTCATTTATTTAGAGAAAAGTAAAGGTTAGCTAAACGAAAATTTTTGATGGGTGACAAATTTTAGCTTTTGCAATTTTTATTTTTATTTTTATTTTATAACAATGCATGTATAGAAATTTAATTCTCAGATTTTGCTTATAATTTTTTATTTCATAATATGTTTTGGGTGGACGGAATTACAATTTCTGCAAAGAAAATAACCTTAATAGATTATCAACAACAAATTTTATCCTAATTAGTCCAATTAATCATTGTTAAGTTTTATTGGTTTTTTTAGTTATGTTTTTTGGTGTTTTGGATTGTAGGCAGAAAAAATAAGGTTTGTGAAACTTTGTTTAAAACTAAAAGAATAATTTTCAAATTTTATATTCTTTTTAGTGATTCACAAAATGTAATAAATAACTTTTATTAAAAAAAAAAATTTGTTAACTTGCCTTTTAAATTTTTGAGAAAAATTGTATTATTTTCATTTCGGTACAACAAAATTTATATTTATAATTTATGATTGTTCCTATGTTATATTTATGATTATTCTTATGATAAATAAAAATATGTCTACGAAATACATTACTCATTATTAAATTAATTCAAATTGTAAAAAAAAAAAATTTAATACAATCACCACAAAAATAATTATCACGCATAACGCGCGGGTTCGCGGTTAGTGATATTAAAATTTCGATACTTCCTGTGCTCTTCCTCTATTTGCCAAATGTCTACCAATAAATTGGCTTGACAGTACTCATGCTGAAGGACTAGCCTCCACTGTCAGCTCAAAAATTCCCTATAATCTAGGATCAAATTGGACAACCAAGACATGAATATATAAGTTAAAAGACATCTCAGAGATATAACAAAAAGTGAATATGATTCAACAACAACATTCCTATATACCAAAGTCCAACTCAGTTGCAGCACATCTCACAATTCTGCTTATGTACTTGTCCTTCAACCAATTGTTGGAAAGAGGAGCCTTGAATCCAATTGCTAGAAGCATCCCTAATAATAAGGCCCCTTGCTAGATTACCTTGAGCACATCCATAGGTATTCAATTTTTTACAAGAGAAATTTCAACTGCCAACTGGAGATATCAGATAGAAGAATTCCTAGGCTAAATTGAAAATTTGGAACACAACGTGAGTCACTAATCTCTCCACTTGTTTGAAAATCAAGTTATATATCTCTATCTAACTAGACAAATGTCTCAGTTGGAGAAGGAAAATTCTTTGCCAAAGACATTTTCAAGACTAAATAAAGTATAATTCGAGGTCTATTTACCCCAATTATATAATGATTCTTCAAAGAAATGAAGGGCATTTCCAGTTAAGGTGCCAATCGAACACTTAAGTCGCGTTTGGTATTGGCTTAAAAAGTCAGTTTTTTTTTTTTTTTTTTACTAGGGTGTGGCTTGTGTCCAGTAGAAGTTTCCACTGGACACGTTGGATTGTAGACATATGTCCACTCTTGGACACGTGTTTGAATCCGGACGTGTCCAGTGGAAATTTCCACTGGACACAAGCCGTGTTCTTTTTACTATTTAGCTTATTTTTATTATTATTAATGGACCTCATTACACTTTTTGGTACTATTTATGAGTTCCATTGTACTATTTCAGCTACCTTTTAGCTTTATCTACAATATTTTTAGGAAAAAGTTTTCAGTTTTAGTTAAATAAGCTGTTCTTTAGATTTCCCAATTTGTACATGTTTCGATTTTTTTTTTTTGTGCAGTGAATTTCAGCTACCTTTTAGCTTTATCTACAATATTTTTAGGAAAAAGTTTTCAGTTTTAGTTAAATAAGCTGTTCTTTAGATTTCCCAATTTGTACATGTTTCGATTTTTTTTTTGTGCAGTGATTTTGAAGTGTTTTTTTAGTACATTCCGATTTTAGGATCTAAATTTTAGCCAGATCTGATAACATTAATAGATATTTAGGAACAATTTATTAAAACTCTTATTTCTAAGATTTTTACTTACCTATTGACATTAAATAATCCTATGCTTATTGGTGCATCATTGTCCTAATTTTAGACCAATGATATTATAACATGTTATTAATCATGATTAATTATTTAAAAAACTTTTCATAATTAATTAATTATAATCATATGTATATATATATACACACACACACACACATTGGTAAGTGGTTGTAAATTTTAATCTTCACATTTTATTTAGTTAGTGGGTGATGTGACAATTTCTCATTAAAATAAAAAGAGATTCAAACTAAAAAATTACTAAAAATAAGTCAAACTCACTTTTAATCTAATAGTTTGATTTAAACATATAATACGTTAATTTGATCATTGTGACCTTTTGTTTTCAATTAAGCATTTGGGAGTCCAATTGTCAAAATTACGATTTTTTTTTCCTTATAACAGGTTTTGCTATTGGCAAGGTTAAATGGAGGTTGCAAACGGAGTGTCGACAACACGTCTTTCTTTAGCTACAGTTGACCCATGTTGATGGATTGTTAAACAGTATTGACCGGTTGTTGACTTTCTCCAGTAACTTTTTTTTTTTTTTTTCCTTAAATGAATCACCTTTGCACTCATTTTTCAAGTAGATTCCATATTTTTGATATATATATATATATATATATATATATATATATATTTCATCAACACTCTGCAAAAGGAACCAAAATATTGATTCTTAATCAATCAAGGGCAATCTTAATTATTTCCACTATACTAAATGGACATGTACATCTTTCTTTTAGGCCTATCTTTTAGCTTTCCTTTTTGATTATGAATCTTCACCACCTTGGCCAAGTATCATGGACTACACTGATCGATCGTCTACTTTTATCAACTTTATTTATAGTCACACATATCTAGGACAAAATAGGCAAATGCCCTTTTCGTGAAAAAAAAATGACATTTTGCCTCATTTTTCAAATTAATTAGGAAAATGCCCCTCTTTTGTAACTGGATTTTCTAAAAATCGAGTTTAAAAAAAAAATTTCTGGAGCCCTATAGGGGCGTTTTAAGGAGCCTATAGTGACGTTTTCAAGACCTATAGTGGGCGATTCTTATTTCACACCTCTAATTAGTAGCATTTATTGGTTTTTTTGTTTTTTATTTATTTATTTATTTTTATTTTGGGACACACACATTTGAACAATTCTTTTACAATTATGAGAAATGCTATGTCCACAATATTTTTGCAATATTTTCACAACAAATTTTATGTGGTAAGTTGTTACGGGTTATTATTGGTAGGACAGAAAAGTAATTTCAGTGTTAGGTTCAAATTAGAATCAATATCAACTAACCACTTATGATTTGTTGTGAAAATATTGTGAACGTAGCACTTAGGATTCACTTGTAGTGCAAACAAAGTAATTCTAAATTAATCATACTTATAGTTCAAGTACTATATCTTTGAGTTAGTGTATGGTTTAACCTACTAAATATACACTTGGATAAGTTCTTTGTAATTTAAAAAACTTAATAGTAAGATGTAGCTAACGAGAGGTTTACGTTGTGGATATAAATAAATCTCGCTGAACATAGCATGCCATTTCTTTATCACAACCTTTATATTTTCTTTTTCATTTTTTTGTCATACACTTTATCAATATATATAGATTTAAAGAATAACTATAAGCTATAAACATAAAAAATCTTGTAATTCAGCTGATTGACACCTTCTAATATTTTTAACAGAGACATTAAGAATTCAAATCTCCCTGCCCTTATTGTAACTATCGAATTATTCACGCAACAAAGAAAAAAAAGGACTAACTATAAACTGGTCAATTTACAATCTTACATCTCGACCCTCCACTGATAAGTGATACCACAGAAAATATTGGGGGAGGTGGACGTCTCTAATTATTTTATAGTTCAATATGATGTACATTTTATATTCAATATTAGCACGTCTATTGGGTATTTTTTTCATTGTTTAATGGCTGTACGAGGATCACTTCAATTATCGATTGGCTTAAGATTAAAAAGATTCCTTGCTTATGCGAGTCTAGACTCTAGAGAGATCCCAAGCTAACAGTATTGAAGCAATCATAGAACTTTGGAAGACATAAAAAGAAAGTGAATTATATTATAATGTATATATGTGTGTGTGCATGTTTTGCACATCAATTTGTAGTCTATGAGATCATTCTTTTCTTATAGTATTATTCTCTTGGAATTTAAATAATCACATCTTCATGACAAGGGACCTCCACAAAATAAAGAGTCCATATATCTATTATCCCTTTAAGCCTTTCTAAACATTCGAAGCTTTAAATAGAGGATTTACAACAATGTCAAGCACATAATCATGATTAAAGAAAAGCATTTCAATTGCCCACTAATGTTCATACCTCATAAGAAATTGACTTAATAGGAGAATGGGGCAAGGTTCACATGACAGAAGAAGCTTCTGGTTCTTGGAGAAAATTATCCATTCTTTCTTTATACTTGTTGGAGTTGCATTCAAATCATTTTGTCTAGCACAAGAGTTTGTTCTTTCTTATAATTGAGGATTTGAGCGGCAAAGCCTAAACCACCTGTCAAGAAAAGTAGATGTTACATATTCAATCTCAGCTATTTGTAGGTGTTACCCAAAAAACCATAAAAGCTATTGACTAAGTGGTAGGCCCATTGATGATGGGTGTAATTTTTTTCTCTTTTTTCTTTTTTAAGGATCTCAAAATTCTGTAAAGATCCAATGAATCTTCAAATTGTTAATATAAGGTTGAATTTATTCAATTATGTGTTGGTTTTAATCCGTGCTAAATTTGCTTGTAATTCAACAATTAGAAACCTAGTATTTAGGTGAGAATAATGTAAGGGTTGTGTGTGAGAGAGCGTGAAGAATTGATTAAGTGTGTGCATTTAAGAGCATTCTCGCGACTGGAACTCGCAACTGACTCATGACTGGTGACTTGCCAGAAGTGTTACACGTGTGAAGCATGCAGGAAGTGGAAGGGTCATGATAACTAGATCACTACAGGACAAAAAGTACAATATGACATTTCTCTTAGTTGGCAACTGGAACTCGCGACTTATTCCAGTCGCGAGTCACTTGCTAAAGCCCCTTTGTTTTGCAAAAAAATGTTTTTTCACATTCCTTCTCATACCCTACTATAAATACCCTTATACCTACGAAACGTTAAGAGCTTCCAGAGAGAATTTTGAGAGAGAAACCCCAGAGAACAACAAGATTGATTCATTCACAATCTTATACATTTGACTCTTCAAATTCCTATACCCTCACTTTCTCCATTGACATACCCTTGAGAGGAGCTTTAGCCAAATCCTTACCTCACCATATTCATATCAGTGAAAAGGTTATTTGGTGCTTGGGAACAATTTTATACATTTGACTCTTCAAATTCCTATACTCTTACCCTCTCCATTGACATACCCTTGAGAAGAGCTTTAGCCAAATCCTTATCTCACCATATTTATATCAGTGAAAAGATTATTTGGTGCTTGGGAAGCAGTTCAGAGAGGACTAATTCGTTTGGTTGATACAATGGGCTTATTGCGGGATTCGGTAAGCTAGAGAAGACAAGGTTAGGCTTAACCCTATTGGAGCAAGAAGCTTGGAGGGCTTAGGTGCATCGGGTAGATTAGGCTTGGAGGGTCTATTGCTATTCATGTATCTCAACTGATTTTCTAGCGGATCATTTTACCACTTGGAGGGTGGCGGAGAGGTTTTTCGCCGAGTTTTTTGGTTTCCTCTTCGATAACATGTGCCGGTGTTATCTTATGTTTGCATCTCTCTAATCCTTGCTCTTTGCTTTTAATTACTGCTGTGTTGTGATTACATTATGACTTAGAGTAGTTTGGTTGTTTGAGTATAGCTTGTACTTATCATTCCGCACATATATTGTTTGAGTATAGCTTGTACTTATCATTCCGCGCATATGTTGTTTGAATATAAGCTTGTGTTGGTTATATTGAAATTAGGGGTCTAAATATTCACTAGTGTTTTACACACCAAGTGAACTTTCAGTTAATTTACCATGCCACAAACATGTCAAGTTATTAGTCGAGTAAATCTCAGGGATGATGATGAAATTAAACTTATATTCTGGATCTTAAATCAATTCATACTTTAAATATTATTCACTTAGAAAAAAGAAAGAAAGAAAAGACACCAATTACACCAATTTTTTTTTTTTTGTTTTTTTGTTTTTAAGAATCAAAGAATAGTTTGTTATATGTACTCACAAGAGATATAAATTCATTCCGGAAGCCGGAAGCCGGAAGCCGAAAGACATAGGCATTTCCTTGAAACTGTGATTGACCTTACCAAAGGGCACTTTAGTCCACAATTTTTTTTAAACTAAAGTTAATTGTGTTTGGTTAAACAAATGTTATTGGGGTTGACTATTTTTTCCCTTTAGGTTTAGGATGAAGTGTCTTTTCCCCAAATGTGAAGAGATTAAAATGTAATTACCTTTAGTTTTAAAAAAATTGTGAATCATAGTGATACTTCCATTTATGCCTAAAATTGGAATTTAATGTTATTCCAAACAGATTGTCCTTGTTGGTCAAGCACAAGCTAAAGTGAAGGGCAAGAGCTAAGAATGAAGGGAACAAATGGTAGTGGTTCAAAAATGATTTAGGCACCTACGAAAAAGTCTCATTAGACTATACCTTTTGACAAAAAAGAAAAGAAAAAGAAAGCAATAAGTTGTGGGAAACCTAGCGAGTCTATTTTTGCCAATTCTTATTAGACAAGGAAATATAGCTCCACCGATCAATTATCATGCATCTTCCACATAATCTTGCTCAATAGCCAACATTTTAAAGATGCCTTAATATTCAAGAGAAGCAACAGTCTCTTGAGATGGCCAAGCCCATTAGTTAGAATGGCAAAATATGAATGGAACATCAAATTTTAAGATTTTTCATACATGATATATCTCTATATGCTTTATGCTTCAGTCACAAATTGTGTTCATATATAGTTAGAATGGCAAAATATGAATGGAACATCAAATTTTAAGATTTTTCATACATGATATATCTCTATATGCTTTATGCTTCAGTCACAAATTGTGTTCATATATATATATATATATATATATTATGAGAACCAGAAGAATTTTATAAAGTAAAGAAACAGCAGTACAGAATAGTTACAAAACAGTTAGGCTTGCTCAAATAGAATGACATGAACAAAAGATTGGGGAGCTGAGCCTAATACAAAAGAACCAGCTAGCTTATTTCAAAGGGACCAAGCTGCCAGATTGTGAGCTGCTCTATTAGCATCTCTAGGTGACCAGCTGAATTGGAGGTGTTGCTATAGCTCTGCAAGCCTAAGAGTGTCAGAGCATAGTTCTGCAATTCTCCAAGGATCTTCTCTGCTCGGCTTTAGAAGGGTCTCCACGCAAGTCTTAGCATCACTTTCCACTATTACATGGCTGATGTTGTAGCTTAGAACTTGTACAAATTTTGTTCATATTGCAACCACAAATAATGTGATCATACATTTAGAGTTTTAGACAGGTAGATTAATTTGTGTCACTACTAGAAATGTTGCTACAATAAAAAACAATTCATGGATGCTTGCCAGTTTAGTTGGCTGGCCAAAAATGGTCAAGCTTTACTCGAGGTGTGGTATAATGCATAGATAAAATACTTGCTGCGACCACACGATTGGCAGCTTCAGTGTAGTGAACTCCATCCCAGACAATGGACTGTGATACAATTTTGCATATGCTTGAACCAGGCTGGCCGCATGTTGCTTTTACATTGTAATTATTTGGAGGCCCCCCATAGCCACAACAAGCCATGAATGGATCCTTGAAACCTACCGGAATAAAATATGCACCCGCCAAAATCATAAACATTAAATATTATAAAGAAGAGCTTTTCTGTTCCACTTGCATTACAAAAAAGATTATGCTAATTACCATATTTTTTATACTTGGCAAAGAGGTTGTACTTGATATTGTATATGTCTACATACACAATGGTTGCATCCTTAAATTCCAATCTCATTTCTTCACAGACCCTGCGGAGTCCTTCATTAAAAGCTTTTGCAACATCATTATGGACACGAAGGCATCCAATCTGATCAAGATCAGTATTGTTATGAGGATGTAATGCAAGTTCTTTAGGAGCACATCCTAATGGTCCAGTATTGTGCATCCAAAATTTTCTGCCACCATATAGATATATATTCTACATTTGCAATAAAGAAGATAATGATGTTACAAGAGGGTGAATTTAATAACTTGGTATTATAAAAAATGTAAAATAATGATATGAAGATACAGACTCACTTGAATGGCTAGTTTGATTTCTGCAAGAAATGAAGGGATTTTTTCAATGACTGGTGCGGATGTTAAGTTCGATGCATACAAGTCAAGCAAGAGATCATTCTCTCCTATATCAATCATATAAATTGCATTACGGAAACCCTCTTCATCTATTAAAATTTTTGAACCTGCATGACATTTTTAACCAAGTTGAAAAAGAAAACACATTCTAGATTTCAAATCTGTTATAAATGCTAACTAGCTATTAATGGTTAAATTTGTTAGCGGGTAAATTCTAATGTGAGTTGAACTGTACATACCAAGTGATAAGAGTTCAAGTGAGCGATTTTTGAAGTGAATGAATTGGCGTACTTGAACATCTAGTGCAAAAGGCACAAACTGTGGGAGCAAGGTTGCTCCACTTACTGCAAAGTTTACTCCACTTGTGAAATTTGGTGCCAATGAGTCCAAATATGGGCTCAAATAATTCAAGTTCAACTGTTCACCTACAGAATACCATGATATTGGCACTATTAGTGGGGGGCACAATTAACTTTAAGAATTCTAGGTAAAATTTACTATGGTAAATTGTGATAGATTACATACAAGGATTGCAAGACCATATGAAACTTGTATCAGAGTTCCAATTTTCTTCACTTTTTATTTGTTGTCTTCTAACTTTGATATTGCAGTTGTGAAGGTTCTATGAACCAAAAGCTGGTCCATTTTATATTTTAAGGTCTAGTGTCACATAAAAAACACCAAGCAGGACAAGACTCTTATTTAATAATCACAGAATGTAGTCAACTTTACTCATGGAATCTTATAAAAGATGTTGAAGATAAGATGGTAGTACATTATTCCAACCAAAAGCATATAAGAATAGGGAAAATGGTAAGATTACTAGCTAATATGCTTTACATCCTTTACAATGATGTGACAAGACTATGAGTTTATATACATTGACATTAACATTAGGGTGAGACAAGACATTCTGATTTGTTCAGCACTTCTTCAAAAGGAGTTGTATCAAATTGGACCATGTTTCAAGACATGGAGAATGACTTCAGTGGTTAATTATAGCTGGGGCTAAGAGTGCTTACTATGCTGCAGTAGTGTCTTGCTAAAGCTGTTGTCAAATTTAGTTTTCGTTTGTTGGTTTCAATAAAAAATGCTAAAGCTACTACGAATATTACTACAAAAAGGTTTACAGACTGATATGGCAATGAATGAAATTGGTGCCATGTTGATAATATAAATAAAAAATTTCTTAATTACCATACCTCAACCAAATAGAAAAAAGGAAAAACAGTAACCTACAGAACTTAAGGCGAATGGAAAATTTGAACTTACAGAAGAAATTTATCACAAGCCGGCCATCGCCTAGCCTGCTGGTGCCTCTGTGAAAAAATGTAACGCCGTGCGGAAGGCCAATTGGAAGTCCAGTGCCTGCTAGCACCCCTCCAGTGTCTGAATTGGAATCACCAAAGTTGATTAGAATGGGCCTGTTGTGGCTGCACTTTGAGTTGGTAAACATACCCAGGAAGACACATACCCATAATATAAGCAAAATGAGATGTTGGGTAAATCCTACATAAGCCATCTCTCTCTTCCTCTGCTCCTTAAACTCACTTAGCAAGATTGATTGACTTATTCCAACTTGCTAATCATACCATTTACTACTATCCATTTTAAGAAGATGAGATACGCATGTGCTATGCAAAGACATTGACCCAAGTATATATTATTAAATTAATTTGCTGTCATTGACTTTCTGTCTAGTTATCTAAACAGAGGTCAAACATACTCTTATCCCCCATTCTCAATCCATGAACACATGTAAATTGCACATCTTGGAAGAAATCTTTTCCTGGAAAATGCTTCTTTCCATGTGACTGAGACACGAGCATAATGCATTAGAACTAAAAGATAATATTCACACGGCAATACTTATGAGAGTGTAGGCTGTGTAGCCTTATTACAATACAAAGTTTCATACACTAAGGATGTAAATCCTGTCTTCAAGTCTAAAATTGATTAGGGATTACAGAAGTAGTAAAGATTAATTAGAGGTGTAGAATAATCAGTAGAGAGTATTTTGGATGCGACAATTGTGTTGGCAGTTTCTGTATAGTGAATTCCATCACAGCTTATGTATTTTAATTCTTCAATGCAGACATTGAAACCAGTTTGGCCGCATGTGGCATTGGGATTGTAATTGTACTGTGGCCCTCCATAGCCACAACATGCCATTAACTGATTCTCAGAGCCTACAAAATAAACCATTAATCAATATGATAGAACATGACATTTGGAATTGCTATTGTATAGCAGAATCAGCTATAAGACCATACCATAATCAGAAAAATTGGCAATGAGATCATATTTGATGGTATATATATCCACATACACAATTGTGGCATTCTTCATTTCATATCTCAATTCTTCACAAGAAGAGTGCAATTGATAGTTAAATGATATTGCAGCATTGTTAAGGGAATTGAGACATCCATGCTTATCAAAGTCACTATCACCTGTGGCAGTAGTTGCAAGTTGTTGCGGCAAACAACCTAGTGCCCCAGTATTGTGCACCCAGAAATTCTTTCCACCATGTTGCTATATACTCTATTTTTGCATTGAAAAGTGATAAAACAAATCAAGAATACAAGATATAATATACACAGTTTGAGAATTTGAAGCAGTGTGAAAAAATTGGCATAACAAAAAAACTGTCTTCTAATGAAATGTGGAAACTCACCCAGTAAGACCAAATGGACTGAATAAGGTCATAGTGAACTGAAGTAGACCGAATAAGACTAAATGGTCTGAATAAGACCAAGTAGATAGAATGGAGCGAGGTGGACTGAATAGAAACAAGTAAGACCAAATGAACCGAATAAGAACATAATGGACCGAAAGGACTGAAGTAGCCTGTTCGACCAAATTAGACTGAGGTAGACCGACTAGGACCGAATAAGACAAAGTGAACAGAATAGACTGAATAGAACCAAAGTTGACTGAACAGGACAGAAGTGGATTGAATAGGACCGGATAAGACCAAAGTGGATCGAATAGGACCAAAGTGGACTGAATAAGAATAATTTTTTTTTTTTTTAATTTTCAAATGTTATTGCGTTTATTATTATTATTAAACTTATGCTACTCCTTGAAACCATTAGTAATTTTCTCAAGACACATCCACATTCAAACCAACATTTCCACTATTAGAGAATCTTTTATGCGCCCAGACATGATTTTTATAAATTACTATCCCATAAATCATTAACATAATGAGTCCGAAAGCTGCAAATGAGATTCTCATAAACAATATTTCCTTTTAAGGCTTTTTTTTTTTTTTCATGTTCCATGGGAACAATTTTATTTATGTTGGGTGTAGATATATACCTACACCAACCTTGATGGATGCTACATTTGAATCGGTTAGTACTTTTCTTCCAGAGCTCAATGGAAGCCTTTGCTTTTGACAAATTCCATCTTTGTACAAAGCGGCTTGACAGTTACAGTCTTCCAAACGTGCTACTTAACAATCCTCTTTCGTCAATAATTGCATAATGGAAAAGGCACTATCTTCCTAGACAGTATTAGATGTTGCTTCCATGATGTATTTCATACTTCCGTTTTTGCATTGGCAACTTTCTACAGTAAAATTCCTTTCACAGCCTGAACTCCAATTCCCCCGACTAAAATGTGCAAATCCTAGAAGACATAAGCATTTAGCTTCTCCATCAACATTAGTACAAAACTCATTGAGGCCACATAGGCCTATGGAGCCCCACTTATTGTCGGAAGATGACCATATAATAGACAGATTCCCAAATATTCTTAACCAAAATTTTTAAGTTTAGCCTGAAGATCCCATCAGCATCAATTCTCAACAGATAAGACTGTATCTTTTGTTGGATATCCGCCTTTAGTCAGATTGCTTAGGTTTGCACCAGTGGAATTGATATCCATCATCATCAAGACATAGTAACACATTATTGTCTTGTCCATCTATAATAATAGCCCAACAATGATATTCAGGCTTTAATTCTGATACTACCAATGGGTACTGCACGAGGTTTACATATGTATTTTGCATTACTAGTTTAATATTCCTGTCAATTGGTTAGATTCTAAAACACTCGAACACAACCTTGTCCAGGTGAGAGACACTGACCCTGTAAGATTGTATTGGTTGGGTTGTGACTCAAAACTTTTCCATATAATCTCCTTCTAGTTTTATAAGACAAACTTTCGTGAATTAAGCATTGATGCTGATGTTGCACGTTCAGATGGAGTGGCAATGTACATCTTTTTGCCTCGTGCTGATTGCATCATGAGTTACCATCACTAGTGAAATTCAATGTAACATCAGTGAGAGTCGGAGAATTGTTTTGGTTGTGAAGAATAGTCATCATACCAGAGCCTCAGCAGCAAGCCCAGTGCCATTGACGAGCCCAGAAACAGAGACAAGCCTAGAAATGATCAAACGCACCGTCGTAACACTTAATAAAATCACTGTCTACAGTACAGTCACACCAAAACGCATCGTTTCATTTATGTTTTCAGTTAATTCTTACACGTGTATCAGGGGGTTAGTTTGTTAAGCCTGTTATAACAAATTCCACTTTTCTCGCTAATTAAGCTCTCTCCCTCTCTCTGTGGTTATATAAACAGAGTTAGTCTTAATGATGTAATTAAGCAAGCCATTTATGCAAAACAAGACTGTTCCCATTTTATGCTTTTCTTTCATTTAGCTTTTCTTTCAAGTTGGCTGTCTAGACTACTGTCTTTTCAGGAATCCCAGGAAGAAAAACTCCAATAACATGATAGACCAGAGCGTGACAACCATGAAGAATTGGTGGTAGGTGTTAAAAAAGAGCCTATCTTTTCAATTCTCCTTGTTGAGCTTCAGCAGTGAAAATTGCTGAGAAAAGAAGAAAAAGCAAGATAGTTGCCATCATTGGACAATAGCTAGCTCTATCTCTTTGGCTTCCTTTCAGTCTTGTTTCAAATGGAAAATCAATAATAGTAACATTTAGGAATTAATCATTCAATCCACCTCCAAATATAGTAAATAAATGGCTATGTCAATCTACATACCTTGTCCTGCACAAAGTGCCGAGTTACGGTGTTGTGAAGAGAAAAAAAATTGGAACCCTTTGGAATGAAAGAGAATCATTCACTTGAGTGAATTTTTTTCTGTGAATTGAAAAGTCACCGCTTTTGTATATTCAAGTAATCTGCTTAGTAATTGTAATAGAACAGACAGCAATGGTCTTCCTAGAAGGTCAAGAGTGCTTGAATCCACGGCGTAAAGCAAAGAGATACTAGTAGACATTATTGGGCTCAAAGTTGGAATTGCATGAAATTTGGCAGGTTGAACGAAAACGGTCTTTTAATCAAGAGTCTTTGTTTTATAATGAGGTGTGCCTTAATTTTAGCAAATTCCTTTGTTTAGGTTTTGAAAATAGTGATTTTGCCGTTTTTAGTAATTTTTATTTTTTTAATAAATTTTTGTTTAAAAGTCAGAATAAGGTCCTTCTTGTTTTGGAACGACCTTTAAAGTCAATAGTTTATGATTTTACATTTGACTCAAATTTTTTATTTTTGATAAAATTCGGTATTTTGCCACATGATCTCGTAATTAGTACAAATCAAGATTTTGAAAGTTTTCCTAGTCGTTCTAGGGTTTTGTCTTTTCAATATTTATATGTTTTGTAGCATCTAGAGGCAAGAAAGATTATCTATATATATTTATATATATATATCTAAATACTAAAGCGTAGCATTTATTGTTACTACACTCTTATTGAGCCACCTCATCTGCCACGTCAATGACCACATAATTAATCTTTTTCATATTTATTTTTTTCGTTTAATTTATTACAATATTATATATATATATATATATATATTGGTTTTACAAATTCATTTTAAAGTGGTTTTAACTTTACATATTCAATTACTTTAATTTTGATATTATAACTAAATAATTAATCAACAGAAAATCAATACAATAGTGTTGTCTATGTATATTCCTCTTGCGCGGTTTTACTTTAAATATAATTTTTCCCCTTAATCTTCCTTTATTTTGTCTTTTCTTATTCTCATCCTCTTATTATAAATTTGTCACTCTCTCTTTCTATTCATATTTTTAACATACAAAAAATGTTATTTCTCTCGCTCTCTCAAAAAAAATTTTTTTCATTTTTTTGGGTTATTTTATTTTATTTTTCTTGCATTTCTTCCTTAGATTGATGAATATTTGTGTTTTTTAGAACTCTACTTTTGGTTGTTTAAAAATGAAAAATGAAATCAATGAGTGATATATATTTTTTTAAATGAACTCTACTTTTCATTTTTTTTTTGGATTATTTTATTTTATTTTTCTTGCATCTCTACCTTAGATTGATGAATATTTGTGTTTTTTAGAACTCTACTTTTGGTTGTTTATAACTGAAAAATGAAATCAATGAATAATATTTTTTTTTTTAAATTGTCTATACAAAGGTATTCACAGGTCTTGCTTAATCATTGATGGTAGAAACTAATAACTGTCCATAGGGGGTCTCCTACTAGAGGTTTGTAATCCTCATTTTCATATTATTAACTAATTCATATGTGCTCCTTAATGTAAGTATTTTTTTTATCATTTTATTTACTAAACTAAATACTTTAAATGAATAGTATTTGTTGTTGATCTGATTTGGGGAAAAATCATATTATTATTTGTCATATTTTGTGTTGCTGTCAGGTTTTAGTTTATTTGGAAAACAGCAGGATTGTCTGGATAAACTGATGAAGAACAGTTAATGTGGGAGGTCCGAGGACCGAAGAGGATAAAAACAAGAAAACATCTAGTACAATCCCTCCTGTGGAGAGATATTTGCCTTGAGGACTTCACCTACCCAAGGATGCGAGGGGAGACAGGATAATGTTTCTTTGGAGCTTGAGAAGAAGAGGAAGGACCACATGGGGGGAAGAGACGATGGGAGGAAGTTTCATGGAAAGACATACTTTGCCACCACCCCCCCCCCCCCCCCGGCGGGATTAAATGCCCTGTAACAACCTTATCAGTTGCATTAATGAGGAAATGACACCTGAACAGTAACTTCACAGCTAGCAACCCATTCTACCACCTTTGGCAAAACTTTGATGGGACAAGTGTTTTAAGAAAAGCCATGAGGCATACAAATAGAGGGCTAGGATGCAAGGAGGAATGATATATAAGGGAAGGAAACCTCCTAGTGATGAACATTTTTCTCTAAGAAATAGATTAACCGGGAAGTGAACAGTGCATTACCTAGTGTGAAACTTGTATCAATCATATATAAGAAACTAAAGCTCAGACCTGCCTGAGGAGAGCATCATTCTCAATCATTACTTGAATTACACCTTTCTGTTACTCTGGGCTCTTCGGCCTTAGACTTGAACTTAGCTAAGAATTACATTTGAACTGTTTTTCCACTCTCTTTAGAAATTCTATTGTTTAGGCTTGGTTTGAAGGACAAGGCACCACTGTTTTTAGTGGGCTTGGGCCATCAATTTCTGAGTACTCACAGTTAGTGTAATTGAAGACAATGGTCTTTATGCAATTTCCTTTCATTGTTTGTAAATATTTTTTTTAACAAATTAATTAGTAGCAAATTGTTATGTTTTTGTTATATGATGTTCTTAGATGCTTGAGTAACTGTTTTAAGCATTTACAAATATTTTATATTGTTCTTTATCTTCCTTATTTTATTAGTGTGGTCTTTGAGATTTTTAAGAAAAAAAAATTCAAATATGTGGTTAAAATTATTCATTTATCTATTTATTTTTCAAATGTTAGATTGGATGATAGATTAGATTATGACAACATTAACACAATACTTCTCCTTTTTCCCAAAAAAAAAAAAAAATTCTACTTTTTTCCCCTTTAAAATTGTACTCTTGATTTTTTTTAAACGAAAAAGAGTTACAATCTTTTAATTTTCCCTTTTCTTTATTTTTTATTATTTTAAAGTGTACTTTTGTTGAGTTTTATTAATTTTTTTAGATACATTTCTTAGTGTTTTTGATTTTATGGTAAAAAACAATTGGGTTTGAGAAAGTTTGTTAGTTTAAAACTAAAAGAATAATTTTCAAATTTTATATACTTTTTGATGACACACTAAAAGAATAATTTCACTAACTTACCTTTTGAATTTTAAAGAAAATTTGTATTATTTGATTTTGGTACGACATAAATTATATATATTACATTTGTGATTGTCTCTATAATAAATGAAAATATGATTATAAATTACATTACTATTTATTAAATTATTCTAAAGTAAAAAAAAAAAAATGAGACCGCCTTAAAAATATTATCATGTGCAACGTGCGAGATTCGTGACTAGTTGTTAATAAAATACAAATTTTGTCTATTCTTTCCTCTAATGGTTTCTAGACCTATTATCTTGTGGATTTAAGGGACCCATTGTGGATTAGAAGTTTTCGACCAGAAACTAATAGTTTAGTTTCTGTTACAGAGAATATGATATGCGCTTTCTTGAGGCTTCCGCAACATCAATTGCGGAAGAATGACAAAATTTATTCACTTAAGTATCCGTTTGGATACCGATGAAAGTTGGGCATCTGCGTTTTATCTTTTTTTTTTTTTTTTTTTTTTTTGAAAAGTACGTTTAAGCTTTCCAGTGGATCCTGTGCACTGTTCACAGGACCCACAAACCTATTTTATAAACAAAATTTTCATTAAAAATGGGTCCTACGGCACTATTCACACATTTAGAAATTATTTTGTTACAGTATTTTTAGTTTTCAGCAAAATAAGCAGTATCCAAACACACCTTAAGTATGCGTTTGGATAGAGAGTTTGCGTCTCACGTTTGCGTTTTCCTTTTTCTTTTTTTTTTCTTTTTTTTTTTATAGTTCGGAACAGTGTTTTCACATGAGTTTTGTCTGTCAGTGGGTCCCGTGCACTATGCATAGGACCCACTACCTCTTTGACCAGCCAAATAGGCAGTGGGCAGTGCATGCTAGTGGGTCTCGTGCACTATTCACAAGACCCATAAATATTTTTTTCAGCAACTTTTTCATTAAAAATGGGTCCCACGGCACTATTCACACATTTAAAAATTATTTTGCTACAGTATTTTTAGTTTTCAGCAAAATAAGCGGTATCTAAATGGACCTTAAGTCTCTTTCTTTCTTAGTAGACTAAAAAGTCTTTGCATGTGTATATTCAAAGTCTATCCACTAGTCTGCCAATGAATAATCAATGTTCGATAGGACCATACGGGTCAACTCCAGCAACACGGTAGATTTATAATTTCAGAGTCAGCCCTAACAACCATGCTGGCCAACTCTAGCAACATAGTTGTCATGATGTTTAAGACTACCCACCAATAATTCAAATTTAACATTGTTGCCCTGTGTTGGGCTTTGTCGAGCCTAGTTGTGTTTGACCCGGTTGACGACCCGACCTGACCCGACCCGACCCGAAATAATGTTGCGTAGTTTTTAATGTGAGATTTTCTGTACGACCGCATTTTGTATTTTTTTTTTTTTTGATAATAATGAAATCCCTGCAACTTTGTGGACGTAGGCAAATTGCCAAACTACATAAATACTGTCTTGTGCATGTGATTATTTTTTTTTCTTTAACGTGTGTTTTTTTTTTTTTTTTTTCCTCAGGTTTGGGAATTTCATGTTAATTCCCTACCGCTTTGGTCATGTAGGAAACTGTGGAATTTTCTTATATTGTTGAAGGCCAAATCAAGGCATATCTTGTTGGAGAAAATCATTGGATTGGAATAAACCAAGAAATTTTTTGATAGAGGAATTTGTAGAATTGAAGAAATCAATTCAAAATAAAAAATTTTAATTGATTTGTGTATGTAACTCCCATTATAAAGTAGGTTATATAATAATATATCATCATTAAAGTGAATAAAAAACATATAGTTAGCCTTTTAAGCTCTTGCTCGATGAATATAAACCAAGTGAATGAACCAGGTAAACTCTCATGATCTATCTTATTTAGAAATGGAGATAGATTATTGTCTAAAGGATAATAACAAAATGTTGTCAAATTAATATTATTATATTCACTTTTATAATAAATCTTTTATAGCTGTAAATAATTCTTTTTGGTAATAAGTAGTCCTATTTGATATAGACAAAACACTATTGCTTCCTATATTCAGAGTAGCCCATAACAAAAGCTAGAGACTGCAAATACTTTTAACTAACAAATTATAGTTTTGTGACTCCCATAAACAAAATTTGGGTTCAAATGCCCCCTTTGGCCCTCCCCTACTTGTATCTTAAGAAGAAAAAAAAAGTAAAGCATTTGATTTTTATCTTTTTAGGAACATTTTTTTTCTCCTCTCTCAATGGAAGTATGCGGAGTCATTTCCTCGGTCAAGCCAAGGGCCATTGACATATACATATATTTAATAGCATTTGAAGTAGAGATAGTCCAATATCCAATAATACTGTGGACGAGTAGCACAAAGAATTTTAACAATATTGTTGTGCCAATTATTCTTGCAAACCATCCCGTATTTGGGTTTTGAAGTACAACCACATTTTGCCATGGGCCTTAAAAGACTAGCTGAGTAATAACACTTGTTTAATGAAGGAACATATCCAGCCCAAATCCCCTCTATAACATTTCCTAAGAAAAAGAAAATTACAAACACATTTTATACAGTACTAAGAAAAGAAGTTGGACTTGGAGGGATTGGGACATCTACAGTCCCTTCCAGCATTAGCAGAACCTTTTTCATCGAAGGACGAAGAGATGGCTCATCAAGAATGCACCATAGTCCCACTTTAAATATTCTCTCCAATTGCCTTTTGTCAACATCCTTACCACTCACTAGTTTATCTAGCTCACGAGCCTCAAAGCAAGAGTATGCCCATTCTTCAAGAATAGCTTCTTCTTCAGGAAAACTCCAATCCACACTCTTTCTACAACATATAAGCTCCAACAGAACAATTCCGAAGCTGTATACATCTGCTTTAACTGTCACTGGCTGGTTTCGATGCCATTCTGGTGCAACATACCCCTTTGTTCCTCGGATACCTGTAAAGGTATTGGTTTGGTCTGGCTTTAGTAGCTTTGCCAATCCAAAATCAGAGATTTTTGGGCACCTATATTCATCCATGAGTATGTTTTGGGGCTTTATGTCACAATGAATGATTTGTGACTCGCACTCTTCATGGAGATAAAGAATTCCCTTTGCTATGTTGCGAGCAATTTCTATTCTTTCATCCCAACGAAGTTTTTCTTCAGGTTTGAAGAGTATATCTGCAAGTGAGCCATTGCTCATGTACTCATATACCAAAAGCCTATTCTCTCCATCATGACAATACCCGAGCAGACGGACAAGGTTCTTGTGGTGTGTCCTTCCAATAACTTTCATCTCCATTTGAAACTCTCTCTCCCCCTCAGTCAACAATTTCTCTAGTCTTTTGACGGCTACAATCTTTTGACCATTCCATATTGTTCCCTTGTAAACAGTCCCAAATGATCCTCTACCCAGCTCTTCCTTGAAACCATTAGTCATTTTCTCAAGATCAGAATAAGTAAATGATCTTAGAGAAACATCCATGCTTAAATCAACATTTCCACTATTAGAGAGCCTTCTATATGCTCGGACTCGATTTTTGTAAATTGCAATTGCAGAAATCACTGACATAATGAGTCCAAAAGCACCAAGTGAGATGCCCAGAATCATTATGTCCTTTCGAGAATATCTTTCACGTCCCAAGGGCTCAATTTTATTTATGGTGGAAGTAGATCCAGCTACCTTGATGAATGCAATGTTTACATCACTTAGTTCTCTTCTTCCAAATCTCAATGGAAGCCTTTGCTTTTGACAAACTCTATCTCTGTACGTAGCGGCTTCACAATTACAATCCTTCAAACATGCTGCTTCACAATCTTCTTTCGTCAATAATGTTAGGGAAGAAAAAGAATTATCTTCCCATACAGTACTAGGTACTGCTTGCATGATATATTTCGTACTTTCATCTTTGCTGTTGCAACTTTCTGCAGTGAAATTCCTTACACAACCTGAGGTCCAATTTCCCGGGTTAACACTAGCAAAACCTGGAAGACATAAGCAATTAGCATCCTGATCATTCATAATGCAAAACCCATTGAGACCACACAGGCCCTTAGGGGCACACTTATCATCGGTAGACCGCGATATGACTGAGAAATTCCCATTCTTATCCAAATTGTGTGAATATAGCCTGAAGATCCCATCGGCATCAATTCGCATAAAATACACTACATCTTTTGTTGGATATCCGCCTTGAGTCAGATTTTTTAAGATTGTGCCGGTGGAATTGAGCAAGTAAAGATGACCATCAACATCCAGACATAGTGAAACATTACTGCCTTTTCCATCTGTAAAAGAAGACCAATAAGAATATTCAGCCGTATCTGTGGTTTGCACTGGGTACTGCACAAGGTTTCCATCCGTCTGCATTTTCAGGCGACATATTCCTATCGATTGATCAGATTCTGAAACACTTGAAAACAACTCTTTTCCTGTTGTGAGACGCTGACCTTGTAAGAGAGTATTCGTTGGGGATTCAAAACTTTGCCATATAATCTTCTTATCAGAATTATAGAGAACAAAGTTTCCCGAATCAAGCATTGATGCTGATGCTGCACGTTCAGGAGGACTGGCAATGGCCGTCTCTTCGCCTTGTGCCGATTGCATGATGAGTCTACCATCACTAGTGAAATTCAATGTAACACTAGCGAGAGCTGGAGCTTTGTCTCGGTTGGCTGTCCAGACTACTGTCTTTTCAGGAATCCCAGCAAGAAAAACTCCTATAGCATAGCCATTGGCTTGTTGGTAGAAGCCAAACGCATATAGACCAGAGCGTGACAGCCATGAAGAATTGGTGGTAGGTGTTAAAAAAGAGCCAAGGTTTACAACGGATTCCCCTTGTTGAGCTTCTGTAGTGATAATTGCTGAGAGAAAAATAAAAAACAAGAGCCTTGCCATTACTAGAAAATAGCTAGTTCTCTCTGTTATTCCTTCACTCTGTTTGCAAATGAAATGCGACTAACACAGCTCCATATATAGTCAATAAAAAACAGGAGACTTGCCATTACCGAGTTATGATGTTGCCTTGAATATTACTTTTCAAATTTTTTTTTTTTTTGGAAGGTGTTTGGAAGGAAATAGTTAAAAAAAGAAAAAAGAAAAAAAGAAGAAGCATTCTTGAGTATGTATCTTTCCTAAGGATGAAAAGTCACAACTTGTGTATATTCAAAGAACTTTGCATATATAGAATAAGAGTCACTCACTTTAGTCTCTTTCTTAGCTGGAATGAGAAGTCTTCGCATGCGTTTAATTATATTCAAAGTCTTTCAGCTGGTCATCCATTGAATTATTTATTAGTTATAACCCAAGCAACACGGGATGTTGAATTTCAAAGTCTCAATGCAGTGCTAAGTTGAAACCAATGACCTTGTAGTGCAATGGCAATTTTTTTAATGATGAAAACTAGGATTCTAATTCCCCCACCTCATTATTGTAACTATCAAATTAAAAAAAAAAAATCACAAATATTTTAGGGACTAAAACAGATTTTTGGCAACACAAAAACTTAGTTCTGTTTTATGATTTGCCTTGAAAATGTACCCTTTGATAGTGGCTCAAGGGAGCGAGCTCGAAATCTGAGAAGCTGAAGAATTTGGACATTCAGGCTAAATGGAATCAATCCAGGTAGAGCAGATGCACCACTTGTGGTAAAGTTAGCTCCAATTGTGAAATTTGGTCTCACAAATTCAAAACACGGAGTCAAATAAGCAGTATGCAAGCCCTCGCCTATGAAACAAGAAAATAAACAACCCAAATGTTAACCAAATAACTAATTTTTGAATACTTTCAGGGATGTACGTATTATACCTTTACATTTTAATTTTATTTTATTTTTTTAGAATCAACTAGTTGCAATGAGTGAGAATAGATAATTACTTTGAAATTTTGATATAAATCTAATTTGTTTTCCTAAATTTGTTGAAAATAATTTGCTCTACCAAAAAATTAAGAGAAACGTTATGTTCACAATAATTTCACAACAAATCGTACGTAGTCAGTTGTTATTGATTGTTATTGGTTGGAAAAAAAAAAGTAATTTTAGTGATAAGTTTAAATTAGAACCGATAACAACTTACCAACTATGACTTGTGAAAACGTTATAAACGTAACACTTCTGAAAAATTAAATAATTTCTAAAATTATTTTTCATCTCAATATCTCTACAAATACAAATATATCATTCTAGAATTTTTGGGTGTATTTGATTGATATTTATCCATTTTCTAGGTGGTTCATATTCCTTTAAATTATGTTATAGTGCACTATGTTTTCCTAATTTGGGTTTTTAGTTTTAGATTTTGGATTATGATTTTTTTCAACAACTTGATTTTCTTTTTAGAATTTTCTCCTCTTGAATATCTAGAATACAATTAAACTTTTTAACTAAGTATTAGCTCAAATAAAAATTAAATCAAAACAATAAGAATGAGAGAGAGGACTTGTGATTGAAAACTGAATTCAATTCAATTGGTCTTCTTCATATTTTATCCAAATTCAATTTCTTCATATAGCCAAGTATACATCTTTGTGGAATTTCTTACATCCAATTGGTCTTCAAGGATTTTAAGACTTTTTCCATACTTGGATAATCTTTCACCCTAGTCTTTTTTTTGGTTGTCTATTGCTACCTTATAGTTTTATACATGTCCTTCGATTTAATTTTCTTCCCATTAACATCAAATTCTACAATTTTGGCAAAAAGTCTTACAGCAAAGGCATCCCATAATAATATTTAAATTTGTACTAAGTTATACATCTACATTCATGTCACAACTAATATGTACGTATAATAGAACTGAGTTATGCTACAAACATACAAAGAGAATTATTTATCCATAATGGAGAATGCATCACACAAACTCACATAAGAGGTATAACAATAGTGGAAAAAAATTCATCCATGATTAACGACCACATAAACTATAGTAGTAAGACCCCATTGCGATTCTTTTAATGTATTCTTCACCATGGCTGAGATTTTTTTGGTTGGTTTATGGGAATCAATGTTGTTGGCACCTGAGATCTCCCATGGCACATTACTAACAAAATTAATTCAAAAAACCTGAAGAATATGGGGGAGAACAGAAAGAAAGAAAAAAAAAACCTTCACTTTAGAGGGACTTTCAAAATTTATAGGAGTGAGGTAGAGCAATTGCAAATATATATAGACAAAAAATCAATAGTTTTTATTTTTATTTTTATTTTTTAGAATTCTAATAGAGTAGCAATTGAACAGTTTTCATAACTGCTTGATTGGAGAGAGGGAAAATAAAGTTGAAGGAAGTTTGAATTATTATCAAATTGGGTTTGATGGAATAATAAATGGAAAGTTGAAAAGTTAGGAAACGTTAATTAAGAGATGGAGTTCTTTTTTTTTTTTTTTTTTTTTTATGTGATTGGGAAATTGTTAATTTGCAAAAGGAAGGAAAAGAAAAAGAAAAAGAAAAGTTAGTGGGATCGATGACGTGACGACTAATGTGGCTCAATAGGAGCATAACAACAATAAATGCTCTGCTTCAGCTTTTAGATATATATATATATATATATATATATATATAGACATAGATATAGATATAGATTAGATTCCAATCAATGGCTCAAAAAAAAAAAAATTCTAAGTATAAGTTTCTCTCTCTCTCTCTCTCTCTCTCTCTCAAACAACTGGTAGTAATATAGACATTTGCTTGGTGTGGCAGGAAATAATTACAGGGGATTGAAATATCATGAAAGGATGAATCTAATCATTATTAAAACACTGCTATCATCTATGGATCAAAATTTTCCCTAAATAAGTGGAGCTTAATACATGACATTTTTATGAGAGATAGTGCAAAGAAAATCATGATCATATATTGAAGAGGGAAATGATTAAAGCTCACTTTCTTTTGTTCCATTTCTCACTCAGCTTGATTTGATTAGGTTCACTAATAACTCTTCTTTAGAAAAATGTCCCATACATAGGAGCATTATTTACTATAGAATTTGGGTTCCAGTTATGGAAAATAATAAAGAATAAGTAATTGTGAATGGGCACATTTTCCTGGTAGGACAATGCAATCTTGATCAATAAGCCTGGATGAATTAAACGAAGAATGGCTACTTTGGGAGGTGGCTTAGTTGTAAGAAGTTCTTGTAATCCATCACATCTATGAAGTTCAGGACTTGTGGTTTCGAATAATGGCAAGTCCCATTAGTGCTTAGATGGTTCCATGTCATAATGCAATGCGGGAGGATTAAGTGGTAAGGGGGCAATGACCGCACCTACTTCATCCAAATGATTTTGGCCGGTAGAATGCTTATAAGGGTCAGTTGACTTCTGCAAGACTCAAATTTTAAAAAATAACTAGATCATTGATTCTAATAATAGATTGAGCAAAGGGTCCAATTTAGATCCAGTTTTGGATTTTAAACAGGGTACAGGTAGCATAACACATTTTACATTGTACAAGGGACTTAGGAAAAAAAAAAAAAATACAAGCACAATTTATACTATACTAAGAGAAGAAGTTGAACTCGGAGGGATTGGTATATCTAAATTTCCTTTCAGCATTAGCATAACCTTTTTGATTGTAGGATGAAGTGATGGATCACCAAGAATGCACCAAAGTCCCACTATAACCATTCTCTCTAATGGCCTTTTGTCAACCTCCTTACCACTCACTAGTTTGCCTAGCTCGTGAGCCTCAAAGCAATGATATGCTCATTCTTCAAGAATAGCTTCTTCTTAAGGAAGATTCCAGTCTACATTCTTTCTACAACATATAAGCTCCAACAACACTGTTAGGTTCTAAAAGTTTAGAACAATTGGCAAATCGTGAACACAAACTTGTCTAGATATAGATCCTAGAGTCAGTAGGTTTTATTAGACAATGCTCAAGGTGATTCAAGTCAAGATTTAAGAAAAAGTAAGCTGCAAAAAGAAGAGTTCAGAAACTGCTTGGTTCGACCGATTGAGAAACAGGCTCGATCGATCGAGAATCGTATCTACAAAATTTTAAGTTGGCCTAAACAGCAGTTCAAGCCCATTAAGGATTAGGGTTTCAGATCTACTTCTCCAAGTATAAAAAGGAAACCCTAAGCATGTTTTTACAAGGCTTTTTAGAGAGAGAAGAGTGTGCTTTTTTTGTATCTAGGGTTTTGTACCTAAAAAGCTCTCTTATGTCTTCTATCGGTATTGTTCCTTGAAGAATCTCAAGATCCGATGTTGAAGAAGTTGCTGCCTTCTCTAGTCATCAAAGGTGCTGATGAGTTAAACCTTCAAGGGTGGCCTTGGAGTCACAAACAAGAGAGTTTGTGTTGCTAAACCTTTGAGTGGGATCTCAAAGTCACAAGAGTGGGTGTTTGTGTTTTGCAAAGGCCAATGAAAGAAATAGTCCCTGGACTCGGAGCTATCATAGGGTCGTGGTAGTAAGTTTTCTACTCGAAGTAGCAATAAGATGTTAGTGGTCTAAGTCGCTATTGTGTAAACTTC
The DNA here is from genome assembly GCA_033629205.1 of Lithocarpus polystachyus. Lineage (NCBI taxonomy): Eukaryota > Viridiplantae > Streptophyta > Magnoliopsida > Fagales > Fagaceae > Lithocarpus > Lithocarpus polystachyus. The sequence goes on along the minus strand of CM066173.1, from coordinate 36,100,167 downwards.
AATTCTTTCATAGTGTATTTGCTGTTTTATCTTGAGGATGGATAGGTTAAATCCTCCCCAGATTTTTTACCGGTTTGATTTTCTTGGGTCATTATATCATTTTGTTATTTATTTTTCCACTGATTTACGTGATATGATTGTTATTGTTTTAACCTAGATCTGAATAAGTTACCTAAGTTAATCACTTGGTTAAATAACTAAGTTAAACAATCTAGTTTACAAGGATCTGAAAATGCACAAGTGGTATTAGAGCGGGTAGCTCTTTTGATCTAAGAGTTAATCCTTAATCCTGTTATCATGGATAATTTTAAGTGTCTTACTGTTTTTGACTGTGATGATTTGAATAAAAAGGACACTATTGTTTCTATTGATCTTATTAATGCCTGTGAAACTCTTCGTAAGGAATTATTGAAATCTATGAAAATTACTAAGAAATTCAAGGAAGAGTTAAAATTGGCTAATCTTGAAAAAGAGGAATTGATTGTGAGATTAGATGAGTCTAATAAAAAGAATGATTTTTTTAGAAATCAAATTTCCTCTCAAGATGAAAAGATGAAAAGCTTGGAACAAGAGTCTAAAGCTAAAATTGAAAATTTGACTGGTATCAAGCTTGCTGTTGATAACAGAAGTGTTTCTGTTTCTCTTAAGCCTAAAGCTGAAAAAGTTTATATCCCTCCTTTCAAGAGGAATAATAAATAAAAGGCTTATTTTGCTGGGTTAGACAAAGGTAAAAGTTCTGATGTAGACGCTGAAATTTCTAAACCTATGTCTAAACCTACTGTTAGAGAGCATAAGAAACTGTTTTTGTGCCTACCTGTCATCTTTGTGGTGTTGTTGGTCATATTAGACCAGATTGTTCTTTGTTGAGGCAAGAACCAATGCCTGTGACCAGAAACCCCACTAGGAATACTGATGTTCCTGTTTGTTACTTTTGTGGTGTCCGTGATCACATTCGTCCTAATTGTTATAAATTGAAATTTAAGCATTCTATATTTCAATCTAGGATATGTGATGATACTTCTCTTGCCATAAGTCCAAATAAATTGTTTCATATTCTTTTGAAAAATTTAAGCTTGTTGGCTTGTGAAAGGAATTTGCAGGATTTCTGTCTTTCTCAGAAGATTGGTGTAATCTCTCAAATACACACACACACACACACACACACACACACACACACACGCAAAATGGAACCATTTTATGCTAGGTTTTCAGATTTTCGTAAGTATAAATTCACTTTATTCTCTCTCATAGCCTTTAACTCTCTCTCTCGCTCTCGCCTCTAGCCTCTCGCCAACTTGACGCCTTGCCTCTGAGCTCCTGCCGCTTGGCTAGGCTAGCCTCTGCAGTAGCAGCAGGCGCTCACTATCATTGGCTCACCACGGGCCCGCAACAAACCACCAGTAAGCCATAAGCCCCTTTCCTCTCTCACCTCTTGGCAAAAACATAAACAAGGCCTAGAAAGCAAAAAAATAAGCAGTTATCCAATTAAATGTCATCCATCTCAGATTGTGAGTAAAAGTAGAAACTTGCAAAAAATTTAGAGGTATATATATCTGAATAGAGCTAGATGTGAGTGATTTGCAGAGTCCCCTCTCCTCTCTCACCTCTTGGCAAAAACAAAGCCATAAGCTTATCATGTTTTTTAATTTTTATCACTTTTTCAACACTTGTTTGAGTTTGAGTCATACTCATCTAGCTTGTAGAATTCTTTTTCTCAAAAAAGAAAAAGAAAAAAGAAGAAGCTTGTAGTATTCTTTTTGGGAAATATATACAGTACATAATTTTATGAAGAATAATTTCAGTCACATGCACTAATGGTTACTGTGTAGTTAATTTATTTAGTTAGTTTTTAGTTAATGGAAATACAGTACATAATCTTCTAGTTAGTTTTTTTTTTTTTTTAAATAACCACCTAATATGCTACCCCTAAATGATATTCTACCCCCATAATGTTTTTTTTTTCTATTTTTTTATTATCAATTTTCAGCACTTGTGTGTCACAGTCTACTAACTAGTAAGTACTAACCTTCTATTTCTTTAGCATTTTAATTTATGAGGGAGACAAGATTGAGAGAATTCTTGCTTTCAATCCTTCATTGAGAGGTAATCACTGAACACTAATCACTCACTATATTCAGCATTTTCCTTTTAAATTTTTAGTACTCAGTAACAACTGCTTTAAGTTTTTATATATAAAATTAATTTTTATTTTATATTTATATTGAGAATAGTATGATGAATTCCTTGTTAATATTAGTGACATGAAATGTTGAGTAATGACTAATGATTGTTAGTCTATTATTGTTGCCTTGTTGTAATTAAACTGATTAGTTATTGTTATTATTGGATCTGGTTGTGACATTCATTGATTGAGAGTGAGCTATTTGATATTATATTTGCTGGAAAAATTATAATTTGACATTTTTATTAGATGGATGTCGATGCTTCACCTAGATTTGGTGCCCCTAGGGACCCTAACCAACCTCCTCCTGACCTTAATCCACTTGAACTTGTAGCACCAATTGGTCTTGGTGCATCATTTTCCCCACTGTCACCTAAACAAGGTGGTAAGGACCCATCTATAGTATGGTAGCTCTTCATTAAGTTTGCTTGTCTTGATCACAAGAAGACTAGTTCTGAATGCATGCAAGTATTGTAAAAATCAATATAATTGTCATGGTAAGAAAAATGGTACTTAAGGCATGTTGCAACATATGAAGGTGTGTAATAAGTGGCCTTTTCCCGGTGATGATAAGCAAAAAAATTTGTCTTTCCAAGCTAAGAGGGAAGGGGAAAGTGGTTCAAATGTGTTAGTGGTTGCAAACTATAATGAAGAGAGGATAAGGTTGGCGTTGGCAAGGATGATCGTTATTGATGAATTACCTTTTAAATTTGTGGAGCGGCAAGGCTTTCAAGAATTTATCGAAATAGTTTAGCCTAGGTTTCCTATTCCCCATCGCACTACTATTGCAAGAGCTTGTATTAAGATTTATTCTAGTGAGGTGGATATTTTAAGAAGGGTTTTTGTTGGGCAATAAGTTTGTGTGACAATGGATACTTGGACGTCCATACAAAACTTGAACTACTTAGTAGTCACTGCACACATCATTGATGGTGATTGGACTTACCAAAAGAAAATCTTGAACTTTTGCCCTATAGCTAATCACAAAGGGGATATCATAGGTAAAGCGATTAAGTAATGTTTGTTAAAGTGGGTTATAGATTGGTTGTTTACAATTACCGTGGACAATGCTAGCTCTAATGATGTGGCAATTGAATATGTGAAGAAGAAAAAAAAAGAAATAGATAGTAGCATATTGGGTGGTGAGTTCATGCATATGTGTTGTTGTGCGCATATCTTGAATTTGATAGTGTGAAGTGGGTTGAAGCCCATTCATGAATCAATTGCCAAGGTTCGGAATGCAGTGCGATATGTTAGAGCCTCTCTCGCAAGGTTTGAGAAGTTTCAAGAATGTGTTGAAAATGAGAAAATTAAAGCCTAATGTTTGTTGTCCCTTGATGTGCCAATAAGGTGGAATTCAACTTAATCATGTTAGATTGTGCTTTGAAATTTGAGAGAGCATTTGATAAGTTGGAAGAGGAGGATGGACATTACAAACTTTATTTTTGTGAAGTAGATAGAATTGGGAAAAGTCCATTGGTCCTCCTAATTACCTTGATTGGGAAAATGTCATGATCTTTGTGAAATTTCTTAGCATATTTTATGAGGCGACACTTAGATTTTCTGGGTCCTTGTTTGTCACTTCTAATACATACTTCCATAAGCTAATTAGTATTGAAGATCAATTACAACAGTTGTGTAGTGTTGATGGGGATCTACTTTTGAGGAGTATGGCGGTAGAGATGAAAAAAAATATGATAAGTATTAGGGAAGTACATATAATATCAACTTGATGTTTTTTTTCGCTATTATTCTTGACCCAAGGTATAGATTGAAGTATGTCAAGTTTTGGTTTAGGGAGTAGTATGGAAAGGAAAAGGGGGATGTGATGAGCTCTAAGGTTTAGGATGCATTGAAAAGGTTGTATGTGGAAAGAGTGGGTCAAAATGGAGTTTCGAGTTCTAGTGGTAGTGGTAGTGGTGCTTCATTGTCTAGGGACTCCAGGTCAAACGTTGGTAATGCTTCATTGTCTGATCACATTAAAAGCCATAATAATAGGTTTAAGAACACTTGACGGATGAGGACAGTATGAAAAACAAATCTTAGTTGGATAGGTATTTGTTGGAATCTTCTGAGGACCATGATGTGGAAGATTTTGACATCTTGATGTGGTAGAAAATGAATTATTCTAGATATCTGATAGGCCAAGAATGTATTAACCCCTTTGATAACTTAATTAATTAATTTAATCAAGTGAATTAATTAGATTCAATTACATGCAATAAGCGTGGTAACACAAATAAATCACCAATTAAGTTAAATGCAGCGGAAAATAAATTTGACACAGGTGATTTGTTTATGAATGGGAAAAACCACCGAGGTAAAACCCCACTAGGTGAATTTAAGGTCACTATTCTCGAGAATTCATAATTATCACAACAAGTGGTTACAAGTAAAAGAATCTTAGTACCTTATACCAACCTACAATTAAACCCTTACCCCAATGCACAATTGGACTTGTTTTGTAATGACAATCTCTCCTTTTCAATGCACGGCTCCCAGTACGTGACTAGCCAATCGATGCAATGATCCAAGTACGTAACCAACCACCAACTTGAGAAGGATGTTGGCTGCAAAGATCTTTAGTTCATCAACATGATGAAGATCACGAAGCTCCTTGGTTACAAAACCCTATAGCGTACAAATGCAGCAGCTTCTTCAAGAGAAAGATGAACTAGGGCAAATTGTTTCCGGTCACAATATGCTTAAACAAAACCTTTGCATCAAGTTTCCTCAATACAACGACCCCTAAAATAATCCTTATATATGTTTAGGGTTGTGAGAAAAGAAAGCCTAAACAAGTATACATGGATATGTGTGAAATCAGATTTGAAAAACTGATTTTTGTAAATCTCGATAGATAGGTTTTCTATTGAGCAGCTGTCGAGCATTGGGCTAAACATGCCTTTTAAATCTCAATAGATGCTATCTGTCAAACTAATTGTTGAGCTTTAAAATACATCACTTGGACTTGAACTCTTATTCCATGAAATATTAAACACATCCTAGATCTACCAAATTACAAGTAAAGTGTGTTTTGTCAAAGGATATTGCATGTTGTGTGTGAAAAACACTGCAAGATTGCATAATTGTCTACATGTTATGACGATTTGAGATATAAGAAAATCAATTTAACTCACATACAATCATAACTACTTGGTGGGGACTATCACCTTTGAGGTACATCCTATAATTCCCACATCTCCTAGAAGACACGCTTGCAATTATATTTAAAAGTATTTTAATTCTTTTTGCTTTTGATTTTCCTTGCATATTCTTTTTCTTTTGTTAAGCATATCATGCATGTGCATATAAAGGAGAGAGAAGAAATACCCAATTATGTTAAGCTACAAACATCACAATTTTGCTATACCGAAGCACACAGATGTTATACATGATTGGTGAGTTTTAGTGGTGAGATGGTTATTTATTCATTTCTCTTAGAATTTTCTAGTCCTTCCTGTCAAAAAGAGTCATACGAGTGTTAAGTACAAGAGATTCCTTAATCTTACTTATCACAAACACGAATCACAAAGTTCACTTGCTTAGTTGTGCATTGAGATGCTTATCTAAACTACAAAAGATACAAAGTTTAAAAAAATTTGTTTCAATGGCCATCCAAAGTACACAAGTACCAATGTACACATAACACACTATTTTTGTATTTTTCTGATTTTTCAATTATTTTATTTTATTTTTATGAGAAACAAAATAAATCAAAATTGAAAACAAACAAACAAACAAAAACATGTCAAACAAAGCAAAGCATAAAACTAGACTGACTCAAAAACAAGAAAGCAAAACACACAAGTAATGCAAAGAAAAAAAGAGGGAGAAAGAAAAAAGTGACAAAATCACTTCACGCCTTTTTCCTTCCACACCTTGGAAGAACTTTTCCGTTACCCTTGATCTGGCAGTGAGGGGGAAGAGTTGAAACCATTCAAGTTCGAAAGGAAAATGAGGGCTTTTAGAAGATCTCCAAGAGGAGTAAAAGAGGATGGAGATTGATTCTAGTTTTCCGATGAGATCATACTATTACTCTGTTGAGTGGCTAACCACTTATAGCAACTAGGTCGAGTATGTCCAGTCGCTCTACAGTGATGACAGAGATGTTGCTTCTTCTGTTTAGACTTTTGGGTATTGCCCTTCTTAGCCCTAAGGTTTTTAGTCTCCATCTTATTAAGCTTAGGGGGTGTTCCTAAGATAGATTTACATTTATCTATGTTCTCACTAGCTAAAGCAGTTTTCATATTATTGTTCTCAGATTCAACATTATTAGCAGGTGATACAAAAATAGTAGTATTAGAAGAAGCAATACTTGGAGAAGAGAAATCATACTCTAAACTGGTACGATCAAAATCAGATTTCTGGAAGCTAAGCATCTCGTCAAGCTTTTCACTTGAAGTCCTCTCTAACTGAGCTCTGACTTGGAACAGCTCTGCCTCAAGCTTCTTCGTCTTCTTAGCCAAGAAATTTTCCTCAAATCGGAGTACTCCAATAGTCTGATTAGCTTCATCAAAATTTGTGGAGATTTCTTCTCATTTAAGCTCCATATCACTGAGCTTCTTGGTGGCCATCTTATACAGTTTCTCATGCTTTCAGGGACCTTGTATAATTTTGCATAGGTTGTATGGATATCATATTGTTCGTCCATTTTCTAGAACTTAGAATCCACCAAGTCCTCTTCATCATCTACAGTTTCTAAACCCCTGTAAGAAGTTTAGACCCCTTAAACCCAAACAGATTAACCTAGATATTTAACCAAGTGATTAACTTAGGTAAATTAAGCAATTATAGGTTAACACAATAACAATCATATCATGTAAAAGTGCAAAACCTGGAGAGGATTTAACCTAGTTATCCTCAAGGTAAAAAGGAATTCACTATGAAAGAATTGAAAGTTACACAATAGCGACTTAGACCACTAACATCCTATTGCTACCTCGAGTAGGAAACTTACTACCACGACCACGTGACAGCTCCGAGTCCACGGACTACTTCTTTCCTTGAATTCTCAGCAAAGCACAAGAACACCTGCTTGTATATCTTGAAGCTCTTGATTCTGCAACTGAATGATTACCAAGCTCTTGACATCAATCTTGAGTTTGGAAACCCTAAGTGTATGTCAAGGTAAACACCCATAGATCTCACAAATAAGATTCACAAACACAATATTCAGAACACTAAAAACGTGGCTAGGGTTTTCCCTTTTATATTTAGGGCAAAACATAAAATCCTATACATTAAATGGGCTAGGGCTGAGTTGGAAATTCTGCAGAAAAAACAATTTGCACGATTTTCGATCAATCGAATCTAATTCTCGATCGATCGAGTCTAATTCTCGATCGATCGAGTCTAATTCTCGATCGATCGAGCCAGACAGAATTGCACAGTAACTTCTGCAGTAACTCGATTCTAACTTTACATAAAAACCTCATACTTTAAGCAAGTCTAAACAAGACTAAAAACGTTTTGATCATGGTTTGCCAACATTACAAAATGAAGTTCTAATACATTAGTTCCTAATTCCTTAGAACCTAACAAACTCCTCCTTTGGCAATCCGTGACAAAACACAAACTTAACAAAATGCTCAAAGTTTACAAAATAAACAGCCCATTACAAAACAATAGCCCTAATAAACAAATTCAACCTAACTACTATCTATCAATTGCAAAAGTAGACAGCAGCACGACTGAATCAACCTGTATATTCATGTAACACTTAACAAACACATAAACGTATGTGTGGAAAATACAAGTAACATAGAAAAGAAGTTCTTGATTTCACATAACATAAAATAAAAAAATATATCATGAATAACATCATAGATATAAAACAATAAGTAATGTAGCATAGTGAAACAAGAAACTTATACAAAAGATGTATCTAAAAAAAATTCCCCCTATCATGAGCCAAAAAATGTAAATACATAATGAAGCACCTAGATACAATCTAAAAGCTCCACAAGCTCTACAGTATCACAAAGAGAAACAAAAACTCCCCCTAAAGGACTCCACAAACTCCTTTTAAAGTACTTCACTACAAAGTACTCCACAATGTAATATACTCCCCCTTTTTGTGACGAATTGCCAAAGGGCACTCACTCATCATCAAAAGGAGGCGACGGAGGAGAACGTCGAAATCTAGCTAAATCTGCTCTCAAGGCTCGAAGCTTGTCAAGCACATCCACCAAAAGCTGACCATAAGCCGCCTGAATGGTCATGACAGTGTCCAAAGCCCGACGAATGTCAGAAACATCCAAAGGAGAAGGTAGAAGAACATCAGCAGCAGTAGCAGGATTAGTAGACGTCTCTACCAAAGGAGCACCTGCAGAAGAAGTAGGAGGTGGTGTGACACCAAAAGGCTCTACCCTAAGATGCTTAGAGCTAGCTCAAAGCTGAGCAGCCCTTTGCCTAAGAAAGGTAGCACCTATGGGAGCAATGATATGAACAGGCTCAAAAGCATGGAAATCACCTAAACCTATGTGAAGAAGAATCCTATGAATAAAAACAGGAAAGAACAAAGCATGAGCAGTAGAGCTACTCCGATGCACTTCGTTCAAAGAACGAAGAAACAGATGAGGAAAACTGATAGGAGCATCAGTGACAAGAGCGTACAGAAACACACATCGCTCAAGAGGGATAGTGTGGAGATGAGAAATGGGCCACAAGAAATGACATGCAATCCTAAAAAAAAGATAATGTAACTCAAAAAGCTCAACAGAGGTGATCCAAGGATCAGAACCCCACTGGATAGAAGACCTAGTGATGTATAACTAGGGAAAGACAGGGTGAGCAACCATAGGCACCCCAAGACCATCAGACACTACCGAAGGGGGTAATGCGATACTCTACACCTCGTATCCAACTCTTAACTAAAGTGTTAGAATCATAGATGTGGATAGAGAGGTTCGATTAGAACTCTCTAATCAGGATAGCCGGAGGCAGATGATCTATGTCTAACAAAGATAGCCAGCCCCTACGCTCAAAATTACGCCTCACCTCATCATCAACCTCATCTAAAAGAACCCTACGCTCACCCCAAATGGTACGCCTAAGGTTAAGGGTCTCGTATGTCTCCTAATGCTTCTCACTCAGAAACCTATCACTGTCAAAGGAAGGTGAAGAGGCAGAAGTCCTATGTGCTCTAGTTTTCCTAGGCATGATGCTAAGGACAGAAATAGAGAGACACAGAAAAAAAAAAAACAAAAAGAAAAACCAAGGACAAACTGCAAGTTAGCACAACAAAAATTATAAACAAAAATTATATATGATGCATGAACAGAATAACCAAATGATGCATGGTCTAATGCAATGATACACAGGTCAAATATGATTCAATATCACAAAATTGGCTTGAGCAAGAATTTATATCAAAAATCCCAAATTTGAAAAACCTAATTTCACAAAACCCAACAAATTGAGAAATTGATCATCACCATAGATAGAAAACACAATATAATGATCAAATTAATCAATCTAACAAGCCAATTTCATCAAATTGCATCAATTTGAACAAAAGCCCCAAATTCGGCAATTTCAAGCCCTAGAATTTTTAATTTTTCACAAAACCTCAAATTAATCAAATTAAACCCCAAAAATCACTTGTATATGGTGTCTCCACAAAAACCCAACGATTTATTGTGAAAGAAAACAACCAAACAACATCAAAAATCCCAAATGTATAAATGCCGAAAATAGCCAATAAATGCATGAATTTATGCATGAAAAAATGAAAATAAAAGCAAAAGGAAGAGTAGATTGGTCTTACCGGCCTTGGGAGAGAGATTCCTTGCAAAAGAATCGGAGGAAAACGACAAAAATCGCAAAAAGATGCTTGACCGGTTGGTGAGTGTGAAAAGGAGTTTGAAAAGATTTTGAAAAGTGAAGAACACATGGAGAAAAATCCTTTTTAAAAAGCTCTCAGCTTGATTTTCGATCGATCGAAAATAAGATTCGATTGGTCGAAAATGCCTCGATTGATCCAGTATCAATCGAATACTGATCGAAACACACAGAAACTTTCCAGGGATTTTAAGAACAATTTCGATCGGTCGAAAAACAGATTCTTTCGATTGAAATTCTGGAAAAAACAAATTTTTGAAAAACGAAACAATTTCAGTGCTGAAACTCCTCAAAGCATTAGATTTTATGAATAAAATGCATGAATATGAGATGAAATGTTTCTAAAAAATACATGTATTTATCCCAGTTTCCCAAAAACAAGATTTTCACATAATTTTTCTTAAAATCTCAAACAGCAAACATGTTTTGCATCAAATCTCAAGAAATTTTCAAATTTGGTTGGTCAGACCAAAAACACACAATAACATGTACAAAGTTTAGCAAAGAATAACTTGTGTAGTGTATGCAACTAGCAAAAGCTTGAGAAACATGTGAGGTGATATGCAAATAGTAATCAATCACAATTTCTACAAAATTCATCACATGAATTTGAAAGAAACTATCACTCAAAGAGTTATATCATATAGCTCTCACATCTCCTAGAATAAAAGTTTGCAATCATGTAAGTTTCTTGATTTGCCTCATAATATATATACCAATTTTAATTGATCAGAACCTTATTAAAATAGTCGGGATAATGTACACACCAATTTTATTTAAATAGTAAAATTATTATAGCCCAATAATATACACACCAATTTTAACATTTTAACAGAGGCTACACCTTATATTCTTTTTGTGCATGTGCTACACTTTCTCAAGCACAAAATCTTAAGATATGCACTAAGGTGTTCATGATTGGCTAATAAACAGTGGTGAGATGGTTATTTATACCTTTCTCAAAAATTTCAAGTCCAACAATTAAAGGCATGAGACTTCAAGATCAAGATCATGTGATCAAAAACCATAAACAGCTTCCCACACAACATGCACTACAAAACTTCAGCTAGAAAAGTGCAATAAAAATAAGTGCATTCAAGCTAAACAAGGTACATAAACATGTTATGTAAAAAATAGATTGACCAACCTTGTCTTCAAATTCAAGAAAAATACAGCAAAACACATATTGTCAAACCCATTCTTGTTACCCTTTTTTTTTAAAAATAATAAAAAAATAACCTAGAATGAAATGCATGAATGTTATGCAATGCAAATCCTAAGAAAAATGGTCACAGGAGGTAAATCAATGAAGAACAAGGACCATGTCAGACAGACTCAATTAGGTTGAGCCTTTTGCATCCAAAACTTTTTAAATACACTTCTAGCGTTGGAGTTATTATTCACATTGGAATTCTGAGCAACTCCAGGATTAGAATAAAGGTTTAACACCTTTACTAATTCACCAATAAGTACCATAGGATCTTGTGCTTGAGGCACAGGTACTTTAGGTTTATTTGCTCACTTAGCAGCTTGCAACTTGAAACAGTTTGGACGAATGTGTCCAGACTTTCCACAAAAGTGACAAACCCAAGCAGGCTTATCATGCAACTTGCTCTTAGAAGAATTAGGAGTTCTAGAATTAGACTCTTGAAGATTTACTCTAATCTTTCTAGGAGGTGTGACTTCTATAGATTTAACAACTTCACTCACAAAAGGTTTGACAATCTCAATCTTAGAAAGTTGAGTAGAAGGAACAAAGTTTGTAAAATGTGGTTCAGGCACATAGATGCTTTCCACAAAACCTAAGCCAGTTTTGTCAGAGGAAGACTTTTGAGTACTTAACATGTGATCAAGTTTGGAGCTCGCAGATCTATTAGTTTGTTCTCTAGCAACAAATAATTCAAGTTTTAAATTTTTAACTTTATCAAACAAAAGCATGTTTTCAGTTTTCACATTATTCAAAAGCTCATTAGCATCAAACAATTTCACAAGCAAATTTTTCTTATCAAGTTCAAGAGATGCAATTTTCTTTAAGCCAAGATCAACATTCATAGCATCCTTTGCAGCAACTTTGCAAAGTTTATTATAGGCTTCCTGCAAATCTGCATCTTCAAAAAGTTCCCCATCAGAAGGGTTCTCTTCAACAGACACGCTTTCATTTACTACAGCAGTAGCAGTGAAAGCAATGAAGTTTCCATCCTCATCATTGACTGATTCATTATCAGAAACTCCATCATCACTAAGGGTTACAGCTATAGCCTTACCCTTAGACTTCAAGTATGTAAGACATTCAGATTTCATATGACCATACCTTTGACAACCAAAACATTATTGTCCCATAGAATTATTAAAGGGTTAACCCACTTTCTCTTTAGGTTTTTCAGAGTTATTAACCTTAGTGGGATCATTCCTCCTAAAATTTTTAAGTTCAGCAGTGTTCTTACCTTTTGCCCTTCTGTTATTGTTCCTAAGGAAGTTTCTAAAGTTCTTGGCAAGATAGGCAATCTCAGTAGCAGAGAGTTCATCATCAAATCCACCAGCATCAACATCATCAACAGATTTAAGAGCCATTGATTTGGATTTGTTAGTCTTGGGTAGTTCCAACTCATAGGATTGAAGAGATCCTACAAGTTCATCAATATGGAGTCCACATCCTTGCTTTCAGTGATGGCAGTCACTTTGGGTCTAAAATCCTCAGTCAAAGATCTAAGAATCTTCCTAACAATTTTAGGTTGATCATAGATTTCACCCAGATTATATGCAGAATTAACTATATCATTCAATTTAGTATAGAATTCATCAAAAGATTCATCATCATTCATTCTAATGCTCTTAAATCTAGTAGTCAATTGCTGCAATTTATTTATTTTAACTGTCTTTGTGCCTTCATGCATAGTCTGAAGGATATTCCAAGTAGTATGAGCAACCTCAACATTAGAGATTCTCTTAAATTCCTCCATAGAGACAGCATTGAAAATAGCATTCATAGCTTTGCTATTGAAAACAACTGCCTCTTTTTGAGAAGTTTGCCACTCACTCACAGGAGTAGTGGGCTTCTCCAAACCATATTCAACAGAGTTCTAGACTCTCTCATCAATAGATTTCAGGAATGCTTTCATCCTTACTTTCCAATAAGCATAATTATTCCCATCAAAATGAGGTGGAATAACAAGAAAGTGTCCGTGTTCCATAACAACCGGGGCCAAGGATCAGCTTTAAGATCAAAAGATCAAAAACAAAAAAACTACCTGCTCTGATACCACTTGTAAGAAGTTTAGACCCCTTAAACCCAAACAGATTAACCTAGATATTTAGCCAAGTGATTAACTTAGGTAAATTAAGCAATTCTAGGTTAACAAAATAACAATCATATCATGTAAAAGTGCGAAAAATAAAGAACACACGATATGATAACCCAGGAAACCAAACTGGTAAAAACCTGGGAAGGATTTAACCTAACTATCCTTAAGGTAAAAAGGAATTCACTATGAAAGAATTGAAGTTTACACAATAGTGACTTAGACCACTAACATCCTATTGCTACCTCGAGTAAGAAACTTACTACCACGACCACGTGACAGCTCCGAGTCCACGGACTACTTCTTTCCTTGAATTCTCAGCAAAGCACAAGCACACCTGCTTGTATATCTTGAAGCTCTTGATTCTGCAACTGAATGATTATCAAGCTCTTGACATCAATCTTAAGTTTGGAAACCCTAAGTGTATGTCAAGGTAAACACCTCTAGATCTAACAAATAAGATTCACAAACACAATATTCAGAACACTAAAAACGTGGCTAGAGTTTTCCCTTTTATATTTAGGGCAAAACGTAAAACCCTACACATTAAATAGGCTAGGGCTGAGTTGGAAATTCTACAGAAAAAATAATCTGCATGACTTTTGATCGATCGAGTCTAATTCTCGATCGATGACTCGATCGATCGAGCCAGGCAGAATTGCACAGTAACTTCTGCAGTAACTCGATTCCAACTTTACATAAAAACCTCATACTTTGAGCAAGTCTAAACAAGACTAAAAACGTTTTGATCATGGTTTGCAAACATTACAAAATGAAGTTCTAATACATTAGTTCCTAATTCCTTAGAACCTAACAACCCTCATTAGTAGGATCAACTATAGCAGTGAAGGCATTCAAGATTCCCTCGTTATCATTGCCATCCGAATCATCCTTAAGCTCGGTGTCACTCAAGGTAGTAGCAAGGACCTTGCTTTTTCCAATGGTCTTAAGATAAGTAGGACATTCTTGTTTCATATGTCTAAAACTTTGACATTCGAAGCACTTTGATCCGGAGGGAACAGCGCACTGACTGTCATCCCTAGCATCCTTCTTCCCTTTATCTTGGCTTTTGAATTGTGAAGAATTAGATTGCTTATGGTCTTTGTCAAATCCTTTCACATTGGCATTCTTCATGAAATTTTTGAATTGCCTTGTGATATAGGATTTCATTTTAGAATCTTCATCATCAGAAGACTCATCTGTGTCATTGCAAGTTGCCAACCAGCTCTGCCAAAGGAATTTGATCAATGTCCTTGGATTCCTCAATAGCGGTGATCTTGGCATGAAATCTATTAGGTAAATATCTGAGCACCTTTTTAACAATCATGAGTTCAGGAATGGTGTCCTTGAGCTTGGTATAGAACTCATTGAACGACTCATCCCCTCCATCTTGATCTCTTCAAAGCTTGTAGTAAGCTTCTGAAGTTTCAAATCCTTGATAGCCTTAGTTCCTTTATAAGTTGTCTAGAGAATGGTTCATGCTTCCTTTACAGTTTCTGTAGAGGATATCTTCTTAAACTCCTCATTCATGACCGCACTGAATAAAACATTTAATGCCTTGTTGTTGAAATTTGCCGCTTTGATCTTAGTGTTATCCCAATCAGCTGACGCTTCTTTTGGCTTGGTCCAGCCTATCTCCATAGCTTGCCACACTTTCTCATCTAAAGACTACAAGAAAGCTCTCATGCGTGCTTTCCAGTATGCATAGTTAGTTCCATCAAATAAAGGAGGTATAATTAAAGGTTGTCCTTTATCCATGACAACAGGGGTCAATGGATCACACAACAAAGATTAACCCTAACTAGAGTGTGCCTACTCTGATACCACTTGATAGGCCAAGAATGTATTGACCCCTTTGATAACTTAATCAATTAATTTAGCCAAGTGAATTAATTAGATTCAATTACATGCAATAAGCGTGGTAACACACAAAAAATCACCAACTAAGTTAAATGCAGCGGAAAATAATTTTGACACAGGTGATTTGTTTACGAATGAGAAAAACTACCGAGACAAAACCCCACCGGGTGAATTTAAGGTCACCACTCCCAAGAATCCACTATTATTACAACAAGCGGTTACAAGTAAAGGAATCTCAATTCCTTATACCAACCTACAGTTGAACCCTTACCCCAATACATAATTAGACTTGTTCTGTAGTGACAATCTTTCCTTTTCAATGCACGGCTCCCAGTACATGACTAACCAATCGATGCACAGATCCAAGTACGTGACTAACCACCAACTTGAGAACGATGGTAGCAGCAAAGTTCTTCAGTTCATCAACACGATGAAGATCACGAAACTCCTTGGTTACAAAACCCTACAGTGTACAAATGTAGCACCTTCTTCAAGAGAAAAATGAACTAGGGCAAGTTGTTTTCAGTCACAATATGCTTGAACAAAACCTTAGCATCAAGTTTCATCAACACGACGGCCCTTAAAATAATCCTTATATATTTTTTGGGTTGTGAGAAAAGAAAGTCTAAACAAATATACACGGATATGTGTGAAATCAGATTTGAAAAACAGATTTTCGTAAATCTCGATAGATAGGTTATTTATCGAGCAGCTATGAAGCATCGGGCTAAACATGCATTTTAAACCTTGATAGAAGTTATCTGTTGAGCTAATTGTTGAGTTTTAAAATACAACACTTCTTCACTTGATTCTTGTAAAGATTTGCATGGCTTTAACACTTGGACTTGAACTCTTATTTCATGAAGTATTAAACACATCCTAGATTTACCCAATTACTAGTAAAATGCGTTTTGTCAAAGGATTAGCCAATTCTAAATGACATATGTTCCTAACATGATTCACATATGTTCTAACAATATCGAGTCCTTTCCCATATTGCTCGTGATGTGTAGGCTATTCTTGTCTCTACAGTTGCATCCAAGTCTGTTTTAGTACGGGGGAGTGTGTTTTGGATTCGTTCCATAGTTCACTATCTCCTAATACAGTTGAAGCTCTTATTTTTACCCAAAATTGGTTGAAGGATGCAAAGAAAAAAGGACCAATAAAGCTTCAGGAGTGCATGGATAATGTGGAGGATATGGATGGTATTGAGATTGACATTGGTAAATATACATATATATATATATATGTTCATTTTGTTTGTTGTATGTATCAATTGTTTATTTATTTTCTCAATGCTTAAGAATCATTTTGTTTTGAATGGGATTGTAGAAATTGCATCGGTTTACCCAATGCCTATGAAGGAGGATCCAAGCACCGTTATGTTGGATGATGATGAGTGATGTGCTGCTCTTTGCTTGGAGTTAGCTAGTAGTTAGTACTTAGTATTATGTAAGTATACTTGCTATTATCATTCGTTTGTGCTAATTATAAATATTTTATTTTTCATAAAAATTTTATTGTTATTAACACGTGTTTATTTTGTTTTGTTTAGTATTTTGTAGGAGTTCTAGAATGATGCATAGTGCACAAACTTACGGGACAAAGGACTTAGAGGAATTAGCATTCTTTTGCCTATATGCTAATTATATTTGTACATGTTGTTGGTAATGGACTTTTCACTAATGGTAGTTATTTAGGTATTCGTGGGTGAAATATCATTAGGGATACAAGCAATTAGCAATCTTTTGCCTAAATGCTAATTTAATTTGTATATCTTTCTTTTGGCATATATGGACAACGGCAAATGGTTCTGTAATACGTTATTAAGTAGATACATTAATGCTTATTATTATTGACACTGATACACACAGTAACACTAATGATATTATATGCTACATGATAGTATTTTGGGAGTTGAACTTTTATTAAGGCAATCTCAAAATATTTTTGCATGGTGAATGAAATGAAAAAATTTGGATGGTTTGTCATGTGTGAAACTGTTTGGACAGTTTGCTATGTAAAAAATTTGCACAGATTGTTTATGTGTGAATGAAATGATGAAATTTGGATCATTATTGTTATGTGTGAACAAATTTGAACATATTAAACAAATTGAATAGATTGAACAGGTTTTATGTGTGAACAGGTTGAACAGGTTTTTTTATGAAGTTTCTGTGAATTTTGAACAGATTTTGTTGCTGTTTTTTAAGTAGATTGAATAGATTTTATGTGAACAGGTTGAACAGATTTTTTTATGAAGTTTCTGTGAAATTTGAATTGATTTTGTTACTTTTTTAAAACAGATTGAACAGATTTGTGTGAACAAGTTGAATAGATTTTTTTTATGAAGTTTTTGTGAAATTTGAACAGATTTTGTTGCTGTTTTTTGATGAATTTGAACAGATTTTTGAACAGGATTTATGTGTGAATACTGAATTGGTTGAACATATTTTTTTTATATATAAAAATAAAAACAAATAGAATTTTTAATGTTTCAAACCGATTGAATCGAGCCGACCAAACCACACTTCTATAGGTCAAAAAACTGACCCTAAGCGGTATGCATCGATTTTAATTATGAGAAAACTGATCCTTATCAGTTCGGTAACAAATTTGAGAAAAACCGAGCCGACCGAACCGTGCACACCCTTATCTACAAGTGACCCATTGCTCATGTACTCATATACCAATAGCCTATTCTCTCCATCATGACAATACCCAATTTTTTTTTTTTTTTTTAGAATACTAAGTATTTTAACACACACACACACACACACACACACAAGGGGAGATGGGAGAAGGTTTTTAAAGAAACCAACAGTGAGGTATATCCAAAAGGGCCTAACTCTTGGATATACAACACAGGCTTTAAACCTCTATAACTCACACTCATTTTCCAATGTGGGATTAACCCACTGTATTTTTTTTTTCATTTGAGAATACTAAGTATTTTAACACACACACACACACAAGAGGAGAGGGGAGAATGTGGTGAGCTTTCATATTATATATAGGTTTTTTTTTTTTTTTTGCGATAAGAATATTTTACAAATACTCAATCCACCTCTATATATTACATATAGTCCATAAATCGAACAATATATGGCTCAAGTGGTTGTCTCTCATAGTTGATTCAGTCTGCATTGCATTAAGACCAAATATCTACATTCCTAGAGCATATCTACAAATAGTAAATCCACCTCCTATATATTACATATTTACATATAGTCCATAAATCAAACAATGGATCAAGTGTTTGTCTCTTGTAGTTTACTTAGTCTATCGTAAGACCAAATATTTGTATACCTAGAGCCAATCTCTACAGCTTGCCACACCTTCACATCTAGTGACTATAAGAAAGCTCTCATGCGTACTTTCCAGTATGCATAGTTAATACCATCAAATAAAGGAGGTATAATCAAAGATTGTCCTCTATCCATGACAAACAGGGGTCAATGGATCACACACAAAGAGTAAACCTAATTAGAGAGTGCCTGCTTTGATACCATTTGACAAGCCAAAAATGTATTGACCCCTTGTGATGAATTAATTGACTAATTAGCCAAGTTTATTAATTAATCAAATTAACATGCAAACACGTGGTAGCACAAACAAATCACCAATTAAACTAAGTATGCAGCGGAAAATAAATGACATGGTGACTTGTTTACAAATGGGAAAAACCAACACGGCAAAAACCACACCAGGTGATTTTAAGGTCACCACTCCCGAGAATCCACTATTATCACAACAAGCGGTTACAAGTAAAGGAATCCCAGTACCTTATACCAACTTACAGTTGAACCCTTACTCCAATACCTAATTGGACTTATTCTGTAGTGATAATCTCTTCTGTTCAATACACGGCTCCAAGTACGTGACTAACCAATTGTGCGGATCCGACTTCAATCACCAACTAGAGAGAGATGTTGGCTGCAAAGTTCTTCTGTTCTTCAACACACGAAGATCACAAAGTTTCTTGGTCACAAAACCCTATGGTGTACAAACACAGCAACTTCTTCAAGAACTAGGGCAAACTAGGTTTTTGGTCACACTTGAGGAATTATGCTCTTGTGCAATTTTGTTCTTGGCTATGCAGCCTGAAACGGCCCTTAAAATAATCGTTATATATGTTTAGGGTTGTGAGAAAAGAAAACTCAAACATACAATCACAGATTGAATGAAAAATAGTCCTGAAAAACTGAAATTCATAAACCTCGACAGATACCCTATCTGTCGGGCTGCTGTCAAGCCACTGGGCTAGAACAGCTTTACAAGCTTGATAGATGGCTAGCTGTCGAGCTTTAATGATAGACACTTTTCAGTCTTGAATCTTGGACAGACTTGCATGGCTTCAACACTTGATCTTGAAACAAAGTTTCTTAAAGTATTAAACACATCCTAGATCTACCCAAATACAATTAAAGTGCGTTTTGTCAAAAGATTAGTCAATTATATAAAGTAGTGACATATGCTCCTAACAACTATGTCCTAACAATCTTCCCCTTTGGCAATCCGTGACAAAACCACAACTAACAAATAAACATATGAGAGAAGTCAAAAATTACTCAACTAATACTCACTAGTTGGATACAATAAAATCTATCCTAACACAAACTCTTGAAAAACTTTGCAAGAAGAGAGTTAATGACAAGTAGACTTTGACAACCTGTATTTTTGAAACACTTTAAACAAAACACATCAAGGCATCTTTGTGTGAAGCAAGATTAATAGATTGCATACAAGTAATAAGAAGCATGTGCATAAAGAGAGAAAAGAAACAACACATGTAAGGGTAGGTGAAAGAAACATACATCAACATATAAAGAGAATAAGTACAATGTATGTCAATAATGGTCACAAGACCCATGTACAAGAATAAATGTATTTCTAAAAGAAAGAAAAGAAAAAGATACAAGTAATCCTCACTACATCCCTCAAGATATCAACACTCCCCCTATTAAAAATCTCCTATACTAACTCTCCCCTTAAGTATGACTACTTTTATAGACCAAAATCACTCCCCCTTTTTGTCACGAGTGACAAAGGGAAGAGTGTCAAGTAGACATCTCATCTGAACCGGAAGAGCTAGCATCTCCATCATCATCATCCTCACCGTCGTCGAAGTCGTCGTCCTCGGATGTCACAGATGCCTCGGGAGGAGGAGAGGGAGACTCCATAAAGCCACTAAGGCGAGCCTGCCATCTAGCAATACGGCCGACACGGGTGTTCACCTGACACAACTCATCAGTGAGAGTTTCAAGGCGAGCATCCATGCGTTGAAGCTGCGCCATAATCGCATCTAGAGTCATACCTCCCGCTGAAGTAAAGGGAGCAGAGATGGATGGAGCAGAAGGAGTGGGAGGAGCAGCTGACCTAGACCACCTCGATCAAAACTGTGCCTCACTCCGTTTAATGGTAGCGGCATCTATAGCATCCATAACAGAGAAGTGACCGGATGCGGGAAAGGGAATAGAAAAATGGCGTAAAATCCTTGTGATAGCCAAAGGGAAGATGAGCTTATCACGGATCGTCGAATCCCTATAGACATCTATGATAGAAAGAATGAAACGAGAGGGAAAATCTATAGTGAGATGCTTAATAAGGGAAAGTAAAAAATCGAGCATGGGGCTCTGTGATAGAGTTATAGTGAGAAAGTGGATGCAAAACAAAGGTCATAACCATGTTCATGATCCTAGGGCCTTTAGCAAAGGCCGAACATGGTGTGAACTGACGCTCGCCACAATCAGAGCGATGCTCACAAACAGCGGACATCAATTCGTCCTTGGACATAGTCCTCAGACGCTCACAACAGGGATAGTCAAGATGTTCTACCCTGGGAACATAGAGCACCTCGGATACAATATCAGGAGTGATAACAAAGCACGTACCTCAAACGCGAGTAGCAAAGAGAGGTACTGAATAATCAAATCCATGCATGTTGGAGTAAAACTCCTAGATCAGCACGGATGGACATATGACCGGGACATCACACAGTGACTCTCATCCCCTACTGTGAATGATAGTGGGGTCAGTGTAGGAGAAGTCCGACAAAATGACCTAGCATTTTGAATGAACACCTCATCGAGAAAAGTTCTCAAAGAAGTCCTTCTTGGCCTTCTCATCACGGAACCAAACATGTGAGGGAGTAGGATCAGAAGAAGTGAATGTCTCGGAATGAAGAGGGTTCTGGGATGGAGCAGATTTACGTTTAGGTGCCATAGTAGCAACTAACGTAAACTAGAGAGTGAGGGGGAAGAAAGAAACACTCAGAAAAGTCCCAAAAAACAATTCAAATATATCAAGATATATTGAAAAGTAAGAACGTATGCATGGAAATGCATGAACATGTGACATGCAATATAAAAGGCATCATAGACTCAGCCCAATCCAATCCTACCAGCACACAATCAATTGCACACATCTAAAATGTATGATAATACTGTTATAATGCAAATGTGATGCAATGCATGAAGTTTTTAAGATCAAATCTTTAAAACCCATCCCAAAAATTTCATAAAAACCTCTTTGATTTTGAAAATTCCCAAATTTTGCAAAAATCCCAAAAACTTAGGTTTCAAAGCATGAAATGCATGAAAATGAGAGAATAGAGACTTACCAAGTGAAGAAAAACTTGAATAAGCTTGAAGAATCCTTGAGGAAGAGGTTGAAAGTAAGTGAGAGAGGTTTTGAAAGTGAGAGAGACATGGACAGATCAAGAGAGATCGAGGAAATGAAGTCTGAATCGCGTTTGACCCTTATATAGAAGTTCAGTAATTCTTGACAGATAGAGATGTCGAGAGGTGTCGAGACAAGTGTCGAGGGAGGTGTTGAGAAAACAGGCGTCGATAGATGAAGCTGTTGAGAAAGTGTCGAGGAACAATTCATCAGACACGATTAAAGAATCTCGATCGATCCAACAGCTGTCGAGAAGCTATCGAAGAGACAATAGAGTTCTCGATTGATCCACATAGCTATCGAGAAGCTATCGAGGAGACAGTAGGAATCTCGATCGATCCACCTAGCTGTCGAGAGGTGTCGAGATTGCGATAAGAACCAACTTAAGAGCTCGATAGATAGCCAGGTGTCGAGGAGGTGCTGAGATAGCTTAAAAACAGATTTTCAAGAATAGAAAAACACAGACATAAATGCAATCAAGCATGCAACTCAACCAAGATCCAAGCAACATTTTAAATTCTCAAAATCATCTTTCAACAACAATTTTAAGCACATTGATTCCACACACACACACATACACTAAACAAGTCTAACCAATTTTGTATTTCAAAAACAAGTTAAGACAGTTTAGTGAGCATACATTAACACATGTAAACCTTGTGATGACCAAATCACATTGTACATGCACATGTATCAAGAGTAGCAAAGAATATTGCGTGTTATGTGTGAAAAACATCGCAAGATTGCAAATGTGTCAACATGTTATGATGATTTGAGATATGAGAAAATCACTTTAACTTACACACAATCATAACTGTTTGATGGGGACTATCACCTTTGAGGTACATCCTATAACTCTCATATCTTCTAGAATACACGCTTGCAATCATATAAAGCGTTTTGTTCTTTTTGCTTTTATATCTTTGCATGTTTTCTTTTATTAGGCATATCATGCATGGGCATATACAAGAAAGAAAAGAATTACCCAATTATGTTAAGCTTTTGACATTGCACTTTGGCTATGCCGAAGCATACAGATGTCATTTTATGATTGGTGGGTAATATTGGTGAGATGGTTATTTTATACCTTTCTCTTAGGATTATCTAGTCCTACCCGTCAAAAAGAGTGATATGAGTGTTAAGTATAAGAGACTACTTAATCTTACTCATCACAAATATGAGCCACAAATCTCACTTGATTAGTTGTGCATAGAGATGCTCATCTAAGTTACAAAAGATACAAATTTTAGAAAACTTTGTTTCAATGGCCATCCAAGGTACACAAGTACCAATGTACACAAACATACACTGTTTTTGTATTTTTCTGATTGTTCAATTTTTTTTATATGAAAATAAAACAAAGCAAAACTGAAAAATAACCAAACAAAAACATGTTAAACAAAACAATAACAATGCGTAAAACTAGACTGACTCAAAACTTGAAAGCAAAACCCACAAGTAATGTAGACAAAAACAAGAAGGGCAAAGAGAGAGAGAGAGAGAGAGAGAGAGAGAGAGAGAGAGAGAGAGAGAGAGAGAGAAAGTGATAGAATCACTTAGTTTGTTTTTCTTCCACACCTTGGAAGAACCTTTCCTTTGAGTGAACTCATGAATCGGAGGTGAGGGGGAAGAATTAAAACAGTTCAAGTTTGAAAGGAACATGAGGGCTTTGAGAAGATCTCCAAGGGGAGTAAAAGAAGGTGGAAACTGATTCTGGTTTCCCAATGCGATCATGTCGTTACTCTGTCAAGTGGCTAACCACTTATAGCAATTTGGTCGAGTATAACCGGCTACACCACAGTAATGACAGAGATGCTGCTTCTTTTGTTTCTGCTTTTGAGAGTTAGCCTTCTTAGCCCTAAGGTTTTTAGTCTCATTCTTAGTAGGTTTAGGGGGTGATCCTAAGAGAGACTTACCCTTGTCTATGTTCTCACTAGCTGATTCATTTTTAACATTAATGTTCTCAGTTTCAACATTATTAGCAGGAGGAACAAAAATAGTAGAATTAGTAGAAGCAATACTAGGAGAAGAGAAATCATACCTAAACCGGTTCGATCGGAAGTAGATTTTTGAATGCTGAGCATCTCATCAAGTTTTGCACTTGAAGTCCTTTCCAATTAAGCTCTGACTTGAAACAGCTCTGCTTTAAGTTTCTTAGTCTTCTCAGCCAAGAAATTATTCTCGAACTAAATGCTCCAATAGTTTGATTAGCTTCATCAAACTTCATTAAAAGTTCTTCACGTTCAAGCTCCATATCACTGAGGTTCTTGGTGGCCAACCTTATATAACTTTGCATAAGTTGTGTGGATGTCATCTTGTTCATCCATCTTCGCAAACTTGGACTCCACCAATTTTTCTTCTTCATCCACATCTTCAACAATCCCCTCAGTAGGATTGACTGTGGCAGTGAACGCATTCAAGATTCCGTCATCCTTATTTTCGGAACCATCTTCAAGCTCAGTGTCTCTAAGTGTAGCAGCAAGTGCCTTGCTCTTCCCAATGGTCTTGAGATAAGTAGGGCACTCTTGTTTTATATGACCGAAACCTTGACACCCAAAGCACTTTGGTCTTGCGGGAACAGTGTACTGACCACCATCCCTTGAATCTTTCTTCCCTTTGTCTTGACTCTTAAACTGAGAAGAACTTGACTGTCTATAGTCCTTATCGAAGCCTTTTGCATTAGCATTTTTCATGAACTTCTTGAACTGCTGGGTAATGTAGGACTTCATCTTAGAGTCCTCATCTTCTGAAGACTCATCAGTATCACTGCTCTTGGCCTTCAGTGCCATGCTTTTGCTCTTGCTCGACTTTCGAATCCTAGACAAACCCAACTCATAGGTCTGCAAATTGCCAACTAGCTCTGTCAAAGGGATTTTGTCAATATCCTTTGATTCCTCAATGGCAGTGATCTTGGCATGGAATCTCTCGGGCAGAGATCTGAGCACCTTTCTCACAATCTTGGGTTCAGGAATGGTCTCCCCAAGATTAAAGGCTGAGTTCACTATGTCCTTAAACTTGGCATAGAACTCATCAAACGACTCATCCTCCTCCATCTTGAGCTCTTCAAAGCTTTTAGTGAGCCTTTGCAGCTTTGAGTCCTTAACAACAATGGTTCCCTCATAGGTTGTCTAGAGGATGGTACATGCTTCCTTGGCAGTTTCAGTGGAGGATATCTTTTTGAACTCCTCATTGGTGATCGCATTGAATAAGGCATTCAATGCTTTGCTGTTGAAGTTTGCCGCCTTGATCTTAGCATCATCCCAATCTGCCGACACTTCCTTTGGCTTGGTTCAACCAATCTCTACAGCTTGTCACACCTTCTTATCTAGTGACTGCAAGAAAGCTCTCATGCTTACTTTCCAGTATGCATAGTTAGTACCATCAAATAAAGGAGGTATAATCAAAGATTATCCTCTATTCATGACAAACAGGGGTCAATTGATCACACATAAAGAGTAAACCTAATCAGAGTATGCCTGCTCTGATACCACTTGACAGGCCAAAAATGTATTGACCCCTTGTGATGAATTAATTGATTAATTAACCAAGTTTATTAATTAATCAAATTAACCAAGTTTATTAATTAATCAAATTAACATGCAAATGCGTGGTAGCAAAAAAAAATCATCAATTAAACTGAGTATGCAGTGGAAAATAAATGACATGGTGATTTGTTTATGAATGGAGAAAACCAACACAGCAAAAACCCCACTGGATGATTTTAAGGTTACCACTCCTGAAAATCCACTATTATCACAACAAACGGTTACAAGTAAAGGAATTCCAGTACCTTATACCAACCTACAGTTGACCCTTACCCCAATACCCAATTGGACTTTTTCTGTAATGACAATCTCTTCTGTTCAATGCATGGCTCCAAGTACGTGACTAAACAATTATGCGGATCCCAGTACGCGACTTCAATCACCAACTAGAGAGAGATATTGGCTGTAAAGTTCTTCTGTTCTTCAACACACGAAGATCACGAAGTTGTTTGGTCACAAAACCCTATGGTGTACGAACACAGCAGCTTCTTCAAGAACTAGGGCAAACTGGGTTTTTGGTCACACTTGAGGAATTATACTTTTGAGCAATTTTGCTCTTGGCTGTGCAACCTGATACGACCCTTAAAATAATCCTTATTTATATTTAGGGTTGCGAGAAAAGAAAGCCCAAACATACAATCGCAAATTGAATGAAAAACAGTCCTGAAAAACTAAAATTCATAAACCTTGACAGATACCCTATTTGTCGAGCTGCTGTCGAGCCACGGGGCTGGAATAGCTCTACAAGCTCGATAGATGGCTGGCTGTCGAGCTTTAATGATAGGCACTTTTCAAACTTGAATCTTGGACAAACTTGCGTGGTATCAACACTTGATCTTAAAACAAAGTTTCTTGAAGTATTAAATACATCCTAGATCTACCCAAATACAAGAAAAGTGTGTTTTGTCAAAGGATTAGCCAATTGCATAAAGTAGTGACATATGCTCCTAACAAGTGAATCGCATATGTCGTAATAAACATAAATTAGAATTATGAGAGAGAGAGAGAGAGAAAGAGAGAGAGTACTCACATTCTTTGTATGGAAAACTATGGATTGAATGGGAGAAATTATACCAAATTTATACAAAATAAGATGGAGACAAAAATAGTTAAAATATATATCATCATAATCACAAGGAAAGAAAAAACAAATCATCAATCTTTTCATTCTTGTTCATGAGAAAATTCTAGGCTTACCTCTTTGCATTTTAAAATACTGTATATCGATCCACTGATCTTTTGTATCACTTGAGTTTTCTTGATACAAGTTTCAACTTGAAATCTTCAAGAATCTTTGTGTAAGCAAAATAATTTTCAAAATCCAATCTATGAAGTCTTCTTCATACAATACACCTTCAAAGCATGAATTACCATTGAAATTAAGAATGTTGATTGACAGTTCGGCCATGAGAATAGTTTTCCCACACAATTACTTCCATCGTCTTTGCGTGTCACAAATCTCCTGGCATCCACAAGTCAATCTCTTGTTGTCAATACTTGAATCTCCAGCCTGAGGGCCTGGCGATCACCGGGAATAGGATGCATGGTTACTGCCTTTTTCTATGTTAGCGTACTAACAAGATATGACATCAATTGATGTAGAATGGAAAGCGAGAAAGGGATAGATATCCTTATAGTTTGATGAAGCCATTAAATCTATAAGGGAAAAAACTTTGGATTCCACTATAGTTTACTCCACTTGTGAAATTTGGTGCCAATGAGTTCAAATATGGGCTCAAATAACTTGAGTTCAACTGTTCACCTATAGAATACCATGATTATCACAACCCAAATCCATGGAACATGAATTTAGATGCACGACTAACCTGCAGAAGTTATATAACTCCATAAAAACAATTATTCCAAAATAAATTAAACTCCAAGGTAACAATGCTCTTAAATAAAATCTCTTACAAAAAGTCTAAACTCCACAAATTGGAAATAATCTCCATAATAAAAAAATGGATTACAAAGAAAAGGTAACTGAAATTCTATAAGTCTTCAGGTAACACTGAAGTCGCTTACAACTTCCACGCTCTACCTTGCACCTTACAAAGCAATCTCAGGTTCTATATTCCCAAGTTCTATATTCCCAACTACACTTTAATCTAAAAATATTAATTGATGGGGTGAGCCACACATCTAGTAAGTAATTATATAGAATACACAACAAAATAGAGTCAAGCAAAGCACGAGTTTGATTTCACAATTTCACTCAAAATATTCTATATAGTTTTCCAAACATATAAAAAACCACTTATTACATATATAATCAAATCTTAGAGTCATTCGAAAACACACAAATAATTGATCAAATCACAGTGTCACATATACACATCACATATTCTCACATACAATCTTGTAAGCGGATACCAACATCTAACCCCTGCTGGTGAGGGATCAACACATATTCTCACATAAAATCCTGTGAGCGGATTTACACATATATCTGATCAATTCTAAAAACACTCATTTTGAGTCACATATCACAAAACAACATATATACAGAATAGAATCATTTTCTTAATATTAACAATTATTCCAACAATAATAGCATATTGAAAATCACAATATCAAATTTAAGACATAAATCAAAGGATGCTTGACTCCCTTAGAGAACAAATAGGAACCGAGGAATTATATAAATATTTAACAATTCTTGAGTAAATCTGGAAATTCAAATTATTAAAAGAACTTTTTAAATACAATTTGGAAAATAGGAATATGAATTTGAAATCATTTTTTTTAAACAAATTTAAAGATCAAGAACCTTTTTAGAAAACTTATTTTGAAAATCAATTCTTTTCAAAAAATGGTTTAATTTAGAAATCATCTTTTAAAGGAGATTTGGATGTTTAAAACGTTATTTAAAATTCAAAGTTTCCCTTTAAAACATCATTTAAAAGTCGAAATTTCTCTTTCAATGGTATAAAATATGCTTCTGATAAACTTTTAAAAACGTAAGCTCAAAAACATAACTTTTGAAAACTTTTGACTTCTAGGAACCTAATGAACAAAATTGTGCATATTATGCATAATTACTTATAGCACTTAAATCAATTTGAAAGTCCAGCTGAAACACCCTCCAAATAGTCTCAAATACTCTTAAATAGGACCTATAATCAATCACAAAAATATACTTAATATCTTCTACAAAATATAAAGCTTATAGAACTATGCAAATTGACTCACTAAAATTATACTTTGCTGAACTGAAAGATAACACTAATGCAAAGCATCTCTACCCAAGAATATGATTCCTTGAATTTACCAAAACTTAGAGCCAGTAGCCAAAACCTTAGGATTTAATAAATGTCCTAAACAAAAGTAAAACCTTAAACATGAATTAGGCTCTATAATAACTTGTTCTAAAATACACACTATGGGCAAACTTCGGATTTAATATATATATATATATATATATATATCCCAATGAAAACTGTGGGCCAAAACTATTAGGACTTGTTCATGGACTTAATATCATTGACCATAATGTAATAATATCTAAGCATTTTGAGATGAATTAGCATTTGGGTAAAAGGAATAGATCTGCCATTATCCTTTAAAAGCATTTGTAGACGTGTTGAACCCTTAAATGGTTCATTGAATTAGGAATAGTCAACACCTAGGCATAGACTATTAAGGCTATCCATAAAAGAAAAATAGAACCTTGACAAAAATGAGAGCAAATTAGTGACACAAGGGTGGGGTCGGGTGCAATATCTCCAGCAAACAGAATCAATATTACGGTATGGACCAGCAAAAAAAAAGTTCTTATAGCCCTACAAAAGTGACGTGGCCTTATTCATTCTTTAATAGCATATAATCTTAACGGCAAATAAAATGGTGGCAACATTGTTGACTTATTTTATATATTTATATATATATATATATATATATATATATATATATATATATCCTGATGAAAAAGTAATAGGCATGCCTTTGATCATGGATACACAGTGGCAAATCTAAACGTAAAATATAAGTAGAATTTTAGGACCAGAATCAAACTTTTGAACAATCTAACATCACAACTAATTCCAAGATAACCTTATAAACTTTTAATTCTTTGTTTCTAATGGTGAGAAATCATACCTCAAACAATCTAGTTGCCTCTAAACTCCAAGGAAAAAAAAAAAACCTCTTAGCCTCTTTGATAAAACCCTTCCTATGAAAACCCTAATTATCTCTTCCTCTACCCTCTAGTTTGTATTAGAGATGTGGGCTTAGTGAGGTAGCGGGCTGTAGTTACTAATAAAAAGAATACCTACGGCCCATTAATTATATTTAAAAGAAATTTAAAAATAACTTCAAATAAAACTGTGTGGGATATTACAATGATATTGGCACTACCAGTGGGAGGCACAATTAACTTTAAGAATTCTAGGTAAAATTTACTGTGGTAAATTGTGATAGATTATGTGAGGACACGGAGCGAGCAGCCTGAGCCACGGCATACCCCGGCCTAGCACCATTAGAATTTATCCTCTTTGGGTTGCCAGGCCCTCAAGGTTTATCCTTCTACGCAATGGATGGGAGGTGTCCCACATCGGGTAGAAGGCGTTCCCACACATGGTTCATAAGGCTCTGGACCTCCCATGTGTGTACGTTTACTCTCATTGCGTAGAAGGATAAACCTTGAGGGCCTGGCAACCCAAAGAGGATAAATTCTAATGGTGCTAGGCCGGGGTATGCCATGGCTCAGGCTGCTCGCTCCGTGTCCTCACATTAAAACGCTTTTTGGTTGTAAGGGCGAACCCTGACTAGTCCCAGAAAGTTTATCTGCTTTGGGGAGCCAGGCCCTCACGGTTTATCCCTCAGCTGACGGATGGGAGCATAGCGAGCAGCGCTTTGGCTACGGCATACTGAGTCCCACATCGGGCAAAGGGCGTTCCCACACATGCTTTATAACCTCCTGGGCACCACATGTGTGTACCATTATCACACATTCCATACTTGGCTAGGGGGATAAACCGTGAGGGCCTGGCTCCCCAAAGCGGATAAATTCTAATGGTGCCAGGCCCGTACGTCGTAGCCCAGCGCTACACGTGGTGTCCTCACAGATTACATACAAGGATTGCAAGACCATATGAAACTTCTATCAGAGTTTCAAGTTTCTTCACTTTTTATTTGTTGTCTTTTCTTATTTTGTCTTTTAACTTTGATATTGCAGTTGTGAAGGTTCTATGAACCACAAGCTGGCCGCTTTCATATTTTAAGGTCTAGTGTCACATAAAAAACACCAAGTAGGACAAGACTCTTATTTAATAATCACAGAATATAGTCAATTTAACTCATGGAATCTTATAAAAGATGTTGAAGATAAGATGGTAGTACATTATTCCAACCAAAAGCAAATAAGAACAGGGAAAATGGTAAGATTACTAGTTAATATGCTTTACATCCTTTACAATGATGTGACAAGACTATGAGTTTATATACATTTCTATTAACATTAGGGTGAGACAAGACATTCTGATTTGTTCAGCACTTCTTCAAAAGGATTTGTATCAAATTGGACCATGTTTCAAGACATGGAGAATGACTTCAGTGGTTAATTATAGTTGGGGCTAAGAGTGCTTACTATGCGGCAGTAGTGTCTTGCTAAAGCTTTTGTCAAATTTAGTTGTCGTTTGTTGGTTTCAATGAAAAATGCTAAAGCTACTACGAATATTGCTACAAATAGGTTTACAGATTGATATGACAATGAAGGGAATTGGTGCCATGTTAACAATATAATTAAAAAAAAATCTCTTAAGTACCATACCTCAAGCTTAAAAGGATGAACAAGTGGATTTTGCGAGTATCTTGCGAGAAGCTAGCCTACCCGCGAAAGAGCCACGTGTAGAGCATATGACTAGAAGATGAAGAGTCATGCCAGCCTAGAGGTTTTCGCGAGTGTCTTGCGAGAAGCTAGCCTACCTGTGAAAGAGCCACGTGTAGAGCATATGACTGGAAGATGAAGAGTCATGCCAGCCTGGAGGTTTTCGCGAGTGTCTCGCGGGAAAGACCATCCTGCGAAGTACTCACGAAACTTTCTGTTTGGCAAAATGTTATGTTTGCTTTACCAAGTCTTTACCCACACTGTATATACCCTCATTACTCACAAATTGTAAGGAACACTTTTTAGAGAAAAAACCCTAGAGTATACACTTGAGAATTAGAGATTGTTATACCCACAATCATCTACACATTTCCTTATGGTTTTCCTCAACTCCTACCTTTCCATCTCCATATCCTTGAGAGATTGATAGCCCAAACACTTACCACACTTATTCAAAGTGTAGAATGTGAATTTGGTGCTGTTGGGAAGCATTGGAACGAGCCATTCATTGGCGGATGCAATCAGACTAAATTGTGGAATCTGGAAAGCTAGAGAAGACAAGGTTCCAAGAAGCCAGTTGGTAGCAAGAGCTTGGAGGACTCAAGTACATAGGGTAGACTAGGATTGAATGGTCTTTTGTTATTCATGTACTCTTAACTTTATTCTCTAGTGGATCGATTTTGACTTGGAGGGTCGTAGAGAGGTTTTTCGTCGAGTTCTTCGGTTTCCTCTTTGATAATACGTCTTGGTGTTTTCTTGTGTTTGCATCTCTCTTCTCTACTCTTAAGCTTTCCTTTTATTGTTGATAATATGGCTTAGGGTAGTGATAACGGTTGTTTGTGCTTCTTTACTCTTGTTCCACACTTAATATAAGTTAGAGTAAAAGCTATCTAGCCGTAATTTTAATTTGGAGGTCTAAACAAGCTCTTGTGTTCTTATACAAATTTGAGCTTTCAAATAGTTACCTACAAAACTTAAGGTGAATGAAAAGTTTGAACTCACAGAAGAAATCAATCACAAGCTGGCCATCGCCTAGCCTGCCAGTGCCTCCGTGGAAATATGTAATGCCGTGCGGAAGACCAATTGGAAGTCTAGTGCCTGCTAGCACCCCTCCAGTGTCTGAATTGGAATCACCAAATTTGATTAGAATGGGCCTGTTGTGGCTGCACTTTGAGTTGGTAATTAACATACCCAGGAAGACACATACCCATACTATAAGCAAAATGAGATGTTGGGTAAATCCTACATAACCCATTTCTCTCTTCCTCTGCTCCTTAAACTCACTTAGTAAGATTGATTGACCTATTCCAACTAGCTAATCATACCATTTACTACTATCCATTTTAAGAAGATGAGATCCACATGTGCTATGCAAAGACATTGACCCAAGTATATATTATTAAATTAATTTGCTGTCATTGACTTTCTATCTAGTTATCTATAATAGAAGTCAAACATACTCTTATCCCCCATTTTCAATCCATGAACACATGTAACTTGCGCACCTTGGAAGAAATCTTTTCCTGGAAAATGCTACTTTCCATGTGACTGAGACACATGCATGATGCATTAGAACTAAAAGATAATATTCACATGGCAATACTTATGAGAGAATAGCATTATTACAATAGAGTCAAGTTTCATACACTAGTGCACGTAAATCCTGTCTTCAAGTCTAAAATTAATTAGGTATTACAGAAGTAGTAAAGATTAATTAGAGGAGTAGAGTATTCAACAGAGAGTATTTTGGAAGCAACAATTGTGTTGGCAGTTTCTGTATAGTGAATTCCATCACAGCTTATGTATTTTAATTCTTCAATACAGACATTGAAACCAGTTTGGCCGCATGTCACATTGGGATTGTAATTGTACTGTTGCCCTCCATAGCCACAACATGCCATTAACAGATTCTCAAAGCCTACAAAATAAACCATTAATCAATATGATAGAACATGATATTTGGAATTGCTATTGTATAGCAGAATTAGCTATAAGACCATACCATAATCAGCAAAATTGGCAATGAGATCATATTTGATGGAATATATATCCACATATACAATTGTGGCATCCTTCATTTCATATCTCAATTCTTCACAAGCGTGCAATTGTTAGTTAAATGATATTGCTGCATTGTTAAGGGAATTGAGACATCCATGCTTATCAAAGTCACTATCACCTTTTGCAGTGGTTGCAAGTTGTTGAGACAGACAACCTAGTGGCCCAGTATTGTGCACCCAAAAATTCTTTCCACCATGTTGGTATATGCTCTATATTTGCATTGAAAAGTGATAAAACAAATCAAGAATACAAGATATAATATACACAGTTTGAGAATTTGAAGCATTGTGAAATAATTAGCATAACAAAAAAACTGTCTTCTAATGAAATGTGGAAACTCACCCATGTATAATTTTTTTTTTCGGTCATGAAAGAAGGAATTCTTTTGATAACTTGCGTATGAAAAATAGAAGAATGAATCAGCTATATCGTTTTGTCCCATGTCAATTGAGTAAATTGCATTCTTGAATTCCTCGTCGTTGATCAAACCTATGTGATGCCTAATTTGAGGGATTGCTCGCTTGATAACCTACTTTCATGTTTACAGTTTACTAAACAAGTCACTATGCCCGTGCACTACACTGGATAGTTTATGTATATTTTGCTTGAAGATATAATCAATCTCATGTAATTGATTTAAAAGTAAAGAAATTAAAATAAATGAGTAACTGTCTTAAAGATTACATTTGTATATTTATAGCATTTATGTTTAGAAATACTTTCATTTAAATTATTTAGTTGGACTAAAGTGGACTGAAATACTACATTATTATGGCTTAACATGAGCATAGCAACAATAAAACATGTTTTTTTTTTCATTATGTAAGTGCACAAAAATGGGCTGAATGCACTAAATAAACCAAAGTGGACCAAAATAGACCGAAATGACCGAAGGACTGAAGTGTACTGAATAGGACCAAAATGGACCTAATAGGACAGGATAAAACTAAATGGACCAAATAAACCTGAATGGATTAATAAGACCAAAGTGGACCGAATGGATTGAAGTGGACCGAGTAGGACTGAATTAGACCAAATCAGATCTAGTAAGACCAAATGGACTGAATAAGACCATAGTGAACCGAAGTAGAGCGAATAAGACCAAGTGGATAGAATGGATTGAAGTGGACCGAATAAGACCAAATCGGACTGAATAGGATCGAATAAGACCAAATGGACGGAATAAGACCATAGTGGACCGAAAGGACCGAAGTAGACCGTCTAGGACCAAATTAGACTAAGGTGGACGAATAAGACAAAGTGGATAGAATGGACTGAATAGAACCAAAGTTGACCGAATAGGACCGAAGTGGATTGAAGAGGACCGGATAAGACCAAAGTGGACCGAATAGGACCAAAATGGACAAAATAAGATTAGAAATTTTTTTATTTTCAAATTTTATTGCGTTTTTTTTTTTAAACTCCTTGAAACTATTAGTAATTTTCTCAAGACACATCCACATTCAAACCAACATTTCCACTATTAGAGAACCTTTTATGTGCCCAGACACGATTTTTATAAATTACTATCCAAGAAATCATTAACATAATGAGTCCGAACGCTGCAAATGAGATTCTCATAAACAATATTTCCTTTTGAGGCTTTTTTTTCACTTTTCATGGGAACAATTTTATTTATGTTGGGTGTATATATATTCCTACACCAAACTTGATGGATGCTACATTTGAATCGGTTAGTACTTTTCTTCCAGAGCTCAATGGAAGCCTTTGCTTTCAACAAATTTTGTCTTTGTACAAAGCGGCTTGACAGTTACAGTCTTCAAAACATGCTGCTTAACAATCCTCTTTCGTCAATAACTGCATAATGGAAAAGGCACTATCTTCCTAGACAGTATTAGATGTTGCTTCCATGGTATATTTCATACTTCCGTTTTTGCATTGGCAACTTTCTACAGTAAAATTCCTTTCCCAGCCTGAACTCCAATTCCCCCGACTAAAATGTGCAAATCCTGGAAGACATAAGCATTTAGCTTCTCCATCAACGTTTGTACAAAACTCATTGAGGCCACATAGGCCTATGGAGTCACACTTATGCGTTTGGATACCGCTTATTTTGCTGAAAACTGAAGACTGAAAACTGAAAAAAAAATATATATATATATATATATATTTTTTTTTTTACTGTTTGCTACAGTAAATATTACTGTTCATTAGCCTAAAATCACTGTTCATGGCCAATGAGCAGTGACATATGCGGGGTTTAAAAAAAAAAAAAAAAAAAAGCTGGAAACATGGAAACGCGGCAAACGTGCCGCGTTCCCAAACAGAGCCTTATTGTCAGAAGATGACCGTATAATAGACCGGTTCCCAGATATTCTAAACCAAATTTTTTGAGTATAGCCTGAAGATCCCATCAGCATCAATTCTCAGTAGATAAGACTGTATCTTTTGTTGGATATCCGCCTTTAGTCAGATTGCTTAGGTTTGCACCAGTGGAATTGATATCCATCATCATCAAGACATAGTAACACATTATTGTCTTGTCCATCTATAATAATAGCCCAACAATGATATTCAGGCTTTGACTCTGATACTACCAAGGGGTACTGCACGAGGTTTTCATATGTATTTTGCATTACTAGTTGAATATTCCTGTCAATTGGTTAGATTCTAAAACACTCGAACACAACCTTGTCCAGCTGAGAGACACTGACCCTGTAAGATTGTATTGGTTGGGTTGTGACTCAAAACTTTGCCATATAATCTCCTTCTTAGTTTTATAAGACAAACTTTCCTGAATTAAGCATTGATGCTGATGTTGCACGTTCAGATGGAGTGGCAATGTACATCTTTTTGCCTCGTGCTGATTGCATCATGAGTTTACCATCACTAGTGAAATTCAATGTAACATCAGTGAGAGTCGGAGAATTGTTTTGGTTGTGAAGAATAGTCATCATACGTGAGCCTCAGCAGCAAGCCCAGTACCGGTGACGAGCCCAGAAACAGAGACAAGCCTAGAAATGATCAACCGCACCGTCGTATCACTTAATAAAATCACTGTCTACAGTACAGTCACACCAAAACGCATCGTTTCATTTATGTTTTCAGTTAATTCTCACACGTGTATCAGGGGGTTAGTTTGTTAAGCCTGTTATAACAAATTCCACTTTTCTCGCTAATTAAGCTCTCTCCATCTCTCTGTGGTTATATAAACAGAGTTAGTCTTAATGATGTAATTAAGCAAGCCATTTATGCAATACAAGACTGTTCCCATTTTATGCTTTTCTCTCATTTAGCTTTTCTTTCAAGTTGGCTGTCTAGACTACTGTCTTTTCAGGAATCCCAGGAAGAAAAACTCCAATAACATGATAGACCAGAGCGTGAGCAATCATGAAGAATTGGTGGTAGGTGTTAAAAAAGAGCCTATCTTTTCAGTTCTCCTTGTTGAGCTTCAGCAGTGAAAATTGCTGAGAAAAGAAGAAAAGCAAGATAGTTGCCATCATTGGACAATAGCTAGCTCTATCTCTTTGGCTTCCTTTCAGTCTAGTTTCAAATGGAAAATCAATAATAGTAACATTTAGGAATTAATCATTCAATCCACCTCCAAATATAGTAAATAAATGGCTATGTCAATCTACATACCTTGTCCTGCACAAAGTGCCGAGTTACGGTGTTGTGAAGAGAAAAAAAATTGGAACCCTTTGGAATGAAAGAGAATCATTCACTAGAGTGAATATTTTTCTGTGAATTGAAAAGTCACTGCTTTTGTATATTCAAGTAATCTGCTTAGTAATTGTAATAGAACAGACAGCAATGGTCTTCCTAGAAGGTCAAGAGTGCCTGAATTCACGGCGTAAAGCAAAGAGATACTAGTAGACATCATCGGGCTCAAAATTGGAATTGCATGAAATTTAGCAAGTTGAACGAAAACGGTCTTTTAATCAAAAGTCTTTGTTTTATAATGAGGTGTGCCTTAATTTTAGCAAATTCCTTTGTTTAGGTTTTGAAAATAGTGATTTTGCCGTTTTTAGTAATTTTTATTTTTTTAATAAATTTTTATTTAAAAGTCAGAATAAGGTCCTGCTTGTTTTGGAACGACCTTTAAGGTCAATAGTTTATGATTTTACATTTAACTCAATTTTTTCATTTTTGATAAAATTCGGTATTTTGCCACATGATCTTGTAATTAGTACGAACCAGGGTTTTGAAAGTTTTCCTAGTCATTCTAGGGTTTTGTCTTTTCAATATTTATATGTTTTGTAACATTTAGAGGCAAGACAGATTATCTATCTATATATTATTAAAAACCGAAGCGTCGCATTTAATTTTGCTATATTCACGTTAAGCCACATCAACAGCCACGTCATCATTTTTCTTATATATTTTTTAAACGTTTTCTTATTTAAGGTGACTTAAATTAAAATATTTTTTAATCATTATTTTTATTATTAATTTTCCAAAACTCTCCATTTTTTTTACCTCTTCATCTCCCTACTACTTTCTACCTTAATATCATTTTTTCTCTACCTTTTCATCTTTCTTTATTTGGATTTTTCTTAATATCATCATCTTACTATAAATTTGGCATTTTCTTTTTCATTCTATGTATAGTTTTTTCACACAAAAAGGTTACTTCTCTCTCTCTCTATCTCTCTCTCTCTCTCTCTCTCTCTCAATTTGTTTTTCATTTTTTGTTTGATTTTTTTATTGCATCAAATCTTTAGGTCGATGAATTTTTGTGTTAATTAGAATTCTACTTTGGGTTGATGCAATTTAGTTTTGTGTTTTAAGTTATCTTTTATATTCTCTTTGATTAAACATTATCTTACTGCATTATACATATAGTATATAACAAAATAATGTTATTATATTACATAGAATAACTTTGATAATTTGATGCTTATTGTTATATATTTTATTTTTACTTTTTTTTCCTCTCATCTTATTTTATTCAACATTTAAATATAATCACATCCTCCATACTATTATTAATTATTAATATTATTAAAAACTGAAGCATAGCATTTAATGTTGCTACGCTCACGTTGAGTCACATCAGCAGCTATGTCATCATTTTTTGTTTCCAATTTATCTTATATATTTTTTTAAACATTTTCTCATTTAAGGTGACTTAAAACTCCATTATTTAAAAATTAAAATATTTTTTAAAATTTTTCATATAATTTTACCTTTACATATTCATCTATATTAATTTCAATTTTTTTTTTCAAAAAAATAGCTTTATTTTATATATTTATAAGTAAACAATGAAATAATGATTCATGAATAATAATAAAAAAAATCTATAAATATTTATCTTGTGCAGTTGTAAGTTTACATATAATTTTGCATTTACATATTCATCTACTTTAATTTAGATGTTTATAACTTAATAATGAAATCTATAAACAAGATAATTAAAACAATCATATTTCTGCAAGTCAAAAGGTTCTTTTTTCAAAAAATGTCTTTTACATTTCCTTGGAATTATTTTTTTTATCTTTTTTTTTTAATAAAACCTTTGACATACCATTAACCTAACCACTTCATACATTAAAAAAAAATTAAGGCTCATTATTACTTCTGTTAATATATTTTGGATATCTTAATTAATTGAGACCAAACTAGAGAAATGTCTTTCATATTTCCTTGAAAATTTCGAAGGAAAAAAAAAAAAAAAACCCCTTTGACATACCACTAACGTAACTACATCTATAATTATTTAAGCTATCCATAATATCTATTTCTTATCGTTAACCATAAAATTTACAACTAGCAAGGGAACATACAAAGTAATAAAGAATAAATTAAGGGAAAGAAAAACGAAACGAAATCAAACGTCAATTAATAACCGTTATTTGGAAAAATAAAGTGGTAGTTAAGAGAAGTAAGAAATAAAATAGAAATAGCTATACAGAGGACATTGAAAACTTTATAGTGTAATAAAATCAACAATTAAATATAATAATACAAAGTTTAAACTTAAAAGTAATCAAACTCTAACTAGGAAAATTATATATATAAATATATATATATATATATATATAAAATTGTAATCTTCACATACCATGACTTTAAAAAATTTAACAAATAGAAAGATTATGAAAAATATGATAAAACTATTTTTTATTAAAAAAAAAACTCTTTATAAAGTCTAGGGATTAAAATAATATTTTATTTAAAAAATTATCACACGCAACATGCAAGTTTGCAACTAATATATATTTAAAAGCTAAAGTGTAGCATTTATTGTTGCTACGCTCCTATTAAGCCACCTCATCCGTCACGTCAATGTCCACATAATTAATCTTTTTCATATTTATTTTTTGTTTAATTTATTACAATTTTAAATATATATATATATATATATATTGGCTTTACAAATTCATTTTAAAGTGGTTTTAACTTTACATATTCATCTACTTTAATTTTGATGTTATAACTAAATAATAAATCAACGGAAAATCAATACAAAAGTGTTGTCTATGTATATTCCTCTTGGGCAGTTTTTACTTTAAATATTATTTTGCCCCTTAATCTTCCTTTATTTTGTCTTTTCTTTTTCTCATCCTCTTACTATAAATTTGTTACTCTCTCATTCTATTTATATTTTTAACATACAAAAAATGTTATTTCTCTCTCTCTCTCTCTCTCTCTCTCTCTCTCTCTCTCTTTTCATTTTTTTGGGTTATTTTATTTTATTTTTCTTGCATCTCTTCCTTAGATTGATGAATATTTGAGTTTTTGAGAACTCTACTTTTGGTTGTTTAAAACTGAAAATTGAAATCAATGAGTGATATATATTTTTTTTTAAATGAACTATACTTTTCATTTTTTTTTTTTTGGATTATTTTATTTTATTTTATTTTTATTGCATCTCTACCTTAGATTGATGAATATTTGTGTTTTTTAAAACTCTACTTTTGGTTGTTTATAACTGAAAAATGAAATCAATGAGTAATACTTTAAAAAAAAAAATTGTCTATACAAAGGTATTCACAGGTCTTACTTAATCATTGATGGTAGAAACTAATAACTATCCATAGGAGGGTCTCCAATTAGAGGTTTGTAACCCTCATTTTCATATTATTGACTAATTCATATGTCTTCCTTAATGTTAAGTATTTTTTTTTTTTATCATTTTATTTACTAAACTAAATACTTTTAATGAATAGTGTTTGTTGTTGATCTGATTTGGGGGAAAATCATATTATTATTTGTCATATTTTGTGTTGCTGTTAGGTTTTAGTTTATTTGGAAAACAATAGGATGGTTCGGATAAACTGATGAAGAAGAGTTAGTGTGGGAGGTTCGAGGACCGAAGAGGATTAAACAAGAAAACATCTCATACAATCCCTCCCATGGAAGGATATGCCCTGAGGACTTCACCTACCCGAGGATGTGAGGGGAGACAAGATAATGTTTCTTTGGAGCTTGAGGAGAAAAGGAAGGACCACAAGGGGGGAAGAGACGGTGGGAGGAAGTTTCCTGGAAAGACATACTTTGCCCCCCTCCCTCCCGGATTAAATGCCATGAAACAATCTTATCAGTTGCATTAATGAGGAAATGACACCTGAACAGTAACTTCACAGCTAGCAGCCCCTTCTACCACCTTCAGCAGAACTTTGATAGAACAAGTGTTCGAAGAAAAGCCATGAGGCATACAGATAGAGGGCTAGGATGCAAGGAGAAAGGATATATAAGGGAAGGAAACCTCCCAGTTAAAGGGATGAACATTTTTCTCCAAGAATAGATTAACCGGGAAGTGAACATTGCATTGCCTAGTGTGAAACTTGTATCAATCATATATAAGAAACTAAACCTCGAACCTACCCGAGGAGAGCATTGTTCTCAATCATTACTTGAATTACACCTTTTTGTTACTCTGGGCTCTTCGGCCTTAGACATGAACTTCACTAAGAATTACATTTGAACTGTTTTTCCACTCTCTTTAGAAATTCTATTGTTTGGGCTTGGTTTGAAGGACAAG
The DNA here is from genome assembly GCA_033629205.1 of Lithocarpus polystachyus. Lineage (NCBI taxonomy): Eukaryota > Viridiplantae > Streptophyta > Magnoliopsida > Fagales > Fagaceae > Lithocarpus > Lithocarpus polystachyus. The sequence goes on along the minus strand of CM066173.1, from coordinate 36,058,916 downwards.
GCACCACTGTTCTTAGTGGGCTTGGGCCATTAATTTCTGAGTACACATAGTTAGTGTGGTTGAAGACAATGGTCTTTATGCAATTCCCTTTCATTGTTTGTAAATATTTTGTTTAACAAATTAATTAGTAGCAAATTGTTATTTTTTTGTAATATGATGTTCTTATAAGCTTGAGTAATTGTTTTAAGTATTTACAAATATTTTATATTGTTCTTTATCTTCTTTATTTTATTAGTGTGTTCTTTGAAATTTTTAAGAAAAAAAAATTCAAATTTGTGGTTAAAATTATTCATTTATCTATTTATTTTTCACATGTTAGATTAGATGATAGATTAGATTATGACAACATTAACACAATACTTCTCCTTTTTCCCAAAAAAAAAAATTCTACTTTTTTCCCCTTTGAAATTGTACTCTTTATTTTTTTTTTTTTAAAGGAAAATGAGTTACAATCTTTTAATTTTCCCTTTCTTTATTTTTTATTATTTTGAAGTGTACTTTTGTTGAGTTTTATTAATCTTTTTAGATACATTTCTTAGTGTTTTTGATTTTATGGTAAAAAGCAATTGGGTTTGAAAAATTTTGTTAATTTAAAACTAAAAGAATAATTTTCAAATTTTATATACTTTTTGATGATATACTAAAAGAATAATTTCACTAACTTACCTTTTGAATTTTAGAGAAAATTTGTATTATTTGATTTTGGTACGACATAAATTTTATATATTACATTTATGATTGTCTCTAAAATAAATGAAAATATGATTATAAATTACATTACTATTTATTAAATTATTCTAAATTGAAAAAAAAAAAAAATGAGACCGCCTTAAAAACATTATCACGCATAACGCGCGAGATCCGCAACTAGTATTAATAAAATAGAAATTTTGTCTATTGTTTCCTCTAGTGGTTTCTAGACCTATTATCTTGTGGATTTAAGGGACCCATTGTGGATTCGAAGTTTTTGGCCAGAAACTAATAGTTTAGTTTTTGTTATAGAGAATATGATGTGCGCTTTCTTCAGGCTTCCACAACATCAGTTGCGGAAGAATGACAAAAGTTATTCACTTAAGTATCCATTTGGATATTGATGAAAGTTGGGCGTCTGCATTTTAGCTTTTTTTTTTTTTTTTTTTTGAGAAGCACGTTTTAGCTTTCCAGTGGGTCCCGTGCACTGTTCACGGGACCCACAAACCTATTTTTTAACGAAACTTCATTAAAAATAGGTCCCAAACCACTAGTCACACATTTAAAAATTATTTTGCTACAGTGTTTTCAGTTTTCAACAAAATAAGCGGTATCTAAATACACCCTAAGTCTCTTTCTTTCTTAGTAGACTAAAAAGTCTTTGCACGTGTATATTCAAAGTCTTTCCACTAGTCTGCCAATGAATAATCAATGTTCGATAGGACCATACGGGTCAACTCCAGCAACACGGTAGATTTATAATTTCAAAGTCAGTCCCAACCACCATGCTGGCCAACTCTAGCAACACAGTTGTCATGATGTTTAAGACTACCCACCAATAATTTTGATTCAACATTGTTGCCTTGTGTTGGGTTTTGTGGAGCCTAGTTGTGTTTGATCCAGTTGACAACCTGACCCGAAATAATGTTGGGGGTTTTTAATGGGAGATTTTTTGTATGGCCGCACTTTGTATTTTTTCCTTGATAATAGTGAAATCTCTACAACTCTGTGGACGTTAGCAAATTGTCAAACTACGTAAATTCTGTCTTCTGCATATGATTATTATTTTTTTTCTTTAGCGTGTGTTTTCTCTATTTTTGTTTCTCACAGGGTTGGGAATTTCGTGTTAATTCCTTACAGCCTTGGTCATGTAGGAAACTGTAGAATTTTCTTATATTGTTGAAGGCCAAATCAAGGCATATCTTGTCGGAGAAAATCATTGGATTGGAATAAACCAAGAAATTGTTTGATAGAGGAATTTGTAGAATTGAAGAAATCAATTTAAAATTCAAAATTTTAATTGATTTGTGTATGTAACTCCCATTATAAAGTAGGTTATATAATAATATATCATCATTAAAGTAAATAAAAAACATATAGCTAGCCTTTTAAGCTCTTCCTCGATGAATATAAGCCAAGTAAATGAACCAGGTAAACTCTCATGATCTATCTTATTTAGAAATGGAGATAGATTATTGTCTAAAGGATAATAATAAAATGTTGTCAAATTAATTTTATTATATTCACTTCTATAATAAATCTTTTATAGCTGATTCTTTTTGGTAATAAGTAGTTCTATTTGATATAGACAAAACACTATTGCTTCCTATATTCAGAGTAGCCCATAACAAAAGCTAGAGACTGCAAATACTTTTAACTAACAAATTATAGTTTTGTGACTCCCAAAAATAAAATTTGGGTTCAAATGCCCCCTTTGGCCCTCCCCTACTTGTATCTTAAGAAAAAAATAAATAAATAAAGCAATTGATTTTTATCTTTTTAGGAACGTTTTTTTTTCTCCTCTCTCAATGGAAATATGCGGAGTCATTTCCTCGCTCAAGCCAAGGGCCATTGACATATACATATATTTAAGAGCATTTGAAGTAGAGATAGTCCGATATCCAATAATACTGTGGGCGTGTAGCACAAAGAATTTTAACAATATTGTTGTGCCAATTATTCGTGCAAACCATCCCATATTTGGGTTTTGAAGAACAACCACATTTTGCCATTGGCCTTAAAAGACTAGCTGAGTACTAACACTTGTTTAATGAAGGAACATATCCAGCCCAAATCCCCTCTATAACATTTCGTAGGAAAAAAAAATTACAAACACATTTTATACGGTACTAAGAAAAGAAGTTGGACTTTTAGGGGTTGGGATATCTACGGTCCCTTCCATCATTAACAGAACCTTTTTCATCGAAGGACGAAGAGATGGCTCATCAAGAATGCACCAAAGTCCCACTTTAAATATTCTCTCCAACTGCTTTTTGTCAACATCCTTACCACTCACTAGTTTATCTAGCTCACGAGCCTCAAAGCAAGAGTATGCCCATTCTTCGAGAATAGCTTCTTCTTCAGGAAAACTCCAATCCACACTCTTTCTACAACATATAAGCTCCAACAGAACAATTCCGAAGCTTTATACATCTGCTTTGACTGTCACTGGCTGGTTTCGATGCCATTCTGGTGCTACATACCCCTTTGTTCCTCGGATACCTGTAAAGGTATTGGTTTGGTCTGGCTTTAGTAGCTTTGCCAATCCAAAATCAGAGATTTTTGGGCACCCATATTCATCCATGAGTATGTTTTGGGGCTTTATGTCACAATGAATGATTTGTGACTCGCACTCTTCGTGGAGATAAAGAATTCCCTTTGCTATGTTGCGAGCAATTTCTATTCTTTCATCCCAACGTAGTTTTTTTTCAGGTTTGAAGAGTATATCTGCAAGTGAGCCATTGCTCATGTACTCATATACCAAAAGCCTATTCTCTCCATCATGACAATACCCGAGCAGACGGACAAGGTTCTTGTGGTGTGTTCTTCCAATAACTTTCATCTCGGTTTGAAACTCTCTCTCCCCCTCAGTCAACACTTTCTCTAGTCTTTTGACGGCTACAATCTTCTGACCATTCCATATTGTTCCCTTGTAAACAGTCCCAAATGATCCTCTACCCAGCTCTTCCTTGAAACCATTAGTCATTTTCTCAAGATCAGAATAAGTAAATGATCTTAGAGAAACATCCATGCTTAAATCAACATTTCCACTATTAGAGAGCCTTTTATATGCTCGGACTCGATTTTTATAAATTGCAATTGCAGAAATCACTGACATAATGAGTCCAAAAGCACTAAGTGAGATGCCCAGAATCATTATGTCCTTTCGAGAATATCTTTCACGTCCCAAGGGCTCGATTTTATTTATGGTGGAAGTAGATATAGCTACCTTGACGAATGCAATGTTTACATCACTTAGTACCCTTCTTCCAAATCTCAATGGAAGCTTTTGCTTCCGACAAACTCCATCTCTGTATGTAGCGGCTTCACAATTACAATCCTTCAAACATGCTGCTTCACAATCGTCTTTGGTCAATATTGTTAGGGAAGAAAAAGAATCATCTTCCCATACAGTATTAGGTACTGCTTTCATGATATATTTCATACTTTCATCTTTGCTCTTGCAACTTTCTGCAGTGAAATTCCTTTCACAACCTGAGCTCCAATTTCCCTCGATAACACTTGCAAAATCCGGAAGACATAAGCAATTAGCATCCTGATCATTCATAGTGCAAAACCCATTGAGACCACACAGGCCCTTAGGGTCACACTTATTATTGGAAGATGACCATATGACTGAGAAATTCCCATTCTTATCCAAATTGTGTGAGAATAGCCTGAGGATCCCATCGACATCAATTCGCATAAAATACACTACATCTTTTGTTGGATATCCGCCTTGAGTCAGATTTTTTAAGATTGTGCCGGTGGAATTGAGCAAGTAAAGACGACCATCATCATCCAGACATAGTGAAACATCACTGCCTTTTCCATCTGTTTCAGAAGCCCAATAAGCATATTCAGCCACATCTGTGGTTTGCACTGGGTACTGCACAAGGTTTCCATCCGTCTGCATTTTCAGACGAAATATTCCTGTCGATTGATCAGATTCTGAAACACTTGAAGACAACTCTTTTCCAGCTGTGAGACGCTGACCTTGTAAGAGAGTATTCGTTGGGGATTCAAAATTTTGCCATATAATCTTCTTATCAGAATTATAGAGAACAAAGTTTCCCGAATCAAGCATTGATGCTGATGCTGCACGTTCAGGAGGATCGGCAATGGCCGTCTCAACGTCTTGAGCCGATTGCATGATGAGTCTACCGTCACTAGTGAAATTCAATGTAACACTAGCGAGAGCTGGAGGATTGTCTCGGTTGGCTGTCCAGACTACTGTCTTTTCAGGAATCCCAGCAAGAAAAACTCCTATAGCGTAGCCATTGGCTTGTTGGTAGAAGCCAAACGCATATAGACCAGACCGTGACAGCCATGAAGAATTGGTGGTAGGTGTTAAAAAAGAGCCAAGGTTTACAATGGATTCCCCTTGTTGAGCTTCTGTAGTGAAAATTGCTGAGAGAAAAATAAAAAACAAGGGCCTTGCCATTATTAGAAAATAGCTAGTTCTCTCTCTTATTCTTTCACTCTGTTTGCAAATGAAATGCGACTAACACAGGTCCATATATAGTCAATAAAAAACAAGAGACTTGCCATTACCGAGTTATGAGGTTGCCTTGAATATTACTTTTCAAAAAAAAAAATTTTTTTGGAAGGTATTTGGAAGGAAATAGTTTTTTTTTTTTTTTTAAATGAAGCATTCTTGAGTATATATCTTTCCTAAGGATGAAAAGTCACAACTTGTGTATATTCAAAAAACTTTGCATATATAGCATAAGAATCATTCCCTTTAGTCTCTTTCTAGCAGGAATGAGAAGTCTTTGCTTGTGTTTAATTATGGGTAAAGTTTGGGTCAAGTATCCAGTTGTACTGAACCCGTTGAGATTATAACACGTGTCTACTTTTGAATATATGTCACCATCTTAACAGGTCCAGTGCACTACATGCACTGGACCTAAGCCTCACCCTTTAATTATATTCAAAGTCTTTCAGCTGGTCATCCATTGAATTATTAATTAGTCATAACCCAAGCAACACGGGATGTTTAATTTCAAAGTCCCAATGCAGTGCTAGGTTTAAACCAATAACCTTGTAGTTCAATGGCACAATTTTTTAATGAAGAAAACTAGGATTCAAATTCCCCCACCTCATTATTGTAACTATCGAATTAAAAAAAAATTCACAAATATTTTAGGGATAATACAGATGTTTGGCAACACAAAAACTTAACTCTGTTTTATGATTTGCCTTGAAAATGTACCCTTTGATAGTAGCTCAAGGGAGCTAGCTTGAAATCTAAGAAGCTGAATGGAATCAATCCAGGTAGAGCAGATGAACCACTTTTGGCAAAGTTAGCTCCAAATGTGAAATTTGGCCTCACAAATTCAAAATACGGAGTCAATTGGGTTACAATCAAATAAGAAAATAACTAATTTATGAATGCTTTCAGGGATGTACGTATTATACCTTTACAATTTTTTTTAAATTTTTTTTTTTTTTAGAATCAGTTGGATTACAATCAATGACTCAAAAAAAGATAAATTCTAAGTGTAAGTTGCTCTCTCTCTCTCTCTCTCAAACAAATGGTACTAATATAGACATTTGCTTGGTGTGGCAGGAAATATTTACTGTGGATTGAAATATAGCATGAAAGGATGAATCTAATCATTATTAAAACACTAATATCATCTATGGATTAAAATTTTCCCTAAATAAGTGGAGCTTAATACATGACACTTTTATGAGAGACAGTGCAGAGACATGTTTAAAATCATGATCATATGTTCTAATACCGTCAAACCGTGATAAATTGAAGAGGGAAGTGATTAAACCTCACTTTCTTCTATTCCTTTTCTCTCTCTGCTTGATTTGATTAGGTTCACTATTAACTCTCCATCAGAAAAGAGAAATACTACGTTCACAATATTTTTCACAACATTTTCACAACAAATCTTAACTAACAGGTTGTTATTTGCTGTTGCTAGTGGATAAGAAAGTAATTTCAGTGTTGGATTTAAATTTAAAACCTGTAACAACCTGCTAACTAGGATTTGTTGTCAAAATATTGTGAAAAATATTGTAAACGTAGTAGTTCTCATCAGAAAAATGTATAATACACGGGAGCACTATTTACTAAAGAATTTGGGTTCTAGTTATGGAAAATGATAAAGAATAAGTAATTAATAGGGAATAGTTGTCCTAGATGTGCTGAATCTGATTATTGGTGATTGTGAATTGGTACATTTGCCAAGTAGGACAATGCAATCTTGATCAATAAGCCTGAATGAATTAAACTGTTGGAAATTTAGACTTTAGTGGATAAATTTAATAAGTTTTAAACTTAAGTTGTTAATTAGATCTATTATGAATAATCATTATTCAAACAAACAAACATCAATATCATGCACAGCGGAATAGTAAATAAGACAAAATATGATGACCCAAGAAAACCAATAAAACAAACTAGTTTCACAGTAAAAATCCTAGAAGGAAACTTTCCCAAAAAGAAATCCACTAAAATAAAAAGAAGTTTCAGATCTCGTACAAAATCTTTATCCCTAGACTCTACAATCCTAGTAGATAAACTTATAGCAGAAACCTTTTATTGCTTCAGAACCTCTGAATTCTTCAATATATGAACTCTCCACCCACAATCACAATTGGAACCTCCAACTGACTTCAAGAACCTCTTGAAGGTTTTCCTCACAGTAGCAAGTCTGTGGTAGTTGCTATGACTTCAGCTTCTTCACTAATGGAATCTTCAGTTCTACTTTGAAACTCTTTGGTTTGGTGAAATAGAGAAAACTTGGTTACAAAACCCTAGCCTCATAAATAGAGTATTTCTCTCTCTAAAAAGCCTTCTAATAAATGGCTTATGATGTCCTTTAAATACTAGTTCAAACGGATCTCAATTCGGGATTCAAACGAATAAGTTATGGGCTTTTTCGCATTACTGATTTTTGCTAATCCACGAAGCTTGATCTATCGAGCTGCTATCGAGAACAAAATCTCAATAAAGCTGCTATCGAGCTTCTATCAAGAGGTATCGAGCTGCTATCGAGGTACATGCTAAAAAGGTATTTTTCTTCTTGAGCAAACTATGTGTCTTCAACTTAGTCTTCAATTACAACTTTAAAACACATCAAAACTCAATAAAAGACACATAATTTGGCATGGTTTGACAATACCAAAACACATGAACCTAACATAAACGAAGAATGGCTACTTTGGGAGGTGGCTTAGTTGTAAGAAGTTCTTGTAATCTATCACACCTATGAAGTACAAGACTTGTTGGTTCGAATAATGGCAAGTCTCATTAGTGCTTAGATGGTTCCATGTCATAAAGCAATGCGGGAGGATTAAGTGGTGAGGGGGCAGTGACCGCACCTACTTCATCCAAATGATTTTGGCCGGTAGAATGCTTATAAGGGTCAGTTAACTTTTGTAAGACTCTAATTTAAAAAAAAAAAAAAAAAAACTAGATCATTGATTCTAATATTAGATAGAGCAAAGGGTCCAATTCAGATCCAGTTTTGGATTTTAAAAAGGGTACAAGTAGCATAACACATTTTACATTGTACAAGGGACTTGGGAAAAAAAAACACAAACACATTTTACACTATACTAAGAGAAGAAGTTGAACTTGGAGGGATTGGGATATCTAAATTCCCTTCCAGCATTAGCAAAACCTTCTTGATTGTAGGACGAAGTGATGGATCATCAATAATGCACCAAAGTCCCACTTTAACCATTCTCTCCATTTGTTTTTTGTCAACCTCCTTACCACTCACCAGTTTGCCTAGCTCATGAGCCTCAAAGCAACGATACGCCCATTCTTCAAGAATAGCTTCTTCTTCGGGAAGATTCCAGTCCACATTCTTTCTACAACATATAAGCTCCAACAACACAATTCCGAAACTATATACATCTACTTTGATTGTAATTGGTTGTTTTCGATGCCACTCTGGTGCAACATACCCCTTTGTCCCTCGGATGCCCGTAAAAGTGTTGGTTTGGTCTGGATTTAGTAGCTTTGCCAATCCAAAGTCAGAGATTTTCGCACACCCACATTCATCTATGAGTATATTCTGCGGCTTTATGTCACAATGAATGATTTGTGACTCACACTCTTCATGAAGATATAGAATTCCTTTTGCTATGTTGTGCGCAATTTCAATTCTTTCATCCCAGCAAGGTTGTTTTTCAGGTTTGAAGAGTATATCTGCAAGTGACCCATTGCTCATGTACTCATATACCAATAGCCTATTCTCTCCATCATGACAATACCCGAGTAGATGGACAAGGTTCTTGTGGTGTGTTCTACCAATAACTTTAATCTCGGTTAGAAACTCTTTTTCCCCTTCTGCCAATGCTTTCCCTAGTCTTTTGACGGCTACAAGCTTTTGACCATTCAATATTGTTCCCTTGTACACGATCCCAAATGATCCCCTACCTAGCTCTTCCTTGAAATGATTAGTCATTTTCTCAATATCTAAATAAGTAAATGACCTTAGAGAAAAATCCATGCTCAAACCAACATTTCCACTATTACAGACCCTTTTATATCCCCAAACACAATTTCTATAAACAAAAATCCCAAAAATCAATAACATAATGAGTCCGAAAACAGCAAGTGAGATGCTTATAATTAGTATGGCCTCTGGATGCTTTTTTTGGCTACCCATGGGCGCAGTGTTATATATGGTGGATGTAGACATACCTACCTTGATGAATGCTATGTTTGAATCACTTAGTACTATTCTTCCATATTTGAAAGGAAGCTTTAGCTTTTGGCACGTACTGTCTTTGTACATAGCGGCTTCACAGTTACAGTCCTCCAGACACGCTGCTCTGCATTCCTCTTCAGTTAATAATGGCAGAATGGAAAAAGAATTATTAAATTCCCATTCAATATTGGATATTGATTCCATGGTATAATTGATACTTCCATCTTTGCTTTCGCAACTTTCTGCAGTGAAATTCCTTTCACAGCCTGAACTCCATTTCCCCTGGTTAACACTTGCAAATCCTGGAATGCATGAGCAAATGGCTTCTCCACCAATATTAGTACAAAACCCGTTAAGGCCACACAAGCCCTTAGGGTCACACTTATTATCAGAAGATGACCATATGACTGACCAATTCCCATTCCTATCTAAATTGTGTGAGAATAGCCTGAAGATGCCATCGACATCAATTCTCATAAGATAGACTGTATCTTTTGTAGGATATCCGCCTTGCGTCAGATTTTTTAGGAATGTATTGGTATTGAGCAAGTAGAGACGGCCATCATCATCAAGACATAGTGAAACATTATCACCTTTTCCACCTGTCCAAGAAGTCCAATAAGAATATGGAGCCGTGTCTGAGGTTTGCACTGGGTACTGCACAAGGTTTCCATCTATCTGCATTTTCAATCGAAATATTCCAGTTGATTGATCAGATTCTGAAACACTCGAAACCAGCTCTTTTCCCGCTGTTAGGCGCTGACCCTGTAAAAGAGTATTGGTTGGAATATCAAAACTTTGCCATGTTATCTTTTTATTAGAATTATAGAGAACAAAGTTTCCCGAATCAAGCATTGATGCGAATATTGCACCGTCTGAAGGATTGGCAATGTTGGTCTCTTTGCCTTGTGCCGATTGCAGGATGATTCTACCATCGATAGTGAAATTCAATGTAGCATCAGCAAGAACTGGAGGATCGTCTCGGTTAGCTGTCCAGACTACTGTCTTTTCAGGAATCCCAGCAAGAAAAACTCCTATAGCATAGCCATTGGCTTGTTGGTAGAAGCCAAACGCATATAGACCAGAGCGTGAAAGCCAGGAAGAATTGGTGGTAGGGGTTAAAAAAGAGCCAAGGTTTACAATGGATTCCCCTTGTTGAGCTTCTGTAGTGATAATTGCTGAGAGAAAAATAAAAAACAAGAGCCTTGCCATTACTAGAAAATAGCTAGTTCTCTCTGTTATTCTTTCACTCTGTTTGCAAATGAAATGCGACTAACACAGCTCCATATATAGTCAATAAAAAACAAGAGACTTGCCATTACCGAGTTATGATGTTGCCTTGAATATTACTTTTCAATTTTTTTTTTTTTTTTTTGGAAGGTGTTTGGAAGGAAATAGTTAAAAAAGAAAAAAAGAAGCATTCTAGAGTATGTATCTTTCCTAAGGATGAAAAGTCACAACTTGTGTATATTCAAAGAACTTTGCATATATAGAATAAGAATCATTCAAATGGAGTTAAGAATTCAATCCACCTCCATATATTATAAATAGTCAATTTCCTTCCACATATTATATATAGTCAATAAAACGAACAATGTCTCAACTCTCAAGTATTTGTCTCTAATATCTGACTAAGATCTACATGAAGACCAAATATATGCATACATACGCCGTAGGAATATTCTTGAATGCTGCAAAATTAAGGTACCCAGTATTTACTCATTCTATACTGATGTGGCTGCGACAACCGACCTGGAGTTTTTTTCAAAGAAAAGGAAAGAGCAAGATAGTTGCCATATGGGACAGAATCTTCCCCATCTGTTTTCCTGTCACACTGGTTTGAATTGGAAAATGAATAATACAGTCGTTTAGGAATTAAGAATTCAATTCACATCTATATATTATATATAATGTTTTTTTCTTTACGAAGAGTATTTTATAAATACTCAATCCACCTCATATATTACATATAGTCCATAAATCGAACAATGGCTCAAGTGGTTGTCTCCTATAGTTGATTCAGTCTACATTAATATCAAATATCTAGGCATACCTAGAACATATCTAGAAAGTACAAATAGTAATCCACCTTCCGTATATATTACATATTTACATATAGTCCATAAATCAAATAATGGCTGTAGTGGTTGTCTCTTGTAGTTTACTTAGTCTACCGTAAGACCAAATATTTGTATACCTAGCTAGTACGATTTTTTTTTTTTTTTTTAATGCTGCAAAAAATACCAATTTTTGGTGTTGGATAGGGAAAACTGTAGCGCCCCAAAGTCATAAGCAATAAAAGTCTATTCAATCTAAATAATCTATAAAAAAAATATTAAATAAAAGTAACCAACAACCTAAAATCTCAACACAAATGTCAGAGCTCTAATCCACCAAAGACAAAACATCCTCAAATAATTCTCCAATACAATGTTTAATACCATAAAAATAATAATAAAATCTTCACTTCCATAAAATAATTTGTAATTGTTGTCTTCCAGGAATCTTTACTCCAATAATCTCTCAAATGTATCTGTAAGGGGAAATAAAGAGGGGTGAGATAACTCAATAAATGGAATTCACTAACATTGGGGTGTGGGAACAAACCTTTCAAATAAATAATTCTTACAACAAATTCATAACTTGTAACTCGTCAATATTTTATCATCAAACATTTCATATAAAAAAAATATCTTTATATTGTGAGCCATCATAATATATATATATATATATATATATATATCAATACCATCATATACACAATTTCCTAAGCATTTCTCGTGGTCAACGTTTACGCCCCATTAACAGGGTTGTGTTATCCCATTTTTGGAACTAGAACCTCTTTTTCATTCCCTTTCTTAAGGATGACTCCTTTGGAACTTAAAGGTGCACTCCTTTGCTAAGGAGCTCCCTTTTTAGATCCTTAATGGTATACTCTCTTGCTAAGGAGTTATCAAATGTGCATTGTCCCCTTTCTGGGACCGTCCCTTGCTAAGGATTAGCTGCAGTATGATTATCTCTTTCTAAGGACTAAATACAATACTGAGCTTTTAATCACGACTTGCCGTAAGTTTTCAAAACATATTCAATATGCTCACAAAAATAATCCATTCATAAATCTCAAAAATATAAAGATATATTCACACATACAAGTTTAAATAAATTCAGGTTGTCCCACAAGTTTTTCATAAAATGAATAGTCAATGTGCACATCACATATTTATAAAATATCAATTTATATATGGAATACCAACATATTTCTTTGATATAGAACAGTTTAATAATCAACACTGTTTTGAGAAAATCCCCAAAATTAGTACACACCACTTACCTTTTATTTGCAAAAATATGAAATACCACCTTTGAGTCACACTAAATTAGTAGAATTAGAACCTAGTAACACCAGAAATAGGTTCATCGAATTTACACTTTAAATCAGTTTTCACACTTAAATAGTTTAATCTATCAATATTTAAGCCTACGGAGATGTTAGATTATCTATGCCACTCTGATTGCGGTACTGAGGCTGCCTTATAATTCAAACTATATGTAGGGCCTAGTTTTGCTCAAATTTCTTTTCCCTCTCTACTGCCCAATTTCATTCCTAGTTTGTGGACATTTTCTTTGCTGATATAAAAAGACATTGAAAACATTATTTTGATGTCATTGGAAAGGGTATATGAAATATCTAGATATTTTCTTTGTTGGAAATTTCTTGTTTTAAGAAGGCATCTCAACTTGCTAGTGGCCGAAAGGTCAAGACTATATCTAACAATAAGAAAAGGGGGAAACAAAAGGCTATATGCATCATTCTTACTCTAATATAATAACAATTATAAGTCATCTTCTCCATTAATATAAAGATAGGTGGAGATTGACAGGTAAAACTTATGCCTAGAAGTCATTTTTTCTTTTAATATTTTAATAGGTTAGGTTTTATAAAGTGATGCCTATTATCCTATTACCTACTAAAGTAATTTCAGGCATAGCTCTTTCCTGCAAACGTGGGACAAGTCTAGCCATTGAATATTCAACTCCCTAAATTTAGAGCTAAAGGAAACCATATCTACTGCAGTCTCACGTTTAGCTGCAAAGCAGAAAAAAATAAGTTGTTCAACCATGTGTTACAGCTAAAACAAAAGAAAACATTTATATATATATATATATATATATACACACGTGTATCTTAACACGTAAAAGGTTAGGGTTTTTAAAAGCTTATCAAGACCCATATATTTACTTATGCCACCTCACTTGGGCTTCATATTCCATAGTATTTATCTTATTTTTGATATCTTAGGCCCAAATTAATTAAATCCATTTAATTGTGGGCCTCTTTTTTAATTTATGTATAAGAATAAAATTAGTAATAAAATCATGGGGTGTTACATCCTTCCTCTCTTACAAAATTTTGTCCTCAAAATTTTACATATCTTCGTTAGTGAATAACTCTGGATAATTTGGTTTCATCTCATCTTCTCGCTCCCAAGCTGCATCTTCCACTTTGTGATTCTTCCAAATGACCTTAACCAATGATATGGTCTTGGTGCGTTGCACTTGATCCTTGCAGTTAAGAATTTAGATTGGAACTTTCTCATAAGTTAAGTTGTCTTTAATCTTGAGTGACACATAGTTCAAAAAATATGAAGGATTCGAGATATATTTCCTTAGCATGGAAACATGAAGCACATTATGCACTCCTGCAAGTGTAGGTGGTAAGGCCAACTCGTAGGCAACTTTACCAATGCGTTTTAGGATCTCAAATGGACCAACAAATCTGGGACTCAACTTCCCCTTCTTCCCAAATCTTATCACACCCTTCATTGAAGCGACTTTCAAGAATACTATATCTCCAACTTCAAATTCTACTTTCCTTCTTGAGTTGTCATAATAACTTTTCTGTCGACTTTGTATTGTTTGCAATCTTTTATGAATCAAATTAACCTTCTCAGATGTCATCTGAATGATTTCTGATCCCAACAACTGTCTCTCACTAACCTCTTCCCAACACAATAGGGACCTGCATTTTCTACCATACAAAGCCTCATAGGAAGCCATCTCAATGTAGCTATTATTATAGAAAAATTCCACTAAGGACAAGTATTTTTCCCCAAATTCCTTTAAAATCCATTACACAAGCCCTTAACATATCCTCCAAAATACGAATAGTCCTTTCTGATAGTCCATTTGTTTGCGAGTGGAAGGCTGTACTAAAGCTAAGATTAGTACCCAAAGCTTTATGTAGGCTTTCCCAAAACTTTGAGGTGAATCTTGGATCTCGATCACACACAATTAATGCTGGAACTCCATGAAAACTCACAATCTCATCAATATATATATATATATATATATATATATGCTAGTTGATCAAGTGAGTAATTCATCTTAACCAAAATAAAATGTGCTGTTTTTGTCATTTTATCCACAATTACCCAAATGGCCTCATGTCCGTTTGGAGATCTTGGCAAACCAGTCACAAAATCCATATATTTATGCTCCCACTTCCATTCGGGAATGGGAAGTAGTTGCAGCAATCTTGAAGGTTTTTGGTGTAGTACCTTAATTTGTTGACACGTCAAGCATTACTCCACAAACTGAGCTATCTCTCTCTTCCATATATTTATGCTCCCACTTCCATTCATGTTGTTCCACCAATAAGTTTCTCAAATGTCATGATACATTTTAGTGTTACAAGGGTGCATTGAGTCTAGGGTACGATGGGCTTCTTCCATAATCTCCTTCTCTAATGCAAAATCATTTGACACACAAAGTCTATTTCCAAACCTCAAAACACCATCATTTGCTATGGGGTTTAATTTTGGGATGGGTATTGACTACAGTAGTGGTGGTTGTTTTTGATAGTTGTATTGGTGGTGATTTTGTTAGTTTTATTATGATGGTGGTGATGGGTTCTAGGTGATGGGTTCCAGGTGGTGGTTGCTGTGGTTAAGGGGGTTTTTGGTTGATATGGGGTTTAATTTTGGGATGGGTATAGACTGCGGTGGTGGTGGTTGGTTTTGATTGTTGTACTGGTGGTGATTTTGGTGGCTTTTTTATGGTGGTGGTGATGGGTTCCAAGTGGTGGTGGTGTGCTATGGGGGTGGTGGCTATTGTGTTTAAGGTTTTTTTTTTTTTTTTATGGGGTTTAGATTTGGGATGGGGATTGACTATGTTAGTGGTGGTTGGTTTTGATTGGAGTACTGGTGGTGACCTTATTAAGTAATGCATTTTTGCTAAATACATTTCAATCTTTGTTCATCTAATCGCAAAGCAATTTTTGGGGCTAAGAGAAGAGCGGTATTTGTGGCTAAGTTTTGGTGGAAGGTGGGTTGCATGAGTTTACTAGAAAGAGAGACAAAGAGGAAGAGAGAGGAAAGAGATAAAAGAGAAGAGAGAAAAACAAAAATTTTATATTATTTGATTATGTAGTTTATATTATTTTAATGAGTTGTATGTAAAATTAGAAACTGAGATATAAGGTGAGTTGCAAAATTAGTTGGTAAAATAGATAAAGTGGCGTGTGAAGATGCAAAATAAAACCTTTTTGGCATTCCATATGCTAATGTTCTTATGGTATGGTAAAAAAAGAAAGGGTAAATTTCACTAACTACCCCTGAGGTTTGGACAAATACCAAAGAGGTCCAAAAGATTACAAAACTGACAATTTCAGTCCTTTAAGTCCAAACGTACTCTAACACCGTTAACCTCAATCCTCTCATCCCTTTCTCTTTGCTCTCTCTTCTTCATGCCAGAAACTCTCTCTCTGTGTCAAGCTCAAGCAAGCCATAAGGTTTCAAACTCAACAAATGACCAATAAGACAATTAAACACAGATCAACCCAAACAAACAACCATCCAACATCAAACCTTAAACATACCCAGATCAAAAACATTTCAAAACAAAAACCAAGACCTATAACAAAACCAAACCCAAACAAACCCTTTATTAACAATTTTTTTAAAAAACCCATACCCATGACGGCGAGCTCTTCCAGATTGGGATCTTGCAACAGCCAGCCACCACTCATCATGACCCACAACAAAACCCACAAACCCACTCATCGCAACCCACAGCAAAACTCACGAACCCACTCATCGCAACCCACGAACCCACAAATCTCCACCGCCAACCTACACCAAAACCCACAAACCACTGCTAAGCCATAGCTCGACGTTGCAGCTCAAAAACCACCGGAACCAACAACTATCCACACCGAAACCCACCAACACCGATCACACCGAAACTCACCAAAACTGCTTACCCACACCATCGCACCGTTGCAAAGACCATGATAGAGAGAAGAAAGGAATGTGAGAGTCAAAGAGAGGTTTGAGAGTGGAAAGGATGAGGGAGTCTGAGAGAGTGATGAAAAGAAAAGGTGAAAAGAAAGAGTTTGAAGAGGAGGACCGTGTGAGGGTGAGAGAGAGATACTAAAAATAATATCGGTGTTAGAGTCCGTTAGGATTTTAGGACTGAAATGGTAAGTTTTGTAATCTTTTGGACCTCTTTGATATTTGTCCAAACCTCAGGAGTAATTAGTGAAATTTACCCAAAAAGAAAAAAAGAGGAACTCATTGGAATGTAACAGTGAAAGAAAATCATTCACTTGAGTGGATATCTTTCAGTGCATTAAAAAGTCACCGCTTATTCACTTTCTCGACATTACGTGTATGTTTGGAAAAGATTATTTTTGCCAACTTATTTTACTTCAGCTTATTTTTACTATTATTTATAGGTCCCATTGTACTTTTTGGTATTATTCATGGGTCTTACTGTACTATTTTAAATAACTTTTACCTATATCTATAATACTTTCAGCAAAAAGTTT
Source organism: Lithocarpus polystachyus (assembly GCA_033629205.1). Lineage (NCBI taxonomy): Eukaryota > Viridiplantae > Streptophyta > Magnoliopsida > Fagales > Fagaceae > Lithocarpus > Lithocarpus polystachyus. Next base: position 36,041,717 of record CM066173.1, on the reverse strand, counting down.
TTAGTTTCAGCAAAATAAGCAAATCCCAAACAGACTTTAAGAAAAGAAAAAAGAAATTAGGGTCTGTTTGGAATCCACTTATTTTGTTGAAACTGAAAACTTTTTGCTGAAAGTACTATAGATAAAGATAAAAATTAGCCGAAATAGTATAGTGGACCTCATAAATAGTACAAAAAAGTGTAGTGTGGCCAATAAATAGTAGCAAAAATAAGCTAAATAGTAAAATAAGTTGGCAAAATTAATCATGCCAAACAAGTGTGGTCTGTTTGGATACCGCTTATTACTGAAAACTGAAAATACTATAGCAAAATAATTTTTAAATGTGTGAATAGTATCATGGGACCTAGTTTTAAAGTTTTTTTGGCTGAAAAAAGTGCTTGCGGGTACTGTGAACAGTGCATGGGACCCACTGTTTTTCAACAAAACGCAGGAACGCACGGAAAACGTGTGTTCCAAATGCACACCTATTGTTGCATCAGTCCCTTTTGGTACACCCACTCAAACACATGTTTTTAGTTTTTAAACAACATTACACGTATTTTCACACACATTTTCACCCACATGTATTTTTACACATATTTTCAAACACATATTTCAATTTTTTAGTACATGTACCAAACACCCCTAATTCTTGGTCCCATGACTCCGACGTAGAAAAGTTGAAATGAAATCTAACGAAGATGTGTTTTGCTGGTTTGGATCCACATTTGCCTATTGCATTTGCGTTTTGTTGCTTTTTTTTTTTTAGCCGCAATTGTTGACCATTTCTCCTGTGAACAGTGCACCGTGTTTATGGACCCACAAATTTCATTTTTTAGCAATTTTTTCATTAAAATAAGTCTCACGGTACTATTCACACATTTAAAAATTATTTTACTACAGTGTTTTCAGTTTTTAATTTTCAGTTTCAACAAAATAAGTTCTATCCAAATAGAGCCGTAAATATTAATGGCTGTTGAGTATTTATGATAATGATTTTAAAAGATTTCTGCAGAAAGTCCAACTCTGATCCAGTCTATCTGATTAATTGGTTTTATAGTAACTTCATAATCTCCTTCAAAGGTACCAGCAGAAAAAGTAACATTTCTAAGGCTAGATTGATCAGCCTTGTGTGCCAACGCTAAACTAAGATGTAACCCCCAAATCAAATTTTGCACCATAATTGTTTAGTGTCAGTTTTTAAAACCTATAAAAACAAAGACACCCTTTAAGAAAACAAAAACAAAAACACCCAATCAGATACAAATAGTCGTAGTCTCCCACTCTCTCTCACGTCTCAATCTGAGTCTCTCTGCTGGCTTTTATTTATGTTTTGAAATATATTATTTTATTGCGTAAATATATTATTTTAATATGTTGTACTGTAAAATAAAAGTTAAAATGTTGAGAGTATGGTAAAATGATATGGTATAATTGATAAAATAACTTTTTAAAATGATAAAATAGAATAGGATACATTCCCTGTCGTGGATGTTAGAGCATTAGCATTGGGGAATGCTAATGCCAAATGTAAGGTATATTTGGCATTTGCAGCCCCCAAATGCTTTGCATCAGGGAATTGCAAACTGAAGTATTGCAAAATTTTTTGCAATACTGCTACAGTGCAATTCTATCTTTAGAATTGCACTGTAGCAAGTATTGTAAAAAAGAAATTATATTTTATTAAGTCCTTCCCACGCAATTTATATCTTTTCTCTCATTTCCTCTGAGAACTTCTCTCTCTTCCAAACGTTTCTCTCGTCTCTGAAGTCTGAAACTCCATAGCCGAACCCATCTCCATCTCCAAAGCTTCATCTCCATCGCCATCTCCGAAATCTCCATCTCCGAAATCTTCAGCTCTGATTCTCCACCTGCTCTCTCATCTCCGAAGTCTGAAACCATCGCCGAAACCCATCTCCATCTTCGAAGCTTCATCTCCATCTCCATCTCCATCTCCATCTCCGAAATCTCCATCTCCATCTCCGAAATCTCCGATTCTCCATCTGCTCTCTCATCTCTGAAGCGTCATCGCCGTAGCACACAAACAGATCTCCGAAATTTCTCACCCATCTCCATCTCCGAAATCTCCATCTCCATCTTCTCCATCTCCGAATCTCCATCTGCTCTCTCATCTTTGAAGCTTCATCACCGAAACACACCCACATCTCCGAAATTTCTCACCCATTTCCATCTCCAAAATTTCTCACCCTCTCACACACCCACATCTGCAAAATCTCATCTCGGTGTTTGGGGGATTCAGCTCCGTCGGTGTTGGTGCTGACTGTAAGGTGGGTTTTGATCAATGTATTGTGTTTGTGTTTGTGTTTGTGTTTCTTTTCTGCACCGATTTATTGTAAGCTCTGTTTGTGTTTGTGCATATACATACTTAGCTCCTCCGACTGGTCTGATTGCCACCGCTTCACATTTTTTTTTTTTTTTGGTTTCTTTATGGCTGTACCCCTTGGTTTAGTATTGAGTCTATTGAGCCTTTTCACTTCAGCTACCTGGATTTCACGGATATGGTGATATTGGCAATTAGGTTGTTGTTGCAGAGAATTTTTTAGATACTACTTGGTTTGCTGGTGTTTAATTTAAAATAACTGTGTGTATCTCACATATTTGTTGCTTTAGGATTGTTTAGTTTATTCAACAGTCCTGGATTTACACGAGATCAGTATGTACTTTTTTTCATAGGTCCTGACTCTTTCTTTAGAATATCTAAGATCACTTCATAAAAATAAAAATAAAAAATAAACAACTAAGGCAGCAACATTCGGTGGAGTTGAGGTCACCGACAACTGAGGATGGTACTGATGAAGAGGCAGCTCTGTTTGTGTTTCTTTTGATCAATGTACCGATTTAGTTATTGTGTTTGTGTTTCTTTTCTCTCTCTGCAAGAAAAAGAGGGATTCAACTTGTGTTTGTGTTTGGGTTTTGATCAAAGAATTGTTTTCTACTTTGCAGAGGTGAGATTTACCTTCATCACGAGAGGTTTTCGCTCTCTGGCATAGGATTAGCATCTTCAGAAAGTTTGCTCAGGATCATCTTCAATTACCAGTAAGTTTCTCTCTCTGTCTATTCTCTCCATTCTCTCTTTGATTAGGAGTTGTCAACATATATTGTTTTGATTAGGAGCTGAAATATGTTGTTTCAGCTTAGAAGTTGTCAACAAAAACTTACTGTAGTATAGTTGAAATATGTTGATTAGGAGCTGTCAACATATATTGTTTTGATTATAAGAGTTGTCAACATATATTGTAGGATTTTGCTATATGTGAGCTATATGTGAGAAGTTGCCACCAAAATATTATGATTAGTACTGATTGTGAAGTTACAAATAAGAATTGATTTCATACATTAATTGACTTCATACACTAACTGTTTCAAGTTCCCTATTTAAAAGGGATGGTTAGGGAAGAAGACATTGAACAATATGGTAATTTCTTACAAGGGGATTCCGATAATTTGGAACCATTTTTTAGTGGGTCTCAAAATCCTTCAATGCCCATCCAGTCTTTACCGGAAGTTCAAATTGTCACCTCTAATTCAACAAAACGTGGTGGCAACTTTAGTGTAGATGAGGACCTCCTCCTCATCTCTGCATGGCTTAACATTGGCATGGATGCTGTGCATGGTACTGATCAAAAGGGTGAAAAATTTTGGGCTAAAATTTGGGAATATTTTTGTGCGAATAATTTATACGGAACCACACGTTCTATTTCCTCCCTATCAAGTCGATGGGGAAATATTAATAGGGAGACAAGTAGGTTTGCTGGGTTCGTGGCTAAAGTTGAAGCCCGAAATAGAAGTGGTGCGACTAACGAGGACAAGGTATAAATTTTATTGTAATGGTGTCACAATATTAATTTCCTTTATAGTTTCAGACTCTAATTATTTTATTTTAAAAAAAAAAACTTTAGTTGAAAGATGCGAAGGATCTATATAAAGCTACACCAAATCCAACAACCGGCAAAAAAATAGCTTTTGCTTATGAACATTGTTGGGTTGAGTTGAAGAACCAACCAAAGTGGAGTATGCCTAAGGAAAAATCAAAAGGGCTCTCTCAAACTCCAAGTTCAATTGATGAAGTTGATAGTAATGATAATGACACAGTGGTGCTAGAGAGACCAATTGGTAGAAAAGCCGAAAAGGCTAAGCGAAAGAGGACAGATGATGATAAGGGTTTTGATGATTATTTGGCAAAAAAATTGCAATATATTCAGGCATCACATGAACAAGACCAAGAGGCTCTGCGCATCAAAGCGGAGAAGATCCGAGTGGATGCGGAAAGGATTCGTCTTGAAACTCTTAGGGAGGAGAGAAGCATAATGACCATGGATACAAGTAGCATGAATGAAAAAGAAAGACGTTATTTTGAAAATCTCAAGGATCAAATCCTTGCAAGACAAGATGGGGTTAACCCAAGGAACATGTAGATGTCTTGTCGTAACCTTAGGGTTGTGGTTCGGCATATGTAGATGCCATTTTGTTTTGACCTTATTTTACGCATAGGTTTGGAACATGTAGGTGATGTATTGTTCCAACTTGATCAATTGGCAGTAGGTTGTGCCACTTATGTAATCACATCATTTTTGCTAATATGAAAAACTTATGTATTTTCTATGTTTGATATCATATCTTCCATTTTAAATCTGTTTATATGGTTGTCAGTTGCTGTTTGTGTGGCTGTTTGTGTGGCTGTTTTGTGTGGCTGTTTGTGTGACAGAGTTGTGTGGCTGTTTGATAGAAAGCCACCATGGTAGGGACAAATATATGGAGGTGTTGTTGAGAACGAGTCAAAGAATTCACAGCCTGTAATAGTTATCAATTTGGTTGCTGAATAAGTTGTTCTGCTTCATATAGACAGCATATTCTATTCTTTAGTAAAATGGTTTAAGAATAGTTTGCTTTATGCTCATTGCTAGGCTATGTCTTAGCACATCAAATCTAACACAAGATTTCCCAAAACTATATACTCATCTCTGATTCTAACCCATAATTGAATTATAACTCTCTCTCTCTCTCATACTTATGAGTTCACCAAACCTTGCATGTATTAAATCTGCATATTTTTAAGGCTGGAATCACCTTTATTCTAGAAACAACTCAACTACTCCCTTTTCACCCCCAAAGATAGGGCTTTAGCTTTCACGTGATGCCCAATTCAATGAATTGGAAGTAGTGTTATATCACCATATATATGCATAGCCACTCAAACTTCTTCAGCTGGTAGCATTATATTTGGGAACCATCCTAGTTATGATAATTGGAGGGAGGAAACTTGCCCACATGAGCAAATCTATTGAAGCCAGGAAACTTGCCCACATAACTTCTGTATCTAAAAACTTACTTCCTGTACTAAAAAGTCGGTAGCATTCTGACCCGAACTTCCCGAGGGTAAATGGGGTAAGCTGAAGGTTTGTCCTTTTATGTTCTGCAAAAGTATAGAACCATCTTACTAAGGTAGGGATAGAGGAATCATATCTGGCTTCCATTAAGTATTGGCCACATGAATGTGGAACTTCTAGATTAAGTTTTAGTAATAGGAGCAAAGGATGGAACATAGGCATACACACAAAGCTGCAAAAACCATAATGGTCCTTCAATGGATTTAGAAAAGCTATCACAAGTAAGGGAAAAGAGAGATCAATACATGTGGAAAAAGAGCCAAGGCTAGCCTGTGACCTTAAGCTAAGGCTTTAGCAAAAGAAGATATCATTGAGTAACTCTTTCAGATCATAGCAATGTTAGTGAAAATTGAGAGAGAAGAGAGTCTAGACAGATATTTACGTGGATTGGCAATGTGCTTATATCCACGAGAGTAAGCAGCGGACAAAAATCACTATCAGAAAATAAAGGATTTACAATGTATTTACTGCACATTAATTTTCCCAATATACCTTTATCATACCCCAACCTATAATTCCGCCTAGGCAAAACAAAAGTAAAATAAAGCTGCATTATTAGGCTTTAAACTAGATATCAGTGTTGCCTTCTCTTCAGAATATGAATCACTATCTCTAATTTCAAACTTCTTATTTCAAGCAATGCTAGTAATCTGGTTACTTACTTGGACTGCTGTGGCTAACTGATTGACAATGTCTGGCATTGCTGCACGAAGTTGGTCGAAGTTCATCTTTCGAAAGCCAACAGAAAGATCATTCTGACCGATATCGAATGTGTAAAGAGCCTTGGAAAAGTCCTGGGGCCTAGGAAGCTTGCTTCTTTCAGAGGGTGTCTTGGCTAGAAATCACAATAAAAAAACTAAATAAGCTGATGAAAATAAACTCATCCAAACACACAACAGTTAGTACTTTTTTCTTTTAATGGGAATGACCTTGGTTGTAGAGAGCATAGGTGCGTGCTTTGAACTGCAGGAATTGCACAATCTGGATGTCAAGAGAGAATGGACTAATGCCATACTCAAATATGGTTTCATTTTGCCTTCTAATAGTTGATCCTCCAGTAGCAAAATTTGCACCATGCTGGTAATTGGTTCCAAGTGAATTCAAGTATGCACTCAAGTATGGCAATTTTAGGTGCTCAGCTGCATAAATATTTACTCTATTAGACAACTATCATGAAAATCTTTGCTTTTACTATAGATAAGTAGTGATATAGAAATGTTTGTACCTATGAAGTCTATGAGGACTCGGCCATCTGAGTCCCTTCCAGCGGGCTTGTGAAAGAATGCATCACCAATTTTTTGTGTTTTTATAATGTAAATATATGATGTAAATTTATATTGTATGTACAATGTAAACATATAAAAATTCTATAATTTTTTTTAATAGGAATTTATTACTTGTTTTATAGCAGTCAATTTTGCTGGTCAAACCTTGTCAATTTCACTTTGCGATGCTGTCAATTTTGCTGCATAAACCTTGTCAATTTCACTTTGCGATGCTGTCAACCTTGTCAATTTTGCTGGTTAAATCTGTTTATATGGTTGTCAGTTGCTGTTTGTGTGGCTGTTTGTGTGGCTGTTTTGTGTGGCTGTTTGTGTGACAGAGTTGTGTGGCTGTTTGATAGAAAGCCACCATGGTAGGGACAAATATATGGAGGTGTTGTTGAGAACGAGTCAAAGAATTCACAGCCTGTAATAGTTATCAATTTGGTTGCTGAATAAGCTGTTCTGCTTCATATAGACAGCATATTCTATTCTTTAGTAAAATGGTTTAAGAATAGTTTGCTTTATGCTCATTGCTAGGCTATGTCTTAGCACATCAAATCTAACACAAGATTTCCCAAAACTATATACTCATCTCTGATTTAATATAACATTAAAGGGGATTGGGAATGATAATTTGACAAAGCCATTTGTACAATAAAGGGTTAAAATTTATAGCTTTATCTTTTTGGCTTGGAAGATTAAGACAACCTATGGACTTTAGTCACATGGTTCAATTGAACGTCTCTAATCCAATAATTTTTAGAGTCAAATATGAGAGATTAATGAATAAATAATCCATATCATTGACACCAACCAAATTGTAATCACTACCTATAGGCTAAATAAGTGAAATGTAATCATTTGTGTAATATATTTTTAGCATTTAAATTAAGGTTGATGGGTATAGTTTGACCAATTATTTTCTTTTTTGATAATAGTGATAATTTCCTAACACTGTTGTCTTCAAGGTTGTCTCTATGGGTCGCTCTCTTTTTAAACAGTTGCTTTTTGACGACTCAGACGAGGATGAGATAATGAGGCGAATTCTTAAGGGTTCAACATCCCGACGTAAACATCGTCGGTATATTGAACGTGATCGTTTGGCAGGTCATAAAAGACTTTATCTCGACTACTTTTCAGACACACCTGTATATCCTCCTAATTTATTTCGGAGGAGATTTCGGATGAGTCGGTCTCTTTTTCTCCGTATTCAATCTAAAGTAGAAATTTATGAACCGTACTTTATCCAAAAAAGAGATAATGCCCAAAAATGGGGTTTATCTTCTCTTCAAAAGATAACAGCTGCACTTAGGATGCTTGCATATGGAGTTACAGCTGATTTTATGGATGAGTATGTGCGGATTGGAGAATCCACTGCAATGGAAAGTCTGAAAAAATTTGTTAAAGCGGTGGTTGATATTTTCTCCAAGGAATACTTGAGGTCCCCAAACAGCGAAGACATTGCTAGACTTTTAGCCAATGGGGAAAGACGTGGATTTCCAGGGATGCTAGGGAGCATTGATTGCATGCATTGGAAATGGAAAAATTGTCCGGTTGCATGGAAAGGTCAATATTCTGGTCACCTTCGTGAGCCAACCATTGTTTTAGAAGCAGTTGCATCATTTGATCTTTGGATATGGCATGCATTTTTTGGGTTACCTGGGTCAAATAATGACATTAATGTATTAGAACGGTCTCCTGTATTTTCTGAGCTCGAACAAGGACGTGCTCCTGCAGTTAATTACTCAATCAATGGTCATGAGTATACAATGGGATACTACCTTGCTGATGGCATATATCCGAAGTGGTCAACATTTGTTAAAACAATTCCATCTCCACAAGGACACAAAAAAAAATTATTTGCAAAAGCCCAAGAGGCGAATAGGAAGGATGTAGAGCGTGCATTTGGAGTGCTTCAAGCAAGATTCGCAATTGTGCGTGGACCTGCAAGATTTTTTCACAGTGAAACGCTTCAAGACATCATGAAAGCGTGTGTAATTCTTCATAATATGATTGTTGAGGATGAGCGAGATGTGAATGAAGCGGTGGAATTAGATTATGAGCAAATTGACGACAATCCTACTATACAACTGTCACGGGAGCGCACAAATACATTTACGGAGTTCATTGAAACCCATCAATGTATTCGAGATCATAAAAATCATTTTCAACTCCAATCAGACCTCATTGAGCATTTATGGCAATTACAAGGGGATTTGTAGGAACTTTTAGTGTGTGAGTTATGTATTTGGTGTTTTATTGTAATTTGATATATGTACGAGTCTTCTAAAGACAAAGTTGATAGTTATGTATGTGGATTTTTAAAGTTGGCAGGTTGAGTATATTGATTTTTGGCAGGTTGCATGTATATGTATGTATGTGGATTTAGGTTGAATACATTGATATTAGGCAGGGGAACAGTTCACCTGCACTTGCACCTGCACTTGTACATGTTTATATAATTTAAATATTCAGGGGAACAGTTCGTATGAAAACTCAAATTTGATGTGTATATACTATCTTTACTTAAGTGCCTTTTGGGAACTTCCCTCACTGAAGATGCACTTGCACTTGTACATGTTTATATAATTTAAATATTCAGGGGAACAGTATCTTCATATGAAAACTCAAATTTGATGTGAATATACTGTCTTTACTTAAGTGCCTTTTGGGAACTTCCCTCACATATTTTTGTTGATGAACGATTGTTTGTATTTCTAGTCAGATATCTTTGTAGATATTGAAATTTTAGTATTAATTTTTGCCTCTTTATGAAGTTAATTGACATATCACTTGGTCAAGCCACAATAAGTACAGGTAGAGTTTTAGGAAGGTCAGAATGAGTGAATGAGAATGGTGAACTGCTTTGCAACAAAAACTCTTTGAAATTTTGGAGATTGATGATTACCAAAGTTTGTGCTGAAGCAACCTTATACTACATCAAGGCACCTAGTGTCGTAGCTCAGTTCAGATATCTTGTTAAGAATTAGAAGCTTTTCCAAGACCAGGCTGCATATGGGATCTCTGCTCACAAAAGATTTGATTTCAGCAAATATATATATATATATATATGCTATACATATGCTATATATATATATTTCATTTCAGTTCAGATACCTTATGCATTGTATTTCCTAACTGTATGCACACACAAATATGTATGCTATGTATCTATGTGTGTAACATTTTCCTTATATATATATATATATATATATATATAAAAGTTTGTGTGTGTGTTTGTTTGTTTGTTATTGCTTAAGTCTTGGAGAGAAGAAACTGAAATGCTTCATAGGTGGTGCTGAGATGAGTAAAGGTTTCTTGTGATATTGGTTTCTACTTACAGTGGGTGGAAAAAGATATCTGATGAGGAAAATATCTGATATTTAAGTGAGGAAATCTTATAACTGCATTTTCAATCTTTGGTCTTAGAACACACTTCCACATTTTGTTGATAAAAGGATTTGTTTTCCAATAGAGTAATATTTAATATTTGGCAGGTGCAGGCTTTAAGTTAATTTGTAGTATGGCTCTTAGTTATATTGTGATTATTTCCTTTTCCTTATTCTGGAGATTGGCTACGTTCTTGTGATTCAATATTTTAGATAAACTTTTTTGTTTTGGTACAATATTTTAGATAATCTAAAGAGCACTTATGGTGTTTCTATATTCATTTATGATGACACGCAAGAATTGACTGCTGGGTCACTTAAGGTTACCTGACATCTTTTGGCGATTCAAAAACAAATGCAAATGATGCCAATGAGCTCTAGCTCAAAATTCAAATGGTGCATCCTACTTCCTTAGGCTTCCTTAGGCAGGTTGCATGTATATACGTATGTGGATTTTTAAAGTTGGCAGGTACACAATATTGATTTTTGGCAGGTTGCATGTATATGTATGTATGTGGATTTAGGTTGAGTACATTGATATTAGGCAGGTTGCATGTATATACGTATGTGGATTTTTAAAGTTGGCAGGTTGAGTACATTGATTTTTGGCAGGTTGTATGTATATGTATGTATGTGGATTTAGGTTGAGTACATTGATATTAGGCAGGTTGTATGTATATACGTATGTGGATTTTTTAAAGTTGACAGGTTGAGTACATTGATTTTTGGCAGGTTGCATGTATATTTATGTATGTGGATTTAGGTTGAGTACATTGATATTAGGCAGGTTGTATGTATATACATATGTGGATTTTTAAAGTTGGCAGGTTGAGTACATTGATTTTTGGCAGGTTACATGTATATATATTTATGTGGATTTAAATTGATTACATTAATATTAGGCAGGTTGCAAGTATATACATGTATGTGGATTTTTTAAGTTGGCAGGTTAAGTACATTGATATTTGGTAGGTTGCATATATATATATATATATATATATATGTATGTATGTATGTACGAATGTGGATTTTTAAAAATAGCAAGTTTGAGTAAATTGAGTTTAATTGGATTTTTAATTCTACATCCAGTTTATCAAAAAAAAAAAAAAAAAAAAAAAAAGAAAAGAAAGAAAGAACGGCCAAGGAAAGAAATAAAGGCAGGAAAGAATTGGCAACTGCACAGCCCATAAAATGTGACCGTTGGAAGCATGCCAAAAAAAAAAAAAAAAAAAAAAAAAAAGAAAGAAAGAACGGCCAAGGAAAGAAATAAAGGCAGGAAAGAATTGGCAACTGCACAGTGAATAAAATGTGACCGTTGGAAGCATGCCAAATTTGAAAAAAAGTGGCAGTTGGAAATGAAAGAAAGTGGTAGTTGGAAAAAATAATAAAAAAAGATTGAAAAATAATATTTTAATAAAAATAGAGTTTTGGGATGCTAGAGGTATGCTAAAATGGTATGGTATAATAATAAAGTAACTTTTTGAAATGGTAAAATAGAGTAGAATTGGCATTTCCTATTGCTAATGCTCTTATCAGAGAGTTTGCCCGTGCTTTAATAAGCCTGAATAGCACCGATGCTGGGCCTGGCATCAAAGCTAATGATGTAAATGTAATCCTACTATATATTTTATAGTTGACAGAGTTAGTACACCCCATTAATTCGATAATTCTCAGACTCAGACTCAGACTCTCAGTCTCATTAGTAAAGTCTCCACTATTTCGAATTCGAGCAATCACCATTCACCAACCACGTTTGTGTTTGTGTTTGTGTTTGTGTTTGCGTAGTGGGATTGGCTTTGCCTAAGACCATCGACTTTCAATATTCAATTCCAATTTTTACAAACTCTGTTTTAGATTCCGTATTGCCATGCCGTTACGGCTTGGTTGTCCTCCTGTTTCCCTTATTCCCCGGATCTGGACTATGCAAACGTGTACAAAATTATAACAAGTCAATATTTTTTTCCAACAATAAACCAACAAATCCTATTATAGACTTAGCATTACTCAGTTACTATATTTTATTTTGCCGTGACAATGACACTAACATGAATGATTTTTGCTTTTAAAAAACCATTACTGATCATTTGGATTTATTTCTAATAAAAGATTTTTAATTGGAAGAATGCATGCATTTACTTGCACGGGGAATCTACCTGCGGGATGAGGTGCAAATGAACCAACGTATCCAATTAAAAGTAAGCTCTACAGTTATACAAAATGTCAGCTCAGCTGTTTCATGTTTGGTATTCATCTTAAAAACTGAAAAACATAAAACATTGATTTTACAGCTCTGCATTTTTTGTGCCAGGAAGGATACCATGCTTGAAAATTGAAATATACAAACACTAATGAGGTCAATCAAAAAGTGACCGACTGAATTGTAAAATTAGGTACACGTACTGTCATATTTGTATATTTAACTATTTATTATAATGCAAAAATCATACAGGACAGGGCTCAAAGACTGAATTGTAAAAATTGCTCATAGTTTTATTTGACCATGTAAATAACAGCTGTCAAAAGAATTTAGGAACAAATTCATTCATCAAATTTACAAAAGAAAAGGTAATACAGCAACCATTTGAAGAGGAGCTCAAATTAAATCAACCAACCATACCGCATATTCCTATCATTGAGAATTTTGTCATACTTGAATATCAAGCACTAGAAACTAGTCGGTTTGAACTATAATAGCCATGCCACAAATAATGTTTGAAAAACTCATCAAGCTCCAAACTTGGGAACTTTGGCAGTGGAGATTTGAGCAAGGAAATGCTCTGCTACGAACCTGCGTTGAATCTTGCCAGTAGCAGTCTTTGGAAGAGAATCAGTGATGAAAACCTTCTTGGGAACCTTGAAAGCTGCAAGATTTTTCTTGCTAAATTGCAACACTTCTGCCTCATCTATATTCGACTCTTCTCTAGGAATTATTGCACAGTTTATCTGAAAAAAGATTGAACACCAAAACAATTAGAACTTTTAACACCAAAAAATGTATATCTCAAATGGTTTGGGTTGAAGGGAATGACAATTTTCTTACCTCTTCACCATATTTGTCATCAGGGACTCCAAAGGCAACAGCCTGAGCAACATCCGGATGAGATAAAAGCACTGCATCAACTTCAATTGGCGATATCTTCTCCCCTAAACAACAATAAAGAAGAAGAAAAACAACCCATAAGTAAAAGCTAACGTGGTTTTATATATCAATGTACAAAAAATTATGTAGCATTATTACTACTCCCACTCAATGTACCAAAAAAAACACATTGCATATGCAATACCTATCAATATCCAAGCATCAATTATGAATATAAATTATAGAGTATAGACCCACAGTTTCCCATTTGACCCCACATTTCGAATCCATGCCTAACCTAACAACCAAGTTTGAGTCTTTACTGTTTCCTCAAAAAAAAAAAAAAGTTTGAGTCTTTACTCTTTAGTCATGTATGCGTTTCATGCATGTCATTTATCATTTGTTACTCACTTAAAACTGAAAAGTTTTAAATGTGTAAATAATGCCGTAGGACTCAATTTTAAAGTTTATTTTGCTAAAAAAATACTTGTGGGTCTATGAACAATGCACAAAACTCACTAAAAAAACGCACAAAAAGGCACTTTCCAAATTAATAGAATAAATGAATAATCAAATTTAATGGTAATTATGTTCTAGTTAGTTCAACTAAGACTCTTTTTAGTCATGTTTCATGCATGCCATCTATCATTTGTTATCTACTATCAAGTAGAATAATCAAATTTAATGATAAGTATATTCAAATTAATTCAATTAGTAAAGTTTAAAGAGGTTTTTCTAATTTCGCTTTTACCACACAAAAAAAAAATTAATAATTATTGTTTTAACCTAATTAGAAAAAATTATAATCATGATAAAAACAGTATCATGGCTAATCTTATCGTATCATATAGTTGTCATATCTTATGTTATTAATATATCTATAATTGTAGCATCTAGCCGTCAAATCTTAATTTACTAACATAAATATTGCATAAACTATAAACATATGTGAGAAATATGTTACATTAAAGTAAAAGAAAATACCTCCACGGTTAATGAGCTCCTTGATCCGACCCACAAGGTGCAAATACCCATCGGAGTCGAAAAACCCGAGATCACCAGTATGAAACCACCCGAATTGAAAAGCAACCTTATTAGCCTCTGGATTGTTCTTGTAACCCTTTGTCACATTGGGTCCCCTAATACAAACCTCACCGGTGACACCTTCTTTTTGTGGGACCCCATTTTCATCCAAAACCGACATCTCCTGACCCACGGGTCGACCCACCGACCCGGCTTTGTGCCCACCATCTTCGGGCAACGGGTTTGAAGCCATCAAATGAGAAGCTTCAGTCATCGCATAAGCTTCTAGAACCGGCGCGCCGAACGATTCCTCGAGCCGAGCCAACACTATTGGAGCCAGTGAAGCGCTGCAGCTACGAATGAATCGGAGCTTCGGGTATGACGGTTCGGGTTTGCTGAGGTGGCGATCCAAGATGATTTGGTGGATGGTGGGGACAGCGGTGTACCACGTGGCGTTGTAAGCGCGCATGTCGGACCAGAAAGTTGAAGCGGAGAATCGGCCGGCGGATGGAAGAGTCGCGGCGGCGCCGGAAATGAGTGAACTCAGTAACCCGGCGATTAACCCGTGGACGTGGAATAGAGGTAGGACCAACACGGTCGAGTCGGACTCACTGAGTCTGTACACCGATTTGATGTTCCGTACCGAAGAAGCTAGGTTGAGCTGAGTCAAAGGCACGCCCTTGGGCCGGCTCGTGGTGCCTGAGGTGTGCAAGAAGAGTGCCACGTCGGATGGATCGTTCACGAGTTCCTTAACCGACTCGGAGTTGGAATCGGTGGAAACAGAGTTTCCGATGCTGATATTCGACGCGCCGTCTGAGAGCGCGGCGGTCACGTGAGGGAGTTTCAGCTTGGAAGCGGCGGATTGAGCCTGTTGAAGTCCTTCTTTCGGTGTAATCAAAAGCTTCGACTCGGAGTCGGAAAGGTAAAACTCGAACTCCTCCGCCGTGTAAGCCTGGTTCAACGGCGCCGCTATAGCTCGGCATCGAATCACTGCCAAGAACATCACCACAAACTGCACAAACCCCAAAAAAAAAAAGTTAAAATTTTAATTTTTGTTTATTGTGTTTGGTTAGCGAGAAAATGAAGGAAAATAAGAAAGAAAAAAATTTGAGTGTGTACCTCGATAGTGTTGGGAAAAGAGAGAGCGACAACATCGCCGGGATAGATTCCGGAGGCGAGTAAGAGAGAGGCGGCGTGATCGACGAGGTGTTGTAATTGGGAGTGAGTCAAATCGAGTTTTCCAGAGACGGAAAGGGCTCGGCGAGTTGGGAATTCCAACGCGGCTTTGTTCAACAATCCTGTGAGCGTTAGATTTTCCATTTCTGTGTGTGTGTGTGTGTGTGTGTGTGTGTGTGTGTGAGTGTGTGTGTGTATTTTGATGTTTTTGATGTGAGTGTGAAATTGATTGTGAGAAATAGTAATAAATAAAGGAATTGGTGACTCCTGATAGGAACGAAGGGCCGGGTTTTGGGTTATATAAACAGGAGAGGGAGGGAAGAGTGTGGGCGGGCTTTTATGGGAGAGGAAGGTTGGAGCTGGGAAAGGAGGTAATGGGACACGTGGCAGATTTGAATGTCGTTTTGGAGGTTTCTGAGTCGGTCATTTTTGATCAGAGACTTCTAGTCCGTCGGTCACTTCGAGTGTGCTTCGTCAATCGTCATGAATTTGCTTTGTTTCTTCTTTGGCTGACGCGTCAATTGTATAGTGGGAGTACCCATTTTGTTAAGTTAATAAATGTTTGCAAACAATTTAGCTCCAAATATTATTGATTTATAACCATCCTCCTTCAATTCACTATTTGGTGACTAAAAAGACCGTTTCATGTGTATTTTAGTGACATAACATTTTTAATGAGTCGTGTGATTTGTTTGAATAATATATATTGATGTTCTAATAAATTAACACGTAAATGACTAGAGAAGATAACTCCAGATCGGTTTAGAGTTAAACTTTACTATTTAGTTCTAAGTCATTTTGAATTTTCTTCTAAAAAATTTATTGAAGTTGCTATGTTTTTCTTAGAATTTTTTTTTTTTTTAAGTTCTTAGAAAAGTTTAGAATTAAGATTTTTTATAAGTTTTATTTGTTTATTTATTCTGTGGCGCCACTCTTTTTCTCTGTTATTGTGGTTGCGGGATCTTCTCTTGTGATTTGTCTAGCTTAACATTGACTCTCATTTAACTAAAAAATGAGACTAAAGTGGAACAGGAATCCTTGATAAGTGCAAAGACTACAACCAATTTCCAAACCAATTATAGACAAAACAACTAAACAAGCAATTACAACTTCAAGCATCTTCCATTCTCTTCCCAAAAAATAAAAAATTGATAGTGTCCTATCCCATTGACACATTACATTTGTCCCTCTATATCCCAACAAAAATATACCATGTATTGTTTATTTGACAATGTTGTACCACAACTTATGGTTTGGAATATTATTGCTATATAAAGGAAAAACCTCAACCAGTTCTTGTTTTTGCTATTCTATAAAGGAAAAATTAATAGATGGAACTTTCCCATAATTTAAAAGAATAAAAAGAGGATCACTGCATACCTTTGGTGCAATGGTCACTCCACAAATATAAATGCTTATGGGTTGTAGGGGACAACAATGGCGGCTCCAGGATATATTTTTAGGGGTTCAATAAGAAGATGCATTTTGGGTATAATAATAATAATAATAAAAAAGTGAATCTTGTGGTCTATACGATTTCTTTATTACAAAATTTTTCATAGTACGTACTAGCAAGAGAATAAAATATGAGAGTGCTACATCTACAACATTTTCACTACACTTATCTAACAAATATTAAGTTATAAGTTATTATTTGTTCTAATTTAAACTCACTACTGAAATTACTTTTTTTCTCATCAGTAACAGCTAGTAACACTCTGCAACTTAGACTTTATTATGAGCGTATTATGAACATTGCATATTGTTTATTAATACGATGAAGATAATAATTATTGGCGCTAAAATTAAATCTTGGAAATCATTTGTTATTTTTAAATACAATCAACATATGAATTATTGTTGTTAAGTGAAATCCAAGTGAGATCTAAATACAATAAACTTTTATGTATTACTTTATTTCAAATTTGTTAAGATCTAAATGATTTTTTTTAGATTTAAGATGAACAAATTTATACTTTTGTTGTTAGGCTTACTATTTTTCCCCCATATTTTAGATCAAATTGGTTTGTTAGGGGGGAGGGGGGGGTGTGTTTGTGTTTAAAAAGATCAAGATATTGTCAAGATGATCATATTCAAATTCATTTCAGCTAGGCTTATAAAAAATTTAGGTCTAGGGGGTTCACAATTTATTTTAGGAAGGTCAAATAAAAAAATTTTAAAATTATATATAATTTTTTTTTGGCCCAGCTCAGAAGGTTCATTCGAATCTCATGGACTGTACCTAGAGTCGCTAATGATGGGTAAGGACCGGAGTTCAAATCTCTAAGAGAGGGCTTTACACACACATAAATTTATTGTCCGTTTGGATTGAGGGGGAGAGAAGAGAAGTAAAGTAGATTTAGCACAAAATTAGATTATTTTTAACTAACTTTACTCTATTCCCCTTCACTCTCCCTCCTTTCCCCCTTCATCCAAACAGGCTATTAAGATTAAACTATAGTAGAATTTATATCTTGTATAAAAAAAATAAAGAATAAAAAGGAGGTCACGTAATTAAATTTAATGACCGTGCTATTGTATATTAGTATTATATATAGAATGTATCCCAAACTGATTCAGATGACTCACCGCACAAGTTAGAATACATAGAATATAATATATGGTTAAACTTTCTTGCATATATAAGCCTTGCTTCCTGGAAACATGTTAATAGCATATAATGTATAGCTGGATCCCTTTGTAATCTCCTTGGTTAATAGTAATAATCTATTAACTCTTCCACTTCTATATCATTTAATTTGTTAGCTTCGTTTTCTTTAAGCCCAAGTTTGTTCAAAAGTGAGTTGTCCTAATTTATTAGATTATCATTATTATTTTTTATCCTTTATTGTATATGTTAACCAATACCAGAATAGGACTTTACGTATGGTAGTCCCATGATATGATAATTAATGAGTCCTACATATGATGGGGACCTAACCTCATCATGTATATTTCTAATGCAACAAATGTCCATCATCAAGTGACCTCATGTGTCTCAACTCAAGCCTTTCGTTCTTTATTTCTAGGCCACCAAAAATGGCCATTTATTTCTCCTCTCACTCTTCTGTGTTCAGCGGGTGTTTACGACTTTACGTTCAACACAAGGATGTGACCAGTTGAACTTACGAGAAGATTTTCCATTCAAAAAAACTTCTTCATTCAAAAAAGATTCTTCATGCATGGAGTGTATGTATCCCCTTCTCACATGGGGATACATAAACCCAATGCATAGTATATTTTCTCCTTTCAATCGTGCTTGAGATGATCATAAATATTGCCCTGCAACTGTCCTTAAAATTTTCTTGAAAGGATCCCACATTATAGTTTATAGATATGTTGACAATGATAATTGGATATCTTCTTTATATTACATTTTATAAGTTTTTGAGTTTGAGTCTATAAACAATAAACCCAATAACTTATAAAATAGAATAAATTAAATTAAAAAGACTTTGAAACCCCGTTAGTTACCTGACCTGTATAAATTTTGAATGAAATCAGTCGTTAAAAGGAATTTGATAACCAGGAGAATGAGAGGTGGGCTTTCATAATTCATTGCCGACCATACTTTGTAAATTTAGTATCGCTAGTGCTCTCATTGGAAAAGTGATGCTCAAGTCTGTGCACCTTAACTGATTGATTTAAAGTTCTTTTTTGGTACTTAAGGTCTGTTTAGATATCGCTTATTTTGCTGAAAGTACGGTAAATAAAGGTAAAAGTTAGTTGAAATAGTACAGTGAGGCTCGTGAATAGTACCAAAAAGTGCAGTGGGGCCCATAAATAGTAACAAAAATAAGCTGAATAGTGAAATAATTTATAATTTTAATCCACATCCAAACGCACACTTAATCAATTGAAAATTAAGTCACGACTTTTGGGTTAGGTATAGTAAAATTTTAAATGGGCTTTTATGTATTTAAATATCACTTAAATAATATTTAGTTTGATTTTTTTAAATATTTAGTTTATTAATAATAATTTTAATTAATGTTTTATACTATGATTTTTTATTTAAAATCTTTTATTCTTACTTTTAATAATAACTAATTCACTTGAACGGTGTTTGGATTTTATTATTTTATTTTATGAAAGATAATACGAGTCTTTGTGATACTTTTTATTTTTTTTAGATAAAATACAAAAAATTATAAAGCAAATTAGATATTCAGTGTTAATAAATACAAAAAATTTGACAAGCTTTTTTTAGAAAGGAAATTAGAAAATCAAATTATGGCAAGATAAGGTGAATGAGGGTAACCAGTACAAGTCTTTCTATAATATAGGAAAAAAAAGTGTTACGTCCACAATATTTTATTTTCATAACAAATTATAGGTGGTAAGTTACTACTAATTCTAATTTGAACCTATCACTAAATTACTCTTTTACCTACCAATTAAGACTAGTAACAATATATTGTAAAAATATTATAGACATAAGTACATAAGATTTCTCGGTAGGAAAATATCTATGTAATTATCATTTGTGTTTCAAAAAGGTCCTTACATTAACCATGTTCGATGTAAGAGGTTCAATTTAAATTGATTGTAGTCCCATGATAATCAGTCCTATATATAATGGGGACTTGACCTCTATTGCAACGATTGTCCTTCATCAGGTTACCTCATATGCCTCAACTCAAGCCTTTCTTTTTAACTGTTACTGACCTAGCTAAGGTACTCTTTATTTCTAGGCCACCAAAAATGGCCATTTATGCCTTTCAAGCGTGCTTGGGAATTGGGATGACCCTTCTATTATTATTATTATTATTATTATTATTATTATTATTATGCATTGTTCCCTTTGAAATTTCTTCAGAGGATCCATCATTATAGCACGTTGACAACGATGATTTTTATATCACATTTTACAAGGTATTGAGTTTCAGTCTATAAACAATAAACCCAATAACTTACCAAAAATAAAAGGACTATGAAACCCCGTTAAATTTTGAATGAAATTAGTTTGTTAAAAGGAATAAGAGTTGGGCTTTTCATAATTCATTGCCGACCATACCTTTTAGCATCGCTACTCGCTAGTCCTCTCATTGGAAAAAGTGATGCTTAAGTGTGTGAACCTTAGTTGATTGATCTAAAGTTCTTTTCTGGTATGAATGATTGATCTAAAATTCATCATAATCAATTGAAAATTACGTCGCGTCATTTGGGTGAGGTCATTCCATGATTGTAAAACTTTGAAAGGGATTTTGTGTATTTAAATCTCACTTAGATTTTTTTTTTTTTGATAGGACACTTAGATAATATTTAGTTTATTAATCATCATTTTATTTAATGTTTTATACTATAATTTTTTTATTTAAAATTCATTTATTACGATAAATTCACTTAAATGGTGCTAGAGATACAATAATTTCACTATATATATATCTTACAAATTAGGGTTTGATTGGTAGGAAGATTTTTGTTTTTGTTTTCAAAACAGTATAAAAATAATATTCAAAAAATTGAACTTGAAACTGATTTTCAGATAATAATTTTTATATTTTATGTGTTTGGCTCCCACTTTTAAGAACAATTTTCAAAATACTAAAAACAAAAATAATTGTTTGAGAGACCATTTCTATTTTTGAAATTAAAAAATATATATATATTTACAAAAAGTAACGTATAGAATCTGTAGATTACTTTTTTTGTGGATAATGATAAGTATAAGGACACAACTTTGCAATTTTGGGCTTTCAAGCGAGATGAACTTAGGCCCAACACATGAATAGTATCCATGCAATGAATTTGTAAGAGAGTGGGCTCAACAAGCTGGGCTCGAAAATGAGGTGGTTGATAGTCAAAATGTGATTGTAAACAAATCAACAAAAACGTAACGCTGATATTATATAAAGTTGTCCTCAGCTTGGTCCGAGGAGAAATATTCTTACAATTGTCTGAATGCCTATAACTTTCTCTCTTTCTCTCTCTCTTAGTCATTTCTTCTCTTTTTCTCCGGTTTGTTCAATGCCTTCTTTTCTTGTCTCCAGCTCTATTTATATGTCAGTTCTTCTCACGTGTTAGTTAAGCGATTTTTTCTTGATACTTGTCCCATCAACTCTCCCTCAAAATCTTTACACAGCAGCTATAAAGGGTGAGAGTTACTGTTCAGACATCTTTTTCCCATTAATGCGGCCACAGGGTTAGCTGCAAGATAATAAATACGGTAGTAGCAGCCTTTTACATAATATCTCATTACTTCCACCTGTCCCTTGTGCCTATATATATCAGGGGAATCTCCGGAAAGATTAGGATAAAGGTTAGAGTGTTCATCTTGGCTATCCCTTTGATTATCCGAAGAGGTATTACTCCTCAGACCACTTCCTTCCGTCTTCATGCAAGCTATATCTTAGCGAGAAGTTAAACTATGTTCCTCCCTTATGATTTACCGTCCTCGGACTAACAGGTCTCCTCGGATAGACCCACGGCCCATCATCCAGAGTTGGGCCTTTGACCCCTATAATAAGAAATAGAGCTCATCATTTTTTTAATGATAAGTTTCAAATTTGAAGAGTGAGAATTCTTTTTATGATAAAGATAAACTCCTTAATTTAAAAGATAAAAGAGTTTGGACAATTGTGTAGGGTCCATTGTTTTCAATTTATTTACAACTATGTCATTAAAAACATTTTTTGTATCTTGAAAACACCCCCTTAGTCGTTTTCAAAATCCTATTTTAAATCAGGAAAATATGATACAATTTTTTAAAAACTGTATTTAGAAAATATTAGTCAAACAATAAATTCAAGAGTGGGATCCACCATTTTATAGACTGTAAAACAAAAAACTATATTTAAATACTCTTACCAAACAGCTCCTTAGCATCTTTAATCAAAAAATTTGATTTAAATATTCATTTATTATGTTTTTAAGTGGTTTAAGTTATATTCTTACCACATCAGTTTGTAAGAATTTTGTGGTAAATTTTTTGTAGTTTTAGCATTTTCCATTTATTTAACAGTGATTTGGTTGGAATTCTTTTTATTATTTATTTTTTGAAAATGCTAAA
Organism: Lithocarpus polystachyus; assembly: GCA_033629205.1. NCBI lineage: Eukaryota > Viridiplantae > Streptophyta > Magnoliopsida > Fagales > Fagaceae > Lithocarpus > Lithocarpus polystachyus. The sequence continues at coordinate 36,019,386 of CM066173.1, read as the reverse complement.
GCTATAACAACTTTTACTGCCAAAAAAAAAAAAAAAAAAAAACTTACAAATTTATGAGTAAAAGAATGTGATTGATGACCCTTCAACAAGATACTAAATAAGTATTTAAATTATTTCTTATGATTGATAACACAACAATTTGTAAGATTTATATAATAAAATTTATAGCATTTCTAACATCAATAAATTTTTTTTTTTTTTTAGTTTTTCTTAATAATGGAGTAAAAATAAATTGTATACTTCACTTTTTTTTTTAAATCACTTATTAACCCTTACATTTGGGGCCTTTCTCAAATAAGGGTTGTAGGCCATGGCCTAAGTGACTTCAACCTAGAGTTGGCCTTGCTTGGTTTGTTGTTCATAATCTTAAAAGTTAAAACGATCTCACAATTCCCACTCGTATCATAAAATGATAAAATAATTGCTGCTCTTAACTCTTAAGCATTTGTTAAGAAAGTATCGATTGGGTCTTACACATCGTGGGAAGTGGAAAAAAAAAAGGAAAAATTTGACTAAAATGTGGACTTTTTGATTGAAAGTAACTCAATTGTCTAAAAAGTAACTAAACTATATATATTAAATTCTCCAATGATATTCGTTATCTAGACTCCTAAAATATAAATTTCAGACTAAAAATGGCTCAACCTTAAAAAAAAAAAAAAAAAAAAGGCTGATCAACTGCATTATAATTGGACCCTATACTTATTTAAAAAATAATAGAACTTTAAAAGCAAAAAAAAAAAAAAAAAAAAAAGCCTTGTATGTAAAACGGAAATTTGGCAATAATTTTACTGAATGGTAAAAAAAAAAAATTGGCCGAATTTTACTGTACTTGATGAGGTCAAGTCCTCGTCGGCGTTGACAAGGTTCGCCGAAACTTTGTAAATAGAAATTCAGAACTATAACGCAAGCGCTTACGTGCAAATAAAAATAATAATAAAAAGTCATCACTCATCTCATCAGGGTCTGTGAGACCGTGATAGCAGTGCCTCACTACACGGATGGTGATCGTGAGCCAAACTCAATTTGGCCTCTAGAGGTACTGCTTGACACTTTTATTTAGTTGCCCCCAGTTAAAGCCTATGCCAGTTGTGAATAAAGGCTAAAATGAATAACCCATTGCCCACTGGTAATACTGTCTAATCAATGCTAATAATATTCCATTGGTTTGGCCCATTTTGTCAAAGGAAAGGATCACTACTGCTTTAGCTACCACCCACAACAAGAGTTACGGTCCACATCTTTATTAAAATTGGATGTTTGTCTTACAAGAAGTTTCAGGGTATTCTTCCGGCAGGTATAATTAAAATTTAGCATTTTTTAATACTTTAATTTTTTGAGATTACTGGAACAAGATTATTTTTTATTTTTATAAATTAAAAAAAAAATCAATTGTCACATGTTTTTTATCTTAATTGGACTTTCTCACTAACCCAGATTTAGTTTCAAGAAATCTACTACTCAAATCTACAATGATGATGACAAAAGCTAACTATGCATCACATGTTTGAATTTGATTGGACTTCCTCGCTGGCCCCAATTTAGTTCCGGGAGCTGGATCCACTACTCGCATCTACAATGATAATGAAAAAGGCCAACTATGCACGAAATTAAATGACATTTAGGGTACGTTTAGATACTGCTTATTTTGTTGAAAACTGAAAACAATAAAAAAAATAATTTCTGATTACTATTTACACTAACAAAACACTGTTCATTTGCCTATTTACACGATTCATGTTCCATGAACAGTGCAAGAGGCGCTAGTCAAAAAGAGAGAGAGAGAGAGAGAGAGAGAGCACAGACTTGGATACAGCGTGAAACACGGTATCCAAATGCTCACTCAGCAAATATGCAAGAAAAATCCTACAACCAGCTCATTCAATTCGTGAAAATCATACGTTAGATTTGTAAGAAAGGGTATTTAAGTGTGATGTGATGAAGGAGATAGAGTCACTCTTGTTTAGTATGCTTAGAAACTCATGGAAGTGTACTGAATCATTTGTTTCATGCGTTTGAAAGTTTTGAGAAATGTAAGAGAGCACCTGAATGCAAATGTAATTTTCTGTATTTATGTAGACCTCCTAAGGTTTGAACCCCTAAACGTTGAGATCTTCCTCCATTATATAGATTTTGTACAGTCACTCAAAAATCCACTAAATGAGGAGAAAACCTATTGTATTCGTTAGACTTTAGTATTTATTTAACTTGCTTTGAGTAGTGGATACTCTTTTGAAAAGTGAGTAGTGGATACTCAAAATAAAGCAAACTATCACTAATTTTCCTCAAGCTTCAAGCAAATGGTTGGCCAAAGGCCACGAAAATTGTTTCTTTAAAATGAAATTGACCTTCCCAATTTGTTGAATTTGAGGAATCAAGGCAATCAGTATTAAATGCTGATTAAATCCTTTATTGGGAGCAAAAATGTATGTTAGATGAAAGGTGTATATTCATTATTCAACATATATAACGAGTAGCCATTGATTGCACATGCATCTAATATAGGTTCATTGGTCCCATCAGTGTTCGAAGCCCAATGGAGGACTGTTTAGTGAGCCCATACCAGTGCAAAGTGAAGAATTTGCCCTCCAATCCACATCTCCTAAATTCCTAATTATCCATTTGTTGGGTTCTCTTACATGTGGGCTTGCTCCACAGTAAAAAAGGAAGATAAAATTAGCAGAGAGTTAAGTCCAGACCCTCTTGTGTTGGAATGGGCTTAATTTGGTTAGTTTTGTGGGATAGCTCTTGTTAGCATTATGGGTTACCACAATAGATTTTGAGCCTGGCCCATAATGCATAACATATATGGGCTTCGTCTATTTTCTAAGATAAGTATTTTTATAGGCCTAAGAACATCCGCATCAGTGGATGTAAAATTTTTTGTAAATTTTGCCAAAAAAAAATATATATATATATATATATATTCTATTTTACACATTCATTTTTACAAAACAGCCATATTAGTTTGTCTCTGAAATCCTCTCAAAGACCCAACATAACCCCAGCCACTATCAACGATCAATCCACACTCACCATCAACCTACCTAGCCACTATCATCAAGCACCGTCATCAGCCACCATTATCAACCACCATCACCCACTAATCAAACAAAGAATAAAAAAGGATCAAAACCCCAAAACCCACTAATCAAATAGAGCTTCGGCCGCGATCAGTGATGGCACGGCGATAGCTTCGATGAGTGAGTTTTGCAAATTGCTTCAGCGAGAGCTTCAGCGGTGATCAGTGGTGGCATGGCGAGAGCGAGCTTGCTTCGGAGATCAGTGGCACGACTTGCTTCGAATATTAGTGAGGTGAGAGTGAGAGAGACCAGAGATAAAAAAGAGAGAGAGGTGAGAGTGAGAAGCACCAAAGAGAGAGAGAGAGAGAGAGAGAGGTGAAGGAGAGAAAAAAAAAAGTAAAATATTAAATGCAAAGCTATAGTAACTGTGTGTGTGTGTGTGTATATATATATATGTATGGTTACTGTAACATTTTTGTATATATGCACAATTTTGTAAGCACTGATGTAGTTTTTTTATTATTTATTAAAATGTGTAAAATTCACACATTTTTGCATTTTGCAAACACTAATGCAATTGCTCTAATGGTGTTTGTGTGGGTCCTTTTTTAGACAGTACCTAGGCCCAAGTAGAAACAAGGACCCTAGGCCCTTTACTTGTTGTTTTAAGGGATTAGGCTTGGTTTACCGCAGCTAAATGAGCTGATTTCGAACCAGATGATGCATAGAGCACGAATCCTACAACACAAACATACTAACAAGTAAGAAATATATGCATTGAATAGCAAGACATAGTAAAGGAACAAAGGTGGTAAAGAAAGACACAAGATAAAACGTTAAGGATCCTTAAAACAATGTAAGATATTTCATTACTTTCTTCATTGTGTAATACACTATGCTCACTAGGACGTGTTACAAGATCCAAATAAGTTCAAAAATCACAGACTTAAATAGATCTTTAGGCCTCAAAGACTTGCAAAATTTGAATTCCTTTGAATCCGAGTGTGTTCTCTAGTGGTTGTTTGAGGATACTAGGCGGTAGTTCCCTCTCTTTTCTTTCCTTTTTTTGAATTCTAACAGAGTTTTCTCAATGATTCTACTCTAATTCACTGTTGCTAAATATCTTTTACTGTTGGCTGCTTCCCCTTTTATAGTGTCATCCTAGGATTCTCTGGGTACCACTAGTTCCCCCCATTTGTTCCCTTGGGTACCAGAACCAATGTTGTGCCAGCAACATTGGTGGCTGGTCCCTTCCTCATTCCTCATTATTTTCTTCTTTTGGGTTTTCTTCTTCAAAAGCTCCTTGCTGACTTTTCGTTTTGGGGTGTCCTTAAAGAGCTAGCCTTTGGTCCTTCTTCTTGCAAGGCATCTAGATCCCACATTTTCAGACTCAACTTTTGGCTGTTTTTCCCTTTGTCATTTTTCCTAAGTGAGTCGATTCCTTTCTTCCAAGTTGAAAGTTTCCCAGTCACCTTCCTTCATGGTTCTTTCTAAATTCCCCGAGGTACCAGCCCCTTGTTCCTGGGTTATTGATTCCCAAGCCTTCTGATTCTTTTTTTTTTTTTTTTTTTTTGTTGCATCATTAGGTGGCTAATAGGGACTTATCTGTTCTCGTTCCTTGTGTTCCTGGAACCCCTCTAAATTGTCCAACCCTAGTTTTGCTGCACAACCTGAGGATCCCAGGCTCCTAGCAACCCTAGATATTCCAGCCCAGTTCTTACCACTGGGCTCCCCAGCGATTTATTGACCTTGGCTGGCGGGCTGGGCTTTCTTCTTGCCTTCGTTTTATGAGTTCTAAGGCTTACCCACTTGTGGGTTTAAGTTCTTCCTTAAGACCTTTAATGGATTTGGGCCGACCACCTTTTTTTCTTTATTGCAGGCTCAAATATTTTATTTTTTTATGGAGTTCAATTTTCTGTGCCGTTTTGGGTATTGGTGCAACATTGTGATTTTTTAAACCTCAACAGTGTTCAATAAAAGTGACATCAACAAAGTTATAGAGTTGTTATTTATTAAAACCAGTTTTTTTTTTTTTTTTTTTGGGTTGTTGACAAAGAGCAGAGAGATTCGGACTAAGGTTCTTCTGGTGAAGGTTTTAATGCCTAACGTAAATGTAATTATGCCATTTATAGCGAAGCACTGAGGCAAGGAACAATTTGAACTACAAAGAAGTTGGTCGAGGAGGCGATATTGATGGATGAGTAAATGAACATAATCTATCATAGCTTTTGCCTTTTGGTTTAGTTGCGTCTGGGAAACTACTTCATAGTTGAGTTGACATTTATGTGACTCCTGCCATAGATTTCCATGGTCAATAATGAAGCAAGTTGGATCCCACGATAGTCATTCAACCAAGATGGACAGCTTTTGTTTTGTACGCAAATTTCTAGCAATATGAGAAGTAAAGACTTGTCTGACACTATCATTCCGAATCACATGCGCGTGTAATTTATTCTTCTGAAAGCTTACACTATTAGAAGATGATATATTTATTCATTTAACCATATAATTCTAACAAGGTGCTAATTGCTCGATCATAATAACAACCAAAATTACTGAAAGACATAATTTTAGGATACTTTGATTTTCTTTTCAAATAATTCAATGTTATTTTATCATCCAAACCATACTAGTGTATTTATAACCATAAATGCATATTCTCTTATCTCATATAATTGTGAGTTTTATTAATTAAATTTATGATTAGACTCACAATTCATGTGAAAGAGAGAATGCGCATTTATAATACTCTCAAAACTCCCAAAGTATTCTAAAATTTTCTAGGCATACCAAAAAAAAAAAAAAAAAAAAAAAAAACCTTTAGGCTTGGATGTTTACCACTGCCCTTCACATGGGATCTTGTTACTGCATAGCTAAATATGGACTCCCATTTGATGAAAACTAAATAAATCAATAAATAAATACATAAATAAAAAGCACCTTTTCATTTTTCTTCTTTGAACATCTTCCATTCTCTCTCTGTTTTTTTCTTTTTCTTTTTTAAAGGAAGTAATCATCTTCCATGGATGCACTACTAGCAAAAAATATTGATTCTCTGTCGTAAGTGGTGGGGAATTTTTAGGTTAGGAAGGCTCTCACGATAGGGGGGACTAGGTCCAACAACAAATAGCACAACACCAATGATCACCACAGTGAAACAGCAGCCCTTGGAGGATCAACACCGTGTAATGGGCCTTTAGCTTTCCTCAAAAATTTTCTGGGCCCAGAAAACCAATAAAGGTTACAACCTAAACTGTCCGAAAGCAAAAAAGAGTGGTTCCAAACTAAAGGACAAAAGCCATAGTCAAATCAAATCCTACCATCCACAAAAATGTAAATGTTGATTCCCAAGAACCAAGGTCCTCACCAACCATCCATGCTTGCTTGTACTTTACGAATAGAATTGAATTGAAGGTGTAAATTGAACTGGGGCCCCCTTCGAATTCAAAATCAAAACCTTTTGGGCTTGCTTGTTAAGTCCGAAATCCATTTGTGGATTAAAATAAACCGCCTATGCTTTTGCTACACGCGTTGTGTATAGGTCTTCACGTTTTATCTTTTGGGCATTTTTTAAAGGATTCCAATGCCAACTAAAACTGGCCAATGCCCATATTAAATTCAATTTAATGTAACGATCAAATGGGCCTTTGTTGGAATTTATAAATCCATTTGAAAATGTCAAAACTCAAAATGGTCGGCTTTTTTGTGAGGATCAAATTCCACTTTGCAAAGAAAAAAGTTGTCCTCTAAACCCAATCCATGATGTGACAAAACGTGTAATGCCAAAGTCTCAGCATAAAATTATTGGAAAAAGCAAAACTCAATTGGACTTCTTCTATTGGATTCTCCAAAAATCTGAGTCATGTTTGTTAGGCCCAATCTCCATTGGTAGATTAAGGTAGTGCCTAATCGCAAAATAAACCTTGTTTATATTTTGTCGTCATGGCTTGCGTGTTGTGGACAGCTACATTCCTTTAGTTTTGTCTTAGGCCCATAGTACAATTGTAGTTCCATTGCGGCCCTATTCACGTTTCCTAATGAAGATTAATTTGATTGCCGTGTCGTTAATGAGCAGAACATGGGGTTTTTTTTTTTAATAGATTAAACACGTAGTCAACGCTGTTATTTTAAAATTTTAACCAAATGTGTGAATTTCCTTCTTTCTTTTTTGTATTTTTTAAATAAGTTGATGTGTCAATTTTCTTTTCAATAATGCTAGTATCACACACTTTTTTCATGTGCTTTGCCATAATTGTTCTACATACCAGATTTGAGTGCAGTGAAAAAAAGATAATGGGTCCATATGTGAATTTCCTTCTTTCTTTTTTGTATTTTTTAAATGGTTCATGCTAACAAGTGCTTTTGAGGCATTGATTAACAATCTATTTTAGAAAAATTTTGACACCACTTTTATGGAAAATTAAAAAAGCTGTCAAAACATTAATTGCTTTTTTTTTTCTTTTCTCATAAAAACTGTCTTTAAATAAATAATTAACTTAAGGCATTCGTTAGGAATCCAAATCTTCTGTCCCACTTTTCCTGCTCCACACTATGCTCCACCAATAAATACTTGCCATGTGTTAACGTAATTAATTAAATACTATTATTATTGATTTATTAATATTACCATTATTAATTAAGTTAACACGTGGCAATCATTTATTGGTGGAGTATAGAGTGGAGCATGAAAAGTGAGACAGAAGATTTGGACTCGTTCGTTAGCATTTCTCTTAATCATTAATGACAAATCATAGTCGATCATATAAGATAGTTGTAGGCTTGTAGCAGAGTATACAGTGTTAAATATTAACATTATTATTTCCTACCTAAACCATGCCATTGAGTTGAGGGGCCCAATATTGTTAGCCATATTTCTAAAAAAGAATTCCAACAATGTTAATTTGTTATTAAGAATGAGAGAGAAAACGAGTACGTGACCGTAGGAGAAAGAGAGAGGGAATAAAAAAATGTTTACATATTAGTTACTATAGAGAACATGTACACGTAAGCAAGATGCAACATTTATTTTATTTTATTTATTTTAAAGTATTTGGGAGGCGTCTAATTATTTTGTCATCACTACGATCGACATCGTGATATTACTTTGTGGTTGAGGGCTTTGTGTTCAAAGTTAGTTACTTACCTATCTACCCACTCTTCTTCTGTTTTTGTTTTATTATTATCTGTATATATTAAGAGGATTCAGAAAGTTAATTATTGTTTTTTCTCCTGTCAAAAATACCCCTAAATTAATTAATCAATAACTTAAAAATGAGGTTAAAATAGTAAATTGACAAAAGAAAGTTATTTATTGTTTTTTTTATTGTCAAAAAAAATTTACTAGCTTTAATCAATCGAGATTTAATCCTATTCTACAATATGCATGAAATATGAGCTTTATTTATCCCTGGAAGTTAGAAGGTTGCCAACGATTACTATAGACCAAAAAGATGGAATGAATATGTAGCCATTATCGTCTCCATTCATAATATAATGCTTTGATGGAATGAATAAGGACGCATAGTCATCTTCTTTCATTGCTATATATATATATATATATAGTGTTTAACATATAATTTAAGTTAAAAAGAAAGCAATCAAAGCATATCAACTTATATCATCTATGGTTTATAAAAAAATTATAAAAAAAAAAAAAAAAACTTTATATCATCTATGAGCTGATTGCTACTAAATATTATTTTAGTTTTACCAGGTCTTATCGGGTCTTCTGGACAGTAATATTTGCTATTGACATGATGCACAAAATGCTACCCCAACAATAAATATTTAATGGACAAAGTTTGGCTATTAACTTAGTTGTAGTCTTTTCTCAAAAATATAATAATAATAATAATAATAATAATAATAATAATTAATTAATTAATTGTAGTTAATTGCTACAACTCTCACTAAAAAAAATTAATAATATGACTACATATTTGAGAAATCTTAACTGTTAAATTGTATGTTCTTTATGTTCTTAACACGCATGTCAAATTCTATAACAATCTGATGTTATTTACTATTCATCCATAAAGTTATTTTTTATGCATAATTTTAAATTACAAAAAAATTTTAAATATTTGATTGATGACATAGCTACTGATCTTTGATTTTTTTAAAATTTTGCGAACCTGAAGAATAGAAGAAAAAAAAAATGTTATCTAATAGTGAATTTATCAAAACTCATATTCAATAAAAAGAGATTGAATAGAGTTGTAGCTATTAACTTCAACCAAATTTGTAGCCAAACTTTCTCCATACTTAATAAACTAAACTTATTTTGATTTTGGCACTATATATTTATGATACTATCTAAGTTATAGAAAAAGCTAAACAATAGATTGAAACGAGCCCCAACATAAAGAGTGCATATCTTGAACTCAGCTTCCAAGTTCCACTCATGTTCCTACAAAATGCTTTGGAAAGAAGACCCATTATCTTTGTCCCAAAATTGTGCATGGTTGGATGATGATGATGATAGTACAGTAATATGCACCATATTCGCTGGAATCTAAGTTATCTAAGACTAACACATCATCCTCGGATAATCTTTCCAACAACAATAATGAAGATTCGAAAAGATATATTTGGTTGAGTATGTGCTATATTGGGCCAATTACTCTTATGTTATGTTTCAGACACTCATGAAATATAAGATCTTTTGGTGGTGACGCAGCCAGCCCACTCCTTCATTTTTGTCTATATATCTTGGGATGGTGCAAAAAAAAAGAGAGAGAGAGAGAGAGAGAGAGAGAGAGAGAAGAAGAGGACTTATTGAAAAACACGTTGCAATTTAATATTTTTCCTAATCACTGCTAGTAGCTTTCTGGAACATCACCCTTAATCACTGACATTGAAGCCTGAGTTGACTCTACCATTTTGTTTTGGAACTGCTAAAATGCAAGAAGGTATGGCTAAAAGCATCGCACTCAAATGACATAAGTTGCTTTTAATTTTTATCTCTTTCACACACAAGGTTTGTTTTGATTGAGAATATATATATATATATATATATATATATATTTTAAATTGACTCGTTCATCTATAGTTGTTTGTAACAATTTGATCTGATTAGCTGTTTACTTAGTAGATCTGAAATCCTTGAATTTTCTGTGAATTGACTTTAATTAAGATGATATGTTGTAGTTTAGTTTCAATCGAGATGATTTACTTCAAGCTCCTTAATTTCGAGATTATGCAACCTTGTTTAGTCAATTTCAAGTTGGCACGTATTTTGATTTATCATTCTCTTGTTATTAACTTGTACATATTTCAAAAGTCCTATTAAGTTGGTGGTTTTTGGACCCCAAACCCTAGTTTATGATATAGATAGTAATTTGAGCTAGTAACAATGTCTTGAGAATCATCTCAAGTAATAGCAACGAACCTAAAACCATCATGAGTAACTTGAAAAGGAAATTAAGAAACCAAGATTAACTTAAAATTTGGTTTTTGATCAAACAGATTCAAACAAAAAGTTGTTATATTTATATACTAAAAAAGTTTCAATCACAACATGATTTTTTTTAAATTTTTTATTAGAGAATCTTTATCAACTTAGTTTTAAGGATGGAAAATGTTTTTCACTCAGAAGTCAGAATCCATTATTTACTGTTTCATCATTGTTTTCTTTATATTGAGTGCGTTGATGTTCATATTCATTCATGTTGCCTTAGACGCGTAGGGATTACTGCCTTCCCCCTCCAACAATTTTTTTCTTTTAAAAAATTATAAATAAATAAATAAATTCCAAATTGTAAGATCAACGATTTAACGGTTAATGCTATATAACTCAATTTAAAAGATGAATTTTTTGTTGGTTCTTGGTGCTGCCCTCATCCTTAAAATCACAGATTCCAAGAGGTAATATTGATCTGTTCTCACTTTTCCATCACCACATCTTTCAAAAAAAGGCTCCGATTTTGCATATTATATTGTTAGACGGTTATCATTGAGTAATTGGGAGTATGCTCTCTCCCTTTCACATGAAGTGGCAACGCAGACTCAACAATTTTGAGAGCTTTAGGCAAAAATTTTAAATGGATTCTTTTTTTAAACTTTAAAGTCTAAACTTGTACAAATAAAAATTAATTTATTACATGTTTCAATAAATTAGTATCGCTATAATACAAATGATTTGATATAATATACATCAAATTATTAATTGATGTAATAATCTATATATATAATAATAGATAAAGCAGAGAGAAAATCTAATTAATTTCAAATTAGAATTCAATTAGTGTCTAATTTTATGCCACGTGTCTCATCTAATCTAAATTTTAGAATTTTGTGCCAAGTGAATTAATTTAGGTAAAAATTGAATTTAAATTAGAATTTAATTTTGTACCATGTTTCCCATCTAATCTAAATTTTTAAATTTTTGTGCCAAATTAATTAATTTAATGTAGAAAACGAGGAGTTCAATATAATAAACCATAAAAAACATAATCATATAACTAAAATAATTCAAATTTACAAGTCATATATATATTAATAGCTAAAGCGGAGAGAAAATTTAATTAAATTCTAAATTGGAGTCTAATTTTGTGTCACGTGTCGTTCAATTTTTAAATTTTTGTGTCAAGTGAATTATGAGGTGCAAAAATCAAAAGGTCTAAATTTAATTAGATTTTAGATTTAATTTTAATTAGAGTTCAATTTTGCGTCATGTATCTCATCTAATTTGTTAATTTTTGTGGTAAGTAAATTATTGGGGGCAAAATCTGAAAAGTCTAGATCCAATTAAATTTCAAATCATATATATATATATATATATATTATATGTAATGGTAATTGTTTTTAAATGGACCCGTGTATTTGCACGAAATTACACACTAGTTTATAATAATTGATAAAGTAAGAATTTACATTTTTTTTTTAAATGTGATAACTTTTTAATTAGTGTGTGGCCGTGTGGCGTGTGGGGCCAACTGTAGCTTATGGCCTTGTGTGGCGTGTGGGGCCAACTGGGAGGTCAAAAGTGTGAACTATGGGCTTAGCTTATGGCCTTGTGATATGTTGTCGCGACAAGACTGTGTAGTACTGTGTACTGTGCATTTTTGTCTTGTCATGCTGTGTGCATTGTTGCTGTGCAGTATTCTGCATTTTAGGACACAATGTGGTTTTTTTAATACATTTTATTGACCAAGTATTTAAAAAAAATTTGTAATTAAAATATATAGATAAATATTATATATAATTTTTTTTATATAAATGGGAGTCTTCTTTTATTTGGGGGCCATAGGTGATTGCATCAATTGCATCTATGGTTCAGCCAGCCCTGTAAAGTGGGCCCAAGTATATTCCCTCCCTCTCACATAGGGGTGGATCTCATTCATGTGAGAAAGAGAGAGTATACTCTCCGACTACTTAATAAATTTCTATTGTTATAGACTAAGTGCTTTGCATGATTGGTGAGGCTTAAGGCAATAATTTTAAATAAGATTTGTTATAGTATTTAAATATCTCTTAAATGATATTTAGTTAATGTCCTATATTATTATTTTTTTATTTAAAATTCATTATTTTTATATGATCATTTCACTTAATGATGATTTGGTTGGATTTCTATTAATTCATAATTTTTTTGGGTGGAAAATGCTAAAGTTATTATATAAATTTTACTACAAAAAGTTTACAAACTAACGTGTCAATGAATACGATTAGTGGCATTTCAACAAAATAATAAATGAGTATGGGAAGTGCTAGAGACTACAAATTAATATGACAATGAATATAATTGGTGGATATCAAAAAAAAAAAAAAAATACATTAATGCTTGATTACTTTTTTGGTGATTGGTGCTATAACAATTGGCAAAGGTTATATAGTAAAAGTTATAGTATTTCTACCATCTCATGATAAGTATTGAATTACTTCTTGTGATTGGTTACACATCAATTTGTAAGAACTATGCAGTAAAATTTGTAACATCATTCAATTTTTTTTTACCTTCTTAAAAATGAAGAAAAGTACCACTCATATATTATTTAAAAGTTCACTTATTGCTCCCCAAATTTAGGGGCCTTTTTCTATTTGAGACGGCCTAGGTCTGACCTTGATGCTATGCATTTTCCGAATTCAAGACTAAGATTTACTCTAACCTGCTTTAAATTAACAATATCTTTTGATATGATAACATATTTTAAAATTGGTGATTTCCTTTCTAATGACATCAGCCATTGTTGTTCAATTGGGGTTACGAGATCTATTTGTAAGTTTTTTATAATAAAATTAGTAGTAACCTTCCCATAACCTTTTACAATTACCAACTTTTTTTATCATGAAATTAAAACCACTAACATCTTTCTTGATTAAGTTAAGAGTCTTGTAACTTCATTAATGCCAATGTTTGGTCTCACTCATAAAGAAAGAAATGGGCATGTTATGTTTATCAAATACACGTAAGGAATGAAATGTTATGTCTATCAAGTATCAAATATGCATCTTTCAAACTAATTTTAAAAAAATACTATATTCTAATACATTAGAGGGTGTTTCATATTAGTGTCCTGCGTTATTTGAAAATATAAGAAGTTGGAGGAATTATCATTTGAATTATCCAAAAAATATATGTATTTGACTTTTTGTTGACTCTCCATGGCATTATTATACTTTTTTTAATTTACTTTTAAGATTTCAAATAGTGTTATGTTAATTTAAACTAACTAGAATTCACCAACTTTTTGGATAAAGTAACCCAATTTTAAAAAATAAATGTCTATTTGATTAAATTAGGTTTGATGTTATCTAAACAAACTAGCATATGTCTCATTTTTTTTAAAAGACATATCATTTTATTTAAGTACTTCTACATATTCTTTATCAGAAAATGGAAAAGAAAAAATAATACGCACTCATGCTATCCTAACTAAAGTAGGATAACTATTTATATATATATATATATATATATATGTATGTATGTATGTATTTTGAAAGGTTACAATTTGGGTTCTTAGCCCAAATGATGAATGAACTTAGACCCAAATAACTCAATACAATGAATTTGTAGAGAGTGAGTGGGAAAACTGGGTTTTAATGAGTTGAACAACAAGAATAATAGATTCAGGTGACAAGAGAAGGAAAATAAACTGGTTTAAGCTAAATAAAATTGTCCTCGGCACAGTCCGAGAAGATCAGTGCTTATATATTTCTTTCAAGTTTGGTTACAAAGTTTGTTCTTAATGGCTACAGTGTTTTTCTCTTAATCTCCATCCCTGTCTCTCTGGGTATCTCCTCCATTTTATACTCTCTTCCTCTCTCATCTTTACCCTCCACGTGCAGGCTAGATGGTTGGTGTTGATCCTTGTCCCATCAGCAACTTCTAGAAGTCTTTGTGTAGTTGTTGTAAGGCTGAAAACCATTGTTCAGATATCGCCTCCACATTAATGCGGCCAAAGAGTTAGCTGCAGAGCATTCAATGCAGTGATAGCAGCTTTCTCTTCAGATCTTTCAGAATTCATCCTTGCTCTATGTTTCTGTAATGCTTATCCATATTAACTTAATTTCCTGGAGTATTCCTCTGGACGACAGATTATCTCATCGAACCTCAACTTTGGTTGGCCGAGGACCCACTCATTCTCAGCTCTCCTTACTGCGCCCTTAAGACCACAATTAAATTCTTCACTTATTAAAATGGGCTCTCCTGACAATGTTTACTTCTCTTCGGACGACTTTACATCCTTGGATTGGGCCCTAGGCCCAACATATACATAGATACTGAGCTACTAAGCCCAATATCCCTACATATATATATATATATATTTTTTTTTTTTTTTAATATAAAATGGTATTTTTTTTGGCGATTTTTTTTAAAGAGAAGATTATAAAAGGATAACCTAAAATATTGAATTGGTTTGCATTTAGGAAAAAAGAAATCGTCAAAATGGAAAACATACTACATAAGGACAATTATTACTTAAAAAAAAAAAGCGAAATTAAGAAAAGTATAAAGAATTTTTCGACTATGCCAGCACTATGGTTTTTTTTTTTTTTTGTTATAAGTCATAACATGTAAGTTACTACTATTTCCATTAGGCAAAAATGTATTTTTCGTCCCTATATTTTGACCCATTTTCCGTTTTGATCCCTGTTTTTTATTTTTACCACATTTAATCCCTATTTTGAAAAACGACATTTGTTTCAGTCCCTACTATCAGTTCCCTAACGGAAATATCCTATGTGACAAATGATGGAATAAAAAATTAATTTTTTAATCCTACATGTCATTATTCTTCTTACTAGGTCAGCTTCTTGCCACAATTAGCTGCACGTGAGCCTTACATGACCCACTCACACGTGTGGGTCACACCTTTTTAAACCACCACCTCCAACGAATTCATAATCCCTAATTCCCAATTTTCATGATCTGAGCTCCTCGTATGATCCTATAAACTTAACTATATGTTTATAAGTTTTTAGGCATCCTCTTCTTACAAGCCAATTTCCAAGGGTGGGTTCTACCCATAAATTTATAACATTTGGTATCAGAGCCAACCACCACCTTGATTAATCAGGCATAACTCATTGAGTATGAGATCAAATGAATTGCGGTTTTATGGTCGAATCCCGGAATGGAGGACCTAGAGACTAGATTAAAATTATTGATAAGTCAGTGGAGCCACCAAAAAGAGAAACGCCTACTATCGAGTCAATGTCGCTAGAGTGAGCTGTTGTAGACGTCAGCTACGAAGCATGGTGGTATGATCCTAGTGTCCCACATGAAGTAAGTATAAGCTTAACCATGTGTTTATAAGCTCCTGGCACCCTACCCTTGCAAGCTGGTTTTCAAGGGTGAGTTCTACCCATGAGTTTGTAACATTTCCTCTACCCTTACCTCGAAATCACATACTAGGTGCTCCTTTCCTACATCTGAGCTCCTCTGCCCTTACCTCGAAATCACATACCATGGACTCAAGCTCTGTATCAACCGGTAGAAGCCTGAGGAGAGTAGGTCCAACCAAGTGCTTCTGTGGCAAGAAACCAGTGGTAGTGGTATCATAGACAACAAACAACCCTAGTAGAAGATTTTACAAATGTCCAAATTTCTAGGTAATGTCTAATACTAAAGGAAAATTTTGTTTTTTTCTATTATTATGCTGCAATTTTGGTAATAATACTTACAGGTTCAATCTTTGATTTCATATTCAGGTTGGACACAAGTGTAAATTTTTCAAATGACGCAATGATGAAATATGTGGGCGTGGCACGGTGTTTTTACCAGAGCAGAGGCAAAAGATTATTACGCTTGAGTCTGAGATTGCAAGCTGCAAGGCGAGAGAGAAGTTTTTGGCAAGATTGTTGGCACTGTCTTAGGTGATTAGTGGGATTTGCCTGTGTGTGGTGCTGTCTTTGGTTGGTTAGATAGGTGGGGTGGAAATGGCTAGATAGGTGGAGTTAGTTGTGGAAGGTTTTTTTTATGGATGTTTGTAGCTTTTGGCAGTTTGGTTGTTTTTGGCAGTACGGACATGATAATGGGCAGTTTTTTACATTGTGCTTCAAATTAGCAATTTCCCACCTAATGCTCTACTTGTAATTGGAAAGATTTATCAATGGAACAACAAATTTTCATTAATGTAATGTGTTTTGGAATTTATGTTATTCAATTGTCAAGACATATACTTGGTGTATTGATAGGACCTGAATTTAGATATTGCTCTTATGTTAGATACCGATATTGTATGCAATTAATGAAATGGCAAGACCCGATATGGTATGCATTTTTGAACCTCATATGGTATGTTATGAAAGAAAAACTTTCAAAAATGTTAGTTGGTGATATGGTATGCTACTTTCAAAAAATTTTCAAAATAAAAAAAAAGTATCTATTTGATTAAATTAGGTTTAATATTTTCTAGTGGGTTCTAGTTAGCTTAACAGGTAAAGTCTCTGATAGTTGAATAAGAGATATGAGGTTCAATCTCCACCTACACCAATAACCAATTGGTGTCTTGATCTAATGATAAAGAGCATCATTAGGAGTAGATGACATCGGTTGAAACTCTCTCTAAAAAAAAGGACTTTCTAGATTCTCAAAAAAAAAAAAAAAGATTAATATTTTCTAAACAAACTAACATATGTCTCATGCAATACATGTGTGTCTGCTATAAGCCTATAAATTTATTTTGAAAATTTTAATAAGATTTTTTTTATTACTCATGTATAATACCTACCTTTAAATAGTAAATAAAAAATTGATAAAAAGAAAAAATTTACAGATTATATGGCAATTAATATGATTAGTATTAAATCAATAAGATAATAAATGATTATTTAAATTATTAATTATTCTTTGTGAGAATATTTTAACAAAATCATATACTATATTATATAATAAAAGTTGGGCTTAGAAGCCATGGTTGTGCCAAGTGGCTTCACCAAATTGTAGAAATTTTTTTAGATTTTAAAAATATATATAATATTTTCTCCTATAATTTCTAAGTTAATAAAAATCTTAATTTGATTACAATCCAAATTCTTCATCTAATCCATTTAATCCTTATTTTTTAAGTGTAGTGTATTATAATCCATATTCTTCATCTAATCCATCTAATCCTTATTTGTATGTGTAGTGTATTATAAAAAAAAAAAAAAAGTTTTAGCCAAACATGCAACTTATATTAAAAAATAAGTGTTTTAACAAAATATGCTACTTACATTCAACAAAATGTAAAATTTTAAAAAGAGATTAAATTTAGTTGGTTTTCTTCTCTGAAAAGTAAATTTAGTTGGTTGGTGCCATACAACTACAATTTACAATTGTGTCTCTAAATATTATCAACAAAGCCTAAAATAATAGGATAGAAAGAAAAAAAAAATCCAAAGCATAAAATATTAAAATGTGTAGTAGTGTACATAGAAGTATAGCTAATCCCATGAATTATTAAAAAAAAAAAAAACCCACTTTCATTAGGAGGATATACACACAGGAAGCAATTAATAATAAATTTGTTATCTATTTTTTTTCAAATTTATTTATTTTGGATAAATATCAAATTTTTGGATTAAAAAAAGAAGAACCTAATAACATTAACAACTTGATCTTTACTGTATATTAGGGAAAAATATTGTAATTAACGTTAACAAATTGATTTTTATGGTATTTTATTTTAAATAAGTTCCTTATTTTTTTTTGCTTATAACAACTTCTTCACAATTTAAAATTATTGCTGTAAGGACACGATTTTGCACTCCAGCCCGAAAGTGGATGGACCAGCCCAAAAGGCCCAACAACAATGAAGCCCGAAAGTGGATGGATCAGCCCAAAAGGCCCAACAACAATGAATTTGTAGAGAGTGAAAAAAGAAAATTGGGCTAGATTGAATTAAACAATCAACAGAATATGCTAATAGCATAAGAAGAATAAAACAAAAGATCTAAGCGCAATAAACTGTCCTCGGCAATAGTCCGAGGAGGTTAACTTCAATATTCACTGTTCTTAGTTTAGATACAAACTCAATTCTTTCTTTTTCTTTCTCATTTTCTCCTCCCCTTTTTAAGAAGGATTCCTTCACATTATATAGCTCTTTCCAGATCATCCACACCCTACACTTGTCAATTATCTAAGTTTCTACTTGAGTGCGCGTCCCATCATGTATCTTTTTTGGCCCTCTTTGAGTTGCGGTGGCCAAGGTTACACTTTCAGGGGTCTTCTCTACATAAATATGGTCAGAAGAGTGGGTGCAGCACATTTAATGCGGTGGTGGTAGCCTTTCCTTAGATACTTTTGGGAATTTCCATTCCTCCAAAGCTAGAGTTACTCCTCGGATTACCCTTTTTTTATCCCAAACATAATAAATTGCAATCTGGGATTTTGTGTGTTCATTTTCCTCTCCTCGGACTTTACCTTGTCCTCGGATATAGTTGGAGGCTCAATGCACGGTTTTGGGCCTTTAACCCTGCAAGGCCCACTACATGATCTTGGGGTTTTAACCTCTTCACGGCCTGATACATAGTCTTGGGCCCCTGTCCCCACAATTGTTTTAAATAGAAACAACTTCTTATCAACTTTTTTTTTTTGGTTGAAGTTTACCATGGTTGAAATTTTTTTGTTTGTTGGATAAATATAGGAATGATTATGGATAACAGTTTACCTACAATTGTGTCTATCTAAATATTATCAACAAAGCCTAAAATAATAGGATAGAAAGAAAAAAAAAATCCAATGCATAAAATATTAAAATGTGTAGTTGTGTACGTAGAAGTATAGCTAATCCCATAAATTAAAAATAAATATAAAAAAAAAAACCACTTTTGTTATCTACTTTGGGAGGAGATACACACGGGAGGAATTAATAATAAATTTGTTATCTACTTTTTTTCAAATATATTTTGTTTTAATTCATTTATTTTTGGGATAAATATTAAACTTTTGGATAACAAAAAAAAAGCTAATAACATTAACAACTTGATATTTACCGTATATTAAAGGGAAAAAAATTGTAATTAATGTTAACAACTTGATTTTTATGATATTTGATTTTAAATAAATTCCTTTTTTTTTAAATTTATATTGTGCTTATAACAACTTCTTCACAATTTAAAATTATTATTTTAAATAAAAACAACTTCTTATAAAAAAAAAATTTTTTTTTTGGTTAAAGTTTACCATGGTTGAAATTTTGTTTGTTGGATAAATATAGAAATGATTATGGATAATAGTTTTTTTTTTTTTTTTAACCGTGACTCTCATCTTTAGATTTTCAAGTCACTATAAATAATAAAGCCAGATTCCTGATTTTTTTCATTAATATTTTGGATAACAAAAAAAAAAAAAACTAATAACATTAACAACTTGATATTTACCATTTATTAGAGGAAAAAAATTGTAATTAATATTAACAACTTGATTTTTATGGTATTTGATTTTAAATAAATTCCTTCTTTTTTTTTTCTTTTTTTTTTTTGTGCTTATAACAACGTCTTCACAATTTTTTTTTTGAGTAAAAAGCAATACTTATTAGAATACACACGAAAATAGTAATATTAGTGTTTTAAACCGGGTTCATAATACATTACATAACCAAAATACAACTACAAAAGTGCCTAACTTTTGTAATTGTAGACTTGGGTTATAAACAGTAGACACTAGACACACACAACCAATGTGAGATAGACATCCCAACTTTTTCATAATTTAAAATTATTATTTTAAATAAAAACAACTTCTTATCAACTTTTTTTTTAGGTTAAAGTTTACCATGGTTGAAATTTTGTTTGTTGGATAAATATAGAAATGATTATGGATAATAGTTTTTTTTTTTTATACTGTGACTCTCATCTTTAGATTTTCAGGTCACTATAAATAATAGAGCTAGATTCATGATTTTTTTCATTAATATTTTGGAAAAAAAAATCTAATAACATTAACAACTTGATATTTACCATTTATTAGAGGAAAAAAATTATAATTAATGTTAACAGCTTGATTTTTATGGTATTTGATTTTAAATAAATTCCTTTTTTTTTTTTGTGCTTATAACAACTTCTTCACAATTTTTTTTTTGAGTAAACAGTAATACTTATTAGAATACACACGAAAATAGTAATATTAGTGTTTTAAACCGGGTTTATAATACATTACATAATCAGAGTACAACTATAAAAGGGTCTAACATTTGTAATTGTAGACTGGGGTTATAAACAGTAGACACTAGATACACACAATCAATGTGGGATAAACATCTCAACTTCTTCACAATTTAAAATTATTATTTTAAATAAATACAACTTCTTATCAACTTTTTTTTTTTTGGTTAAAGTTTACAATGGTTGAAATTTTGTTTGTTGGATAAATATAGAAATGATTATGGATAATTTTTTTTTATACCATTACTCTCATCTTTAGATTTTCAGGTCACTATAAATAATAAAACCAGATTCATGATTTTTTTCATTAATATTTGTCCAAGTTTCTATCATTTTTTAGGGTTATTTTTTTTTTCTCTCAAATTCAGTCCCTCTTCACTTCAAATAAATAAATTCCCAATTTTGTTTGTTTTTTTTTTATTATTATTATTCATGTTGTTTTTTATTATATTTTTCCAGGGAGTTTCCTTGAGGTTTCAAAGCACTTGATCAAAAGTTTTTCTCAAAAAAATTTCTTGAAGTTTATATTTACACATTTTGTTTTGATAGGGTGAAATTTGGTGCCTCCTTCCTCACTTTCAAAGACAAAAATTCAATTCTTACATAAGTTTATCTACTTTTATTTTTTAATGTTTAGTAATTCGGGTTGTTCATAATTCTCAACTATTAAATTGAGGTTACCACTTAAATATGCTTTCAATTATTATTTTTTTAATTATTGAATTGGTTTTTTCTTTAAATATGTACTTGAGTTTTAATTATGCAAACTCTCTTTATATTTTTTAGACATCCCCTTTTATGTTTTTTTTTTTTTTGAGAAATAATTACAACATGCTGCTAACCTTGCAATTCGAACTCTTTCCCCCCTAGACCCTCGAACACTTTGTGCATGGAGAGGTGCCAATTCAGCTACAAGGCCTTTGACCATCCCCTTTTATGTTAGTTGCATTGCTATTTACCATATTTCATTCAAATAATTTTGGACTCATATATGATTTTTTTATTTATAAAAACTCAATCTTATACAATATGCCTTCATTTTATAACATAAAATAAAAACTTACTTTTTTCTTTTAAAAATAAGAGAGCAAAAGATTACTTTATTTTTATTATCTATTTAATTTTAATTAATATAAAAATTATTATTCTTTATTTTTATTAATCTATATATCTAATAATAGGTAAAGCAGAGAGAAAATCCAATTAAATTTCAAATTGAAATTTAATTAGTGTTTAATTTTACGCCATGTGTCTCATCTAATTTAAAGTTTAGAATTTTGTGCCAAGTGGGTTAATTTAGGTAAAAATTGAATTTTAATTAGAGTTTAATTTTACGCCATGTGTCTCATTTAATTTAAATTTTTAAATTTTTGTGGCAAATTAGTTAATTTAATGTTGAGAACGAGGAGTTCAATATAATAAACCATAAAAAACATAATCATATAACTAAAAAAATTCAAATTTATAAGTCATATATATATATATATATTAATAACTGAAGTAGAGAGAAAATTTAATTAAATTCTAAATTGGAGTCTAATTTTGTGTCATGCATCATTTAATTTTTAAATTTTTGTGTCAAGTGAATTATTAGTTGCAAAAATCAAAAGGTCTAAATTCAATTAGATTTTAGATTGAATTTTAATTGAAGTTCAATTTTGCGTCATGTATTCCATCTAATTTGTTAATTTTTGTGGCAAGTAAATTATTGGGAGCAAAAACCGAAGAGTCTAGATCTAATTAGATTTCAAATCATATATATATATATTATATGTAATTATGATTGTTTTTAAATATACCCGTGTATATATACAAAATTACATATAATTTTTAATAAAACTGTACATCACATAGACTTAATACTAGTATCTTACAGAACGAAAGACTATGAAGCAAGTTATCTTGCATCCTGCAAATTTGTGCAATTGGGTTAGCACCAGAGAGATGGACCCTACGCATTTTCTACTAAAATAATTAGCGTTAAATCAAAGTCAATATAGGACCCCCAATCCAACTACTCATCCAATTCTTTTTACTTTTTTTTAAAAAAATAATTTTTGGTCAAACACCTCCACTTGTCCGCCATTAGCTCCTCAAAATCATCAAAAAATTTTATAAGAATAAAAAAACTATTTGTACAAACCTAGACGCAACTTTTGCAAGTATTCTATCAAGTAGCAGACTTTTAATAGTATATAAAAATATTATTGGATCATACGAAAATAACAAGATTGATAGCAAATCACAGTGCTGCGCCTTCGTAAAATATATACTAGCCACACGCGTTTCGTGCATTTGATGATGTTTTTTTTAATTTAAAAAAATTTTGTGGTTTTATTTTATATATAATTTTTTATTTTAAGAATTTAATTTATAAATAAATAAAGTAATTAGAAAATCAACAGTAGCATTTGCAATGAGGATTTTTTAATTAAAAAAATTTTGTGTTTTTATTATATATATATATATAATTTTTAATTTAAAAATCTAATTTATCTATCTACTTTAGTTAAGGGCTTCAACTGTTTGAGATCTTATTTTTTTTGTTCAAAAGTGCATCTACAATCTTATGTACAAGTAGAGACAAAACTAATGAGAATCTGGTAAAAATAAAACTTTAACTCTTATTAATACATGGCCTAAAATATAAGGTCACTCTCCTGTTGATTTTTAAATTATTTTATTTACTTATAAATTAATTTCTTAAAATAAAAATTATATATATAAACTAAAAACACATGTTTTTTTTTCCTCAAAATAGGACTACTAAAGTTGTATTTTTTTAGGCAATATTTTAGTAGGAGTTGAAGTGATATTTTTACCAAATTATCTTTTAAATTTGGCTCTATCTATATAAGGATGTAGGGATATTTAAAAAAAAAAAGAGAGAGAGAGAGAGAGAGAGAAATTCAAACAGGAAAGCCTTTAAACAGTGGTACAGATCCATAAGAAAAAAACCAAATGAATACAGTAATACACTCCTATAAGTAGATTTTCACGCCACGTTCCCTTCCTCTTTACTCAGTACTCACATAAAAAAAAAAAAAAAAAAGAAAAAAAAAGAAAATAGAAGACACTTCTAGTTCTACGTTAACAAGTTACCAACTTTAAAAAGAACAACCTTTTGAATTAAAAAACCACAAAGCAAAGGATTCATGGCTGCCAAGTTGATAGCTTTGGCTTGCTTTCGCAGCGAAGGCTATGGCGATCTCTCGCCCAGGCCACACTATCCCTCCATGCCCAGTTACCCAAAAGGCAAGGGCGTGTCTACGCAAGAGAGCAGCAGCGTGGAGCAGGGTTCGACGCCGCCTGAAGCCAACGCTGCGACCTTCTCTGTTTTCGGAATGACATGCTCTGCATGCGCTGGATCGGTCGAGAAAGCCGTCAAAAGGCTTCCGGGGATACGTGAGGCCGTCGTTGATGTCTTGAACAACAAGGCACAGGTCCTCTTTTATCCTACCTTCGTCAATGTAAGTATTTCTGCTCCTGGGTTTTAACTGTTTGTTTCTTTGGAAAAATGTTTCTGGGAAAGTTTTTTTTTTGGGAAAAAGGTTTGATTTTGTATATGGGTTTGAAGAAATTTTGTTGTTGATCTTGGGAAGTTAGTTGAAAAGACATGAATTGGATTTCAAATTTTAATTCCCTTTGTAAATTTAACAGTTAATATTCGTCTTTCCTATGTTTGGGAATTGGTAATTATTTCTAGACTGTTTTGATTTCAAATGAAAATTTGTTTCGACTCTGGATGAGTTTTTGTTCTTGTTCATATTACTTAATTTTCAATGCCTAATGGACTATTATTCTTTTCAACAGGAGCGAATCCACCTTATCGCCAGGGTGTTCCCAGGAACACCCTGAATTTTTTTTAATGTCAATAAAATTAAATTTTGGCTCATAATTTGAACAATTTAACAATATATTAGGATCTCAAGCAAAAAGAACAACCTACTTTTATATACTTTTTAAACTTATTGCTTTACTTTTTAGTTTTTGCTTTAGGTAAAAGGCTATGGCCCCCTAGAAAATAATGACCGGCCCCAATTCTTTCTAGGATCTCTACTTAGTTCAATAAATAACTCATAGTCCTCAAATAAAATACTAGTTAGCTCTCCTAATTGTCCAAATGATTTGTTGTCAATCCAAATATCCAATAGACAATAATCCACACTCTCAAAATATCGTCTTTTACCACTCTTTTTCAAACAATTTTTTTTTTTTTATCATTCTCAATCTCAAGAAGCCACCTACGAAATTCTCAAAGAAAATAGAAGTAATCCCTACTACTTTTCTTCTGCTGAAACAAGCCCACACTACCTCATGTTTTTTTTCTGTCATTGTTGATTGCTCTAAACACATTAACTCTCTTCTCAAGAAGGGTAGAAATCAAATAAACTCCTTTCATCTAAAAAAAAAACTATTCATATTTGCTTTTAGTTTCAGCTTCTTCTTATATCTCAGTATTTTAAGTTTGTTTGTTTCTTTAACATCATATGGGCATTTAGATTTATGCTTTTTATAAATATGATAATGGTCATTTAGTTTTACGAATATGCTTTGTTTATTAAGCTGTTCAATTTGTTGTATTGCTATATGATAATATATTATATCTCTTTCCATATCATCATTTTTTTTTAAATTTGAAATTAGGAGTTGAATAATTCATTAAAAATAAGAAAATTTTCAATATTATGGATAATTATGGGTTGATGGTGCTTAAAAAAATAGTATGCAAATTTTTGTATATGTATAATAGAGTGGCCACTGATGTATATAGTAAAATAGACAGCCTTTTGTACTTCTATTAATATTTAAGAATATGACAATATCTCAAAGTTGATAGCTTTTTATTTATAAATTTATGAATTATGATTTTTCTATCAATATTGTAATTTGGCCCCCCCAAGTATTTCTGGCTACACCCCTGCCCTGTTCAGCAATACTAACAATAACCACAACTGAACTCCACAAGCTTTATGTTGTAAAATTTTATGCATTTACGTGTCTTTTAATTGTTATTGTTGTTGTTGTTGTCGTCATCAATATATAAAATTTTCTTTTTATTAACTTGTGTAATTTATGCTTCTTGAGGAACACTCTGAAAAAAATTCTTGGAGTCGCCACAACTTTTCAACGAGGGAAATAATTTGATAGTTTGAAAATAAATTTACAAAATCATTTCCTGTGTCATTTTCATCATTTATTAAACCGCTATGTGTGATTGACGAATGGCCCTTTTGTTGGTATGCAATTAAATGGCCCTTCTCTTTCCAACTTTCCCTTGGACAAACTTTTGCAATTATCATGCTTTTCTTCTAATTTCCCTTGATAACTTTAGGATGACTTGTGAGATGTGTCATGTTTCCCATGACTATGACTTTATACGTAAATTTGTAGTTTTTTTGACTCTCAAATGATTAAGGCTTGTAACTTAGAGTAAGCTAAGGAAGCCAATGGCCGAAGTGTGAATCTCCAACTATAATACAAGCTTGACTTGAGCCAAATCTAGTTTGAATCCCAATCAGTAGGCTACACCTCCACGTTCCAAATCGCTTTCTTCCATGAGCTAAACCTTTATACCACCTAGTTACAAGGAAGGTTACAATGAACTAAGTTGTTCATAAACCGCCATTTAACTTCGAAACCACAAAAGCAAAACAATACAAAAAAAAAAAAAAAAAACTTGTTTATGTTTGTTTATTTAGCAAAGAAGTCAAGCTCAAGGGCTTGAATATTAAATAAGCTAAACTTAAATATAATAATGTGTACGCAAATAAGCTCGTAGGTATAAGGTTCAATTTATATATAATATTATATGTTTATTTTCTTATAAAATATATTTATATAGACGTGAGATTGAATTCTCCTATTTGTAAATAAGTTCATAAGTTATCAATTTATTATTTTTAATTTACTAATAAATATAAATGGTCAATTTCCTAAAAAAACTATGTATGATTATTATAAAACAAGGTTAGTGAATCTAATTTTTTAAGTTCATAAATGAAAATGATCTTACTCTATCTAACTCTAATAATATAATACCAACTTTAATTTTAAGATTAATTATTATAGTATAGATTGTGAAGGGGTAACAAATTTTAGTCCTAGTGTTTACTTTATATGGGGGAAAGGATAAGTTAATCAAATAACTCATAAAAAAACTTGAACTTTTTCTTTTACAAGAAAATGAATGCAAGCTAAATTGGTGATGAGCTTGAACTCAAGGTCGGCTTGTGTTCAAAATAAAAGTTAAGTTAACCAATCCTAAACTTTTAATACTCAGCCAGGCTCAACTTAGTTACAACTCTAGTTACAAGGGCTGGCAATTAAATGAAATTCTCTATATAAAAGATAATTTCTCTTAATTTTCCTTTAAGCAATGGTTCCAAAGTGAAACTATTAATTTGATCACCTACAGGTTGTTGGGGCTTAGGCTGGTTTAGGGTCTAGCAATTTGAAGTTGAACTTATGCCTGATTTTGGACTCTAGCTCTGCACAATTGTACCATATATTGCTTAGATTGTTCAAATATCTGGTTCAACAGACTAGTTTGAAGCCATCAATGTCTAATTTGTGCCAAGTTGAAATTAGTCTGGATAAACCTCACTGCAGAAATGTTAATAACATCAAGTAGTTCTATTAGGACTTTGTTAAGTTGTCTAGTTGTAATGCAAATAAATTGGTTGCAGTTACAAGCTTCTTTTATTTATTTTTTATTTTTTTGGCATTTTCTCACAACAATTCAGCTATGCAATGGTCATTGACTGAGAAGAGAAGCTCAGATCACTAGTTTTGAGTCTGGCTTTAGTAAACCTTTCGCATTGTCACTACTGTTACAGATAATGAACTTTTAAGGTGGTGATTGAGTCACTTTTTCTATCTCAGCATGAACTTGCTGAATGCTGTTGTTTACACTTAATCAATTTTATCACAACTTAACTGGAAAAGTTGGACCCATGACAATTTTTTCAAGTAATTAAGGTTAACTAGTGTATGATTACATACATTCTGTTTCCAGTCCAATTACAATTTTTTTCGATTTTCTTTCTTCCTCAACAATGCATATTGTATTGTTTTAAATACGTTTATTGTTGAATTTATTTGTAATGAACTTTGATATTGCTGTTTAACATTATATAGGAGGAGACCATTCGTGAAACAATTGAAGATGTTGGATTTGAAGCCACATTGATTGAAGATCAGATGAATGAAAGAGCCACTCAAGTATGTCGAATACATATAAATGGAATGACTTGCACATCTTGCTCCTCCACTATCGAATCAGCTTTACAAGCAATTCATGGTGTACAGAAGGCTCAAGTGGCCTTGGCAACTGAAGAAGCAGAAGTTCAATATGATCCAAAGATTGTGAGCTACACCCAGATATTGGAATCTGTAGAAGACACTGGATTTGAAGCCATACTTATTAGTTCAGGGGAAGACATAAGCAAGATAGCGCTCGAAGTTGATGGTTGTCGTACGGATCATTCCATGAGAATTATCAAAGAGTCTCTTCAAGCACTTCCAGGTGTTCAGGATATAAACGTATCTCCGGAACTCAACAAAATATCCCTTTTCTACAAACCTGAAATGACAGGACCTAGAAATTTCATTAACGTGATTGAGTCAACCGGGTCAAAACGTTTCCAGGCTAGAATATATCCTGAAGGAGGAGTAAGGGAAACTCATAGAAAGGATGAAATTAAGCAATATTATAGATCCTTTATGTGGAGTCTGATTTTTACAATTCCCGTCTTTCTAACTTCCATGGTTTTTATGTATATTCCTGGAATAAAGAATGCATTTGATACCAAAGTTGTCAATATGCTGAGTGTCGGAATGGTTTTAAGGTGGGTGCTATCAACTCCAGTGCAATTCATCATCGGCCGGCGATTCTACATTGGGGCCTACAAAGCACTACGCCATGGTTCTGCTAATATGGATGTTTTGATTGCCTTAGGAACAAATGCAGCCTACTTCTTTTCTGTCTACTCTGTATTGAGAGCTGCTACCTCTAAAGATTTCAAGGGTACTGATTTCTTTGAGACTAGTGCAATGCTTATCTCGTTTATTCTACTTGGGAAGTACTTAGAGGTTTTGGCTAAGGGAAAGACATCAGCAGCCATTGCCAAACTTATGGACTTGGCACCTGAGACAGCAACATTGTTAACCTTGGATAGTGAAGGAAACGTCGTGAATGAAGAAGAAATTGACAGTCGGTTGATACAAAAGAATGATGTAATTAAAATTATTCCTGGAGCGAAAGTAGCTTCAGATGGTTTTGTCATCTGGGGTCAAAGCCACGTAAATGAGAGTATGATAACAGGAGAAGCACGGCCAATTGCAAAAAGGAAGGGTGACACAGTGATTGGAGGCACTGTGAATGAGAATGGTGTGTTGCACATAAAGGCAACAAGAGTAGGATCAGAAAGTGCTCTTTCACAGATTGTTCGACTTGTTGAGTCGGCCCAGTTGGCTAAAGCTCCTGTTCAGAAGTTTGCCGATCGCATTTCTAAATTCTTTGTGCCCCTGGTAAGTATATACTGATCTACATCTTTCCTGGATCATGTTGTAGGGTGTTCAATTAAAGTTATCAATATGAAATCATGGAGGCTCTTCTTAGTGAATGGATATCTTTTTCCACAGGTCATTATACTTTCATTTTCAACTTGGGTTGCCTGGTTTTTAGCCGGTAAGTTCCATTGGTACCCAAAATCTTGGATTCCATCTTCCCTGGACAGCTTTGAGCTTGCACTCCAGTTTGGGATATCAGTCATGGTCATAGCCTGCCCTTGTGCTCTAGGTCTAGCAACACCCACTGCTGTTATGGTTGGCACTGGAGTTGGTGCATCTGAAGGTGTACTTATCAAAGGGGGTAAAGCATTAGAAAGTGCACATAAGGTTTGCATTTACAATCAGTTTTTTATTTTCGTATAGCACAGGCTCCATCCACGTTAGTTGGTCCAGAAGATTTTTATGTACTGCTTAGGTCTCTTTCTTCCATTTGGCTTGTAATTGACTGTATCAGAAGTAAAAATTTGTCCTGAAAGTATACTCTGCTACAGAATTAGAATCACTGCTCCCCATACCCCCTGCGCAGGGGGAAAAATAATGTTGAATTTTTACCATTAATGTTTCTAATGATTTTTATCTGCATGATTAAACTGCTGAAAATTATTTTGTATTTTGTTTCCATCCTAAGTTTTTTTTTTTTTTTTTTTTTTTTTCTCTTGGAGTCTTGGACTGATTAACGGTATTTCAGGTAAACTGCATTGTATTTGACAAGACGGGAACTCTCACAGTTGGAAAGCCTGTTGTCGTTAACGGAAGACTCTTGAGAAATATGTTACTGCAAGAATTCTTAGAACTTACTGCTGCAACTGAGGTAGTTATTCTTCTATTAAAACTGACTTAAAAAAATATGAAGTTATCATATCACTATTTTCCTTAAGGGATTTGATTTGAGTTTGACAGCGTTGGAGTGGACTATAATATTTTCTTATTACATGACTATTGATAATGTTGGTTTGACATATATCAGGTGAACAGTGAGCACCCATTAGCGAAGGCCGTTGTTGAGTATGCCAAGAAATTCCGAGAAGATGAAGAGAACCCTGTCTGGCCAGAAGCACGAGACTTTGTTTCCATTACTGGCCATGGGGTGAAGGCCATTGTCCGGAACAAGGAAATAATTGTAGGAAATAAGAGCTTGATGTTGAGCCACAACACTGCAATTCCAATGGATGCCGAAGAGATACTAGCAGAAGCTGAAAGGATGGCCCAAACTGGGATTCTAGTATCCATTGATAGGGAAGTGGTAGGAGTTCTAGCCATATCTGATCCACTGAAACCAGGTGCAGAAGAAGCTATTTCCATACTGAAGTCTATGAAAATTAAGAGCATCATGGTGACAGGCGATAATTGGGGAACTGCCAATTCCATTGCCAAAGAAGTTGGAATTGAAACTGTTGTTGCAGAAGCCAAACCTGAGCAGAAATCAGAGAAAGTAAAGGATCTGCAGGTACATATAAGAACATTGTTTCAAGGAGTTGTTCACTTCATTCTGAAATGCTTATTAGTCATTCAAACACATATTTCCTGATTCTTTCACAGGCTTCAGGCTACATTGTTGCAATGGTTGGGGATGGCATAAATGACTCGCCAGCACTCGTGGCAGCAGATGTTGGAATGGCAATTGGTGCTGGCACAGACATTGCTATCGAGGCAGCAGACATTGTTCTCATGAAGAGCAACTTGGAGGATGTCATAACTGCCATTGACCTTTCCCGGAGAACCTTCTTCCATATCCGGCTGAACTATATTTGGGCTTTAGGATATAATCTGCTTGGCATCCCAATTGCTGCTGGGGTTCTGTTCCCATCCACTGGATTCAGGTTACCACCATGGATTGCAGGAGCTGCAATGGCAGCCTCTTCTGTAAGTGTTGTTTGCTGCTCTCTTCTGTTGAAATATTACAAGAGGCCCAAGAAGCTGGACAACCTTGAGATACGCAGAATAAAGATAGAGTGATTGTTGATGATGGTGTTGATATAGTTTGGTGTAAATGCATGTAGGAATGAAGTTCTAGTAGGAATAAATGTAGAGAAGTGCGCAGGGTTTTTTTTTTTTTTTTTTGTTGCCGAATAGAAGAGTGTTGGTTGAAGAAAATAAAATTCATTTGAGCAAGGTACCTTATTTGGTTGGATGGCATCCCTTGTACATTTGGTGTTAAAGTTTATCTGTAAATAAATGGACATTTATGCAGTGACGATCAATGAAGCCATTGAGGTGAACCAAAAAAACATGCAGTAATCTTTCCTGATTAACTTTTTCCGTTAGATTATCTTTTATGAGAATCCCTTGCATATACAGTCTGGAAGATGATATATATAATCGGTACCATTTCAGAAGCTATTTGCCACGTGTTTCTCCAATCCAACTCTAATTCACAATATTAAGAATAGAACATATATAAATTATATGGTTCACAAGGTTTTTGCAATTAAGTTTAAAATATTTATTTGATGGAAAAATGTTCTCAGCTAAAATATTGTGTCATAAAAATAACGGTACGTGTAAATTCACAATGGAGCAATTGTACACGGGTTTGGCTTGCTAGAGTTCCATTGCACTAGGTGCCACAAAGACATAACTTGTGTCTAAAGGTGTCCACGTGTTAATTTTGTATCTCATTTATTGGACTAGAGCTCCAATGGGGCAATTGTACATAGGTTTGGCTTGTGTCAAGTGTTCCAATGCACTAGATGTGACAAAAATGCATGCATTCAAAAGTGGCCAATGGTAGCTCAAGGCTTAGGCCTAAGTAAGCGAGCATTCTCATCTGATCCTTTGAAACTAGATGAAATGCAAAATTGATAATGGTTTCCATAAAATAAAATAAAATAAAATAAAATAAAAAAATCCAAAATCAGCCCTACATCCCATTATGCATCATTATTCAAACTTGTGCATATTGCTATAGGAACATCTAAATTTGATTATAGCTAGGGCTGTACACGGTGCGGTGCGGCCGGTTTTTTGGGGCATTTTTGCACCGCACCTATAGGAGCAGTTTTCCTTTATCCCTAACTGCACCTCACTTGTGGAGGGGTGGGAATCGGTCTACACAAGGTGTGGTGCAAAATATCGGTTCGGTGTGGTTAGTTCGATTAATTCCTCACTTTCTCAGGAACTAAACACAATGCAATTAACAATCCAAACCCAAACCACATCATACTCATGAAAAAAAAAAAAAAAAAACCCAAATATTCCAAAAACAAAAAATCAATAGAAAACAAATTCACAATCTCTCTTAAACATACCCATTTCAAATCACAAAAACCCAAATAAAAAAACTAAACCAAACCTATAAAAGATCAAACAAAACCATTGAAAATAAATTACATAAATAAACTTGGTAGAAAGCATTACATTTGCAAGGAAGAGCATTTGAAGTCAGAATCATCACTAGAAACTCTTGAGAATATTGTGACAAAGAGGAGAGAGGAGAGGGTGAAACTCCAAAAAATGCGGCATCAAGCACTAGATTGCGGCATCAAGCAGTGGCAGCAAGCGGCGAAGGTTGAGGGGAGAGAGAAGAGAGATGAAGACTTTTGTTACTGAAGAGGCAGGCGAATGAGAGTGAGAGATATAGAGAAGGTGGGTAAATAAACTTAGGGTTTTAAATTAAAAGGCCAAAAAACATTTTTTTTTAATCTGATGATAAAACTCCGTCGTTTTGGAGCTGATATTAAAATTTAATATCAGGTTCTAAAACGACGTAGTTTAGTGCCAGATTTTATACATAAAAAAAAAAGAAAAAAAAGAAAACCTATCCTTAAGTCAAGTCCAGCGCCTCCTATAAAAAAAAAATTCCCACGCCGTTTTCTTCTTCTTCCTATTCCCTTGCATTTGCTTTCATGGCCTCCCTGGGTTTTCTTCAATCTACTGATGTTAAATTATAATTTATAGTGTGTATTTGTATAGATATTGGTGTGGTGCGGTTTCTCGTCAGAGTGCAAAACAACCACCGCTCACTGCACCGAACGTCTTCGGTTTGTCCAGATCATCGCCGACCATCGCGCCGGACACCTATGATAGGCTTGTGAAGCGGTCGAATCGGTTCGGCGCCGGCCGGTTTCTTTGGTGCCGGTCGGTACTTGAACAGGCCTAATTATAGCAACATCTAGATCTTAAAATAAGATAATTTTATTCTACCCACATCTATATAAATCTAAATGCTAAAGCGTAGCATTTAATGTTGCTACACTTAGATTGAGCTACATAAGTAGCCATGTCATTACCATTTTTTTTCCTGAATTTCTCCTACAATTTAAAAATAGTTTTCCTAAATTTTAAAATACTAATAAAAAGAAAATAACTCACAACCTTTTTCCATTATAAAGCCCAATATTAATAGCTTTAATTCTACCATAAAGCCCAAACCCAAGCCTATGTTGCATCGTGTAAGGTTGACTTTATTCAATCATGTGTTGGCTTTATTCTGTGTCAAATTTGTTTGTATTTCATCAATTAAATACCCTGTATTTAGGTGGGAATTATGTAAGGGTTGTGTGTGAGAAGAGTGTGAAGAATTCAAGTGTGTGAGCATTCAAAGGATTCTCACTATTGGATATCGCGAGTGACTCGCGACTGGCAACTCGCCAAAATGTCACACATGTGAAGCATGTAGGAAGCTGAAAGGTCATGACAGCTAGAGCACTATAGGACAAAAATTGACAGTCTGGCCTAGCAGTTAACTCATGACTCATCCCACTCTGTTTCGTAGAAAAATGACTTTTTACATTCCTCGCGTACCATACTATAAATACCTTTATACCCACGAAATGTAGAGAGCTTCCAGAGAGAATTTTGAGAGAGAAACCTTATAGAAAACCAAGATTGACTCATCCACAATCTTAGACTTTTGATGAGTCAATCTCCAAATTCCTCTATTCTCACCCTCTCCATTGACACACTCTTAAGAGGTTCTTTATCCAAATCCTTATCTCACCATACCCATATCAGTAAGAATGTATTTTGGTACTTGGGAAGCAGTTCTAAGATGACCAATTCACTTGGTTGATGCAATGGGTTTATTGCTTGATCTGAGCTAAAGAAGACACCGTTAGGCTTAACCTTATTGGAGCAAGATGCTTGGAGGCTTAGGTGCATTGGGTAGATTAGGCTCGAAGGGTCTATTGCTATTCGTGCATCCCAACTTTATTCTTTAGTGGATCATTTCACCGCTTGGAGGGCAACGGAAAAGTTTTTCGCCGAGTTCTTCAGTTTCCTCTTCGATAACACGTACCGGTGTTATTTTTGTGTTTGCATCTCTATAACCCAGTTTCCTCTTCGATAACACGTACCGGTGTTATTTTTGTGTTTGCATCTCTATAACCCTTACTCTCTACCTTTAATTGCTGTTGTGTTATGATTAATTATGGTTTAGAGTTGTTTATTTAATTGAGTTTTTGCTTGTACTTATTATTCCGCACATCTATTGTTTGAATATAAGCTTGTGTTGGTTATATTTGAAATTGGGGGTCTAAACATTCATTAGTATTTTACACACTAAGTGAACTTTCAATTAGTATCAGAGCGGGTACACTTTGTCAGATTTCTACATCCTAAGTGTGATCCTTGACCCTACAATGGATAGGTCTCAATCCCTAAATGTACCTCCCTTCTTTGATGGGAGCAATTACGCCTTTTGGAAAGTGCGTATGCATGCATTCTTGTGCTCTATTGATGAGAGCGTATAGGATGCGGTTAAGAATGGATGGACTAAGCCGAAAGCTGCCAAATCTACTTGGGATAAGGCAGCCCTTGCAGCGGCCAATGCTAATAGTAAAGCTTTGAATGCTATTTTTTGTAGTGTCTCACTCAATGAATTCCACAGGATTTCACATGTTACAATCGCCAAGGAGGCATAGGAAATTCTAGAGACCACATATGAAGGCACCAAAAAGGTGAAAGACACCAAGTTACAAATGCTCACCACTTGCTTCGAGGAACTAAAGATAAGCGAAGATGAGTCGTTCGACTCCTTCTATGGGAAGCTAAATGAAGTAGTGATTGGAAAATTCAACTTGGGTGAAAAGACGGAGGATTCCAAGGTTGTGAGGAAGATCCTATGATCGTTGCCAGAGAGCTTCCGTGCTAAGGTTACCGCCATCGAAGAGGGCAAAGACCTTAATGAGATCAAAATTCAAGAATTTGTCGGTTCTCTTCAAACTTATGAACTATCTCTACCATCACAAAAGAAGAGCAAATCTCTTGCTCTCAAGGTAATCAATGAAAGAGTAGAAGTTCAAGACTCCTCAGATGAAGATAAGGTTGAAAGGGAAGTGGCGTACTTGGCTAAGAACTTTCATAAGTTCTTAAAATTCAAAAAGGATGGGAAGTCTTTTGAGAATAGGAAATTCTCAAATTTCAAGAAGGACAAAAAAGATTTCAAGAAGAAGGATTCCAAAGATTCTTCTCCATCCCAAGCGGTCACATGCTATGAATGCAAAGGGCATGGGCATGTGAAGAAAGAATGCCCCACATATTTAAAGGCAAAGGGTAAAGTCTTTGCTACTACCCTTAGTGACTCGGACAGCTCCAATTTGGATTCAGAAGAAAGTTGTGACAGAGAAGGAAACTACTCCGCATTTATGGCCATTGCACCTGTGGACTCTTCGGAAGATTTGAACGCTCTAGTGGAAGAGCTCGGTGAGCACACCGAAGTGGAGACTATGGGGATTGGGGAGGAATCTGATGATGAAGATGAAGAAGCAAAGGGATTGCAAGAATCCTATAATTCTTTTCTTGGAAAGACCGGAGAGTATGCTAGAGTGGCTAAAGCAGCCATAAGAAAAATGAAAAAAGCTAAGCAAGATTACAAAAGTCTTCTGATGCAGTACAAAGAAATGAAGTATGTAGTTGAAAAGATGAATAAATAACTAACCGATGCCTATTCCAAGATCAAGTTTCTTGACTTCAAGCTAATGCCAAAGAGGAGCGAGTTGCTTCCAAGAAACTTGATGAAGTGCTTGCACATCAAAAGCCCTTTTCTGACAAAAGCGGCTTAGGATACACCCAAAAAAGTAGCTCAAACTCCAATGTGTCTAAGGAGATGAAGTTTATTAAAGCCAAGGAACCAATGGTAGCAACTCCAATTGTTAAGAATGCAAAGGTTAAGAAAAAGAAGCCAAATGAGATTGCTCAAAAGGTTTTGACAAAACCTCCAAATCCATTTGTGACCAAACCCAAAGCTAAATGGAAGTCTCTTCCGAAGTTACAAAGAAATCCTTAAACTCAACATTTTTGCCACCATTGTGGAATTTGAGGACACACTAGACCTAATTTCCTTAAGCTTCACGCATTGAAGAATAAATGTTCTCAAAGGCCAAAAGGATAAGAAAATGGCAAGGGGAACCACAAGCAATCAAAAGGGCGGGAAGTTGATCCTGGTATTGGTGATGTGACCAAGATGATAGACACCATTACTTCTTGTTTAGCAAACTTCACCCTAAAGTTTGAGAATCCCAACTCAAGTACCTAATCCTCTAAGGATATCACCCCAAACGCACGTGCCGTGTGGGTGAAGAAGGGTACACATGCATAAGCATTAAAACATGTCCATGCATAAATTCTTTCGATATGTTGTGACATTGTTTGGTTGTTTGCTTATGTTTCTATTCTAGCATGTTTTTACTGCTTTTGTTTGTTTTTAGTAGCTTTGAATGTTTGTTTCTTTTTAATCAATCTTTACTTGTTTTTGTGTCAAAAATCCAAACACACATAAAAAGTAGAAAATCTAAAAAGTTTAATCAGCATTATTGTGTTTTGTCATACATATGTTTTGCCTTGTACCTTCGTACAAATGGCTTTGTGCATTTATGAGCTTAGCTTGTTCTTTATTCACTCTTATCATTGTGGGAAAAAATCTTGACATCTATGTGATTGTTGTAAATAGATCTTCAAACTTGTCATGAATGATTAGCCAATGGTTTTGTTGATCTTGAGACATGCATAGACTTATGCCTATATATCTTCCCACTCTTTTATGTTTTTTCTTTATAGCTCAACCAATGTCAAATCTCGAAAAGAGATAATGAGCTGCAAAAAACATCGTACATACTAGTATTTGACTAGAAAAAGGGAAAGTGACTTGTAATGAAAATGTATGGTGCCCAAAAGCCAAAGGCTTAATTATCAAATTGAAATATAAAAAATTTCAAGCATTGATCTCAAAATGAGATGTATTGTTCAAAAATGATCAAATGATGAGAACTGTAAGAAGCCAAAAGAAATGCTTCAAAGTTAAGTAATCAAGTTTTGTGGGAGGTCATATATGCATATTTCTATAATTGAGATTAGTCACTCTTCCTAGTGCTAATTATGTATGTCTTTGTTAAATTGATCATTGAAACTTCACATTAGACTAAGGACTATCTCACATTTGGTACCCACACACATCACACATGTCAATGTTCAATGAATGCCTTATTCATTTATGTGATTGTACTTGATTAAATGTGATGTACATACTCAATCATAAATTGATCAAACACAAAAAGATTTTTGAGTATTTTTAGTTATTTTTGGAAAGAGTTTTGTTTTGAAAAATTTCTGAAAACCTAAATATTTGTGTAACTCTGTTTTGGCGACTCAGTCGTAAGTCCAGCTAGTCGCGAGCTTACTTAGAAGCTCTCGCGACTAGTGAGTCCCCTAATCGCGAAATATACTTAGAAAATTTTTTCAAAATTTCTGGGTTTTTGGCATTTTCGCGACTCAGTTTGGTGACTTGGTTGTGAGTGGAAGCTCCAGTCGCGAGCTTACACAAAAGATTTCACGACTCCTTTCACGACTTGTTCGCGAGTGGACTTTCCAATTGTGAAAAACACTTAG
Organism: Lithocarpus polystachyus; assembly: GCA_033629205.1. Classification (NCBI taxonomy): domain Eukaryota; kingdom Viridiplantae; phylum Streptophyta; class Magnoliopsida; order Fagales; family Fagaceae; genus Lithocarpus; species Lithocarpus polystachyus. The sequence goes on along the minus strand of CM066173.1, from coordinate 35,981,374 downwards.
ATAAAATTTTCAAAATTTTGTTCAAGGGTTTTTGGTGACTCATTTTGTCGACTTGGTCGCGGGTCAGTCCAGTCGCGAAAATCGCGTGTTTTGCACAAGTAGGATTAAATCCAAGACAATTTTCAAAAACTTTTCGATTTTCCCTCGCATTACGTGCACCCACATTGTCTTGTTCGCCTCTCCCTCTCCCAAAACCTCCTTTTTCACTCACAAAACCTCCATTTTATTCATCAATCCTTCATCAATCTTCAAAAATAGGTATGTGTTTTCTTTTATTTTCAATGTATTTCAAGTTTCTAGGCCTAATTTTCTTGGATTTTGTGTATATATTGAGATATGGAAATATGATTGTTGAATATGGTTTTGTTGGTGTTTTGATGAGTTTGATATATGAGTTTTGTTGGTTTTGTTAGTATAATGCTTATTCTCATGTTTTACATGTTTGTTCTTCATTTTTGCACATTGTGTTGTGCATACCATGCTTATGATAAAATGTCTCTTAGATGTTTTTATGTGTCTCTTTGGATTCCACTGAATACAAAAGTTGTAGGGATAATCTTGGTAATTTGACTTTGAAACATCATATGATTATGTGTTTTTACACTCTTCCCTAGTTTGCACACTTTTGCATTTGATGCACACACACATACTTTGACATGTTGAGTGCTTGATGTCATGATTCTATCATGTTTTGATGTTTTCACGTCAATTTTTTTTGAATTACTCTTTAAATTTCAATTTTTAGGGTTTTAATTCATTGCCCATTGTGTTGGTACTAACTTGTTACTAATCAAGTTTATTACTGTACTTTGTGCTCTGTTTTTGTGGTATTTGCTGCTCTGTTTTTTACAGATGGCTCCAAGGAAAACCACTGCTCAGGTGGAGATAAGAGGAAACGAATGGATGAGACCCACTTTCACTCCACCTAACATTTTGAGCAATACAATCAGTACTTTGAGAAAGCTCCAATCATTCAAGAGCGGTTTGTGGATCTTGTTGATTTGAAGGACTACTTCATCCCAAGCTATTTTGTAGAAAGAGGTTGGGAAAAACTTCTCAGTGATCTCCCCGGGGTTTGTGAACCACTGATTTAGGAATTCTACACCAATGTCATCCTAAGAGAGGATTACCTAGACTGTTGGGTTAGAGGCCATGAATTCAACATTGCAGTGGTGGACATTGATAAAATTCTTGGACATGGAGACATAGATCATGATTCACTCACTTCAAGGACAGAATGCTCTCCACAGAGATGGTTCAATCCCATATTGTGGTGTTAGAGAAGGAAGATGTCTCAACACAAATGTCTTCCCTCCAGATTTGCAATGCCTTACCTACATCATGGTGTTCAACCTATACTCGGTAAGGAAGATAACCACCATAAATAATGCTAGAGCTATTTTCCTTATGGAGCTTCGGGAGAATATCTATGTTGACATTGAGGCTCGTGCATTCTCCATCAATTGCTGATGGAACAAGGACAACCTCAAGGCCAAAGCTTATTCTCCCTAGTCTAATCATGAGGGTCCTTCATGAAAAATGTGTGGAGACTCCCCAATACATAAGCCTCATGCCTATACCTTTTGCTATCAATGCTCTAAAAATTACAAGGAGAAAAGTTCATCTTCCGGGTGATGAGGAGGAGGTTAATCCTGAACAAGAACAGCCTATAGACACCGAGATTGAAGTAGGACAACCATCTTCTTCACAAAGAGGTGGTGGTAGAGGAAAGAGTGGAGCCTCCTTATCTTCAGTAGTGCCTCCAGGTTCTTTTCAGATCATTCTTGAGAGGATTGACGGTTTGAGAGAAGTCCAAACTGAGCACTCCAACAGGCTGACCACCATTCAAGACCAAATCAACTTGCTCACAGCCAAGTTTGATAGCTTCACCAACCAACCTTAGCCCTTTGGCCATTCTGGTCAAAAAGTAGGAGTAGTATGGAGTGGCTCTTGAGGGGGAGAATATTTACAAGTTTTTATAGCTTTTATGGTTTTATGGTTTTAGTTTCTATTATGGGTTTTCATAGCACTTATTTTAGTACTTTGGTTTAGTTTTTAAGTACTTTACGACTTTAGTGCTTGGTTTTTAAAATATTTGGATATGATGTGTTATGAATGCTTGAATGTTTTAGCCATTTAAACTATGCTTTATTATGTACCTTTGCTTTGTAGCTATTAAGTACTTTTAGATTATGTTTGCATTATCTTCAGTACACTTGTGCCCTTGTTAGATCTTGTATCCCTGATGCAATTACCTTAGTGTTTTGCATCGGTTGAGTGTTGGACATGCAAATGATACTTTGCATTGAGTTTATTAGCTTGCATGTCCGAATGTTTATTCATTGTGTGAATGGTCATTGTGGTCACTATTTATAGTGATTGTTCTTGTTTGGTCAAGCCATGCCTTATTGTTATATTCTTTATTGCTTGATCACATTGTGTTTGCTCCATATGCATTTCAAGATTTTTGCTTACAATGATCGTCTTATGTTATTGTTTTCAAGAAAACTTATTTGTATGGTTCAAGAGCTTCACAGAATCTAGAGTTAGGTGTGAGTGAGTTTTGACAACTGTTCCTAACTCACATTTTAAGTCTAGAGTCTGTTTTAAGTTTTTGTCATGGAATATCCAAAGGGGGAGATTGTAAGGTTGAATTTATTCAATCATGTGTTGGCTTTATTCTGTGCCAAATTTGCTTGTATTTTAGCAATTAAATACCCTGTATTTAGATGGGAATTATGTAAGGGTTGTGTGTGAGAAGAGTGTGAAGAATTCAAGTGTGTGAGCATTCAGAGGATTCTCGCGACTGGATCTTATGAGTGACTCGCAACTGGTTACTCGCCAAAATGCCACACGTGTGAAGCATGCAGGAAGCTAAAGGGTCATGACAACTGGAGCACTACAGGACAAAAATTGACAGTTTGGCCAGGCAGTTAAGTCGCGACTCATCCCACTCACGAGTGAGTCGCCAGAATGCCCTGTTTTGCAGAAAAATGAATTTTCACATTCTTCACGTACCTTACTATAAATACCCTTATACCCACGAAATGTAGAGAGCTTCTAGAGAGAATTTTGAGAGAGAAACCCTATAAAAAACCAAGATTGACTCATCCACAATCTTAGACTTTTGATTCTCAAAATTCCTCTACTCTCACCCTCTCCATTGACACACCCTTAAGAGGTTCTTTATCTAAATCCTTATTTCACCATACCCATATTAGTGAAAAGGTATTTTAGTACTTAAGAAGCAGTTCGGAGATGACCAATTCTCTTGGTTGATGCAATATATTTATTGTGGGATTCAGAAAGTTAAAGAAGACACAGCTAGGCTTAACCTTGTTGGAGCAAGAAGCTTGGAGGGCTTAGGTATATTGTGTAGATTAGGCTTGGAGGGTCTATTGCTATTCATGAATCCCAACTTTATTCTTTAGTGGATCATTTCACCGCTTGGAGGGCAGTGATGAGGTTTTTCGCCAAATTCTTCAATTTCTTCTTCGATAACACGTGCCGGTATTATCTTTGTGTTTGCATCTCTCTAACCCTTACTCTCTACCTTTAATCGCTGCTGTGTTGTAATTAATTATGGTTTAAAGTTGTTTATTTAATTGGATTTTTGCTTGTACTTATTATTCCGCACATCTATTATTTGAATATAAGCTTGTGTTAATTATATTTGAAATTGGGGGGCTAAAGATTCATTAGTGTTTTACACACTATGTGAACTTTCACATGGTTTCAATTTTGTGTTTTGCGGTTTCAAATTTAAACACGACAACTCTTTGTGTTCCACGGTTACAAACTCAAATGGCAACCCTTTGTGTTCCATGGTTACAATCTCAAACGGCAACCCTTCAACTTCCTAACTCCTTCATCTCTTCCTCTCCTCACACTATATTAATACTGAGAAGCTGGATGATTCAGTTCAGGTAACTCTAAATCCTAGTTGTTGTTGACCTCTATTCTTGTGACTGTCCTGCATAATAGTTCAATGTATGGATTAGATTAATAGTATTGTTTATTATTGTTTATTTTGATTGCTGTTTTTTTTTTCTTTTTAAATTTTGTTACTACCTCTTTTGTGTTGTGGGTGTGTGATACATTATTTATTTCTTTTTGTACCGATATATGATTGTTTGTTTCTGTGTGTAAAATTGATTTGGGGTTTTTTTTTTCATGTTTGAATTGAATGTTTGAGATTGTAAAGTTATTGTTTTATATGGTGCAATCCGTATGAAGCTATAAATAGGTGCCCTGTGTGATGAGTTTCCTAATTTGATTAGAGCAGTATATGAATAAATATGGGCATCTAATTGACACGTCCTGCTAAATTACCAATGCATATATGAGTGAACACACTTATATGTTAACATAGTCATAAGATATCAATGATTATGTGCGTTCATTAATCTTTACTCATTGTGTGTGATTATGTTGGTATATCTGATGTGAATTCTGTTTTATAGGATTCGAGACTGTCACATACATGTTACAGGTATACTTTGTCTCAAAGCTAAAAAAATTATCTGATTATTATCAGGTTTAATTGTAAAGAAATTAAAGTTGGGTTTTTTGGATTTTAGGGAGGCATTACTGATTAAGATTCTGTAGACCAAAAGGGTACACTTGGATCCAGTGATGTGCAAGTAGGACATATTTTGAGTATGTCAGAAAAATTTGTTGTGTTTTAGGATCTTTTATGAGAAACCCAGATGGATTTTTTTTAAGGGGTTTTGTTTGATTCTTTATTTGGTTTGATCTGTATTAAGTTTCCCATCTTTGCAATCTAATAAAATATTTGGATTTGTTTTAGTTTCACTATTAATGTCTGGGATATCATATAAAGTTCAATTTTGTTGTTTATTCTCTGTTTTGACATATGTTAATTGATATAGGAAAACAAAAAAGAGATTGTTAGCCCATAAATGAGGAAGAGCAAGGCAAAGTGGAGATAGTACAAATTGAGGCATTGCAAAGACAGTACTCACTTTGATTGGCAATTTGGATATTTTAAATGATATAGGAAAACAAAAAAGAGATTGTTGGTCAATAAATGAGGAAGAGCAAGGCAAAGGGGAGATAGTACAAATTGAGGCCTTGCAAAGCTAGTACTCACTTTGATTGGCAATCTAGAGCTTTCTTTGTTTATTGCATAATTTATATATATATATATATATATAAATAAATATATATATATATATATATATTTAGAATTTCTTATTCTTATTCCATTGATATTGTGAGCTATAGATGGAACTCTTAAAAAATAACCACCATAGGCATGAGAATTACAAATTTCATAATGACTTATATATACATTATTTAGAGATAAATTGGTGCTTTTATTTGTCTTTTCTTTGAATTTTTCTGATTTTTTTTCTTTCATTTTCCCATTTTAAAATCTTGCATAAAACTAATATGATCTACCCTCTCTCATGAACAACAACATTTAATTGTTTGCAGACTTGAACAACTAAAATTATGACCTTTTTTATTTCAAAATCATAACAAAAGTCACCTACACCTTACTTCATTTATAGTTAGGACATTTTGTTCCTACAAATGAATATGAATTGGATGCCTCCTTTGGTTGATCACTTTAGAAGTTTAAGATGTTTAATTTTCTCTATACATCTTCATTGCTGACTCTTTTGCTTTTTTTTTTTTTTTTTTTTTGGTAATAGTTATCTTTAAATTTGACACTTGGTATCTTTTCTTTTCATTCACGATTTCTTAATGTGATATCTTATAATTGGAATTGTTTTTGGCTTTAACTAATGATAAGCATTTCTATGTCTATTTAACCATTAGTTTGATTGCTTTTTTGAAACCAATAGTTTGATTGTTATACTTATATCCAATAGCAGACTTATACATGGAGTTTCTAATCATGGAGTGGGACTCTCCACCTTAAAGATTAATTTTTTGGAATAGGAATTGGGAAACTCTTTCTTAATTGCTGCTTTTGAGGATTGTGATGGTGCCAATAAATTCTACTAGAGTCTTAATTGTCTTTCAAGATCTAGGTGATTCGGTGCTAACATCGCTCCTTTATCAATTAAGGTAAACACCGCATCCCCTCCTACGCATGTAAGGCAATATTTTTGTGACTGAACCAGGTATATGAGAAGATAAAATCATGAAACTCACTGTTCAAAATATTCCAACTATATCATACTTATTTATTAAAATTCACCATCTCTAACATCCAATTCTTGGGGTTTGTAACATCCTTTGGAAGTTAACATCCTTTGAAAGTTTCTCTATCATGTGCATATACTTAATATGATTTTGTAAAATTTTTGGTGTTTTGGCTGCTTTTAATTCAGTTGAATCCCATTAGGTGAATTTCATGTAAAACGTAGTTGAGATTTTTAATAGAAATTGGATGTGTGGTTGACCTCAAGTATTTTTCATGCCTTTAATCCACTATCTAGTATGATTGTGCATATTCTACTTCCAATTCTTAGCGTATAGGTAATGCCCTCTTTGGTCCTATCAATTCTTGAACCCTATTTAGTTACATGATAAATTATTTCAACTAGTCTTTCACATCTTAATTCCCCAAAACCATTATTGTCCATAAATTCAACCGTTAGTGCATTTTTTTATTTATTATATTGATGAGCTTTTGAAAGGTTGCTGGCTTTTGTAATTTGGGTCCATCAAATTAACAAATTTGATTTTTTTTTTCCCATTAATCCTTCTTTTGCTGCATAATATAACATTGCAAGTGAGGTTTTAGATGGTGTTTGCTCTAAACCTCATGGATACTATCTCAATGCAAAGGACCCAGACAATTTTTTGAACACATACACCAAGTAAATCATAAGTTAAAGTTTCTCAGTTGTAGTTAATAATGTGCCTTTTTTTTTCCCTCAATTGTCAAACATTAGGAATATTTTCTATACAATTTGGGTTATTTATTTATTTTTTATTATTAAATATGAAAATTTCAATTTAGGACAATTAAGTATTTAGGTTCAAACAAAAAAAAAAAAAAAAAAAAAAGTGAGCCAGCAACCACTTCTCCTGTTTCTCCTCATCTCAAACTGGACATGGCACTGGCCTTTTTTTCAAAGCCACCAATTATACATGTTTAGGCATTATTTTTAGAGATAGTCATGGTTCTCCTATTACAGTCCATACTAAATTAATTCCATGCCAAGGAAACGCATTGTGGATGACTGCCACACTCTATTGGGAGCATTACACTCTCGTCACGAATTGTGGATTAGGGATTTGATTGCGAAGTTTGCCAACTCACAGTTGTAGGCATCAATTGGGTTGCAAGAACCATGCTGGAAGGAAATTTCTGATGTGTTAGAACATATTTATGCTGTAGTAAGTAAGACATATATCCTATATGACAGTTTCTAGACTGTGTAATAGGTTAGCAGACGTGTTGGCTAATAATGCTAAGGAGTTAAGGGTGCCCTCAACTTGGGTTGAGGAAAGCCATCTTTCTCCTCTCTATTATACACTTGGATTATTATCAATAAAGTTCATATCTTTTCTCCTCTCTATTGTAATTTTAATTTAAAAAAAAAAAACTATTTAGGATGTATCATATATATTTCATTTTTAGAACTTTTCAGTGCATCGCACGAGTTAGCGACTAGTTAAAATAATAACTCTCTCTCTCTCTCTCTAACAAATAAAGAAATAATATTTAAATAAATAAAGAAATAATATTTAAATAGAGGAGTGTTAGGTTGAAATTTTGTAATTTTTTTTAACTAATATTTTCTTTGTTGAGTTGTGACTATCACTAGATAATTAAATATTAATCTTAGCTTTCATTCTTTTTATTTGATTAATTTTAACTTACATTTTTTTTTACAGGATTAATTTCAACTTACATGATGCAACTTCTCCTTAGACAAGGGGTGAAAATTTATTTGAGTAATTTTACTCCTTGTTTCAAATAGGATAAAGTTTTGGCTACAAAGTTGGCCGTATCCAATATGGCTATATAACTCCATCCAATTTCTTTCTATTGGATGTGAATTTTTGATAAATCCATAGTTGGATTACATTTTTTTTTCTTATAGTATTGTTCATACTTGCAAAATTTTCAAAAGCTCAAAGATCAATAACTATATTATCAATCAAATATTTAAATTTCAAGTTTTTGTTTTCTAAAATTATGTATAAAAAATAAGTTAATGAAATATTGAATTCAAATTACATCTTGCACCCTAAATCATGTAAAAAACATTAAAAAAATGTAATTTAATCGTTATTGTAAGGACTCATAAAATAAAGGCACAAGCCCACTTAGATCAGTAATACCTTATTCTTCAAATCAGGCGAGACAATAGAATCTTTAAAGAGAGTGAGAAACAAACTCAAGTGCAATTCTAGGCTAATGTCAAAGCCTAAGGCCGAAGAGCCTAGAGTAACAAATAAGCACGATTTAAATAGCAATTGAGGATAGTGTCCTCCTCGGTTAAGTCCGAGGATCAATCTCTTATATATAAGTTTAGTTCAAGTTTTACACTAGGCAATTCACTATTCTCTTTCTTGTTCTATTGGTCCTTAGAAAAATATCCATCCATTTTTTCTAGGGGGTTCCTTTCCCTTTATAGCCTATTTCCATGCATCTCATCCCTTCACCTGTATGTCTCAAAGCATTTATTAGGATACTTGTCCCATCAAGACCTTGCTGAAGGTGGTAGAAGGAGCTACTAGCTATGAAGCTACTGTTTAGGGGTCATTTTTACATTAATGTAGTTGAAAAGGTTGGTGTAGGGAATTGAATGTGAAGGTGTGGTGCATATCCTTCAAGAAACTTTCCCTCACGATCCTTGCCCTCATTGCTATCTCTTCTCCTTTCCTTGGGTCTTTTAGGGATATTAATTGTCCTGATTCTCTTACTGTTCTCAGGTAGGCAGAATCTTCGGAATTCACATATCCTCCTCAACCTTGATTAGGCACATTGATCCTTGGCCTGGACTCCTCGGTCCTCAGACCCCTCACAGCTATATTTTCAAAATATGTAATAATGTTATTTATATATTTTTTTTAGTGAAAGTCGTAAGAGAGAACCTTCAGTCAGGTCTTGGCGTAAAGAAGGCATTTTACGCCACCAATGATGTGCCGCCATGTCATATTTCCATTGATCTTACAATACACTCTTACACACACAAGTATAACTCAATTAAATACAAAATTCTCAAACACCTATCAGACTTGAGAAGCTCCAACGCCTCTCATCTCCTCGTACCACCAGACCTCCACCCCACTACTGGAGTTGCCGCACACATCGGTCAAGAGCTGGCACCGTCACACCGGTTCCTCCCCGTCGATCAAGGTTTGAGCTTTGAAATCCAATTCATTTTTCCACTCCTTGTCAAATGTTTGAGCTCCTAAAAGAGCTCTTGCTAGTGACTAATAGTTCTGTAGGGATGTGTTGATGAAGGACAGTGAAACATTGGGTGTTAAATTGAAAAGCAAGAACACTGAAACGTTGCGTTTCGAATACGTATTAATGATAATGACTATCACATTTAAGGAAAAGAAGATTAAGAAAAAAAAAATGACACAGAGGTGGGTTTGCAACAAAAGCTTCAAAAACTTTGTTTTTTGTGCTTAAAATCACAAAACCCATGTCTTAAAAATTCTGTGGAAACAATAAAGAAAGAGAAAAAAAAAATTAAAGATTGAAACTTTGAGGTGGGAATTAGCTTAAGATTAATAAAAATCTTATGGCCTGGTTTCAAAAGCTTCGAAGACTTTTGCGGACACAACAAAGAAAGACTTTCTCTTTCTTCCTTGTGCTCAAAATCAAATGGGTTTATCGGAAAAGCCTTAAAGACTCTCTTTTGAGCTTAAAATCACAAACCCATGTCTCAAAAAAAATGGGAGAGAATGAGAAGGAAGCCGGACCCAAAATTCCATTAAATTTGTGATACCTTGATGAGAATCCAGTGCGGCGACGCTAGCTCTTGACCGATGTGTGCGACGGCTCCAATGGCGGGGTGGAGGTCCGTTGGTACGAGGAGAGGAGGAGATGAGAGGCGTTGGAGCTTCTTAGGTCTGATAGGTGTTTGAGAATTTTGTGTTTGATTGAGTTATACTTGTGTGTGCAAGAGTGTATTGTAAGATCAATGGAAATATGACGTGGCGGCACATCATTGGAGGCGTAAAATGCCTTCTTTACGCAAGGACCTGACCGAAGGTTTTCTCAAGTTGTAATCATTGACTACAACTAAGTTTGTAAGCAAAAATTGTCCTATCAAATATTGGATTTGCTTCTTTTTTTTCTTTTTTTTTTTTTTCTTTAATATCACAAATATTGGATTTGCTAATTGTTAAAAGCCAAGGATCTAATGCTGGTATCAGTCATAAATAAAGAGAATCTGAGACACAACTCAAATTCACGGCATCCAGCTTATATTGACCAAAATGGATTTTGGTACCATTCCATACTGCTTGTTTTGCCACTGTGCTTGACTAAAATGGATTCGAAGCCAAATGATGCTAACGAAGATTCAACATTTTACGGTACCTCTCCTTGTCCTACTCTATTTATTTGAATTGTGAAGCTAACGACAAGAACATAGATTCGCCATTACTGTTCACAAAATCTTTTTATAAGACCAAATAGGATATTATTATCATTATCACTCGAATCTTATTATCTAAATAATGGTACTGTTAATGGATCATTTTAAAAAATCTTAATACCACTTTCAGAAAATATAAAAATTTTCAAAAAAGTCCACTATTCTTTTCACTTTAAATAAATATATAGTTTAAGATCTCAATTTATTAGTTTTTTGCTGCCAGGTACCAGCTTTTGTAAAGCTTTTAAAAATATTTAATTAGTTATAACTGTAATTTTATTTTATAAAAAATAAGTCAATAAAAATAAAGAAGTGTTACATCCACGACATTTTCATAACAAATTATAGGTGGTTAGTTGTTATTGATTCAAATTTGAACCTACTGCTGAGATTACTTTTTTGCCCCAACAATAGCAACTTGTAACAACCTATCACTTATGATTTGTTATGAAAATATTGTAGCCATAGCATTTCTCTTTAGGAAATAATTCAGCTTTTATTTATTTATTTATTTATTTGAAAAAAACTAGTTTCTAACTTTTTGTAAAACATTTAATTTAAAAGTGGCAAAAGCTATCTTTTGATAAAGTACCATGCATATAAATTACCAAAAATAAGCAATTTGCAGATAGATATCTCATATCACACTTATATAAAAAGATTTTATTTTAAAAAAAATTTTTAAAAAGACATATCATTTGATTTAAGTACTTCTACATATTCTTTATCAGAAAATGGAATTGAAAAAAATAATATGCACTCACACCATCCTAACTAAATTAGGATAACTTAAAAAATATATTTTTTTTATAAAAGGATAATTTTTTTTTTTTTGGAGAAGATTATAAAAGGATAACTTAAAATATTGAATCGGTTTGCATTTGGGGAAAAAAGAAATCGTCAAAATGGAAAACATACTACATAAGGACAATTATGATTATAAAAAAAAAAAAAAAAAAAAAAAAAACAAAAACAAAAAACAAAAAAAGTGAAATTAAGAAAGGAATAATAAAGAAATTTTCAACTATGCCAACACTATGGTTTTTTGGGGTTATAAGTTTTTTTTTTTTTTAAGAGAGTTTCAATCTATGGTGTCCGCTCCTGATAATAACTCTTTATTATCAAACCAAGACTGAAATCGGTTTTTGATGTAGGTGGGGATTGAATTCCAGATCTCTTATTTAACCATCAGAAACTTTCAAGGGCGGCGCTACCCTTTGTTCAGGGGGTTCAAATGAACCCCCAGACTTAAAAAAAAAATACATATTTAATATTTTTTTGTTAGTTTAATATATTAATGTTTTCTTAAAAATATTTTTACACACTCTGACTTAAATCTTATACACCCTTATTCCAAGTAATTTTGACTCTAAAACAAGAGTAAGTGTTTGTGAATTGTAAGTGTCAATCTTTATTATAAATTTTTATTATATGTGAATGAGTGTGTCTAATATTGATTATGTGCATTACTTTTTTTTTTTATAATATCATTTGTGTGAATAATAATGTGTACGTGTTTGTTTGTGTGTACAATATAAATATAATATAACTTTGATAATTTAATAATTAGAAAATAGAGAGGATTTGTTACATGTGTGTATAATTATCATGTCATAATAACTTTTTGTCATAAAGTTAAAAAAATTCAAGAAAAAAATTGCAAAGTAGTGATTATTCAAGCATTTGATTGTTTAAGTAAACACGTAGTGAATTATTTTATGTATGAATGAGTGTGGTTATGTGCATCATTAATTAACATAGAGCCAATGAGTTGAGTTTAATCATTTAGTTTAAAATATTTTTATAAAAACAATGACAAATATATAATATTAACTACATAAAAATAAAAATTTAGACAAACTTAACAAAATAAAATGGTCATAACTACTCATATTGACAATAAATATTCATGATAACTATTATGTAACAATTCAAAATTTGAAAACTTGTAGAAGGAAATTGTAAAAATTCATGTTTTTTTTTTTTTTTTTTTTTGTCTATAACTCGATATATTCAAGTTCTCTTTTTATAAATTTTTAATTTAATTTAAATTTCTTAATGACCCCCTAAACAAAATTCTTAGAGCCGCCACTAAAGACTTTACCAATTAAGTTAACTCAAACCCACTTTTTAGTTATAAGGTATAACACGTAAGTTACTACAATTTCCATTATCAATATTATATTATAAACACACATTATTGTTTTTGTGTAGCTACTACTTCCATAATAGCATTGTTACATCATTGCTGTCATCTTCAGCCATTGGGGGCCTCCTCTAAATTTTTTTAATACACACACACACGCATATGTATATATGTGTGTGTGTGTGTGTGTGGGGTTTACAATTTTAGGGAAGAAAAAAAAAAAAGAATTATATGTGACTCTCGAATTAATTTTCAAGTTGGCCTACCTAACTAAAGTTCCAAAAAAAAAAAAAAAAAAATTATTTGCTCCATTCATGTGGCTGGTGATCCCTCCTAAAACAAAAACCTATTTAGGTAACAAATCTTGAGTATTACTGGCATCGAATTAATTATCAAATTGTTTAACTTTTTTTCTTTTTTATATTCTAATAATTTGTGTTTTACAAGTAATTTATTTGGTTTATTTAAACTGGCATCGAGTTTTTTTTTTTTTTTTTTTTTTGTTACATCTAAACAATTTGTTTGGTTTATTTATTTATATTTCTAACTTAACAACATGATTGTAGAATATTAGACATATTATTGAGCATGATGTGGAGCAACTGAAACTGAGTAGTTTCAAAAGTTTTGTTTTTGTTTGTGTTTTTCTAATTTTTTTTTACTTGGTACTAGTTTTTTAGTTACAAGAATATTGGATATATAACAACATACTAAATCTGAATTTTGTTTGATTTATAGAAAAATGGGAAAACCAACTTCAATATTTGAGTTTTTCAACAATGAATATTGTGAAAACTAGTCTTTGTGATTAAATGGAAGACCATTTTTTAATCGATTCCTTAACTTTTATTCATACTTTGACCTTCCAAAAGATGAAATCTTATTGTTGTCTTCGACTCGTTGATGTTGTGCTGTTATCAAGGGATTTTTTTTTTTTTTGGGGGGGTGGGGAAGGGTGGTATATATTTTGACAAAGATAAAGTTTGGTCACAAATTTAATTCTAACCAATAACTACAATTGCACTTAATATTTTTTTTATTGGATATGAATTCTGACAAATTCACCATTGGATAATATTTTCTTCTTATATTCTTCATACTTGCAAAATTTTTAAAAAATCAAAGACTAATAGTTATATCATCAATCAAATGTTTAAATTTTAAATTTTTGTAGTCTAAAATTATGTATAAAAAATAAGTTTATGAGTCACATAGTGTATAACATCTAATTGGGACAAAATTTGATATGTATGTTAAGAAAGAACATGCAGTCAAATTATTATATTTTCAAAATATGTAACAATATTAATTTTTTAATGAAAATTTGTAGTCATTGTTTGTTTAGAAACAACCAGTATATAATGACCTATCATTTAGGGAAACTGGAAACGCAATTGAATTGGCTGATTGAATGCGAAAAGGATTTCAATTTCTAGGAGATGCAGCACTATAAGATATTGCAAATCTGATGTGTGTTATACAAATGAAAAGCACAATGATAAACAACTCAGAAAAAATAAAAGCGTGGGAAAGAGAGATTATTGAATTGCACCAAATAACAATACCCGAAAAGGAATGGAAGCTATTGGAGCATTTGAATTATAAAAGTTTAGCCAAATTTTAGCTATCACATCCAACATATAATAGTCATTGAATTGCACCAAACGAAATGCACTAAAAAGTAAAAACTAAGATACGAAACTATTGGAGTATTTGATGTTTGATCAATTAAGCTACCTAAAATTTTAGCTAAAATGTCACTTTTCTATTTTAGCTATCACATCAAAAACGCTTTAATAAGAGCATTTTGCAATGAACTCAGATAAGTTTTGATGGGGATAAAAACTACTACTAGACGCCGGCACCCTGCGAGGGATGACGGTGCGGCGTATGATGACGGACAATAGACCCTGACGACACGACCCCTATCTGGGGTGACGGGAGAGACCGGCGACGGGAAGGACATGGGGGCACCACAGCCTGTCTTGCCGCGTACGCTTCCCCAAGAAAATGAATCTTGCCGCATACGCTACTACTTGGACAGGTGTCTCGCGCAGCGCAACCATTCCCAAAGGAGTGGCTTGCCCAACACGCTTGGTTGCCCAACAAGAATCTTACTTTCCACGCTACTCAGGGGCATTTTCGGTAAAAGCGATATCTTCTCCAGCACGCCTGGGTCAAGGGCCCCTGCTACTACTATAAATACTTCTGCATCCTCCAAAATTGAGGTACGCATATTACTACCCCGACTCTGGCACTCTAGAGTTGTGAGCGATACTAACTTAACCATCGGAGGGTTGTCGGCCGGCACCACACCGGTACCACCCTTTGAGGTTCATTCTTCCTGTGCAGGACTGCCCGAAGTACGTGAAGACCTCGCAGCTTACTAAGCCGATTTCTAGCATCATCAGTTGGCGCCGTCTGTGGGAAGTCGCACACGTAGACTGTGTTTCATGCTTTCCGGACAAAGAGTTGCATGGTTCTCACACGTTCAAGGGCAACAACCATGAACGATCAAGGAAATGAACAACGCACCACGGCACTCGAAAGGCAAGTCCAGACTCTGGCGGCCGCGGTGGAACGCCTCACAAAACGCAATAACGACTTGGAAGAACAGTTACAACGGAGGAACGCAACGCTGGACAACCAAGGGGAAAACCAAGAGGAGAGTAATGCCGAGGACAGGAACCGTGGAGGCCTTGAGGGAAGCAATGCCTTAAGCCGACCCGAAGGACAGGAGACGAACCGTCCGTCGGTCGAGGGCAATATCCCGTCCCATATTGCCGCAGAGATGCAGGTGATGAAGGAGCGCATGGACTTCATGATGAACACCCTCAAAGGGCGAGTATCCAGCGACCTCGACGACCTCGTCCACCGCATGGATTCCCCGTTTACGACACCCGTCATCTTGTTCCCTACGCCTCCGAAATTCCGCATGCCCCAAGTGGAAAGCTACGATGGGTCCAAGGATCCGCTGGACCACTTGGAGTCCTTTAAGACATTGATGCACCTACACGGCGCACCGGACGAAATCATGTGCCGGGCATTCCCGGCAACGCTAAAAGGCTCCGCGAGGACCTGGTTCGGCAGATTGGCGCCAGGCTCTATCGGCACCTTCAGAGAGCTGAGCGCTCAGTTTGCCTCACAGTTCATCGAGGGACATAGGCACAAGAAATCCACAGCATGCCTGATGAACATCAAGCAGCGGGAGGATGAGACCCTGAGGTCCTATATAGCCCGTTTCAACAAGGAGGCGCTGTCGATCGATGGAGCGGACGATAGGATACAAGTCGCCGCGTTCACAAATGGGTTGCGGAAGGGTAAATTCTTGTTCTCGCTATACAAAAATGACCCGAAGACGATGTCGGATGTGTTTTACAGGGCAACCAAGTACATGAACGCGGAAGACGCATTACTGGCGCGGGAAGAGAAACTCCCTAGGAAGAGGGAAAGGCAGGAAGACACCCGACAAGATAAGGGGTGGAAGGCGCCTCGGACAGGGGAAGGCCGAGACAACAAACGCCCAAAGCCTAATGCCGGGAAATTCACAAGTTACACCCCATTGACGGCTTCGGTTGATCAGGTCCTTATGCAGATCAAGGATGACGGATCCTTGACGTTTCCAGGAGAGTTGAAATCAAACCCGGACAGACGACCCAAAGACAAATATTGCCGCTTCCATCGAGACCACGGGCACGATACCGCCGACTGCTACGATTTGAAGCAGCAGATCGAAGCCCTGATTAGGCAAGGGAAGTTGCAGAGGTTCGTCAGCAGAGAAAAGGCGGAAACGCCTCGACGGGAACAGGTCCCCCACCGGGACAATGAACGTCCCAGACCACCTATAGGGGACATAAGGATGATCGTAGGTGGTACATCGGCCGCCGGCTCAACGAAGAAAGCTCTGAAATCCCACCTCAGAGCAGTTCAGAATGTTCAGGCTGCGAGCTTTGCTCAGAAGAAGCCGCGAATCAACAGCCCCACCATGGAGTTCACAGAAGAGGATGCCCAACACCTCCATCACCCACATGACGATGCCCTTGTCGTCAACATCCGGATAGGGGACTATAATACCTACCAGGTCTTAATCGACAACGGAAGCTCCGCGGATATCCTCTACTACCCCGCGTTCTAGCAAATGCGGATTGACAAAGAACGCTTGGTCCCCACCAAGGCCCCGCTCACCGGATTTGGAGGGACAAAAGTCTACCCCCTCGGCTCGATAACATTGCCCGTCACCATCGGGGAGTACCCTCGGCAGCTGACCAGGGACGTCACCTTCCTAGTCGTTGATTGTTCCTCAGCATACAACGCAATAATAGGACGACCCACCCTCAACGCCTGGAAGGCTGCAACCTCAACCTACGCCCTAAAGGTCAAGTTCCCGACCGAGCACAGGGTAGGGGAGTTATGGGGAAACCAAGTGGCAGCACGAGAATGCTACGTCGCAATGGTGGAGATGAATAGCAAACTACAGACGATGAACATAGAGCAGAGAGCAGGGGCAGAGCCTGTGGAGGAGCTTGAGGAAGTAATTCTCGACGAGTCAAGGCCCGACAGAACCACCCGGATCGGTTCCCTCAACAGCACGGCGGCTCGCCAGGCACTCATGGCTTTCCTCAAGGAAAACCAAGACGTATTTGCTTGGAGTCATGAAGATATGTCGGGGATCGACCCTTCCGTCATGGTGCACAGGTTGAACGTGTCACCTATTTACAGGCCTGTACGACAGAAGAAGAGGGTGTTCGCCCCAGAGCGCGACCAAGTGGTAGCAGAGGAAGTCGGCAAGTTGCGAGAAGCAGGTTTCATCCGGGAAGTATATTACCCCGACTGGTTGGCCAACGTGGTGATGGTCAAGAAGGCTAATGGGAAGTGGCGTATGTGCGTAGACTTCACGGACCTGAACAAGGCCTGCCCTAAAGACAGTTACCCCCTTCCTCGAGTCGACACACTGGTAGACTCCACGGCCCGACACCAGCTTCTAAGCTTCATGGATGCCTTCTCAGGATATAACCAGATCCAGATGGATGAGGCAGATCAGGAAAAAACCTCATTCGTCACCAGCCAAGGACTCTTCTGCTACAAGGTGATGCCATTCGGATTGAAGAATGCAGGGGCCACATACCAGAGGCTAATGAACAAAATGTTCGCCGACCAGATAGGGAGGAATGTTCAAGTGTACGTCAACGATATGCTGGTGAAAAGCCAGAAGAAGAAGGACCATCTGGGCGATCTCGAGGAAACATTTAGAACCCTACGTTCCTACAATATGAAGCTCAACCCCTCGAAATGCGCCTTCGGGGTGACCGCAGGAAAATTCCTCGACTTCATGGTCTCTCAGAGAGGTATCGAGGCCAACCCGAATAAGATCAGGGCAATAATGGAAATGGCTCCCCCGAAGAATGTAAAAGAGGTTCAAAGTTTAAATGGGAAGGTCGCCGCACTGAACAGATTTGTATCGAAGGCAACGGACAAATGCCTTCCCTTCTTCCGCACATTGAAGAAAACGTTCAAGTGGACAGACGAATGTCAGAAGGCGTTTGAAGAACTAAAGGCTTATCTCTCTTCCCCTCCACTGCTGAGTCCTTCACAACCAGGGGAAGATCTCTACCTCTACCTAGCCATTTCCCCAGCGGCTATCAGCGCGGCCTTGATCAGAGAAGAGGACGGGGTCCAAAAACCTGTGTACTATGGTAGCCGGGCATTCCAAGGAGCAGAAGGAAGATACCCGCCCATGGAGAAACTCGCCTTCGCCCTAGTCACTGCGGCTCGGAAGCTCAAACCCTACTTCCAGGCTCACACAATAGTTGTCCTAACCGACAAGCCCTTGCGACGAGCAATGCACAACCCAGAGGCCGCTGGTCACTTGGCCCTATGGGCGATTGAGTTGATTGAGTTTGATATTCGGTACAGCTCGCGCACCGCCATCAAAGGACAGGCAGTGGCTGATTTTATTGCCGAGTTCACCAGCAGGGAAGACGAGGGGGTAGATGCAGGCCCCCCATGGAGAGTATATACTGACGGGTTGTCAACTAGACAAGCCGGCGGTATTGGTGTCGTGCTCCACTCCCCCGAGGGAGATCAAATTGAATGTATGATCCGGCTGGACTTTGCCATCACCAACAATGAGGCTGAATACGAAGCCTTGATAGCTGGGTTGGACCTCGTCAAGGCAGCAGGTGCAGCCCAGGTGACTGTCTCCTGCGACTCTCAGGTCGTCGTCAACCAAGTCAATGGAGAATACGAATGCAGGGGTGACAGAATGAAGAAATACCTCCATCATGAAAAAAGAAGGGTAGACGAACTCAAGGAAAAGATAGTCCAAGTCCCCAGAGATGAAAATGAGCAAGCCGACCGCCTCGCCAAAGCCGCCTCGTCGGAGCTAGGGGGCAGCACAGACGGTGTGCTTTATTTTGTGCAGGTTTCTCC
Source organism: Lithocarpus polystachyus (assembly GCA_033629205.1). Taxonomy (NCBI): domain Eukaryota; kingdom Viridiplantae; phylum Streptophyta; class Magnoliopsida; order Fagales; family Fagaceae; genus Lithocarpus; species Lithocarpus polystachyus. Next base: position 35,962,231 of record CM066173.1, on the reverse strand, counting down.
ACTGATAGACTCTGTCGAAATGCAGGAAATAAGCTCTGAGAGCAACTGGACCGCACCGCTGGTCTCTTACTTGAAAGATGGCATCCTGCCCGACGGAAGAGAAGCTGCCAGAAGGCTGAAAGTCCGAGCATCAAGGTTTCTACTGATTGAGGAAGTTCTATACAAAAGGGGCTTCTCTCGCCCATACCTAAGGTGCCTGGGCCCCGAGGAAGCGAACTATGTCATGAGGGAGGTTCATGAAGGAATATGCGGAAACCATTCTGGTTCAAGATCGCTGGCCCACAAGCTGATTCGAGCCGGATACTACTGGCCGACCATGAGAAAAGACACGCAGGCTTATGTCAAGACTTGCGAGAAGTGCCAGAGGTTCAGCAACATCGTCAGGAAGCCCCCCGAAGAGCTGACCCCCATGACGGCCCCATGGCCATTCGCTCAATGGGGACTAGATATCATGGGCCCGTTCCCAACAACGGTGCGACAGCTAAAGTTCCTTGTGGTAGGCATAGACTACTTCAAGAAATGGGTGGAAGCTGAAGCATTGGCCACCATCACAGAGAAGAACATACGAGGCTTCGTCTGGAAGTCTATTATATGCAGGTTCGGAATACCTAGGGTATTAGTCTCCGACAACGGCAAACAGTTTGACAACGGTCCCCTCCGAGAGTTCTGTGCGCAGCTGGGAATAAAAAATCATTACTCTTCCCCCGCCCACCCCCAAGCCAACGGTCAGGTCGAAGTAACGAACCGATCCTTGCTCAAGATTATCAAGACTCGGCTCGAGGCGGCAAAGGGGATATGGCCCGAAGAGCTGCCAAGCGTATTATGGGCATACAGAACGACAGCAAGGACCCCCACAGGAGAAACACCGTTCAGGCTAACCTACGGAAGCGAGGCAGTCATTCCGGCCGAAGTCGGACTCACAACCTACAGGGTGAACACCCATGATGAAGGCAGGAACAACGAGGCCTTACGCCTACAGCTTGACTTGATCGACGAAGACAGAGCAGCAGCAGAGCAAAGGTTAGCCCGGTATCAGGATCGCATGGCTAGGCACTACAACTCCCGAGTCCGACACAGGGAATTCCAGGTCGGTGACCTCGTCCTAAGAAAAATCATGGGCGCTGCCAGAGACCCAACCCAAGGAAAGCTCGGCCCCAATTGGGAAGAGCCATACCGAATCATAGCATGGCAAAGGAAGGGCACCTACCATCTGGAAACACTGGAGGGGGCAGAAGCTGCACCACCCGTGGAATGCCGAGCACTAACGTAAGTACTACCAGTAAGAAAGAATGGCAGCTCCCTACTTGTAACTAGTCTGTAATTGATCTACTTTAATGTATTCCTGGAGCTCAAAGGGCATGTTTTCCCCCTTCTAAAAAATTGTGCAAGGCATACAGAGGTTTATTCAAAGTCTCTTCTACTTACTATTAAGTGTTGAACATCAGAAACTCGCAAAGTATTAAAGCCTTAGCATAAAATCCGTTCAAGCATGAAAAGCTGACGGTGTCAAAACTGACGGCTCCATTCTACAGGCATAAAAGCGTCAAGCACCCATGTTGACGGCTTAAAAGCCACGTTTTCCTAAATGGAAAGCCAAAAAGCCTAAGTCTAAAAGACGACGGCCTACGATGGACGACGACATAAAAGCGTCAAGCGCCCATGCTGACGGCTTAAAAGCCACGTTTTCCTAAATGGAAAGCCAAAAAGCCTAAGTCTAAAAGACGACGGCCTACGATGGACGACGGCATAAAAGCGTCAAACGCCCATGCTGACGGCTTAAAAGCCACCACGTTTTCCTAAATGGAAAGCCAAAAAGCCTAAGTCTAAAAGACGACGGCCTACGATGGACGACGGCATAAAAGCGTCAAGTGCCCATGCTGACGGCTTAAAAGCCACCACGTTTTCCTAAATGGAAAGCCAAAACGCCTAAGTCTAAAAGACGACGGCCTACGATGGACGACGGCATAAAAGCGTCAAGCGCCCATACTGACGGCTTAAAAGCCACCACGTTTTCCTAAATGGAAAGCCAAAAAGCCTAAGTCTAAAAGACGACGGCCTACGATGGACGACGGCATAAAAGCGTCAAGCACCCATGCTGACGGCTTAATAGCCACCAAGTTTTCCTAAATGGAAAGCCCAAAAGCCTAAGTCTAAAAGACGACGGCCTACGATGGACGACGGCATAAAAGCGTCAAGCGCCCATGCTGACGGCTTAAAAGCCACCACATTTTACTAAACGAAAAGCCCAAAAGCCTAAGTCTAAAAGACGACGGCCTACACTAGACGACGGCACAACAAAGTCGAGCACAAAATGCCGACGGTTTAAAAGCCAATGGTCTAAAGGTAACCTAATGGTAATTGCCCCTAAGACGGCCCTAATGCGACGATGTTCTATGGACGATGGGCCTAAGAATCCACAACGTTGTCTAAATGATACGTCAGGCAAACAATGCCAAATTCATTGCAACATAGTGCTGACGGTTCCACAAAAGCCTAAACGGCGCATAAAGGAAACCATTCATGAAAGCTTAAAGTGAAAAGCAGGAATAAGCATGAAATAGGAAATGCATTGATGAAAAGCCCTAAATGGCAACATTGTTCACAACGGTGAAAATATATACATCAAAAATAAAAGGCAACCGTCCACAACGGAGAAACAATTGAAATCTCTACAAAAAAATACACAAGGTCACTGGACGGGAGAATCAACAATTTTCACGGCAGCTTCGTCGTCCTGAACTTGAGCACGACTGCCAGCTTCTGCCCCGTCATCATCCTTCCCGTCGCCTTTGATGATTGTGTCTTCATCAAAAAGTCGCTCCGTACTCTCAGAGGCGGTGGGGAGGACGGAGGTTTGTGTCTGGGCCTCGTTGATACTGACATGGGAGAGGTCAAGCTCCGGGTATGAGGCCTTCACCTGACGGAGGGCGTCATCGAAACCATCCGCGAATGTACTGCCCAACTCCGTCAAGTAGGCTTCGGAATCACGGTACTCTTTGATAGAGTCCTCGCCAACCTGACGGAGTTGGTCCCTGACGGATGAAATCTCAGCCTCCTTGTCAGCCAGGACCTTCTGCAGCAGACCCATTTGCTTTTCCAGCTCCGTCCTCTCTCGCTCAGACAAGGAAAGCTTCTTCTCCATCTTCACCTTCCAAGCCTTGTATTGAAGAAGCTCGTTCTCCGTCTCCGTTGCTTTCTCCCGTAGGCGGCTCATGGCCGTCTCCTTGTGGACACAACGGTCCATTAAGCCCTTCATCATGACGACGGCCTAGAAAACAAAGATACAAAGTCAACATGACGGATGAAGATAAACATGTTTTTAAAGAAATTGATGGTGACGGAAAGTTTCTTACCTGGGCAAGGTTGAAAAGGCCTGTCTCACCCATCGCCTCCGTCGAGTGATTGCCAATATCCTCGTAGTCTTCTGCCGTCAGTATTGAGGACAGCTTCTCAATGGCATATTTGGAATTCTCGCGGAGGAGGACGGGTGGCTTCTCAACGGCAGGACCCGAGCCACCCGTTATGAGGCCCTTCCCCCTGCCATGCTTGACAGCGACTTTCTTTGTCTTTGCCTCCAGGCCAACAACTGTCTCGGCCGTCGCCTTTGGCTTCTTGGGGTGACGGTCCCCCTCCTGGTCAGTTTTTCTCTTTGTGACGGACGGTTTGGGCGCATCCGTCTTAGCCGCCAGGGCTTCTTTCTTTTTCGCAGCTGCTTGCTACCTGATGAAGGCTCTCCTCCTTGCCTCGTCCATTTCTGCAAAAGCAGACGGTATGTTAGTCAATGGCAAAAAGGAAAAACTTGAAATTTAAGTGAACGGACTTATGTGCTCGGACTTGTGTTTCGTACTTCAACGCCTCCTCGGACGGCTCAGGTCCGTCACAATGCCAACAAATTGTCTTTAATGTCACAAGTGTGGCCCAAGACCTGTCCGTCAGCTCACTTTTTTGGAAAATCTTCTCCAAAAAGCTCCAATCCTCGATAGAAACTTGTGGACGGTTCTGGGCTGCAAAAGAGGACGGTCAGAAACCAATGGTGTTTGCAACAGAGGTAGAGCGAACGTGCATGAGAACATACCAGACGGGGGTAGAACACCCCATGTGGTGTCGACAGGCATAAACTCGGTCTCATCAGGACTACCCATCCACTCGTCCCCGTCTATAAAGAAATACCTAGACTTCCAGTCCCTATTGGAATCTGGAGTATCACTCACCAACCTCAGCAACGGGCTCCTTGCCACGAAGCTGTACATCCCCCTTGACTTTACTATCTCTACCGGACGGTAGCAATGAAAAAACTCCTCCACTGTTAACCTCTTTTTCCCCTTTGAATATGATCCGTACAGAACCTCCACCCCGAGGAAGATCCTCCAGGCATTCGGAGAAACCTGGTTGACGGATAATCATAAGTAGTGAAGGAGGTGACGGTGTAGCTGGGTTAAAGGGAATCTCAACCCCGCCTTGAGCATCTGACACCCTTGACCCCATGATAATAACATCTCTCTCCTGGGCGGGGTAGACGGATGAGCATGTTGGCGGGTATCTGGTACTTACTCCTAAGTGTTTTAAAGTGTGACTCTCTTATGGTGGACGTAAAGTCGTTCACCGTCCATAACGAGAGCATGATGAACTTCCTCATCCCATCACTTCCTATGACGGACTGAATTTGTTCATCCTCCCCTACCCCATCACTAAGGTTACTCTTCGTCCTACCACTACTCGACGAAGAGGAGGACGTAGACGAGCTATCTTCTGTTGAAGTTGAAGGATCCTTTGGACCCGACGGATTAGCTTCATCGTCGCCCGCTCCCTCGCGGACAAACGATTGATTACTGGACGCGCTAGACATCTACACCTACATACGACGGAAAACCCTAAGTCCAAACTGCCCTAAAAAGGTGACTGACGGTGGTAAAAATGAGCGAGGCAATGATGTACACTTACCAGTTGTTCTCGGTGATGAAAGGTGTCCCGGACGGTTGAGATGACGCGATGGACGACTATGTTGACGGATCAAACTCTCTTATTAACTGGGTGAACGGCTGCGCTCTGGTCTCTTGATTTCGATAAAAAGTGAAAATGAGGGAAAAGAAGAGAGGCTTATATATGAGGAAGAGCACGGAAGGCGAGGGGACGCCTCGTTTTTGGCACACTGACATTGAGCCGACGACACGTGCCCTGCATTAATTACCCTGCATTAATTACTGAATGACAGCCTGAGCTGGAACCGTCACCCCATTAGTCCGTCTCCTTCGTGTTCACGAACTGATGGGCTGAGAGGGCATCTGATGGGGATAAAAACTACTACTAGACGCCAGCACCCTGCGAGGGATGACGGTGCGGCGTATGATGACGGACAATAGACCCTGACGACGCGACCCCTATCTGGGGTGACGGGAGAGACCGGCGACGGGAAGGACATGGGGGCACCACAGCCTGTCTTGCCGCGTACGCTTCCCCAAGAAAATGAATCTTGCCGCATACGCTACTACTTGGACAGGTGTCTCGCGCAGCGCAACCATTCCCAAAGGGGTGGCTTGCCCAACACGCTTGGTTGCCCAACAAGAATCTTACTTTCCACGCTACTCAGGGGCATTTTCGGTAAAAGCGATATCTTCTCCAGCACGCCTGGGTCAAGGGCCCCTGCTACTACTATAAATACTTCCGCACCCTCCAAAATTGAGGTACGCATATTACTACCCCGACTCTGGCACTCTAGAGTTGTGAGCGATACTAACTTAACCATTGGAGGGTTGTCGGCCGGCACCACACCGGTACCACCCTTTGAGGTTCATTCTTCCTGTGCAGGACTGCCCGAAGTACGTGAAGACCTCGCAGCTTACTAAGCCGATTTCTGGCATCATCAGTTTTTTTTTTTTTTTTTTAATTTAGGAAAATGAACTCAAATAAGTTCTAGTTAAATTTTTTGCTGAAAACCCCTTTTCCTATTTTAAATACTAACCTGTTTAAAATTTAAATACAACCCAACCTTTGTCAATAATACAACCCAAACTAGCCATGAAAATTAAAATCAAACAGATCTCATGAGAAAAATGAAACCCGACTGTGGCGATATGCATGAAACTGTGAATGTGGCGATCAGGGGAGGGACAGGGAGGAGGTGGTGGCAACGATGAGCGGAATAAAAAATTGCTGAGAAAGGATTTAGATTTGCTACAGTACTCAAGATTGGTGTTGGGTTACAGTAGCAAATCAAAAATTTTCTAAGGCACAAGTTAGCTTGTTGGAGACGAAAATGGACTTTAGCTCACCCAAATTTGAAAAATAAACAATTTGTGTCAATGTTTTTTTAGAGAGTTTGTGAATGCTCTAAACTATCAATTTTTTCTTTGTTTCATTGAAATGTTATATCTTTTCTCTTTTCTATCAATACCCAAATTACATATCACAACCCACAAAAATCAATCCCCAAATCACTTTCTATACACAGATAGACGCAACTTCCACTTACACATACAATCTCCATAGGCACAACTTCAAACCCCCACCAATTTCACCAAAGCTAACCTCAGCCACTAAATTCATCCCTTGCTCAACAAAGTTAACCAGAAGGATAGTATTTTTTTGATTAATTAATTTAGAATTTGGCTTTAAAAAAAAAAGTAAATTATAGACTTATCTAAATCTAACCACATTCCAATTAAACCCTTGGCGCCATCTATAATATAATTCAGGGAGATACAATCATCATTAACAAAGAGTGAATCTAATTTTCTCAAAAAAAAAAGAAAAAAAAAAAGAAAGAGTAATATTTAAAAATCATTTTGTACAACTATACATTTCTCTCATATAAATATGAATTTCATATGTGAAGACTACAACATTTTCTTCTCACATTACCTGAGAAGAAGATGTAATATACTAGATATAATTTTACTGAATGCTGTTCTTGAATAAAAAGAATTTAATACTTTTACAGTTTACTCAGTCAAGCACCTAAAAATATTTAGTCAAAAGTAAATGACAATTTTGTTGATATTTTTATCATAACATTCATGGTTCAAATATCTCCTCCATTTAATATATATATATATATATATATATATATATAAAGGGGTCAAATTACAAGGTTTTTTTTTTTTTTTTTTTTTTTGAGAATGAAATTACAAGTTGTTTTTTGAATGAATGCTCAAAAACTTAGAAATATATATATATATATATATATATGTAGGAATAATAGGCCCAGTAGTGTGTGTGTATATATATATATATATGTATGTATTGGACCGGGGGCCGGAGCCAAGGACACCTAGTGGTCCGAGGAGGGGTAAATGCTGTCATGGAAGTCCGCATTAGTGAATAAAGGAAGGGGTCTGGTCATAAGGGTCTAGGAAGGTGGTTCGAGGAAGAATGCCTCCTCGGCTGAGCAAGGCAGAGGTCAAAAGGTGTGGTCTGCCATCCAAAGCAACGTTCTGGGAGCTTCTATTGATAAGGATACACATCATGAAAGTACAAGACAAAGGGAAGCTATGAAATATTTAAAAGAAAGCTGCTACCACTGCATTGAATGCTCTGCAGCTAACTCTCTGGTCGCATTAATGAGAAAGTGATACCTGAACAGCAATTTTCAGCCTTACAGCTACTCTCAAAGACTTCGGGAAGGTGCTGATGGGATAGGGATCAATGCCAGCAGCCTGGTCTACACGTGGAGAGTGGAGATGAAAGAAGGAAGATAGTATAAAAGAGAAAGGATACCCTAAGAAAGAGAAAGAGAGAGAGAAAAAAAAAAGGAGAAAAACACTGTAACAACTAAAACTGTACTTGTAATCAAATTCAAAAGAGACATATACAAAAACCAACCTCCTCGGATTGTGTCGAGGAAAATTTTCTTTAGATAAAATCAGTTCATTTTTTGTTTCTTTGTCATCTTGACCCATTATAATTGTTGTCCAATTCATTAGAGCTTAGTTTTCTAACTCACTCTCTACAAATTCATTGTATTGAGCTTTTTGGGCTTAAATCCATCCACCATTTGGGCTTGGAAACCAAATTGCATCCTTACAATTGGCGTTGTCTGTGGGGATTACTTGAGTTTTAGTGTGATAAACGTTCAGTAATGGTGGGCTCCGGGCCAAACCAGACGGAATCTATGGGGTTCCAACGTCAAGATCATTTTTTTAATCTTGAACGAAGAAGGGACTGGGAGGGAAGTGTGCATACCACCCATACTAGTAGGAGTCAATCTCGAAGTGGGAGCCACGTCTCTCATGAAGAGAATGCTAGAAACATGCAACTAGAGATTGATCATTTGCGAAGGAAGTTGTGCCAACGACGGCAAAGAACTCCTTCTAGTTCTGTTTCTTCTTTTGATGGTGATGGAGATGGCAGTTATAAGTCCAGATCGAGGACTCCCCCCAATGAGTCTTTCTCGTGCGATGAGGATCACCACCGTAGGCGCAGAGTTAAAAGCTCATCCTGCAAAGGTCTAGGAAACGACGCTATGAGCAGGGCGTTGAACCAAATTTTCAAGTCACTTTTCACTCGCAAGATTGAAGGGGGAAAACTTCCTCGCCACTTCACTCAGCCAACGTTCACCATGTACAATGGTCAAACGGACCCTGTGGAGCATATAAGCCACTTCAACCAGAGAATGACTGTAATTCCTCTAGAAACCGGATTCCCAACGCTGAGAACGAGCTCTTTCGCTCCAAAGAACGATGGGCTGTTAGAGAAGAGTTTAAATTTAATTGATGAGCGAAGAGAAAATGTCATGTTCAATTGGCATATTATCAACATAAGCTCAAGCAGGGGTACGACTCAAATGTAAGGTTAAGGCCACTAACGCCTGAAGACTTGATATTAATAAAGGTTTTAGAGACTACAAAGAACCCAGCATGGGGAAAATTAGGGCCCAACTGGAAAGGGCTATATCGTATCACCTCAATGGCTGGAATAGGCGCATATTACCAGGAAGATCTAGATGAAAATGTTGTACCATGCCCCTGGAATGTAAATAACCTGCGAAGGTATTATTATTAATGAAAGTCTTTTCTACCTTATTTTCACCTATGACATTATGCGTTACATTTATTATCATTTTTTTAAGTATTAAATAGAACTTTAGTAATGTCTGGCTCCTCGGACTATATACTTTGGATAAATTAATACTTCATATCATTTTTCTAAGTATTAAACAGAACCTTAGTCATGTTTGGCTCCTGGGACCACATACTTTGGGTAAATTAATACTTCATATCATTTTTCTAAGTATTAAACAGAACATTGGTCGTGTTTGGCTCTTCCAACCATGTACCTTGGGTAAATTAATACTTCTCACTATTGGTTTAAGTATCAAACAGAACATTGGTCATGTCTGACTCCTTTGACCACATACCTTAGGTAAATTGATATTCTTTATTATTTATTCTAAGTATTAAATAAAACCTTAGTCATGCTTGGCTCCTCGGACCACATACTTTGAGTAAATTAATATTTCATATAATTTTTCTAAGTATTAAACAGAACCTTGGTCGTGTTTGGTCCCTCAGACCACATATCTTAAGTAAATTAATACCTCTTATTATTTATTTAAGTATTAAACAGAACCGTAGTCATGCTTGGCTCCTCAGACCACATACCTTGGGTAAATTGATATTTCCTATTATCTGACTAAGTATTAAACAGAACCTTAGTCATGTTTGGCCCCTCAGACCATATACTTTAGGTAAATTAATATTTCTCACTATTGGTTGGATATCAAACGGAATCTTGGTCATGCCTAACTCCTTTGACCACATAACTTGGGTAAATTGATATTCCTTATTATTTATTTTAAGTATTAAACAGAACCTTAGTCATGTCTAGCTCCTTGGACCACATACTTTGGGTAAATTAATACTTCATATCATTTTTCTAAGTATTAAACAGAACATTAGTCGTGTCTGGTCCCTCGGACCACATACCTTGGGTAAATTAATACTTCTCATTATTTATTTAAGTATCAGACAGAACCTTGGTCATGTCTGGCTTCTCGGACTACATACCTTGGGTAAATTGATATTTCCTATTATCTGACTAAGTATTAAACAGAACCTTAGTCATGCCTCGCCCATCGGACCACATACTTTGGGTAAATTAATACTTCATATAATTTTTCTAGGTTTTAAATAGAACTTTAATCATGCCTGGCTCCTCGGACCACATACTTTGAGTAAATTAGCACTATCAAACATTTAATTAAATGCTAATTAGAACCTTGGACATGTCAAACTCCTTGAATCACATGTCTTGGGTAAAATAGTAACCAGTCTAGCTATGATGTCCAATCAAGATCTTCATTGTGGTAATCTAAAAAAAAAAAAAGGAAACACTTGTACATCACTTAAAGCATTTGCAAGTATGTCCACAATCAGTTCATAAGCTGATTGTCATATACAATTCCTTAAATCTACTGCTAAAGGAAAGGTTGTGGGGAACCATGGATGGGCGGGTGCTCCACCATTCTCTGGGATCAGCTAAAAGCCCAATGAGAAAGAGAGAGAAGAAAAAAGAGAAAAATACTGTAACAACTAGAACTGTACTTGTAATCAAATTCAAAAGAGACATATACAAGAACCAACCTCCTCGGATTGTGCCGATGACGATTTTCTTTAGATAAAACTAGTTCATCTTTTGTTTCTTTGTCATCTTGACCCACTATAATTGTTATCCAGTTTATTAGAGTTTAGTTTTCTGACTCACTCTTTACAAATTTATTGTATTAGGCTTTTTAGGTTTAAATCCATCCACCCTTTGGGCTTGAAAACCAAATTGCGTCCTTACAAAAAAAATATATATATATATATATATATATTATATATCAACCGCTATCAACTATAGTATAAACTTATTTTCTACTAGATCTTGGTGGAAAAAAGAAGTGGCATGTATATATGGTCCCCTCAAATCATTTTAACTGCTGATTGGAATATAATAGCGATAAGACGCTAATGGCTTATGTTATCATTCAAACAATGTGAGATTAATTTAAGACAACAACGACCTTTATGAGTAAGAAAGAGTAAGGCAAAAAAAAAAATTTTTAAATTAAAAAAGAAAAAGGTACGTCAATAAATGGGTTTGAGTAATGCTTACGAGTTACGAGTCCTCTACCACCATTAATTCTCACACCTCTTTTTAAGCACTTTTGAGACAAAAAGACAAAATCTTTCTCTTCTCTTGATCTTGTTCAATTTGGAATGGCTGATTTTATTTTTGGGAAAGCCTATAATAACGAGTTGCAGCACCAAATGGGGATGTCAGTTCTTTTGAGATGTTTTAAATTATTGTTCGTTTATATGTTAGTGGAAGCCTACACATATGCTACTAATCTTAATCTCCGGTAATGGTAGGACCCAGAAATTGGGCTCAATCATCTCTCTTCTTTCTTCTTTTTTACTGCAAATGTTTGATCGGATCCCCCACCACCACTATGGACTATAAAAATGTGTGTCCGTTTATGCCAATATATCATCCACACCACTCATACAACCTCTCACTCCAAACTAGTTGTTAATCTATATTTCTAGCAGTACCTGAAATTTCAATTTCTCTGTTGTTGTAGTTGCTTTTTTCTGACACAGAACAAAAGGAAATTTGGGGAGAGACAAAAGGACATGGTCATGGTCTAGCATTGATCGAGTTGCATTTGCAACAAAGGAATATATATTATTAAAAGCACCCAATTAAGAAAGAAGCATATATGTCACAAAAAGAAAACAAGGGGGAGGGGGAGGGGTCCGAGGCTTTAAAGGCCTTGTTCTCAGTCATCGGAATGACATGCTCGGCGTGTGCCGGTTCGGTCGAAAAGGCCATCAACCGGCTTCCTGGGATACGTGAGGCTGTCGTTGATGTCCTCAATAATAGGGCACAAGTCCTCTACTACCCCAGTTTGGTCAATGTAAGTTTAATTATTTGTCTTTTTGTTTTCATGTAATGCAATGTTTGCTTGTTTGTTTTGGTTTGTATTTTTTTTTTTTTACAACATATTATAGAGAAAATATAATCTTTAAAGATTTTAAGGGGTTTTCTTTTATAAAAATAAAAAATAAAAAAAGGTAAACGTGATTGAGAAGTCTTTGCTATTGACATTGAAGGATAAAATATTACAATGAACCTTTTGGTTGCATATCACATTACTAAAATTTTACTATTTACACACACCCATTCATCTTGGTTCACATGTTGTGATTGTTATTTCAATCTTTTATTTATTTTTATTTTTTTTAGAAACAAACATACACATACAAGAAAGAGGAAAATGAGTTCTAACACAAAAGCACGTCATAAACTCTACTAAAAAATCATGGTAACTTTTAAAGGAGTGTGAGACAATATATTACACACAACACACTCTTTTAAGCAATGTGGGACAATTATCCATTCTTTTTTGTTTTTAGAAACAAACACACACACAAGAGAGAGGGAAATAAATTTTAATACAAATGCACACCACAAACTCTACTCAAAAGCCATTATCCCTTTTAAGAAAGTGTGAGACAAGTTATTTCAATCTTGGGTATGTAAGATTAAGAGTAGTTTGTCCTCCCGTACTTTTTGATAGCTTACTTTATATAAGTGATACCAAAAAAATTAAATTAAATTAAATTATTTATTTATTTACTAAAAAATAAGACAAAAAGTAAAAAAATAAGAGTATTCTCATCAAGTGTGTCAAATGCCAAATATTTTACATTTGGCACACCAAAAAATCACTTACATAAGGTATTTTAAATGCCAAAATATTTGGCATGGATGAATCATGCAATCTCAAATTTGGAAGCATACTGTTCACAAATTGCAAAACTTTTATTATTTTTTTATTCACCGGTGGGCCCAAACAGATGTGAGAAATTATTTTTTTTCCTTTTTTTAATCAACTCTTCCCTCTCTCCTCTCTCCTCTCACACCTCTAAAGCTCTCTCTTCTGTATGCCTTCGTCTCTCCCTCTTCACTCTCATTCTCTTCCTCCCTCATCCTTAATTTACTCCACCGACCTCGAGCCGCTGTCGTGCCGCCGATTTTGCCTGAAGCTGCCTTGCCTGGAGCTACCGATCTCATCTGGAGTTGTCTCGCCTGGAGCAACCTTGCCTAGGGCCACCGACATCTCTCTCTCTCTCTCTCTCTCTCTCTCTCTCTCTCTCTCTCTCTCTCTCTCTCTCTCTCTCTCTCTCTCTCTCTCTCTCTCTCTCTCTCTCTCTCTCTCTCTCTCTCTCAGTGCTTGTGGCAATGTTTGTAATAGCGATTGGTTGATTTTGGTTGGTTGATTTTAATTAGTGGTGATAGGTTTGTAACAAAGGTGGGATGTCGTGGTAGGTTTGTAACAGTGGTTGGCAGTGGTAGGTGGGCTATGTTGGGGGTGGCAGTGAGCTGGGTGGGAGTGGTGGTGAGCTGTTGAAATGGGTTTTTTATTTTGTATTTCTTTATATTTATATTATTGGTTTTTTTAATACTATTTTACTATTTATATATATTATTTTCATGTATAGAGTTGAAGAATAAAAAATATGATGTACAGTAAATTGTTTAATATAATATGTTAAAATAATAAAGTAACTTTTTTTATGGGTTAAATTTGCATTCTTTTACCACTCCTTATGGGAATGCTCTAAAAGGGACTAAAAATAACATTTCTTTAAAACTATGCTGGGAAAAAGGCTGGCGAAAGCATAATTTTTCATGAGACTCATTTTCTGTGTCCTTGTGATCATTTTCCTAATAATACAAGACGCAACTGTTTGTTTTCTCTACTAATGGCTCAGCTTTTTTCCCTTTCCAGTTTCCACAAACTTTTGCTTTCTTCCTTTTTATCTTGAAGATGATTGAGAGAGTTGTCACGTTCTCCTTTGTTACAAAATACGCATATTAAATTATGCAAAACTTTAACAAAAGTAGATATAGCATTATAGCCTATAGGTTTGTAGTTTTTACTTTTAGGCCAAGATATACGCTGTCCAAATTGTTAATTTCCTGGCCAACCTACGCAACAACACAAATCTTTCACTTGACTGGTCTTCATTAGCGCCTAATAGGAACTTTAACTTTCCCGGATCATTATTTCTTTTCCTTTTCTGGATCAGACAAGAGACATGCTGTTTTAAGTTGGAGACCCAAATTTTTTTGCTTAATTATAAAATCATTACTTTTAAACTTTAAAATATATATATATATATATATATATATTTGAAAGAGGATCCAAGTAGAAAATTCTATATGTGATACCCTTCCTATTCTAGTTTATATATAAAATATGATAGAATTTTAATATATTAATTTCTCTTTTATCATCAGCCTAAGACACTAATTGGTTTTTGATGTAAATGAAAATTTTTATCAATTTCAACTTTCAAGCCCATAGTAGGTTTCCTGATAATTTTTTTGTTTTGTTTTTTTTTGTTTTTTGTTTTTGTTTTGTTTTATGAGAGTTCCCTCCTAATTAATTTTAACTTGTTTAAGACATGTATGCAGTCACTGATTTAATAAAAGCAAGAACCTTAATTATAAAAGCCTAAACTTCTGCCATAAGGCACCTTCTTTGAGATTTTCTTCATTTTTTTTAATTGATAATTCTATAATTACAATGGGGGAGGGAGGGATTTACATCCTAAATGTGTCCGTTAGAAATACCAAGAGGTGTCAACTAGTTTACTACAAGGCTATTGGTGAGATTCTCTTCATTTTGTTTTCCATCTTAACAAAGTTTACATTTATGTCAAAGTATTAATTTATTCACAAGTACAAATGGAGTAAATGCATATATTAATTATCTATAGGTGTGCACTAATTATTTATATATAAGGAATTTATATGATTATCCAAATAATAAGAAAAAAAAAATTTTCGAATAATAATAATAATAATGATGATGATGATGATGATGATGATTGTGGGGGTAAAAGGCCCAATGTCAGATAATGGCCGTGGGCCCGTCCGAGGAGACCATGGGCCCGTCCCGGGGAGGCCATTATCCCGAGGACATCCCATCCTGAGGAAAGTACCTAGCCTGACTCATCTCTGTCGTATTAGCTACGCGAAGGAGAAAATGACTTGTTCGAGGAGAACTTACTGTTCGGATCATCAAAGGAACTGCCGAGATGAATGTTCCAGCACCGGTCCTGATATTTCCGAAGAATCCCCTGACTTATATGGGCCAAAGGGAACAGGTGGCAACCAGGAGATATTTCACAAAAGGCTGCTTACACCGCATTTATGTGAACAGGACCCCTGAACAGTGCTACCTCGGTTTCTGCAACTCACAGAATACTAAAGAGGGTGGCTGATGGGACAGGCACTCAAGTATAGGCCTGGATGATCAACAAATGGAAGGTCCAGATTGTCTGAAAGGGACTATATAATAGGAGAAATCCACCATGGGAAAGGGGGGGGGGGGAAGAATCTCAAGAACTCCTGTAACAATTCTGATTCAACACATTTACTAGAACAAAGCTTCTCGGATTGTGCTGAGGACGCTCTTTCACTCAGTTCATCTTCGTTGGACCCACTAAAGCCTAGCTCTTCGACCCACTCTCTTACAAATTCATTGCGAGGATACCTTTTACTCGTTGGGCTAGAGTCAATCTCTCCTGTAGGCCCAATCTGCAATTTGTGTCCTTACAATGATGATGATGCATCAAAAGTTAAAAAGAAAATTTAATGATGCGTGCAATCAAGAATATTTTTTAAAAAAGTGTATTTTAAATTAGGCAAAATAATTAAATATAAGTAAATTCACTAATGTAATATTGTCATATTTTTAACTATATTAAGTGGTGCATCAATTATTTAAAATTAAAATTAAAAGTTATTTTTCAAAGATTTATATAAAAAAGCAATTGACTTGAAATAACATTTTACTAAAATTTAAATGTTTTTGCAATTAAGGAAACAAATTTCAGTAAATAAAAGACAAAAATAGATATAATAATGCACAATCAAGAATGTAAAAAAATAATAATAATAATAATGATAATAATTGATAAGCTTAAGTTAGTGAAAATAACAAATTATTTTTCAATTCACTCAAGCAACAGATTCATATTCTTAATTTATTAATTTTACTCTTTTTCATTTTCTATCTTTGTAATGACATGTAATATAGTTGCTTTTTTCTTTTTTTAATCCATAATATAATTGAATTTGATTTCCTAGTTATTATAACATATATTTACTAAATATATATAGTACACGGGCCACAAGATAATTTCTTATAAGATATTTTAAAATGCACCATGCATTACGTGGGGTATTGACTAGTATATATATTATATAATCCATGGATTTTAGCAATGTGCATGCTAGTCATTCTTTACTAGTAACATTTAGCTGGGAATTTTGGATTGCAAACAATTGCTTAAGGTAATTGAGTGTTGTTTTGAAGTTGCATTAATTTGGTTCTCAACTTTTATCATTGTTTGTAATCATTTTATAGGAGGAAATAATATGTGAGACAATAGAAAATGTTGGATTTCAAGCCGCAGTGATCAAAGATGAAACAAATGAGAGATCCACACAAGTATGCAAAATTCACATAAATGGAATGACTTGCACTTCTTGCTCCTCCACTATAGAATCAGCTCTGCAAGCAATTTTCGGTGTACAAAAGGCTCAAGTGGCCTTAGCAACTGAAGAAGCAGAAGTTCATCACAATCCGAAGGTTGTTAGCTACAATACACTATTGCAAGTCATAGAGGACACTGGATTTGAAGCCATAATTATTAGTGCTGGGGAAGATATAAGTAAGATAGAGCTTAAAGTTGATGGTGTAGACACTGATCACACCATGAAAATGATTGAAAAGTCTCTCCAAGTGATTCCAGGGGTTCAAGAGATAGTCATATACCCTGAATGTAACAAAGTTTCCATTTCTTATGAACCAGATATGGCAGGACCAAGAACTTTCATCAGCATCATTGAGTCAACTGGGAGTGGACATTTTAAAGCAACGATATATCCTAAAGAAGGAAGAGAAGCTCGTAGAAAGGCAGAAATTAAGCAATATTATAGATTCTTTTCATGGAGTTTGGTTTTTACGATTCCCGTGTTTTTGACATCCATGGTTTTCATGTATATCCCTGGAATTAGGATTCTATTAGATAAAAAACTATACAACATGATGACTGCTGGTATGCTCTTGAGGTGGGAGCTATCTACTCCAGTGCAATTCATCATAGGCAGGAGATTCTACATAGGGTCCTATAAAGCTTTGCGCCATGGTTCTGCTAATATGGATGTTCTTATTGCCTTGGGAACAAACTCAGCCTACTTCTATTCTGTCTACTCACTCTTTAGGGCTGCTTACTCTAGAGATTTCAAGGGTACAGATTTCTTTGAGACTAGCTCAATGCTTATTTCATTTATTCTATTAGGAAAGTATTTAGAAGTTCTGGCAAAGGGGAAGACCTCAGAGGCCATTGCCAAGCTTATGGACTTGGCGCCCGAAACAGCATTATTGTTAACTCTGGACCATGAAGGAAATGTGCTAAGTGAACAAGAAATTGATAGCCGGTTAGTACAAAAGAATGATGTGATTAAAATTATCCCCGGGGCCAAAGTTGCTGCAGATGGTTATGTTCTGTGGGGGGAAAGCCATGTAAATGAGAGCATGATAACAGGAGAAGCAAAAGCAGTGGCAAAAAGGAACGGAGACAAAGTGATTGGAGGAACTGTGAATGAGAATGGGGTGTTGCACATCCAAGCAACTCAAGTAGGATCTGAGAGTTCCCTTTCACAGATTGTTCGACTTGTTGAGTCAGCACAGATGGCTAAAGCTCCAGTCCAGAAGTTTGCTGACCACATTTCCAAATATTTTGTGCCTTTAGTATGTATTACAAATGCTCTATCCTTCTACTGATTTTTTTTTGTTTAAAGTTTGTACTTACTATTGTTTTGTTTAGGGAAGCCTTCGTTAACAATTAATTTGCAGGTCATTATGCTTTCATTTTCAACTTGGTTTGCCTGGTTTTTGGCTGGAAGTTTCCACAGCTACCCAAAATATTGGATACCATCTTCCATGAGTAGCTTTGAGCTTGCACTGCAGTTTGGGATCTCTGTCATGGTCATAGCATGCCCTTGTGCTCTAGGCCTAGCAACCCCAACTGCTGTTATGGTTGGTACTGGAGTTGGTGCATCTCAAGGGGTACTAATTAAAGGTGGTCAAGCTTTAGAAAGTACACATAAGGTAGCAATGTGAAATTCATCTTCGAATTTGCTAATTTATATGAAAATTACAGATATTGCGCTCTATCCACGTTACTTAGTATTGAATTGCTTAATACTAATACTGTCAATCAACTTAAATCTGAATTTATTTGAACTTCAAATTTTCTGTAGGATACTGCCAATTACTTAACTTGAGGAAACTTGAGGAAATTATCTTTCCTATTCCTTAGAAACTGTATGTCTTCCACTTATCATTTTAAGGTTTACATCCTTTGTATCTGTTTATTCTTGTAGGTGAACTGCATTATGTTTGACAAGACTGGGACTCTTACAGTTGGGAAACCAGTTGTAGTTAACACACAAATTTTGAATAACATGGAACTTCGAGAATTCTATAAGCTCATTGCTGCAACTGAGGTACGCCTCTTTTTTTTCCTGTGGAATGCCTTTTTCTTTTAGAGACCTTATCTTTGTAGCAAAAATGACATTATGCAACTCTGGAATTAATAATGTTGGCTTGAAATGTCTTAGGTAAATAGTCAGCATCCACTAGCCAAGGCCATTGTGGAATATGCCAAGAAATTAACAGAAGATAAAGAGAAACCTGTATGGCCAGAAGCACAAGACTTTGCCTCCATTACCGGCAATGGAGTGAAAGCTATTGTTGAGAACAAGGAAATAATTGTGGGAAACAAGAGCTTGATGTTGGACCAGAACATTGCCATTCCAGTGGGTGCTGAAGATATGCTTGCACAAGCTGAAGGCATGGCTCAAACTGGGATTCTAGTATGTATAGATAAGGAAGTTGCCGGAGTTGTGGCCATATCTGACCCACTTAAACCAGGTGCTAAAGATGTCATTTCCATTCTAAAGTCCATGAAAATTAGAAGCATAGTGGTGACAGGTGATAATTGGGGAACTGCCAATGCCATTGCCAAGGAAGTTGGAGTTGAAACTGTTATTGCAGAAGCCAAACCAGAGGATAAAGCAAAGATAGTGAAGGATTTTCAGGTACATAAAGAACATCACTTAGTGCAAGATTGGTTTTAAGCATGGATACATGCCATACCTCTACCTCCATTAATATACTTTTGCAGATTAAATGTTAAATATCATTAACACAATCATAGCCTAGCCCCAAGCCCAAGTGTTGTCATATGTTTGAAGACTTAAAACATAGAAGTTCTTTTCTCATTCACAGGCTTCAGGCTACACTATGGCAATGGTAGGAGATGGCATCAATGACTCACCAGCACTTGCTGCCGCAGATGTTGGAATTGCCATTGGTGCTGGCACAGATATTGCTATTGAGGCAGCTGATATTGTTCTTATGAAAAATAACTTAGAGGATGTGATAACTGCAATTGATCTTTCCAGGAAGACCTTTTCACGCATACGTCTAAATTACATTTGGGCTTTGGGATATAATCTGCTTGGCATTCCAATTGCTGCTGGGACCCTTTTCCCATTAACTGGATTTCGTTTACCACCATGGATTGCTGGAGCTGCAATGGCAGGCTCTTCTGTCAGTGTGATTTGCAGCTCTCTCTTGTTAAAGAATTACAAGAGATCACAAAAGCTGGATAACCTGGACTTACACGAAATACAAATTGAGTAATCGGCAGTGATGGTTTTGATCCATATTTGTCCATATGCATATCGGAGTTAAGGTTCTCCGTGGAATAAATTTAGGCAGTGTTGATTGGTGAAAAATTGTAAATAGAACAAGGGTAAAATATCATTTTAGTTTTTACATGTTGGGGGTCACAGTCAATTTTGTATCTACATTTTAATAGTAATCAATTTAGTCTCTCTCTCATGCTAGACATGTTAGTGGTTATCTAGTGTGGATGGAGGATGTTCCACCACAATTACGGAGTGTACTTCAAGCCGATTTTGGCTAGTTCGTTTTTAATGAAAGTTTATGGTCTTGTTTTCTCAAAAAAAAAAATTTAGTCTCTCTCTCTCTCTCTCTCTCTCTCTCTCTCTGTATATATATATATATAAACTGAAGCGTAAAGTTTAATGTTGCCGCGTTTTTGTTAAGCCACATCAGCGCCACATCATCAACCTATTTTCAATATTTTCTCTCTCTTTTTAAATTATTTTTTTCCTTATTAATTTGCCACTTTACAATTACACATTCTCCAAAATTTACTTATTTTTATCTTTTTATCTCCCCACTACTCTATACCTTAACCTAATTACAATTTCTCAATTCTTTCATCTTCCTTTTATTTTGACTCTTCTTCTCTCCAATTTTTTTACTATAAAAATTTATTATTTTCTATTCCATTCAATCCATATTTTGCTCAAACAAAAAGGTGAATACTCTCTCTCTCTCTCTCTCTCTCTCTCTATATATATATATATATGTTCTTTCTTTTGGTGGATGTTTAGTTCTTTAGATTGATGAATTTTTATGTTTTAACTCTACTTTAGGTTGATATGATTTTGTTATATTTTAATTTTTTATCTTTTTAATTTTATTTTCTTTGTTTGTTATTTACATGTTATCCTATGAAATTACATAATCATTTAATGTTATTCTATATCATAGCATGACTTTGATAATTTGGTGTTTACAACTATACACTTTCTTTTGAATATTCTTCTACTCATTTTCTTTTATATAATTTTCTTATTTGTCTCACATTCTCTTCCAAAAAGGTGATTGCTCTCTCTCTCTCTCTCTCTCTCTCTCTCTCTCTTTAATTCTTTCTTGCAACTCTATTTTAGATTGATGATTTTTTTTTTTTTTTTTTTTGTGCCTCTTCTTTTGGATGATACACTTAGATGGTGTGTTTTTTGAGTTATATATCACATGTACTCTCTATCCATCTTATAGTTTTGGTTTAAGTTAATTTTTAGATATTTTAGAAGTGAGATAATTATGTATACGAATATCTCTATAAATTATTTGAATAATATCAATTGTAAATTTGTGATAAGGTTTGGTTATTATGAAAATCTTCTAAAAAGAATGAGATATTCAAATAATTAATTTTGGAACTCAAAAATTTTAGTTGTAGAAAAAAAAAACCATATAACACTATACACAAGTTTGAATAATATAGATCACTTGAAAAAAGAATACTATTTCTATCTTTTATCTCAAAAAAAAAAAATGGAATAATATTAATCAAATGCACCTAAGTTTTTTTTTTTTTTTTTATTGACTCAAAATAATGAATGATGTATTTGTAGAGATGGAGAGATGAAAAATAATTTTTTTTGAGAGATGAAAAATAATTTTAGAAATAATATCTCCAATACGTTTTATAGAATAAATCATACATTATACCACGTTTCAAATTAAAATAGTTGTATATTTTCACACATTGCTTGGGTGTGCAACTAGTTATTTTTAACGTGCAAATAGTTATTTTTAACTTGCAATCAATTTGATCTCTACCATTAACTCATTAACGAAAACACCTATGTAGTAAATAGTGTATATTGTTGGCACACTTAAAGATGATGTAGTGGTGTGCTACTAAAATAATCTAGGGTAGGCTAGGTGAAATTTACTAGCCAGATCATTTGAATGATGCTTTGTCAATGTCCAGATAGGAAGCGTACTTTGGAAGCAGTCTCAGAGTCTATGAAAGGGCAAGACACCCCTTTCCTGGATTGCTAATTAATTACAGTGATCTTTTAGAAGACGAGGAGAAGGATAACCAAATGAATCCTCATTGGCTTTCACAAATGCTTGAATACGGTTTTGTCAGGTTTATAAGATTAACCAGCCACAACCAAGTCAGCCAGCTCCCTTTAATTATCAAAGACACTGTCACCAGGGTTTCACAAATTGATCTGCCAACTTGGCTCTGATACCAAAAGGGGAGTAAGTTACAAACTAGAAGTGGTTAGAAGCCGACTGGGGCTATCTGATTACAAACTGGAGGCCGACTGGGGCCATCTGGTTACAATTGTAAAACTGACTGGGGTATTACAAAAGTAAACTATCATTCTAATTACAAGTATTGGGTTGTAAAAGAAGGGAAGTAGTTTTCTAAACTTGTGAGGTAATTGCTGTAATTTGACTTGCCTTGGAATGAATCTGAAGCTTCCTTATATAGGCTAGAGGAGAGCTTGGAATTCCCTGATGATTGCTGAAAATCCGGAGAGTAAATTGCTTTTACTGAGATGAAAATCTTTTCCACCGAAAGCAAATAGTACTTCTAAATTATTGTGCCGGGTACTGTTTATGAATAGTGACAGGTACTGTTCATAAATAGTGTTCTGTCCCTTGGCTTTACTGTCGACTGAGTGCTGGTTACTATTCATGAACAGTGACTAGTGCTGTAGATGAATAGTGAACTGTCTGGAAATACTGTTCTGAATAGTGACTGGTGCTATCCAGAAATTTAATCACTATCTAGCCTGTAAGCATCGTTCGGATCTCGAGAATCTTGGAATACTTTAGGATCAAAATTGGCTGAGGCTTCAGAAGAAGCAGGAGAACCTTTCTCCTGGGATTGTAATTCTTCTGACTGGAGAAGTAACTGTTGGGCAAGATCTTTTAATTCCTTACTAGATTTTCCGGCGATCTGGACGAAGTCTAGACTGGACTTAGATCTTATGACTGGAGCAGAAATATTTCTCTAGATTGGAGGAGGGAGATCCTCATGGATTTGCCTGATAATTGTATCAATCTTAAGGCTATCCCACCATTTAACTGAGAATTCTATGTTTAACAAATTTCCTTTAATGTCATAATTCCACATGCTTATCCAGTGGATTATGTACATGACTATCATATGCAGAATAGTTGGAAACTGGCCACCATGATGCGTAACCTGACATCTTGAACTGAAATACCTGAGAGCATCCTGTAGAGGTTCTGGGAAGATCTGGGGTACTGATCCAAACATTTCCCACCACTTAAGGAACCACGTTGGTATTGTGCTGGAGAACTTTTTATCAAACATTAAGAAACAAGAGTGATCAAACTTCTTGTTCTGATAAAAGAGAACCTTTTCAAATGCATCCATGTAGTCATAATAACTATAATAGAGATCTGATCCTGTGAAAGTCTTGAGATCTTTTAGGTTTCTCAGTAAAGAGGGATGTTGTCCCCAATCTTTGCAACTGAGGAATCCTATGATGATGAACTTATGATAGAGGACTACTGAGGGGTCCCCTTTGTTCATAATATCTTCTACCCTGGCAGATCCTTCCTGGATTAGGATATGCCTGTAAAACTTGATGTTTTTCTCCAGGTGCTTTTGGGAGAAAATGCCATCCATTTGGTAAAACTTCCATTGCCAAAGCTAGTGGATCTTTTATATGAACTATGTGGGGTTCAATATAAGAGATGTGTTGGACAAATGGTTTTTTAAAATAGGGAGACCTATTTTTTCTGGGTAAAAGCTTGGATAATCTTTGGAACTGTATGGGGCCAAAGGGGTTATCAACTGTATATAGGGTGATTTGCCTAGGGGTCGGGGAACCTAAGGCTGAACTGTAGCTGCGTTGGACTGGCCTTTCATAATTAGGTCTTGGGATGGTAGACACCACATAACGATTGGCAACTGATACTGGAGAGGCTGGCACAATCTGGCCAGGGTTCTTTGCCTGACTAGTACTTCCTAAGGTTTGCTGTTTAGGCAACTTTGGGGATACGGGTTTCTTTCCTAACATCTTGGTTTGGACTTTGCAAAAATTCACGGGTAAGGAAATCAGGGATGCTGTTCTGGATTCCTTTTATGAATTCTATGTCAAAGTCAAAGACTGAAAGGATGGCTTGCCATCGTGCAAAAATCTGTTTTGATGCAATGTTTTGAACATCTTTTTCTAAAATATGTTTTGCAGATTTACAATCAATCCTGATTAAAAACTTTTGGTTCAAAAGATCACTTTGAAATTTTGAAATGTATAATACTATAGATAAAATTTCTTTCTTAATAGTACTATAATTAAGCTGAGTGGGAGTCCAAATTCCTGAATGGAAACAAACTATCTATTTCGGAGAACTAGGACTAACACGTTGGAGAAGAATGCCACTATATCCTATGTTAGAGGCATCGGTCTGGACAATCTTGAAGGAATTGACTGAGGGAACTCCTAAACAAGGGAGTGTCTTGACATATTTTTTAATGTTCAGGACAACTAGGGTATGAGCTGGGGTCAATGGGGATGGATTGGTTTGGAGTCTATCAAAAAGGGGTTTGCATTGCTGCCTAAGATTTTGGTAGAATTTTGAGATGTAATTGAGAGATCCTAGAAATCTCTAAAGCTAAGTTTTATCTAGGATTTCATCTGGAAATTTATCAGCAAACTGGATGGCTCTGTCTATAGGTTTGATGACACCATGTTTTATATCAAAACCTAAAAATCACACACTAGTTTGGAAAAGCTTGATTTTGGGGGCTGAAACAACAAGACCATTGAACTTGATTGTTTGGAGAAACGTTCGTAGGTGTTTATTGTGTTGTTCCAGGGAATTTGAAAAGATAGTACATCATCGATGTACACAATAGCATGACTGGAGAATGGATTAAAAATCTCATTCATGATGTTCTGGAACTCAAAGGGTGCATTCTTAAGACCAAAGGGCATTACATTCCATTCGTAATGTCCAAAGGGTGTGGTAAAGGCTATCTTGTACCTATCAGACTCTCTGATTTGTATCTGGCAAAAACCACTCTTCATGTCAAACTTATTGAAAACCACGGCTTTACTAAGCCTATGGACTAAGTCTTTTTTGTTGGGAATTGGGTATCTTACCCATTCTAAGACTTTGTTAAGATGCTTGTAATTTATGACTAATCTGGGTACGCCTCTCTCAATCTCAGCATTTTTCTAGACATAAAAGGCTGGACAAGACCATGGTGACCTAGAATTCCTGATGATTCCCTTCCTAAGGAGATCCTCTATCTTAGCTTTACAAACATCCATAAGTTCCCGGTTCATTTGGATGGGTCTAGCTTTGGTTGGAATATCCTTTTCATTGAAATCTTTGGTGTAAGGGAGAGCTACCTCGTGTTTCTTCCTATACCAAAAAGCTGTGGGTAAATCAAAGCAGACTTCCTGCTTGAGTGTTTTTTCAAACTCTCTGATCTCTTTCTGAATGTTTTTACAAGTTAGCCTTTCTTCGACTTTCTTGTATCTCAAATCATCTTCCAGATATTTGAGCTGTCTGGTTTTGGCACTAATAAGGTTAAGGGTCTTAGAGACAAAAACATCTTAGAGGATACTAATATCTCTTGGTTTAGGGCTCTTAAGAAACCTAAACCTTACTGGATGGTCAAAAGGGTGGGTAGTGATTCCTTCACTATCTGTCACAAAGGGGTACAAAAGACACATGAATGGATTTCCTAGAATGACTTTATCTGTCTTATTCTTTACTAAGACGAACATGGTTTTAAAGCATACGTTTTCTTGGCAAACATGTGCATTTGGGATCTTATACTTGATTTGCATTTTTCCTCCACTTGCAGATGTTAACCTTTCTTTGGTTTGCTTAAAGTACTTGGAAGGGATAATTCCTTCCTGGATGCAATTAAGATCAGCTCCTGAGTCAATTAAGGCTACTACTTTGAACTCGTAGTCTTTGCTAATTACAATTCTGACTATGGAATGCCATTTTTGGAAATCAATCCTATTCATGGTTTCTAAAAACTTTCCATTGTTGGGTTGTCCATCTTGGACCATATCTGCGGTTGGGTTAACTATTTTGTCTTCTTCATCAGAAGAGTTCTTGGATGGGGAAATTTTCTCATTTTCTTGATGAGAGGTTTCTTCTAATTTTTTGACTCTTTGGTCAAGGAGACTGTTGTCAACCCTAAGAACTGTTAATTCTTGCTTAAGGGTTCTTACCTCAGATTTAGTTTCCTTGACTTCCTTGTGGGGGCCATTAACAGTGACTTCCTTTTTAGCTCTGGAGAATCTATCATAGATTTTCTCTAGATTTACCTTTGGTTCACGAATCCTTGGTTCGGGTTTACTTGGTTCCCTAACTAAGGTTGCATGGAATGCACTAAGCTTTTGAGCTTTGGTTTCTAGGTCCTCGATCTGTTTTATGAGATCTAGGAGTAATTCTTCTTGCTTACTAAGAACTTTAATCTTAGGAGAGGTTTTACTATGACTGGCAACTTCTTTGGGTTTGTCCTGATTTATTTTTGGAGGAACACAAGTCTTCTTGGGCCATTCAAAATGATTCTCAAAGTATTCAAAGAAAGGGATATTGTCTGATATCTCTTTCATGAATTCTTGCCATGCATTGAAAACTTCAAGCTTTTGTTCTTTAGTAATATTGGCTCTATAGGCTTTCTTTTTTACTAGGTTCTTTTCTAAGTTAAATTCTTTCCCTAAGTAGTCCATATCTGGTTTAAAATCTCTTTTTAAAGCCTTAAGGTCAAAATCTTGATGTGGGTCCTCCATATCAGTTCCTGAAGGAGATTCTATCTTTTGACTGTTGTCGTCATCTTGATCAACAACTGAGTCTTGTTTGGCTGTGTAGCAAAGTGTACTAACCTGTGATCTGGTTTTTACTCCTTGAAAATCTGCACTTAAGTCTCTTCTAGATCTTGGGTATGGGGCAAGGGGTCTAGAGGAGCTGGCATGGGATGCAGGTCTATCTCCTAAGAGAATAGGTTGCTGCCTACTAGGTAGAGGAGATTGGTGGAGATCTATTGGGGATCTAGGCCTATACTCATCTAAGGGTGTTCTGAATCTAGTTTGGTCAAAGCTAAGCCTAACAGTACCATCTGCTAGCTGCTAGACAAAATCTAAGTCTAGATTTTGGTCTGGGTTTTGGATCTATAGAGGGTAATTCTCATTCTCTAAAGTCCAACTGGGAGGGAAATCAACTTCATCTCAATTCAGGGTTCTGGGTACCTGAATCTTTGCTTGAACATTAGTTTGGATAAGAAGTGTTTCTCTAATATTCTTTTTATCCAAAGCCCCAACATTCATGTTTGTCTTGATACACTTATAATAAACTCTGTATATCAAGGCTATCTGGCTGGTTCCCTGCACCATGAGGGTTCCATGGGTCTTGATATTTAAGGTGAGGGCCTTCATGATATGCAGGTCATGGAGGTGAAGTGTAAAATTTAGGAAACAGCCAAAATGGACTGGTCCGTTGCTTAAACTGGTTTGAATGGTTCCTAAGAGACTGTCTTTAAACCTTATATGACGAGTATCCCTGAGGGCCAAAAGGATTGAATTGTTCAAACCTGGTCTGATAAGGGCTTTAACTCCTATCTGGACTAATCCTATGTGTAGGAAATTGTGTCCTTTCTTTTTGTGGGCTTTTATCTGGGGTGGGTTAAACAAGTAGCATGTCTCGTACTCCTTGTTTATTCCATAAACTTGTTCTATAGTTCTGACATGGTAATTTGACCTGAAAACTGTCTTCAAGTCCCATGAAGATTTATAGAATTCTTTGGTGGGTATTTTAGGGAGGTTCCATTCTCCTAACTTAAGGTCAAAATCTGATAACTCATACTCTTCACTATTAATGATTCCAGCTTTTTGTGGAATTTCTGGAAGTGATGTAGATCTATTAGCTAAACTGGAGGTAGAGTTATTTCTAAACAATCTACTCATCATCATGGCTATCTAATGAAATAACACAATTAAAACCTAATTACATTTATCTCTAAATAACTGGATCTAACCTTAGTTCTGACAACAGGGGTTTTTAACTAAAGACAAGGTGCCTTCTCAATACACAGTATGGCCTCCAACTGTCACTATCCTTTCCTCTGCAGGACCACCCTAAATGCCTCACTTTGACTAAAACGGGCTAACCAACACTGACCAGATTGGATACCGTGGACTAACGGGGCTATAGGACAACATTGATATAGGTCTTACACATCTCATGCATTCTACACTTGTAACAGATTTTAGGGTTAGACACAGAAATAAGAAGAAGCAAATAACTGGGAAATAATTGGATTAGCTTGAATAGATAACACAGAATGAATGAATAAATAGGGAAGAAATAACTGTATCAACAGGTAAGCGAGTAGAAGAGAATCACAAAAACAGAAATAAAGAATTGGAATATAGTGAGAAAATAAAACATTAATTGATTGAAATTAATGTATGCCAATATTGAAAATAATAAGATTACTTTGATAACTATGGTGGTATAACCGACCAACTTATGATTTATAAATGTAACTTACAAACTGATCTGCCAACTTGGCTCTGATACCAAAAGAGGAGTAAGTTACAAACTGGAAGGGGTCAAATAGCCCCAGTCAGCTTCTGACCCCTTCCAGTTTGTAACTTACTCTTCCATTTGTAACAGTAAGTGTGGACTAACAGGGAGAAGAAGAGCGTTTTATTTTTATTTTTTTTTTTTGAGAATAGGGAAAAGAAAAGTTTAAAAAAGAAAAAAAAATGTAGAACATAAGTTGATGATGAAGCTGTTGATGTGGTTCAACGGAAGCGTAGCAACAATAAATACTACGCTTCAACTTTTAGATATATATATATATATATATATAGATTTGTGGGGATTAAGATATGTCAAAAGCTAAAAAGTGATTACAAAATTGCCTAGTTACTTCTTATCCCATGCTATGACTTTGTTTTTTATTCAAATACAACTAAATAGAAGCTCCAAGCCTTCAGCGAATAGTTGGTTGGTGCCATGTGAATTAGGGATTCGTTAGAATGACATGAAACTTCAAAATTGTTTATATATATAAGATAGAAATTCTATTCTAGCCTGTTGATGCTCATTTTTGGAAGCCCAGCAACACGGGCAGAAAAAAGTTAGTAAGTGGATAGAAAAACCATTAAGCCCAAACGACAGGAATAATGAATCATCGGTTTATAAAGCAAACAAATGGACCTTGAAGAAGTAAATGGGCCTAAAAGGGCACGAAACGAGAGAAGTAGCAAACTCATGAGCGGTATGGGTGTAGAAAAAAGAGAGAATGGGCCACAACTGCCATGGCAGGCCTAAAGTAAAGTAAGTAAAGAAAGTAAGGAGCAATAGAAAGTCTATAAGGCCCAAGGATAAAGTATAAAATAGTTGGGCCAGGAAAGCCCAAAGAATTAGTAAAAGCCCATGGGAAGCACAGAATTAGGAAGGGCCAAGGATACCCCAAGAAAGTAAATGGGTCAAGGACGCCTAGAAGGAAGTAAACGGGACATGGAAGCCCATAAAAGATGTGGTAAAAGGCTTGATGAGCTTATTGGGCTATCAGAAAAGAAACGGACAGCAAGCCCAATGAGGCTCAGCAGTTCTGGGTCAAATAACATCACGGCAAAAATAGCAGAATGATGTGGCAGGAAGTAACAACAAGACCATAAGAATAAAGCACGGAGAATAGCATGAAGGAGAGGAAGCCCACAATCGGGCAAAGCCCAGCCCCCAAGGGAGCAAGCCATAAAGAATGAGAAATTAGGAAAGCAGCCCACACCATAAAAAGTCAGGGACGAACGACAGAATGGATAAACGGACCTTCAGACCGCGGCAAACGCATGAGCAACAGACAGATTTTGGACGAACATGGAAGTGAGGCATGCGCAAGGCTCAGACACCACCAGCCTGTACCCAGCCAATACAGGAAGTGGTGGGTCCTAGGTCAGAGGTAAGAAGGCATGGTCTTGCGATGGGGAGAGGTGAAAACCTATTTTGAGGTTCCTACTCAAGTTCTTTTAGGGGAAGTGTCCTACTGGGATGACATACCGCCCAAAAGAAGTAAGGTTAAGTTGGAACCACTAGGTGCATGCCATGAGAGACGGAGAGAGAGAGAGAGAGAGAGAGAACCCACGCCGTGACAAGTAAGAATGCCACGGTAAGCAAACAAACAAAATAGCCTTCTTTGTTTGGTGATGTGGAGTGGCACGGTCAGCACAAGTAAATGACGCTGGCTGGGCGACTGACCAATCAATAATGGTCAGCAAAGACACACACACACCAAACAAAGACGGTTAAAGGCTAAAATGGTAAAAACCAGCCGCGACAGTCATTATATAAGGACACCTACTATGCACGGAAAGGGGGACGACAATAGCAACCTCAAAAGAGAGAATCACAATAACTGAGAAAATATCGAAAGGAGAAAAAAAAAAAGATGAAGAAAGAATTTGAGAGAACAGGAAAAACAAAAATAGAGAGAGTAAAGTGGCAGGCATGTACTAAATAGGTTGATTCCCTCTCTCCCTCTTAAACCCATGTTCTCTGCTAACAGCAAAATGACTTCTTTAGGCACAAGTTATTTAGGCCCGCTCCCTCAAAGCAATTAATGTCTCCCCTAAAGAGATTATTCGCGTTGAGGAAATGGCTTCCTTCTTGACTTAGATCCTGTAACGTAACTTAACATGGCAGACTGATGTTTATTTTGATTCAACGAGCTTATTACTACCTCTTCTGTATTCATTTTTGTTGCCGTCTCCCGAAACATGCGTTTCTTATAATGACCCATTATTTACTCTTGTCTCTTTTATCATCTTTATTATATCTACCTGCCATAATTATTTTAATAACTCAGCCTGCCATGGGCATGTGATCGAAATCTTGGTAAACCGGGCATGGTTTGCGCACAAGCCGAACCAAGGTGGGTTGCAATTGGACTGGTCCCAACTCTCTGATCCAGAACACTTCAAGCCTAGCATGGCAGGAAGTAGTTCAGCCCAATACTACACAAAAAGGCCCGGCATATAATCTAATCTAAATGTATATGTGTGTAAAATTCTCTCCTGGAGACTTAAATTCTGACCCTTGTCTCCCAGACCTCACAAACACTTATACTTGTGAAGTGACCATTACACCAAAAGTGTATGCTGGTCTTCAAAATTGTTGTTAGTAGTTGGTGACTTTGTTGTATTCTGAAAGTGATTAATTTCTTTTAATCCGTTAGCAAACTCTTTCAAGTGATTAATCTTTCAAAAGTCCCTCAAACGTACATTAATTGCTTTTCCAATTATAGATTCCGTCTCAACTTTCTAACAAAATAATATTCTTTTTCTTTTTCATTTCCTCTTTTTTTAGAAGTTACCAAACACACTGAAGAAATTAAATATATCATTATTCATTTTATATATATATATATATATATATATAATGTTATCTTCATCTATTATAAAGAAACACGACTCATCGTTCTAGGGTAGCTCGACCCATCAAAGACCCAATAAGAATAATAGGAATAGAAACCCATATTAATCCAATAAATTCATTTCTTGTACCGATTAAATTGATCTTTTATTTATTTATTCTTTTTTTTTTTTTTTGGTGAAAATCGACAATATAACCCCACCCTGGGACCACTCGAACCTGGATTCATAAACCCCTCGAGCCTTTAAGGCTTGGAGGAGTACCAACTCACCTATCCGACCTGACCCATTTGACAGGTCTACATAATGATTAGTTACAAGTGAAGGATCCAATGCATATTCACGTAAGCTGTATTGGCTGGGCTGGGGCTTTGCCTCTGATTTTGACGAGGCAAGTTTTTGTTGCTTCCCATCAAAACGGATAGAAGTTGAGACTCACGTCACAAATTCACAACATCTACTAGTGTACGCATCATTACAGAAAATCAAAAATGGGAATGGAATGTGATTATTGCTCCATCGATCGTAATCAAGCAAACGTAGGTGGAGTGGTACTCGTGGACCCTTTGGATTGATTGTAATGTGACTCTCTGTTATACTTTACAGTTACGCTGTTTTCCATTGCACTAAATGGCATGTCTAATGCGCTTATCCCATTACACAATTGAATACTTCAAATATTGTGGAAAAAAATAAAACTCTCAACTCATAGGAACTTGATAGATTTTTTTTTTTTAATAAAAACGTAGTCAGTGTCAATTAATATTTAGGAAGATCATGATTCTGTAAATTATGCGGGGCGTGCGTATCTCATATCAGGATTCAGTGTTTTGCATTTTTTAGTTTTGGTGGTCAAAACTCAAAATTCAAAACAAATTAGGGTTATAACCTTCGAGAAAAAAAAAAGTATTTGAATTTTTTTTTCTTTGCTTCTTTCCCCCCTTTAGTTTTATATAATGAAAAACCAAAGCAGAAACTCATAGAAATATTGTGGGTCATATATGCTTATATATTTTATGGAAGTTATGTATCAAAATAAATGACATTATGCTTTTTTATGACAAATAATAATGAATGAAGACTGATATGAAGGAGAGATTAAAATATAATTAAGTCAATGGTGGGTTGGTCCCCAAACAAAACGTTAGCTCTCACACTGTCACACACCAATGAACTTCCACGTGACTTTTTTCTTTTTATTTTTTTTAGGAATTTCCATGTGACCTAATGATGCACGTTTACATGAGTGTATGATTAAAGGTAAAAGTCTCCTATTGCTTAATAATAATAATAATAAGTTTCCGTTTGGATCGAGGGAGAGTGAGGGGGAGTAAAGTAGAGTAGATTTAGCACAAAACCAACTTATTTTTAGCCATCTCTACTCTACTTCCTTCACTCTCCCTCCTTCCTTCCTCCATCCAAGCAGGTCATAAGATCTTTACACATGAACATGTCCTTTACAATAATTACCCTCTCTGTGTATATATATAATTCAATAGTTATAACGGAGAATAAATAAATAAATAGAAGCTATCAATGAAAACGGATAAAATTTGAGACACATCACAAAACACAAATTCACAACATATATACAGGAGAGAGCATATTGTTGACGAATATGGCTTCAACAAGATAACTGATGCACCATCTTATGGTTCACAAATTCTTTCTAAAGCATAGAATAACTTATGTCTAGTGGCATCATCATCATCATCCATTTAAGCGTGTGGTGCTTCAAGTAACCATACTTAAAAGCTAAAACAAAGACTGCGTGTGTGTAGGTGATAAGTCTGTGTCAAGTCATAACTCTTTCGAGTCCTCTCTCTCTCTCTCTCTCATTAGGAAAATTATTAGGTACTCCTGAAATACCGTAAATACGTACTTCTCTCTCTTACATGATTTTCTGAGTGCCACCATAAATTTAATTAGTAAGATCCACCATTCATATGAGAGGAGAAAATATATATTTATGGTACTCCAGAAGTACACAATAATTTTCCGTCCCATTAGCCAAAAGGTGGATGAAAAAAGATAATATATTTATCTCTCTCTTCCCCCACTGATTCCAGATTCTTTTTATTTTTTTGAGTTTCATAATTAATAATTAAGCTTCCATTTGTAACACGCATAAGATTTGCAATATTTTATGCTGTTGCGTTTTGAAATGGAATTCCTTTTTTACATTCCATTCCATTCAACCACTTTAAATCTTTTTTTGGTTGTCTTTGATTGCGTTTCTGGTTTTCCTTCTTTGAAATATGAGAGTAGGCCTTTATCTTGGTAGTGACTTGTAATGCCATTTATTTAGAAGGACAAGACTTAGGTACAATACTAATTAGATGTTGTTCCTTAAGTTCTTTTTTTAAGATTCTGTCATATGGATTTCTTTTTATAGGATGAGAGTGTATTCTTTAGTTAAATAGTCACATTACTAAATTTTAAGTGAAAAACTTAAGAAACAGCACTTAAAATACTGTATTTAAATTTTGTCCTATTTTAGAAATTATTAGTAATAAATAGAATGTTGTCAACGGGCAACATTGCTGCAATAACAGCACTGGGAATCGGAAACAAGAAATTTGAACCTATATCTCTGTTATCTTGGATGCCCAAAGCATAGTTGATTATTTCTATTTTTTCTTATATTATATAACTAGTTTTGTCCAGCTCTTGCCATTCACACTATATTGTTCAAGCCTTGAAGGTACAATGCTTATCAAACTTTATCATAGAGTACAAACCTAGTCCTGGCCCGTCGAATAAAATGATTAATACTATAACTTGGTCGAACACACTAAAATATTTTATCAAACTTTAAGTTGTTCTGAATGAATACTCAAAAACAATTTAACTTGGTGCATATATGTCAACTTATTTATTGTTTTTTTATATAGGGACTATATGTCAACAATTCAAATATCAGTTTTTTTTTTTTTCAAAAACTTTGTAGTTCACCCATTAGCACTTTGTAACTATCAGATTATCCCTATATATATATATATATATATATATAAATTTGTTTTCTACTACTTAGTGCAAAGAAGAGACAGCAGGAGCCATATCTTATGTTTTCCTCAAACCAATCTTACTGCCAGAGCTTATGGCTTCGAAGGATGTGAGCTCTGGCCACAAAGACCAAGAACTTCGACCCTTACGAGTTGAATTAGTACTTATGACTAAGAAAGAACAAAAAGTATATATATGCGTGTAAAGAAAACGTGAGCCAATCGTCGCATGATTACAAAACATATCAGGTGGGAAAAACCAGCCTCGGGTTGGCTGAAACTTAATACCGACGGATCCTTCGATGATTTGTTGGGAAATGCTGGAGGGGGAGGTCTGATCAGAGATGAGGAGGGAAATTGGGTGGCGGGGTACACCAGGAAAGTGGGAAAAGCTAATAGCTTTATAGCTGAAGCTTGGGCACTTAGAGATGGACTTGTGTTATGCAAGCAGTTGAACCTGTCAAATGTCATTGTTGAACTAGATGCTAAAGCCTTAGTAGATGCCTTGAACAACACGGACTTTAATAACTCTGTGATTTCTCCTTCTTTGATGATTGCAGGCAGTTGGCTTCCCAAATTCCCCGGCTTGTTTTTAGGCACATTTATCGTGAAGCAAATTCTTGTGCGGATTGTTTAGCTAATGTAGGTCGCCTGCAATATTTAGATTTTGTTGTTTATACCAGTCCGCCAGTGGACCTGGTTCCCCTTGTTGTGGCTGATTGCCAAGGATTGTAAAAGGCTCTGCCTTGATACTCTGTCTTTTTGCTAGTTTAATGTCATATTCCTCATTACCAAAAAAAAAAAAAAACGCGAGCCAAAAATGGTTTTTGAATAGGACACATTTCTACCACTTTTCCCACCTGTCTTTACTCTTTTATGCACGCTAGAGACAATAAGAAAACTCCTTCACCTCTCTTGATCATAGTGTTCGTCGTAAGTGCAATTCCTAAGTTGGTTTCCCCGAAAGAAAAGCTTATAATTTGGTTTAGTGTCATATGGGATGTCAGTTCCTTAAAAATTGTTTAGAATTGTTCGTGCAAGGCTTTTAGTTTTTAGTGGAAAACCTATAGCTAGTATACTACACATATTCCACTTAACTAATAGCGTTTTCCTCAAGAAATGGTGGACCCCTGAACTGTGTTCAACCATGTCGTTTTTAAACTATAAATAGTTCTGATTTCGCAACATGGTGGAGTATTAAAATGTGTGTCCAATAATGCAAAAAAGGCAGCACTAACTAACCTCCAATCCTCAAACTTCATATTCTGGTTCTTCCATATATGATATATCCCTTGTTCTTTTTAAATTTGCACAAAAGCTCACTTTTTAGAGGGTAAGGAAAAATATATAGCTAAAGAATTTACCTTTTTTGGGTTTTAGTGAGAAACACAAATATATATCATATATGCACATGGCTATGGCCACCAAGCCTCGAGCAATATCGAGTTTCTGCAGCAAATGTGCTGGGAACCGAACTCCAAGCCCAAACTACCCCCCAACGCCTAAGCAAACAAGAGGAGAATCTGAATTAGCAAAGGCCTTGTTCTCAGTCACCGGAATGACAGACTCGACGTGTGCTGTTCCGGTCGAGAAGGCCATCAATGGGCTTCCTGGTATACATGAGGCCGTCGTAGATGTCCTCAGTAATAGGGCACAAGTCCTCTACTACCCGAGTTTAATCAACGTAAGTTTATTTTCAACCACTTTGTGTTTTCATGATTTGATGTACATGTCTCTTTGTTTTGTTCATAACATGTTTCCCAGAAAATATAATTAATTAGTGCTCTCTTTTTTTCTTTTTCTTTTTTACCATGAAGGTGATTGAGATGGTTTGAGGCATCCAAAAGAAAAAGTTTTAATTGGATAGTTACACACTTATATATGGGATAGTTACACACTTTTTTTTTTTCTCAAAAAAAAAATTTTTTTGAAACACAATTTCACAATTATAAATGAAATTTTATTTTCAGAAAAACGATATACGAGAGTATGCAATTAATAAAGAGTGTGTAACAAAATTTAGCCTATAATTTTGCATTGCTACCAAGTCTTACTGTTTACATACATGGTACACCCAATGATATTCATTCTTTCCTTTTAAAAAAAGGATATTCATTTACGTGTCATGTATATCTGGATGACGTTCATCATATCAGACACGATATTACTATTGCAACTATTTTTCTTTTAAATGCTAACCCATGGAGAAGGAAAGAAAATATTCGAATTTTTTTAATTTTTACGTAAAGTTCGAAGAAACGAATATTTCTTTCTTATTAGACTAACAAAAAAAAGGTATTTTATCAACAAAAAAAAAAAAGGTATGATAGATACGGTTAGGTATGTTTGATATTATTCTCTAAAAAAAGGGTATGTTTGATATGATTCTTCCTCCATTTGTTCCAAAAAAAAAATATTCGTATAACATTAATTCTTATCATGAAAAAATGTATTAAAATATCTAAGTAAATTTTCCAGCTGGAAATTAATTGAACAATCATGATTCATGATGGACATTTAGTCATTTACTAACTCAGCCAAAAAAAAAAAAAAGATGAGTTTTTACCAACCTTACATGAATATACTCTCCGAGTTATTATGGTTTATATATAAACTTTAAAATTAATTTTGGTTCTTATGTTTCATTGTAACATTTGTTAACTAGAGAAGTATATAGTTATTTCTCAAAAAAAAATAAATAAATAAATAAATAAAAAGAAAAGTATATAGTTAGGAAAATATTCTATACTACGTAGTACGTACCCTTCATTTTTAAATAATAATAATAATAATAAATTATTTGACGGCATTTTCTTTCCAAAGTGTTGGGTCTTTTAGCCATTTGAAGCTCCCGAAAACTACTGTATATCCAATGTCTAAAAAAAAAATAACAAATAAATATAAACTTTTAATATGAGAGCTCTAAAATTTTTAATCGTTCTCAAAGGTTAAAGGACTCACAGTCAAAGCTTTGTAAAGGTAGAAATCACTAATATTGACGAGAAATATTTTTGTGTGTGTGTCCTTATCATTTTCTTTAATAATTCAAGACGTAACCTACTTATGATCCCTAATAAATGGCCCTCCCTTAACTTTTTATAAACTTTCGCTTTCTTCCTTGATTGCTTGAAGTTGAGTTTGAATGACTTGCCATGTTCATCACGAAATATACGCATATAATTAACATTTGTATAATTGAGGCTAAGGTACAGGGGGCGGAGCTAAGTAATACATTGGGGGGCCACCCTCCAAAATTTTTTAAATCCTCTCTAATTGTAGGGAAAACTAGCTCTCAATCCCTTTGATTTAAGAGCTGACCCCCCCCCCCCCCCCCTCCTACACGTCGGCCATAAGCACTCCTTTCCCTCACCTCAAATCCCCACTTTTCAACCATAAAGATTCGTTCATTTTGTTTTTTACATTCTCCATTAATAGCATGTTTGGGAGTAAAAAAAAGGAGGGGGAGTAGAGTAGAGGGAGGGAGAGTAATTCAATTACCTTGTTTGGAAGTTTTTTAAGGAAGGAGGGGGAGGGGTTTGGAGGGATTTGGAGGGGTTTCAATTACCTCTAACCCCTCATTTTTAATTCCTCCAAATTGGAGAGATTTGGAGGGAGAGTAGAGTGGATAAATTATTAGCCAAATGAATTCTCTAATTTACCCTTTCTAAATTAACAAAATTACCCTTTCTAAAGAGCTAATTACCCCCTTCTCCCTCCCTAATTTTAAAAATATCCAAACAATGTAGAGAAGATTCATTCCCCTCTACTCTCCTCTCCACTACTCTCCTTCCCTCTACTCCCTTCTACTCTCCTCCCTCTCTAAACTTCCAAACAAGCCATAAAAGCACAGCCACTGGCAGATCTCTTCTTTATTTATTTAATTATTTTCTTGCTAAGAGCCTAAGAGCATCTACAGCAGTGGAGCTAAATTTTTAGCAATTTAACTCCACCAAAAGTTGTTTTATCTATTTTAACTACACATGTACTGCAACAGTAGATCTATTTTAACTTTCAACACAATAAAATAATATAAATATCACAATAAAATAATACATCCCTACAATAAAATAATATATCCTACAACCTAAAAAATATACACAATACCAACCACAACTACCTCTACCATCAACCACAGCCACAGCCACAGCCACAATCACAATCACAGTCACAACCACAACCAGAATAGATCGGCGGTGATGGAGGACTGGGCAAGATAGGGCGGCAACGTGGGACAACGACGAGGCACGGCAACGTGGGACGGCGACGAGGCATGGCGACGTGGGACGGCAACGAGGCACGGCGACGTGGGACGGCAACTTGGAACCCAGATGAAGATCGGCAACGACGAACCCAGATGAAGATCGGCGACGACGGCGTGGGACGGCGACGACGGCGTGGGACGGCGACGTGGGCCGGCATGGGACGGCAACGTGGAACAGATCGGCGAACCAGAGAGTGGATGAGGGAGAGAAAAAAAAATGAGAAGGAAGAAGGAAGAAGAAGAGAAGCCGGAGAGAGAGAGAGAGAGAGAGAGAGAGAGAGAGAGAGAGAAGAAAGAGAAATATTTTTTAAATCAAATAGGAGAGAGAAAGTTAATAAAATAACATTTTTTATTTTTAGCTTTGATGAACAGTGCACATCTATCTATAGATGTGCACTGTTCATGTGGAGCTAAAAAATAAGAATATAGCTCCACTGCTGAAGCATTTTTTTTGTGCTTGAAGAGCTATATTGCTACATATTATAGCAATATAGCAATATAAGAGCACTGCTGTGAGTGCTCTAAGGCTATATATCCCATGTCCTGATGTCAATGTCCATGTCCTGGTCCTGATGTACATGTCTAGGTCCTTTACTATAGTTTTACCCCTCACTTTTACCACTTTTTAGTCATTCAATTTTCCTAATAGGATAAATGCATAAAATTGAGGTGTAGTACATTATATTTCCCAATTAAGTTCTGTATTGAATTTAATCTTCCTAAAAAATGATAATATTGTTTGTATTTTATTTGTCATGGTAAACATGTGTTTAAATTTAATTGAAAAACCTAATGTATTACATTTTAGATACTATACTTAAGTTTTGCAATTTCCCAAAACTATTACAATATCCCCTTGCACTTTACAGCAGCCCAAAAGACTCTACTCATTGCCATTACCGAGTGCTCTCTCTTCAATTTCTCTTCATTAATTCTTCCTTACAATGCTCAATTGGTCGATTAGCTTGTTAGTATTTTGAGTGCTAATATGAATTACACTAATAAAAAAAAAATTCTAGCAGTAATCTTTTGACATACATACACATACACACCCACACACACACACACACACACATGATACATGATACATATATAGTTAGGACTTACTTTGGATTTAATGTTTGTTTTTTTTCTAAACTAGTGCTCCAAGACATGTATGTATGTATGAATGTTATATTTTGAATTTTTTTTTTTTTTTTGAATTGCAAATCAATATAATTGTTTTATTCCCCCTGCCCCCCCTAAACTAGTGCGCCAAGACATGTATGTATGTATGTATGTCATATTTTGAATTTTTTTTTTTTTTTTTTTTTGAATTGCAAACCAATATAGTTGTTTTATTCCTCCCCCCCCAAGCAAAAATTTCTAGCTACGCCCCTAGGTACAACCTTGTCTGAATTGTTTTATTCCCTGCCTAATTTATGCACTAGCCCCCCAAACCCAATTAACTTTATATACTTGACCCTTCGTCTTGGGGCCAATGCTACTTTAACTTTGTTTGATCATTCTTTCATACGTTTTCCTTTTTCTGTGTCATACTTGACATTTTAATTTGGTCGCCCAAAGATAACATTACGTTAACTTTTTTTTTTTTTTTTTTAAGGGATGAATCTAATGAAAACTTTGTATTTAATATCGATCTTAGATTTGACTTTGAGTGACGGCCTGTTTGGTTGGAAATTTCTAGTATTATTGTTCAGTTTTCAGTGTTATGAAAATACATGTTTAAGTGTAATAAAAATATGTGTCGGAGTGTTATTATTGTTTAAACACTGAAAACTGTTGTTTAAACACGAATACAAAACAGCCCCTAAATTGAGCTCAACCTTAGGTATGGTTTTTGAAATGTAATCAGCCGATTCAGCCCAACTAAACTGCTCCGAGTTCAGCTAAACAGGTCTAATTTTTTAAGCCCATAATAGGATCCCTCGTTAGGAAAAGCCATGCATGTAATTAGGGAAGCATTCATTGGCCCATAATTAATTAGGTGAATTGGGCCTTTTTGTTCTTTGATAGAAGGATGCCCTCCTTTGTTTTTCAGGGCCATGGTGAGGGAGATGAGGGCCATCCTTTTGTGATTGTGTTTGTTTCCTTTAATAAAGCAGTAGTATCGTATAAAAAGTTACTGCTTTTATCAAAATTAGTCGCAAATTCACCGGTTACGTGTAATAATTTTTTAAATAAAATATTATTTTAGTCTCTAGAATTTATAAAGAGTTAAAAAAAAATAGTTTTATCAAATTTTTCATAATCTTGTCTATAACATTTTTTCCATTATCATATATTTATTGGTTGATAATTTGCATAACGTAAACATTAAAGAAGAGGTAAAACTATTTATTGTGTATGAAGATTATGATTATATATATATATATATATATGATTTCCTTAGTTATAGTTTGATTAGTTTTAAGTTTAAATTTTGTATTATTATATTTAATTGTTGATTATTGATTTAATTAAATGAATGTAATGGTTGATTTTATTACACTATAAAGTTTTCAATATCCTCTGTATAGCCATCTCTATTTTATTTCTTATTCCTCTTGACCACCTTTTTATTTTCCAAATAACGGTTATTAATTGACGTTTGAATTTATTTCTTTTTTTCTTCCTTCATTTATTCTTTATTACTTTGTATGTTTCCTTGCTAGTTGTAAATTTTATAGTTATCAATAAAAAATAGATATCATGGATGGCTTAAATAGTTATATAGTTACGTTAGTGGTATGTCAAAGGTTTTTTTTTCCTTTTACAACCGTAAAAGATAAATATGTATAGATAAATTTTTTTTTTAATTCATGAATCATTATTTCATTTTTTACTTATAAATATCTAAATTAAAGTTTTTTTTTTTGGGAAAAAAAATTTTGGAAAAAAAATCTAAATGAAAATAGATGAAAATGTAAAGGTAAAATTATATGAAAAGTTAAAACTACCCAGGATGAACATTTAACCACCGATATACGTGTGTTTTTTGAAGACTTAAAGTATGCATAATTGCTTTAGCTGGAACTATATAACTATGCAAATATACATTTGCAAATTATCAAGTTTGGTGACCTTACAAAACAAATATTTCATTTTGCAAAAAGCTTTACATGAACTCCTCTTTTGTGACAACTTTTTTTTCTTTTTTCTTTTTTCCAAAACAACTTAAGAATATTAAGACTTAAGTTAACACATGTGGAAGTTGTAAAACATGTCAATGATATGAAAAATAGAAAGGTTTAAATATTTAAAAAAAAAAACATTTTTAGTAGATTGTAATATAAAACTTTTTTTTTTCTCAATATTTTATGTAACTTTTCTCATAAGATCAATATTGTTGACATCCTTTAAAGATGATACATAATATTTTTGAGAAGAAGAAGAAGCAGAGACAATACTAACACATAATATAAAATTATTAAGTGTGCGTAATTTAAATTTGTGTCAAAAAAATA
This sequence comes from Lithocarpus polystachyus, assembly GCA_033629205.1. Lineage (NCBI taxonomy): Eukaryota > Viridiplantae > Streptophyta > Magnoliopsida > Fagales > Fagaceae > Lithocarpus > Lithocarpus polystachyus. Next base: position 35,920,334 of record CM066173.1, on the reverse strand, counting down.
TTAATGTATCTATGATAAAAGTTTTTATTTAAATGATATATAGTAGTTCATATTTTTTTAGACTTGATTCAAAAAGTTCATTCTTAATAGCCTTTTAAGTCTACAAATTGCTCAATCTAAATTATAAATTATATGACTCTTTATCACATAAATATTTTGATTCCTCTAATGTATGTTAAAGGAAGACAGGTTTGTGTTTAGCCATTTTTTTTATTTGTGCTGCATAATTTAATAGTATGGAGGATGTGATTCGATTTAAATGTTGAATAAAATAATATGAGAGGAAAAAGAGTAAAAATAAAATATATAGTAATAAACATCAAATTATCCGAGTCATTCTATGTAATATATTAACATTATATTATTATATACTATAATGTAGTAGGATAATATTTAATCAAAGAGAATATATAAGATAACAACTTAAAACACAAAACTAAATTACATCAACCCAAAGTAGAATTCTAATTAACACAAAAATTCATCAACCTAAAGAATTGATGCAATAAAAATAAAAAAATCAAACAAAAAATGAAAAACAAATTGAGCGAGAGAGAGAGAGAAGTAACCTTTTTTGTGTGAGAAAAATATGCATAGAATGAAAAAGAAAATCTCAAATTTATAGTAAGATGTTGAGAATAAGAAGAGTCAAAATAAAGGAAGATAAAAAGGTAGAGAAAGAATGATATTAAGGTAGAAAGTAGTGGGGAGATGAAGAAGTAAAAGGAAATGAGAGTTTTGAAAAATTAATAATAAAAATAATGGTTAAAAGATATTTTAATTTTTAAATAATTAAGTCACCTTAAATGAGAAAATGTTTAAAAAAATATATAAGAAAAATTGAAAAGAAAAAAATATTGACGTGGCTGCTGATGTGGCTCAACGTGAGCGTACCAACATTAAATACTACGCTTCAGTTTTTAGTAATATATAGATATAGATTATCTTAAGTGGCACAAGTATAATCCTTTTTGTGAAATGATCGTAGCGCCAAAAGTGCATAGTGATTTATAATTAATTCTCCTTGTGAAGTACACTATAATTTTTTTTAGGATTTTCGTAGGAAATTTTTTAATGACCCACGTATACTACTCATTTTGTGGAGTCCAAATCTTCTGTCTCATCAATTATGCTCCACTTCATGCTCTACTAATAAAACTTGAACAGCTGATCTCTCACATTAAATGAGATAACTCTGACTTTTACATATTGTTCTAGACTTTTAAAGTCAGAGTTATCTCATTTAATGTGAGAGGCCAGCTGTCCAAGTTTTATTGGTGGAGCATGAAGTGGAGTACAATTGATGAGACAAAATTTTGACTCCATTTTGTGGTGTATGATATCACTAACATCTGAGAAATTAGTTTTCACTATATCATTGGTTTTTAATTAATATGTATATGAAGAATGTGAGCGTATTACTCGAGTGAATTTACAATTATTTAATTATTTCGACTAACTTAGCATCTTAACCACATAATTCTCTTTTTATAGTACATGATAACATTAACATATGGAAATTATTTTTAACTATAATATGTGTCATAATATAATTGTATAATTAATATAAACTGCTAAATGTATTTAAAAAGATGCATTGTACTGCAAATAAGCAAGCTAAATTGCATTAAGTAATTGAAGAACCATTATAAAGTTGCGTTATTAATTCTTAGCAGTATCATATTGTTTAATCATTTTATAGGAGGAAAGAATACGAGAGACTATTGATAAAGTTGGATTTCAAGCCACATTGATCAAAGAAGACACAAAAGAGAAATCCACACAAGTATGCAAAATACGCATAAGTGGAATGACTTGTACTTCTTGTTCCTCCACTATAGAATCAGCTCTGCGAGCAATTTCAGGTGTGCAACGTGCCCAAGTGGCCTTAGCAACTGAAAAAGCAGAAGTTCATTATAATCCAAAGTTTGTGAGCTATAGTCAACTGTTGCAAGTCATAGAAGAAACTGGATTTGAGGGCACACTTATTAGTAGTGGAGATAATATCAACAAGATAGAACTCAAAGTTGATGGTGTAGACTCTGATCATTCCTTGAATATAATTGAAAAGTCTCTCCAAGTGCTTCCAGGGGTTCAAGAAGTAGAAATATACCCTGAACTCAGCAAAGTTTCCATTTCTTATGAACCAGATATGGCAGGACCCAGAACTTTTATCAGTGTCATTGAGTCAACTGGGAATGGACATTTTAAAGCAACAATATATCCCAGAGAAGGAGACGAAACTGGCAGACAGCAGGAAATTAAGCAATATTATAAATTCTTTGTATGGAGTTTGGTTTTTACGATTCCCGTGTTTTTAACATCCATGGTTTTCATGTATATTCCTGGAATTAAGATGGTATTAGGTACCAAACTAGTCAACATGATGACTGTTGGTATGATGTTGAGGTGGGAGCTCTCTACTCCAGTACAGTTCATCATAGGCAGAAGATTCTACACAGGAGCCTATAAAGCTTTGCGCCATGGTTCTGCTAATATGGATGTTTTGATCGCCTTGGGAACAAATTCAGCCTACTTTTATTCTGTCTACTCAGTGTTAAGGGCTGCTTACTCTAAAGATTTCAAGGGTACCGATTTCTTTGAGACTAGCTCAATGCTTATTTCATTTATTCTACTTGGGAAGTATTTAGAGGTTTTGGCTAAGGGAAAGACATCAGAAGCCATTGCCAAGCTTATGGACTTGGCGCCTGAAGCAGCTGTATTGCTAACTCTGGATGATGAAGGAAATGTGATAAGTGAACAAGAAATTGATAGCCGGTTAATACAAAAAAACGATGTGATTAAGATTATCCCTGGTGCCAAAGTAGCTTCAGATGGTTATGTTTTGTGGGGGGAAAGCCATGTAAATGAGAGCATGATAACAGGAGAAGCACTGCCAGTGTCAAAAAGGAAGGGAGACACTGTGATTGGAGGAACTGTGAATGAGAATGGGGTGTTGCACATCAAAGCAACTAGAGTAGGATCAGACAGTGCCCTTTCCCAGATTGTTCAACTTGTTGAATCAGCACAAATGGCTAAAGCACCAGTCCAGAAGTTCGCTGACCGCATTTCTAAATACTTTGTGCCTCTGGTAAGTATGTATTACCAATGCTTTATCCTCTTTCTGGATACCTTTTGATAAAGTTTTTACCTATTATTAGTTTGTTTATGGAGACATTTGTTATCAGATAGCTTTCTTTTGCAGGTCATTATGCTTTCATTTTCAACTTGGCTTGCCTGGTTTTTGGCTGGAAGGTTCCACAGCTACCCAAAATCTTGGATACCATCTTCCATGAGTAGCTTTGAGCTTGCACTTCAGTTTGGGATCTCTGTCATGGTCATAGCATGCCCTTGTGCTCTAGGCCTAGCAACCCCAACTGCTGTTATGGTTGGTACTGGAGTTGGTGCATCTCAAGGGGTACTAATTAAAGGTGGCCAAGCTTTAGAAAGTGCACATAAGGTAATATTGTGGAATTCGGAATATGCTACTTTATATAAAAATTGAAAATGTTGGTCTCTATCCATATTACTAAATATTGAAAACTTAATCCTACTTCTTCCTATCAGTATCAACTTGATTCCTTGAATCCAAATTTATTAGAACTTCAAACTCGTCCTTAGAATACTGCTGTTCAACATTATGGTTAAGCGACAAGAACTAGTGAACTACTACTTCTGCAATTACTTCTCATATACTTTTCCCCAGCCAAGTTAGAATTCTGCCATTGTGATCTTTATTCTCCAAGAAGACAGAAACCAAGAAAGGAGAGGTTTAGGTATAGACAAGTTCCATTACCAAACCAAATGCTTGTAGGTTTCCAAGATTTGACCTCTTTTTATGCTTTCTATATTGTAACTACTTCACCTAAGGAATACTTGAATAAGAAAAAGAACTTAAAACTCATTAGCAATTAAGTGGACCAATGTTCTGGATCATGTTTGTTTCTAGTATGTCATGGTTGTCAGTAAGTCTTAAATTTCTTATTCTAGGTAACTCATGGAAATTAATCTATATTCCTTAAATATTTTATGCTTTCCACCCAGCATTCTTGGATCTGCTTCATGTGTGTCTATTTACTCTTGTAGGTTAACTGCATTATATTTGACAAGACAGGGACTCTCACGGTTGGGAAACCAGTGGTCGTTGACACACAACTTTTGAAAAATATGGAACTTCGAGAATTCTATGTTCTTATTGCTGCAATTGAGGTATATCTTTTTCCCTGCGGATTCTATATCTTTTAGCAACAAGTCTAGGGATCCAACATTCTTCACAACTGCTGACATGGCATGTAGTGGACCAAGGTAAAGATGTTGCTTCAATCACAACATGCCATATTGGCAATTGTGAAAAATGTTGTCCCCCTTTGTAGCAAGAGTGACAATACGTATCTCTGGCATTGATGATGTTGGCTTAATATGTCTGTCATAGGTGAACAGTGAGCACCCATTAGCCAAGGCCATAGTGACATATGCCAAGAAATTTGTAGAAGATAAAGAGAACCCTGCTTGGCCAGAAGCACAAGACTTTATCTCCATTACTGGCAATGGAGTGAAAGCCATTGTTCAAAACAAGGAAATAATAGTGGGCAACAAGAGTTTGATGCTGGACCAGAACATTGCCATTCCAGCCGGTGCTGAAGATATACTTGCACAAGCTGAAGGCATGGCTCAAACTGGGATTCTAGTATCTATAGATAGGGAAGTCGCTGGAGTTCTGGCCATATCTGACCCCCTTAAACCAGGTGCTCAAGAAGTCATTTCCATTCTGAAGTCCATGAAAATTAAAAGCATAGTGGTGACAGGTGATAATTGGGGAACTGCCAATGCCATTGCCAAGGAAGTTGGAATTGAAACTGTTATTGCAGAAGCCAAACCAGAGGATAAAGCAAAGAAAGTGAGCGAATTTCAGGTATGTAAAGTACATCACTTGAAGAAACCTTTTTTTACGTAATTCGAGATTAAATGAACCATGGACACATGCCATAGTTCAATACCCCGAGGGACCAACATAGTATTTATCCCAGTGATCATTCATCCACGTCTAGATCTTGTTTTCTTAAAAGATTAACTTGACAAAGACCATATCTGATATGATATCTCTACCTCCATGTATCTTTTTGTGGATTAAATCTGAAATATCTTTTACTAAATGGTTGGTCATCGAGACGTAACACTTTAACACAGTCACAGGCCTAGCTCAAGTCCAAGTGCTTTTGTATGCTTAAAGACTTTAAAACGTATAAGTTCCGTTTCTCATTCACAGGCTGCAGGCTACACTGTGGCAATGGTAGGAGATGGCATCAATGACTCACCAGCACTTGTTGCTGCAGATGTTGGAATGGCCATTGGTGCCGGCACAGACATTGCTATCGAAGCAGCTGATATTGTTCTCATGAAGAGCAACTTGGAAGATGTGATAACTGCAGTTGATCTTTCCAGGAAGACCTTCTCACGTATACGTCTTAATTACATTTGGGCTTTGGGGTATAATATGCTTGGTATTCCAATTGCTGCTGGGGTCATTTTCCCATTTACTGGATTTCGTTTACCACCATGGATTGCTGGAGCTGCAATGGCAGCCTCTTCTGTCAGTGTTGTTTGCAGCTCTCTCTTGTTAAAGTATTACAAGAGACCCCATAACTTGAATAACCTGGGCTTACATGGAATACAAATTGAGTAATCAACAATGTTGGTTTTGATCCATATTTGTCAATAAGCATCTAGGAGTTTAGGTTCTCCTAGGATCAAATTTGGGCAGTGTTGATTGATGAAAAATTGTACAGTGTACTTGTTTTGTTGGTATACCCTGTACAGAAGTAGTGTGACCGTGACCAAAAGATGAATGAGATGAAGATTAGTGAAGGCACCGAAAAACCAGAAAACAAGAAGTACTTGTTTTTAATGAAAGACGGAAAAATAAAAAATAAATAAATAAATCGGTGATAACTATTCACATCTATGTCATTGTATGACTTATTTGCAACAATTGTACGTGGTAGTTTGGAAAATGAAATCATTTCAGTGCGTGCCATCTCAAAAGCGAACCAGTAGTAGGTCTTAGAGTCACTCTTTTATGTAACATTTACTTCGAACATCCCTGGTATGACATAAACTCAAAATTGGAAGATATCGGTCTTTTATATGACCGTAAACTAGGAGGATTGGAAATTGTTGAAATACTACTAAAAATCCATTAGCAATGTTGCGTTTCAGATTAGATGATATAATATTCTTGATGTGCAAGAAACATCTGGATGGGAATGCAACCATATCACAATGAAGATACTATAGAGAGGGTACTATGTATCCAAAACATTTTCAATGAGTTTGTGATCTTCTGCAAGCTCAGAATGATCCAGTTAGAAAAAGGAGTGAGGCACACAAGTATTTTTGTTCAGAACTACTTGGGGTTTTCTGTCCATATTTTTCTTGGGTGTGACTGTGAGTCTGTGAAAGGAGTCTAATTCAAGACTTTGTTGGTTGGTGCTCCAAAAGTTCGGATTAGATAAACCAAAACAGATGAGCTCATGCTCATCTGAGCTTAAAGAGAACCCCCCCTCCTCTCCAAAAGATTTTTAATGATTTTTACCAGACCACTTGGCTCATATATGAGAGCCATAGGTGTGACACCCTCTGCCCTCCCTCAGGCTCTCAGTCCATTTATAATCTTGAGCTTCAACTCATTTGTAAGACAGTTTTTGACATCTCTAGCAAAACAAAACAAAGTCTACCATGGAACCTCAGAAAAAGGATCAGAAATTTAATAACAGAGCTCGCAACAATATAAAAAAGCAAGTTTTCATAGACTTGACAAGACGCTATATAGAATAACAAGTACTAAGTGAAGACTTTCCACTTCACATAATAAGGGAAGGGGGAACGGAAGCTTAAAATACATAACATCTATTTATATATATGGTTGAAATTAAAGCATAGTTGAATGCTGGAATAGAACTCACCTTTATTTTCTCTGATGCAACAGTGACATTTACAATGTCAAGCCCAGAAACCTTATTACACAATCTTGCAACAACACCAACATTGTAAACACTAAAATTTACAATAGTCGGCAAAACAGAAACCCGGTCATCACATCTTTGAAGGCAATGCCTTTCTTATGCTAGACTCCTCCCTCTCACTGTTTGCTTGCAGAGTCCGCTGCACTTGAAATTTTGTTTTGGCTTTGTAGAAGATATTATGTGCTTCATCAAAGTGAGGTTTTGTGGCATTTCTTGTATCCTCAATCCACTGCTGAACTTTCTTGTGTGGGCCTAGTACACGACTGCGATCCTTCTCATCCAAAAGCTAAATTTAACACAAATGTAATATAATGAGATCCAACAATTTCTCCTGGATAACCTTATAAAAAAATTATAATAAACTGCAAGTTACACCAAGACTAGAGCAAGAATAACTGCCTATGGACACCCATAGATAAGAATTCCAACTGATAAAATATACAACAGTAGTTTTTTTTTTTTTTTTTTTTTCCCCTCTGAGAAAATGAAACTAACTTATATTTTTCCACCCAGTTATCTCAACTAATGCCAATTTAAAACTTGTCTTGGTATGGGGTCTGTTAAGAGCATTGTAAGTGTGTGATCTCCTTAGAATGACCAGTTCTTCTTTAATCTATATTTCTCCACTCATTATTCTCAACAAACACCAATTACCATGCCACCATATTGAAATCAAATGAAGAAAAGAACACCATTCACTTTTAGATTAAATTTAAATATGGGTTAATTGCACAAAAATCCACCTTAAACTATGCGGGTACTTTTACTTTGCACCTCAAACTATAAAAACTCGCAATCACCACCTCAATTATAACAAAGCTTGCGAAGCTTGAAAACTTGCAAATTACACAACCAATTCCCCCAAACTTTCTCAATCTCCAACAACCCCACCAATAGCTAATCAAAAGCAACAACCACAAAGACTGATTAGTCAATACCATCACAAAAGCAAAGTCATTCAGCATCCACAAATTTATCGTTAAGCCAAATCTCAAGTGTTTGGCCAAGTATCACATAATCGCCGACCTGAGTTTAAGCAGCATCATCGATCACTGAACTGTCAAGTCCTCTTTACACCAGTTGTCTCAATTTCTCTGTGTGTTGCAGTGCCACGGCCGCCACCAGGAGGCCGCCAGAAAGCCACCTTGGTCCGAGGCCACTCCGAGCTAAATAAGTTGCTGATTGGGCTGAGAAAGTTAGGGATTTTGGGGGGAATTGGTTGTGTAATTACAGAAAGAAATGGCTGGGTATTTTGCCCTGTTTGGGAAATTAGTAATGGTTATTTAGTAATTTAACAATAAGGGCAAAAGGGAGAATTCATTTTTTTTTAAGGTCAAGTAAGTTGCGTGTGACCATTAGTTTTGACAATAAATCGGACACTATTGGATTCAATTCACAAGCTTTGTTATAATTGGGGTGGTGATTGCAACTTTTAATGGTTTGGGGTGCAAATTACAAGTACCTCCATAATTTAGGGAGGATTTGTGGGATTAACCCTAAAAATATTCCAAGAATGTATTAAATGTCATTATAAAAAATTGAAATTCTTTATGATAAATTAAATCAAATGGGAGAGCAGGATTTATATTTAAATCACACTAAATTAAAAGCATTAGAAGGATCATTTCATTCTATCATTTAAGCCAAACAATAGCGAAAAAAATGCTGAAAAAGAATGAATATGATCAATTTCCTCATGCACATAATTGGTATAGCAAATTGGCTGAAAGGAGAGCTTAAACGAAAGAGGAACACTATAAAGTCATTGTGCCATCATTGCTATATTTTGTTTCTCTCAACGGTACCTTTTTGTCTATATTTTCCTGGGACCTCTTTGTTTTTGTACCCCCTTTCTCCCACAATATTTTCTCACAATACGTATTGCCGGTTTAACAACTAGTAACAACAACAAAGCATTGAGTCACATCCAATTACCTCTAGTTGCATAATCTCACAAACAAGGCTGAGATCAGCTATGGATGGTTGCAAGCCACCCAGCAAGAAGCGCCCATTCCCCTTGAGCCAAATGGACTCTATTTTTGACAAAGACGAGGATAAAATTTTCTCAGCTTCAGCAGCTACTTGTGGTATCATGGGAAGGCCAAGCGCAGCTCCAAGTACGGTGTTGATAATAAATGTGGCTGAAATGAGAAGAGTCAAGTGAAAATCAATAGACCATCAGAAAAGAGAAATCTTGGTGAAGTGCATTGAAACACCAATAATGTGTATATGAGTCGCCACAATAAATAATAATCAGAAAATATATAACATCTGATGTTTCAATACTGATTAATGCAAACTAATTTACATATCAGTAGATTTACACCCCAAAACACAGCATCATTATCATCTTCCTTTTTTTGATAGGAAGGAACATGATAATTAAGGTGGCATCTACAGCTGCAAAGGAAAGTAACGAATTTATGAACTCGAAAGAATTGGCTTTTTTTATGGAAACCCACCACACTACAAATTACTACTAAAGAAGTGTATTTTAAAAGATAACGTATTAATCAGCAATAGGAATCATTATGTCGCTAACCTAGGGAAGGTAGAGTAATTTATTCATCAATATACTCTGAGATCCTAACTTATACAGGACAGAAAAAGAAGAAAACCCAATTGCAAACCAATCAGCACCACCACCACCGTCCCTACATTTAATGATTTTCAGTGCAAACCAATTGGCAGAAAATGTTCAGGATCATTTTCAGAGTCACAACCAAACATAGATAAAAAAGTTATTTTACCCAGGAAAATATTTTCCACCAAAACAAATGGAGTGTCAGTAAAAAAAAATCATATTTTGGACACTACGGATAATCAAATGAAGAATTTGGTTTATATTGACAGCTTAAACAACTAAGATTGCCAAAGATGAAGCATCTATAACAAAATTGTGCCTATTCAAGAACCCTTATTTGAAGGGGGTTTAAATTGGCTACATCATAGTAAGTCAACATGCAAGAATCAAGTTTAACTATTGTAAATGCAAACTCTAATTTTAAAATAAAATAAAAAATATTCTCTGATACTGAAATTTTTTTAATGTTATTACATGGTAAGAGGGTGTCTCTCCTTATGTCTCTATGTAAAAACATTAGCCTCTAGACAAAAGATGAGAAGAGTCACATATAGGCAGCACAACTGGTTAACATTTATGTCACTTTTTCCCAAACAACTTTTAGGATTACAACAGAATACCAATGACATTGAATTGCAAAGATATATATATATATATATATATTGCTAGACACCATGGCACCACCTAAGTTCCAGTGAAGTCACTTCATATAGGTTCTCCTTTTTCACGGATACAGAAACATATGGTTGTCAAGCCAATATGGGGGGATACTAGTATGCGTGTCAACATTAGAAAGCTTCATATATCAATGTTAAGTCATCCATGACTCCCCTATCATATTCTACGAAACAAAGAACACTTGACTGTTTCTAGCAATATGACCAAAAAGAAGTAAGGTTATATTTCACTATTTAAAAACTAAGAGCATCTTTTTGGAGTTAGCATGAAAGCACCTGCACCCCGGCGTAGATTGGAGTGATGCCAATCCAACACCGAGTGAATTTTAGCTCTCCTGGTAACGTCAGCTGGATACCTGATAGTATGAATAGAAAAAAGAAGTTAAAATTAGCTACAGAATGTATATGCTGGGGATATATATATAGATATGTGTGTGTATGTGTGTGTGTGTGTGTATAATACAACAAACCACTGAGATAATATAGTAACATTTCTGAAACTGGAAGCACATAGATACAAAACAACATTTTAAACTAGTTTATGCAGACACCAGCATACATATTAGAGTACCTAGGTGTTGAATCCACCTAGCTTCCAAATTTAGGACACAGACATGCCTTTCTAAATAAGTTGTTCAGTTTTCTTCTTCTATACCGTATCATGAAGTGTGCATTTAAATTGCACGTTTAGATTTTGAGGGAGACAACAAAGTATGCAAATCGTCAAGGAACTCCTGGTGAACAAGGCTTCTTTTCCTCAATTTTGTCGATAAACAGCATGTAGTGAATGAGACCAAGACACTACACTACCCATATCCACACACACACCCCCAAAACCTTATCATCCTTCATCTATATCAGGTATTCCACACATTTTGAATGTTAATAAATATAATCAGAAATATACTGCATTCAAGGAGCAAATGTACTTACCAATGATCTGCAACTCCAGGAAATGCAGAAGCGAGATAGATAAGAATTGCATGACTGGGAAAAAAAGAGGACGGGTTAATTAGACAAATGAACAAAGCAATTCTTTAACATGTTCAATAAAGTTTTTGAAGCAGGCATATGTTAGATTTCCAGAAATGTTTCAAGCAGCTGCAATTCTGGACCAGAACTGTAGAGATTAGACAAGTAAAACATCAACTTACCAAAAAAATAAGACAGGTAAACATCACAAAATCTGATAAGCATCACAAGCCAAAGCATAGATGCATCAATGGCAAGTAGACTCGGTTATAAATCAGCTTTATATATGTTAAGTTCCAAACTAAAAAAATGAATCAAATGTAGAGGTATAACATTATATGCAAATTGAACTTTAGTCTAGAATATGACCTTTAAAAAGCCATGATAAATAAAACAAATTACAAGGATGAATGGAATGATTGATGATAGAAACCATGACTATTTAAGATACCAGTTTCATCACATATTCATATGTATATCATCAAAATCAGGACTCTCTAAACCATATATTGTAAAGATCTGTAGCCTATAAGAGTTAGACATCCAAAGAAATCCACACAGCCATGTATAAATATCCTCAACAAGAACTTGGACTAGGGGAAACTATAAGAACCTAATCACTATTTTCAAAAAAGCATATTTACCAAGTGGTGGATTTCGAAGCCAATATTTCAAAAGAAATATAAATCTTATTGTGTCTGCAAGAATAAAGATTTAGATACGTTTAAAATGTAGTAACAAGATATGGAACTGAAGCATACAAGAAAATGACTACAATGCTTTCATAACCATCTCTTTTAGAATTCTTCCCTATGATAGTTGAGTTGCAGTATCATATCCCAACCACTGAGAAAATTCCCTCTCATTCTTCAAGACAAAAACATTTTGGTGAAAGACTCGGCCAAATTATGATGAAGCAGGGGATTACAATTTTAGATTACCTTTCAAACAACTTAAATCTTCCATCAACAATAGTTGGAACTTGCCTCATAGGGTTTATTTCTGAAAATACATACAAAGGGGAAAAAAGGAGTTAGTTCAATATAAATGTAGCAGGTAACAGTGGGGCCTAACAATTGTTGCATACTCAAATCACAGGAGCTAGTAATCAACAATATGCTCATATTGGTGACGCTATTGTTGCTATAATCAAGGAAGCAATACCAAACACACCTATAGAAAAATCCGAAGTGATCAACGCTGTAACTGTATGTACTTAAGATTATAGCTTAAAAGCCTTCCACTTCCCCCTAACCCCCCCTCTCCCCTCAGACCATAGATGCATGTGGTTCTTTACTTCTTTACATCCTTGCTACAATCCCATTTGAAAAAAGGAGAAAACTTTAGTCATAACTTCCTTAATGGACAGTAGCATTGTTGATGTTTTCACTTAATGGCCACTTGCATGCTTTGATACTGAACACCAAGTATCAAATCATGCATCATGGAATGTGCATGTAAAATTTCCAATCAAATGACCCTTCCTCTTCTCATAATAAAGGAGAGTCAGGTAATGGACAAATAGCAGTGAGTATCCAACTTAGCCCACCTCACTAAATAAATAAAAAATAAAAACTAAATCTAAAATTCATTATAATTTCTACTTCTTTCAAATGATGGGTATGCAGTACAATCATTTATAACAAATTCTCAATAATATTAATATACAGTACACCCATGAAATCTATAAACATGGTAAGCAAGCTCCATTCCCACCATAAACACATATTCTAGTTATATGGATTTACCTTTGAACTCAGCAGACAACTGCTGGCGTTTGGACAGGTCCACTTTGATTTCTTCAAAGTTTATTCCATTAACCCTGACAACATCAATTTCCCAGAAAACAAAAAACAACCCAGATTCCAATTACTACAGATAATGATACAATTGTCCCAATAATTGAAGATTACACTAATGAATCAAACCCCAACCAAAAAAAAAAAAAATTGAGGATTAAGGAATATAGAAAATTACTTGCAGAATATAATAACAGCACGAGATGGCTGGGACATCCTATCTGCATATACTTTCAGCTCCATTTTTTTGTTCTTTCTCTTCACTCTCTGTGAGTGTACCTGGGAATTTAGCAGTACAATAGTATGTTTTTTTTTATATATAAACTACAATAGTAGGTTGTTCCGTGTGATAAAGGTGCTTTTTTTTTTATAAGGGCAAATTTCAGAAACTACCCCTGAGGATTGGGATATTACCAACTAAGTCCAAAACATTTTAAAACGTACCAATTTCGTCCTAAAAAGACAATTTTGCCCCTGAGCTTTTAAAAAAAATATATAGTTATTAGCCCAGAACAGAGACTGCCTCTAGATCCCTAATTTGTTCATTCCTTCGACCACACCCTCAATCCCAATCTCAATTCCATTCTCGATCACTCCAGAATCTGAAAAAGACGTGCAGTTTTTGAATTCGTCGTCGAACTCTCTTTTACAAGGACAATCCTGGCCGGCCCAAGCAGTGACGGATTGGAAAATTTTGAGCTTAGACCAACTCAGCATCTGCGGGATCTGCTTGTAATAGCAATCGAGAGCGATGCTGACGATGCAAGCACGCTTCGTTGATTTTTAACGGCAATCTGTGGCTCTAAAGGCAGCGACAAAATACCAACAGAATGACAATTGTTAGCGGCATGCAACAACGGTGGTGCGGTGAGGAGTGTGGTAAAGCGAGGGCTGAGAGAGGTTAGGGATTTGGATGAGAATCAGCTTTCCGTTGCGGGATTTGGTTTCGGAAGCGTAGAGAGTGAGACGTGTGGTTTCCGATTTGGGGGAGAGAAAGGGCGAGCGCTGATGGGGTCAAGGTCAATCTTGCAGTGGGAATCGAGAAGACCTTGCGTGGTGGTATTGTTGGTGCCGGTGACCAAGTTATGGGCTTCACCATGGCTAAGGTTCCATTAGGGAGAGAGTTCTGAGATGGAGAACTCAGAGAAGAAATTGGAAGAGGAAAGAGACACAGGAGAAAGGAACAAGAGGAAAAATAAAAGTAACGTATTATTATTATTTTTTTTTTTTTAAGTTCAGGAACAAAATTGTCTTTTTAGGACGAAATTGGTAAGTTTTAAAATGTTTTGGACTTAATTGGTAATATCCCAAACCTCAGGGTAGTTTCTGAAATTTGCCCTTTTTATAATTATTATATACTACTATTTTTTAAAACAAATATATCTTTGGACAATGAAATTAAATTTTAGTTTTTTTTTAGGAAAAAATTATAATTTTAACTTTGACTTTTCGTCTTTTCCAAGTTCAACATTACGTTTGGTTTAAAAGGAAGAGAAAGGAAATGAATTAAATTTGTTAAAAAATTTATTACTTGGGCTCACATTTTTTCCTTCATCTTTGATCATTTTCTCTTCTCTTCCATTCTCTTCCTTTTAACCAAATATAGGATTAAAATTTTATAAAACGTGTTAACTTTGTCCCTTTTTTATGAGAATAACTCTGTCCTTATTACCTTTTTTTTATTTAAAAAAATTATCCTTATCCCTTAACTTTCCGTTTGTTGATAAGTTTTTTTTAAGACCATCTAGACTTTTCGTCATATCACATCAACACTTTGTATGTAGTAATTTTTTTAACAATAAAGACATAAAATTGATGGTGAATTTTTTTTTTTTTTTGAGAAAATTGATGGTGAATTTTATTTAACTTAATGGATAAAGTTTATTTATCAATAACAAAAGATTTTAAATTTAAACTCTACCTACACCAAACCAATAACTAATTAATATTTTATAATTTGGTCCGCTGATAAAGATGACTTAATCATTAAAGAGAAACACTATAAATTAAAGTTCTATTTTATCTATAAAAAAACAATAAAATTGATTTTTTTTTTTTTTTTCCTTTTCAAGATGTAATTGTAACCTTTCAAAATTAAATCAAATTTCAAAGATCAAAGATATATTTCACTTTTTTTTTTTCGTGTGTCACCAGCTATGTAGATGTATATGACTAAATAAACTTTATAAGCTTTTTCTTTTTTCTTTTTAAATTGTAAACTACCATACATAAATCTTAGAATCATACTAAATTTCATAAAGGAAAAAAAATGAAATTAATCAATTTAGTATTTTGCGTCACATTTGGGCTTCGACTCTCTTCAATAAGTAAGCCTTAATACATAAAAATATTCATTTTCAAATGGGATGTGATAATGTTTAAACTCATAAACACCTGCAATAAACGGGTTAAGGAGAAATAACTTCTCATATATGGATAGAAATAAATCATTTTAGTCCTTTAAATTAGTCATTTTGAGTGATTTTTGGGCAAAATTACTGGACTAAGAGAGTTCGTAAGAATCTTAAAATAACTAAAATAATATTTTAGACAAAGTTAGTGGATTAGAATGACCAAATTAAAATTTGAAGAATTAAAATAATTTCTGGGCGAAATTAGTGGACTAAAATGACCTGCTTCAAATTTAAAAGACTAAAATGATTTTTGGTGTAAATTTTATTTTTGGCAATTGTTTATGATATGCACCTCCTTTTTGTTTGGGATTGGGGCTTTGTATTCGTGGGTCGATCTACTAAATTTTATGGCCTATAACTTTGCGGGTTGGGTTCCTAACGTATTGTAAATCCTTTGGGCCGAGCCTCATCTACAAACTTTTCCTCTGGGTTTTTGAGATGGTTCAGGTCGGGTCCATTCTTTCGGCTTTTTTCCGCTATTAAACTATTAATTAATTAATTAATATGGATTTGATTTTTTTTTTTTTACACAAAGGAGGACGATAGTATTCAACATCTTCGAGTATTTAAATATATCATCTAATGTATATAATCTCTCGTCTTACACACCATATTATTATCGGAAAGAATTCTAGCAAAAAATTTTGAATTCAGAATCTTACATATATTACGAGGTATTAAGATTTTAAAATCACTTAACCAATCCAGGTTAACATGGATTTGATCCTTAATTCAGAGGAAGTTTGTGACGCTACTCCACGTAACTGATCTACTCATATATAACTCAATGCTGATTATGCAATCAGCAATATTAGTGTAAAAAAACTCATGAAAAATTCTTATATGTGACCGTCTCATAGAATACTTACTCGAAAACTCATAATTGCAACGTCAAAAGATTGTGACTGTTCCTAATGATTTCACGAGACCATTGATTTCCCAAGTCTGGAGCCTTTTCCCATGCTGAAGGTCATAAAGGCGTTGGCAATATATTAAAGTCCACCATTAATGCTTGATGCTCCGAGGTGGACCATCATCTTCTTCTTCTTCAGGTTACAAGGGCATGGAGCATCTGAAACCAACTTTGACGTTCGTACTCAATGGGGTACTATTTAATCCTCCATACAAGTTACATTAATTAATTCTGCCTTTTCTTTTTTCTTCTCAAGCACGTGTAGTATTTATTATATATGCAACCCTTTTGTTTTTTATGGGCAACTATCTTATTATCTATATGGGATCTAATTAGCTCAATTGATAAAATTTTTGATAGTTGAAAAAAAGCGTTGGCAATATATCAAAGTCCACCATAAATGCTTGATGCTTCGAGGTGGACCATCATCTTCTTCTTCTTCAGGTTACAAGGGCATGGAGCTTCTGAAACCAACTGGACATGGACCTTCGTACGCAATGGGGTACTATTTAATCCTCCATACAAGTTACATTAATTAATTCTGCCTTTTCTTTTTTCTTCTCAAACACGTGTAGTATTTATTGTATATGATGAAGCATTCATAATTATGGGCAACCCTTTTATTTTTTAGCTTTATGGGCAACTATCTTATTATTCATATGGGTTCTAAGTAGTTCAATTGATAAAAATTTTTATGGTTGAATAAGAGATCTGGGATTTAATTCTCGTCTACACCAAAAACTGATTAGTATTTTGGTTTGATAATAAAGAGTTATTATTAGGAGTGAACGCCATGAAATAAAACTCTCTTAAAAAAAAAAAATCTTACTATCTGTAAGACATGTGAAATGAACCGTTTAGAGTGTTCGCATCAGCTAATGTAAAAAAAAAAAAAAATCTATTTTAATATAAGAACCAACTTTTTCCTATTTTACACCCTCGCTTTTCAGAACACCCCACATCACATTATTTATTTTATATTACATTTTATTAAAATATCAATTTTAAAAAAAATTTAATTGTTTCTCTCTCTTGATTTTACACTACTTGAGATTCACGAGTACCAAATAGAGATTCAATGGGAATTGGGACACCTGTGTTTGGGTAAGGATGTTTATGAAAGTTTCCTCTCCTATACTCCTATTTCATTATTTCTATTAGGATATTTTATGTTGGCTAATTTCATGAAAAATTTAATTATAAATATTCAAGTATATTTAATTGTGATTGCAAGGTGTAATTGAGGATGAAGATAGTTCATAGATTTGAATTATTTAAAATAGATTAGATTTTTATATGTTTCATGATTTTTTAAACTATTTATAATTTAATATACTCTAAATTTTTTAATCTCCAATTTATTTAACAAAGTAAAACTTGATCTGAAATGTTCAAAGAATATCAGTCATAATCGGTAATATTTAAAAGATAGTTCATAGTTTACAAATCAAATGACTAGATAAAAAAAGAAAAAAAAAACTAGTTAATATAAATTAAAGGCTTAATGTAAATATTTTGTTATATATAAGAAAATAACATATGCTAAATTATGTTATAGGCATATCTTGTGTGTAATATGTTATATTCTTTGAATTTAAAATTTTCTTGATATATTTAACTTGACTCTGTCCCTACCCCAAGGTGTTATCTCCACAATAAGGTAACAAGTTTAAGTTTGTTATATAACTATAAAGTAGTATAAAGTGTAGCTCAAAATTTTTCCCAAAAAAAAAAAAAAAATGTAGCTCAAAATTTAAATACACCATTTCCTCCAACTCTTTAGACCAAGTTGTTATCAACTATTTTCTAAAAAAAAAGTTGTTATCAAGTATCAACTAGCTTGTAGCTATCTTGGTATCCGCTGTTTCCATCTTTGGGGATTGTCTCAACCTTGCTATTGGCACCAATTTTTTTGTCGAATAAATCACACCACCACTCGTCCATCTCATTTAGAGGTGATAATGCATTTAACACAACATGCAAACACGGCACTTCTGTTTTTTTTTTTTTTTTTTTTTTTTTTTTTTTTTTTTTTTTTTTGGTAATTTAGTGTTTGATATAAATAAGTTCATGTCAAAGTGAGTTGACATGCTTTAACACAATTAATAAATGTGTCAATTCTTTGTAAACTAGTATTGAGGTCCAAAATATCACAAGTATTGAAATCTAAAACTAAAGGGGCCCTCGAAGATAAGCAAGACCCAATTTGCTAACCAAGGCCCACTTAAAATGAGAAAGAGGAAGCCCAAACCCATGAATGGGCAAGCTTTGGGGACTTAGAAAAGGAAGAAAAATGAAAAATGAAGCTTGACCCAGCCTTTGTGAGGAGAGTTCCCTGGAGAGCCCAGAAAAGGACTAGATTAGGATACCTTGGGACTGCTAGAATCAAGGGGATCCTCGAGAAATGCAGGAAAAGGTCAGCTGAGATTTGGACAGCTTAAGGGAGCATGTTCATGGACACAAGGAGCCGCCTATAACTCAAAAAAAAGGCTAATGACTTAGGAATCAACACTTGATAAAAAGAATCCCGGTACCTCAGGGAAAACAGGAAGGTGAACCATGAAGGAAGGTGACTGAGAATCTTTCAGCTTGACAGGGAGGAATCTACCCATTTAAAGAAAATCAAAAAAGGTAAAGCAGCCCAAAAGATGGGATCTAAAAAGGTCCATCTAGAAACTTTGGGAAAAGAATATTGAAAATCAGCCCTTAGGACCCCCCCCCCCCCCCCCCCAACCCCTAAAAGATGAAGGTCAACTGGGGATTTTTTGGGAAGAAACCTTAAAAGAAGAATGTAGTAAGAAAATAAGGAAAGAACCGGCCACCAATGTTGCTGACACAATATTGGTTCTGGTACTCAAGGCAACAAATAAAGAGAATCAATGGTACACTAAAAATCCTAGGAACGTACTATAAAAGGGGATCAAGCCATCGGCAAAATTGAGCACAAAGACCCTTTAAATCTCAGAAAAATAGAAAAAGGGAAAACACCGTGAGAAATCTTGAAACAGCCACTAGAAGATACACTTGGATTCAAGGGGATTCAAACCTCACAAATCTTAGAAGCCTGAGAAGAGCTATCTAAGTCTGTGACTTTTGAATTTATTTGAACTCAATTGAGCTATCTAAGTCTATACTTAAACTCAATATAATGAAGTATCACTTTATTTTCTGAGGATCCCTGACATCTTTATTTGTTTTTTTTTATTATTATTCCTTTGCTATTCCTCAGTCATTTGCTTTACCATATATACACACACACACACACACATATATATATATATATATATATGTATGTATGTATAAGTGTGTATATGTTGTAAGATCTATGTTTTGTGCACAACTTAGTTCATAATCAGCCCAACATAATTGAGGTAAATCAAGCTCAGTCCACCACAAAACTTTTTTGGGGGCCTAGGATCCTTGACTTTACTTGGGCTTGGGTACTGTCCAAAATAAGAACCCACAACTAGTTAACTTACTATCAATTCAAAATGATCGATTCATGTAAATAAATTTGAATTTCATACATGATTGAGTAATTAAGAGAATTTTAATAGTTATATTGATAAATTTTTCATTGAAACTTTGAAGTTCCTGGCTCTTTACCGAAAACAAAGAAAATAAATTATATTTTAGCTTCACTTTTCTTAGATTGTGTAATGAACAGGATTAAAATTGATTGTGTCATGTAATTGATGGAGTTTTCCACCCGAATGGAATCGATGGATTTTTCCACCAAATGCACAATTCTTTTTTCATTACAAATTAGAAAGAGAAAAAAAAAAAAATTACCTCCACTTTTTCTTTGTCACATTTTTCATCCTCCCAAATTGCTACCGTGGGCTAACAACTTTTTGTTTTGTGTTCTTTGGGATGGAGACTAGCAACAGTTATGGGTTTGGAGACGTCAGACCAAGCTTTGAGATATTAAATTATGAACAGGGTGGAGTAAAAAATTAAAAGGCAGAAGGTAAAACAAGGTGCTGCTGCCAATTTTATTTATTCACCGATGCAGGGAACTGTTTATGGACACCACAGCATTAAGAGTTCGAGACTGTTTTTTAAACAAAAAAGTACGGTGTATGAGGTCCTTCAGAAATGATATCTACGAACGAAACAGAAAATATTTATGAGTGGTCCTTCGATATATAGTCCTGCCTTGAGATCTAGAGCCATGGCTCAGACTATTATACCACCGCACCATGCAATAGCACTGTCAATAGCTGCGGTTAAAAGTTCACTCTTAATCTTAATTAGTCCTTAAATCTTTTTTTATCTTTTTTTTTTAATCTTTTAACTTGTTACCTTGTTAATTTTTCCCTCTCACATCAAAATAATAATTACACAGATCGCACCATATTCAAATCCAACTATATTTCTAGTGTGATAGAGGGATCAAATCTTAAATGTTTCTATCAGAAATATCATAAGGTTTCAATTGTCTTGCATGCTATTAACATTATTTATTGTTTAAGTGATTAATAAAAATTACATATAAAATATTGTGTTGATTGCTTAATTGAATAATTACTAGTCACATATCCTCAAAATTAAAAACAATTTTTTCTTTATTTTTTTGCTTTGAAGTGTGTTTCTATAAGTTTGTTCACTTAATGTAAATGGTTAAATACATGAAATATCTATGTTTTCAAAATTTCCCAATGAGATTTAATTATCACCTAGATTGGAGGTGATCTTGATCATTTTTTTTTTCCACAATAACCGATATCTTAATATTGTATTAATTTGATATTTTTTAAAATTTTCAATATTTTTTTAAATCTTATTAAAAAGTTTTTTATTTTTTTTCATAAATTTTCACTTGTAAATGTATAATCATTTTATATTATTTTTATATAATATCACTTCAATAGAGATTATTTTTTTAATCCAAATTTCATAATATAATTTTATCATTGACCTTTAAAATGACTCAACTTATCATTTGTTAAGTTAATTCTTTTTCTTTTATTGGTACAAGGAATTAAATCTAACTTAATTCTCTTTTTTTTTTTTTCTTTTTTGGTTTGAGGAACTAAATCTAACCTTGTCTAGCCATGGACTTGTAATTCCACTCCATGATGATTATTCTTTATTATCATGTCAAAACATTAATTGGTTTTTGATGTAAACATAATTTGAATATTAAATCTCTTATTCGTAACATTTACTAGTTGAGCTAATCGGAGCTAACTACTAACACTTGTGTTTTTAATGAAGACCTCCATTGTTCATATCATAATCCCTCCAATTATTGAATTATGGGAGAAAAAGAAATCTAGTAATGTCTTTGGCCCGCTACCATCCATATTATAAAGTATAAACTCGACTATTATAAATAGTGATTAACTCAATTAGTAAAATTTTTTGAAAAATCGGGTCCTCAGCAATAGATACAGTAAAGATCCAACGCTCAAAATGAACCCATTATGCTGAGCGCCCACATTGCTTCCCTATTACGCCCCCGCAAAGCACAGCATCATTTCTCTTCAAAATAAACGAAACTTTGACAAAGGACAACGGACAATGAAGCGTCACTCAGAACACTAACAAAAACTGAAAAAGGGCTTTGGCTCTTTGTTTTTGCTCTCACCACTGGAGACATATTTCCCTTTCTCAGCACTAAAAAGTCACTGCTCTCTACTAATGCTATTGTCCTTAACCCCAACTTAAAAAAAAGTAACAAGTCTATATATTTACTCATATTTTTAATAGAAGTAAGTAATGGAAGACAAATAGAGCTTACATCAGGTGAATAGAGTGTCAATTTTTAAACTATAAGTAGGCAAAGTATTCTTCAGACAAATCACAAATTTCCCCTAAAAAAAATACTTACAACTTCAACTAGGAAAGAGGGTTGGAGTACCCGGACTTATATAATAAGAATCCTTCTATGTTATCTCTTATATTTTTGGGGTATGATGCTGAAATAATCTTAAGAGATTATTTACCTAAAAAAATCATAATAGTAATACCATAGAATTATCCAAAATCATAAAATTACACCATTGAGTGCACGGGTCAAACAAAACAATCAGTAAACATCACATATTACACTTGCTTGTTGCTTCTATTACCACATAATAAAGTCAAATGAATCTGTGATAAAAGGGTAATACAATTTTTAATTGTTATTACCACATAAAAAGTCAAAATCAAACGGTAATAAAATCTATAGTACTCCTAACATTATTATTCTTCAAATGGATGATAATGTCAAATTTGACTTTCTATTCTACATCCACAATATCATAATAATCTAACAAACAATGGGGCATATGACATATCTGTTAGGCTAAAAATAAACATTTTCACATGTGTGAGCATGTGTCAGCTATCCACTAAAGGGTGACTTGAGGGGCTGAATCTTGATCAATGTAAACCATGGCCCAAATATGCAAACTTGCAAGGCTTATTATAACAGATAATATCACAATAAACTCACATGACGCAGAGGTTTTGGAGGTCATGGTCGCGTAACTAAAGGGTTTTGTAAAGTTGTCTTAGACTAAAAATAAACATTTTCACATGTGTGAGCATGTTAGTCAGTTATCCACTAAGTCAGAGTGCTATAGAAGTTACCAAAATGGCAAAATATAATGAGGAGTGCACTAATTGTTTTTGTCTACTATAAATAAAGATTAAAGGTATTATCATAAAAGAAACAAACTAGATTCACATACCCAATTAACGGAAAGATAACTTCATGTTTATAAGTGCGTTTGCCTCACATGAATTATCTAAGTATAGTTTTTGTAATTTAACTTAGGAGTTTGTGTGATTTGAATCTTTCTTATTTGTATGAACTTGAATTCTGAATTAAGATATCTACATATTGTGATTACATTGTCTGTTCCCTTACTTTTC
Source organism: Lithocarpus polystachyus (assembly GCA_033629205.1). Taxonomy (NCBI): domain Eukaryota; kingdom Viridiplantae; phylum Streptophyta; class Magnoliopsida; order Fagales; family Fagaceae; genus Lithocarpus; species Lithocarpus polystachyus. The sequence continues at coordinate 35,897,086 of CM066173.1, read as the reverse complement.
TTAGTTGAATATTTTTTACTTTTGAAGTTCTATTAGTTTAGGCAGTCGTAGAGCCCATCAATTTGTTGCGAAGTTTTTGTCTTGCAAGTAGTTCTTTCCAAGATAGTTTGTATTCTCACAAACAATATCAATACATGATCACAAATTTTAGCATAATAAAATGGCGCAATATCTGGGGAAAAATAATAACATTGAATTATCAGGCATTGGACTCCATGTCATCTTCCATCTCACGCACAGCTTGTAGTGGACCACTTCTATACATAAAGACATTGTCTGATGGATTATTCAGACTCAGAGGCCCATTTCCAAATAAACAAAACTGTGGTTCAATCTGGTTCAACCGGTTCCACTCATCATCTGAGAGAGACCAACTGAAAATGTCTATGTTTTTTGTTTATCCTGTCAGATAAGCATAATGGGTTAATTTTGGGTTGGATTTTACCTTATTTATTATTGACGATCCGATCTTTTAAGAAATTTTACAAGTTAAGTTAATTATTATTTATAGTTCTCATAAATATATATATATATATATATATATATTTATTTATATTTATAGTGGTTGAGTTTATACTTTATAGTATGGACTGTGGTGAGCCAAATAAATAATTAGATTTTTTTCCCTCCATAATTTAATAGTTGGAGGAATCATGATATGAATGGTGGACATCTTCATTAAAAAAAAAAAAACTATTTATTTGAGAAAAAAAGACTTATAGTTAATAGTTTACTTAAACACAACTGGTGGACGTCTCAATTGATGAAGGCTTATAGTCTTAGTTTTAGTTTTTTTTTTTTTTTTTTTTATGAGAAAAAAGGCTTATAGTTTACTTAAATGTAAGTTTTGATTAAAGGTTTATTTAACTCCTATGCAAAAAATAGGTCTTTTTTAGGTAGATATGGGGAGGAGGAAGGAAAAAAGAAGATGTTTATTTAACTTTATCGTAAAATTCTTAAAATATTATAAATCAATTTTTTAATAGTTTTTTTCTTTTATAATTCAGGAAAAAAAATTTGAACATTGAACATCTCTTGAAAACACACATAAATGTTTGTTAATTTTAAAATGAAAAGATTACATTTTACCAAATCATCAATAATTTAAATAAACACCAAAATGATACACTTAAAAAAACATTTAAAAATATTTAAAAAGAAAAGTTCATTCAAATCAATCATAAACCTCCTACTTCAACTTATGAAAATATATATTTTTTTTAAATCACACATTTTGCGCATAAGATGACAGATTATATTTTCTACCTCGAGTTATAAGTTATTGAAAAGAAAAAAATTCACATATTTGAAAAGAAAAAAATTCACCTAATAATAAGTGAGTTCACGAGTCTTGGCTTTATAATTGGACTAATGTTATTTTAGGTATTTCTCACTTCACCATTAATAACTCACTCTTTCGAACGACAACTATAATAAGACCCCATTTGTGTGTGTGCGTAGTTTACGGGGGCTTGGCGAAGTGGGTAAGGCTCGGGCGTTTTGTGTAATATACCTAGATTCGAGTCTCGCTGTCCGCGAGAGTCCATTAGTAAGCATCTTTAGTGAGGGGTGTACTAAAAAATGAGGTGATTCTCACACAATAGTAAAGGGTTCACAACTTGACTGCCATCTAACGCCTTACCCGGGGTGTAATACAACCTTAAATCTCACATTTTTTTTACCAAAAATATATATATATATATATATATAATTATTTTTTATTATTATGTTGGGGGTGGAATCGATTAGTCGGCACCAAAAACCCTTTTTTATATAAAGAAAAAAAATAATAATAACACACTTTTTCCTGCACCGCTGGACAAGTTCGTGTGAATAAATATGTCATCCACATTAATTTCCTGAAAAACCAAAAAAAAAAAAAAACCGCTTGAATGTCTCTGTGTGTGTACTGTAACTCATTTATATATCTGCATTTGTTGTTTCTTCTTCTTTCTATCTCTCTCCTCGTTCAACGTGCATTACCTTTTCTGCCATAACTCTCTCTTACTCACTCTCTCTCTCTCTCTGTGTCTGAGTTTGATGCTTCAGCTGTGAGGTCAAGGGAGTCCAAACTACAAAGCTGTGAGATCTTATGGAGCTCCTGAAATTGAAAATGGTCATACTCTTTAGGCTTTTCAGCTAAAAAAAGGTAACCTTTTTTCTTTTAAAAATTTATTTTGATTTCTTCTGCGTTGTCTTTTAAACCATATTTCTCTGTTACAAACTCCAAAAAGCTAGCTTTTGTTTCTTCATATGCTACTTTCATTTTTTTCTCTAACTGTTGTTTCCTCAGCGATACATTTTGGATTTAGCTTAGTGACGGTTGGAGTTTCAGTTGCTAGAATTTGCTAACAAAGAATGTACAAGTCAAATTTATCAACTTTTTAACACTTTTTCTTATCCTACATTTGAATTTTTTGAGTAAAATAATATGATATTTAGCACACTAAGCTCACACTTTGTATAGTATTCACTGATCTGTGATGTTGACAATTTTGCTTTTCAAATCTTGTTTTGCTACATTTTCTTAGCAAAGTAAACGGATCAAAGAGATGGGTTTGGAATTTTTTTGGTTTTCTTTTTGTATTTTTGTTACTTTTGCTTCTACTTTTTTTTTTTTTTTTTTAAGTATATTCAGTGGGAACCTCATGTGTAAAGCTCATGTGTGAAGCGGGGTTTAAGGGTCTTTTAGCTTGAACAGTAAAAGTATTACTCTTTTCGAATATATAATAAGCTTAATATTTTCAAGATCCTTCTACCACGGAGCGATGCACATGATAATAATTTTTTAGAAAAAGATTTAGAAGTCTTGGCCTGTGTGCTTTCTGGGTCTAAATTATATAATTTTGTTTAAGTTCAAGACTCACTTTTAGTGTTAGTCAAGTAAGTAAATTAGCTTTCGGATTTTCCGGGTAATTTTCTAGTGTTACTTAGCTTGTAATTATAAAAAATTAAATTAGCACAATAAAAAAATTAGAAGAAGATAAAAATGAGAATATCTTGTGGACTCTGCTTGTGTTTGTCTTATTCTTTCTATTTGACTCTTGTAGAAGGTGAAAATGATAGTTTATAAAGTTTGGTTTTTTTGAATTTTATTTCTCTGTTTTGTCTCTATCACAAGAGTTGGTAGCTGATGGTAATTTTTTACTCACTGGTTTCTTCTTTAACCATTTTTTTTTATACAAGATAGAATTTTTACTCTGGTCTAATCTAAGTGTGTATGTACGAGTCTCCTTTCTGAAGACTTGAATCCCGGTCCTTCCCCTCACACCCCACAAGCATTTATACATGTGGAGTGACCACCGCACCAGAGTTACACAGTGGTCTTCAACCAAATTTTCCATTGAGAAAGAGCCCGTGAACTTTAAATGCTAGGAGGAGAAAAATATTGGGTTTGGATTTTATTTATTTTATTTTAATTTTTTTATAGCAAAGATTCTGATAAATCACTCTCTTTGTGGTAATAAATATTCAATGCATAATTTTTGTGCACATTAATATTTTAATGACTTTCTGCACAACTGATTTGTCTACTTCTACATTTGCAGATTTTATTTTTAATTTGTAATTTAAGACCAGATCTTTAAACTAGTGTCATATATTCATTTATTTATTTTTTGTGTGGTTGAAGTAGCAAACAAGTTAATAATTCTTAGTTTGTTACTATTCGAAGCTTGATTTTTTCTTAGGGAATGTAAAATGTGACTACATGAAGCTTGTTTGCAAGCTGAGGTGTATTTTTTAAGTGGCACACCAGCATACTGTGTGCCCCCCCAGATTCTTATGCAAAAGGTTCCATTTTCCTATGTTTTCATCTCAAATTAAGAATGATTTTAGTTGAACTACTTATGAGTTATGAGAGCTACACTCATGATAAACATCTTCAAAGACTTAAAAGGCAATGTGTAACCCTTTTTCTCATGTCACTTTATCCCTTATGGTGTACTTGCACAATTTATTTATTTATTTATTATATTTGCTTGTCATTTGATGGCATGCCTTGTAATTTAAGGCTTATTGCCTGCTCTTTCAGTTAATTGCAAGGAATTATGCTCAGTTTATTTCACTGACACTGCATTTGATTTACCAAAACATGATTTCTTGGGCGTGGCAATCTCTATCCATTAATGAAATCTTTGAGAGCTCTTTCATTAGGTGATAGATTCTTGCATTTTACTTGTATGTCAGGTCCTTGAAGGTCCCATATAGCAAGGTTTTGTGTCTGTTTTGTTATAACAAATCAAATGTGTTTCCCCTGCCTACCGCAATTTGAAGCCCTCCATTACCTTGCCAAAAGTCACTGCTAGAATTTCATTTCATTTTTTACTTTTTAAGGTTGGGGGAGAGGGGTGGTTTATGATTTTTTCATGCTTTCGTTAGCGTTTACTGGTGAAACCAATTCAACTTTGATTCTCTTACAACTTTCTGATTGTTGTTGAAATTGATCTTTCTATTTTCTTTGTTGCCGTGTTAGTGTTTTGCACATTGATACGCCCAAGCATTCTCATATTTACTGACTTGTGACCTTTCCTTCGTTGCTTTTGTATTAGATCACTTTAGAGTACATTGACTGCTATCATAGTAGAATGTTTTATTTCATAGATGTATAGCTTCTACTGCTTTAATTATTGGGTGTTTATTATAGGTATATTGCTTCTATTAATTATTCAAATAAAATTTATCTCTTTCTTACAGATTGATGCAAGCAATTGCGCATATTGATAGCTACCCTCTTCTTTGCAGGCACCAGTAGCTATTTGCTCTCTCCAGTAGTTCATATTCTCTTCAACAAACCTATCTGCCTATTCATCATGATGAACAATCTTAAGTTAGGGGTAGATGTAGTAAGTGCCCACAATCTCTTGCCTAAAGATGGGCTAGGTTCATCCAGTGCATTTGTGGAGCTGTACTTTGATGGTCAAAAGTTTCGTACCACCATCAAAGAAAAGGATCTCAACCCTGTTTGGAATGAGAGCTTTTACTTCAACATATCTGATCCCTCCGACCTCCACAATCTCACTCTTGATGCCTATATCTACAATAATGTCAAAGCTACCAACTCCAGGTCCTTCCTTGGGAAGATTAGCCTAACTGGGACGTCTTTTGTTCCTTACTCTGATGCTGTTGTCTTGCACTACCCTTTGGAAAAGCGAGGCCTCTTCTCACGAGTAAGAGGCGAGCTAGGCTTAAAAGTTTATATTACTGATGACCCAACCATAAAGTCTTCTATTCCAATCCCTGCTACTGAATCCTTGCCAACTAAGGAACCAAGCGTTACTAATGCACAAGCCCAAACAGTTCCAAATGCAGCCACAAACACTCACAAAGTTGAGTCAAGACACACCTTCCACGATCTCCCTAACTCAACTCACCACCATCATCATCAATCTTCTGCTTCTGCAGTTCTGAGTCCTATAACTACAGCTGTTCCCCAGCATGGAACCAAATATGAGTTTGATGAAATGAAAGTGGAATCACAGCCTCCAAAGGTAGTTCGTATGTACTCTGCATCATCCTCGCAACCTGCTGAGTATGCACTAAAAGAGACAAGCCCTTTCCTTGGTGGTGGAAGGGTTGTTGGGGGCCGTGTCATTCACGGAGACAAGACTGCAAGTACTTATGATCTTGTGGAAAAGATGCATTTTCTTTATGTAAGGGTTGTTAAGGCCCGTGATCTTCCTGCTATGGATGTCACAGGAAGTCTTGATCCATATGTTGAGGTGAAAATTGGAAATTATAAAGGGATTACAAAACATTTTGAGAAGCAGCAAAATCCAGTGTGGAATCAGGTGTTTGCCTTTTCGAAGGACCGGATGCAAGCATCTGTTCTGGAAGTTGTGATTAAGGACAAGGATCTTGTCAAAGATGATTTTGTGGGCATCGTAAGGTTTGACATCAATGAAGTTCCATTGCGAGTACCTCCGGATAGCCCTTTGGCTCCAGAATGGTACAGGCTTGGGGGTAAAAAGGGTGAGAAGATTAAGGGTGAGCTGATGCTTGCAGTTTGGATTGGCACCCAAGCAGATGAGGCCTTTTCTGATGCATGGCATTCTGATGCAGCTATGCCTATTGATAGCACACCAGCTATCTCTGCAGCGATACGCTCTAAAGTCTATCATGCACCACGGTTGTGGTACGTGCGTGTTAATGTTATTGAGGCGCAAGACTTAGTTCCAACAGAGAAGAATCGTTTCCCAGATGTGTATGTTAAGGCACAGATAGGTAACCAGGTTTTGAAGACCAAAAATGTTCAGGCTCGGACCCTGTGTTCTCTTTGGAATGAGGATCTTTTGTTTGTTGCTGCTGAACCCTTTGAGGATCATCTGGTCATATCAGTTGAGGATCGTGTAGGTCCTGGAAAAGATGAAATCATTGGAAGGGTCATCATACCCTTGAGCTCTGTAGATAAGCGTGCTGATGACCGTATGATCCATTCCCGTTGGTTCAACCTAGAAAAGCCAATTGCTGTGGATGTAGATCAGTTAAAAAAAGAAAAATTCTCTAGCCGACTCCATCTCCGAGTCAGTCTAGATGGAGGATACCATGTTCTTGACGAGTCCACTCATTACAGCAGCGATCTCCGGCCCACAGCGAAGCAGCTGTGGAAGCCACCAATTGGAGTTTTAGAGCTTGGAATATTGAATGCTGTAGGGCTTCATCCCATGAAGACGCGAGATGGAAGGGGCACTTCTGATACATACTGTGTAGCAAAGTATGGTCATAAATGGGTCAGGACACGCACCATTGTTGACAACCTGTGTCCAAAATACAATGAACAGTACACTTGGGAGGTGTTTGATCCAGCTACAGTTATCACCATTGGTGTATTTGACAACAGCCAGCTTGGTGAAAAGGGTTCAAATGGTAACAAGGACCTGAAGATTGGGAAGGTTCGTGTTCGTATCTCCACACTTGAAACCGGCCGTATTTATACACACTTTTACCCATTACTGGTTCTTCACCCTTCTGGTGTTAAGAAGATGGGGGAACTACATTTGGCAATACGGTTTACATGCACCTCATTTGTGAACATGCTTTACCAATACTCACGACCTCTACTGCCAAAAATGCACTATGTAAGGCCTTTTGGCATTATGCAGGTTGACATGCTCCGTCACCAAGCTGTCCACATTGTAGCAGCACGGTTAGGTCGAGCAGAGCCTCCACTTAGAAAGGAAGTTTTGGAATACATGTCTGATATAGACTCGCACCTTTGGAGCATGAGGAGAAGCAAGGCTCATTTCTTCCGGCTAATGACAGTTTTCTCAGGACTGTTTGCTGTTGGGAAATGGTTTGGGGATATCTGCTTGTGGAGGAATCCTATTACAACAGTCCTAGTTCATGTGCTCTTTCTTATGCTTGTTTGTTTCCCAGAACTTATACTACCAACAGCTTTCCTCTACATGTTTCTAATAGGGGTGTGGAACTTCCGGTACAGGCCAAGGTATCCCCCCCACATGAACACAAAGCTCTCACAAGCTGAGGCTGTGCACTCTGATGAGCTAGATGAGGAATTTGACTCATTCCCTACAAGCCGGAGCCCAGATGTGGTGAGAATGAGGTATGATCGGCTGAGGAGTGTGGCTGGTAGAATTCAGACTGTGGTTGGTGATGTTGCAACTCAAGGGGAGCGACTTCAGAATCTATTGAGTTGGCGAGATCCTCGTGCTACAGCCATCTTCATTACATTCTGCCTTGTAGTTGCACTAGTGTTGTATGTGACACCATTCCAGGCTGTGGCAGCTTTGGCAGGGTTTTACGTGATGAGGCATCCAAGATTTCGCCACAAGTCTCCATCAGTGCCTATCAACTTCTTCCGCAGGCTGCCTGCTAGAACGGATAGTATGCTGTAAATTGGTGATTGGTATGTCTTCCGGCCTGGGTTCTATGCTCATGTAACTTCATCACCCATGTTGCAAATCCTCCTTGTTCTGCATGTTTTTTTTCTTGCTTTGTCTTAAATTAAAAGTTGTAATTGACCAGATACTGAGGGACAATGAATAATTTGTGTCTTCCCATTCTGCCTAAAATAAAGTAGCTTATTAAAGTGTTAACCAAGAAAAAAAAAACAACAATGGACAATTACAAATTTGTTGTTTTACTTGTATTAGTTATTTTTGCCCTCTAGTGCTCCACTAAAGCATTTAAATCCAACTGCAACTGCATGAAAAAGGAATCTGGAGCCAATATTAATAGAGAGATATTACGTCTACAATATTTTTATAACAAATCATAAGTGGTTAGTTGTTATTGATTCTAATTTGAACTTACTACTGAAATTACTTTTTTACCTTACCAATAACAATTTGTAACAATCTATCACATATGATTTGTTGTGAAAATATTGTGGACATAACATTTCTCATATTAATATGGTCCCATTTTGTACATTAAGCATACAAAAATGTTATTGTTATAAATAAAAAACTGTTTGTTGAATAGGAAATGTGGTATGGTAGGTTTAGCAGTTTAAGGGATCAATCAGTTGACCTACGATTCAGTCAATTTGATGATTTTGAGCATAATTTAAGTTGACAAATATGAGCTGGTCTTAATGGCAGAGTACTGAAACTGAAGAAAATAGATAAATGGCCCGTTCAGTCCAAGTAATACATTAATCTAGCACACGTCTTTAACTATTTATATATTTTGATACTTTGTCCATGGACAAAATAGAGGTTCAATCAGCATGCATGCTAACTAAAACAAAGGCAGTGCTGACCTGCAAAATTTATATTATAATGCTGAGGCATCATCTTCAAAAATAATTTTTAGTCTCCGACGTGCAAACTTATAGGACACATTCAAACGTGCGCACATATCTCATAATACGTGCTTTCATTTCAAATCATTCCAGGAGACAATGAAACTTTCCCCCACTAGAAAACCAGAACTAAGACCAGTTACAAACATTGTTCCTAGCTACCAAAAATGGCAGTTTCTGTGTCCAAAAAGAAATCAAAACAATCCAAAAAAGTAGAAGCACGAGAAATTTGCTTCTCTTATTCAATTTTGATCAACTTTTTTTATCAAATCCCAGCTGCAGTCTTCCTCCTAATCCTTATCTTCCTTTGGTCTTCCTCCACCACCATTATATCAGGGAAAATCATTCATGTCTGCATCTCATCTCGGAAGCTCAACAACCTCTATTGCCTCTCCGCAGGTACCCAGCCAAATTTTGATATCCCTATTCCAGTAATCAATAATAGTGCCATTAGTCCTAGCATCAACGGGGATATAAAAAAGATTCTTAATGTTGTTCAGGATGATCTGAATCCTGAGATAGATAAAAAAGTCAATGCAGACAGAAAAGAGGAGGTTGCAAATACCGTGCAGGCTGTCAATGTTGTTTTGGATGAACAAATTCCAAATGCTGAAAACCAAACTGACAAAGACGAAAATGAGGCTGCAAATGCTGTGGAGGTTCTGAAAACTGCTCAGAACAACCCAAATCCAGATATTAGAGAAGTAGAAAATGGCAGAGAGGAGGAGATTGCACATGCTAAGAAGGTTGTGGAGGAACAGTTGCAACTTCATCGATCATGGAAGTCAAGTAAGAGTCATCCGGTGTGTGATGGGAGGGGAGTATATGTTTATGATTTGCCATCAAAGTTCAATACTGACTTGGTTGGTCAGTGTCATGATTTGGTTCCATGGGCAGATTTTTGTGAGTATTTCAATAATGATGCATTGGGCCAGCCAATACCAAAGCTTGGAAAAGGATGGTATCAGACTCATCAGTACTCACTGGAGCCAATATTTCATACGAGGGTCTTGAAGCATCCATGCAGGGTTCATAATGAGAATGAAGCCAATCTTTTTTATGTCCCATTTTATAGTGGTTTAGACATTTTGAGATGGCATTTCAAAAATGTAGTCAATGATGTCAAGGATACCTTATCATTGGAACTCATAAAGTGGCTGGAAAAGCAGCAGCCTTGGGTTCGGAATGCTGGTAAGGATCATGTCTTTGTGTTGGGGAAGATATCTTGGGATTTTAGGAGAAATGACAATTCTCCATGGGGGACTAGATTTTTAGAGCTTAGTCAAATGCAAAACCCCATAAAGCTCTTGATCGAACGCCAACCATGGCATGTAAACGACATTGGAATTCCACACCCGACCTTCTTCCACCCTCATTCAGATGATGACATTATCTCTTGGCAATTGAAGATTATCAGTTCGAGTCGAAAAAGTCTTGTGAGCTTTGCTGGGGCACCACGGCCCGATCAACCGGACAACATAAGGTCAATATTAATCAACCAGTGCAACTCTGCAGAGAATGGAATGTGCAGGTTTATGAATTGCAGTTCAGGAGGGTGTGATCAGCCTGAGTCAGTTATTGAGCTCTTCAAGGAGTCTGAATTCTGCTTGCAGCCTCCAGGGGATAGCCCAACAAGAAAATCAGTATTTGATTCTTTGGTATCTGGTTGCATTCCTGTATTTTTCTGTCCTTTCACAGCTTATTACCAGTATCCTTGGCATTTGTCTGCTGATCATGGTAAATATTCTGTGTTCATAGACCAAGAAGAGGTAAAGCAGAGGAAGGTGAATGTGGTGGAGAGGTTGATGAAGATTTCTCCAAGGGAGAGGGAGGACATGAGGAGCTTTATAATATATGTAGTACTACCTGGGTTGGTATATGGGGATTCAAATTCACAGCTTGAGAAGTTTCAAGATGCATATTCCATAGCTATGAATAATTTGCTTGAGAGAGTAACCAGAATGGAATCAAATGCACAGTAGTGATTGCTGTTGTTCTTTATTTTGGTTATTGATTTTTTCCCACTTATATACAAAGTATAGTGTTAGTGGGGACAGTTTCGTATTTGTCTTATTACAAACTGTAACTTAACTTAAAAAAAAAATCGATATAAAGTCGGCAATCATGACGACATTTTATTGTTTGCCGACTATCTTATTATCTTCATTCCACCCAAGCTTTTCAAAGTTGTGATACTCCTCTCTCTCTCTCTCTCTCTCTCTCTCTCAATAGTCGGGGATAGAAGATTTGGACCTCAGACGTTTTTGTTAGAAACATTTGAAGGTGCCAATTAAGCAATAAGGTTCTCGGCAAAGTTAATGTGCTCCTAAATTACAAGCAAATATCATTTTTATTTACTTTCCAAGCAATTGAAGATCAAATCAAGACATTGATTTCAAGAGAAGATACTGTAGCATTTAAAATAAGTTACCAAATTTTGCCTTGCAAAATTTGAAGCACTCTAAACTTCGCTTTGGTGCGTGTAAGTTTCTGATAAAAGCTTTTCTATATGTAATCATACTATTATTTCCATGACACATCTAGGTTTAACTCATATAAAAAAAAAAAAATTGAATTATAAGTAGACTTTTCACTTATTGGGAAAAAGAGTAGTCTTCTCATGAATGTATTTTTCCATTTTCTATCAACCCCTGCTCCAAATATCCATCCACAAATATATTATGAAAACATTTTTATTTAGACTCCCAGTGGCTTAACTACCAAATTTTAATTGATTAACCCAATCCTTATTCAAGGTAGTTAATTTGATAACATTCAAATAACAAATAAAACACAAATGACCACAATCACACAATAGACAAGAATTTGTTCACGAAGTGAAAAACTATCATAGAAAAATACTACCAAGGTGATGACACTTTGAGGGCCAAACCCCAAAAAAACAAATCCGCTATAAAAGGTTGTTGCGGTATAGAACGTACTCATAAACTATACATCCCTTGCATGTAGATAGTCACGGTACCCAAGCTCCACTCTTCTCAAACGATTTCCACTTGTAGACTAATTTGTCGGCCACTCCAAGAACTACTTGAAGATTTGGATTCTTCTATGCGTTTCTGTGATCAATGTCCAACACACAGTAGGTAATCAAGTTCTTGGAACAATAAGGCCTCTCAAGGTCCAAGGATAGTCAATTGGAGAGGTTTGGAAGACTATGGAAATATGGAATTCTCTCTCTAGGTTTTCTCTTTATTTTGGCTTTTATACATTTATGGGTTGGGGTTGAGGTGCCAACAACATCTGCCTTGTAAGTACAAATTTGTAACTTCCACAATAAGGTTTTAGTCCGTTGGGGTTATTGAGTGTTTACCTAATTAAACTTTGGCTAAAATGTAAAATTGACTTTCTAACTTTTTAATTTCTCAAAAAAAAAAAAAAAGACTTTCTAACTTTCTTTAGATTTCATTTTAGTCCTTTAACTTTGCTTTTTTTTTTTTTTTTTCAGTCCTCTAAATTTCAGATTTTTTCAATTAAGGCATTTCCGTTAACTTTTGTTAAATTTTTTGAAAAAAAAATTGAAAATATTTTTAATCATTAATTGAATTTTTTTAATTTAAAAAATTTGAAGAGAAATTTATAAAATTGAAAAATTAACCACAACATATAACAAAAGTTGATGGAAAAGCCTTAATTGAATAAACTTGAAAGTTAGAGAACTGAAATGAACAAAAGCAAAGTCAAAGGACTGAAATGAAATATGAAAAAACTTAGAGGGTTAGTTTTACATTTTATCCTTAAATTTTATATCTTAACTTCATTCTCACTTGAACGAAATCAATAAATAGACCTTTTATTCGACCTAAATTACACCGGTTCATATTAGTTCCATATTACGTAATACATAATCCAAAATTACAACATATCTATATCAATATATATATATATATAATCGGAACCTCTAGATCTCCCACAATTTTCTACGTCAGCACGATATTTAAATAAAATTATTTTTGTTTAGTTTAAACTTAACAATGAATGAAACTCTATCTTTCTAACAAGTCCAACTTAAACTCAAACTCATCATTATCATTTTTTTTAAACAAAATTATTTTTGTTTAATCTAAGCTTAACAAGGAGTGAAACTCTATCTCTAACAAGTTTAACTTAAACTTAAATTCAAACTCAAACATTGATAATTTATCTCCAAATTTGTGAGATTAATCATGAACACTATTAAAAGCAAAGCAAACCCCAACATTTTTTTTAAAGCCGAGTAGACAGTGGCGACTCCAGGAAATTTTTTCAGGGTATTCCTCAACAAGCATAAATTATACAATCTAATAAAAAGAAAATTTTATATATTGATAACAACAACAATAAAAAAACACGCAAATACATAAAATTTACAATTGCCTTCTACGAGTTTTCACATTTTGAAATCATTGCATGATAGTCTCATTATCAATGCTACAAGCTACATCTTTTTCAAAATATACAACCAAGCAATCATTCATCCACTAATCTCCCATTCGATTGCGCAATTCATTCTTTACATATTTCATTGCTGAAAAACTTCTTTCTACTATTGCAGTAGCAACTGGAAGGATCAAAGCTAACTTCACAAGCAAATAGACTAATGGATAAATCTCATGCTTCCTTGTGCTCACTAACTTTTCAGCAAATTCACTAGCTGCTTGAAACTCTAAAAAGAAGTCATTGCTGCGCATATCAAAAATGTAATTCTGAAGTTGAGAGTCAAGTGCCAAAATATTTGTCCCAAGAAAATTAGAGGGATAAAACTTAGCTAGACGTATCAACTTTTCCTTATCGAAAGCTACAAATGAATTACTTGGATTCAAGCAAGTTATACAAAGTAGCGAATCGGTATTCGCCTCAGAAAAATTGTTATTAAGCTCTTGAAGTTGCATATCTATGATTGTGTAGAATAGCTCAACACGATAATGATGTAAATTTGTATTTTGTTGAGTGTTGGGTCGCAGTCTCCCATTAACTTCAAAATTTTCATCCATGTTCAAGACAAAAATATCATGTGTGGTACAAAATGAAGATACTTCAGTCAATAAAGATTTCCATTCATCATCTCTTATCACTTGCAATCGTTGCTTAGACACTTTAACAAGATCCATAGCATTTACTATATCCTGATTTTTTTTTTTTTTTTTTTGCAATGCTATTGACAACTCATTTGTGATCCCTAAAATGTTTTTCATCAAGTGTAGAGTAAAGACAAATTCAAAAGATAGAATTAACCTTATAATAGATCAAGTTTCAACTTTTCGGTCGAAGAGGCCATCTTCTTCAATAATCTCAAGTACATCAACAACAGCAGAGAACATCAAAATCAAGTTAAGAATAGTCCCATAATATGATCCCCAATGTGCATCACCAGGGCGTTTAAGATTTGTCTCTTGATTCAAACCTTGCCCACTTCTACGTACACTATTCTCTAAATCTTCTTTAATTTTGGCAAATTGTGCATCTCGAAGAGCATCTCGAAGAGCATCTCGTCTCTTACAAGAGCCTCCAACAACAGTTACTAAATTACTAACCATATAAAAAAATTCAGCAATATTAATGTGATTTTTAGCAACGGCAACAAGTGTCAATTGAAGTCGATGAACAAAACAATAGACATAAAATGCTGACTAATTCTCTTTCAAAATTAAAGTTTTGAGATCACTGATATCACCTTGCATTTTACTAGCCCCGTCATAACCTTGCCCACGTAGGTTCGATAAACTCAAATTATGTTCACAAAGTAGACATTCAACAGCATATTTGAGTGACAAAGTGGTGGTACTTTCTACATGTACAACACCAAGGAACCGCTCTATAATAATTCATTTTTTGTTCACATAACGAAGAAAGAGGGACATTTGTTCTTTCATTGAGATATCGCGTGACTCAAATCTAATATTGAAAAGAACTCATTGTCAAGATTCTTGATGATGACTTTGGATGTTTCACGTGCAATTGCATTCACAATGTCTTTTTGAATATCAGAGTGGGTAAGCTTGCAATTTTTTGAAGCTTTTTGCAACACTTCATTGATAGATTCATTGTGATCTCCCAAAAATTGTAGAAGCTCAAGGAAATTTCCTTTATCACTTGAACCTTGAGATTCATCATGGCCACGAAAAGCTAATCCCCGGCATAAAAGGAATCTTATGCAATCAACTATTGCATTTAATTGAACCCGATATTCAAGTTTATCTTGATTTGATTGCTTAACCAAAACACTTTGAATGTGTTGCTTTTCCTTCAGTAGATCTTCACTCTTCTTGACAGCATGGTTATGAGCACTATTAACTCCTCCAACATGGGAGTCTAACTTCATAAGCTGATTCCAAAGTTTGAATCCCTTCGTTACAAAAGTCTCACCTTCTCCTTACTTACCAACATCTTGCCCAAATAGGTAGCAATAAAAACAAAATGTCGCATCCTTGTCTATACTATATTCCAACCAATTTCTATTTACATACCATTCAGATCTAAATCGACGAGGCTTTTCAGAAAAATATGATACAAAGTAATCATGAACAGGTTGACAAGGGACTTTTGTTAAATAATATCTTCTTATTTCATCATGATTATTAGGATGATAAGATGATATCTTTTGTCATAGCCTAGGATCTGAAGGAAGATTTTCTAAGTTAAATCAACATGAATTCGTTTAGAAGATGAAGATGAATCTTACATAGGAGATGAATTTTGCATAGGAGATGAATCTTGGGTACGTGGTTTTCTTATCAAATATTTGTCCATAATTCTAGCAAAAGAATAAACAATAAGCAATTAGTTCATTTAAAATATTAATAAAATTATTAATTATTGTTGCTTAGTTGTTTCATTAATTTGTTTGTCTTTTATAAACTATAATTTGTTATATTGTTATTTCATTAATTATAAAATTATTAATTATTATTTAGCTTAACATAATTTAATTTGTTTGTCTTTTATAATGTATTGTTTAATTACACAGCTTTAATTATTGTTGTTTAGCCTAACAATAAACTATATTGCTTTAATTATTTGTCATTAATTATATTAGCCTAACAACTCATTTGTTATATTGTTTAGCTCTATGTGCACATTACAGTAAAAGAGCCACTGATGTGCACATTACACATCTCATTTGCAGCACAAATTGTGCACATTACACATTACACTACTTTAGTGCTTTAATTATTGTGCTGCACATTAATTAAAGCACTAAAGTAATGTAATGTGCAGCCCGCCCCCCCCCCCCCCCCATGTGCCCATCTACCCTCACACCACTCAACACACAAGCACGCGTCATGCCCCTGCCAATCAGAAAATTTCACAATCATACATTACACATTTACACTAAAAAGACAATTAATATCTCACAACTGACAACACCAACACCAACACACTACACACACCAACACTGTTAGGTTCTAAGAATTATGAACTAATGTATTAGAACTTCATTTTGTAATGTTGGCAAACCATGATCAAAACGGTTTTAATCATGTTTAGACTTGCTCAAAGTATAGGGTTTTCATGTAAAGTTGGAATCGAGTTACTATAGAATTTATAGTGCATTTCTGCGTGGCTCGATCGATCGAGAATTAGACTCGACCGATCGAAAGTCGTGCAGAATGTTTTTTCTGCAGAATTTCCAACTCAGCTCTAGTCCATTTAATGTATAGGGTTTTATGTTTTGCCCTAAATATAAAAGGGAAAACCCTAGCCACGTTTTTAGTATTCTGAAGATTGTGTTTGTGAATCTTATTTGTGAGATCTAGAGGTGTTTACCTTCACATACACTTAGGGTTTCCAATCTCAAGATTGATGTCAAGAACTTAGTAGTTCTATGGCTCATGCCTTATTCTTTCCTGTCTTTATTCATAGGATTCTTCTTCATCTAGGTTTAGGTGTTTTCCCTGCTTCTGAGCCCGTTCACATTATTGCTCCTATAGGTGCTACCTTTTTGAGGCAAAGGGCTGCTCAGCTTCGAGCTAGCTCTAAGCGTCCTAGGGTAGAACCTTCTGGTGTCACTCCACCTCCTTCTTCTTCTACAGATGCTCCTTCGGCTGAGATGTCTGCTGATCCTCCTGCTGCTGCTGATGTTCCTCCACCTTCTCCTTCGGATGTTTCTGATATTCGTCGGACTTTGGACATTGTCATGACCGTTCAGGCGGCTCATGGTCAGCTTTTGGTGGATGTGCTTGACGAGCTTCGAGCCTTGCGAGCAAATTTGGCTAGTTTTCAACGTTTTCCTCCACCACTTCCTTTTGATGATGAGTGAGTGCCCTTTGGCAATTCGTCACAAAAAGGGGGAGTATATTCTATTGTGGAGTACATATCTTGTGGGGGAGTTTTTGTCTTGGGGGGAGTTTTTGTTTTTTTTTTTTTTTGTGATACTGTGGAGCTTGTGGAGCTTTTAGATTATATCTAGGTGCTTCATTATGTATTTACATTTTTTGGCTCATGAAAGGGGGAGTTTTTTTTTTAGATACATCTTTTGTATATGTTTCTTGTTTCACTATGCTACATTGCTATTGCTTATTGATTTATATTTATGATGTTATTCATGATATATTTCTTTATTTTGTGTTATGTGAAATCAAGAATTTATTTTCTATATTACTTGTATTTTCCACACATGCGTTTATGTGTTTGTTAAGTGTTACTGGAATATACAGGTTGATTCAGTCGTGCTGCTGTCTATTTTTGCAACTGATAGATAGTAGTTAGGTTGAATTTGTTTAGTGGCTATTGTTTTGTAATAGGCTGTTTATTCTGTAAACTTTGAGCTTTGTTTTAAGTTTGTATTTTGTCACGGATTTCCAAAGGGGGAGTTTGTTAGGTTCTAAGAATTAGGAACTAATGTATTAGAACTTCATTTTGTAATGTTAACAAACCATGACCAAAACGGTTTTAATCGTGTTTAGACTTGCTCAAAGTATGGGGTTTTTATGTAAAGTTGGAATCGAGTTACTGTAGAATTTACTGTGCATTTCTGCCTGGCTCGATTGATCGAGAATTAGACTCGACTGATCGAAAGTCGTGCAGAATGTTTTTTCTGTAGAATTTCCAACTCAGCCCTAGTCCATTTAATGTATAGGGTTTTATGTTTTGCCCTAAGTATAAAAGGGAACACCCTAACCACGTTTTTAGTGTTCTGAAGATTGTGTTTGTGAATCTTATTTGTAAGATCTAAAGGTGTTTACCTTCACATACACTTAGGGGTTTCCAATATCAAGATTGATGTCAAGAGCTTGGTAATCTTTCAGTTGCAGAATCAAGTGCTTTAAGATATACAAGCAGATGTGCTTGTGCTTTGCTGAGAATTCAAGGAAATAAGTAGTCCGTGAACTCGGAGTTGTCACGTGGTCGTGATAGTAAGTTTCCTACTCGAGGTAGCAATAGGATGTTAGTGGTCTAAGTCGCTATTGTGTAAACTTCAATTCTTTTATAGTGAATTCCTTTTTACCTTGAGGATAGTTAGGTTAAATCCTCCCCAGGTTTTTACCGGTTTGGTTTCCTGAGTTATCATATCGTGTGTTATTTATTTTCCGCATATTTGCTTGATGTGATATATTTGTATTAACCTAGAATTGCTTAATTTACCTAAGTTAATCACTTGGCTAAATATCTAGGTTAATCTGTTTGAGTTTAAGGAGTCTAAACTTCTAATAAGTGGTATCAGAGCGGGTAGCTTTTGTGTTTTAGATCTTTTGATCTTTAAGCTGATCATTGACCCCGGTTGTCATGGAACACAGACATTCTCTTGTTATTTCACCTCATTTTGATGGGAATAATTATGCTTATTGGAAAGTAAGGATGAAAGCATTCCTGAAATCTATTGATGAGAGAGTCTGGAACTCTGTTGAATATAGTTGGGAGAAACCCACTACTCCTGTGAGTGAGTGGCAAACTTCTCAAAAAGAGGCAGTTGTTTTCAATAGCAAAACAATGAATGCTATTTTCAATGCTGTCTCTATAGAGGAATTTAAGAGATTCTCTAATGTTGAGGTTGCTCATACTGCTTGGAATATCCTCCAGACTGTGCATGAAGGCACAAAGGCAGTCAAAATAAATAAATTGCAGCAATTGATTACTAGATTTGAAAGCATTAGAATGAATGATGATGAATCTTTTGATGAATTCTATGCTAAATTGAATGACATTGTTAATTCTGTATATAATCTGGGTGAAATCTATGATCAACCTAAAATTGTTAGGAAGATTCTTAGATCTTTGACTGAGGATTTTAGACCCAAAGTGACTGCCATCACTGAAAGCAAGGATGTTGACTCCATCCCTGTTGATGAACTTGTAGGATCTCTTCAATCTTATGAGTTGGACCTACCCGTTAAAATTTAAAACTTATTATTTTATAGGTTCATGTACGTTTTTTTTTCTTATATTTCTCTTTTGCGTAGTTATATATTTTTTGAATTGTTTCATAACTTATTCTTTAATTATATATATATATATATATATATATTTTTTGGCATTTTGAAAGTTTTAACATCTGAATTTGTGATAGTTTTTGCAATATTTAAACATGTTTAGCTGATTTCAATGATTATACCATGTATTTTTCTTTTGAAGGTAATCACTTTTTCTTTTATATTTCTCTATTATGTAATCATATACATTTGGTTTTGTTTCAAAAATTTATAGGGATTAAATCTTATGATTCTTTAATATTTTTTAGTCTTTCAAAAGTTTTAACATTTGAATTATTCTTTTGATGGAAACACATCTTTTTCTTATATTTCTCTGTTGTGTAGTCACATGCGCGCGCGCGCACACACACAAATATATATAGGAGTTTTGTCTTCCTCTTTTCCATGAATAAACTATGTACACAAGAGGAAAGGTGGTGTGCTTCTTGGCCACGTAGAGTATTTCCTTTTCCAGTACTTTTATTGTTTTTGACTTTTTGGTTTTTATTTAATTTGAATTATTTGAAAAATATTGAGCCGGCCAATTAAATAGGGTTGAAAAAAAATTAAAATAAAAAAGACTGCATGAAGCGTGATAGGAATTATTGTAATTTGCTTTTTTCTTTTAAGATTACAATATTATTGTTTAAATAATTATAGAATTGATGATTGTTTTTTCATCGTTTAAAGTAAAGACCCGTTAAAATTTAAAACTTATTGTTTTATGGGCTCATGTACTTTTTTCTTTTTCTTATATTTCTCTTTTGAGTAGTCATATATTTTTTGAATTGTTTCAATAACTTATTCTTTAATTATATATATTTTTTGGCATTTTGGATATTTTAACATCTGAATTTGTGTAAGTTTTTGCATTATTTAAACATGTTTAGTTGATTTCAATGACTATATCATGTATTATTCTTTTGAAGGTAATCATTTTTTCTTTTATATTTCTCTATTGTGTAATAATATACATTTGGTTCTGTTTCAAAAATTAATAGGAAGTAAATCTTATGATTCTTTAATATTTTTTTGTCTTTCAGAAGTTTTAACATTTGAATTATTCTTTTGATGTTAACACATCTTTCTCTTATAGTTTTCTATTGTGTATTCACACGCACGCGCGCACATGCGCGCGCGCACACACACACACACACACATAGGAGTTTTGTCTTCCTCTTTTCCAATGAATAAACTATGTACACAAGAGGAAAGGCAGTGTGCTTCTTGGCCACCTGGAGTATTTCTTTTGCCAATACTTTTATTGTTTTTGACTTTTTGGTTTTATTTAATATGAATTATTTGAAAAATATTGAGATGTCCAATTGAATAGGGTTGAAAAAAAATTAAAATAAAAAGGACCGCATGAAGCGTGATAGGTATTATTGTTGTAAGGACGCAATTTGGTCTCCTAGCCCAAGAGATAGATGGATTTAGGCCCAAAAAGCCTAATACAATGAATTTGTAGAGAATGAGTTAGAAAACTAGGTTCTAATGAATTGGACAACAATTATAGAGGGTAAATATGGCAAGAAAATAAAGATAAACAGGTTTTATCTAAAGAAAATCGTCATCGACGTAGCCTGAGGAGGTAGGTTCTTGTATATATTACTTTTGAATTTGATTACAAGTACAGTTCTTGTCATTACAGTGTTTTTCTCTTAATTTCATCCCTTTCCCTCAAGGACCTCTTTCTATTTTATACTATCTTCCTTCTTTCATCTCCACCCTCCACGTGTAGATTAGATTGCAGGTGTTGATCTTTGTTCCATCAACACCTTCCTAAAATCTTTGGGAGTAGCTGTAAGGCTGAAAATTACTGTTCAGGTATCACTTCCTCATTAATGCGGCTAAAGAGTTAGCTGCAGAGCATTCAATGTGGTAATAGCAGCTTTCTCTTAGATATTTCATAGCTTTCTTGTGTCCTGTGCTTTCATGATGTACATTCGTATCAATGGAATCTTCTGGATCGTTGCTTCTGGATAGCAGATCGCACCTTCGGACCTCCACTTTGCTTAGCCAAGGAAACATCCCTCCTCGGACCACTTTCTTGGACCGTCATGACCAGACCCCTTTCTTTATTCACTAATGCCGACTTCCAAAACAACGTTTTCCAATCCTCAAACTATTGGGTATCCTTGGACCGAGCCCCTGGCCTAACATTTACTATTGGGCCTAAGGGTGTGCGCGGTTCAATTGGCTCTGTTTTTTCAAAATTTGTTACCAAACCAATAGAGATCGATTTTGTAATAATTAAAATTGATGCATATCAAATAGGGTCGGTTTTTCGACATATAAAGACGCGGTTTGATCGACTCTGTTTAATCGGTTTGTTCAGCTTGATTTGAAACATTAACAATCTTTTTTTTAATATAAAAAAAAAATCTGTTCAACAGAAAAATATGTAAGCAGCTACAATACAAACAGCCAACTTTAATAGTTAATACTATATTATTATATATGTAAGCATCCGACTTTAATATAATATTATATTTATATATGTAAGCAGTTACTTGGAGTTGGAACCCCCACAAAATAGAAAGACATAGACACAGTCACAGTCACACAAGCTTTGCTTTGAGAGATTTTAAAAGGTGTTAAAAGCAATAGTATTGGCTAAGCTGCTAAAGCTTTACTCAAAAAAATCACCATGGTTTCTACTTTCTCGGGTTAGAGGGAAGTGTGTAGGCAAGGGAAGTTTTGGTACAGTGACTCAATGAGTCTTGGGGTTAACATTTACCATATAAATCATGCTTTCCTGAATAGCCAAACTTAATTAAACATTCAAACCAACTTAAATACTTAATCATTCATGCTTTCGGCTTTCCCAATCAAATGAAAGGAAAAAAAAACAGTAAAACACGAAGACAAAAAAAATTGAAAACACGAAGATGCTTATGGTTGTTCTGCATCAGGTGAAACTCGATAGGCGAGAGAGAGAGAGAGAGTTAAAAGATTCTGGGAGAAAAATATGAACTTATATTCCTTAAAAATTTGAAAACCTAGCATAAAATGCAACGTTTTGCTTTTGTTTTGTTTTGTTTTTTTAATTACACCCATAAATACGTCGTCGTTTTATCAGCTTCATAAAAAAAAAAAATCAGAACGGCAGATCCTGTATAGGTTCGGTTTGGCAACAGTCTCGGTTTCAGATTTCTCAATCTGGTGATTTCACCTCACTGGCATTGGAACGGAGGGCGAAGTCCGAACGCCGGCATCGGCTCATTCGGTCGGCACTACAGTAGGGACGGTGTCGTCGGCGCTAGTCGGTTGGGTCGGCTCCGGTGAAGTTTTGCACACTCCTAATTAGGCCTATCATCCCTACAATTGAAATTTGCTTTTCTTTTCTTTCTTTTTTTTTTTCTTTTAAGATTACAATTTTATTGTTTAAATAATTATAGAATTGATGATTGTTTTTTCATCGTTTAAAGTTTAGACCAGTTAAAATTTAAAACTTATTGTTTTATGAGTTCATGTATTTTTTTCTTTTTCTTATATTTCTCTTTTTAATAGTCATATATTTTTTGAATTATTTCAATAACTTATTCTTTAATTATATATATATTTTTTGGCATTTTGGAAGTTTTAACATCTAAATTTGTATTAGTTTTTGCAATATTTAAATATGTTTAGCTGATTTCAATGACTATACCATGTATTATTCTTTTGAAAGTAATCACTTTTTCTTTTATATTTCTCTTTTGTGTAATCATATACATTTGGTTTTGTTTCAAAAATTTATAGGAAGCAAATCTTATGATTCTTTAATATTTTTTAGTCTTTCCAAAGTTTTAACATTTGAATTATTCTTTTGATGGTAACACATCTTTCTCTTATATTTCTCTGTTGTGTACACACACACACACACACACACACACACACACAGATTATCTTTAATTTTTAGGTTCTAAATCTTTTGATTCTTTTCAATAGTTATAGACATAGATTATTCTTTTGAATGTAATTTATCTTTCTCTTATATTTCTCTACTGTTTAGTCATATATATTTTGTTTAGTTTCAATAATTTCTAAGCAGTTTATCATCTGATTCTTTAATTTTTTTGGTCTTTCATTTGAATTTTAATATCTGAAATTTTGAATAAGCCATTGCACGTTCAAGCAATGGCTTCTTCATCAAATTGTAACACAAATTAAAGTCATATAAGAGCAAATCATGCAATGGTGTAATTTCTTAATCAATTTAAGATTTTATAAAATTATTTTAGTCTACCTCACAAATAGATAGATTCCTACATATAGCACGGGTTAGCGACTAGTTTTTATAATGAAACTAGTCGTAAACCTATGCGTTGCGCGTAATAATATTATTGTTTTAGTTATTATTGGCTAATAGTTGATTTTTCATTTTCTTTCAAGTTAATATATTGACTTTAAAAAAATATGCAATCTAATATATTAATTCAACAACAACAATAGTAATAATAATGTTGAATAAAATAATATGAGAAGAAAAAAAGTAAAAATAAAAGATATAACAATAAAAATCAAATTAACTATCTCTAAATAAATACCAAATTATTTAAATCATATTATGTAATTGTGGGGACAGGGGCCCAAGACTATGTATCAGGCCGTGAAGAGGTTAAAACCCCAAGATCATGTAGTGGGCCTTGTAGGGTTAAAGGCCCAAAACTGTGCACTGAGCCTCCAGCTATATCCGAGGACGAGGTAAAGTCCGAAGAGAGGGAAATGGACACACAGAATCTCAGATTGCAATTTATTACGTTTGGGATAAGAAAGGGCAATCCGAGAAGTGACCCTAGTTTTGGAGGAATGGAAATTTCCAAAAACATCTAAGGAAAGGCTGCCATCATCGCATTAAATGTGCTGCACCCACTCTTCTGATCGCATTTATGTGGAGAAGACCCCTGAATAGTGTAACCTTGGCCACCGCAACTCACAGAGGGCCAAAGAAGATACATGATGGGACGCACACTCAAGTAGAGACTTAGATAATTGACAGGTGTATGGTGTGGATGATCTGGAAAGAACTATATAATGTGAAGGAATCCTTCTTAGAAATTTGGGGGGGGGGGAGAAAAAGAGAAAACAAAAGAAAGAATTGAGTTTGTATCTAAATTAAGAACAGTGAATATTGAAGTTAACCTCCTCGAACTATTGCCGAGGACAGTTTATTGCACTTGGATCTTTTGTTTTATTCTTCTTGTGCTCTTAGCATATCCTGTTGATTGTCTAATCCAATCTAGCCCGGTTTTCTTTTCCCACTCTCTACAAATTCATTGTTGTTGGGCCTTTTGGGCTGGTCCATCCACTTTCGGGCCGAAGCGCAAAATCGTGTCCTTATAGTAATATTATAATATTACATTCTTATATACTATCTTTAATTTTTTACAATGCAATATGATAAAATTTAACAACCAAGGTGAAAAAAAAATTAAAACACAATTAAATCGCATCAACCTAAAGTAGAGTTTTAAAAAATACAAAAATTTCTCAACCTAAAGCAAAGATGCAAAATAAATTATTTTATGAAGAAAAATTATGCATATAATAGAAAAGAGAATGCCAAATTTATACATTAAGGATAACAATAAGAAGAAACAAAATAAAGGGAAATATGAAGAGTGATATTAAGAGAGAGGGTAGTGGGGAGATGAAAATGTAAAATGAAAAAGAAAGGTTGGAGAAAGTGTAAATGTTAAAAAAAGTGAGTACAATTTAATTTATTTAAATTTAAATAAAATATTATATGTTTAATTAAAAAAAAGAAAATATAAATAATTTAATTATATGGAGGATGTGACTAAGTTTAAATATTGAATAAAATAACATGAAAAGATTAAAAAAGTAAAAATATAATATATATATATATATATATATAACAATAAACACCAAATTACCCAAATCATGTTATGTAATAAAATAATATATATTATATTCTTATATATATTATCTTTTTTTAATTTTTTTTATAATGCAATAGTATAATATTTAACAACTAAAGAGAACAAAAAAAAAAAAAAAAAAACTTAAAATACAAAACTAAATCCTACCAACCCAACGTAGAGTTATAACAAACACAAAAATTTATCTACTTAAGTAGAGATGCAGGAAAATTAAAAAAAAATACTCCAAAAATTATTGTGTGTGTGTGAGAGAGAGAGAGAGAGAGAGAGAGAGAGAGAGAGAGAGAGGGAGAAACAACCTTTCTGTAATGGAAAACTATGCAACGAATGGAAGAGAGAATAACAAATTTATAGAAGATGGTGTAAATATAAAGAGACAAAATAAAGGAAAATGAATAGAAAGATAAATAGTGACATTAAGGTTGAGGGTAGTGGGGAGTTGAAAAGGTAAGGGAGGGAAAGATGATGAGACAAAATAAAGAAAGATGAAAAGTGATATTAAGGTTGAGGGTAGTGGGAAGATGAGAAGGTAAAGACATAAGAAAGGTTGGAGAAAGTGCAATTATTAAAAAAAAAAAGTAAATGTTAAAAAACAATTATAGAAAAATTAAAAAGTAAAAGGATAATGATGTAGACGCTGATGTGGCTCAACGTGAGCATATAAACATTAAACGCTACGCTTCAGCCTTTAGTAATATATAGATAAACTAATATTGAAATGTTGTGACAAATTAATCCTTGAGATAAAAAATTATTTTTTTAAGGCCAGTATTAATTTACAAATTTTTTTTCCTAACATTATATAGTTTGTGACACTCTTCATAGTTTTTGACTTTTTGTGTTTCTTTTTTTGGAAATAATTAGAAATGGAGAAATGGTGAAATGTTAACGGATGTCCTGAGGGCATTTGTTAGTCAACCATTTTAGAAAAGTTTTTATGAAAAAAAAAAAACAGTTAATATTTTGATAGTTTTTTCTATTTTCTATAAAAGTGGTATAAAAACTTTTCTAAAATGGTTTGTTACCAATTACTCTAAGGGCACCTGTTAACATGATCCTTAGAAATATATTACTAGTATGACATGCCCTATGCGGCTTGAACCAAGGCCCTCTAATATTTCAGAACTTGGATTTTACCCCCTAAAGTAGGTTGTTTGGATTTTACACCCCCAAATTCTAAAACTTTAGAGTGTAAAATTCAAACACTCTAAAACTTTAGGGAGTAAAATCCAAGAACTTCTAAAATAGAGAGGGTAATATCTAAATTCTGAAACGTTAGAGTGTAAAATCCAAACATCACCAAATTTCAGGGGGTAAAATTCAAATTTTGAAGTTTCAAGGTGTAAAATCTAGTCACTCCCAAACTTTGAGGTGTAATTTGCAATTTACCCCTTTTTTTTTTACCAAAAACATAATAGTGGAACTTGAAAAAATAAGCTACCAAGGCAAAAATAGAAAAGAAAAGAAAGAACATTTATTGTGGGATCCACGTGAGACTGAAACTTTTTTCACAATTATCTTATATAATAGACATGAAAATTGGGACAAAGATATGTCATATAACGCCATTGTACCAAAAAAGGATTGTGACAAACTGGCTTGCAATTTTAGTCTCAAACACACGAACATGTGAACCTCTAAACTTCTTCATGTAAACTCTCACAAATCATGTACAATAACAATACGTCTAGGGGTGTCAATGTTCGACCCAACCCGCGAATACGACACGAACTCATCACGGGTTTTTGCGGGTTAGGGTTGAGCCTTAATGAGTTTAGGTCATAAACGGGTTGACCCGAAAGTGACACGATATGAAACGTGTCATAAGCGAAAGAACCCACGTAACCCGTAATAGACACGTTTAACACGTCAATTTATTTGTGTCAACTCAAAATAACCTACTTAACACAACCCGTTTAATTCGTATAACAAGTAAATATTCATTTTATTTGAGATTTGTCAAATATCTTTTATATCCAACATATATTTTAAAATTAAAAAGAAAAGTGAGTAATTACAAAAACTTCAAGAAATATAATTGGAAATTGAAACTTTACAAATCCTAGATCTCTAAACCCTACAAACCTTTAATCTCTAAACTTTCTTATAAATATCTAATTTTTTTTTTTTTAAATTTCAGCCGTATTACTCACTCTATTATCTTATAGTTTCACTCCCAATTCTCAAATTTAAAGTCTCAAACCGATTATTGATCTCTCTCTCTCTCTCTCTCTCTCTCTCTCTCTCTCTCTCTCTCTCTCTCTCTCTCTCTCTCTCTCTCTAATGTGTTTAGTGCGTTTTAGAATAAAGAAAACCGTTTTCTTGGTGTTTCAAAATTTTGCAGTAATTTATTCTGCATAATTTTTTTGTTCTATATACTTTGAACCCATGTGGTGTTATTAATATATGAGATATATTAATTGTTGATTAAGGTCACGGCTGTAGCTTTTGTCTTGTGCCGTGTTTTTGTGTGTGTGTGTGTGTGTGTGTGTGTGTGTTTGTATTAGTGTTGGACACCGTCTGCATATCGTGCAAGTGTGTTTATTGAAATAGTTTATAAACTAAAATTTATGGATGATAATCGTAGTCATAGTCGGGATTAGCATATTGTTTGCTCCAATTCTTTCAATATTGATACTTAGCATTTGGCGAGTTTCAAGGATATTATATTTTTGTTGAACTATGTTATTTTATTTTTGTTAAATTATGTTATTTTATTTTTGTTAAACTATGTTATTTTGAATTTGGTTTGAAGTGTATGCATGTATTTTGGACTGTAAAGAACTTATTTGTAGATGAATGTTATATTTTTGTTGAACTATATTATTTTAAATGTGAGTTGAAGACTTGAGGTGTATGCACTGCTTTTGAGACGTAAAAAAAATTATTTTTAGATGGATGTTATATTTAATATTATGTAGGTTGAAATGAGTTGTGTTACATTTGTGTCAACCCAACACGACTCGTTTATTAAGCGAATTAAATGGATTGGGTTAGGTCAACCTGCCTTATTAATAGGTCAGGTTAGGGTTGAAAGATCATAACACGATTATTAAATGGATCGGGTTAAGATTAAACCATTTAGTCAAATATTTCTGCTTTAACACGATATGAACTCGACAAGTTAACTCGAATTGACACACCTAAATACGCCACGTCTCAAAAGCCATCCTCTAGAAGCACGTAAAAGGATCACATGCGCTAGGCGCATGAGACCTGCCTCTCACAAGCAGGTAGGCCCCACACGTGTGGGCCTCACCTGCTTGTGAGAGGCTGGTCTCATGCGCCTGGCGCATGAGGTACCACCTCCTAGAAGCACACATATATATCCCGTTCAAACTTCTACACCCACACTAGAATTACCATATCATGACGTATTCTCTGATGCAAATGATCCTAGCCGTCCGCTTCGGTCAACTCCAAAAAACCCAATACTTGGTCCATAAGCTCCACACGTGTACACAACACCAGCCCTCCACGTGTAATCTCAAGATTCACAAATCCTTTATAGCCCCTACGATCATCTAAACCTACACGAGTACGTACCTCTGAATCTATATGTCTATATATATCTCACAACTCCCAATGCTGTGTTCCTCAACTCGCATTATCCTACGAAAAAATAAAATCTTGGGTCCCATTTCTGTGTCCTCGTTGTTGACAAACCAGTTCTCAACTAATTCTAAGCAAATCCATTTTCGTTTTTCCCATCTTTCTTCTGTTTCTTTGTTCTCTAAGCCAATCCGAACAGAGTTCTCGAGGTCCTTGTTGTTTGATTTTCGATCGGTTCGTGCAATGGCTAGCCAATCCCAGACAGAATCTGTTCACAACTTCATCGTCAAGGTTGGTTTTTTTGGGTTATTTTGTTTCCCTTTGTCAACCTTTTGGAGATGCTTTTCTTGTTTCTTTGGTTTTTGAAAAAAAAAAAAAATTCCATGTGGGTTTGTGATGTTTTGTGTAGTTAGGAAGTTAATTTGATTGTATCTTTGTATTGAGTGACATAAGCTAGAGTGATGGGGAATGAGTGTTACTCAAGAAATGGGGATTCAATCTGTCAAATTAGTGTGTTTGCATGCTGGGAAAAAACTATGAAAGAAAGAAGAATATAAATCATAGGAGTGGAGAACTTATGTAAAAAGATCTAAAAAGTTGTGTTTTAACTTTTAATTATTGTTTTCCTTTGGTGTTTGCTTGATAATTGTCGTTGCAACTATGACAAACTATATTTCATGGGCACCAAACTAGTCACTAAGTCTGCATCTATTTCTGCATAATTGAGTGATGGATTTTGCCGATGGCTGTATTTTTAAGTTAGGAGCCTTAATGTTCGAATAAGCACTTCCAAGTTTGATTCTTTATATAGATTACTGTCCTTGAGATCAGTAACATCAGTTTGCTTTCTCAGACACATAATAATGTTTCTTTCATTCATCTGAGTTCTCTTTGATGCTTGCAGGATGCTAAGGGAAACGATGTTGATCTCAGCAAGTACAAGGGGAAGGTCCTCTTGATTGTCAATGTTGCATCACAATGGTATGTTGTAACTTCTCATTTTTATTTTTACTATTAGGTGACTGTCACATTTAGAGTATAGAAAGTTCTCTTGATCAGGATGGAGACTAAAATTCGGATGGTAATATCCTGATTTGAATAAAATAAGACTTTAATATGAATTATGCTTTCCTAAACTTCCTCAGGGCACACA
This sequence comes from Lithocarpus polystachyus, assembly GCA_033629205.1. NCBI lineage: Eukaryota > Viridiplantae > Streptophyta > Magnoliopsida > Fagales > Fagaceae > Lithocarpus > Lithocarpus polystachyus. Next base: position 35,867,323 of record CM066173.1, on the reverse strand, counting down.
TCTTTTTATTTTTTATGGAATGGTATGAATATGTTACCTTAGAAGCAATTCAGCAAGACTGTTCTCAGACCAGAACCAGTTTAGACAGTGTCTCTCAAGCTGGATATTTACTTATTTAGTACTTAAGATAGTGATATTTGTGAACCACCTTCTGCTAAAGAGTAGCGCTTATTGCTGCTCCCTCTTGCTGTTTAAGTGCTACACTTTATGTATAGTTTTAACACTCAGCTTTTTATGCAGTGGCTTGACTAATTCAAACTACACTGAGCTGAATCAAGTGTATGAGAAATACAAAGATCAAGGTTGGCTTTCATTTTCCTTTCCCTCCCTTTCGTCTTTGTGCTGTTTTTGTTCTGTTTTAGTTATTTTTTCTTTTTTTGGCATCAATTTACACTTACACCCATGCTATAGAAAAGCATAGAACATGTTATGAACTCTTGCTCTGGAATTATGTCTTGCAAATTTAGTAGTTACTTTTCATCTTTTTATTCTTCCTTTTTTTTGGATGCTAGAGGTCTAATCTTGCTTCTGCCTTGTTTCAGGAATGGAGATTCTGGCATTCCCATGCAATCAGTTTGGAGCTCAGGAGCCAGGGAGCAATGAGCAGATCTTAGAGTTTGCTTGCACCCGCTTTAAGGCGGAGTTTCCTATATTTGATAAGGTAGGAGGGTAATAATTTCCATGTTTTGTTTAAAGATAGTTCTAGAGACTAGGTTTTATATTTTAAGATTTTGATAAAAATCAAACTAGAGCTAAATTAAGCTGCACTAAAGTGACAGGACAACTATGCAGTTTGAAATTATTTAATGTTGGAAGTAACCAGGTGGAATAGTTTCTGGCACTAAGATCGATACGGTTTTTAAAAATTTTTTTTTTTTCAGATGCTGTAACCATTATGTTTTGCCAATGAGCTTGCAAAAGAGTTTTAGCCCACTGAATTAGACTTTGAAAAGCTAATATGTTTTGGAGGTGAGGTGTTAGGTAGGGTGTTTACAGTGTGGTGTGGCCGGTTTTCAGGTTTTTTTTTTGCACTACACCTACATGGGTGGTTTCCCCTCTTGCTTGATTCACCTGTGGAGGGGTGGGAATTGTTCTACACAAGGTTTGGTGCTCCACACTGGTTTGGTGCGTTTAGTTCGGTTATGTAACCCTAGAAGCAAAATGCCAAAAATAAAGAAAAGAAAAGAAAAGAAAACTTACGAACAAAATCAAACATTTGTGAACTCAAAAGAGAAAATTCCCTAGTAGTCTTTGAGCCTTTGGGCTTTAGTCCTTTACTAGGCTAAATCGCTTAAACACCCCTGAAATTGCAAGAAAATAACCCAAATAAACACATTAGAATCACCAAATCGGACAATTGGCGAGCTCCAAACAAAACCAAAAAAGAATCGGAGAGAGTGCCAAAGGGAGAAACAAACTTACCAAAGAGAGAGCTACATGGTTGCGCTGGAAAACGGTGGCTTCAAGTGGCGGATGCGGAGAGGAGAGAGAGATTGACTGACTTAGGGTTTTTGTGAGAGGAAAAAATTTCTGAGTGAGAAACTGATTTCAAATGTGTGGCTGAGAGCAAAGGAGGTACACAATATCTAACCTGAATGTCATTATTTCGTGGTATGTTTTATTTTTTTTTAACTTGATACTAAAACCACGTTGTTTGGACCTGATATTAAAATTATTATCAGGTCCAAAATTGCGTCTTGTTTAGTATCATAAAACCGAAACAATGTTGTTTTACTATATGTATTTTTTTTAAACTGAAACACAAATATTATATATGTAATAGATATGTTAAATTATATATATATATATATATATATTTGGAAGCAGATTAAAATTGTATGTCTATAGTAGGAAGAAATTAGTTTTTAGATTTTTTTTTCCTTTCCCGTTCATGAGATTTGTACTGGTTTGCCAAGATATGCTAGTTTGATTTTTCTGGTAAACATAGCTAATTCGAGTTACTAAAGATCCAATTATGATGTTAGAAATTGTGAGAGCTGTGTTATTATCATTCCGAATCTGTAATATGATAGGTCTCTGAACATGTCATGTGCATTTGGATGCAGCTTGTTGCAGATTGCTAATTTACTGAAAATTTGTTGAAGTGTAATTGTACCTAGAAAATGTTAAGACTTTAAAAAGTTGTATGTAAGAAAATAAGCTAAAAAATTAATATTAGCCAGTTTCCTTAACTAGGGCTAGGCTGCGAGGGGGTGGTTGTGAGTTGGTTCTTTGGAAAATGTTTGTGGGTTGATGGTGAGTGGCTATGCTTGGATTGAAGGGAGTTAGGAGACGGCGGAATGGAAAGGGTAGTTGTAAGCAGCAGCATGTAAAAAAAAAAAAGAAATTAAAACATATTTTATGCATTATACATGTGGCCAGTTCTAATTAGTTTGTTGAGGATTCATATCCAACCTAAAAGTTTTGGTACCGAGTATAATGTTGCAGAAAAAAAATGCATTGTGTTGTTTACAACAACGGCAAACATAAGAGAAATTGAGAATTTTGAGGTGATAGGGTGTTAGGCTTCAATCAATGATTGTGCCCGAGGGATTCAATTTATTTCTTTGTTTCATGGGTTTGTTTTTATATTTTTTGTCATCTGAGTTGGAGATAATGCCTTATGAAACTTTATTTTGTGTATTGGTAGGTGGATGTGAATGGTAATACTGCCGCCCCATTGTACAAGTTCCTGAAGTCGAGCAAAGGTGGCATATTTGGAGACAGTATTAAGTGGAATTTTTCAAAATTCCTGGTTGATAAAGACGGGAATGTCATTGACCGTTATGCCCCCACTACTTCCCCACTGAGCATTGAGGTAAAGCCAGTCTGTGGCATTGTACATTCATTTATCTAATAATTGGCTTATCTGATTAACTACAAAGTTTGGGTTCCTCTTGCAGAAGGACATAAAGAAGGCACTGGGGATTGCTTGAGCGCTGCAAACTGCTTCTTCAGTTCTTAGTAATAAATGATGATGTTGACTATGAATAAGCATCGATATGTAAATGCTTCCTGTATTTTTGTCTTCACTCATCGACATGTACTCAAGCTGCTGTTTTTATTTTTGTTTATGATTGAAACCATAACTGGTTCAATAAATTGAGATTTTACCATCTTAGTGGTAACTGTTAAGGATCAAAGTACTTGATCTATGTTCAAACCTTGTAGGAAGTGGCATTGAGAATCTTATTTCACATGCCAGTTACATGGATTGAGACCTCCAAACATGGGGCTGGTTGAGTATGTGAATTGCATCTTATAACTTACAGGTTTACCCAACTTTTATGAGCTGCGTTTGAATTTGGGTTGGTTATTGCATCAATGTTGGTGATATGAGTACCAAACATGTTGGTTTTGTGGTGGTCACTATCATTGGAAAAATTGCTTGTTTGGGAAAGTGAAGAGGCTGGAGCAGTGTTGGTGATGGGTGTTCAAATTGGCTAGTCTTTTTCGTTTCTTTTTAGGATGGAAGACCTACGATTGTATTGTCTCTATGAGGCACACTACAATGTAGTCATGGTTAGAGCATCAGCATTCGGAAGTGGGAATGCCAAATATAAGTGTATTTTAGCATTTAGGCCCAAATGGAGCTCAACATTCGGAAGTGAACAATTGTAAAAAGCCAATTTTTTTTGCCATTCAGCTACAGTGCAATTCTACCATTAGAATTGCACTGTAGCTGAATGGTAAAAAAAAAATACTATTTAATTCTAAATATCAAATTTCTCTCTCATTCTGTCTCTCATCTCTCTCTCTCTCTCTCTCTTTCTCCATGACTGAAGCTTCAAGCCTCTCTGTTCTCTCTCATTCACACGGGCTCATCTCACTTTCTTGCCATCGCTGAAGCCTCTCACCAAGCATTAATTGTGTTTCTTCTCTCTCTCACGGTGTGGTTGGTTGAGATCGGCGTGAGTGTGCTTAGTCCGATCTCCACCGATCGGCGTGGATGTGGTTTGATGAGTGTGTTTGTTTGGTCCGGCGTGAGTGTGGTTAGTCCGATGTGGTGGTAGTGGTGGAGGGTTACGGTGGTGGTGGGTGTTGATGATGGTGGAGGTGGGGGTTGTCGTGGTGGCGGTGAAGGGGTGGGTAGTGGGTGATTGATGATGGTGGAGGTGGGGGTTGTTGTGGGTGGTAAAGGGGTGGTGTGGAGTTCGGGTTTGGGTTTTAGATTTGTTGTAATTTGCTTGTGTGATTTGAGTGATTTTGGTATAGATTTTTTTGTTGTGATTTTGCTGGGGTGGCAGGTGGTGATTTTTTGTTGTGATTTTGGTATGAATTTTTAGATTTGTTGTGATTTTGCTGGGGTGGCAGGTGATTTTCTGGTGCTTGTTTGATTTGGGTGGTTTTTTTGTTATGATTTGCTTCTTGTGATTTTACTGGGTATGGGTTTGCTAGAGGTTGAGGCCGGTGTTAGAGGTTGAGGGAGAAAAAGAGAAATAGTAAAAAAAAAAAAATGATTAAAAAAGAATATTTAAATAAAATGGGAAAAAAATAGAGTTTTGGAATGTTGGTTGTATTGTAAAATGATATGGTATAATTAATAAAGTAGTTTTTTGAAATGATAAAATATGATAGAATGGCATTTTGCATTGTGGATGCTCTTAGGCAAAATTACCCATTTAACTACTCAAACGTGTTTCAAATTGTCCATTTTATATTTCACTTGCGGATGAGGTAAGTATTAAGGGAGATTATAACTAGTATAGTTTTTAACTACCCAATATGGTAGGTTTATTTATTTTTTATTTATTTTTATTTTTAGTATAGTTTTTATCCCTAAAAAATTACTATACAAGTCTTCCCCCCCCCCCCCCCCCCCAAAATAATAATAATAATTTGGAGATTTAATGTATCACCTAAAGTTGCTTTCTTTTTGTGGATTGGGGGAGATTTTAACTAGTGATAATTTACTAAAGAAACGGATTGCTGTGTTAAATTAGTGTTATATGGGCAAATGGATTCTTTGTGTGTGTGTGTGTGTTTTTTTTTTTTAATTTTTTTTTTTGAGGTCGGATTCTTTGTGTTAAATTAGTGTTATATGTGTGAATGTAATTGGGGAGACATGGGGCCATTTACTTGTTATTGATTTGTGGACCTGTGGTTTTAAGTTTGTTTGGTGTTTAATGGTTTAGGCCACAGACAGTGCATGAATATTAGTTTAGACTTCATCGGAACATAGCCTTTTGGAAAGTAGTGTCTTATTGTGTAAGGCGGTGTATTTGGTGGAAAAGAAATCAAAGAAGATTTGAGGGTTGTGGATGGATTACTCCTAATCTTAAGCTGTTATTCTTTAAATATTTGCTTGATTGGATTCTAGCTTTGGCTTCATTTTTTTTTACTTCTATCTCAGATCTAATTGATCATTGTAACTTGAGAACTTTTATTTTTATTTTTTTTTTATTTTTTGAGAAGATTGTAACTTGAGAACTTGATTGTGTTGTACACATAGTATACCCCTTTATGCTTGGGTTACTTTTTTTATTTGATAAAGTTAGTATATCATTTATCAAAAAACGAAAAACTAACATAATTATAGCTCAGTTGGCCCAAAAAAAAAAAGTATAATAGCATCCAATTAGCTAAAAAATTCACACAAAATGATAACGTTATATATTCTAAACATATTGTTCTTTCTTTTCCTTTCCTTCACTTCTTAGCCACCAAACGGCAAGAAATCAAATCGTTGTCAAAATCACAAGACAATGTGTTGAACTGTTGATGCGGTGATTTCTGCGAATTAGAAAAATATTTTTATTAATATTAGGTATAATAATAACTTAACCTATCAGAAATTCATTTGTCACCTCAATGGTTTTCATTAGTTTTCACTGGAAAAATCGCATTGGATTATGATCGTTAATAAATTCAAACAGCACAAGAAACTCTTATCATTGTTTGGAGACTTTAACATAGAAAATCAGGTTCATCTTCAATCCGTATCTCCTCTTGGTTTATTGTTTGACAATTCTGAGTTGCAGTACTATCTGTGGAATGATTATCAAAGCTCACTCAATTCCTCTACGTGGCTCAAGATGATTCGCACAATAAAAAGGAAATATTGAAACATATGCTTTAAAAACAGTAATAGGGACTAAATTGAAAGCCTTTTAAATTTACCAATTACCAGGTAAAACATCAATTTTTTTTTGTTTAATTTAATTTAATTTAATATTAAATTTCCCAATTTTATATTATAATTGTATTGGGTAAAACTAAAATACAGTGAATACTCTTAGAATTCACCGTAATGTTACGCCATAATATAATGTTACGCGGTAATATTATGTTAGAGAAGTATTATGTCCACGATATTTTTATAATATTTTCACAACAAAACATAGATGGTTAGTTGTTATTGGTTCAAATTTGAACCTAACACCAATATTACTTTTTTGCTTGAACAATAATAACCAGTAACAACTTGCCACTAAAGATTTGTTATAAAAATATTGTAGACATATCATTTCTCCTTACGTTATTATAATCTTACATTAATGTAATTTTAATACAAAAATATAATATTATATTATTTAAGAAAGTGATGAGATTAAGATGATGTGATATATTTTATAATTTTAAATTATAATATTGTTAGAAAATATAAAATAAATAAAAAACTTTAATGTCATATTATTATAATATACATCACATTAAGAGCACGAACCAAACACCCTCTTAAAGATTACACTGGCCAAGTCTAAAACATTTTAAAAATGAACGACTACCGCACACCCTTGGTGCGATGGTCACTCTACAAGTATAAATGCTTGTGGGGTGTAGAGGACAAGGGTCGGGGTTTAAGTCTCCATGAGAGAGTTTTATACAAATATACACTTAGATTATGTTAGAGTAAAATTTTATTTTGTATCAACCAAAAAAAAAAAAAAAAAAAACAGAACGATTTGATCCTAAACTATTACTCATCTTTCTCTTCTCTCAGTAATTAAAGACCACATTGAACCGTTTTGAAATATCATTGACTTAGCCAGCATTAACTCAAAGTTAAGGAGGGCAATAATAATCTCCGAAACATCATTATCCAGGAGAAAAAAACATCATTATCCAGGAGAGAGAGAGAGAGAGAGAATGATTTACACGTGTCAAAAGATTAGTGCTTGAAAGCGGGAAAAGTCAAAAAGCATGCTTTATTAATATCTCTCTGCTCCCCGAAGTTGTTGCTGTGTGTTCTGTCAATTGTGTTGTTCAGAAAAGAAAAGATTATAGGATGGCAAGCCAACCAGCAAAGGAGCAACAATCGATCTACAACTTCACCGTCAAGGTTAGTCTCTTGCATTAATATGTGTGCCTTTTAATCTTTTTTCTGATAAGTTGCTTGCTTTGTACAGGATTTGCTTTGTTACTTTCATTTTTGCTCAGTTTCTGTGATTGTAAAATATGAAAGTTCATTTTTTTAACATGGGTATTCTTTTTCCAGTCTTGGATTTCCGAAGGGTATGTTTGTTTGGGGGGTGAAAGAAGGTAGATGGAAAACTTTGAAGAAAAACTGAAATGAAATTTTTTTTTCAGTGGGCTTAGTTGGACGGGGAGAAGGGAAAAAAATGGTAGGGTCGGGAGAAATTGGGTCCACCAAAAAGTTTTCCTAAAAATAGAGAAAAAACTAAATGAAAAAAATTGGCTGATTAATGGACAAAAATATCCATGTCCAGTTTCTTTCATTTTTTTTTTTTTTTAAACTAGACATGATTTTTTTTTGACATAATTTTTATTTTTTAATAATTTGTATGATTTTTTTTTTTTGGCAAAAATGTAAAATTGAACCTCTAACTTTCACCGTTTTTCATTTTTCATTTGAGTCCTCGAAGTTTCAGTTTTGTCAATTTAGGCCTCTAACTTTCAATTTTTGTCAATTCACAGCTACGTTACAACTAAGTTAGTGTCTTAAAGGACTGAAATGAAAAAAGGTGAAAATTAGAGGATTAATTTTGTATTTTTTTTTTCACTTTTTTGTTTTAATTATCATTTTTTAACATTGGGAGTAAGTAAATTTATACAAACTCATTTTTTCTGTCCACTCAACCAAATAACAAAAATGAGTGAAATTAAAGACTTTTCTATCCTTCCACTTTTTCACCCCTCTCATCAAATGGACTACAAGAATCGTTGAGTTTACAATGGATGGTTTATCATGGACAAAGTACTGAAGTAATAATTAATACATCTTATTGCTCTTCTTTGAGGAAGATGACCAGTGTTTTAGACCAAATTGTAACATGGGTGGTCCCTTTACACTTTAAATGATCAACCGGTCTCTAAAGCATCATATAAATGTTAAAAGCTACCAAACCATATAAGAATTTTGGATATTGAGTATTTTGTTCTAGCAGGTTTACCAGAAGCTTCTGAAAATATTGCTTTAGTCCAGAGTTAGTAATCAAATAGATAGTGCAACCAAAGTCAAGATCAATTCAAGCATGTCACCACAATCCAAACACAATAAAGATATTTAAATCAATAAAAAGCACACATAGTTTTGGTGATGAAGTGGAAAACCTGTAAAGAACTCTTCATAGGAAAAAACACTCCTGGAATAAGCAATTTCATTATAGAAGAAGCAATTACAATAGTTTAAACTTTTGTAAGTAGACTCTCTATGCAACCTCAACAAAAGATAGGGACTCCAAAACTTGGAAATTCTTCTACGAAATTTTCCTCCACGAAAAAACTCGTCTACAAAAACCAAAACTCTGATATTCCAAAAACCTCTTCAGAGGGAAACAACAATGAGCTCACTGTCAAGGGGTAACAACCACAGTGATTTTAATGGAAATCAATTTTGGCATGACAAGATGTAAAAGTTTCAGAAGGGGTTTCTCTTTTTAGCTCAAGAAGCAAGGCACTTTTTTAGGTTCTTGATACAGAAGCCTTCTTATCTTGAAATTCGTTCATCAATGAGTATTTAAAGGTAGGCAAAAGGCTAGGTTAAAACTGTCTCTGAGTAGAACTAGGATTGGTGAATCCATAATCTCGCTCAAGTGAGGGTCAAGGGTGAGTCTTGCAAAATTTTTGTCTTAATGATCTCTGGAGTGAGGCCTGATTTTGCTCGAGCCAGCTTCTTGAACTTCAACAACTTCAAGCAGCTCGTTACATAAACTTTTACCTAACTTAATTACATTTACAATATCCCTCATATGCTTTTCCACTAAATTGTAACAGCTTCCCATGGTTTGGTGCTTTGTTTGCTTACATAGGAAAATCATAATGAGCAGAGAATCAAGATGATGTGGGTGAACGTTACAAATTAATATAACTGGCACATATTTGATAGAGTTGGGATTCTGTCGGGATTAAATAAGAAAATCAATTGGATTTTGTGGGGTGTATGGATTGTCTACAAAAACCTTGTGTTGCATTCTATAATGATTGAGGCAATGAGGGGAAAACACTAAAGAGTAGCTTAGAAAGTGAGTGTGGACATTTCAAATGGCATCATCAATAAAGTGTCAGCAAATTTTCGTAGTGGGTGATGCAAGCCTAGTTATGGATCCGATTTGAAGAAGACATGATCTCAAACTGGAACATCTCTTTAATAAATAAAGACATATAGAAGGTAATGTTGAATTTTGAATCTTGTTTGTTTAATAGAGTTAGCAGGTCTGCAAACTCAGCTGCTCATGACCTCAGTCAATGGGAAACAAAGACTATGTACTCTGGATGGGTGGAACCAGCCCAATTTCCTCCAACCCTTGACAGTGCTCCCGTGGCTGATTCTTGTAATATAACCTCCTTTGTGCAATATAATGAACTTTTTAAAAGCAAAAATAGAAAAAGAAAATTAGAAAGTGAGTGTGTCAGTTTATAACCATCTGGTTTCATCTCAAATTCAAGAAGAACCAGTACTTTAGGTTCATATACAATGCTTAAATACCTTGAGTAAATGCAATATACCCTAGGGAAATTCTTTGAGCAGCTTTCTTATCACATACAAATAAGTTTATGTTCTTTGGATTACATAGAATATATAGTAGAAACAGATGCAACTTAGGCATGGAAATAAGACTCTTGAGAAGCACAAGAAAGAAAGAGAGGTGGTTGAAATGGTTACCCTCTGCTCAAATTGGGAGCATGGTAATCAAACTATTTCCATTTTTTGTGTCTTGGGCTTTTGATCCTGTCCAATACAATAATATTACCCTTCTATTCCATATAGGTGCATGAATAATTTTCTTATGAAAGAAGAAAAATAAAATACATGAGTTTCTTTTTTCTTATCATATTCCTTGAAACAGATGAATAGAAAATTACCCAATAGTAATGGTTAAAGGGATGAAGAACAAGACTAATGAAATTAAGAAAAATGAATTAAAATAAAATATTTTGTGTCTGATGTAAATATTCCACGGTGGTGAGGTATATATAGGTCTCTTTTGCTTCATTAAAGCCTAAAAAAAAAAAAAAATCCTAATATCATTTTTAAGGCTTCAATGCTGAGAATCATTAGAAGGATCTTACCGAAATTATCATTTACAATCTTAAAATGCTTGTTGCATTGATATCTACTTGGTATATATCTGAACTAAATCTCACGCCCCTAAGGTGGAATTGCTTTGCCCTAAAAGTTTAGATATGATTCCTATTTGTTATTTCATTATATTTAAGAGTTGTATGCTAATGCTTGCTTCCACTTTGCAGGATGCTAAGGGAAATGATGTAGATCTTAGCACTTACAAGGGAAAGGTCCTCCTGATAGTCAATGTTGCCTCCAAATGGTATTATGCATCTGCTTCATTTATTCTTCTTTATAATTATTACAAGCCTAATTACCCTAAGAAATTATAGATATAGTTGAAGTAAGTTGTTTTCTACTATTTGGGATCGGAGCTGATCTTATTCCTTAGAATTTTCCCTTACTATGCAAAACTAAGCATCTATAGTATTCTTCTTTCACTATTAAAAATATCTATTTATTGCTTGCTTGTCTATTCATGCAGTGGCATGACCAACTCAAATTACACAGAGTTGAATCAACTATATGAAAAGTATAAAGAACAAGGTTTGGAATTCTAACCTTTGCATAATTGCATTGTAGTTTCTTGCCTGTCGTTTCAAGATCCGTTACATTTATAAAGTAGTCTAAAAAATGACATTCTTGGGCTTACAAACGTTGTTTTCTTACATGTGGATCCTGTGTCGTTCCTTATCTCTTCCTTGTTCTCTGAGAACAATTGCATGTGCACGTGTCTGAATCTTGTGTCTGTATGGTATCAGGAAATCACTGATACACACACTGTGTACAGCATCAGTTATTTATAAATCAGGCATTAAGAATAGTTTGGAAGCTCATCTTGACATTATACTATTTTCATTATTTTCTGTATCATGTCCTGGGGCTTGATGCAGGCTTGGAGATACTGGCTTTTCCATGCAATCAGTTTGGTGAGGAGGAACCAGGAAGCAATGATCAGATTGTCGAGTTTGTCTGCACTCGCTTCAAATCGGAATTTCCTATCTTTGACAAGGTAGATCTGAGAATAGTTGGATTATGTTGCATTTATGCTCCGATAGCTGCCTCCTTATTACACACCTTCTTAGGTCACTACAAATATAGGATTTTTTTTCCCTTTTATTTTCCAAATTTTCATTCCCCTTTGGCCTCTGATGGTGAAGAAAAATAGAATGGTTTTGGTGTGCTTGGTATTTTAAGATTACAATCAAATTTTATTTGTGTTTGCATTCACATGATAAAGTTATCTATAAGAGAGACATCTTAAAGAAACTGCATTGACAATTGCATCTTGGGTCGCATTGGGCAATCTAATAATTGTTGTGTAAACAGCATTGCGCTGCCAAAAAAGATTCTGAGAGTAAATATTATTGGACCCTACCCTAGTGTCATTTAGCACTCCTGCCCTTGTATTTCTTTCTTGTCTTCCCTCTTATTCCATTCAAACAATAGTGGGCTGCTGAATTCTCTGTATGCCACTAAAAAGGACAGGATCTTCTGCACCCAGATGGGAAATTCATCAAAAATAACTGAGTCATTTATCTCTCTGTTAAAAAAGCGACAAAGGGTGCAAACATGATCGTGGTGCATGTGCATGCACACTCTTCGAACTTATTTAAGTTAAATTAATTTCATATCATCTAAATTGTACTAGTAGTATATCATTATATCTAATGGTATATTTGTATTTCCTCCTTGTGTTGTATATAATTTCTTGAACAGTAAGACATTTGAAAAAATTTACATGACATTCTGCTCTTCTTCCCTCTGGCTATTCCTGTAAGGTTTGCAGCATTGTAGTTATCGTGATCTGTGAGATATATTGCTCTTTCCTTGTTTTAGATTGAAGTGAATGGTGAGAATACTGCTCCAGTGTACAAGTTCTTGAAGACTGGAAAATGGGGGATAATCGGGGATGATATCCAATGGAACTTTGCCAAGTTTCTAGTTGACAAGGATGGGCAAGCTGTTGATCGCTATTATCCCACCACTTCTCCTCTTACCGTTGAGGTAAAGCCCAGTTTGCAGTTTATGTTTGATTCTCAAAGTTCAGTTGGCTTATGCTGCCTAATTGTTCTTTTATAGGAAAAGATCATCTTAATTCTATCAAAGTGATGTAATTCTTCTTGCTTTGTGACATTACTGCAGCATGACATCAAAAAGCTTCTGGGAGTGAGTGAATGAATGCTATTTGGGAGGGGACATCCCAAGTTTGAAGCCTTTGATATGAACTTGGCTTTTGCGTTTGTGACGTTGTGCTTTTGTGTTTGTGCGCCTTACTGACTCGTTAGATTTGTATAATAGAATATTATGTGTGACTGATGCATATTTTCCTTCGTCTGTGTTAGTTTTAGTTGGTTTGAAGTTGTTGCAATCTGAACAAAATCCTTTTCTATGTATTGATGCTGTTTATCAGTTTTTATTTTTTTTTTTCCTTTTAAGTCAAAAGGAAATTTTTTACTAGATAGCTATAAGACCAACTATATTGGTCTATCAAAAAGACATTCATAAAAGCAACAATAGAAAGTATAATTTTGGTTCATCAAAAAAAATAGAAAGTATAATTTTGGATGGGATATAAAGACGGAAAATAATGCATATGGCTGCCCCTGATTTGTGATGAGTATGTTGAGAATCTGAACCTAAACACAATTTTGGTACTGATGCTTTGTTATTGTTGGTCGTTGTTTGTAGTTAAACATAGTGTCGTTAACCACGCCATATTGCTTGTGCAAGGAAAGAAGCAAAATGTGGATTTAGGAGATCGAAACAAAATTTAAAAATTATCAGGATGTAGTCACGGTTGTCAAAAATGTAACTTTGAGATTCCATGATGTGAAAGGTATTAATATGCGTAGATACTTCTTCAAAATTTTGGGTAGTCCAGTACATTATCATGGTAGTCATCTTTAGGCTGTACTCAAAAGTAGTTGATGAATTCGGGTATGGTATAGAAATCCTCCATTCTAAACTGTTACATAGTAGATCATGGTACTATCGATCTATTCCATATAGTGGAATGAATAATTTACGCAGAAGACTAAAAAGAAAGGACACAACTTTCTGCTTTCTTCTTACTTCTTATTAGTATTATTATATTCAAAAGGAATGAATGAACTGGTACCTGAAATTAAAGTAATGGTTGGGACGCAGAACCGGACTAGGGTGAGTTTGTTTAAGCTTTTTGAAAAAGGGTTTTTTGAAAAAGTGGCTTTTTTAAAAAGTGCAGTATGAGAAAGTACTTTTTCAAAAAGTTGAATATTTGGTAAAAGCTGTTAAAAAGTGCTTTTTGAAAAAGCTGAGTGTTTGGCTAGCACTTATAAAAGTAGCGGTTTGAGTTGTAAATTACCAAAAATGACAATGTATATATAAAGGAGCTTATTTCATACTTAAATCAATATTGTGAAATTATTTTTTTTCTCACCAATATTAGCTAATAATAACCTATTGTGGGGCCACGTTTTGTTCGTCCTCGGCAAGGCTTTGGGCGCAGTACCGAGGAGGCTCAAAGTGTCCCACATCGAAGAGAGCTTCCCCCACTTGCTACCATATAAGCTGTGAAGCGAAGGAAGTAGTGTACCATCGTATTCCCGTATTTGAATACGGGAATACGATGGTACACTACTTCCTTCGCTTCACAGCTTATATGGTAGCAAGTGGGGGAAGCTCTCTTCGATGTGGGACACTTTGAGCCTCCTCGGTACTGCGCCCAAAGCCTTGCCGAGGACGAACAAAACGTGGCCCCACACCTATCATTTAAGATTTATTGTGAAAATATTGTGATAATTAATACTGATTTTAATTTGAACGTACTATTACAACTATTTTTTTTCTCTTTCTTAAAAAGTTATTTTTTTCTTATCAATATTAGCTAATAATAACCTTCCACTTAAGATTTATTGTGAAAGTATTGTAAAAATGTTGTGATAAAAATTGATACTGATTTTAATTTGAACGTACTATTAAAATTATTTTTTTTTTCTAAAAAAATTATTTTTTTTCTCCCTAATATTAGTTAATAATAACCTACTACTTAAAATTTATTGTGAAAATATTGTGATATCATTTCCTTCTTCTTCTTTTTTCCCTTTTTTTATCCTCCTCACACGTACCGCATTTCTTTTTTTTTTCTCTCTTTTTTTCTCCTCCATCCACGTACCCTTCCTCTTTTCTTTTTTTACTTCTTTCCCCTATTTTGGCCTCCCACTTCTCCAAATTCAGAACCCAGAGAGCTCTCCTTCTTCCTCTTTTTCCTTTTTTTTTTTTTTTTTTTTTTTTCCTTCCTTCCTTTCTCCCTTTTCTCTTAGCATTTCGTCTCATCGGATCATCCATCATTCTTCCATCGCCGAAGCTTACGCCCATCGCCGATTCATCCATCATCCTCCTCAGACTCTCCTCCCACTCACACCGAAGCTTACGCCCCATCGCCGACCCACGCACCGTCGCGAACCCGATTCATCATCTTCCTCACCCATCTTCGAAGCCCAGCTCTGTTCATCCATCATCCTTCGCCGATCTGTTGATTTTGCACTTGGGTGTGTGTGTGTTTGCATTTGGGTATGTGCGTATCATCGCCGATCTGTTCAGGGTGTGTGTTTGCATTTGGGTGTGTGTGTATTCATCATCGCCGATCTGTTGATTTTGCATTTGGGTGTGTGTGTGTGTTTTCCATCTTCCTTCGCTGATTGTTGGCAAAAGGGCAGAGAGATGAGATGAGAGTGAGGTTAATTTGGTAAATTGTAGGCACAGCTCAACGGATAGGAGGAAACGCGCACCGGCTTTTTAGATTATGGACCGCAGCCTCAGCTTTTGCAAAATTACGTTTTCTTCACAAACTCAAATCGCAACTTTTAGCAAAAAGTTGCTTTTTTTAAACTCAACAAACGGGCTTTTAACTCCACTTTTTCAAAACGGGCTTTCAGGGAGCAGAAAACGTGCTAACAAACAGGCACTTAATGAATTTAAGGAAAATAAAATACAGCATTACAAAGTGCTAGGTTATAACTTGCACATGGTGGTATGTAACCAAAAGCTTCATTGTAGCCCAAAGTCTAGTCAAACACTCATCAACTACAATGGCACTTAATTTCATTCCTTGGTAGGTTGGCACGAATTATACATATATTGACAATACCAAAGCATCCTAGTCAGGATTTATATATAATTAATTTACTGATACATGCGTACATGCATTTTCAATTTAGATTTACAATCAGCACAAGCCAGTGCTTGTTTTATAGACATCAAGTGTTATTACAATAGGACTTCTAACCTTGTGATTTCCATTTTCTTCAACCCAAACGAGTGTGCCGAATGAAGATTGTTCTTTCTCTTCATATCTTATAGTGAGATTATATGATTTCTTTTCATTTCTCTTCCTAAAGATTAGTTTCTATGGTGAAACCATAACTGTAGAACCCTCTGGTGCTGTCACCATTGCCTTGTAAATTGAAACATCTTGTCCAACATTGGTTACAGTTCTTTGAAAGTTTTGAATGATTGAAGATGCCCATGTCTTACGGAGTAGAACTATATATGATGGGTAATTGAGATCAGAAGAAGGGCTTGAACAACTATAACTGTTTGATCCAATGAAATTCAAAATTTGTGCACTGTTAAAATTCATGGAGCATAAGAGATTCACGTAGTCTTGTGGGGTTGCATCATAAACTAAACCAGGATCAAGTGCTTGATTTGGACGAATATGACCTGACCCCATGGCTAGAGGTGAAGCAATTTGCAAACCATTCCCACTGTCTCGAATTGGGCTGTTGGTATTATCTAAATGGTCAGCAGTGGTCATAATAGCAGACTTTATAGCAGCAGGACTCCATTCTGGATGTACACCTTTTAGAAGTGCAGCCACACCAGTAGCATGAGGACAAGCCAAAGATGTCCCATATGAAACTGTAAAATCACGGTATAACTGTTTACGTCCTCGGATTTCACCAACTGGAATAATTGGAGGACAAGCACCCAAAATTAGTGACCTGGGTGCCATTATATCTGGCTTTAAGATGCATGGGGTGTGAGGTGAGGGACCTCTAAGTGCATAACTAGCCACAACTGGTGCGGGCTTAATTCCCATCATGGTTTGTTGGAATGTCAAGTTGGCCACAGGCTTATCAGTAGATTTTATGTATTGCTTCAAAACTCTTGCATTGTCTAGGCTAATCAAAATGCAAGGACACAGAAAATAATTCCTATCCTCCATTGCAATTGTTATAGGATTATCGAGGATAATTATAGCTCCCAACACATTTGATCTGGCCACAAGCTGTGCTTGAGATTCAAGACGGGCATACTCACGACGACATACAATAATGCTATTAGGGACATTCCGCATTTTATCACTCGATTTCAGGATCATAGGGTATACTAATGGTGCATTTTGAAGTAAGACCTTACCAGGAAAAATGCTCCACCCAACAATGTCTTCCTCATTCCCTAGTGTTATAGTTCCAGCAAACCAACGATCAATGGTACCTGCAGTGATAGTCATGACCCATGGGTATCCCTTGCTTAATCTTTTAAGGCCACTGAAACCATTTCCTGCTGTAGTTGAAACCAACACACGTTTTACCATGGCAGCAAATGAAACTTTCGCTATAAAATCTTCTTCTAGAGAAAATGATGATTCAACGGTATAGCCTAAAGACGCGGAAATCACATCTACACCATCAGCAATGGCTTGGTCTATGGCAGCAACAAAATCAGATATGTAGTTGGATTTGTCCCAAAAGACCTTGTAAATGGCTAACCTAGCATGTGGTGCAACACCACTTGCTGTTCCAGTAGCATAGCCAAAAAATGATGTACCCTCTACATAATTCCTCGCAACAATTGAGGAGATTAATGTTCCATGCCCTTCCATGTCCCTTGTAGATTTCATTCTAATCCCGAAGTTGGGTTCATTAGCTATCAGACCCTTGTAAAAGCTCCTAGCACCTATGAGCTTTGCATTACACATTGAGGAATTGAAATCTTGCCCCTCCTCACACGTACCCTTCCTTTTTGTCTGGAATTTTTTAGACATGCCGTCATCCTTGAAGCTCTTACTTTCAGGCCAAATGCCGGTGTCAATGACACCAATAATGACATCCTCGCCCTATTCGAAGCCAGCCATAAGCCAGAAGTAGAACGGAGGGAAAGGAACTCAGGGGTGTGGGTTGTGTGAAGAGTGGAAGTCATTTCTTCAGAAGCTGAGACAAAACCTGGTGGCTTTTTTAGTGCCTCTAGTTCATGTTTAGAAAGATGAGCAGCAAAACCATGAACAGCGTGATCATAATTGTATAGAAGTGATGGTGAAGACTGATGGTTATCTAATGAGGCAAGATTTGCACTTTTGAGGGAGCCAATTGTGGAGGACCAATTGTGATGATTGATAAAAACCTTAGGCATGAAGGCCATATCCATGCTTACAATATATGTTGTCCTTGTTACTAACTTTGATTTGGCATGAAGAATTAATAAAAAGTACATAAGGAACAGTATGTATGGAAAAGGATCCCCATTAAGCCCCATTGTCAATTTATGACTAAAAGCTTGAAAAGTTAACGAGATTTGAATGACAAGAATGTAAGGGAAAAGATGAAGCTAAAAAGATTTATAGGCAAACGCAAAACCTCTTCTTAAAATTGAATTTGACCTTTGGTGAAAATTTAGGAGCGAAGATGACACAATAAATTAATGTAAAATCACAGTAGGAGAACAAAAGAAAGGAGTTTGCTTTTCATATGATTTGAAGGATGGAACTTGAATTATTAGAGCATCTCCAACAGATGTTCTATCTCTATAAATCAACCCAAAAAGCGCATTGTTCATCCCCCAATAGGTTCTCTAAACACAAAACTTTTCCAAATTTTTTTTTGAAGTTGCTACAGTAGTTCTCTTATAATTTATAAGATACTGTAGCAACTCTATACACTTATTTTATCTTAAAAAATTGACTAGTGGTATTTATTTACTATTCTTTCTCTCTCATCCAAAGGTTTTTCCTCCTCTCTATTGTGCTCTTTGGTTTCTCTTTAGAATACATCAACGCCACGCCACGGCCACACCGTCAGCTTCTTCCTCAAAATCTTTAGAAAACTACTTCCGACAAGCTCTACCGGTCTCTTCAAACCCGAAACCCATCGGCACTTCCTTCCCTTCTCTCTTTCTCAGATCGGCATGGAGACAACCCCATCAAATCAGCGTTGTTGCGGCGTGGTTTTTGTGGAGAAGTGGTTGCTGCAACGGCGAGATCGGCGTGGTCGTGGGTGGTGATGGGTTTCTAATCGGTTTTTGATGATGGGTTTTGGTCGTGGGTCGTTTTGATCATTTTTTTGGTTGAATTAATTTGAGTATGGGTGGTGTTTGTGTTGTTGACGGTGGAGATTACGTGGTAGTGGCTGATGGGTCGTGGCTTGTGGTAGTTGAGTAGTGGCGGTGGTTTTTTTTTTTTTTTTTTTTCCTTTTTTCCTTTAGTGGTGATGGGTTAGATGAGTGTGGGTGTGGGTGTAGGAGTGGTTGGGTTTTGTGACTGATGTGGTGGTAGTGGTGGGGGGTTGCTGTGTTGGTTGTGGGGGGTAGGGTGATTGATGGTGGTGGTGGTTGATGTGGGTTTGCGGTGCAGTGGTAGTGGTGTGGTGGTGACAGCGGTAGTGTGATTGTGTGGGAATGAATAAAAAAAGATTAAAAAAAAAGAATAAAAAAAGAATGAAGAAATAATATTTAAATGAGATGGAGAAAATGATAGAGAATCTATTGAAAAATGTATTTGAAAAAGTAGTAGGTAAAAGTTAAATATTACCGTTCATTGTCTAAATAGTACAAAAATATGGAGAAGCTGTTGGTGATGCCCTTAGATCGAAAAAAGGAAGTCAAAATCGTATCTTTCCACTTTATGAGAGATTAAACAAGAGTTTATGACTTTAAACTCTTACAAGATGCAGGCCATCTCAATAAGAATATATCAAAGATATTATGTCCCATTTTTTTAGAGAAACTAACTCCCAATAAATTTACATTTTTCCCCTTGGTTAAAAGTTAAAATCTATGGTGGTCTCATGCCATTAGTATCTCGTCTTAGAGAGTGTACATGCTAGGCAATTAGATAAGCATCTTGGTTTGGGACAATGATACATTTACATTCACTGTTCATGTAAAGTACGTAAAGAGTATACAATTTTACACATTTACATGTGTTAGAAACTGAATGGTATATAGACAGACACCCAAAGTGAGCATGTCCCTTTGTTTGCCTCAATCAGATTGTAACATCTAGGAGTTATGGAGTAATGGTTTGGACCGTTACTCTACCCCACTAAGTCCACTATCCCACTCAATATTAATGGAGTGGTGTGTATAAAAACACCAAGAGTGGTACCCATTGAGGTGTGAACGAATTCTGCATTTCTCATAGTGTTTACAGAGTGTTGTGAGGCTCTTAGTTTGTGGGTTATGTTTGCATCACTCTAGTAGTGTGCGACACCGTCGGAAACGTTTTTTTTGGTTCGTGGCTTACACAAACTGGAATTCAAAACGTGTTTGGATAGCTGGTCTGTGTGGAGGCTGGCTCTAGACAGCGTAGAACAATCTCAAAGCTCCTGTGTGATCATCGGTTTAGGCCAAGAGAGGTATGCCGAAAAAACCGATTCCTTATATTCCGCTGCAAGTTTCTATTTCTAACAACATGAATAGTATATAATATTATATGTTGTTTCAGAAAATGCGTACAATGTTGTATACATTTATTTAGTCTACAATGTAAAATTTACGTGAACAATGAATTTATAAAAAATAATTTTTCATAGAACTTTTTATGTTTAAAAGTTTAGAAAATAGCTAGATAAAAGCAGCTACTCCAAATTCTCCAAGCCCTCAAGTCCTCAATTGCATCTGCGAGAGGTTGCATAGAGTTTATTAATTAATTAATTAATTTATTTATTATTATTATTATTATTATGAACAGGTTGCATAGAGAGTTAGATTCGAAGTTCCTAATGGCTAATAGTCAAAATCTTGTTAGGCTTTTATTATTTCGTTTTATTTTAAGTTGAATAAAAAATCACACATGGGCACACAACACTTATTAAATATCCCCATTTCGAATGATTTTACGCCTAAGACCTGAACTCTGCTTGAAGTTCAAGGCATTTTTAATAGAAAAGTTTTATTGAAAATTGAAAAAATAGTTTGACAATTTTTTCGATTCTCGATAAAAGTTTTTCTAAAATAGTTTACTAACTTATGCCTTACAAGTCTTACGAGCATGCGTTAATAAAGCCCTACAAAATTTATCAATCCACGATCTGTGTCATATCCTGTTAACACCAAAAAAAGAAAGAAGCTGAAATCAGATATAGAAAATTAGAAATCCCCCTCCCAATAAAGAATATATATATATATATTTATATAGAAATCCCCATTATAAATTGTTACGTAATTAATTATTAATCATTGTCCAATGCAGTACGGTACTAGCTACTTCATTCAGTCATTGTAGTCGAAAGTCTAGTCAAACATTCACTGACCACAATGGCATGTACATTCCTTCCATGGTAAGCCTAAGCTAGCTTGTATTTGACATATATTGAGGGTGTGGATTTTGAACAATTTCAGTTTAGTATTGGTTAATATTAGTTTTATAATAAGGCAGGCAGGTGGCAAAATGAGATAGGATCACATAGAAAGGCATTTCCAGCAAGTCAAAACTAGTTGAACGCCAAGAAAATGACAAATGAAATTAATGTCTTGGAAGCATCATATAACTGTCTCGGAGGGCCGGCTGCATTTATCAGAGCATGACACATGGCAAAGGAGACAAGATTAATTGCCAAAGTCTATAGTATAAATGAAAGGATTATTCAACAACTAGACGCAAAAATCACTTCTGTTGAAGCATAGAAATTGCACGGTCGTTTCGGACCAAACACTACAAAAAAATTTAAAAAAAAAAAAAAAAAAAAAAGAAGAGAGAGAGAAGTAATCTAAGGCTTCCGTAGGAGAGCCTCTGATACTTAATTCTTTTTTTTTTTAGAAAGTTTTAATTTATAGTGTCCGCTCCTGATGTAACTCTTTATTATCAGACCAAAATACCAATAAGTTTTTAGCAGAGTTAACTGAAACCCACATCTGTATCAATAGTTTGACTATATGTTTTTAGGGTTCTTGTCTCATACCTGTTTGTAGTCTGAACTCTAAATTTCTGAATATACAGGCAAGATGTTGTAGCTATTGTCCTCAATTTTAGCTATTTCCTTCATTATGGCCCATGAGGAGCGGGGTAACCACCTCCATTATGGATTCGATTTTTTTTTTTTTTAAGATAGAATTTTTACTTTAGTTTAATCTAAGTGTATATGTGTGTAAAGCTCCCTCCTGAAGACTTGAACTCCGACCCTTGCCCTCCACACCCCACAAGCACTTATACTTGTGGAGTGACCACCGCACCAAAGGTGTGCGGTGGTATTATGCGTTCGATTTTAGATCTCCTTAAGTGTGGATGAGATTTAGGAAATTAACCATTGCTCTTAATTAAAAGGAGCTGATTGGATTTTTCATATGCTTTAACTTCTATTTGTATCAAGAAGTTTATAGGCAATCTGTAGGCTTGTAAGAGACTTTATGCTTGTAAGTTTGTACTCCAGTTTTTAATTTAACTAGTCACAGACCCATGTAATGTGTGAGAATAAATAATTATTTTGTATTGTAATATAATATATTTTTTTTCTAAAATTTTATGAAGATAATTTATTCTCCTTAAAAATTAAACAATTTCTATTTGGTCAAATCAGGTCTACTTTGGTCCAATTTGGTCCCATTTTGTCTACATTGGTCCTTTTCGGTCCATTGTTCTTATTCGGTCCACTTTGTTCCATTTGGTCCAATTCGGATCACTTCAGTTCATTTTGATCCACTTCGATCTATTTTTGTGCACTTACATAATGAGAAAAGACATATTTGGGTTGAAAGCACCTAATCTAAAAACAAATTTATTAAAAAAAATATATATATAAATCTCAAATTCGTAATATCTAAAATTTTAAGCATAACATTTGTTGTTGATGTGCTTTTGTTGAGCCACATTAATGTAGCATTTCAGTTCATTTCAATACGGCTAAATTTAAATGAAAGTATTTCTAAACATAAAGGCTATGAATATACGAATGTAATCTTTAGGGCAGTTATTCATTTGTTTTAATGTCGTTACTTTTAAATGAATTGCATGAGGTATTACTTTTTAGTGTTAATAAGTATTATTGTTTACTTAAAAAAAATAGGGATATTTATCCTACATCGGTTGTGTATATTTAGTGTTCGCTGTTTATAACCCCAGTCTACAACTACAAAGGTCTAACCATTTTGTAGTTGTACTCTGATTATATAATGTATTATAAACCTAATTTAAAACATTAGTATTACTATTTTCGTGTGTGTTCTAATAAGTATTATTGTTTACTAAAAAAAAATGCATGAGGTTGATTATACATTTAAGCAATATAAATAAATATATGCATACATATATGTATGTGTAGGGACAAGGGCCCCAAATCATATGTTGGGCCTGGGCCTCATATGAAGATTAGGAAAAGGCCAAGAAGAGATAAATAGTGGGAGAAAATCCAGCCTGGGATGTGATGGACTCAGAATAAGTGGCAGGTGATCTGAGGAGGTACTCCTCCTCGAATATAATAATTCCCATATTGAGAATGATCTTTATGTAATAAGCCCCGGTTATAGGAATTTGTCCTACGGGTATATAAGAAGGAAAGAAACCCATAAATATTTGAGGAAAAGCTGCTACCACCGCATTAAATGTGCTGCACCTACTCTTCTGTCAACATTTATGTGGAGAAGACCCCTGAACAGTGGGACCTTGGCCACTGCAACCCACAGAAAACCCAAGAAGGTGCACGATGGGATGGGAACTAAAAGGAAGGCTCAGATGATCAACAAATGTAGGATTAAGATGATCTGGAATGAATTATATAATATGAAGATATCCTTCATAGCGAGGGGAGGAGAAAGAAAACAAAAAAGACTGTAGACATTAAGAACTGAACTTGTATAAAAATTAAGAACAGTAAATATCAAAGTTGACCTCCTCAGACTCTTGCCGAGGACAGTTTCTTCAAATTAAGATCTTTATTTCTTTCTTCCTGTGGTCTTAACCCATCTTGTTGATAGTTCAATCTAATCTAGCCTAGCTTTCTTTTCCCACTCTCTACAAATTTATTGTTTTTGGGCCTTTTGGGTTGGTCCATCCACTTGTGGACTGTTAGCTTAATTCTGTGTCCCTATAGTATGTATGTATAATTTTAATTTAAATAAATTATTCAAATTATTCATTCTCTTAAAAGAGATTATTATGACAATTAAATTCAAATCAAACTTATAATGAATATGTATAATTTATTCTCTAAATTTTATTGGAGAGAGAGAGAGAGAGAGAGAGAGAGAGAGTACTTGTGATGGGGAACTAAAAAATACAACACCAAAACGTATGAACAAAAAATAAAGTTTTAAAAATCACAATGATTCGTTAATATAAACTAGAGTTGCAAGAAAGAATAAAAAATCAAGAGAAAAAGAATAACCACTTTTTCAAAAGAGAATGTGAGAGAGAATAATAAGAAATTTATAAAAATTAATATGAGAAGAAAAAAAGTAAAAATAAAAAATATAGTAATAAACACCAAATTATCCATGTCATGTTATATAATAAAATAACATTATATTCTTATATACTATCTTTATAATGCAATATGACAACATCAATGAAATCAAAAAGAATAAAAAAAGATAACAAATTAAAAACACAAAACTTAATCACATCAACTCAAAGTAGAGTTTCAAATAATACAAAAATTCATCAACCTAAAGGAGAGATGCAAGAAAAATATAATAAAATCCACCCAAAAAAAAAATGAGAGAGAAATAACCTTTTGTGTGTGAAAAAATTATGAATAGAATGGAAAAGCTAATTGTAAATTTATAGTAAGAGGAGGGGAATAGGAAAAGCAAAAAATTAAGGAAGATAAATGGATAGAGGAAAAGTGATATTAAGGTAAATAGTAGTGGAGAGACGAAAAAGGTAAAAGGGAGGAAAAAAGTTAGAGAAAATATACAATAAGTTGGAAAATTAATAAGAAAAAAATAGACTTAAAAAAAAAAGAGAAAATATTGAAAATGGGTGGATGATGGGCCTTTAATGTGGCTCAACAGGAGCGTAGCAACAATGAATGCTACGTTTTAGTTTTTAGATATATATAGATTAGGAGTTAATCTTGTTAAGTAGGTTGTTTGCTTTTCTTGCAATTTGTCTTAATTTGAGTAGGCTTGGTAATTTAGGTACGAAATTTAGGATTTGTTTGTTTTCATTGTTAACTTGAGCATTTCTCAAAAAGTCCTATTAAGTTGGGCAATTTCGAACCCCAAACCCATATCCTTGAAGTCAAATATTCACTTCAAGTAGTTGGATCACTTTGAGTTACTTTTTTTTAATAGAAAGATGCTGCAAATTTCATTAAAGGAAAGTCAAATTAGCTTGAAATATAACATTGATGTGTGGAGGAACATCATCAATTCACACCGATAAAACTTTGACATTTCTAGTATGTCTAGCAAAGTTATTAACTACAAAATTGGCAAGGCAACGTATATGAGAAAAATTAATAACGCTAAAGGATTTTGCAAAAAGTTTAGCATTAGTGATTAAGTGACCAAAAAGGGCAAGAGATTCCAGTTTGGCTTTTAAAGAGTTTATAACTTGAAATATAATAAAGAGACCGAAACAAAATAAAAAGTGGTTTCTACTCAAACAAATATTAGTCTAAGTACATTAATCCAATGTATTAGCTTGAATAACATGTTTTATAATATATGTAAGGACACAGATTTGGCGAACCGGTCCTGGACAAGATGAGACGGTCCAAAAGGCCCCTAAACAATGAATTTGTAGAGAATAGAAAAAGAAAGCTGAGCTAGATTGATTTAAACAGTCAATACAATGGGTTAGGATCACTAGAAGGGAGAGATTAAGAGCTCAAGTTTAAAGAATAATTCTCCACAATGGTCCAAGAAGGTCAATTTTGTTACTTCAGTTGTTCTCTTTTTTTTTTTTTTTTTTTTTTTTTTTTTTTATACCAGCTTCCCTTAGAATTTTTCCTCCCTACTCCAAGAAGGATTCCTTCACATTATATAGTTCTTTCCAGATCATCTTCACCCTACACTTGTCAGTTATCCAAGTCCTCACTTGAGTGCACGTCCCGTCATGTATCTTCTTTGGCCTTCTGTGTGTTGCAGTAGCCAAGGTTGCACTGTTCAGGAGTCTTTTCCACATAAATGTGGTCAGAAAGGTAGGTGCAGCACATTTAATGCGGTGGTAGCAGCCTTTCCTTGGATATTTTTGGGGATTTCCATTCCTTCAATCCTGATTCACATTTCCATAACTAGGGTTATCCGAGGATCACTCCTCGGACTGCCCTTATTTATTTCAAATGCGACAAATTCTGTTTTGGGATTCTACGTATTCATTTACCTCTCCTCAGACTTTACCTCGTCCTCGGATAAAACTTGGGGCCCAACACATGATTCTAGGCCTTTATCCTCATAAGGCCCAATACACGATTTCTAGCCTCTAGCTCGTCAAGGCCCAATATATGGCTTTGGGCCTCTATCCCTGCAATATATATTTTTAATTATTTAAAATTATTTAATTTTTTTTATTGTGCCGGCGAAAGCATTCCAAAAATTCCTATTACAAACAGGTATTTAATTTGGTACATTTAAGAAGAGTGACAATACTAGTTTAATAGCGGTTACAATGTATTACATTGATAGGGCTGATAGTGGTACGATATTGATTACCTTGATATTAACAATGCCAAACCATCTTAGTCAAAACTTTGATTTCGTGATTCATGAGCTCATGCATTTTCAATTTAGATTTACAACTAACAAAAGCCAGTGCTTGTTTTATAGACATCAGGTGATATTACAATGGGACTTCTAACCTTGTGATTTCCATTTTCTTCAACCCAAAAAAGTGTGCCGAATGAAGATTTTGCTTTCTCTCCGTATGTTATAGTGAGATTATATGACTTCTTTTCATTTCTCTTCCTAAAGATTGGCTTCTCTGGTGAAACCACAACCGTAGAACCCTCTGGTGCTGTCACAATCAACTTGTAAGTTGAAGCATCTTGTCCAACATTGGTTACAATTCTGTGATAGTTTTGAATGATGGGTGATGCCCTTCTCTTACGTTCACGGAGTAGAACTATAAATGATGGGTGGTTGAGATTAGAAGAAGGGCTTGAACAACTATAGCTGTTTGATCCAGTGAAATTCAAAACTTGTGTATTGTTAAAATTTATGGATCATAAGAGACTCACATAGTCTTGTGGGGTTGCATCATAAACTAAACCAGGATCAAGTGCTTGATTTGGACGAATATGACCTGACCCCATGGCTGGAGGTGGAGCAATTTTCAAACCATTCCCATTGTCTGGAATTGGGTTATTGGTATTATCTAAATGGTCAGCAGTGGTCATAATAGCAGACTTTATAGCAGCAGGACTCCATTCAGGATTTGCACCTTTTAGAAGTGCAACCACACCAGTAGCATGAGGACATGCCAAAGATGTCCAATATGAAACCAAAAAATCTTGGCATATCTGTTTATGTCCTTGGATTTCACCTACTGGAGTATTTGGAGGCCAAGCACCCAAAATTAGTGACCCGGGTGCCATCATATCCGGCTTTAAGACGCATGGGGTGTGAGGTGAAGGACCTCTAAGTGCATAACTAGCCACAACTGGTGCGGGCTTAACTCCTGTCATGGTTTGCTGGAATGCCATGTTGGCAATGGGTAACTTGGCAGATTTTACATAATCCTTCAAAACCCGTGCATTGTCTGAGCTAATCAAAATGCAAGGGAGAGGAAGAAAATGCATATCCTCCATTACATATGTTGAAGGATTATCGATGATAATTATAGCTGCTAACACATTTGAATCGAGCATGACCACGCTTGAGATTTAAGCTTAGCATTTTCATCACGGCATACAATAATGCCATTAGGGACATACCGTTTTCTATCACACGGTCTCAGGATCTTGGGGTAGAATAATATTGCATTTTGAAATAAGGCCTTACCAGGGAAAATGCTCCACCCAACAATGTCCTCCCCATTCCCTGGTGCTATAGTTCCAGCAAACCAACGATCAATGGTGCTAGCTGTGACAGTCATGACCCACGGGTACCCATTCCGTATTCTTTGGTCACCTTGGAATCTATTTCCTGCTACAGTAGAAACCAACACATCTTTCTCCATGGCAGTAAATGTAACTTTTGCTAAATTATCTTCTTCTAGAGGTACTGAC
The DNA here is from genome assembly GCA_033629205.1 of Lithocarpus polystachyus. Classification (NCBI taxonomy): domain Eukaryota; kingdom Viridiplantae; phylum Streptophyta; class Magnoliopsida; order Fagales; family Fagaceae; genus Lithocarpus; species Lithocarpus polystachyus. The sequence goes on along the minus strand of CM066173.1, from coordinate 35,839,489 downwards.
TCATTGAGAAAGACCATAGATAGGGAAATCACATTCACACCATCAGTAATGGCTTGGTCTATGGCAGCAATAACATCGGATTCGTAGGTAGAAGATTTCCCTGTGACCTTGTACATGGCTAACTTAGCACGTCGTGCAACACCACTTGCTGTGCCGGTAGCATAGCCAAAAAAAGATGCACCCTTTACGTAATTCCCTGCAACAATGGAGGAAGTTATTGTTCCATGACCAACCATGTCTCTTGCAGAGTTCACGCTAATATTGAAGCCTGGTTTATTAGCTATCAGACCCTTGCCAAAGCTCCTATCACCTATGAGCTTTTTATTACACATGGAGGCATTAAACTCTTGCGCTTCCTCACACTTTCCCTTCCATCTTTTCGGATTTTTAGTCATGCCATCATTATTGAAGTTCTTACTTTCTGGCCAAATTCCGGTGTCAATGACACCAACAATGACACCCTCACCCTGATTTGAAGCTAGCCATAAGCCAGTATTAGGATTGAGGGAGAGGAAATCAGGGGTGCGAGTCGTTTGAAACTTGAAAGTCCTGTCTTCAGAAGCCAAGACAAAACCCGGTGACTTCTTTAGTGCCTCCAGTTCATCTTGAGAAAGAAGAGCAGCAAACCATGAATGGCCTGATCATAACTGTATAGAAGTGATGGTGAAGACTCATCGTATTCTGATGATGCATGATTTGTAGTTTTGAGGGAGTGAATGGTGGAGGAATACCAATTGTGATGATTGGTAAAGGCTTTAGGCATGAAGGTCATATCCATGCTTATAATATATGTTTTCCTTGATACTAACTTTGATTTGGCATGAATAGTTAGTAACAAGTACATAAGAAAGAACAAGTATATTAAAGGAACCCCATTAAACCCCATTGTCACTTTCATGTCTAGACGCTGAAAAGTTATTGAGATTTGAATGACAAGAATGTAGAAAATGGGAAAGGGAAAAAGGTGAATTTGAGAATATTTATAGGCAAACTTCTTAAAACTAAATTGACCTTTGGTGAAAATTTAGGAGTGAAGGTGTTTCAATAAACTAATGTAACACCACAGTAGGAGAACAGAAGAAGTTTGCTTTTCATATGATTTAAGAGTTGGAACTTGAATTGTTAGACATAAACAAAATCACATCTTTTCATTGCATTAGAGGTCAAACAAGAGTTTATGACTTAATATGCTCTTTTGAATTGCAAGCCATCTCAAGAAAAAATTTATCAGTCATATTATGTCCCCTGTTAATTTTTATAGAAATTTACCATAAAAAATTCACTTTTTTTCCCTAACTTAATTAAAACCCATTGCAGGCTCATTCCATAAGTATTATTGAATGTCTTCCAAGCTCAACTAGGTTGTATTGTCTAAAATGCGAATTTTCAAATTAGTTTCCATTAAACCACCAATTGAAGAATGATAATTTGAACTATGAAAATATCCTCAAGAGATGCCAGTTGAACTACAAGTCTTTTATCAAATCTTCTCTAAAAAGTTTAAATCCATTTCTTACTCTAGTAAACTTATTGAAAATTCCTTCATTATACTAATAATTATGATTTTGAAACCATTCAATATGAAAATATAATGATTTTGAAAAATTATTTCTCAGGCCAAATTGAATTAAATAATTTGGTGTGAGATCCATTTCCCATATGTCAAAATATTCTTGGGTAGTTCCATCTTGATGATGACTTAGCTACAACTATCCTTGACAAACACTACAACGAAGTCAAAATGACATATTCAACACTTGAAAACGTAAGTACATTGGAAACAAAGTGAAGAGAGGTACCAGGGTGTTTGGTAAAGTAGTTTAAAATTGTTGTTTATTATTTTTTGAAATACGTGTGGGTGAAAAAGTGTGGAGAAATACATGAAATACTATTTAAAAACTGAAAATTACTGTTTAAAAACACTTACCGATTTACTTAATGGCCGAAATGAACGACAATTTACTTAATGGCCGAAATGAACGACAATTCTTCTTGTAAATCAAAGAAATTAACAAATAATCCAAATCTTATGATGGTGTCCAAATTGTAAATTTTCAAAATTTTGGGTAATGAAGTTCAATATAATTAGGCCTAGTTTGGCCTTCCTTGCTAAAAGAGATTATTTCCCGGTAACTCCCTAGTATGGTTTTCTAGTACTTCATGTTGGAGACTATATACATTTCATCCTTCATCATATTCAAATAATGGATATTATTGCTATAAAATAAAAAAGATATTATTTTTCTAACTTTGCTTAAAAAGTTTTTTTTTTTTTTTTAAATCAATCAAATAACAAGAGATTTAGTGACTTTCTTTGATTATTATTATTAGACACCAATGTTCACCCTCCAATGCAAAGAAAAGTAAATAATAATAAAAAGTCAAAGGCCTTAATGTCATTTGTTTATCTATTACGAAAAATGTTAATGAATGCCTAAAGGCATTAATTTATAAATTTGTTTCAAAATTATTTTATAGAAAAATAATAAAATAATTAATTTTGCTGACAATTTTATAAATTTCTCATAAAAATAATGTCAAAATTACTATAATTTATTATCAATTACCCAAAAGACCCTCATTAACATGACCTATTTATTATTTCATCTCACTTTTCAGTATTGGCAGTGATTATATTACCATAGAATTACTATAGAATAATATAATTAAAACTTATGATAAAATCTCTTTTGAGTATGAAAAAAGACCTTGTGTAAGAGACAAAAAGTGCATTTTGTGTGCGTTTTGTAAATCCAGATGCCTAAGATTTGCCAAGTGACACTGCCTTTTCCTCACTGAATTTAATCATAGACAACTAGGCATTCCAGGTTTTCCCCACGCATAAACCTAACACTTCAAATTATGAACTTTTCAGCAAGATCGTTTTGTGAGAATCTTAAAAGGATGGCTTTGTTACAGAACATGAGAATCTTGAAATGATGGCTTTGTTACAGAACATGTTAGCACAAACCCGTCACCCGTCATTGGGCAAACAAGCTGGAGTTGTAAAAGTTACAATTCTCTCAGAATCATCAAGTTCATATACAACAACACATATATACAAAATTGTCATGTGTCTGTTGCAGCAAACTTTCATCCACGCGTCAAGTCAATACCGGTGTGGGGGTTGTTTCTCAATTCAGCTTGCCGTGAACCATGCCAAACGCTTATCCCTGAGGGATTGTAATTTTGAGAAGACGGTGCACTAGTTGGTGTAGCTAACTTATCACTACGCTGAGCCTCAGAACCCTCGTTACCTATGGCACCAGCCAAGGCCAATTGTTTGGGCTTGGTTTTAGAACCGCCATATACAAAACTGCACACTACCACCTGCAGTTAGCAACATATTGATAACGTATTAGGCTCCCAAAACACAACAATGTATGCCCAACCACCCCCAAACCACTGGCACTAGTAAAAATTCAACCGCCCCACATGCATACACAACCAGCTATAAACATAACAAAAACTTATCAAAGTAAAACCATACCATATTACCTAACACACATGTTAAATGAAACCCCTCCCCCCCACCACCCCCCCCCCCCCCCAAAAAAAAAAAAAAAAAAAACCTTTTCATCTCCAGAGCACACATTCCATGCCACATCCACATGAACATCTATTCCCACACAAGCAGCATGCAAGCATAATGACATTCCAATCAGGCCTAGTATTCTAGGAAGGTATGACAAAATTCAGGGCAATCCAGGAAATACCTGAACTGGGCTAGATGCAATAAGCATTGCAATACCACCACCAATAACATGACCATCAGCACTTGAAAGGGAAGCACTTATGCCACCAGTACGATTACGTGGGCCACCATCTTCAGCAACCAAGTAGGAACCAGACAAGCATAATATCTGGAAACGGCCCTATAAAAACAAACAAAAAAAAATTATAAATTGTTTGAAAAGAATAAGATATATACCAGAATATATGACACACAAGAAATGGCCAAAAGCACTGAACACCTATAAAAATTCAGCTTGTCAAGACAGATAATTGAATGAAGCTTGGAATTAATTAATTAATAAATGAAATTAAGACAATACAACAGAGCAAAATCTAACAACTTTTTAATCTTTCTTGCCAAGCAGCTTCATTCGGGTCCTCCAGTAAGGGGGGTTAAAGTAGCGTCCACTAGCACAGGAAGTCGCTATCACTGTGCAGAGTAGATGGGGGGAAGATTTAACAAAAATAGTAAAACAATGCATAACATCACACACCATTTTATTTTATTGTATTTTTTGATAAGTAATAAAGATTTATCGATATCAAAAAAAAGACACCCAAGTACAGAGGGAGTATAAGCATACAAGGGGGCTGTTATTGCATACCCACCCTCTGTGAGAGGCAGGGAGCATAGTCCCAGACTATGCAATAATTTTCCGTATACAAGGGTGTATAGATCAAATACAAAAATTACATAAATCAAGTAAATCCAAAATTGAAGAAAAGGGTTGGTTTCTCCACACTGACCAGTCCAATAAGGTTCTAAAAAATAATAACTTGAGATTAGGCATAGAACGCTCATTATCTTCAAAGCACCTACTATTGCTTTCTTTTCTTTCCTTCCAAACACACCACATCATACTCCATTTTATTTTTATTCAGTAGCATCATTGTTCACCATTTCAGCATTGACAGAGGAAACATGTGCGTTGAGGGAGAGATGATGTACGTGAAACTTCTCTATACTCATCTCTAAAGCCAATGCTGCACAGCTTCAATCCACAAAGATGCTCAATGCATCACATTGCCTCTACCATACTCTAAAAATGGCCTCATTAAGCTGAAATTTGATAGCTCAAGACAAGTTTAGGCTAGTATAGGCCCCACAAAGTCCTATGTTGAGCTCAAGTTGAATGTTAATCAAACCTTAATATGCACAATTATGTACATTTGGTTCAACTTGTTTTGAAGTTGAAAAACCCGAGTGTCACTTTCAACAGAACCAGCCACCATCAATCCCCACAATAATCCCTTCTTTTTCTTTTCTTTTTTTGTATAGTTACAACAAGGAGGGGGTATTTGAAACCAGGATGTCATGAAAACACCAGGAGTTTTGACAAGTGCTCACCTATCACTGCCTTTGTAAACATGTCACTATCACCTCTATTTCTGAGGTTCACTGCTCTCATCAAAAGCAGCAGTCAAAAGCAACTAACTCTATCTATTACTAACTAATCCCACTAATTATCACAAACTAGGATAACTCAGGTTGAGTTTGGATAACTTATTTTTTGCTAACTTATTTTACTATTCAGCTTATTTTTCTGCTATTCATAAGCCCCATTGCACTTTTTGGTACTACTCATGGGTCCCACTGTACTATTTTAGCTAACTTTTACCTTTATTTATAGTACTTTCAGCAAAAAGTTTTCAGTTTTAACAAAATAAACGGATCCCAAACAGACCCAATACTGCTAGAATGAAATTGTTTAATTTGAACCCATCAGTATCGCATACCAACCACAGTTATAAACTAGCCTCCCTTGAGGGTTGGAGAAATGTAAGAAACCCCCTCATTTCCAAAAGTTGAAACTTACCCCCCTCTAGTTATTATTTAATTTTTTTTTTTTAATCTTATAATCAATTTGGTTATTAAACATTATTTTGAGGTTATGCTGAATGGGAAATTAATTTTAAAAATATGTATTTTGACTTAATTTGCAATGGACATAAATGGTCATAACAGGTTAATTATTATTTGAATCAAAACCTCAAAGGGTGGAGTGTCGTGCATAAAAATAAGAGTCCCCAATCCTTAAGCAAGGTTATTATAATTTACCTTAATAATAATAGTAATAATTATAAAAAGAGTATCACAAACCAAACGTTTAAAGGATCTCCTCTACTAAAAGCTTTAAAAACTATTTCTTTCAATCAAGAAGTTCATCCATTTAAAGAGAAAACACCTTTCCCAAAACCTACAAAAGCCAAGGGGTTGTTTGGCTCACCCCCCTTAATGTGTTTTCAAAAAGGATAAATCTGGTTTTGAAATGGATTTTTAAGAAATGTTTTTGTATAGGTTTTAAATGAAAAAGATGAAAAAAAAAAATTCTTTGGCAAATGTATCTCTATTTCAAGTTTTTTTTTTTTTAAATATATTTATTTACCTCAATAACCCAAAAAAACAGCTCAGGAAGAAACACACACACACACACACACACACACACACAAATCACCCAACCAACTCTGGAACAATATCACAAATCACCCAACAAAAAATCTCCCAAAACGTCACCCCAAGAAATCACAACAGACCAATTCTGGAAAAATCCATCGCTTTGGATCACGATCATCATTGCTGTCTCTCCACAGAACACCCCTCTTGTACTATCTTCACAATCTTCGTCATCCGATGAATCGCATTTCTTGTCATGATGTTTAGGCTGGTTTCACCTCCCTTGCCTCTTGTTGTGGGACCACTTGCGCCTCAAATCGCAGTCTCTGCTCATTGTGGGAGAGCTCTCACCAAATTAGTGGTGGTGGGAGTAGTGGTGGTGATTGGAGGAGTTGCAGTGCTTGTCAGTTGTAGGCAGGGAGTTTGCTCCTTTGGGGTGGAAGAGAGAGACTTGTGCTGTGTTGGTTGGAGTAAAGCTAGGATGGCAATGGGGGAAGAAAAAGGGAGGAAAATGTGGTTTTCAATTATTTGGTTCGAGTGACACAGGAAAGGAAAAAAAAAAGGGTTGGATGTTTTCCACTTGAGCCCATCATTTTTTTTTTTTCTTTCCAAATCGGTAAGAAAATATGAGAGAATATGGAAAAAAGAAGAAAAGTACAAAATTACCCCCACTTTTTCATTGTTTCACTTTTAATAATAAGCACATAGTTGTAATTTAATCTTTATCCTTCAACTTTTCTATCCTCTCTACCAAACACACATAATGGAAAATACAAACATTTTCTATCCTCTCACTTTTTCATCCTCCTAACATTTTCCATCTCCCCCTTTTTCCATCCTCCCAACCAAGCATAGCCTTGGAGAGAAGAAAGAGTTGGAGAGGGAGAGCTAAAGAAAACAGAAAATGAAATATGAAACACCAAAAAGATGTTTTCACTTTTGGTGTTTGCACATTAAATTTAAGATAAGGTTTTTAAGATGTGTTTTTTAAACAAGATTTTAATGATAATTATTATTATTTTTTAAAGCCCAACCAAACAAGCCCTAGGACACCCATTTTAAATGATAAAAACAGTTTTTAAAATGACCCCTCCACTTTTTCATTCTTCCACTTTTAATGATATGACCATAATAATAATTTACTCTATCCTTCTACTTTTACATCCTCTCTACTAGAAACACATGGAAGAAAGACATTTTCTACCCTCCAACCATTTTTCTCCCTCCCAACCAAATAGAACCTAAGTAATCCTTTGTCCTCCCCCGCCATCTCAAAAAAAAAAAAAAAAAAATCCTATTCCCTCATTCTGCCAACTATTGCATCCCCTCACCCTTGGAGCTTAGAAGCTCACTTAAAATCCCAACCCTCAAGTAACATGCTTACAGCCTCTAACCCAAAACTCATACCATATGCAAAATTTTTCTCTAATTCTTAAACATAATCCTCAAAACTTAGCCTAATTTGGTTAGCTCTGACTGCACTAATGAAGCACTGAAGCCATTGTAATAGGTATAAAATGAATACACGACCGCTCTCATATCTCATTTGTCAGTATTAATTAAAAAGAACTGTTCTGTTCAACAGTATTTATATACTAAATATATCAACTTTGAAAAGAACTATAGTATATATAATAAAGACAATTTAAGAGCATAGAGAACAGTGCACACTTTGAAATAGTATAAAAATTATAAATAAATAAAGGCAAAAATGCAAAACTGACCCTCTAACTTTCACTCTTTTTCATTTCAGTCCTCTAACTTTTAGTTTTGTCAATTCAATCCTCTAACTTTTAATTTTTGTCAACGTAGGATTCCGTTAAATCCAGTCCATAACTGCTGTTAATGTCACTGTTCCTTTTTTTTTTTTTTTGCACTCATCATTTATTAATTAACTCTCTGCGTTACTAGCTTCCTGTTTGTTTCCCGAGAAAATCAAAAAAGAGAACGCATCAAGATCCTGAACCTCCTTCTGGTCCTACCATCACTTCTAAGTTCTAAACATCGCAGTCTCGTTTGCACTCAGGTGGGAGGATAGGAAAGCGAACACGATTTGTACAGTAGTTGTAGATGGTGTATCCACTGATGCCTCACATGCATCAATGTGGAAGCTCTTGTAAGAGGCTACAAAGGGAGCCTCGGACCAGTCTGTCTTCTCCAAGCCACCCCTTGTGGCCCAGTCATCTGCATTCCAGAGGCTTGAATATATCTTCATGGGTTGGTTAAATGGGAATCTTACCCCCAAGTCTTTGTTTTCAAGAAATGATCGGAAAAAATATTATCAACGATTCATTTCTAAAAGGTGAAATCAAAAGCTCAGCTGAAAACAAAAAGCATCAGATCAGCTTCATCCAAAACCAAAGCAGAAACCAATTTCTTCTACACTTGATGTAGAAGAAATTGGTTTCTGCTTTGGTTTTCTTCTACATCAAGTGTAGAAGAAATTGGTTTCTGCTTTGGTTTTGGATATGGTGAAAATGGAGGCTATAGGTCGCCGGAAAAGGAGAGCCAACAAGTGAGAGCAAAAATTGATTTCTGGGTGTGGAGTCATTCCGTTAAATGTTTTTTTTTCTTTTTTTACAGATTTTTTTTTCTTTTAATTCCGAAATTAAAAAAAGAAAACCGCAAAACGGACGGTAGCTCACAACTGGGATTTAACAGAATCCCACATTGACAAAAATTGAAAGTTAGAGGGCTGAATTGACAAAACTGAAAGATAAAGGACTGAAATGAAAATGAGTGAAAGTTAGAGGGTCAGTTTTGCATTTTTGCCATAAATAAATAAAACCATAATTTTATGTTGGACCCTATATGGGTTTGTATATAATGTCTTTGCACAAAGAAAAGAGAAATTTCGACCTTCATACGACTCTCAGAATAAAAATTCAAAAAATGACTGACTGAGAAGACATCACAATGGAATACTGTGTGTGTGTGTATGTGTGTGTGTGTGTGTGTGTGTGTGTGAGAGAGAGAGAGAGAGAGAGAGAGAGAGAATTGAATGCTTCAACCTCATAAGTGACACTGACACCCGTAGATGCAGGTTGCCGTAGTGTTACTGAAGAAACTGTACCAGTGCCCGACAAGATGCACAGAGCCCTTGGTCTCTGTTGTGAAAATGACAGTATTTTTGCAACAATGTCCTGCAAAGAAAAATACTCATAAAGAAAAAACGTCCTGCAAAGAAAAACATGAAACAATCACCCTAATAATTAAAGATTAAATTTAGCATGCCCTTGAACAATAACTGTGAAGTGTTCAGTTGCCACCAAACCAGAGATCCAACATAGAGGCCTTTACTAAAAGCCACTTATAGCAACATTTAACAAGACTTGGGCTGACATTGATACATGCAAAATTGTACATGTTTGCAGCAGAACAATACGTTTATGCACGGATTTGCATGTAATTGTGACTTTCTTCCTTATCTATATTCTTCTGATGGATCTCATCTATAAAACTATGTGGTCCAATTTCCAGCATGTGTAACTACACCATATATATTGGATCTATTACAAACAATATTCATGTAGCTTATATGTCACAACACATAAAGGATCATACTTTATTCATCATCTTATCACTTTTTTCCTAACTATCACCTGTGTACAACAGTACAAGAAAACCTTTGGAATCTATTACCATCAATATAAGAGCTATGTGAATCACAAACCTCTACCAAGTTATAGAAGGACCATTTAACGGATCATAAAGCATTATCTGTTTGCATCCCTGGAATCATCCAGTTTTCAAGTTTTTTCTTCCCTACATGAGGAAGCAATTTCCACTAGTGTTCATATGTAATCTATCTCAACAGCTAAGACAAAGAAAACAGACAGTTATGGATGCATGTAACGTCAGCCTCTTGGGCTCTCTCAGAGGAATTTGGTGAACTCAACATGTGCATCATATTTTAGATGTCTAAGTAATTTGAAAGTATGTAACATACCTCCCCAACTCCAATGGTGATAACATGTGGTGAAAAAGCCATTCCAGCTGAATTGTTCATCCATTCACCTATGAAAACAAACATAAAGTACTGAAAAAGAATCCACAGACCTCTATGTACACACACCAAAATTAAAATTTCAGTCAGCTATTACTAACATAATCTTCAGTTACATGAGGACTGTAAAGTATTGAAGCTAGAAAATGGCCAGGGCCTCTCCTTATTGCAATGATTTACCTCAATTTTACAACTCCTGATTATGTCTATGAGATGTTCATTCTAATAAGGTTTCAACTGTTAATGAGGGAATCAAGGACACAGCCAATGAAAGAAGATATCCATTGAAAATTTCAGTAATCATTAAAATTGGCATGTGCTTATGAACAAGGTTGAAGATATCCATAGATCAAAATGATAAGAAAAACTACCAATGAATGGAAGTTATGAAAAATGATGACAAGCACCACAATTATTATGTTAGCCCAATAAAATAACTAAACGATGTTCACTGAAATAGCACAATATGCATCACCCCATAAAAAGTAAAAAGTCCTCTTCTTTTTTCAAGGGAAGAAAGAAGAATTAGATAGGCACTAATTATTCCAGCAAAACTGTATCATTGGACAATTCTATGGCAATAAAAAAATAAGCATAATAATTAATCATTATCCGAATGCAATATATGAGAATCAAATTGCTTTCTACCACACTGGAATATGAGTTAAGACTATGGTCAAGAAAGTAACAACATATCAAACTTAACATATATCAAAAACAAAACAAAAGCAAAATTTACCAAGATCAGCTAATTTCTGCTTCCTGCCAGTCCCAGGTGGCCGCCCTCTGGCCCGCTTTTGGGATGATGAGTTTGATCCGGGTGTAGCATTAGGAGCAGCAGACATAGGAGACAATTGAAGAGAAACTGGGCCATCAGGACCATATTTCCTGGGCCTTCCTCTCTTCTTCTTTATAGGCTCACCAGATGGAACACCAGGAGACACTCCCATGTTAATACCATGAGTGAAATTGGGATGTGGTGGCTCTACTGAAAATGTTGGTCCAACCGAGCTGACCCTGACATTGGACTGAGCTGGAATACCCTGATTGTGCAAGGGTCTGAACCCAGGTGGTACATGTATCATCCCAGACTGTGCTCCAGACCCACTAACTCCACCTCTATGCATGTAATATGAAGCTGACCCACTAGACAATGCCATGGCTTCCCTCCCATCCATGCATTTACTGATTGATTTGTTACTCAAAAACTTAAATATTTTGGAGCCTAAAGATTTTAACTTTATACCCTTTAAACCTGGATCCCTTAACTAGACTAGAGATTCTAAAATCATCACCAAAAGTTCAACCAGAAACGGAGCTTTCAAAAAAAAAAAAAAAAAAGGGGGGGGGGGGTTTTACAAGGGTTTTTCTAGGAATGGTGAAAAGCTAATCAAACACAACATAAATTTTGAATCTTTACCTCCAAAAAAAGAATGAAAAATAAATGACACAGATCCCCTTCTACCCTAAAAATCTTCAAATTAGAAACACAGGGAGATTCTAAATTAAGGGTTTTACAAGGGTTTTTCTTGAAATGGTGAAAATCTAAGAACCCAACAAAAAAATTTTATCTTTACCCACACACAAAAAAAAAAAAAAAAACCAGAAGGAAAGTGATGCTAAAAGCTGAAACAGTTCTAAACCCTGAATAAATAAATAAAACGGAACTTTATAGCAGAAGAAATGTAGAAAAATCAGAAGCTCACAGACTTACAGACACTGAAGGTCAACAACCTTGCAGTTCCTGGATCATGCCTCAACCTCCCAAGAGAAACAAAACCCTAGATTTGAAATGAAATCTAGGGTTTTGACAGGAAAATGCAGAAGGTGGAAAAAGAAAAAGAGAAAAAGACAAGAAGGGGGGAGTTGGGGGAAGGAAAAGAAAATGAATTGAAAAATATGAGCTTTTGAATTAAAAGTGGGTTTGTTTGTGTGTGAGTGTGTGTGTGGGTTGTGTGTGAACTGTGCTACTATGAAGTATAGTAGTACTGTAGTAGTAGTACTAGCGAAGACTAATGACTAAAGACTAAAATAAGAGTAAAGACCTTTACTTGTCAAAGCAAAAAAGAAAAAAAAAAAAAAAAAAAAAAGAGAGTAAAAACCTTTTTCTTTCTTTATTGTAATGTAGTCAGGGTGGTAGTGGGGTGTATCTCTGACTATAAGAAGGGAAGGACTAATTGGATGGACAGTGTTGTGGCCCACCAAAAGTACCAAACTTAGATGTCTATGTTAGGTTGCTATTACTTAGGACATTGAGCCTCTTCTTTTTCTCTTTGTTTTTTTTTTTTTTTTTTTTCCTCTCTTTCAAACAAAGACTTTATGGTACTTTAGCTGGTTTTTGTTAACTGTTACTGTTCTGATGTAAGCATGCATAAGATTTGAGAAGAGGAGAGAGAGTGTGTTACTGGGGTGTGGTCTTGAGAGACGGTCAAACAGTGTTCAAAGTTCAAATTGGGGAAAAAAATTAAAAATTAAAAAAAAAATCAAGAAAAAAATCAATATTTATTTTTTTAATGATTATAATGTAAAAAAACTGATTTTTTTTAGTAGGGAAATATGAAAAAAAAAAGTTTCCTTTTTGAGAATCAAAGATAAAAAATAAAAAATAAAGGTTGAAAAGAACAAACAGCCGGAATTGTCTCCTAAAATTCACTGGTCAATACTCAATAGTGGAAAACATATATATCATATTGTGTGTTCCTAATAACGATTCTACATGGAAAAAAAAATTTATTCAGCAAAAAAAAGATTCTACATGTGAAAATAGACTTGGTCTAATTCAGCAACAAGAAATATATATAAATTATTAAATTTGCAAAAAAAATTATTAAATTTAGTCATTCCTCTTTTCTTTTTTTCTTTTTCTTTTTTTAAGTCATCCTCTAAATTTATCGTTATTTTGTATGATTGTTCTTCTAAATGAGGTGAGTGGTAGCTACTAACTTTTCTCATATGATGTTGGCATTTTTATTTATTTATTTATTTGAGAAAAATGGCATTTTTATACTTGATAGGTTGATTTCATGAAATTTTGTTTAAACTTTAAATCAGGAATGGATGGTACATTATGGAAAAAATGATATTTTTGTAATATATTATAAGAGCGTCAAGCAGGATTGAAATCATAATAAATTTTACCACTGTTGAATTATCAAGTGATTGATTCTTATTTGATTAACTCTTTTTTTATATACATTTTTTTTAGAAGATTTTTTGATACATATTTGATTAATTCTTAACACCATTTTATTGTCCACAATTTATTGAGAATATATCAAGAATATATTAAGCCTGACCAAGTTTTGTGTCAGAATAAGCTGGCCTAGGTGCTCCAATTCATGGTACTAGCCCGGCAAACATTGCCATTAGCTGAATGTGGACATTCAAGGTCTGAGTTTGGTTCGATGTAAAAGACTAATTAATTAAGGAAGAGTTGTTAAAATTCAATAAAAATACGGTGCAAAACCTATAATTTACATCCTCCAATTGCAACAATTTTTCACAAATTAAAGAATATGACTCGCCACACACAATCATTCCTGCAGCTCCAGCTAATCCGTCCTTCTTTCCTTGGGTTTGAAGAACCACCAAACCTCAACCCACCAGAGACGTTGCTGGAGTACACAACAGCTTTTGGACCTCCACAGGACCACAGCTTTGGTATTGCACCCACTAACCTTTTATAATTCTACTCAATTAATGACTTTAATGGTGCTGGCCGTAGCAAGGAAATTGCCACTGACGGACATGAGTTAGATGCTAATGCCTAGTTTGTTTATTTTAAGTTATGCCAATGTGCTAATCTTTGTGTGGTTATTTGATTGGTTTCATGATGATTTATTCATAAAAAAAAAAAAAAATGGTTTCACGATTTGGGAAGGAGGGCATGGAAAAAGAGATGAAAGTCATTTTCTTTTTTTAACTGCTGTAACTCTGGCAGCTTCTCCAACGGATTTTGCGGCATCTCTCCGGCTGGTTGAGTTTCGATGGTTCTTCAGATCTAAAAGGGAAGGAGGATGGGAGTTTATCACTAATTTTTTGTTAGATAGTTCATTAGTTTAAGGGTCGAGTTAACTGATATTCTTAAAACATTCTTTAATAAACTATTTTAAAAAAATTTTGATATTTTTTTATGGTAAATATAAAAAGTGCAGTTTTTTTTTCCTATAAAAAAGTTTTTAAAATCATTTAACCACCAATTAAACACAAGAAAATATTTTCCAAATGTGTAACCAAACACCATAAAATAAATTGTTTTCCATCAAAATATCGAGTTTCACAACACTTTTTAGTTTTTACATCAAACAATCAGGCCCTACATGCCACATCCATCCGTAAGAGATGGTTTCATACACCTAATGTATCATGCTCTCTTCTCACATAAAGTTAGACCTCATAAATAGGATTTATAAGTGGAATTCATTCTACGTGAGAGGAATGTGTAATACATCTAGTACAACAAATAATTTCAGCAATCCCAATTGATATTTATGTGTGTGTGTGTGTGTGTGTGTGTGTGTGTGGGGGGGGGGGGGGGGGGGGTGCCTTTCAAAGGTTTTCCTCAAATACATATTGACATTTTATGATCTGAGACAACTTATTTATATATGTTAAGGAAGCGTGACAAAATGATTTAACCATTTGTGCATCAACATTTTTTCTCTTTTAAACTTTGAAGCAATTAAAATAATTGTACCTTCTTTATTGACTAGTCTAAGATTGTTAATATAAACAAAGTGATATATTGTGTACTAACTTTCAAGAATTAATTCTATCCAATTCAATTAGAGTGGTACAATTCTTAAGAGTTTTGTTTCCAATCTCGAGAGTTCTAGTTTCTCGGTGGTTTATGAGAGACAAAGTTTGGCTATAAACTTGTTTATAACTTTAGGTAAAAAAAAAAAAAAAAAAAAAAAAAAAAAAAAAAAAAACAAGCAAACAATAAGAGAGGACATATGTCCATGTCATGTGCAATGTACATGCCATACTAAACCACACTTAAATGATTGTATATAATTATTTTAAGTGAATCATGTATATTGTACATAACAGAGGCATATGTCATCTTTCTATTGTTGAGTTACAACCAAATTTATAACTAAAATTTATCTAGTTATGAGAGCTATAATGAGTTTAAGGTATGTACCGTAGTATAAATTGGCCACAACCTTTTCTAGCTTCCATTTTGCTTCAAGTTATGGTTGACCATTATAATGAAATAGTGACAAGGGTGACTTCGATTGAGGATTTGGTTTTGATGTGTATAGTTCCATGTTCTACACGCTAATCAAAAGGCAAAAAATCCTTCTAGGTGTGTTTGTTTAGAAGTGAAATAGGGTAGATGGAAAATTTTGGAAAGAAAATGAAAAGTAAAACTTTTTTTGAGTGTATTTGGTTGGGTGAGGAGGAAGGAAAATAAATGGTGGAGTTTAAGTATTTGTTCTCCGGGCCCACCAAAAAGTTTTTTCCCTAAAATAGAGAGAAAACTAAAGAAGAAATTGAAGCTGCTTTGTGGACAAAAATGCCCATATCCAGTTCATTTCTTCTTCTTCCTTTTTCTTTTCTGTCTTGGACGTTGCTTTTTGGTTTTTGTTTTTCCTTTTTTTTTTTTTTTTTTTGAATTTCCTGGGCTGTGGGTGGGCATGTTGCCACTTTTTTTTTTTTTTTTTCCTTTTTCTTTCACGTGACCTTTTTTTCTTTTTTCTTTTTTTAGGCTGTGGGTGTAATAGCTGCTTTATTTTTGTTTTTTTTTTTGTTTTTTGTTTTTTTTGGGTTTAACTAGACATGATTTTTTTTACATGATTTTTATTTTTTAATAAATTGGGTGATTTTTTTTTTGTTTGTCACTTTTTTGTATTAATTGGCCATCATTTTTTAACAACGGTGTATAAATAAATTTACACTGTAAGGACATAGATTTTGGCGTTTCAGCCCAAAAATAGATGGACCAGCCCAAAAGGCCCAAAAACAATGAATTTGTAGAGAGTAGGAAAAGAAAGCTGGGCTAAATTAAATTGAACTATCAACAAGATGCGTTAAGATCACAAGAAGAAAGAAATAAAGATCTTAATTTCAAGAAACTGTCATCGGCAAGAGTACGAGGAGGTCAACTTTGATATTTATTGTTCTTAATTTAGATACAAGTTCAGTTCTTAATGTCTACAGTCTTTTTGTTTTTCTTTCCCCCCCCCCCTGGCTATGAAGGATATCTTCGCATTATATAGTTCCTTCCAAATCATCTTGATCCTACACTTGTTGATCATTTGAGTTTTCCTTTTAGTGCCCATCACATCGTGCACCTTCTTGGGTCTTCTGTGGGTTGCGGTGGCCAAGGTCCCACTGTTCAGGGGTCTTCTCCACATAAATGCGGACAGAAGAGTAGGTGCAGCACATTTAATGTGGTGGTAGCAGCTTTTCTTCAGATATTAATGGGTTTCTTTCCTTCTAATATGCCCGTGAGACACATTTCTATAATCGAGGCTTACATAAAGATCATTCTCAACATTGGAATGCACTCCTGGACTATACTTATTATATCCGAAAAGGAGTATCTCCTTGGATCACCTGCTACTTATTCTGAGTCTATCACATTCCAAACTGGGATCTTCTCCCACTATTTACTTCTCCTCGGACTTTTCCTCGTCTTCGGATGAGGCCTAGGCCCAACATACGATTTTGGGCTCTTGTCTCTACATGTATAAACTCACTTTTTCCATCCCTCTACTTTTACATTCCTAACCAAACAAAAATGAGAGAAATTAAAATCTTTTATATTCTCCCACTTTTCCATCCTCCTACCATTTTCTATCTTCCTACTTTTTTACCCCTTCAACCAAACGGACCCTAAGACTAGTATATTTACTAAAAGTTTTGAACTCAAAACCTCATAAATCATGAGGTCTAGAAACCACTAGACTAATCCTATAGGAGGGTTTTGCATCCTCTAATAAAACCTACAAACTTTTCCTTCCTAGAAGTCAAGGCAAAGTAGTCCTTTTCTTCTTTAGTTAGGATGCTATAGACAAAAGTTGGGACATTAAATTGGTGCACACCTCTATGATACGTACTCAAATCAAGATCCCACATTTGACCTAACTTGAACATTGTGAAAATTAATTTTGATGCGATGTTTTCGATCATAAGTTTGTCTTGTTATCTAATCCTAGTTACAAAACATTGGACTACGTAGTCTTTGTTGCTTGTGGTCGTGAGAATACTAAGAAATTGACATATCCTATTGGAGGCCACAATACACAATAAACCAAAATAGGCCACTGGAAAATTAATCAATCTATGATGTCAATTATTGCAAGGGGCAATTATGTGTGGTGGTATGTTCTAGTTTGTTACATTGTTAGACGACTTAATCAAAAGGCAAGAATGGATTGTCTTGGTGATGCCACAAGGCCTAGTAGAGTAGTTCCTTCCTTGCGTTGGCTATTTAGATATGGTGGAAATATTGGTGGTTCTGCGACACGGCCAGCAACTATGGATAACAATTGCTTATACCCACAAAAATTTGACAACAGTTGAGTTGACAAACCTGTATTGATTCTTATTTGGATTAACTATTGATAACATTTTTTATATTTACCATTAATAATCTGATACATTAGCAGGTGTCACATTTTTTGTGTCTATAGACTTTCTCTAGTTGCATTATTTTTGGGTGATAATTCTTCATTTTTCTGTGGATGCTTTCGATTACTTTGGATGCAAGCCTAGTATAGCATATACTTGACAGAAGATTACTTGAATATATCCTACAATAAATTCCTAAAAGACAAAACAAGGACGTGGGCACGTATAGCATGCAAAACAGAAGCTTTGAGCCACACTTTAGTGCTGAATCTTATAATTATGTCACATCAACCTTTTTGAAAATTTAATTTTGAGTGAGGTTAAGACTATCATATATTATACTACATAAATTGCACAAATTGATATAACAAATTTTAAATACAAAATTAAAAAAAAAAATCAAAATGTTGTTTTATCATGTTATTAATACGGAACTAATCGTATTCGATGTCAAGTTTTTTTTTTTTTTTTTTTGAGAGGAAATGTCAAGTTCATTTGTAAATTTATTTTAGTAAAATTAGTAATAACTTAAAATATTTATTTATTTATTTTTGTTCTATTAAATTTTTTAAGTATTGAAATTTGATTTTTTTTTCAATGTTCACTGTGCCATTGTTTTTATGCTGTACATTTTTGGACAAGTTTTTCTTTTAGCTGGCGGCTAGCTCCACAAATGTTAATTGGTTTTCATTTTACTTGTGTCAAGGAATTTATTTTTTATTTATTAAAACAAACATACATACGAAAGAGATGATGAAATTGTAACACAAAAGTACAACATACAAACTCCATTCAAATGTTATAGAGCATACCCGACAACTCAAACAACACAATTTTTTCTTTAATTAACAAAAACAAATGTGCATACCCAACAATTGAGGCGACACTATATTTTTTTTTTTATCCAAATATAAAAGAAGAAGGAAAAACATTGGCATGCTAAGTCAACAATTGCATTGAAGACCAATATTGCTAAAACAATGTACTCCTATAAAATTTATTTATTTTCCATATTCTATATTCAGCCTCCTTCAAGTTGACGCTCCATTTTTCTCTTCAAACTCTTTGCCTCAGCATCTAGACCGAGGTATGCATCGTAAAGCACCAGCTGATTTTGTCAATGACCTCACTATTCTTGCATCTGCAGCTTGGAAAACTTGTTCACGGTTATAGTTTGGTTTTACCCCACCAGCACCTGTTTCAATGAATCTAGCTCCATTTTCAAATACATCATTCACTGAGTAAAATTTCCATGACCCTCTTTCACCATTTCTCCACGTCACCTGTTAATATTAATTTTATGCATTGTGTATGTGTTAGTACGGGTATATGCATTTTTGTAACTTAAATGACAATGGAAGTATTGAAATTTTACCTCCTTGTTCCCTGATTTTGGTGCAATGAAGAGGTTGGCTTGACTCTTGACACTAGGATTCATGCTTCCCCCTATAGCATATTGCATCCATCCCTGGTAAAGGTTGTTCACCACATGTGCATATCCAAATCGAATCCTGCAAAGTTTATTTGTGTGCATAAGATGGCTGATTTAATATATTATATTGCTGTGGCTTCATAAATATATGATTGATTGGTTTATGTCTAGAATTCCTTGAATAAGGAGGATCAATTACATACCTTGGCATCCTTTGATTGCAATTAGGTCCAAAATGGTTGTACATGACTGTGACCTTCATGTTCTTGTCACGCAAGAACCCATCATCGTGTCCGAGAAGGATGACCTTGTCCTGGTTTTTGAACCAGTTGTTGGAGATGGTGATATCTGTAGAACCTCGAGTTACATCAAGAAGACCATCCTCACTCTCATAAAGTGTATTGTGGTCTAGCCAAACCTTTGATGCAGTAACCAATCTGATTGCATCTCCATCAACTTGACCTAGTGAAATTATCTTTGAGTCTGGACCCATTACTGTGCTAGGTGGTTGGGATCGGCAATGGTGGATGCGAAGACCATGAATGATTATGTTGCTTTGCTATTGATATATAAGGTACATTTTAGTAATTGGTCAGCTCAAAATTGCTTAATGTAATGAAAAATGTTAAGAGAGAAAACAATTTATTTCACAACTTGTTAAGTTGTCATATTGTGACTAGTCACTAGTACAACATCACTTTTATGTGAAATCATTTATGACATCACTTTTATAGTGTGCTAATCAATAATCAATATGTTACCTAAGCAATTGTGAAAGTTTGAACAAAAAAATTGGTGTAAATTACATACCTTATAGATCATCAAGCATGCATTACCGGCAATGTGAACATTAACACCCCGACCATCAATGGTTGTGAAACTACTAATGAGAAGTGGTTTCTCAAGTCTAATGTGCATGCTTCTTTGGAATGTGATCCATTTTTTCCCTTTGATCATGGTTGTTCCATATCTTAAGGTCCCTGGTTTTGGGTTAATTGGGTTGTCACTAGGTTCAGTGACTACATATTGTGTGAGGCCTCTTCCAATGTTGTTGGTCATCTTCCCAGCATAACCTACTGAGCATGTGGCAAGTTGTTGTCTGTTCATTCGCCAATCAGGGTTCCATCTCCAGCAATGATCAATTACATTCATTTTCAAGCCAATGATCTTTGTTTTCTTAGCAAGACTAAAATTAGAAGTGGAGAGCATAACAATGACAAGAGCCAAAGCAAAGTGCCAAAGAATGGCAATGTTGATGCCGTTCAAAGCCATATTCATGTGCATGTACTAACTCAAAAAATGCAAACTGAGATAGAGAAAGAGGTGGGTTGTACTGGTTTGCAAATAATTGGAGTGGAGAGGGATATATATAGGTGGAGTGGTTAGTAATGCATATAAGTTTGTTTAGGTGGTTTTAAAGTGGATGCTGAGGAGTGTAGGACACAAAAGAAGCTATTAATAGGTATTGGTTTTGCTTCCTCACCCCAATTTAAAATAGATTAGCTTGCTACAATTGTGTAGCAGCCAAAATGACAGAGCAAGCGAGTGTTTGTGTTATTTCTGGGATAAAGAACGCGTACAATTTGAAACTTCCACGTACAAAGACAATAGCTACAATTGGCTTCTCTCAAGTAGGGGTTTCTCCGCTAGGAGATATCATGGATGTGAACCATTACATGAGTGGTGGGTAGAGACAAATTTTCACAATTTTAAGGTGTTGGTTAAAATTAAGATTAAACTAATGTCACTATTACATGTGTTGATATCGCCATTATTATTTATAGATCATAAGTTGTAAAAAATGACAATAGTAGATTTTTTGTTATTAAAGAAATGTTTTTTTGTTTTTTTGTTATTTAATTATCAATTTACTCTTTAAAAAATGTGATTAGAGCAACAATGATACACATAAACATAATCTAGCATGCAACTATCTTTTGAGTTGAAGGTGTCAAGTGGGTTCCAATTAGCTCAACTAGTATAATTTCTTATTATTGAATAAGAGATCTAGGATTCGAATCTCACTTACATTAAAATCCAACTAATGTCTTAATCTAATAATAAAGAATAATCATAAAAAACGAAGGCCATAGGTTGAACTATCTCTTAAAAAGAGAATTGAATGTGTCTACTAATTTAATTGGTTCAATCTCTTGGTGTTTAATATTTAAGCTATTTCTATAATTTTCAGCAAAAAAAAAAAAATTAAGCCCTTATAATTATCATAATTTTTGTTCTGTCTTTGTTTTTGTTTTGTTTTTGTTTTGTTTTTTTTTTTTTTTTTTTTTTGGAGAATCTATCATAACTATTTCTAGTACATTATAAAATTAATATAAATTTTATAGCATATAAGAAAACCATCGACCCCTTTAACTGTAAAATCAAATATAAAAACGCTCTGCAAGTTGACAAAAACTTGTGACAATCTGTTATAAAATTAAAAAAAAAAAACTTGTCACAATCCCACTTTGACTTTTAGAGCATTTTAATATATTTCATAAGTTCTGGCTTCATTGACTGATGATACTGCTTCAAAAATTTCAGCAAGCCGCTTCAAATTCAACTTCAATTTTCCCTACCAATTAATTTAATTGAAAAGTTAGGGATTCATCCTTGATTAAAAAAATAATAATAAAATACTAAAAAGAAAAAAGATTGTTTTTTTGACCGAGTGATAGTTGCAATTTTTAAATTTTTGAGGAACCTTTTTCTTTCTAAAAGATTTTATTTTTATTTTTAAATTTACGTTCATAAAGTTCCCATCACATTCATTAACACCCTGTTATATTCATGTCTCTTAATTGACATTAATTGACTGTAGTTTTGATTTGCTAATCACCCTGTAATACTAATATTCATGTCTCTTATCATTGTTATTTGGCCATGTTACATGTTGGAGATGTATATAGCAACTGTACTCAAAAAAACATGTGGTATATTATTTGTTGGTCTTTCTCTTTTCTTAGTTTTTTTGATCTTTAAGATCAACATGAAAAGTTAATCATTAAATTTTTTCTAGATCATAGCTTGGTTTCTATCACTGTCTGAATATCCCATTTGTAAAACTTGACAAGACAATTATTAAAAATATGTTTATTTCTTTTTTGTTTTTGTGTTAATAAAGGTGAGTTTTACTTGCCTAACTAATAAGATAATGAATACTTCCAAAGAAAAAATTACAAATATAATTTTTCAAAATGTATCGTATGAATTGAAACTTACTTACACATCGAGTTTAGGACTAGTATAAATAAAATTGACAATGCCAACCTAAGTCAATTCTAAAGTTCATAATTGAGGCTTGGCTATAGGTAAATTGTATGTTTTCTGCATTGCATGATAAAATTTATACTTATTTTTCTGATCAAATCTGATCTATTTGCAGATAGTTGAATGTAAGCAAGTTCTGAAATGGACATGCCTATGGATATAACTTACCTGAGCATGAACATTCCAACAGACAGATGAGTACTAGCAAGGCATGTCATTTCCTAGTCCCATTGATATAATGTTATTCCATTTGCCATGCAGGTGAAGCCGTGTCTGAATTGGAGCAACTTCATCAATATGTAGAGAAGGAGCTGCCACTTTACCTCAATGCAGATAGAAAATAAAGGATTTCAATGAGTTCCACACAAAACTTGCTGGACCGAATAGGTGAAATTCCACACAAAATCTTACATAGGGCTTTATCCAGATAATATGGCTTGACCACGAATTAACTGGAACAAGATTTTGTAGGACTTGAGAATATTGGAATCATTTCTTCATATTAAATGTAAGACTAAGTGGGGGTATTACTGCCGTAAGATAATCTCTGGCACTCTATATTTAATCACAAACATTAACTTTGAAAAGGCCGCCTAACCCTGGCAGGAAAATCACGTCAGTGTTTTATTTTTTGGCCTAGATTCTGAACTCGAATATCATGCAACTTACTTTCACATTGAAGACCAAGGTAGTAAAAAATGCTTCACTGTATGCCATTAAGTATGAGTTGCTTAGCTCCTAACTTTCTGTAGAACTTAGAAGTGGGTAATTTTTTGTAGGATGATTAACATTTTACACTTTTCAGCTTTCCTTTCTTCTTGCTTAAGACATACTTGATATAATGGAGCTTTTCCTGTAATTACTCACTGTCTTGTATTTCAATGGAAACAGTGGGACTCGGAACAACTTTAGAATTTAGTCCGAACTGTAGATAATGATCTATCAGATGTGACTCTCATGGCACCTGCAGCAGGACTGTTTAAGTCAAAAATGCTTGGGAGGTTGAAGGGCTAAGGGTCCAACATGCAGATCAAGTAGCTCCAGTAGAAATATTGATGACTCAAGCCACTAATCTGGTGAACATTGAACATTTGAAAATGTCAAGTCAGCCACCATCGGCCAAGATGTTCCAGCAACGCTGGTGAACCTAATGAACTGTGCAAGTTGAGGCATCTGATGCGAAATTATTGGTCCTCTTTTTTTGGCTGGTTGGTTGTAATGGTGGATAGACCTAGTGGAATGTCATTGAGAGTTTCCATTGGTCACTTATCTCCCAAATTATGAAACTGAGGAGAAAGCATAATGGAAATAAGATCGGACTGGGAGTAAGGGAGATAAGTGTATTATGTATGTCTTGTGTTAATGGATTATGAGCTACATATAGTTCATTTTTCTGTAAATTTAGTTATAGCAAACTTGAAGCCCCCACTTCAGTTGTAACTTGTAAGAATGAACTAGTTGGGGACAAAATACTTTATTGGCTCCTATATGAATAGAATTAATGTAATATACTGTTTATCATTGCTTCCATTTTTTTTTAAACCAAACAAACAGCTTTTTGAAAGATTCAAACCCAGTACATCATTGTTCAAACAACAATAATGGAGCCTCTTCTATCTAGGTTACATAATCTTCAATATCATGTGCATATCTCGCCAGAATGTGTGTTGTATTATTTGTTTCCTGTCTAGTTAAACTAATTTCCCATTGCTGAAACTGTTGCAGATAAAACTTGGCTTCCTACACAACATTTCCCCTCCAAAACCATCCTCTCTGTGTTCCTGAAGTTTTGCTATAACCTGTGCTGAATCACCTTCAAATATTTTTATGGTGAATGCCAACTTTATGAGAAAACCAAATGGCTTGGACTGCAGCTTCAAGTTCTGCTTCAAAGCTCTCCATAAATATTCGCACAAAGACAAGGAATTCATGCTCTCTTCCTCTAATTACCACTTTACTGCAACACCAAATTCTTTGTGCCTCCTCACAGCTCGACAATACATGCACTGTGTCATCCTCATTTTAAGTTGCACCTTGGACACCATGGCGGATTTAGAACCCTTCTTTTCACCCGGCTGGCACATGTAGGTAGCGTCTTTCTTGATCCTATTGAGCATATCCCATCTTGTACATTTTATTTTCTTTCTGTTGCCCCTCCTGTTTAATTATATTCTATACCAAGCTAGAAATTCTGTAGAGATGCACTAATGCACACCACTATAGATGGTATTGCAAGGGGCCCTAGGATTTCACTCTTTGTTTGAGATGGCTTGCCTTCGTGCTTGTGGATTCTTTTTATTATAGCCACAACAATAATGAAAATCTGTACAAACTCAAAAGATTGTCATGTTTCTTACAGATATTTAAGGAATCACATATCCTAGATACAAACAACAAAATTCAAATTTAAAGCCCAAAACATATGGTGTGTTGTACATATTTGGAACTCTACTCAACGTCGCCTCCAAGATCTAAAGCTCAGCATTGAATTATCTCTTGAATTTGCTGCAAAAAGTGTGAATGAGAAAGAGACACACACAAACAGAAGTTGGCATGAGAGAGACAGAGAGAGAAATGTGTATGTGTCACTTACAAAACAGAATCTGGAGCTATTTAAGTGCCCTTAATGGACTTGTTGGATTCCCAATTAAACCAAAAGATGATTCATCTAGCTTAAGAATGTCAATGGAAGACTGTATCAACCATTGAGCTGCTGCTGCATATTGTAGGCACAGCGATTTCTGCATTTGAAAAATCTAGCTAATAAGAATAAACCTCGAAGAGAACCCATGGAAATTGGAAATCAAGCTCCGAACACCAACAAAAAAAAATTAACTGTCTTTATCCTTCAATGTAATTCTTCACTGGTAGTTCTTAGTTATCATTGGATTTCTTCAATTTCAAAATGGCCATTTCAAATTTTGGTTCGAAGTTCCAGATTTGTCTTAATCAAAAAAATTTTAAATCTCAATTCTCAATTCTCAAGTTAAAGACATTGGTTTTTTATATGAATAATGAGAACAAACTAAGATTTTGAATGGCTTGAATGTTTAAAAAATGTACAAAATTATTTCTTTTACCTCCACATTTTCTTTTGACTTTGATATGTAGTTTTCAGGGAATGCATACAAACTACAAAAGTTGGATCCGAATCTTCACAAGTTTTCTTGGGTCAACATCCTGATTAGGAACTTTCTCACATTTTCCTTGTTCATTATTCTCACTTTTCAAAAGGAAGCTTCAGTAGCACTTGAGCTTTGTTGATAAACAACAGTACTAACCTTCAACTGTTTATGCATAAAAAAATAAATTTTACGAGACACTTATCACGGAAAAAATCATGGTGCTAGATAACCTGTCTCATAAAATAAACTTCACCAGCATGATTTTTAGTAGTCCAATAATGATTATGTAGATTTCCATTCTTAAATTGCTAATAGAAATTGCAAGTGCAGGCAACATTCAATGTCTAGAAGTAGGGGAAAAACAGAGAGAGAGAGAGGGGCTTAAGAAACAAAAGAATGGCCCTAACGCTCACCCATAGCAGAAGAAAAGGAACAAAAGTACATCTAAACCTAAGATACAATTAGTTCTAGGTCTAAGTATTATATTCAATTGCTCCAAAAGTGCTTTCCACTTACTTTAAGGGTCGGGTAGCACACAACCTGATGTAATACTGTTTCAACATAGGTACCTTGGGGCTGAGGCAAAGGGACTCATTACAAAGCATTAGCAGTATGGAAACATCTTGACAAAGTGTGGAAAACAACATTTGCTAGAGTATAGGAAATACTGACCTCGAATGTCAGCTAATACATAAAGCTATTAATAAATTCAAGCAAGCTAAGACATAGGAGTGATAATCTAGACATTGCAATTCCTCGCATGTTTAAGGGCACGAATTCCTTGAAAAATTATATTACAATATAATTATAAGATCACGAAAAGGCCTGTAATATGCAAGGAGGAGAGAATATATGAAAGGTATTTAAAAAAAAAAACTCGATGCATTTGCCATATCCCCACAGAGCTGATAGTCAATGTGTTTACAATGACATTTTCTGGAAAAATCTGTCAGGGTTTGGCTTGATAAAACTATAGACAAGGGACATTGTACCTGAAAATGAAGCAAAACATTTCTGAGAAATTCATGGTCACGCCATAGGATAGTACAGACTCTGGTTGGATGAGAAGAGTCAAACCAAGGAGAACATTTAGCCAAAAGTATAGTAGATAAAAAAACAAAGGGTAAATTGCAAATTACACCCCCAAAGTTTGGGGGTGACTGGATTTTACACCTTAAAGTTTTAAAATTTAGATTTTACCCCCTGAAGTTTGGTGATGTTTGGATTCATACCCTAACGTTTCAAAATTTGGATTTTACCCTCTATATTTTAAAAGTTTTTGGATTTTACTCCCTAAAGTTTTTGGGTGTTTGGATTTTACACCCCAAAATTCTGAAACTTTAGGGTGTAAAATCCATAAAACCTAAACTTTAGGGGATAAAATCCAAGTTCTAAAACGTTAGGGTGTAAAATCTAAACACCCCAAACTTCAGGAGGTAAAATCCAAATTTTGAAACTTCAAGGTGTAAAATCCAATCACCCCCAAACTTTAGGGGTGTAAATTGCAATTTACTCAAAAACAAACTACAGATATCTATCTAACACAATTAATAAAAAAGCAAAAAACTAAAGGATGGAGCTTATTCTAATAATGGACAAGAAGGATTCCTCTAATAAATAACAATAAGGAAAAAAAGTATCAGTGATTAAATTCCTCATTGTAAACTCTCTTATCATTGAAAGACTATCATTCAATACTTTCCAGAGGAAAATAAGCACTTTGAGAGAGGATTTTAGCTACCATAGGTCAGCCCACATTTAAGAACTATATCTCAGAGTTCTGCTCCTTCCCATATAAACATTCACTATGGAGAAGCCAGTAGGCTTGGTTGACAGTAAAGAGACCTGATAGATTCATGGGGCCTAATCAGTTTAACTACACTTCCCAACCTAGGAGTTAGCTGCTTCTAAATAATATAGTTAGCTACATGAGATGCATATCAACTCGTCACTAATGCACAATTTCATTGTGCGGTAGCTTGGTCAAGAAAATCACAAGCCCTTGTAATGTGTGAATAATCCCCCAGACACATTGGATCTTACAATAAGCCAAAAGTCATAGTTATTAGGAATTGAGTTCCCAATTCCAACCAGCCATTTTGCTTCTGTGAAAAAAGACAATCCCGTTGCTTTCGTTTTTGATAAATAAATAATTTCATTAAAAATTAAGAAAGTTGCTACACCAGTACACGGTCTTTACTCAAGTACAACTTTCTTTTCACTCCTTATTTAACATTAAAACTTCCTAGAAAGTAGTCAGAATCAGCACCCAACCTCTGTTTCAAGATGTGATAGTAATTTGAGGTT
Source organism: Lithocarpus polystachyus (assembly GCA_033629205.1). NCBI lineage: Eukaryota > Viridiplantae > Streptophyta > Magnoliopsida > Fagales > Fagaceae > Lithocarpus > Lithocarpus polystachyus. Next base: position 35,811,638 of record CM066173.1, on the reverse strand, counting down.
TTCTTGAAAATCAAATGCACTTGCTCCTTGACATAACGACAACAGTCATCTTGATATAAATCAACCTTTTTTATTCAACTCTCATTCTTTCCAACTATTTCGAAAAGACTACAATGTATAAGATAATACAATGATTATTACAACAACAAAACAGTTACAATTTTCAGGATTTCTTTAGATTATCTACAGAAATGGCAGTTAAACTCATCTTCAAAGAAAACTTCAGATTTAAACAGTTTCATTTGGAAGAGATTATTCCAAAAACCATCATCAAACAAGCATTTTCAGTTCTGTATTTTGTGTGTACTAACTAATTTACATCCCCAAACCAAAAATAAGGCCTCAAGCAATCAGCAAAATACAATATATATGCAATTACAATTTACATGGAAGGAATTTTATATTAATTTAAAGCTTAACCATCAAGATCGACTGAAGGTGTTGCAGACAAGTCTTGTTGTTGAGGTTTACAAGCAGGACAGATGTAGACCTTTGGTGGGGAAACTAAGTAAATGCAATCAAAATGGTACCACTCATCACATTGATCAAAAGCAATCATTGCTCTCTGATCATATGGCTTTCGACAAATACAATAAAGCATACTTAGTTCTTATAGTAACTGCACCAACCAAACACTAGCTGATCAATGAAATGCCAAGGCAAATATTTTTCTTTTCCTTTTTCCTTTTTCAAGTAACGCAAAGGTAAGTAGTTTTTTTTTTTTTTTGGGGGGGGGGGGGGGGGGGGGGGAGATCTCTGTACCTTAATTTCCTTCTCCAAGTATAAGAAGGTAAATTTTCACCTTCCATGATAAGTTCAAAAACTTTATCTAAGCTGAGAGCTCCAGAATCTGTTGCAACCTGTACAAAAAAAAAAAGAAAGAGCTAATGAGAGAGAATGAGTATGAGAAATTTATAGACCTTCCTGGCACATTCTGACTCCTGCAAGCCAATACGCTTCACTTCTGTAAGTCTTTGCCTATAGTGATCTTCAGGTGGAATGCTCATATATGATGATTTAGTTTATTACCTATGTCACAGTATTGCAAAACTGCTTTTGTCAAGAAAGAAAGTTTTAAATCAAGTTCTGTCAAACAAATACAAATTTTAAAGAGAGATTTTCTACATCCCAAAAAGTGTCTTCACTGTCCAGCTCACTTTTGAGGAAGATTAATTAATGCACTGACACTTCAGGTCATTTTTGCTCTTTCAAAGATGTTCACATCAATTAGTGCTGTGACCTTCATTACAAGGAGTAATTAATATTGAACTCTTGAATTATGACAAGGGCCTATATAGAACAGATGAAATTGGATAGTAAAGCACACCATGTTGAAGTGTGCCAATAACAAAAAATGCAGTCCTTCGACGAAGAAGTATTTGTAACCATATTTCAGTCTTACAGGAACATTATCTTCAACAAATTCTTCTTAACAAACTGAAAACACAGATAACCTAAGTAATACCACAGCAACCCAATGATATCTTATAGTAATACTTGAGCATCTATAATAGATGGATTGCTAAACAATTACTTAGAGCTATATAAGAACTAAGAGTGAAAGAAAGATTTTCCTGGATTGACTGCCCATACCAACCACCTCTAGTTTCTAGCTAATCTCCATCACCTTATAAGGAGTTGTAACTAGTCCTCACTACTTACCCAAAAAGGGAAGATAGTCCTCACAAACCCAAATCAATCATTATTCTCCAGCCCTAGCTAAGCCTCCTACTCCACTTTCTATATGTTTTTGTTTATGGTTCCTTCCCTAAAACAAGAATTTTTAGTCTCTTCATAGAATTAGAGACACAAGGCAGAAGCCAGTTGACATGCAACACATCATGAATTTTGTAGGGGCAACATAGGCATTAAACCATATTAGGTGCTTGTGGAAATGGTTTTCTGTTTTTTTTTTAATTCCCTCTTTATTTGGTAATTCTCAAGAACTGACAAATATCAATTTTAATAACCAATGGACACTCCTGGAAAATGCTATCCCCATGTGAACCATCCCACTTTTATAACTAATAAAAGTGAAAAAGTGCTAGAGAATTCAAAAGCAAATAATCCATATTAGGAATGTAGAATAGTCCCAAAAGACAAGTAAACAAGTACTAATGGTCGATAAAACACACCTCTTTCAAATGCTGCTGAATCTGTTGGATCTTGGGCTTTTGTAAACCCCCTAATAATCTATTGACTTTGAATCTCCATGAGAATCTTGCTAAAGCCAGCTCAAGGTTGCGATTAGACAGAACTGCCACTTCAATGGCCTGTGCAACAAAACCATTTCCAATAAGGAAGAATGTACAAATGCATGGCTATATTATACTGCTATATAACAGTTAGCACCGAAAGGATAACAGTTTTATTAGATTGGAAGCTATTGCATTTTATGCTAACTAACAACATTTATAGCAATAAAAATTTAATGCCAATTATGCACTAAGGAAATATGTCAAATCCAGCAGAGAGAGATCAATCCAGGTTCTCAATAAAAAGAGTAGAATACAACCAAATGCTTCTACAACATAATATATCAACAGTATATAATGCTATTATGCTAGCCTTGGCAAGTACGTTAACAGCAGTAGTTAATTTTTCAGAGACCACACCAAGATCTTTATCAAAATAAGCTAAAGAAAAATTGAATATTGTTGTCAAGAAAGTTCTGCATGCCATAGCTTGTTCCACAAGTTGTTCCAATACATCTCTTTCCTTGATCCTGTAGAGCAGTTATCAATAAAATAAAGTATTCACATGCAGGATTTTGATAACCCATCAAATAATCTTCAATAAAAACCCAATCAAAAGCATGTGCCAAATTCAGTGGAGAACCATTCTTTTTTACAACTGTCAAATATCCATAGTAGTTACATAAGTGCAATTGGATAAGCATGAGGTAAAACAATCCATGAGCCTAACAAGTGAGGCAAAAACCAAAAGTACAAAAAATAAGAAAACCAAATGCCAAACATAAGGTGGACCAGGCAAGCCATCCTTGGTTAATATATGAATCAATTGAAGAGGAAGAGAAGACACCTAGTTTACAGGGCACATTGTCAAGCTGAGTTTTGGTCGCAAACCAACCTGCTCAGTTTTAGGAGTACCTTGAAATCAAACTAACATAGAAGTCTATTAGTGAAAATTCATATTTCATATGTAGTAGCAGCAATTCCAATGCTGAAAAGGTTATTATTGTTATTAAATAGGCTGGTGACAAACTGCTAGACATTAGTGTCTGTCTTAAAATTTCACAACCCCAGGTCTCAGCCATCCCACTTCTCTGATTGATCAGCCACACTATATTCTTCTTTGGGATGGGTACTAGCATTTTTCTTACAATCAATCTTTGTTTCTCTAAGTTGTGAAGAGTGTTATGGCCGTGTATTTTGTGGCTTGAGAACTTAAGTGACATTTAGTGCCAACCAGAATCACAGCTAAAGTTCATAACAAAAACCTGCTATAGGTAAATTGGAACTTTTGCATTGAATTACAGAAGGTATTCTTCTTTTTCTCCTCAAATATGCTGTTTATGCAGAAATTTGAACTTAGGCAAGTTCTTAAATGGACAAATGTCTATGGATATTATTTACCTGAGGACAAGCATAGCAAGAGACAGTTCTTTAAGTACTTGAAAGGTTTTGTCATTTCCGCCAACTTGAAGGAGACAATGTGTCTCATCCTGAATTGATCCACTTAATAGCTATTTGTAATGCAGGTCAAAAATCTCTGGGGCAGCAAAAGCGAAACATCATAAAAAGCATGGTGGTTGGCCCAACTAGCCAACTCATGCACGAACTAGATGTGTCATCAAGGCCAGAGGAGACTGATATTCTTCATCTTCTTCTGCTTCCAAATCATCAGATCCATGAAATGGCCATTCGCTCCAGTAATCAACATTATCATCATCATGTCCAGCAGTTAGAAGGGGCAAGTTAGGTATACCAGGTTCTTGAGGAGGACAGATGCACTCTACGTGGACCCCCCACCTTGTGGGACAGATTCTGGATTGGTATGTAACCTCAACATGATTCTGGTTAGTTGGATTTGATTCATTCAAAATCCGCTGCAGAAACGATTGAGGTGGAGAATATAAATACAGACGACCCTTTACTGCTACAAAATGATGCATACATACACTTTTTTTACAACCATTGATGAAAATGTAAACAGGGAGATTATCTGCATGGGGTTCCATATCGCCTCCAAAAGCAAAATTGACAGCCAATTTTGGAAATTTGCGACCAACCCAGAACAATATGGAATTATTTTCAACACTACTTTGATGATTGAACCATGGAATCTCAGTTCTTCCCGATACCGTAAGAATACGAGCAATGTCCCCATCTTCAAATTCAACGCCCTCAGTTTCAGATGGGAAGTAATCGGTGAACTGTGGATCCATAAATTCATTGCTTCTTGCACTACCACATACTCCATTCGGTAAAATCCCCATAATTTCTATTACCTGCATTGCAATTAGAAAATTCAACATTTTTCATTTAGCAAATCTCTTTAAGTATTTAGAGAAAGTAACAAAAATTGTTTCTTTATAACTTAAAGAAAGAGAGAGACCTGATTCAATAGCCCACTTGGTGATTCATAATCCAGCAACGGGCAATCTTCTGCATAAACACCACTTATCGATTGTGGAAGTCCTTGAAATTTCACGAAGGTGCTTGCAACTTTGAATCCAAAGTAATTTTAATCTAGGAAATCTGCTAATGCTTTCGGGAATGATAATAATATTGGTTTCAGATAGATGTATACTTTCCAATGCAGGGAAGTAATCAGGCTTCATCAAAAGATCTAATTCAATTACGTTTTTATGGTGAAAGAAATGCAGGTGTTTCATCTTCGGAAACCCATAACCGGAGGAGCTATCAAAAGAATTGCATGTCGGTCTCGATTTGGCAGTAGGAGTCAACAACTCCCAAAGCCGTTGCAATTTATAAATGCTATCGGGAAGATTCCGAAAGTTTTTGCATTCATGAAGGTATAACGCCTCAAGAACTTCAAGAGATGTCAACATTGTTTGGAAGATTTTGAAGTTTTTTGCAATAGCTAAAGGGCGATTGAATTTCTAGTTTCTATAAATCATAACTCTGTTTCGAGGAAATGTGCAGAGTAGCAGTGTCTTCAGGTTGTATATAGTAAGTTAGCTACTGTTTTGAAGGATTATGGAAAATAGCATTTCGAGTTTGTAAAACTCAAGATCCTCTTTATAAAAACCTGCTTTGTGGTTGCATGCATTTGCTGACTGGATTAAAAAATGCCACACAGATTTCGAGTCTTTGAAACTCGATTTCTGCCAAAAAGAAGTCGAGTCTTTAGGACTCGATTTTAATCAAAAAAACAGAAGGATATTGAGTATTAAAAACTCGATATCTTCTTATATATAGAACAGAACTCGAGTCTTATAGACTCGAGTTCTACTGGGAAAATTTTTATAAAACACGCAGCAGATCAAAATGTAGCAGACTAAAACACCCAGCAGACTACACTCTCACCCATACACACTGACCTCACTAACGCCTCACTCACCCCACACCACATTGCCTCTCACAACTCACCACATTGCATCTCTCCCCATACCACATTGCCTCTCACAACTCCATTGTATCTCTCATTGCTCTTCCCCCTCAACAAATTCATATCTCAGGTAAGAGTTTTTTGATTTAAATGTTATTGTAGTTGGGTATTGGGTGTGGGTTTAAAGAGTTTGACTATTTATTTTGTAGATAGTGTTAATAACTTAGTTTCTTACCAATATTGTGAATTATAAACTTTGTTTTGTTAGTGTTAATTTTTTGAGTATTTATTTGCATGGTTTTTGTGATGAATGGGTAGTGAATGCATTGTGATGAATGGGTATGTCATTCATGCCCTTTGAATTTGTAATGAAATGGCTTTTTTTGTATTGGGTATGCAATGGGTATGTAAATGTGGCAAATATGCAACATGATAAAATGTTGTATACTTTTACAAGGATTTTTCTTTTTCTTTTGGTTTGTATTGGGTATGAAATGGGTAGTCTTAGCATGACGGAAAAATGATTTAAGTATGAAATGTGTAATGAATGTGTAACGAAATTCAAACCAGTTGAATGAATTGGAATTTCTACTTTGTGTAGTTTAAGTAGATAAAATGTTTTTTAACTAACATAGTAACTTGACTCTAACAGGTTTACAATGCCTGAAATTAATATAATTCTATACCACGGTGGTCCGCTTAAGAATTCCAATGCGAACAAGGGATTGCCATTTGAAAGGCCGGATATAAAGTTTTATTATACCCAAATTGATCGTAGGTTAAAGACCCTTGATGAACTGAAGATGATAGTTATGGAGGAATTGTGTGCAAATCCTGTTGTACATAACATACAAATTACTTATCGTATGCCACATGAAGTCTTGAAGAACCGGATTAATTACAAGTATATGGCAATAGAAACAAATAAACATGTAAATATCATGTTTGATAAGTTGGAGAGAATACCTGAAGTCAGTGGTATTGAGTTATACATACAGTTGGAGCCGCGTGCAGATGATGAGATCCAACAAACAGCCACAAGTTTACAGGTTACAGTTCCGGATGCTCAATATGAGTATTCTACACATGTGGAGGATGATGATGTTGATGCCGATGATGATGATGATGATGATGATTATGATGATGATGATGATGACAATGATGATGACGACTATGTTGATGAGACTACTGCAATTAACGGTGAAGATCTTGTCGACAGAGATGACTTTGAAGAGAGGATTGACCGAGGGGACTTTGGGGACTTCGAGAGGGACATTGATGACGATGATACATTGGACGGTAGTGAACCTAATGCTGACAATGTTATTAGTGTCCTAAATATGGAAAACACAATCCCTGCCTACGCACCTCCTGCCTTGTCATTTTCTGCAAATACTTGGGACAACATGGTTGATCCTTCACATGTTGAGATACCATTTGTGTCTACTTTGAGAGAAGGAATGAATTTGTGGAAAGGGTTAACTTTTGCCAATAAAGTAGAGGTGCAGCGCGCATTAATAAGTTGTGCTCTAAATGAAAACAAACATTTTATGATCACTAGGTCGACAATAAAAAAACTTTGTGCAAAATGCGTGGATGAGTCATACAAGTGGTATGTCTGTGTAGTCATGAAGCCCAATCTCCACGGACTATGGATGGTCACCGTTTATGTGGGTCCTCACACATGTATACCGACTGGGGTGCGGAATGATGGTAGAATGATGACTTATAATTTTATTGCATCAGACATTCTTAAGAAGTTATGTGAGGATCACATTACCCCAATTAAGCATCTCAGATCTATGATAGAGTCGAAATATCAGGGTCATAAGCCTTCTTACTACAAGGTATGAGATGCGAAACAAAAGGTGATTGGGAAGATGTTTGGAAATTGGGAAGAGTCTTACCAAAGGTTGCAAAAGTTGCTAATGGCATATATTGATCAGGATTCGACTACCCAGGTGTTCTATCGTACCAAACCCACCGGTGAAGATGACACTGTAATTTTGCATTATGTGTATTGGTCTTTCGGTCCAAGCATTGATGGATTCAAATATTGCAAGCCGGTTATTAGTATTGATGGGACCCATCTCTACGGTAAATATCAGGGAAAGCTGTTGGTCGCAATGGCAACTGACGCTAATAACAAGGTATTCCCTCTCGCCTTCGCTGTTGTGGATTGTGAGTCAAGGTCCAATTGGAGGTGGTTTTTAAAATGCCTCAGAGATACGATTGGCCATGTGATACCTGACGAAGGCATTTGCATAATTTCTGACCGACATCTCGGTATCAAAAACGCCATTGCAAACTCTCCTAGAGGGGATGATGGAAGACCAAGGGTATTTCATAGATATTGCCTGAGACATGTTGCTAGCAACTTCAACACACATTTTCAGAACTAGACTCTAAAGTCAGCGGCGTTGAAAGCGGGATATGCTACTCAAGCAGTAAAATTTGATACCATAATGGAGTCCATTAAGCAGGTGGAAATTGAGGCCATTAGGAATAAGAAGAAGGTGACGGGGAAGGATGGCAAGGAAAAGGATTTTCTGCCATACACATACCTAATGAGCAAGTCTGTGGATATGTGGACCCAGTCACATTATGGTGGGAGACGTTTTAGGGAAATGACAACCAATATATCAGAGTGCTTCAATGGTGTACTGAAAGGTGCACGGGGCCTTCCTATTGCCGCAATAATTGAGTTCACTTGGTCCAAACTTGTTGAATATTTTCACGACCGGCACAAAGAAATTACGAATGACTTGTTGGAGGGTAAGAAATGGAGTACATATGCCTTCTCCACGTGGGAGAGAAATAGGCGTAAATCTGAGAAACACTATGTCAAGGCATTTAGCAATCAAGAGATGCGATATCAGGTAGTTACTTCACACAATGCATATAGCGCAGGAGGGGGAAACCACAGTTATGATGTTCGGTTACTGGAAAGAACATGCAGCTGTGGAAAATGGAAAAACATAGAGATCCCGTGTTCACATGTAATTAGAGTATGTGATGCAGTACAAATTGATTCGACCATATATATTCACCCATGTTATAGTTTGAACCATGCTCTTAGCACTTACTCACATGCATTTGTGGTTCCTAAGTCACAGTCATTGTGGAGGAAACCCATGGGGCCAAAGTGGTTGCCTAATCCAGCATTGGTGCGGGGCAAAGGTCGACCAGTGAAGTCAAGAATAAGGAATGAGATGGATGGAGTGAGGAATCAAGATCGAGCACCGGGATAGCGGAGGGAGGATGCTGATTTGATAGAGAGTCAACCCAAGCAGACATGTGGACTGTGTCACGCTTCAGGGCATAACCGCAGAAAATGTCCGCAGTCTCTTGGCGCTTCCACAAGCGGTCATGTTCCAAACTAGGTAGGTGACAAATGGCAAAATGTTTTGGATCAAGTTGTTCATTATATGTCTATGTAATGTTTACTATCTTGTCTCCTAACAACCATCATCTACGTTTTTCAGGCATGCTTCCATAGATGGCGTTTTTGTTGTGCGGACTGCCGATCTTGTGCAAAGTGACTACGTTGTATCGGCACAATTGACATTTTGGTTTTTGTTAAATGAACTTGTAATTCTCTATCCAATGTACTTCTATGAAGATTGTAATTTGAGTAATATGGTTAGAACTGCAAATTAAGCGTGGTTCGGCATGTTTAGAATGTCGATATATTGAGAATGCCTTTTGCTGTGATTTAAGTGCAGTTACATTGCAAAATTATGTTTATGCAAAGAGCGTAATAGTTTCTATAGTTTGGTGCATCTTGAAGTTTGCCGTTGGATGTGCTTTAAGTGCATTTACATTCTCAGCTTCTCTGCCTTTCACTAAGTGTTTGTGTGGATTACATTCCCAGCTTCTGTATCGCTCAGCAGGTTGCATACAAGTTTTTGGTATGCCTGCATGCCCAGGAAAAAAAAAAATTCCCAGTGAAACTTGAATTTCAAAAACTCGCGTTTCATTCAAAATTTGAGTTTCAAAAACTTGATTTGCTATTTATAGAAAAAAAAAATTTTTTGTCCCAGCAAAACTCGAGTTTCAAAAACTCGAGTTCCACTAGTGTAAACACTCCAAAAACTAAGCATCCAATCTTCCTGAAACAGAGCATGCTAGATTTTAAAAAAAAAAAATTTCCTAGTGAAACTCGAGCTTCAAAGACTCGAGTTCCACAAGTGTGAACACTCCGAAAACAGAGTGTCCAATCTACCTGAAACAGAGGATGAAAAAAATGCCTAATGAAACTCGAGTTTCAAGGACTCGAGTTCCAGTAGAAAGTCGAGTTTTATAGACTCGATTTCTTCTTTTTTTTTTCTTTTTTTTTTTTTCCCTTTCAGTCTAATGAAATCACCACAGTAGACAATTACTACTGAGGGCATAACTAATGATTTCAATATTCTGTTATACCCAATTTAAGAAATAAACTTCACTGAAATTAAGTCACTAATTTGTAGAAGACACATTGTGAAAAGGAAATAATCTATAAAGGAGTGCATAGGTACATGAATAATATATACAACACGGGTCTCGCACTCACACATACATCATCTACTGAATGACAGTACAGTATTCATTCACTCTTGTGCACCATGGCAAAAATAAAATTTCCCACCCGGGGCCAGCAGGGTGTGGCGGGATTCTTCGAAATGATAGTGGAAATTGGTTGTTTGGGTTCTCCAAGAAAATTGGGATTACCTCGAGTTTTGTGGCAGAATTATGGGCTGTGAGGGAGGGACTATCCCTTTGTCTGCGTAAAAACTTCCCTGCTGTAGTGTTAGAATTGGATGCTAAAAGTATCTTTGATGTGCTATCCAACCCGAATCAGTCTAACAATATCATATCTGCCATTCTTGATGACTGCAGGCAGATGATGGGCCAGTTTCCTCATCTCAGAGTTAGGCACTGTTACAGAGAGGCGAACCGTTGCGCAGACAAGCTAGCTCGAATGGGAGTACAGCAGATTGTAGATTTTTGTTTATATGAAGATTTCCCTCAGGAACTTCAGTATGATCTTGAGTTTGATAAAGCCGGTCTATATGTGAATAGGCGTTGCCCTGAGTCCTTGTTCCCTGTTTAGTCTTTTATGAAATTTCCTTTTTCACCCAAAAAAAAAAAAAAAATTTCCCTTGAAAAACATGACAAAAGTCCTTAATATCAGCATCGCCTTCAGATTGGAAGTGGTCTACAAAGTTTTTGGCTTTATCTTCAGATTGGCAGTCACCGGGAGACCCCTACATAGAGTGTAAACAGGTCCAGATTCCTTCACAATATTTCCTGCATGACAAAATACACACACAATAATAATCCTTATGACATTGAAGGTAAATTTGCATAACAAAATACACAGATAAAACCTTTAAAAAAAATTTAAAACAAAAAAAAAACAAACAAACAAACTACAAAGATAAACTAGACATTCTTTACCATGTGATTCCTGTGAAAATGTCAGCTTTGCACGTAGAGTATGTTCAGATCCACCAACAAACTACAATTTAATGTATCAATAAGTAATTTCTACTAGAAAGAAAATTCATAATAAATATGAAAATGCAACAGAGGACAGAAATATTGCTACAAATTAGATGGATCAATAGAGTAGATATTTAAGGTAAGAGATGAGTGTGTGTGTGTGTGTGTGTGTGTGTGTGTGAGAGAGAGAGAGAGAGAGAGAGAGAGAAGCTTTCTTGCCTTCTTTAAACCCCATTCAAGTCTTTTATTTGCTTCCTTAAAATCAGTTGTGTTTCCCACTGCACCAGGCTCCAACTCAAAAGTGACTCTGCAAATTTTCCAATGAAAACACCATAATATGTAATTTTGACAGTAAGTGCAATTCAGGAGAAGAAAAAGGTTTTGTTTTGTGCGTCTATGTTTCTGTGTTTAAAGTCATTTCTCATTCAAGTCATCCAAGTCCCCTATAATGAAAATCATATGCTATCTTGAGATTTCCAGCTGAAATTTATAAGTATACTGCAATGCATTGTGCCTTGCCCATTAAGAAACATAGACAACTTCCTCTCAATCTTTAAAAGAAAATGCACCTGAGCTTGACCTCCTAGATAAAACTCGTAATAGCTTTTTTGGAATACGAAGTAAACCACTCTGCGATGCTTCATAATTTCAATAACCAAACATTTGATTATGACTTGTTTTATAATAACAGAATACATGGGCATAGATAAACTGCTACCTATTCTATGTACTGAGTACTGAGAGGGTCAGCCCATATATAGATGAACTGGAAGTTCTAACTTAGCTTGGAATCTACTTGAAGTAATCAATTTGAATTCCTTCTCGGGAAACAATATAAAAGAAGTCTTAACAATACAGGTAGATACAGTTTACCATTATTGTGAAGGAATCTGGACCTATTACCATTATTTTGATCAAACATTCAACAACCTCAACATTGAACAACAGAAATTTGATAATAGAGTGTAAAAACCAAAACAAGCACAAGTAACTACATAAGTAATACTAAAATTACAAACTCTTTGTTTGCCAATTGATCAAGAACACATTTTAAAGTAGTAGTTGACCAATAAGTCCTTGAAAAGAATTCAATGTCTGATCATACTCCAAATAATTGGTTTCAACCATTTATTTTTCTTTGTATCACACGACCAAAGAATTCAGCTTTGCATGGAACATGATGCACTTTGCATTCAAACCAGCTATAGAAATGATGAACTCATGCTAGTTGAAGGATAACATACCAACTCTTCAACCAACAACTGGCTCAGCTTCTGTCATTGGCAGCAAGACATCGATAGAGTTCGCGTATTGGTGAAACTGCAACCAGCCATAAAACATTGGATTATCTTCAGTTCAAAACTTACGGACATTGAAGGAACCAAAACAACTGACTAGAGCGTTGAGAGCAGTATTAAGAAAGAATTTAAGTTTAGTTTCCGCATTTCATAATTGAAAGTAAATAGCAATAATAAGTCATTGAAACAGCTTGATTTAGTTTCATTTAATATGGTTCAACACACTTATCCAAAAAAATATTACAATGGATCAACACAACCATGATTTTAAAATCTTAGATTCCATTTGGTTGATCTTTTTGTTTTTAATGCGACGTGGTAAGCCTTTTCAGTTCCGTATACAATCTTTGGTATTATTTCATGTTTATTTCTCTTGCTGCATTACAGCTATTTACAGTAATGCAGTACAATTATCTATAATGGATCTATTCATAATAAAATGACTAAATTTTACTCTGGCCATCAACCTACCACAACCTTCTTTTCCCGGGCATGGAACCACTACAAACAAAATATATATACTAAGCACAAACAAAGACGGAATTATTTTTCTTAATGCATTGTCCACTTAAAAAGACTACTAACTCTATTTTTTAATCATTTGGTTCTCTACGTGACTGATTCCTATCTTTATACCAAGGCCCTCTCTTGGACTTGCCTAACGGAAGTACATATACTTTGGGGTTCCTTTTTAAATTTTCCCTATTATATCTTCTTGGCAGTGATTGATCTTTACTAACTAACCTAAACCCAGATGGAATAATTATTTAAAAAGCTCAAATTTTTATAAGAAAAACATACCTTCAAAATGGATTCAAAAATCTGAGCTTCCGTTGGTAGGGACAAAAGGGATTTTTAAGGTATGGGTGAGGGGATCGTCTGAGCTTCCGTTGGTAGGGACAATCTGAGCTTCCATTGGCATTTGAGGGCGATTTCGTTGCACGCCGACAGGTTCAAGGTGAAGGATTTGGGTGTTTGAGTGACAATGGTTGCGAGACTGAGACTCAAGAGCGTTTGAGAGTGAATGGGAGACTGAGAGTGTCACGGATTTGGGTGTTTCAGTGAGAGTGTTTGAATTTTGAGAGAGTGTTTGAGAGTGAATGAGAGACTGAGAGTGAAGACCGTTTGAGTGAGGAGTTTGAAAGTAGCTGAGAATGTATAGTTTGAAGAACTCGAGTCTTATAAACTCGAGTTTCTACTTTGGTCCACGTGGAAAGTTTGTCCACGTAAGGGTATTGAGAAACTCTAAAAATCGAGTTTTAAAAACTCGAGTTATAATTGAATCTCGAGTTTTAAAAACTCGAGATGCTAGTTTCAAAAATTTTTTTTAAACCTAACAACTAACTAAAACGTTAGACATTTTAAGCTAAATGGAAAGGGTGTCCACTCTGTTTCCATAACTCATAACTCAAAAATAGTGGGACCCAAGACTGAGAACTTCGTTTGGATTTTCATAACTCTGTTTTTATAACTCTGTTTCCATCACTCAATTCTCTGAGTTTTTGAGTGATGAGTTATGGAAACTGAAAACACATTTTAGCTGTTTTCAGTTTCCATAACTCATAACTCAATGACATTTTTGTAATTAAACATATAAAGAGGGACCCACAGCCGCAACTTTTGACTCATTCTCCTCTCTTTTTTTTTTCTGATCTGCGTCTTGTTCCCTTGTCTTCTTCCTTCTTCTTTTTTTCTTCTTTCTTCACTGATCAACTTCAACTTTCGTCTTCTTCCTTCTTTGTTTTTTTTTTCCCTTTCTTTTGATCAGCTCGTCGTCTTCTTCCTTCTTCTTTTTTTTTTTTTTTTCTTTTCTTCTTCTTCTTTCGATCCGGGCTGCTTCTTCTTCTTCTTCTTCTTTTTTTTTCCTTTCTTCTTTCTTGGTGATCTGGGCACTGAAAAAAAAAAAAACACTGTACCGAGTGACAGGTATGGGACCCACAAATAGTGGAAAAATATTGAGTGATGATAACTGGGTGATGGTGCCAAACGAGTTGGGTGTAGAGAGTTAGGAAATTTTGAGTGATGAGTGATTTGTGATAAGTAATGAGTAATGAGTGATGAAAATTGAGTGATGAGTGATGAGCTATGAAAAAAAAATCCAAACAGGCCTTAAAATTCCACGTTTTAAGCTTATGAAGAAATTCACCAGACTCATGAATCTTAACTAAATTTTCACAATAAGAAAGGTCCAATGTCTCCAAGTTTGGGGTGCATAAATAAGGTAATTTGGTTATAAATTTACAACCTCTGAGATTGAGATGTTTCATATTTTCTAACTGGAACTCCTATAGAAAAATAAATAAATAAATAACTTCAACAAACTTTAGAATATAAATTTAATAAAATCTTAATTAAAAATTATTAGTAATTGTACATGCTTGCATAGCTTTTCCAACCCAATGTGGCTATCTGGCATATGGAGACTAACAAGTTGTTGAGGACAATAGTTGGATGGCAAGGGAAATGGATATTTAGGCCAACTAAGAAATCTTATCCCGTTGGGAAAATATTGAATTGCTTCACAAATATGTAAGTTATTAACAATAAGTATCTTGAGATTTGTCATCCTTTTGAAAGCTTGAGTGTGTAGTGGCACCTTTACCCCTCGAGGTGAATGCAACATTATACCTCGAATTTTGTCAAACCCCTAATTGAATAAAGCATCAAGTGAACCATAATTAACAATAGAATTTACCAAAAAGTGTAATAATTTTGAAATTTTCAACATAAATGATACTAATAAACTTCATATCTTATGCAATGTTAAAAAGAAAAAATATATAACTTTTACCCAGTGAAAGTTTTTTTTTTTTTTTAATAGAAGAAAAAGAACTTATACCTTATTTTCAATTAGCACATCAAGAGAATCTTTATGATGCCATAACCTACTACGTTCTCCAAGTATATGTGGCGATTCTCGTCGAACAACTTCCCTACCCATTTGTTGTATCAAGTCATGCATTAACAATGTACCCCTTTGATTCACAGTAATGAGACACTTATTAACAAGTTCTTGAATACCATAAACTGGATGTGAATCACTAGAATTTAATATATCTACAACATAATCCTTGTTCCATCCCTTGTAGAAACATGCAATATCAAGGAAAATATCTTGTACTATTTCCTCCAGTCTATCATAACTTACTTTAAGTACTTCTTGAATGTCTTCATTGGGAATTTTGTTATACTTATCTATTGTAATTTCCCATTCATGTTTAGTTCTTCCACACAAATCACAAGCTATAATTATAAGAGCTATTGGAAGGCCTTGGGCATACCGTATAACTTGGTTTGTAAGTTCAGAATAATCTTTATTGGGTTTCTTTCCAAGGAAGGCATGCTTTTCAAAGAGTTGAAGAGCTTCATGTTTGTCTAATTGCTTGGCCTCATAAGTTGTATAAACTTTTCCAAGAGTAGCTAAAAATTGTGAATTTGTTGTTGTTGTTATAATGACTCTACTTCCCGAAGCAAAACCATTACAATTTCCAAGCAATTTATTTATTCTTTTCAATGTATCCACATCATCAAGAATTAAAAGAACCTTTTTACAACAAAGTCCCTTTTTTATCAAATTGATTCCTTCGGATATGTTCTGAATTTTCAAATTTTCATCCCCTGCAATCTCTTTAAGAAGTTGACCTTGTAGTTTGATAATGCCATCCTCTGTCTTCGAAGTTTCTCTAACATTTTCTAAAAAACTGCTTCTATCAAAATGATTAGTAATTCTGTTATAAACTGCTTTTGCAATTGTAGTCTTACCTATTCCGGGAAGGCCATGAATCACTACCATGCGAAATTCATTTAACTCAATACTTAAAAGCGATTCTACGGCCTTGGCACGAGGTTTTACTCCAACAAGGCGTTCGCCAACAAAAACCGGCATGCATTTTAATATAGTTCTTGGTATCTTTTCAACAATTTTTTGGATAAATTTAGATTCAGTGTCACTGCAAATCATAAAGTAAAAGAAACATTTAATGAGTTGGACTAGTTACAAATATTAATATGTAATGAACTAAATTCAAGATGCCTAGCTCTGTGTCTTACTACTTACACTTTAAGATATTATTAATTAAATTAAATGACATATAATTCAAATATTTGAGTAGTATCTTTAAATTTTGTACATTCTTTTTTGCTTAGAAATTAATTATAGACATTTTAGCAAGTAACTGAGTTGGAGTAGTTGCGAATTTTAATATGAAATGAACTAAATTCAAGATGCTTAGTTCTGTGACTTAATACTTACACTTAATATATTATTAATTAAAGTAAATGACATCTAATCAAATATTTTAGCAGTATCATTAAATTGGGTACTACATCATGAAATTTTGAGAAAAATAAAGGATATGGTAGTAGAAATAGTAACATGTTTCTGCTTGTTCTATACTTGATTATGACCAGACTCTACCAAATCAAACCTCGACCCAATGTATTTTTACTCTCTATTAGATAATTTATAATTTAATTTTTTTATTGACCCATATTATATTGTATACTAATGTTATATTAGATTTTCGATATTGTACATAAAAGAACTAATGACATTACTCATCATGACTTGCACATTTCAAATACAAATATTTTCAGTGACAAGTTGACTACTAAAATTATGTGTTTTTACTTTTTTTCCCCCATAAGTTCATCATTTAGGTTTATTATAAATTATTTACTTTTTTTTGCCTAATATATTATATTTTATTCTTCAAGCTCTCTATATATTTATTTCTTCTTATTGATGATTTAACTTTATTTAATGTTTCTTTCTAAAAAAAAAACTTTATTTAATGTTTCTTGCATATAATATGTACGCATTTTATTTTTTTTCATTTGCAAATTTATTGGATTTGAAGATTATTATATTTATTTACTAGACTGTAAAATTAATAATTTATGTATTGATGTGTTCATTATTTCTATTAGGATAAGAAAAATAGTTGTATAACTACAAAGAATAATGTTAGAGATATAAACTATTTTACAAAAAAATTTACAAACTACTGATGTGGTGAGTGATTATTGGTAAATGAAAAAGTGATATTAATGGTGAATTTAGATGAAAACCAATAAAAGCTTGGCTACATCAACATTTTGTAAAAATGTTATAAAATAATTTGTGACTGTACGCATTACTCAATTACAAAATCTGAATATCCAACTATGTTGGCACCTACACGCGTCTATCATTTGTAGTTTTCAATCCATTTGTGCATATCAAATAACTTTACGTCAAATATATATATATATATATATATATATATAACTCTTTACATACATTTTACAACCAATGATAAATGTCCATTTAAAAAAAATTCAAATTACAAAATATATATATATATATATATATATATATATAAAATGCATAACCACTTAAGTATCCTACTGGACAAGTGGTTTTAAGATTCTCTCCTATCTTATGTCATAAGTACCAAACCACCCCCTCCAAAAAAAATATAAATAAATAAATCATATAAATTTTTGGTCGGTGGTTCAGGCTAACAGTTTAGGCTTCTGGGCCTCATTGGTGGGCCAAGTGCACACCCATTGACAGAAAAATCAGCTTACAGTCAAATCAATTGGACTAGTGGGCTATTCATGGGCCTCAATAATACTTGTTTGGATTTTGGGCTATGAACTTTCTAATGACATTTTTTCGAGAGAGAAGTTACATGTACGTGGTACATTAGATACTTTTTTTCTTAGAAAGACTCAAAGATTTGATACTAAAAAATTAAATATTACCTCTAAATAATGTGATCCTAGACGGCAGCCACATGGTTTTCACTTTGAATATTGTCTTAACGAAGTTTAGGAACAAGAAAATAATTAAGTTCTTCCTTGAGTGATTGTTTGACTCTATTTGCAAATAATTTAATTAAAAATTTAACTAATAAAAGAATTATGTTAAGTGATAATTTTTAATTATAAAAAAAAAAACCATTAGAATCATGAAACTCATGAAAGCATAAGACAAGAACTGAAATACATACCATTTAGCAACCAAAAAAATAAAGTAATGAAATACATACCCATTCTTATAGTGCCATCCAGACAAACTACCAACTTTATTTAGTGCTATCCTCCAATTCTGCACCTTGCCAATATCATCTTTGAATATTTCTTCATGTTTTGTTAAAGCTACTCCGAACTCACCCTTTTGTTCACGTACTTCTGATGGATCTATATTGTAAAAAACAGGTAAAACCAATTGACCACAATCTAAAATCTTGACAAGTTCATCCAGACACCAAGTAGAAGAAGCATAATTTTTAGATAACACAACGATTGAAACAGTGGATGATTCAATGGTTTTAAAAAGTTTTATTGAAATTTCTTCTCCTCTCTAAAGGTTATCATCAATGAAGGTGTTAAAACCTTGATCACAGAAAGCTTTATGTAAATGACTTGTAAAACCACACCGGTATCTTCGCCTCTAAAGCTTAAGAAAACGTCATAGCTCTGGTGAGTGGAAGAAGAAAAAGAAGAAGAAGAAGAGGAGGAGGAGGAGGCTCTTTTGTTGGTCAGGACAGCCATTGGGATGAGAAGATTAAGAAGATGTAAAAAGAGGAGGAAAAGGTAAGAGATTAAAGATGTGATGAAATGTGAATTATATATGATAAGAGATGAGTGAAATCGTGCAATTTAAGTGGAGGTTCTGATAAGATTTTGAATCTGTTCGTTCGATTGGAAAATTGATGATAGAGTGAATTAAAAAAAGTATACAACACGTATTCGATTTTCCTTCCAAAAAAGTTTCAAGCAGTACAGACACAGTTGTTTATAAAATAATAAAGGTCGTTGCTAACGGTGCCCGTTAACAACTTTTTTGCACATTTTTTTTTTTTATTATAGTTTTTGTAACTTTTTATTTTTTGAAAATTTTTTGTAATTTTTTTTATCCTTTTTGGCAACTTTTTTTAGTAATTTTTTTTGTCTTTTTATTAACACAATCTTCGGAGAAATCTTAACAAATATCATATTAATATTTTTCAAATAATATTTTTAAAAAAAGCTGTACAGTTGTTTATAAAATAATGATTATATTTAAAAAAAAAACAGCAGTACAGTTCCACTGACTGTATCACGCGTCTTGCGTTTTTCCTCGAAAGTACAGTGCTCCTACTTTTTTTCTGACAACGCGCTTTTTACGCCTTTATTCCTTCACACCTCTAAAAAATTACAAAAATTGAAAAAGAGACTTTCATGTATGTAAAGTAAATAAAAATCCTTCTTCCAACTAGTTTCCATGGTCCAATCATTCGATCAAGTCGTGCCATGCCTTTTCATTTTTTAAAGGAAAGTGAAGATTACTTTTTAGACCATGCCCAATGCAATGAATGAACCCGTGACGTCTTATTTTCCATCAATCTGGGAAATTCTTCCTCCTTCTCCCCACAATTTTAATTTCCATCTCGTGTTTCTTCTCCATTGTCATGGGGGTTTCTTCTATTTGAGGATGAACATTTAATATATATTTTTTTTCCTTTGCGTTCTGTGTCATTGTTTTTACGCTGCATTTTTTTAGTCATGCTAGATCAAACTTGTTTCAAGTAGTCTTATTTTTGGATAAGTTTTTCTTTTAGCTAGCGGCTCCACAGATGTTAATTGGTTCTCATGTCATGGAATTTATTTATTTCAATTTAAAAAATATACCCACAAGAGAGAAGACGGGGTTCTGATACAAATGTACATCGTGCATCACAAACACTACTCAAATTTCTTGGAATTTGAATGTATGTACATACTCAACAACTCAAGGGACACTATTTTAAGTATGCCGAAGGTAGATGCATTTGCAGGAATAGCAACAAAATAGCCCATGAGCTAGCTCAAAAAGCCAAAAGATCAGGAGAGGAAAGCAAATGGATTGGTGTGGTCCCTGAGAGTCTAGCAAACTTGTGTAGGCTAGAAGGGATCTAGTGTTTTTATTTTATTGGTTTTTCCTTTTCTCTTTGGCTTTGCTGTCTGTGGTCTATGTTGGTGCTCTGTCCTGCTGTTTGGTTGTGGTGTTTCTGCTCTGTACCTATTCTGTCTTTGATCAATTGAAAATTCAGATTCAGATTCAAAAAAATAAAAAAATAAAAAACTATTGTTTTTTTTAAATTAAAAAAAGCAAATATGCATACCTAACAACCACTCAAGTAAACCTATTTTTTGGAATAGAAAGTTTCCAAGTATATAATTTTTTTTGGTCATGATATGAATTAAAATAAATTTAAAAAAGTGTCCTCACATGGAAAATGTCCGCTAAATATGCAAAATATTAGTATATACGGTCTTAACAACTGAACAACAATTTTTGTATTTTGATAGTAACTACACAGCAATTGATCTTTGATGAAAAAAAAAAAAAAAAAAAAACCATTGGCATCCCAAGTCAACAATGGCATTGAAGACCAATAATGTTAACTAAGTACTCCTATAAATTATACTTTTGATTTTCTATGTTCAGCCTTATTCAAGTTGAACATAGAAAATCAAGCCTATGCCCAAAAAAACCATAACAATATTCATCAAAGCTCAAGATAATCATTTGGTAATATCTATCAAAGCCGAGAGTAAACGCTTGACAACATCTATATAGTCTAAACACTTAGACAATATTTATCAGAGTTCAGGGTTTTGAATTTGTGTTCGTTTGATTGGGAAATTGATGATAGAGCGAATTATATCCATAACAGTATACAACACACGTCTTCGATTTACGTTCCAGAAAATTTCCAAGAAGCTAATCAGTAAACACAAAACAGCAATACAGTTCAACTGTACCACGAGTCTTTACATTGCTTTTTTTACACAAAGGTACAGTGCTCCTACTTTTTCTGACAACGGGCAATAGAAAATTAGAACACTACTGGCCCTATTTTTAGCTTTTATTCTAATTTCGGAAAAAAAAAAAAAAAGCTATTTCGTTTTTGAGTTTTGATTGAGGATTAGCAACGTCCAATGCTAATGAAAAATTAAGAACAGCGTGTGAATTTGGCATCCTGTTAACTTATTTGCTAAAATTTGAGACAAAAACTTCAAATTAAAAAAAAAAAGCTTTGTTTTTAAAAAATGACAATTCTATATTTATATTGTATTATCGAGGTAAGATTTACATTGTAGACTAAATAAATCTATACAACATTTTACAGATTTGCATAAAAATGTATAATATTATACACATTTTTTTTAGAAACAATGTAAATTTTACATTGAAAGAATGACAATACAATATTGTAAACTAAGAATTTTTCTTTAAAAAATATTTATTTATTTGTTAAAAAATAGATTTAAGCAAATAAGATAGCAAATGGTGAAACGAAAATTACCAAAAACTAATGTGAGAAATTCTATAATGATTTGTTCTACACGGACGTCAAATTGTCATAATATTTTTACAACAACTAAGGTTTCAGTCTATAAACTGTTGGCATCAGTCCTCCATTTTTTCTCTGTGGACCAAGAAGAAAGGCAACTAAAAGGAAGGAGGTCAACCTCTTGCAAATATGCAACATAGATTCTGGCAATGCAATGTGGTTGGACTCTTATGTCGGCCCACAAATTCTTTCACAAAACAATCCATCTTTTTCAGGTTTATTGGTTTTGTAATGAAAAGCATACAGTTTTGTCACCTCTCTAACTATCTCCCCATTAGGTAGGATTTTATTGGCCCAAGCACTTATTTGTTGAGGAGAAATTGATCCAATTCAGAGTTGTTGATGTTTATACCGATTGATTATTGAAGAAAAATTATGATTCATTCTAATTAAGCTTTCTTCCTATTCATCTGGAAAATCTTTTCAGATACAAGGAAATGATTAAGTTCCAAAGCCAAAGATCGTAGTTCTCGAACGAGCAATCGAAAAGATTCTGGCGCATCCTCAGGTTTAGGTATGTTAAATAAAAATTAATTAGAATAATATAATATTATACCATAATTTACCACAACTAAAAATAAGGGTGTTGAATTTCTCAAAAAAAAAAAAAAAAAAAGGTGTCGTGACATTTTTTTGTATCCCTAGTGTTCTATTTTTCAATAATGTAATATTACGGTGTAATGTAACATCACAGCTGTAAGTGCACAAATTACAGATGAGGCCTACAGGAGAGGTGGACTTTGACCCAATAAGCAAAAAGCACCCTCACAATGAATTTGTAAGAGAGTGGATTGAACTAACAAAGTTGAGAATGAGCTTGCTTCTGGCCCAAGTATGGTTGTGACCAGTCTGATGAAGACGAAGTGTTGAGGGGGTGCTAGGCTCTGCTTGGCTATGTCCGAGGAGTAGTTCTTTGCTGCCTCTTCAAGGTTTCTCTTACTTCCTTATCCTTCTTCTGTTTTCTCTCCTCCCTCCTTTTTCTAGAATGTTCAATGTCCCCTTCTTCCCTCGCTCCCAGCTCTATTTATAGGCCAGTTCCCCTCACGTGCCAGTGGGTGGTTCCCTTTGGATACTTGTCCCATCAGGGTCACTGTTCAGACGTCTATTCTTCATTAATGCGGCCATGATGTTAGCTGCAGGGTCATAAATGCGGTTGCAGTGGCCTTCTATAAAATATCTCCTTGTTGCCACCTGCCCCTTATGACTTATAGACATCAGGAGAGTCCTTTGCAATATCAAGGCCGGTGCTGGAACCTTCGTCGGGGTTGTTCCTTTGATGATCCGAGCAGTAAGTTCTTCTCGGATAAGTCCTTTTTCTCCTTCATGTAGTTTATATGACAAAGGGGAGTTAGGCCAGGTACTTCCCTTATGACGGGGTGTCCTCGGATGGGGGATCTCCTCGGACAGGCTCATGGCCCATTATCTGATGTTAGGCCTTTTACCCCTACAACAGCTATCAATTGCATGGTATAAAAAAAAAAAAACAATGAATACTGAGTTGGATTAGCCATAAACTAAATTAAAGATATCTAGTTTTGTGGGTTTTTTATTTTTATTTTTTGAGAATAAAAAGTTTTGTGAGTTATAACATGTTACAACTCTGTGAGTTATAACATGTTAACATACAACTAATACATGTTTACCTTTAAAAAAAAAACACATTTTTAAATAAAGCAAATAGAATGTAATTCATATATATATATATATATATATATATATATTATAAATATCATTAATATCAAAACATTCTTTTTTCAATTTTTTGCGAGGAAATTAGTTTTGGTAGCTAGTAGTTGCATGAAAATTCGCTCCGAGTGAGGAAACAAATTTATTGGAAATCAAATTGCAATGCTTGAACAAAATGGTTATTAAATTTTAGAAAAATTCTCTAAATTACATGGGACAAACTCTTTATTAGAAAGGTTATAATTTTGTATTATTAATAGGGAAATGCTAACGAGTAGAATAAAAATTTTCTTTAAATGAATTATTAACAAGTGCCCTAAGAGCACTCGTTAGTACTAAATAGTGAATTGTTAATAGGGAAATGCTAACGAGTGGAATAAAAATTTTCTTTAAATGAATTATTAACAAGTACCCTAAGGGCACTCGTTAGCACTAAATAGTGAATTGAAATGCTTTGAATATGTTCTTTTGATTGGAAATTTGATAAAAGACTATACTGAATTAGAGACAGGGATCCAATCAGTGTGTTACGAAATGAAAAAGTAGTAGGAAAGGGATTGAATGCTTTTTTTTTTTTTTTTTTTTTTTTCTTGACAGCGGGATTGAATGCTTTGAAATAGAGGCTTTCATAATTCATACATGTATGAAAGTAAAGAAAGTTGACTGCAGGTCCCTCCTCCAATATTTTGAGAAAGCTCACATCGGCCACATACACCGAGAGGGGAACTACTGTGCAGACATTTTGGCCAAAGAAGGATTGCATAAGCCCAATTCTCTTGTTTTACATTTTGTACCAGCTATTAGTTGACCGCTTGGGGTGTTTTATACCTTAGCCTTTGTAAGAGCATCCACCGCCAGAAATCTCATCTCATTTTATTTTACCATCCTAAAAAATTACTTTATCATTTATACCATACCATTTTACAACATACCCAACGTCTCAACTTTTATTTTTCTATTCTACTCTTTAAAATAATATATCTACCCAATAAAATAATATATTCCAAAACCATATCTATTCTCTCCCATCTCTCTCCTCTCTCTAATTTTTAACTATCTTTCTTTGTCTCTCTTCCATTGAAACCACCACCACCTCCACCATCTAATTTCTTTGTCTCTCCTATACCATACCATTTTACAACATACCCAACATCTCAACTTTTATTTTTCTATTTTACTCTTTAAAATAATATATCTACCCAATAAAATAATATATCCCAAAACCATATCTATTCTCTCCCATCTCTCTCCTCTCTCTAATTTTTAACTCTCTTTCTTTGTCTCTCTTCCATTGAAACCACCACCACCTCCACCATCCAAAAAGGCAACAAAACTCAAATAAACCACCCCTGCTTCACTACCCATCACCCACCACCTGCAAAACAAAACCCACAAATGACCAACAAAAACCCAGCAAAATCAGACCCATAAATGAACAACTCGCACCATAAATGAACAAAACTCATAAACCGATCTCTGTGCCTATCTCCACACCCAACGCCCAACGCCGATCTCCACGCCCAATGGCGATCTCCACATCCCACGCCCAATGCCGATCACCACATCCCACGCCCAATGTCGATCTCTACGCCCACCGCCGATCACCACACCCAACGCCGATCTCTACACCACACCCAAACACCGATCTTTGCACCAAACCCCAAATGCCGATCTCCACACCATCACACTAATCTGCAACGAGAGAGAGAAGAGAAATAATGAATGGGTGGTGGTTTGCTATGGCCGATGACAGTAGGTCAAGCTATGGTGTGGTGGCTATGGAGTTGAGTCTGAAGAGAGGAGAGCAGAATGCGAGAGAGAATGAAGATAGAGAAAAGAAAAGAAAAAATGAGAGAGAGAGAGAGAGGAGAGAGAAAGTTGGTTGGAGTTTTTTATATAAAAGCATGAGAGAGACAATTAAAAAATCATTTTTAGAAATACAATTGTGTTACAGTAGCATCTTATTAGATTATACTTAGCACAATTGTAAAAACTTTTACAGTTCCAAATGTTTACAAGTCCAAATGGGTGATTTTTGGCTCTTAATGCTAAATAATTCTTACATTTCCCATTTGGCATTCCCACCGGAGATGCTCTAATTCTCTTTAATCTTTAATGCATTATCCCGTTTACCCAAAAAAAAAATAAATAAATAAATAAAGTTGCCCGGTGCCTTCCCATTTTTCAAAGAAAGTAAAGACTACGGAGTTGAAATGAAGACAAGAACAATAATAATATCAGCTTAATTTTCTTGCTTTTCTTCTGACAACGCACAATGAAATGTACAAACCCAACGTCCTATTTCCATCAATCTCAAAAAATCTTCCTCCCTAGTCCCTACAATTTTATTTTCCATTATGGGTTTCTTCCATTTGATTATGAAATTTGATTTTCTTTTCATTTTTTTTTCAATGTTCTACGCGTCGTTGTTTTTAGGCTGTACACTTTTTAGTCATGCTATATCAAACTCGTTTCAGGTAATCTTTTATTTTTGGACAAGTTTTTCTTTTAGCTAGCAGCTCCTCAAATGATAATCGGTTCTCATTTTAGCTATGTCATGGAATTTATTTATTTATATTTTAAAAACAAACATAGACATGAGAGAGAGGGTGAGGTTCTAACACAGAAGTGCATAATAAACCTAAAGCTTCACTCAAATGTCATAGAATTTGGATGTGGATATGCAATTATGCATATCCAACATCTCAAGTGAAACTTTTTTTTTTCTCAAATGTGCATTCCCAATAGTTCAAGCAACACTACTGTTTCTTTTTCATTAGCTTAAAAAATACAAAAAAACAAATGTGCATACCCAACAGCTCAAGTAACACTATTTTTTGGAGGCGCTACATGGTAGATAGCTTCGAAGTATATAATCTTTTGTGCCATTATACGAATTAAAAGAATTTTAAAAAAAATATCGTCAACTGGAAAATGCCCACGAAATATTCATATCATTAGTATATATGATCTTAACAACTGCACAACAAATTTTGTTTTTTTGATAGGAACTACACAACAATTGATATTTGATGGGAGCAATAAAATGATGAAAATCATTCACATTTACTCTTCAAACTCTTTGCCTCAGCATCTAGACCGTGAGGTGCATCGTAAAGCATCTGTTGATTTTGTCAATGACTTCATTGTTCGTGCATCTGCAACTCAGAAAGCTTGTTCACGGTTATAGTTTGGCTTTACCCCACCAGCACCTGTTTCAATGAATCTAGCTCCATTTTCAAATACATCATTCACTGTGTAGAATTTCCATGACCCTCTTTCACCGTTTCTCCACGTCACCTGTTAATATTAATATTATGCATTGTGTATGTGTTGGTACTGGTAAAATGCATTTTTATTGCTTAAGAGATAATAGAAGTACTGAAATTTTACCTCTTTATTCTTTGATTTTGGTGCAATGAAGAGGTTGGCTTGACTCTTGACACTAGGATTCATGCTCCCCCCTATAGCATATTGCATCCATCCCTAGTAAAGGTTGTTCACCACATGTGCATATCCAAATCGAATCCCGAAAAGTTTATTTGTGTGCATTAGATAGCTGATTTAATATATTATCGTAGCAACTTCATAAATTTATGATTGATAATCATTGGTTTATGCCTACAAGTCCTTGAATGTGATGGATCAATTACCTTGGCATCCTCTGGTTGCAATTAGGTCCAAAATGATTGTACATAACCGTGAACTTCATGTTCTTGTCACGCAAGTACCCATCATGATGTCCAAGAAGCATGACCTTGTCCCAATTTTTGAACGAGTTGTTGGAGATGGTGATATCTGTAGAACCCCGAGTTACATCAATTAGACCATCCTCACTCTCATAAAGTGTATTATGGTCAAGCAAACCTTTGATGCAGTAACCAATCTAATTGCATCTCCATCAACTTGACTAAATGAAACTATCTTTTAGTCTGGACCCATTATTGTGCTAGGTGGTTGGGATCGGCAATGGTGGACTCGAAAACCATGAATGATTATGTTGTTTTGCTGTTGATATATAAGGTACATTTTAGTACTTGATCAGCTGGGGAAAAAAAATCTAATTGATCAAACAATGTTAGGGAGTAAACCATCACAATTTATTTCACAACTAGTACAACGTCATTTTTATGTGAAATCATCATCAATGATATTGCTTTTATTGTTTGTTAATTAATAATCATAACATGTCACTTATGCAATTGTGAAAATTTGAACAAAACAAAATTGAAGCGTGAATTAAATACCTTATAGATCATTAGCACCCCGACCATCAATGGTTGTGAAACTACTAATGAGAAGTGGTTTCTTAAGTCTAATGTGCATGCTTCTTTGGAGTGTGATCCATTTTTTCCCTTTGATCATGGTTGTTCCATATCTTAAGGTCCCCGGTTTGGGATTTATTGGGTTGTCACTAGGATCTATGACTACATATTGTGTAAGTCCCCTTCCAATTTTGTTGCTCCTCTTCCCAGCATAACCCACTGAGCATGTGGCAAGTTGGTGTCTATTCCTTCGCCAGTCAGGGTTCCATTTCTAGCAATTATCAATCGCATTCATTTTTAAGCCAGTGATCTTTGTTTTCTTAGCAAGACTAACATTAGGAGTGGAGAGCATAACAATGACAAGAACCAAAGCTAAGTGCCAAAGGATGGCAATGTTGATGCCTTTCAAAGCCATATTCATGTGCGTGCACTAACTCAAACTTAGACAGGAAAAGAGGTAGGTAGCAGTGGTTTGCAAATAATTAGAATGGAGGGGGATATATATAGGTGGAGCGGTTAGTCGTGTATTAGCTTTGCTTAGGTGGTTTTAAAGTGGATTCTAAGGAGTGTAGGACACAAAAGAAGCTATTAATAGGTATTAGTTTTGCTTTCTCACCCCAATTTGATATAGTTAGATAGCTACAATTGTGTAGAGGCCAAAATGATAAAAAAAAGTGAGCATTTGTGTCATTACTGGGATATAAAACGCGTAACATTTGAAACTTTCATGTATAAAGATAGTATTTACAATTGGCTTCTCTCAAGTAGGGGTTTGTGTGCTACGCAATATAATGGATGTGAACTACCTATAATAAGCACGGGATGATTATTTAAAGTTATAATTGGAGTAATATTACTTTTACATGTACTTATTACGGATATTACTATTATTATACACTAGTCGAAGATTCACGCGATGCGTGAGAATATAAATATTATATAACTAGTCGCTAACCCGTGCGATACACGGGATATTTAAATAAAAATTAAAAGTACTTATTTTACTTAAAGATATATGACTTAAATTTTAAAAATGTATAATTTAAAAATGAATGAAAATAACTAATTTCTTTAATATAATGATTTAGAAAAATTCTTTTTCTTTCATATTATTGGTTTCACATAACACATTCCGACGTGGGCTATTTTATGGTGATAACTTTACATATTACTCAACTACAATTAAATCTACTATCTACTACCAATCTAATCTATGTTATCTTGATAGTAGATCTACAAATTGCATTCTCATATTCTTAAAGTTTGCCACATCATTGTTATTATCTATATATAATGTAAAACTGAAAATTTTAACTTTTTGAAAGACTTACGTTGGAATTAGGATTAAATTTTTTTTTTTTAAACTAGACCTCACGTTAGTTTTTTTTTTTTTTTTTTAAAGGGCTCACTTTAGGTTTAAAAAAAAAAAGACTTACGTGAAAAAAAAAAAGAGACTCCTATTAGGATTAAGGAAAAAAAAAAAAAAAAAGACTCCCATTAGGACTCTCTCACTATTTAATTTAACAAATTAAAATTTTTTATAAATTAAAATGATGAGGAAAAGAGAGAGAGAGAGAGATTCCTGTTAGGACTCTCTCACTATTTAGTTTTAAAAATTAAAAAAAAATTATAAATTAAAATGATGATGTGGAAAATTGTGAGAATTTCAGAGGCTTTGGTTTTATATATATATATATATATATATATATATATATAAGATGTAATATATAAAAAGTAACCATAACTTCAAGTATTGTCTACTTTTAAAAAAAGATTTCTAAAAGTATTTTTTTTTTATCTTTTTATCTCTACAAATATATCATTTATTATTATTATTATTATTATTTATGTTTGATTAATATTTTTTTAAGGTGAACCATATTCTTCCAACTTTTTTGTAGTGTATTATATTTGCTTAATATACAACTAAATTTTATAAGTTTCAAATTTATTATTCAAATTTCTCATCTCTTAAGGAATAAGAAAATTATCATAATAATCAAAACTCATTACAAAATTACAATGTTATCTTAGCCAAAATTAAAATGAAACTAAAGGAATAAATAATAGGCTTTATAATAATTTATTACTCAAACAATTGGTAGGTGTATTCAAATTCCTGTTTCCAAAAAAACTAAGTATTAACCCAAACTAAAATTCAGCCAAAGCTAAAAAAAAGGAAAGAGAAGACTTTCTGATGGGATATTAAAAAAAAAAAAAACCAAAACACATATTAAAAAAAAAAAAACCATCAACCTTAATTAGAGTTATAAGAAAGAACAAAAATTCACCGAAAGAAAGTATAGAGAGAGAGAGAGAGAGAGAGAGAGAGAGAGAGAGAGAGAGAGTACTCACAATTTTGTGTGGGAAAAATATGGGTTGAATGAGAAAACGATATCAAATTTATACAAAATAAAATGGGTAGAAGAAGAGTCAAAATATAAAAAAAAAAAAAAAAAAAAAAAAGAGAAAGGAAGTATAACAGTAAAGTAGTGGGAAGATAAAGAGGTAAAAATGAAAAAGAAAGGTTAGAAGAAGTGTAACATTAGGTATATGAACTAATAGGAAGATGAAGAATTATTTTTTTTTTTTTTTGGAAAATAGGGGGAAGAAAAGTTTAAATAGAGAAAAGAAAATATAAAAAATAAACAAATGACATGGCTGCTGATGTGGCTCAATAGGAGCGTAGCAACAATAAATGTTACGTTTCAACATTTAGTAATATATAAATATAGATTAATCAGAATAAGTGACTACACTAATTGTTAAAAAAAGTTGTGATAAAATTTACACCACTAGATTTTTTTGGTTATTACACTATTGTTAACTGTACTTTACATATATATATAAAAAAGTGATTGGAGTATGTGACACATAATGTAGAACGCAACTATCTTTTGATTCGAAGGTATCAACAAATCTAATTGGTTCAATCTCTCGGTATCAAATATTTAAGCTATTATAAGTATTATAACTATTTGTCTAGTTCTATTTTGTAATACATCATAAAATTAATTTTATAGCATATAAGAAAACCCATCGACCTCTCTAACTGTAAATTCTTTTTTTTTTTTTTTCTGTTTTTTTTTTTTAAACCATGTGCAAGTTGACAAAAACTTGTCACAATCTCACTTGAATTCTAGAGCATTGTTAATAGAGTTTATTTGTTGCATAATCTGTCTTTGCAAATTTTAAGTACTCTGGCCTCAAAAATTTCATCAGGCCGCTTCAAGTTCAACTTCAATTTTTACTTAGCCTCGGCCTCTTTCACAATATAACTTATTTGCTGGTATTTATGATTTGTGAATTTGGTGTTCTGGAGCTTTGGACAACTGTAGGAATGCAAGCAAGCAGATCAAATGACTTCAAGTAAGTCTTCAACCCATAATCTCCAGTTATATCAACATGTTTAGTAATGATGGCTTGAAGAATTTGAATCAGCATTTAATAATAGCATCTATACGAGTTTGAGATGTATATTTGTTAATAAATTTATATTAGAATAGGTAATCTTAATCCCAGCTTATCTTTTCTCATTCTTAAGTAAGTGCACTAAAATTGTCCAAAGTAGACCAAAATATTAGACTAAAATGTTATAGCTTAATAAGAGCATAACAATAATAAATACTATCCTTCAACTCAAATATATAATTATTTTGAGATGTGATATAATGTAGAATTTTTTTCTCTAAATTTTATTATAGATAACTTGTTCTCCTTAAAAATAAACAATTTATAAAAGGAATTTCTCTCCCTATTTTTACAAATATATAATTTTATTATTTTTAGTATTTTTTATTGATATTATTCTTTTTGAAATGGTCTATATTCTTCTAACTACTGTCATTATATATTACATTTTCCTAATTTCTTTTGGAAGAACTAAAAATTTTTAAGTTTCAAATTTATTATTCAAGGCGAGGTTGAAGGATCATCCAATTTAAAGCTTAAAGAATCATATGTCATTTTCATTAAATTTAAGGTATAGAGATAATAAAGATAACAACTTTATTTATTTTTAGTTTATAGTTTATACTCACCCAAAATGGATCGAACTGAATTTTTTTTTTTTTTTTTTTTTTAGCTATATCTCATAAAGTTGATGAAAATGGCATATGGTTCACTAAAAAGTAGGAGTGAAACTAGACATTTCAACCTAATGTTGAATATTGCAATAACATACAATTATGAATACGGTGGTGGAATAGTATTTTTTTTTCATGAGAATATAAACTAAAATAAATATATGGTGACTTTGCCCAAGGTATTCTTATTACATGTTTTTTATTATTATTATTATAATTAACATTTAGGTTAAAGAATGTATATTTTCTATTAAAAAAAAAGTTCAAAAATGTATAAAGTCATGGTAGTAAAAAGTGATTATTTTATCATGATTGGTAAGTTACAATTAGTTTTGAGAATGTATAAATTAAGATTAAAGACATAATGCATTATTGCATTATGTAGCTCATCAGAAATATAGCAAAAAATAAATGATACTCTCTAACTTATATATATTATTACTATAAAGATTATATATAGATAGATGAGAGACTTTATTTGATAGATTATATGTAGGTAGATGAGACTTTATTTGATAGCAATTTGTTAGGATGAGTACAAAATTGAAGATTTAATAATAAAGTTAGGAATTCAACCTTGATTCAAAAAAGATAATAAAATACTCAAAAATAAAAATAAAAGATAAATAAAAGAAAAGAAAACCAAAGTTTCTTTTTTCTAATAGAATTTTTAAAAGAAAAAGAAATTACATTCATAAACCAAATTACATTCATTAACAAATGGACAAAGCTTAGGTTCAATACCTTAAGTGTTATTCTTTAAATTTCTCTCTTAAAATTCAACCATGTGGCTACTTAATTAAGAAATACACTTTCATTTAAGGAAAAAAAAATTTATATGACAGAATTTAAAAAAAAAACTTAAAAATTAACACTTAAATAGTTAAGTACTGGACCTAAGTCTTCCTCTTAACAAATTTTACAACAAATTATTTAGCATGTAAAGATTTAAATAATCCACTTGGTTTGTACTTCGTATCTGTCTTCAATAAATGCTCCGTCCATCAACAGCTCCACCTTTTTTTGCCCCCCAATGTCTGCCTTGCTAGAGAGCTATAGTAATTCATCGGATTATCAAAGACGTGATTTTAATGAATAGCTAGTTTCTTTAAAAAATTGCAATTTTTTCTTCCTGTAGGACCATGATTTCAGGGCAACTCAAGTGAAACATGACAACGAGCTAAATTGTTACATAATATTGCTTCAACAACTATGTTGTGACTTGTGACCTTTTTCTCTATTTTTTTATAAGTAGAATAGATCTATTAAAAAAATGAAAACACTTCATGTTCATGATGATGAACACAAACAGTTCAAAAAATTACAAAGCAAAAGCTAAGGAAATTGTGAAACTCAAAAACAGAGGTACATCTATGTTTTGACTTGTGAGCACAACATTCATTAGACAGTCCTGTTATGTACATGAATAACAAGCAACTTACATCCATTTAGAGACATCTTACTCTGCTGCTTCCAACTTCATCTTCCTGTTATTATAATCCAGGTATCCCTGCCCAAAATGCCAGCATATGAGACAGCTCTGAATTCAGAATAACTGCTCTGCAAATACCTTCAAACTAACTGTTCAAATATTGCATTACTATTCTCAGATTGTCTATTTAAGACTTCAAAAGATCTTTAAATTTTTATAATGTTGAAAGTTCTATAAGCAAGATACCCCCAAATAATAGTAATAATAATAATAATAATAATTTATACATTTTTTAACATGTAAATCTCTAATCCTACCAGGGTAAATCTTGAATGTATTACAATTTAAATAGACATTAATATCTAGATCTCTAATCCTACTTCTGATAGCACATGGATGAGTCCGTTGTGCTTAATATAACAATTGGAGTCGATTGCATTTTACATTGATGAACTCCATGTTAAATATGTAAAGCACAGTGAACCATTTGGTTTTGATGGAATGTTTAGAAGAATGAATATTACCTGGAGTATTCCCACAGCAGCAAACTTGTCAATTATCGTCTTTGACTGGACTGGATGTAAATTCAAAGGCTCTAACAGTAATTTCACATTATGCAAAATAGTAACACTGTATTTGGCTCCAATTAAAAAGTTAGGTTATTTTACTATTTAGTTATTTTTACTATTATTTATGAGTTTTATTGTATTTTTGGTACTTATTTATGGGTCTTACCGTACTATGTCAACTAACTTTTACCATTATCTACTGTACTTTTAGCAAAAAAATTTTAGTTTCAGTACAATAAGCAGATCTCATAACTCTGAGACGCTTTGACATTTAGTAATAAGAACACACAAACGTTGGATGATGAGAGAGAGAGAGAGAGAGAGAGCTAGCTACTAACGTTTGTCCATCCAACGTTACCAACGTTTACCATCCAACGTTTGTGTCAAACGTTTGTCCATCCAATTACGTTCGTAGCCCATCTTACTAGCTAGCTACTAAGATGTAAAGCACGCTTTGACATCCAACGTTTCCTAGGTAAAGGCCAGGTTTCTAGTAGCTAGCTACCCAAACAATGAAAATTGATATTTTCAACATTTTGGAAAAGGAAAATCACAGAGCTCATATAGTAATCAGAATATTAGGCTGACAAAGGGTAAACATAGACTGGGGTTCTATTGGTGTCGGCGAAGGTGGGCTACGCCTGGAGTCGTCGGAAACCAATCCGAAAATAGGAAGAGAATGGTTTCAATGTTTCAGATGAAATGGTCAAAATGGGTACAGAGTCTGGAGACCCAATTATACTAATTTATGGTAAGTAGTAAATGGGTTGTAATTGGGTTTCTTTTGATTTTTTTTATGTTTTATTTTAACTAGATAGTTGGGTGAGGGAAGATTTGAATCATGTATATCTTTATTAGAAATACTAATAAATACTAGTTGAATTATGAAATTAAGATATGATCCATCTTGGGACTTCTAAACATTTGGTAGATAATTTTTTTAATATATAATAACCTTTTTTTCGAAATTTTTTTAAGTTAAAGTACGTGGCATTTTTTTTTTTTTTTGAGGTGAAAAGTACGTGGCATTTGGATGCATTTAAATGCATTTCTTTTATTTTCATTTTTTTAGACTATATGATTTCCCCTTTCATTATTAAGGTTTAGAGGTATTATAGTAATTTTAAATCTCTTAAGAGTATTCTTGTCATTTCGAATGTTTTGTGGTATTTTTTCATTATAAATATTTGAGATATATATAGGGCGTAAACAGAAAATTTTACTTGAGGGGGCCGAATAGTAGTATTGATACATTAATCATAGTTTATATTGAATACAAAATTATTAGCTTTGATATATTATTATATTCTTAAATATTAATGAACACACAAAATTATATAGTTTATTATAGACAAATTCAAAAAAAAAAATTCAATAAAAAAACATTTCGCATCAAATTTATGCCCGATGATCTTTCATGGAATAAAGATAGCAATACAAAAAAGTGAACAAAAAAAATATTAGATACCCATATGCATATCAACACACACACACACACAATGGCAAAAAAAAAAAAAAAAAACTAATGGTAAAAGAATAATGATGAGAGAGAGAGAGAGAGAGAGAGAGAGAGAGAGAAGCAAATGCACTTACATATTCACTTCTTCAAAGAGTGAAGAAGATGATGTTGCACCTAGACAAAAAATGGATTAATAGTTTTGATTGAGATAAGAGTTTTTGTGTTGAGAAAAATGAAAATGGGGGCAATGGGTTGGCCCTAGCAGTAGTTGCAATAAAGCTCTGTAGGTACCTAAAGATGAAAGGACAAATTAAAATTATGTTGGGAAATGCGTTGTCAATGAAGCTGGAGCGTGAATTATTATCCATTTGATTAATTATAATTTTTTTGGAAAATTGAGAAGATCAATACTTAGTCATTATCCTTTGGATTAACCATAAATCTTAGGAATAATTGGGGTGGACCAATAATAAAGTTTTGGACAATTGAGGAGGCCAACTAGAAATCTATTGGACTAACTAGACATCTTAGAAATAATGTTGGCGCCCGGGGGGGGGGGGGGGGGGGGGGGGGTGGAGGGGGGGGGGCATCCGCAATGTAGCTTTGCCCCCTCTACACACACACACACACACACACACACAAACAATTTGATAAATAGACTGGATTTTACCTTAAATAATTGGATTGAGGTGAGTTGGGTTTGAATCATAACTATTTTGTTAAATGAATAATAAATAGGTAAAAGATATTTAAGCATCCAACCCATTCATAACCCAAAACTTATTGTTAGGGCTTTCACAACATTTTGTATTCATGCCATTTTAATTGTTATTTGCTATATATTGTTGACATTGAGTAAGATGCAGAATTTCATCAAATGCTCATAATAAGGGGTTTAAACTTTTCACAATCTTAGCGTAGAGCCTTGTTGCTTAGTGGAGTTGATTGGTTCTCTTTATGATGAGAATCATAGTTCAAATTCTCCTCCCCCACTTGTAACAATTAAATTATTTTTTAAACAAGTAAAATCTTGTGGATGAGAAACTATTAATGTATGCTTAATGTTCTACACTTTTCTCCCCATAAATATGATTCTCATTTGCGGGATTCACATTTATGTAAAGAGGAAAGTGAATAATTTTGTCTAGCGAAACATCGAAGAAATTATGTTCTTTTAAAAGTTTTTATTACAATACATTGATCTTTTAATTTCAACAAAAGTACAAGGAGAAGTAATAATGAATCTCCTGAAATCATTAATTACTAGTCTGCTTGAGATTACTACTTTTTATTGGTTTATTTTGTTAAAAAAAAAAATCAATATAAGTACAATTGTACTTAAATAGGTCGAACTTTTAAAAGTTATAGGAAAAAATGACCCACTACCACTATTTAGCAAAAAAATTAGCAATTTATCACTATTTTGAAAACATGTAGGGATCTACTAGTTTTTTTTTTGAAATGCGAGTTTGTGAAACTCGAATTCCAAAAACTCAAGTTCTTTAAAAAATATACTCTGAAAAATTTTGAAAATTTTTTATGGTACTCAAGTTTATGGAACTCGAGTACCATAAAAAATGTTTAAAATTTTTCCATAGAAAACTCGATTTCATCAAAATCGTGTACCCAAAAAGTGGTAGATCCTTTTATATTTTTGAAACAGTGATAAATTGCAATATAGTTTTCGAAAATATGCTTTTTGGCTATTTTTGCCAAAAGTTATATATATAAGATTAAGCTGACAATAAAAATAAACGAGATTTTAAACTTGTTCAAACTCAAGTTACGAATTAAAACACAATCACACCTCTTAATGTCAAACACAAAGAAGCGTACATGTAATAAGCTTTTTCATTTTATGGGACAATTTGATTGTTGGTGATGATCAAGTATACAAGCTTGTTAGTCTTTTTTGGGCCCATACATGTGTCATGTTTTGATACATCAGTGATTAAGTTTTGAGTTCTTAAAGGGTGTTGAGACCAGAACTCTTGTCAATGGGACATTCGTTGGGCATTACCATTGTATTTCATAATGTAATGAGTAGGTGAAATAGAATATTAAATGATGTGAAATAGATTTGTTAGCGTGTAGTAGGCTGCGGGCCTTAAACCCACCTTGTTTACTTGTATAGCACACATACTTATACTATATGCATACTTGTACAGCACATCCTGACTCCTATATAAAAGCATTCATGTATATTTTATTACTTGTGAAATATAATACTATTCATTCAGTATTTCTAACAAAATTTTTTTTCTTATAAAAATAAGTGAGCAAGGAATAAATATGCGAAAGTAGAATACAACAAAACTTGTTATAAAAAAAAGTAGAATACAACAAAAATAATATTCATAATAAAATAGAGTTAAATGATAGTTTATAAGACTTATCTTGTAGTTTGTTTGAATAACTTTTGCATTTGAGACCATATTAGGTATTGAATAAAGGAATCAATGAGAAGAAAGTTAGCAATGAAGCATTCAACAGCTTGACAACAAAGAGATTGCAATCCTGAGATGTTAAAGAGGCAAGAGAAAGAACATGGGGGTAGCTTTCAGCAAGGCTAGATAAATGTAATCAGCAAGATCAAAGTAATATATTCTGCAAGGCTGAAATAATGAATTTAACACAGATAAAAATGTTATCTCCATATTCATTTGGACATGAATTTTGTGTTCAACAACAAAAATTCCATGTTCAGTATCGTGAATGTTTTGTATTCACCAACAAGGAAAAAATAATTATTCATCAAGAAGAAAATTTATTATTCAGCCTCTACGGGGGTGAAATCCTGCAATAAGACAAAGTTACTAGTCTCAAAATTGAAAATCGAAGTAAAAGGGAAGATGGGTTAGTAAGGAAAGAATAGAACTTTAAAACTGTGCATGTCAAGGATCATATGAGTCTATGAGAGAATGATTTTTGAAGTT
Organism: Lithocarpus polystachyus; assembly: GCA_033629205.1. Classification (NCBI taxonomy): domain Eukaryota; kingdom Viridiplantae; phylum Streptophyta; class Magnoliopsida; order Fagales; family Fagaceae; genus Lithocarpus; species Lithocarpus polystachyus. The sequence goes on along the minus strand of CM066173.1, from coordinate 35,773,521 downwards.
GGTTGGTGGAAGAAGTGATAGGGAAAGATGTGTTTGAGGAGACACAAGGGTGAAATATGCCTTCTGATTTTTCTCTCTATTGCTCACTCCTAGAACAGGAAGAGTGTAAAACAGGAAGCTCAATTTAATATCAAATTGTGGGCCTGCTCAAAATTTTCTCATGCAGATGAGCCCGTGTTTATAAGAAGTTTTCTCATTATTTCCCAAGGAACTGAAAACAGATAATTGAGCGGAAACCATAAACATCAATTGAATAAATTAAATGATTGATAACCATCTACTTCCAGTTTTATTGTTGTACATGATAAAAAAGAGAAAGAATATCAAGCTCAGCACGATTTTTTGCTGCTCTTCTGAAGGGCTTCTGATTTAGCCACCATAAGCGTTCAATCCCACTGCTAAAACTATTACTATGATCTGCAATTGAAAGCATCTTTTGCCTTGGACTAGGCTCAGCTTCTCTCAGTTTCTTTGTATGTTTAGGGAGAAGGTGTTTTAGGCTCTACAAACTTGACACTAACTGATCTGTCAAGGCAATAAGGGGAAAAAAGTTACTAAAGATGAAAAGATATATATATATATATATATATATATTGAAACAGATATTATGGTCCAAACAGATGACAGAAGTAAGAAATATATAATTTCTTCTCACTCTCACGTTTTATAAAAAAATCTACTCATAATTTATCACCAACAGAATAAAAGAAAATCTGGCATGATTTTATCACTCCCAGCACTTTCCTCTCAATAATAATCACTTAAAGAGAGATTTTCATTTTATCATATGTTCTTTTTAACTGCTTGTTTGGAAGAGATTATTCCATAAACCATCACAAACATGCGTTTTCAGCTCTGTATTTTGTGCTTACTGACTAAATTACATTCCCAAACCCAAAATAAGGCCTCAAGCAAACAGCAAAATACAATATATATGCAATTACAATTTACATGGAAGGAATTTTATCTTAACTTAAAGCTTACCAATCAAGATCGAGACAAGTCTTGTTGTTGAGGCTTGCAAGCAGGACAGATGTAGAACTTTGATGGGGAAACCAAGTTAATGCAATCAAAATGGTACCACTCATCTTCTCTAAAAAAAAGGTACCACTCATCACATTGATCACAAGCAATCATTGCTCTCTGATCATATGGCTTTCGACAAATACAATAAAGCATACTTCATTCTCGTAGTAACTGCACCAACCAAAAACTAGCTGATCAATGAAATGCCGAGGAAAATATTTTTCTTTTTCTTTTTTCCTTTTTCAAGTTACGCAAAGATAAGTAAGTTTTGTGTGTGTGTGTGTGTGTGTGTGTGTTGGGGGGGGGGGGGGGGGGGGGGGTGTGATTAAGAAGGCAAATTTTCACCTTCCATAATAAGTTCAAAAATTTTATCTAAGCTGAGATTCCAGAATCAGTTGCAACCTGTACATAAAACAAAAGAGCTAATGAGAGAGAGTGAGTATGAGAAATTTATAGACCTTCCTGGCACGTTCTGCCAACTGCAAGCCAATACAGTTCACTTCTGTAAGTCTTTGCCTATAGTGATCTTCAGGTGGAATGCTCATAAATGATGAATTTGTTCATCATCTATGTCACAGTATTGCAAAATTGCTTTTGTCAAGAAATAAAGTTTTTTTTTTATCAAGTTCTGTCAAACAAATACAAATTTTAAAGAGAGATTTTCTACATCCCAGAAAGTGTCTTCTCTGTCCAGCTTACTTTTGAGGGAAGGTTAATTAATGCATTGACACTTCAGGTCATTTTTGTTCTTTCAAAGACATTCACATCAGTTAGTGCTGTGACCTTTACAAGGAGTAATTAATATTGAATTCTTGAATTATGACAATGGCCCATGTAGAACAGATGAAATTGGATAGTAAAGCACACCATGTTGAAGTGTGCCAATAATAAAAATGCAGTCCTTCAACGAAGAAGTATTTGTAACCATATTTCAGTCTTACAGGAACATTGTCTTCAACAAATTCTTCTTAACAAAATGAAAACCCAGATAACCTAAGTAATACCACAGCAACCCAATGATATTTTATAGATGGATTTCTAAACAATTACTTAGTGCTATATAAGAACTAAGAGTGAAAGAAAGATTTGCCTGGATAGACTGCCCATACCAACCACCTCTAGTTTCTAACTATATCTCCATCACCTTATAAGGAGTTGTAACTGGTCATCACGACTTACCCAAAAACGGAAGATAGTCCTCACAAACCCAAATCAATCATTATTCTCCAGCCCTAGCTAAGCCTCCCACTCAACTTTCTATATGTTTTTGTTTATGTTTCCCTCCCTAAAACAAGAATTTTTAGTCTCATCATAGAATTAGAGACACAAGGTAGAAGCCAGTTGACATGCAACACATTATGAATTTTGTAGAGGCAACATAGGCATTAAACCATATTAGGTTCTTGTGGAAATGGTTTTCTGTTTCTTTTTTTATTCCCTCTTTATTCAGTAATTCTCAAGAACTGACAAATATCAATTTAATAATCAATGGACACTCTTGGAAGATGCTATCCCCATGTGAACTATCCCACTTTTATAACTAATAAAAGTGAAAAAGTGCTAGAGAATTCAAAAGCAAATAATCCATATTAAGAATGTAGAATAGTCCCAAAAGACAAGTAAACAAGTACTAATGGTCGATAAAACAAACCTCTTTCAAATGCTGCTGAATCTGTTGGATCTTGGGCTTTTGCAAACCCCCTAATAATCTATTGACTTTGAATCTCCATTAGTATCTTGCTAATGCCAGCTCAAGGTTGCGATTAGCTTCATGATCATACAACCTGCCACTTCAATGGCCTGTGCAACAAAACCATTTCCAATAAGGAAGAATGTACAAATGAGTGGCTATATAACAGTTAACGCTGAAAGGATAACAATTTTATTAGATTGGAAGCTATTGCATTTTATGCTAACTAACAACATTCATAGCAATAAAATTTTAAAGACAATTATGCATTAAGGAAATATGTTAAATCCAGCAGAGAGAGATCAATCCAGGTTCTCAATAAAAAGAGTAGAATACAACAACCAAATGCTTCTACAGCATAATATATCAACAGTATATAATGCTAGCTTTGGCAAGTACATTAACAGAAGTAGTTAATTTTTCAGAGATCACACTGAGATCTTTATCAAAATAAGCTAAAGAAAAATTGACTATTTTTGTCAAGAAAGTTCTGCGTGCCATAGCTTGATCCACAAGTTGTTCCAATATATCTCTTTCCTCAATCCTGTAGAGCAGTTATGAATAAAACAAAACATTCACATGCAGGAATTTAATAACCCATCAAATAATCTTCAATAAAAACCCAATCAAAAGCATGTGCCAAATTCAGTGGAGAACCATTCTTTTTTACAACTGTCAAATATCCATAGTAGTTACGTAAGTGCAATTAGATAAGCATGAGGTAAAACAATCCACGAGCCTAACAACTGAGGCAAAAAACAAAAGTACAAAACATAAGAAAACCAAAATCCAAACATAAGGTGGACCCGGCAAGCCATCCTTGTTTAATACATGAATCAATTGAAGAGGAAGAGAAGACACGCAGTTTACAGGGCACATCGTCAAGCTCGGTTTTGGTTGCAAACCAACCTGCTTAGTTTTAGGAGTACCTTGAAATCAAGCTAACAAAGAAGCCTATTAGTGAAAATTCATATTTCATATGTAGCAGCAGCAATTCCAATGCTGAAAAGGTTATTATTGTTATTAAATAGGCTGGTGACAAACTGCTAGATCAGTGTCTGTTTTAAAATTTCACAACCAAAGGTCTCAGCCATCCCACTTCTCTGATTGATCAGCCACACTACATACTTCTCTAACCTTAGCTGCTAGCACTGAATCAGTTTGAATAGAAAAGAATCTCCATCCAAATCCCAGATCAGTTCTTGCTATTCCTACTACAGCCACCTTAGTTTTAGAATCATACAATCCAGCACAGTTAAACTGTCTATGAATAATGAGAACAAACTAAGATCTTTGAATGGCTTGAATTTTTAAAAAATGTACAAAATGATTTCTTTCACCTCCACATTTCTATTAACTTTGATATGTAGTCTTCAGGGAATGCATACAAACTACAAAAGTTGGAGCCGAATCTTTACAAGTTTTCTTGGTCTCAACATCCTGATTAGGAGCTTTCTCACATTTTCCTTGTTCATTGTTCTCACTTTTCAATCAAATCTCTCTACCCAAAATCTTATCCCTACTTTTCAAAGGAAAGCTGCAGTAGCATTTGAGCTTTGCTGATAGACAACAGTACTAACCTTCAACTGTTTATGCAGAAAAACATGCATTTTATGAGACACTTATCAAGGAAATAAATCACGGTGCTAGATAACCTATTTCATAAAATAAACTTCACCAGCATGATTTTTAGTAGTCCAATAATGATTATGTAGATTTCCATTCTTAAATTGCTAATGGAAATTGCCAGGCTACATTCAATGTCTAGAGAGAGGGGAAAAACAGAGAGAGAGAGTGAGAGAGAAAGAGAGGCTTAAGAAACAAAAAGAATGTCCCTAATGCTCAGAAGAAAAGTAACTAAAGTACAACTAAACCTAAATATGCAAATAGTTCTAGGTATAAGTATTATATTCAATTGCTCCAAAAGTGTTTTCCATTATCTTTAAGGGTCCGGTAGTACACTACCTGATACAATATTGTTTCAGCACAGGTACCTTAGGGTTGAGGCAAAGGGACTCGTTACAAAGCATTAGCAATATGGAAACATCTTGACAAAGTGTGGAAAACAACATTTGCTATGCTATTAATAAATTTGAGCAGGCTAAGACATAGGAGTGATAATATAGACATTGCAATTCCTTGCATGTTTAATGGCATGAACTCCTTGAAAAATTATATTACAATTGAATTATAAGATCATGAAAAGGCATAAAATATGAAAGGTATTTTTTTTTTTTTTACAAACTTGATGCATTTGCCACATACCCACAGAACTGATAGTTAATGTGTTTACAATGAAACATAAAGTGAAAAAAATCTGTCAGAGTTTTGCTTGATAAAACTATAGAAAATTGACATTGTTCTTGAAAATGAAGCAAAACATATCTGAGAAAATCATGGTCATGCCATAGGATAGCATAGACTGGTTGGATGAGAAGAGTCAAATCAAGAAGAACATTTAGCTAAACGTATAGAAGATAGAAAACAAACTACAGATATCTATCTAGCACAGTTAATAAAAAACTAAAAAACTCAAGAATGGAGCTTATTCTTAAAAAGGACGAGAAGGATTACTCTTATAAATCACAGTAAGGAAAAAAAATCAGTGATTAGATTCCTTGTTGTAAACTCTCTTCTCACCAAAAGACTATCATTGAATACTTTCCAGAGGAAAATAAGCACTTTGACAGAGGATTTAAGCTTCCATAGGTCAGCCCACATTTAAGAACTGTATCTCAGAGTTCTGATGCTTCCAATATAAGCATTCAATATAGAGAAGCCAGTAGGATCGGTTGACCGTAAAGAGACCTGACTGATTCATGGGGCCTAATCGGTTTAACTGCACTACCCACCTAGGAGTTAGCTGCTTCTAACTAATAGAGTTGGCTATATGAGATGGATATCAATTCCTCACTAATGCACAATTTCATTGTGCGGTAGCTTGGTCAATAAAATAACAAGCCCTTGTAATATGTGGATAATATCCCCCAAACACATTGTATCTTATGTTAAGCCAAATGTCATACTTATTAGGAATTGAATTCCATTTCCTACTAGCTTTTAGCTTCTGTGAGAACAGATAATCCCTTTTGCTTATTCTTGTTGATAAATAAATAATTTCATTAAAAATTAAGAAAGTTGCTACCCCAATACACAGGCTTGACTCAAGCACAATTTTCTTTTTACTTATTATTTAACATGAAACCTTCCTAGAAAGTAGTGTGAATCTACACCAAAGCTCGTTTGAAGATGTGAAAGTAATTTGTTTCTGATTTCCATGGTGGTAAGGAGTCATTGTATCAATATTATAATGCAAATTCGATGCCTATACTTATATACAATTTTTAAAAGTCTTTTTTGTCTTTTGAGATGCAATGAAAAGTTATTTATGAAGTAAAGTTGGGTTTTTGGAGTTAGTGAATGACCTGTCTAATTTAAAATTTGAACAAGGTTTGCACCTTGTGACATTTTCTTTTCAAGGTTTTCAGGTCCTTAATATCAAATGAAATTTCTCTCGGGCTTGTGTAGTCAAGTTTATTGTTTGTGAATTCTCTTGAACTAGTTTGAATGACGTTACAAAAGACTCTTAGTCCTTTAGCTTCTCAACACCTGCCCCCCCCCCCCCCCCCCCCCCCCAAAAAAAAAGCTTTCAACAATTACTTTTCATCTACTAAATCATCTCTTAAAATACACCCACATCCAGTTATATGAGAAAAATAATATCATGATCTGAATACAATATCAAGCAAGTCCTAAACCCACATTGTTTATCTGCATGATTGTGAAGCTTGGAAAGGGGACCACATATTTTATGAATCTTGAACAGAATTTTTATTGCCGAGACAATCAATCTGTTATTTTCCCCATTTAATTAGAGTATTGGGATGCGTACTAGCAGTTTTCTTTTAATCAATCTTTGTTTCTCTAAGTTGTGAAGAGTGTTATGGCCATGTATTTTGTGGCTTGAGAACTTAAGTGACATATAGTGCCAACCTGAATTACAGCTAAAGTTCATAACAAAAACCTGGCTATAGGTACATTGGAACTTTTGCATTGGATTACAGAAGGTATTCTTCTTTTTCTCATCAAATATGCTGTTTATGCAGAAAGTTGAATTTAGGAAAGTTCTTAAATGGACAAATGTCTATGGATATTATTTACCTGAGGACAAGCATAACAAGAGACAGTTCTTTAAGTACTGGAAAGGTTTGTCATTTCCTCCAACTTGAAGGAGACATTGTGTCTCATCCTGAATCGATCCACTAAAGAGCTATTTGTAATGCAGGTTAAGCCAAGTCTGGGTCTAAGTGACTTCATCAATGTGTAGAGAAGGAGCTTCAAGTTTACCTCAGTGTAGAGGGCCCATCAAAGGAATTTTTTTTAAGGTTCCACAAAAAATTTGCTAGACTGCCCATGAAGCTTGAGATGCTTACAGCTCTTAACCTTCTGCAGAATTCAGAAATGGGTTAACTTATTAAATGCTTATTTTCATTTTCCGACTATCCTTTCTACTTGCATAAGACTGACTTGAAATTGGAGCTTTCCTGTTAATGCTTGTCTTTTAGTCTAATGGCAAAAGTGTGACTCATAACTACTTTGAAGATTTAGTTTGAGCTTTAGAGAATTGGCTATAAAATGCAGATAGAGGATCCTAAAGGATAGAAAGAAAATTTTAAACTCAAAAACTTATGGAATAAAAGAGCTATAACAGCCGCTGTAGTTGCTATCCCAACAATAATGAAGTCATGGCCCTGCCATCCTCACTTTATCAAATATTCCTAATTAATAGAGAAAGAACAAAAAATATTAAAGACCTATGCTGTTAGATTATATTTTTGAAAATTAGCTCTTCAACCAATCAAATACAAACTATATTCTTCCAGAGATCCAACCAAAGGCATTAAAATGCACAGCCATTTTAATTTTTGGTTATCATGTCTTAAATGATCAGCTAACCTAGTAAATTATTACAGACCATTTAGGTGTGATGCTGTAATGCAAATCATTTACGATTTATCTCAAACAAACTTGTACACAGCCAAACAAATTCGATGTAGCATCTCAAATTCAAAATGATACACATTTTCTACAAAAGTCAGGATTCTATGCAATTGGTGTGCAGTTTTTTTTAATCAAGAAACCAATCAAATCCAAAAATAAATAAAGTTGGTATACAATTGCAAGATTTTTCCTCACCACAGCAAGGCCACGTGGTAAACTGAGAAAAAATTATGCATCTCAATTTGACAAATCAGATTAAAAAAAAAAAAAAAAAACACACACACACACACACGCACAAAATCTTGCAAATGAAAACAAGACTGAGCTCACACCCAAGGCTGAAGGAAATCTGGGGCTTACCAGTGACTTCAAAGTTCAACCGCAACCATCCCAGTCAACTGCATTAACTGAAAAAAGATCAATTAAACAAAAATGAAAATAATTATCTAATAAATAATTTTTTTTTACGTTCAGAAACTTATTCAGTTCCAAATTTTTTATATAAGTTGATATGATATTCAGCGCCGTTGGGTAAAAGACGCAAATAAAACAGTGCAACTAAAAAGGGAAACATACCTTGGCATCAAATGCAAAAGAAACGACAGAGGAGAAACAGTTTCAATGTAATTTTTTTGATTGAGGCATATTTCTTCAGAGCTCATCAAAATGTCCTCAGTTTCATAAAAAATCTCTGGGGCAGCAAAAGCAAAATAGCTTAAAAAGCATGGTGGTTGGGACAACTAGCCAACTTATGCAGGACCTAGATGAGTCATCAAGGACCAGAGGAGACTGATATTCTTCTTCTGCTTCCAAATCATCACATCCATAAAATGGCAACTCGCTCCAGTAATCAACATCATCATCATCATCATCATGTCCAGCAGTTAGAAGGAGCAAGTTAGGTCTACCAGATTCTTGAGGAGGACAGATGCACTCTACGTGGACCCCCCACCTTGTGGGACAGATTCTGCATTGGTATGTAACCTCAACATGATTCTGGTTAGTTGGATTTGATTCATTCAAAATCCGCTGCAGAAACGATTGAGGTGGAGAATATAAATACAGATGACCCTTTTCTACTACAAAATGAGACATACATTCTTTACAACCATTGATGACAATGTAAACAAGGAAAATATCTGCATGGGGTTCCATATCGCCTCCAAAAGCAAAATAGACAGCCAATTTTGGAAATTTGCGACCAACCCAGAACAATATGGAATTATGTTCAACACTTTGATGATTGAACCATGGAATCTCAGTTCCCGATACAGTAAGAATACGATCAAAGTCCCCATCTTCATATTCAAAGCCCTCAATTTCAGATGGGAAATAATTGGAGAACTGTGATATGTCCCCATCTTCAGATTCAGATTCCGCACCCTCAGTTTCAGATGAGAAGTAATCGGTGAACTGTGGATCCATTAATTCATTGCTTCTTGCACTACCACATACTCCATTCGGTAAAATCCCCATAATTTCTATTACCTGCATTGCAATTAGAAAATTCAACATTTTTCATTTAGCAAATCTCTTTAAGTATTTAGAGAAAGTAACAAAAATTGTTTCTTTATAACTTAAAGAAAGAGAGAGACCTGATTCAATAGCCCACTTGGTGATTCATAATCCAGCAACGGGCAATCTTCTGCAGAAACCCACCATATCGATTGTGGAAGTCCTTGAATTTCACGAAGGTGCTTGCAACTTCGAATCCAAAGAAATTTTAATCTACGAAATCTGCTAATGCTTTTGGGGATGGTAATAATATTGGTTCCAGATAGATCTATACTCCACAATGCGGGGAAGTAATCAGGCTTCATCAAAAGATCTAATTCAATTATGCTTGAAAACCAACCGAGACGCAGCTGTGTCATCTTCAGAAACCCATAACCGGAGGAGCTATCAAAAGAATTGCATGACAGTCTCAATTTGGCAGTAGGAGTCACCAACTCCTGAAGCTGTTGCAATTTATAAATGCCATCTGGAAGATCCCGCAGGTTATAGCAAGAAATAAGGGTTAATCTCTCAAGAACTTCAAGAGAAGTCAACATGAGGTTGTTTGGAAGATTTTGAAGTTTTCTGCAAAAATCAAGATTCCACGTTTTAAGCTTATGAAGATATTCACCGGACGCGTGAATCTTAACTAAATTTTCACAGTGAGAAAGGTTCAATGTCTCTAAGTTTGGGGTGCATAAATCAGGTAATTTGGTTATAAATTCACAACCACCAAGATTGAGATGTTTCATATTTTCTAACTGGAACTCCTGTAGAAAAATAAATAAATAAATAACTTCAACAAACTTTAGAATAAAAATTTAATAAAATCTTAATTAAAAAAATATTAGTAATTGTACCAGCTTGCATAGCTTTTCCAACTCAATGCGACTATATGGCATATCGAGCCAAACAAGTTGTCGAGGACAATATTTGGATGGCAAGCGAAAAGGATATCCAGGCCACCTAAGAATCCTTATCCCATTGGGAAGATATTGAATTGCATCACAAATATTTATGTTATAGACAAGAAGTATCTTGAGATTTTCCATCCTTTTGAAAACATCAGGGTGTAGTTGCACTTTTACCGGTTTAGGTGAATGCAACATTATACCTCGAATTTTGTCCGTCCCCTAATTGGATAAAGAGTCAAGTAAACCATAACTCACAATAGAATTTACCAAAAACAAAAAGTATGATAATTTTGAAATTTCAGCAAAAATAAGACTAATAAAATTTATATTTTATGCAATGTTAAAAAGAAAAAATATATAACTTTTACCTAGTGAAAGTTTTTTTTTTTTTTTTTTTTTTGGAGAAAATAGAAGAAAAAGAACTTATACCTTATTTCCAATTAGTACTTCAAGAGCATCTTTATGATGCCATAACCTGCTACGTTTTCCAAGAATATGAGGAGATTCTCGTCGAACAACTTCCCTACCCATTTTTTGTATCAAGTCATGCATCAACAATTGACCATGATGATTCACAGTAATGAGACACTTATTAACAAGTCTTGGAATACCATGATCTGGATATAAATCACAAGCATTTAATATATCTACAACGTAATCCTTGGTCCATCCCTTGAAGAAACATGTAATATCAAGGAAAATATCTTGTTCGATTTCCTCCAGACTATCATAACTTACTTTAAGTACTTCTTGAATGTCTTTATTGGGAATTTTGTTATACTTATCTAATGTACTTTCCCATTCGTGTTTAGTTCTTCCACACAAATCACGAGCTATTATTATAACAGCTAATGGAAGGCCTTGTGCATACTGTATAACTTGGTTTGTAAGTTCAGAATAATCTTTATTGGGTTTCTTTCCAAGGAAGGCATGTTTTTCAAAGAGTTGAAGAGCTTCATGTTTCTCTAATTCCTTGACCTCATAAGTTGTATAAACATTTCCAAGAGTAGCTAACAATTGTGAATTTGTTGCTGTTGTTATAATGACTCTGCTTCCTGAAGTAAACCACTTACAATCTCCAAGCAAATTTACTATTCTTTCCAATGTATCCACATCATCAAGAATTAAAAGAACCTTTTTACACCTTAGTCTATTTTTTATCAAATTGATTCCTTTGGATGTGCTGTGAATTTTCAAATTTTCATCCCCTAAAATCTCTTTAAGAAGTTGACCTTGTAGTTTGATAATGCCATCTTCTGTCTTCGAAGTTTCTCTAACATTCTCTAAAAAACTGCTTCCATCAAAATGATTAGCAATTCTGTTATAAACTGCTTTTGCAATTGTAGTCTTACCTATTCCGGGAAGGCCATAAATCACTACCATGCGAACTTCATTTAACTGAATACTTAAAAGCGATTCTACGGCCTTGGCACGAGGTCTTACTCCAACAAGGTGTTTGCCAACAAATAACGACGTGCATTTTAATAAAGTTCTTGACATATTTTCAACAATTGTTTGGATAAATTTAGATTCAGTGTCACTGCAAACCATAAAGTAAAAGAAACATTTAATGAGTTGGACTAGTTGCAAATATTAATATGAAATGAACTAAACTCAAGATGCCTAGTTCTGTACCTTACTACTTACACTTAATATATTATTAATTAAAGTAAATGACATCTAATAAAATATTTTAGCAGTATCATTAAATTTTGTACTATATCACAAAATGTTGAGAAAAATAAAGGATATCGTAGTAGAAATAGTAACATGTTTTTGCTTGTTCTATATTTGATTATGACAAGACTCTACCAAGTCATCAAACCTCGACCCGTATTTGTACTCTCTATTAGATAATTTATGATTTAATTTTTTTATTGATCCATATTATATTGTATACTAAGATTATATTAAATTTTCGATATTGTACATAAAAGAACTAATGACGTTACTCATCATGATTTGCACTTTTCAAATATAAATATTTTCACTTTTTCAAAAAATATATATAATATTTTCAACGACAGGTTGACTACTAACATTAAGTGTTTTTTTTTTTTCCAGTAAGATTATCATTTAGATTTTATCATAAATTATTTACTCTCTTTTTTGCCTAACATATTAGATTTTAATCTTCAAGCTCTCTATGTATTTTTTCTTCTTTATAAATGATTTAGCTTTGTTTAATGTTTCATGCATAAAAAAATGTACGCATTTTATTTTCTTCATTTGAGGATTTATTTGATTAGAAATTGTTATATTTAATTACCAAACGGTTAAATTAATGATTTATATATTACAAAAAATTTTATTTTTAAGTATTATAATTGTTCTTTTATTTTTAAGGAAATATACAAAAAAATTATAGATGATTTAACTTTATTTAATGGTTCATGCATAAAAAATTTATGCATTTTAGTTTCTTCCTTTGTGAAAATTTTGGGTTAGAAGACTATTAGATTTATTTGCCAGAATGTAAAATTAATGATTTATATATTACTAAAAAAAATTTACTTTTTAGTATTTTATTGTTTTTTTTTTATGTAAAAAATAAGAAAGAAAGATGTTAAAAAATACGTTCAACTTCTTTTTCCTACTTGAAAATATATGGATACCTGATTGATCCGATATTCCGATGCATCAAAAACCATAAAAATGTTATAGGAATAGAAACATGTTTTAGTTTGATCCATACTTTACCCTTACCCAATTTGACCCCTTACTCGTCAGACCTGGGTTTGCTAGGTCTAAATTAACTTTTAAGATAAAATAATTCTATTTCTAACACTAATGTTCACAGCCTATCTACCTTAATTCTGAAGTATAAGATCCAAACAGCAGAGCTGGAAGGGGTTAAATTCATCCCTTATATTCTTTTTAAATAGAATATGTTTTATTTTTTACTTTTTACTTTTTATGGGAGGTCTTAAACGACCACTTCTTTCATGTCAGACAACTATTGAATAATCCAATATTAAAGATAAAAGTTATAAATAGATGAAAAGTTACGTAATTTATTAAAAAAAATTAATTTATTAAAAAAAATGATTACCACAAATTATGTAATGTCAATGTAAGTTATAATTTACTTTCTTTTTTTTTTGGTTGCTTGGTTTCAATTAACATTTTTGAACAGAGTATTAGAGTTTTTTTTTTTAAAAGGAAAATACTTACTGCTTTTTTATTACGCAACGAAAGCCAAATTCCAGTACTTCTTCAGTTCTTCTAACCACACTATTTCATTTTCCACATATTGTGCATGACGTGCAAGTATATGAGCTACATTGCTACACTTAAGTTTCCTCATACACTAAGTTGACTTTACATATATATTTCAAATTAGTAAAGAAAATAAAATCAATAATTAAATCATATCATATACTATATAATAAAAGTTGAGCTTATAAACCGTGGTTGGAATTAATATATGCGTTCTTAAAGGCTAAAGCACAATACAATTAGAGACATTATTATCAGTTAGGGTGTTACATTTTTACTTATTTATTAGTAAGTTAGAATGTTATATGTGAATACTACATATGTTAGTCTCACAATTAAGTGGGTGATATAACCATTTGAATAAAATAAGCACTAAAACAGATGATTTAAATATCAAAATTAAACATAAAAATTAAATTTCCTTTAGGTGTACAAGTACAATTGATTTTTTAATTGTAAATTTGGAATTAATTCTTTTAGGATAACCTTATTCATGCAAGTATCAAAAACAATTTAACTACTAGAGTTCAAATCCACCTCTTCATAAATCATAAATAGATAAGGAGTTATTAAAAAAAAATAAAAAAGTTTTTTTTGATCATTGTAATTAGATATATTATATATAAGGATAAATATACAAAATTATACATTTTATGAGCAATTCCTTACAAGTTATTATAATAATAGTAATTTATTTAGTTAGATACAAGTTCTAAAATTATGTAATAATAATTCATTTAATTATTGCTTCTCAACAAAAATATAAAGAATATTTATGACTAAAACTGTGCAAGGCATGAGACTTTCACTAGTAGTACAAGAAGTTAAAAGATTAATTTGAATATAAAAATTCCAAAAAAATCATTAGAATACATAAAAATTAAATTTACTTAGAGAAATATTAACAATATGATCTTATACTCCAAAATTTTAAAAATATTCTATGTATGACTTGATTTTTCAAAGATGTATGATGATTTTTATTTTAAATTAACATAAGAGTATTTTCTATATTAGATTTCATATCTAACTATCAAAGGGTTATTTAGTTGCGTAAATGACCTTAAAAGTATATAACATTGTAAATATTTTTTATTTTATAAAATAACATATAAAATTCGACATTGATTAGGAGATATCATTATAAAATATCATGTCAAGAATTTCTTTTTTTCCTTTGACCACATTAGAAAAGTTAAACGTTATTTTCAATAAAAAGGTTTTGAGTTTAAAGTTGTGAAATTTGAAATTTTGAATATTAAAAATTCGACACATTTATTTGCAGTTCCACCCTCTTAAATATTTGGCCATTTGCATTTCCCCCTTAAGGATATTTAGTAACTTTGTTGTCAAAATATTATAGGAATCAAAAGATAACGTAATGTATAGCTGAGTAGAGGCTATTTGGCCATTATCTTTTATGTGTCTGTTTGAAAACAGTTTATTTAGTTGAAGTTGAAAATATTTTGCTGAAAGTATAGAAAAAAAATAAGTTGAAAAATAAGTTGAACAGTATAATAAGAATTATAAATAGTATCAAAAAGTACAATAGAACCCATGAATAATAGTAAAAATAGGCTAAAATTACAAATAAACTGAAAATTTCAGCCCATCCCCAAAAAACAAATAAAAGGTAAAATTTGGCTTTAATGGTCTTTTGGATTCCTTATCTAGGAGTTTGAGACCTTTATTGCTTCAGTAGAAACACACGCACAAACAAACAAAAACAAAAAACTAGAAATTGGGTCTGTTTGACAAGAAATTTTTAATAACGTTGTTTAAGTTTTGTAGAAATATATGTGGGTGAAAAAGAATGTGAAAATACGTGTTATGATGTTTAAACAACAGTTTTTATTATTTAAACACCGTTACCAAATAGGGCCTATATTATTCATTTTCTTAATTATTGCTACATCTTTTTATTTAAATATGTTCAAGCATGTAAGATGATATTCATTATATATAAATTTGAATTTTTATAACTTAGATATTTTAACACTATTATTCTATGATGATTGTTTTACTCTCTTATTTATTTTTAAAAAGTCTGAATTTGAAATAATTGAAAGATATTAATTATGATAAATGCAATTTAAAGGTAGTTTATGCCTCACAATCTTTAAGTTTTTTTTTTTTTTTTAGAAGATTCACAATCTTTAAGTTGGTTGCATAATTAGTTTATTAATTTTATAATTTTTAATATTTAGATTTCAAGTTATAAGTAAGTTATGGGCAAGCCATCCATACTAATGCATATTTTTAGAGAAAAAAATGTTATAATATCCATAAGTTACTACCCAATCACCCATCCCAAATGTTGGAACTTAAAATTTTGGACCCACATAAAAGGAGGTGGTATCTGTTAGAACCGCTACAGGTATATAGATAATAATTGTTGTAATGTTGCATTTAGTTAGTTACAATTCTAAGCATGTTAATCACATTTAAAACATGTTGGAATTATTAATGCACATAGATAATTAGAACATTAGGATAAGGTCATATGGGCCAATAGAATAATTATATGGTTTTATAAATACTTACTTGTAATCACATTTTTATTATTGAAGAATAAATTAGCGCATTGCTTAGTGCATTTTCTTTCTCTCTCTTAATATTTCTCTATGAAGAATGATTATCTCGAATTAAATCAATTTCTCTACAATTCTTATCTATCTCCATTAGAAACCACTACAGTACCTTATTTATCACATAATTTCTTGTGTGGGCCCAATCCACTTGTGGATAGGACCCACACAATGCGAGAGTTATGGTCGACAATGAATTGGGTTGGCTTGTTTGTACTCAGCCCATGTACTAGGTGCAATGGGCCGGGTCAAGCAAGTCATTGACCAGTCACAATCTAGGTTAAGCAAGCTAAAAAAAATCTCAACCCAAGTCCAACCCATGGGCAATGCCCATTAGACCTTTAGAGGGCTAGGCACGTGGGTCAAGTATAATAGGCTTTTAATGGGCCTTTATTTGATTTTCAGCGGGCCTTTACTGGCTCAAAAATTTTTAAAAATATTATAATTATACTATATGTCATAAAAACCCCTATAAAATAGGGACCAAATAGGTATGTTTTGCATAACTTTTATGGATTAGAATAAATTAGTACATAATGCATCCCTTATTCCTATTAGAATAAGAATAGTTGTATAACTACAAAATTTAAAGAGTAATACAATACAAATTATTTTACAACATTTTTACAAATTGTTGATGTGGCTTTAGCATTTTCCAAATAGTTATTTTAAGTAAAAATGTGATGTTAGTGATATGTCTATATTAGAACTAGTAAGAATTTGTCACATCAACCATTTGTAAAAATGTTATAAAACAGTTTGTAAAAATATTGTAAAACAGTTTGTGTCTATAGCATTATTCAAATCTAAATATCCAACTAGGTTGCCCCTTACACACGTCTATCTTTTGTAGTTTTCAATCCATTTATAAATATCACATAACTTTGTGCATCATATATATATATATATATATATATATATATATATATACTTGTCACATATATAAATATATATTTATATATAATGCATAACTTAATATAACCACTTAAGTATCTTACTGGTCAAGTGGTCTCAAGAATCTATCCTATCTTATGTCATAAGTTCCAAACCACCCCCTATCCCTCCCCAAAAAAAATGCTTATAAATTATTGGCGATGGATAGAGCTAGAGGTGTAAGCTTCTGGGCCACAATAGTGGGCCAAGTGGACACCTATTGACAGAAAAATTAGCTCACAGTCAAATCAATTGTGTTAGTGGACTACCCACGGGGGCCTCAATAGTACCAAATTGGGTCGACTTTCTAGTAACCTTTTGTTGATAGAGATATTACATGTATTTGATACATAAAATACTTTTTCCCTAAAAGACTCAAAGATTTGATACTGAAAAATAGATATTACCTCCCAATAATGTGATCACAGAATACAGCCACATAGTTTTAGCTACGAATATTGTCTGAACAAAGTTTAGGAACAAGAAAAGTTGTTCAAGTTTTACTTTATAATTTTGGAGAATACTTTTGTCTCCACCACTACAAAATAGAATTCTTTCATAATTTGCATGAAGTGGTCATGAGTTATAATAAACCATTAGAAATTTAGAATTTTTTTTTTTTTTTAGAATTATGAAACACATGAAAGCGTAAGACGAGTCATGAATTACATACCCATTCTTATAGTGCCATCCAGACAAACTGCCAACTTCCTTTAAAGCTATCCTCCAATGCTGCACCTTGTCAATATTATCTTTGAATTTCTCTTCATGTTTTGTCAAAGCCTCCCTGAACTCTCTTTTTTGTCCACGTACTTCTGATGGATCCACGTTGTAAAAAACAGGTAAAACTAATTGACCAATATTTTTTTTACACTCAAGAATTTTGACAAGTTCATCCAAACACCAAGAAGAAGAGGCATAGTTTTCAGAAAATACAATGATTGAAACTTTTGATGATTCAATGGCTTTAAGAAGTTCAATTGAAATTTCTCCTCCTCTCTTAAGGTTATTATCAATATATGTGTCAAAACCCTTGTCACAAAGAGTTTTATGTAAATGGCTTGTAAAACCATTGCGGGTATCTTCACCTCTAAAGCTTAAGAAGACGTCATAGCTCCATCGGTGAGTGAAAGAAGAAGAAAAAGAAGAAGAAGATGAGAAGGAGGAGCTGGCTCCTTTGTTGGTCTGGAAAGCCATTGGTATGAGAAGATTAAGAAGATGTAAAAAAGAGGAGGATAAGATAAAAGACCAAAGATGTGATGAAATGGGAATTATGATAAGAGATGAGTGAAATCGTGCAATTTGAGTCAAGAGCACTGAAACTGAAAGGTTTTGAATCTGTTCGTTTGAGTGGTAAATTGATGATAGAGTGAATTATATTTATAACACTATACAACACGTCTTTGTTTTTTCCTAACAAGAAGGTTCCAAGAAGGTGACTAGTAATTACAAATTAGGAAACACAAAACAGCAGTACAGTTCCACCGTACCACGCATCATGAGTTATTACTTTTTTTTTTTTTTTTTTTCTGACTACGCGCAATAGACCTTTATTCAGTATCACCTCAGAAAATTAGAACACTACTTGCCAACTTTTTTACTTTTTATTCTAATTTCGCTTCTTCTTCTTCTTCTTCTTCTTCTTTTTTAAACTATTTCTTTTTTCGTTTTTTAGTTTTAACTGAGGATTAGCAACTCCCAATGCTAATGAAAAATTAAGAACAGGAAGTGAATTTGGCATCCTGTTAACTTATTTGCTAAAATTTGAGACAAAAACTCCATATAAAAAAAAATAATTAGCTTCTTTTTAAAAATAAAAGACAATTATATGTTTACATGTAAGACTTACATTTTAGACTAATTAAATAAATATGTATAGCATTTTACACATTTGCATAATAACGTACAATGTTGTACATATTTATTTAAAGGCAATGTAAATCTTACATAGATTTTTTTTTTGAAAAACAAACCCATACACATAAGTGAGAGGAAAAACGGTTCCAACACAAATGTTAAAATAAAATTAATTAAAGTAATAAAATAATATATCATAATTTATCACAACTGAGAATAAAGATGTTGTAACATTTTGTTATATCTTAGACATTCTCTTCTCTAATACTTACACTTCATATTTTTCCTTGGTACGGTATCTCTAATTCTTATCTTGATATAACAAAAAAGCAAAACATCACGTTCTTATCATGACATAACAAAATAGCAAAACATCACATTGGATCCTAACGCCGTATAAAATGGTAACTAACATGTAGTTCGTGCTTACGCACGAAAATATTAACAATTGTGATGATAAGATGTTCATCTTAGTAGATTCAATTTCCACATTGAGCATTATGAATGGAGGTAACTTAACACCAACATTTAAAAATCAAATTGGACACAACACAAAATTAAACTACAATTAGAAATTGGACACATAGCGCAAAATTAACGACAAGAACTGATCATTGAGCTTGGAATCTTCTTGGAGGCGCCAATAAAGTGGTAATGTATGAGAATGTGAATCAAGGAAGAGTGGGATTAAACATTGTGTTTGAACCCGGCCTTACTTTTAGAAATCCAAAAGAAGGAAGAGAAGGTAGTGTGTGAATCTAGTTGGTAGAGGTTGAGAAAGAAGGAAGAGATATGGGATGAAAATATGGCATTAGGAGGAGATGATGTTTTACTTTTATAGTCTTTCTCGTTGGACTCCTTGGTTCTGGTAGTGGGATTAGAGAAATTCCAAACTTTATTGAGTTCACCCATAAAAGTGTGCAGGTGAGATGTTCTTGCTTAGGATTGAACATTATCATTGTGGTTCCAAACTTTACCGCAACAAAAAATAAGTGTGTTGACTTTCTCAAAAAAAAAAAAAAAAGTGTTGTGACATTTTATTTGGATCCCTAATGTTCTATTTTTCAATAATATAATATTACGATATAATGTAACATTATAGCCGCTAATTGCATAGTATCAAAAAATGTATAATGAGTTAGATTAGCAAATAAACTAAATTAAAGATATCTAGTTTTGTGGGTTTTTTATTTTTTGAGAATTAACATGTTTTGTGAGTTATAACATGTTAACATACAACTCAGGGGCGGAACTACCCTTGGACTAGGGGGGGCAATGGCCCCCCCTAAAGTTTTTTCAAAAATATATTATTATATATATGTGTATTAATTTTAGCAATTTTGTTCTATAAAATTATATTTTATTTTTCTTTAATAACATCATTGATTCTTTTAAAAGTAATGTTATACTCACAGATTTTTTTATAACATTTTTACAAACCGTTTTAGTAACAAATTCTTATTAGTTCGCATATGAGCATACTAATAACCACTTATTACAAAAGTAAGTTATATATAAAAAAAAAAAAAAAAACTTGCAGCTTTAGCATTTTCCTCATTTTAGTGACCATAAAAAAATTTATAGATCTAAAATCTAAAACAAAATATACAAGCCCCCCCCCAAAAAAAAGCTCAAAAAAGAATTACCAATACAACTAAAAACAAAATTAAGGCTCAATTAATTAATTTTATCCAAAATAAATAACCTTGTCCTTTAAAAAATTCTAAACAAAAATAATTTTGTTCTTACCTACAAAAAAAAAAAAAAAAAAATCTCAGAAGCTAAGTAGTATAATCAGAGGTTGAAATCACTGTACACAGTTAACAGTAAAACTGCCTTCCTAACTCAAAGTTCTGGCTCCATTCCTGATACAACTAATACATTTTTAACTTTAAAAAAACACATTTTTAAATAAAGTAAATAGAATGTAATTCATATATATTATAAATATCATTAATATCAACACTTTTTTTTTTCAATTTTTTGCTAGGAAATTAGTTTTGGAACCGTAGCAAGTGCCAAGTAGTTGCATGAAAAATCGCTTCGAGTGAGGAAACAGACTTTTTGGAAATCAAATTGCAATGCCTGAGCAAAATGGTTATTAAATTTTAGAAAAATTCTCTAAATTACATGGGACAAACTCTTAATTAGAAAGGATAAAATTTTGTATTATTGATAAAAGAGTGAATTGAAATGCTTTGAATCTGTTCTGTTGATTGGAAAATTGATAAAAGACAAAACTGAATTAGAGACAGGGATCCAACCAGTGTGTTACGAAATGAAAAAAGTAGTGGGAAAGGGATTAAATGCTTTGAAAAAGAGGCTTTCCTTTTTTTTTTTGGTAAAAAAAAGAGGCTTTCATTCATGTATGAAAGTAAAGAAAGTTGTGCCGTGCCTTTTCATTTTTCAAAGAAGGTAAAGACTACGGAGTTGAAATGAAGACAGAAACAATAATAATGTCAGCTTAATGTTCTTACTTTTCTTCTGACGACGCGCAATGCAGTGTACTAACCCCTCCACAAAGTGAGATGCGGTCAGGGTTGAGGGGGAAACCGCCCTTACAGGTGTAGTGCAAAAAAGCCCCTTAAAATCGGCATATATATATATATATATATATAATCCTAATTATGACACATTTAACTTAGTATTTGTTTATTAAAAAATAATATGTTCATAATATTTTTATAATAAATTTTAAATAGTAGGTTATTCTTGATTGTTATTGTTGGGGGTAAAAAAGTAATCTTAGTGATAAGTTCAAATTTAAATCAATAATAAATAACCACCTATAATTTATTGTGAAAATATTATAAAAATGTTATGGACGTAGCACCTCTCTTGGTTTATTATCTATATTTCTTCTATAGTTAGATTAGATAGTTATAATGTTGTTGAGGTATAATTTTTCTCACATTCCACATGTCCAGCTCATAGGAACATGTGTATCACTACTACACATGTGTAGTAGTGGTACACATATGTCTATGAGCTCAAGCTTATAAAACATATGTAAAAAGTATCTCTCTTCAACGTGGAATTAAACAAAATCTTGAAGATAAGTTCAAAACCGTTTTTAAAGAAGACAAATCCTTTTAATATAGGGTGAGGCGAAAATCCCTCCCGCAATATCCATAATAACAGTATACAACACGTCTTCGGTTTACGTTCCAAGAAATTTCCAAGAAGCTAATCAATAAACAGAAAACAGCAGTACGATTCCACTGCACCACGAGTCTTTGCCTTTTTTACACGAAGGTACAGTGCTTCGACCTTTTTCTGACAACGCGCAATAGAAAATTAGAACACTACTGGCCCTACTTTTTAGCTTTTATTCTAACTAGTCGCGGACCCGCGCGTTGCGCGTGGTTATTTTTTTTATGATCGTGTTATTATTCAAAATATTTTCCAAAAAACTTTTATTATTAATGAAGCAAAAGTCTTTTATTTGACTTTTTTTGGGACAATATGAAGGCATAATATAACCTTGAAATAAGTTCATAAAGGGAAGAAAATATAAAAGTCCAATATCATTTGCGTCTTTGAAGCTTCTTCTTTTTTGATGACTTGTATTTTGTAGCTTTTCAACGATTGATTATTTCTCGAAGGAACATGTTATTGTCACTTGGTTCTATATCTTCAACATTAGAGGCAGAATTGATTGATGGGATGGCACCATTATTGCGTTCTAGTTTTGAACTTTTTTCATCATTATTTGTGCTTGTCAATGGTTTTTTATCTAGAACTTCAAATTTGTTTTTCTGAGAAGTTTGGTCTGCATTTTTCTTGACTTCATAATTCTCCAATGTTTCCTACACCAAAGAATGTTTATTAAAGTACATGGTAGATTTTTTTTTTTTTTGAATGAATTTGCAAATAAATGTAGAAGTAGAAAGCTTACTGTTGTGATATCACCATTTGTTTTTTTTTTTTTTTTTTGGGTGGCTCAACTGGATCATTATTTGCGCCTGTGGACGGTTCTGTATCAAATACTTCAAATGTGTTTTTGTCAGAAGTCTGATTAGGAGTTTTCTTGATTTCATCATTTTGCAGTGGTTCCTAAAACACAATATGTGGTTTAAAACATAATATTTGGATTTGCAAATAGGCTTAAGTTTTTAATAGTTGACAACTTACTGGTGTAATATGATCAAATGGGCTATACTACAAAATAAATATGGTAAAAAAAAATTATTTGATAAAAGATTCCTTAGGTGCAATACTTTAAAAGATAATATATCATGTAGGAACATGCTACTTCCTACATTCATGCCTAGGCAAATTACAAATAATTCAGGGAAATGTTTTAGGAAGAGACCTAGAAGAATGCAACTTACAACAATCACAAGTTCATGTCCTCTCTTTGACTTATCGATGCTTTTAGTAAGTGCCTTAATGCTACCATAACTATGAGTATGTGCAGGTTCTTCATACCTAGCAAATATTGTAACATAGTTTTATTTTGATCACATGAATTTGCAAGGGGAAAAAGGGAAAAGGGGAGGGAGAGGAGGAGCAAAGGATGGTCATATGGAGAAGCCTAGTGATACTGCAAACATACTTCACATTTCTCAAGAACAATGTTAATAACACAAAATAATTTTCAAGGCACACAATGATAGCATGTCAAATGAAATTTAAATCTAAATTGTGCCTAAAAATAAAATTTATATGTTAATCTTAAGCCTATCCCTTCATTTCTTAACAAGAATTCTTGAGCATTTATTCATAGCCATAATGCATGTTTTAATTTTAGAAGGATTCATTAGTAGAGATACTTTAGAATAATGAATGATGAATCGGTGGCAATACAAATAGGCAGCATCATAATAATAATTCTAAAAGAATATAGCAGTAACGGAAAATGAGGACTCATGGGTTCTGGTTCCACTCTAGATTCCATTTTCTAAGTTTTAATTAAATTATGACATACGATAGTTGCTAAACGAAATTAGGATCTATGAAAGAGTCCAATATGGACATGGTTACATAAAGGTTTTACTCAAATTGAGCTCATGCATATAAGCACCATATCACAGACCTAATGCAAATCACTAAACATCATTGGCCTGAGCTAATTCATGAATAAAAAATCATAGATATTGTATTATAAGGTTATTCTATACATAAATACTAAGTTTGCGTAACTTCCAAATCCAAGACTCCAAACCCATTTAGCACTCAAAAAATACCAATACGATTTAGCACCCTAATGAAATACAATGGGCTAATGAAAAATTACTATACGGTCCCTTCAAACAATAGTAATTTTTCATCTAATTACCAACTACTCTTTGATATATTTAACATACAGTAATCTCACAGAAAAATACTATTTTATCAAAGAATTAATATAGTAGTCTTATAAAAAGAATTAATACAGAAGTCTATTCATGAATGACTAAGCTTCAGGCAGTGATTGACTGAAAGTTGGGGTTGGGGTTGGGGAGGTCTTAGATCCAATTTCTAATTATAATAATAATAGTAATTGTGATTTTCAATAAGTAGTAATTTAATTTCAATAGAAACTGACTGTGGTCAATTGTGTCTAAAATGATATTGATTCTTAATAGTGAATATATATATAATGCAACCATCTGTAATTGTCAATCAAAGCTTCCACTCATCATATCTCACCAATTTAGAATGGAAATTCTCACTTCAGGTGTAACAAACTTCAAAAAAGTGTATTGGGTGTCCCAGATTAGCTGCAGATATATATGGTAGTTCCATTGTCATGACTCTTTTTTTATACTCCTTTGAAGCATGTTTGCTACATTATGGCCATGTTATTGGGATAGAATTATTATTTTTAGATAATTTGGTTTCACTTGGCCAACATATTTTGGACTTATGATGGACATATTAGATGAAGAATTTCCTTTATAGGGTGCAATTGTTGAGAAAAAAGCTGTAGTGGTTTAACTTCAACTATGAAGAACAACTAAGTAACTTTTAGAAATAACGAATTATAATATACATTTTTATATTATATGATATAACAAATAATTAGTTGTTTCTCTTGTTGGTCCATGCTAGAAACAATCACCACACAAATTCACAAACCTTAATATATAGAGTTTTCTTTGAATCTTAGGACATTGACTGGGATGGCACTACTAATTTAACTTTCTCCAAGGACTGTAGCCACACCACTTGCAGGGTCCTACAAAATTTTGTTCAAATGTCGCAAACGCAGCTACTAAGAGATAACAATGAACCAATATGCATCTAGTATGAGCTTTTCACCAAAAAGCTGAACCCGTGCCATCACCAAAACCTAACACTCTAGCTAGAGAGAAACCTGGTAGCCTTCTACGAACCTAAAAATGCAGAATGTACAAAAATGATAAGAAAAATATTCAAATCAACAGGTACAAAAAAAAAGGCGAAAAGGGGGTAAGGGGAATTAATCAATTAGAACTCAAGGAAACTAAAAGCCTTGACCTAGTTAAGCCTAGTTCAACTCTTTGACTGAGTTAAGCTCAGCACTTCATCTAAGTCTCAAATTTCAGCAACCAAACGGAAAACAATTATAGCACTATTGAAAAATGCAGAATGTACAAAAATGATAAGAAAAATATTCAAATCAACAGGTACAAAAAAAAAAAAAAGGCGAAAAGAGGGTAGGGGGGAATTAATCAATTAGAACTCAAGGAAACTAAAAGCCTCGACCCAGTTAAGCCTAATTCAACTCTTTGACTGAGTTAAGCTCAGCACTTCATCTAAGTCTCAAATTTCAGCAACCATACGGAAAACAATTATAGCACTATTGAACTGCTGACATATTAATATAAACAAAGCATAAAAGTTTTGCACCCAAAAAAAAAAAAGCATTAAGATGTACAGATACCTCAACCAAAGCAAGCAATTTCTGTTAGTATTTATATACCGTGTGGAAAGGAATAAAGGGAGGAAGTAAATCAGATAGGCAGCCGTTACAGTGAAATGGTAGAGCAAGAAGGTGGGTAGCTTCCAAACTCTCTGTTTTCTCACCTGAAGGCTTCTGCGTTTTCTTTTCTTCTTCTGTTTTTTTTTTCTTTTTTCCTCCCTTCAAGCTTCCCTCTACGTTACTATCTTCAAAACCCTAAATGCTTCCTTTTTTTTTTTTTTTTTCCTTCCTTTAAACCGGTTTCCTTCCTTTAAGCTTCCCTTTACGTTTCAATTTTCAAACTTAGTGTCTGCTTCTGTTTTGTCACGCAAAACCCTGAACGCTTCCTCTTTTTTTTTTTTTTTCCTTTAAACCGGCTTGAACGTTTTTTTTTTTTTTTATATATAAATTTCCTTTTCCTATAAGTTGAATTAAAAAGGCTTTGGGTTGGGTTTCATAGTGGAACTAAATAAATAAGAGGTGGGCTGGTTTAATTATACAAATTGATTATAGGGTGATAGTGGAAATAAATACATAAGTAGTGGACTGCATTTATAGGGTTGGGATTTATAGGGCTCAAAATTATAAAAACCATTTTAAAATTGAAGGAAAAATATAGAAAATTTTCTTTTAATAATGTGGCGGCTGATGTGGCGCAACGTGAAAGCAGCAGCATTAAACTCTACGCTTCAGCTTTTAGTAATATATAGATTTTGAAAAAGAACACTACTGACCCTACTTTTTAGCTTTTACTCTAATTTCGAAAAAAAAGAAAACAAAAAGCTATTTCTATTCGTTTGGATACCATGTGAATTTTTCTCTCTTTTTTTTTTTTTTTTTTTTTTTTTTTTTTTGGAAAAACGTATTTTAGTAGTTTTATGTCACACTAGAATATCCGTGCACTATTTATAAGAAGTACAAACTTTTTTTTTCAATAATTTTTTTTATTTTAAAATAGGTCTTACAGTATTTATATATTTAAAAATTATTTTGTTACAGTATTTTTAATTTTTAACAAAATAAGTGGTATTTAAACGCACAAAATTTTTCGTTTTTGAGTTTTGACTGAGGATTAGCAACCTCCAATGCTAATGAAAAATTAAGAACTGTGTATGAATTTGTGTGAATTTGGCATTCTGTTAACTTATTTGCTAAAATTTGAGACAAAAACTCTGAAGGAAAAAAAAATTTTGTTTTTAAAAAAGAAAAATGATAATTCTATGTTTACATTATATTATCAATGTAAGACTTACATAGTAGACTAAATAAATATATACAACATTTTACACATTTGCATAAAAATGTATAATGTTATACACATTTTTTTAGAAAAAATGTAAATTTTACATTGATAGTTGTAAACTAAGAACTTTTAAAAATATTTATTTATTTATTTATTTGCTAAAAAATAGATTTAAGCAAATAAAATAGCAAAAGGGTGAAAAGAAAATTTCCAAAAACTAATGTAAGAAATTCGACAATGATTTGTTCTACATCAACAACAAAATGTCATAATATTTTATTTTTACAACAGCCAAGGTTTCAGTCTATCATAACCTCACAGGTTAAATAAAAATTAATTAGAATAATTAATTTACCACAACAAAAAATAAGAGTGTTGACTTTCTCAAAAAAAAAAAAGTGTTGTGACATTTTTTTTGGATCCCTAATGTTCTATTTTTCAATAATATAATATTACGATATAATGTAAGCTGCTAATTGCATGGTATCAAAAAACGTTTAATGAGTTAGATTAGCAAATAAACTAAATTAAAGATATCTAGTTTTGTGGGTTTTTTATTTTTTGAGAATAAAAAGTTTTGTGAGTTATAACATGTTAACATACAACTAATACATTTTTACCTTTAAAAAAACACATTTTTAAATAAAGTAAATAGAATGTAATTCATATATATTATAAATATCATTAATATCAACACTTTTTTTTTTTCAATTTTTTGCTAGGAAATTAGTTTTGGAACCGTAGCAAGTGCCAAGTAGTTGCATGAAAAATCGCTCCGAGTGAGGAAACAAACTTTTTGGAAATCAAATTGCAATGCCTGAGCAAAATGGTTATTAAATTTTAGAAAAATTCTCTAAATTACATGGGACAAACTCTTAATTAGAATGGATATAATTTTGCAGAGAAATGCTAACGAGTGCTCCTAAGGCACTGGTTAATAATCAATTTTAAGGAAGTTTTGATTCTACTTTTATAAAAAATGAAAAAAGTTGTCAAAATAATAAATACTTTTTTTATTTTTATAAAAATTTTATTTAAATATATTTTTTTATCATTTTTATAAAAATTTTATTTAAATAAATTATTAATCAATGCTCTAAGAACATTTGTCAGCAATTTCTCCATTTTGTATTATTGATAAAAGTTTGAATTGAAATGCTTTGAATCTGTTCCTTTGATTGGAAAACTAAACTGAATTAGAGACAGGGATCCAACCAGTGTGTTACGAAATGAAAAAGTAGTGGGAAAGGGATTAAATGCTTCGAAAAAGAGGCTTCCATTCATGTATGAAAGTAAGGAAAGATTTCACCAAAAAAAGAAAGTAAGGAAAGTTGTCCCATGCCTTTTATTTTTCAAAGAAAGTAAAGACTACGGAGTTGAAATGAAGACAAAAACAATAAAATAATGTCAGCTTAATTTTCTTACTTTTCTTCTGACAACGCGCAATGCAATGTACTAACCCAACGTCCTATTTCCATCAATCTCAAAAAATCCTCCTCCCTGGTCCCTACAATTTTATTTTCCATTATGGGTTTCTTCCATTTGAGGATGCAAATTTGATTTTTTTTTTTCAATGTTCTACGCGTCTTTGTTTTTAGGCTGTACACTTTTTAGTCATGCTATATCAAACTAGTTTCAGGTAATCTTGGGCGGTTTGGTAACTGGTAGATGGTAAGGGATTTTTAGTAATGTTATTGTTATTTTGTGAAAATATATATAAGTGAGAAAATGTGTGAAAATATGTATAAAATACTTTTTATTTTTGGACAAGTTTTTCTTTTGGCTAGCAGCTCCTCGAATGATAATCGGTTCTCATTTTAGCTATGTCATGGAATTTATTTTTTTATATTTTAAAAACAAACGTAGACATGAGAGAAAGGGTGAGGTTCTAGAACAAAAGTGCACGATAAACCAAAATCTTCACTCAAATGTCATAGAATTTGGATGTGTATATGCAATTATGCATATCCAACAGCTCAAGTGAAACCTTTTTTTTTTCTTTAGTTAAAAAAAACAAATGTGCATTCCCAATAGTTCAAGCAACACTACTGTTTCTTTTTCATTAGCTTAAAAAAAAAAAAAAACAAAAAAACAAAACAAAACAAATGTGCATACCCAACAGCTCAGTAACACTATTTTTTGGAGGCGGTACATGGTAGATAGCTTTCAAGTATATAATCTTCTGTGTCATTATATGAATTAAAAGAATTTAAAAAAAATATGTCGTCACCTAGAAAATGCCCGCTAAATATTCATATCATTGGTATATATGATCTTAACAACTGCACAACAAATTTTGTTTTTTTTTTTATAGGAACTATACAACCATTGATCTTTGATGGGAGCAATAAAATGATGAAAATCATTCACATTTACTCTTCAAACTCTTTGCCTCAGCATCTAGACCGTGGGGTGCATCGTAAAACACCTGTTGATTTTGTCAATGACTTCATTGTTCTTGTATTTGCAACTCAGAAAGCTTGTTCACAGTTATAGTTTGGCTTTACCCCACCAGCACCTGTTCTAATGAATCTAGCTCTATTTTCAATTAGATCATTCAGTGAGTAGAATTTCCATGACCCTCTTTCACCATTTCTCCACGTCACCTGTTAATATTAATATTTTGCATTGTGTATGTGATAGAGCATCTTCAGTAGCTTCTTTATATTTTTATACTGTTTGGACAGTGAACAGTGATATTTATTTTTTACCTTCTTACTTTTTCAAATACATCTTTTAATAAATTCTCTATCATTTCTCTATTTCATTTAAATATTATTTCTTCATTCATTATTTATTCATTTTTTAACACACTTATTCCCATACCCCTATCCCCACTTTTTTCTTTGCTAATTTTTTATTTAATTTTATTCTTTTGCTAATGTACTGTAGCCCATCAGATTTGATGAACTACTGTTCATAAGCCAAAAAAAAAAAAAAAAAATCATGATTTAGAGAATTCATTGGAGACCATTTTTTGGGTCTCATTCTCTGTTATAGAGATTATTTTTACCTAATCTATTGGAGATGCTCTGCTGGTAAAATGCATTTTTATTACTTAAAAAGATAATGGAAGTATTGAAATTTTACCTCTTTATTCTTTGATTTTGGTGCAATGAAGAGGTTTGGCTTGACTCTTGACACTGGATTCATGCTCCTCCCTGTAGCATATTGCATCCTTCCCTAGTAAAGGTTGTTCACCACATGTGCATATCCAAATCGAATCCTGAAAAGTTCATTAGCTAATTTAATGATGATTGATAATCATTGCTTTATGCCTACAAGTCCTTGAATGTGGTGGATCAATTACCTTGACATCCTTTGGTTGCAATTAGGTCCAAAATGATTGTACATAACCGTGACCTTCATGTTCTTGTCACGCAAGTACCCATCATCATGTCCAAGAAGCATGACCTTGTCTTGATTTTTGAACTAGTTGTTGGAGATGGTGATATCTGTAGAACCCCGAGTTACATCAACTAGACCATCCTCACTCTCATAAAGTGTATAATTGTCAAGCCAGACCTTTGATGCAGTAACCAATCTGATTGCATCTCCATCAACTTGACTTAATGAAACTATCTTTGAGTCTGGACCCATTACTGTGCTAGGTCGTTGGGATCGGGAATGGTGGACTCAAAGACCATGAATGATTATGTTGTTTTACTGTTGATATATAAGGTACATTTTAGTACTTGATCAGCTCAAAAAAAAAAAAAAAAAAAAATCTAATTGTAACGAACAATGTTAGGGAGAAAACCATCACAATTTATTTCACAACTACGCAAAATCTAATTGCTTTTATTGTGTGTTAATCAATAATCATAACATGTCACCTATGCAATTGTGAAAATTTGAACAAAACAAAATTGAAGTGTGAATTAAATACCTTATAGATCATCAAACATGCGTTACCAGCAATGTGAATATTAGCACCCCGACCATCAATGGTTTTGAAACTACTAATGAGAAGTGGTTTCTCAAGTCTAATGTGCATGCTTCTTTGGAATGTGATCCATTTTTTCCCTTTGATCATGGTTGTTCCATATCTTAAGGTCCCCGGTTTGGGATTTATTGGGTTGTCACTAGAATCAATGACTACATATTGTGTGAGGCCCCTTCCAATGTTGTTGATCATCTTCCCAGCATAACCCACTGAGCATGTGGCAAGTTGGTGTCTGTTCCTTCACCAGTCAGGGTTCCATCTCCAGCAATTATCAATCGCATTCTTTTTTAAGCCAGTGATCTTTGTTTTCTAAGCAAGACTAACATTAGGAGTGGAAAGCATAACAATGACAAGAACCAAAGCAAAGTGCCAAAGGATAGCAATGTTGATGCCTTTCAAAGTCATATTCATGTGCGTGTACTAACTTAAACTCAGACAGGAAAAGAGGTAGGTAGTAGTGGTTTGCAAATAATTGGAATGGAGGGGGATATATATAAGTGGAGTGGTTAGTAATGTGTATTAGCTTTGTTTAGGTGGTTTTAAAGTGGATGCTAAGGAGTGTAGGACACAAAAGAAGCTATTATTAATAGGTATTGGTTTTGCTTCTTCACCCCAATTTGATATAGTTAGATAGCTACAATTGTGTAGCGGCCAAAATGATAGAAGAAGTGAGCATTTGTGTCATTACTGGGATATAGAACGCTTTAACATTTTAAACTTTCATGTATAAGGATAGTAGTTACAATTGGCTTCTCTCAAGTAGGGGTTTGCGTGCTACGCAATATAATGGATGTGAACTACCTATAATAAGCACGAGATGATTATTTAAAGTTATAATTGGAGTAATATTAATTTTACATGTACTTATTACAGATATCAATATTATTATACACTAACCGCAGACCCATGCGATGCTTGAGAATATAAATATTATATAATGAAGTGTAGTATATAAAAATAACCATAACTTCAAGTATTATCTACTTTTAAAAAAAGATTTCTAAAAGTATTTTTTTATCTTTTTATCTCTACAAATATATCATTTTATTATTGTAGAGGCATTGGGCCTAGGAGCTCGTTATCCATGTGTATAGTGGGCCTGAGGCCCAAGCCAAGGACAAGAGGTTGTCCAAGAAGGAGTAAGTATTGTCAAGGGAGTCCATTTTAGTAAATAAAGAGGTTAGTTTTGGTCATAATGGCCCAGGAGGGTGGGCTGATGATAAATGCCTCCTCCAATAACCAAAGCCGAGGTCCGAGGAAGTGGTTCGCCGTTCAAGGGAACGTTCCAAGAAGTTCTCTTGGTACGGATAAGCATTGTATAAACATAGGGAAGATGGGAGTCCTAACATATCTAAGAAGAAAGCTGCTGCCACCGCATTAATGTGGAAGTGAAACCTGAACAGTGGATTTCAGCCTTACAGCTACTACATGAAGATTTCAGGAAGGTGCTGATGGGACAAGTATCAACACCAAAAGCTGGACTGCACGTGGAGGGTAAAGGAAAAAAGGTGAAGAGAGTATAAAAGGGGGAGGAGGAGATGAGAGAAGGGCATCGAGAAATTAAGGGAGAAACACTATAGCAATCAATAGTTGAACTTGTAATCAAACTTGAAAGAAATATATAAGAACTGATTTCCTCAGAATGTGCCGAGGACATTTTCTGTCAGTGTAAATTTGTTTAATTTCATTCTCTTGTCATTTGAATTTACTTTAGCATTTGTTTGATTCATTAAAACTTAGTTTTCCAACCCACTTTCTATAAATTTAATGTTTTGGGCTTTTTGGGCCAAAGTCCATCCACCTTTTGGGCTAGGGACTTAAATCAGGTCCTTACAATTATTATTATTATTATTATTATTATTATTATTATTATTATTATACGGACACAATTTATAGGATGGGCCTACAAGTGAGATGAACTCTGGCCCAAGACGCGAACAGTATCCCCACAATGAATTTGTAGAGAGTGGGCTAAGTAAACTTGGTCAAAAGTGAGTTTGTTGATGGCCCAAGTATAGTTATAATCAGATTAACAAAAACGAAGTGCTGAAGTTGTGTAAGGTTCTTCTCGGCTTGGTCCAAGGAGTGAACTTCAGAATTATCTAAGTGCTTATATCTTTTTCTCCTTTCTTCTCCTTTTCTCCCAATTGTCCGATACCCTCTTTCTCTGTTTCCTACTCTACTTATAGGCCAATTTGTCTCACGTGCCAATTAGGTGATTCTCCTTTGATACTTGTCCCATCAAGCTTCCCTTGAAGTCTTCATACGACAGCTGTAAAGGATGAGGGTCACTGTTCAGATGTCTTTTCCCCATTAATGCGGCCATGAGGTTAGCTGCAGGATTATAAATGCAGTGCTAGCAGCCTTTTACATAATATCTCATTACCGTCACCTGTCCTTTTTGCCTACATAAATCAAGGGATTCTCTGAAAATGTTAGGATCAATGCTGGGGAATTTATCTAGATCGTCCCTTTGATCATCCGACCAGGCAGTGCTCCTCGGACCACTCTTTTCCTCCTTCATATAAGTTATACTTTAGAGAGGAGTTAGACCAGGTACCTTCCTCATGACTTACTGTCCTCGGACGGACAGGTTTTCTTGGACAGGCCCACGGCCCATCATCTGAAATTGGGCCTTTTACCCCTATAATAGCCCCTCAAAATTCTGGCTTTCTTTCTTATCCAAGGAGAAGGGCGGGATTTTGACTTCTCCAAGGGTCAAACTTTCCAAATTTTTTTAACTCATCCACGTGGAGAAGCCATTCCGCATGTCTCACAAACCTTGTCGATGCTTCGGAAATTGCAACGCATCATTTATTGCTCTAGGTGGCGCTCTGTCTCCTTTATCAGCGTTGAGATGCAAATCCTGTGGCTGGGATTTCTTCATGAAATTTCGAGCGGGATAACTCCCACTTACTTTCCTTTCCTATATAAAAGGCTCTGAGGGAGCCGTTTTGCCCATTTCGCATACCCGTAAGCATTCCAGAGTTCTTGAGCATTCCAGCCTCCATACGTTACTTTATTCTAATTATTCTGAGAACATTTTTACGAAAAATTCTAGGTATCTAAGAAGTTACTGAGACAAGAACCTCAACCACTTCTGTAAGTACCTAGATTCCAAGTTCTTTTCTCCTCGACCGGGCACCCTTACTCCCCTACTAGGAAATTTTCTCTGTATTCTCTCATATTTAAATGGGTAGATTTAAGAATCTGGTTGATTCGCCTATCGTGGTAGAGCTCTTTAAGGCAAAATATAACATACCCGAGGGAGTAGGTCTTCGGTATTACCCGCCGGAAGACATTCTGACCGCTAGGAGAACCGTTAAAGTGCTCATTCCTGTGATCGCTTTCTTAGAGGGGGGAATGACCATTCCTATAGGGACAATAACTCGTGAGTACCTTAGGAACCATAGGTTATGTCCACACCAGTGCGCCTCCAACCTATTTAGGGTTCTGGGCTGCGTTGATGCACTCAACCAGATGATGGGCTTGCAACTCACCTGGCACGACGTCGTACATGTGTACGAGTGTCATTTACTAGCCGACGGGGGTACTACTTAAAATCCCGGTCCTCCATTGTCAAAATGGTGTCGTGCCTTCCGAAATCCAACAAGGGCATGAAGGACGACTTCGTCATCATCTCTGGGGCGTGGCATGATGGTCATCACCGTCTGACCAAGAAGGGGAAGCCATGTGGGATGCCTTAGGACTAGATTGAGTTAACATAGAATTTACACACTAGGTTTTATTTTATTTCATTGTTCTACCATTTGATTCTGACATAATTATTGATCTCGTACTTCTTGGCTGTGATTGCAGATAGAAAGCTTGTTGCTCCCAGACTTAGCCTTGTGAACGTTCCGGGATTGAACAAGCTACTACGATCCGAGGTGTTCGTGCACACAGACGGCCAGCTGCGTGCCGTCCATCTGATACTGGACTTTGTCCCTTTGTCGGACAGCTTCCAAGATGTTGGGAACGCCATTCGAGTGGGAGACAAGAGAATCCACAAAATCGACGTCTCTCGGCCGGGCTTCTTGTCCAAGAAAGACCTTCCTTCAGTTGAGTGGCCGATTCAACAAGCCCTTCCTCAACCGGCTATTCAAAGAGAAGAGTCTACTTCCTCTCGGCTATCCTTGGAGGCCGAGATAGACCAATTTCGATTCGAGGGCGAAGAGGAAGTGCAAGATAAGCCTCGGAGTGTCCCAGAGTCTGAAAGTACCGAGGAGGAATGTAAGATATATAGGACAAAATTATGGGAACATTTTTTTCATGAAGGGGTCATCAGACAATCGCCTTATTGTGGAGTAGGTCCAGCCTTAGAATTCATTCAAATCGTACTACATTTATGTTTTTTTTATACAATTTTTAAGTGGTACTATATTTATGTTAATGACTAATATATTATTTTTATTTTTATACCTTTTATTATTCTTATGCCATACATTAGTTCATTAAATTGACACGTATTCAAGGTATATTTTTTTAGGACAAAGTAAGACTACAACCTTATTCAATATCTTTTTATTGAATGTGAGTTTTAACAAATCCATTGTTGGATTGCATCTTCTTCTTATATACATCATGTTTGCAAAATTTCTAGAAAAATAAAGATTAATAACTATGTCATTAATAAATTATTTAAATTGTAAGTTTTTGTAATTTAAAGTTATGTATAAAATATAAGCTTATAGATCATATGATAAATAATGTTTTATTGGCATAATATTTGACATGTGTATTAAGAGCGTAAAGAACATGCAATTCAATAGCTATATTTTTAAAATATATAGTTATGTTTATTTTATTGAGTAAGGTTGTAACTTTAAGCCTTCCTAAAAAATAAAAGGATGTAACTTTTAGTGACAACCAATTTTATTATTAAACTTTTTCCTATTTTTAAGAAATAGATAAGTTTATGTAAATGATTTTTTTTTTAGAATGTGATTAAGACATCGTTTGTTTCTCTTATTACTCTTATACCATAGTTAACTCATTAAACCAATGCATATTTAAATATGTGTTCCTAGAAATAAAAATATCTCTTTAATTGAAGCCTTCTTTATTTACAAAAATAAAAATAAAAATCTCTTTTTTAAATCTTATATTTAGAAGAATATAAAATTGCAAAGTTTTGTGGTTAGGAGTTACTATATTATATAATATTTAAAACTATTAATTAGTATACTCTGATTGTATGATCTCTAAATTAATTAACTAAAAATATGATCTATGATTTAAAAAAAAATATAATTATGTACAATATGATTTAGAAGATAATTCATATTTTATAAACTGACCGTTTTTTTTTTTTTTTTTTTTTTTTTTTTTTGAGAAGAAGTTTATAAAGTGGCTTGATAAGGGAAAACTTATTTTGAGTTATGTAAAGACTAAATCAATTAATGATTCTCTTGCTCGAGAAATTATTAGGTCCATCAGAAAGATCGCTAATG
Source organism: Lithocarpus polystachyus (assembly GCA_033629205.1). NCBI lineage: Eukaryota > Viridiplantae > Streptophyta > Magnoliopsida > Fagales > Fagaceae > Lithocarpus > Lithocarpus polystachyus. The sequence continues at coordinate 35,737,289 of CM066173.1, read as the reverse complement.
TGGTCCCTCCCAACTAATGAGATAATATTATTTATGAAAATATGTGAGTGAACTTCCTAATCAGCACAAGGAATAAAAAATAAATATTACCAAGTGATGTCACCTTTGCATAAATAAAAACATTTTATTAGTTTGGAGGTCAAGGAGGACCAAATCAACAGTCCTCCTTGTGGACCTAATAATTTCTCCTCTTACTCTAACTTGATATTGTAGCTTCCTAATATCACGTTAATTAATTATTCAATATTTTTTCAGTGAGCTTGTTAACTCTTTTACATTCCTTGGCACAAGATAATGTACATATCATCATGTTGTAATTAAAAGATCATCGGGCATCAAATTTATGCCCGATGATCTTTCATGGAATAAAGATAGCAATACAAAAAAGTGAATAACAAAATCTTAGATACCCATATGCATATCAACACACACACACACACACACAATGGCAAAAGAAAGAAACAAAAAATAATAATAATAAATAATGGTAAAAGAATAATGATGAGAGAGAGAGAGAGAGAAGCAAATGCACTTGCATATTCACTTCTTCCAAGAATGAAGAAGATGATGTTGCACCTAGACAAAAAAATGGATTAATAGTTTTGGTTGAGATAAGAGTTTTTGTGTTGAGAAAAATGAAAATGGGGGCAATGGGTTGGCCCTAGCAGCAGCTGCAATAAAGCTCCATAGGTACCTAAAGATGAAAAGACAAATTAAAATTATGTTGGGAAATGGGTTATCAATGAAGATGGAGTGTGAATTATTATCTATTAGATTAATTATAAATTTTTTGGACAATTGAGAAGATCAATACTTAGTCATTATCCTTTGGATTAACCATAAATCTTAGGAATAATTGGGGTAGATCAATAATAAAGTTTTGGACAACTGAGGAGGCCAATTAGAAATCCATTGGACTATCTAGAAATCTTAAAAATAATTGGCGGTGGGGGGGGGGGGGGGTGGGGGTGGTAGAATCTTAGGAATAATTGGGGTGGATCAATAATAAAGTTTTGGACAATTGAGGAGGCCAATTAGAAATCCATTGGACTAACTAGAAATCTTAAAAATAATTTGGGGGGGCATCCGCAATGTAGCTTTGCCCCCTCTATACACACACATACGCACGCTCGCGCGCGTGCACACACACACACACACACACACACACACACACACACACACAATTAGATAAATAGACTGGATTTTACCTTGAATAATTGGATTGAGGTGAGTTGGGTTTGAATCATAACTATTTTGTTAAATGAATAATAAATAGGTAAAAGATATTTAAGCATCCAACCCATTCATAACCCAAAACTTATAGTTAGGGCTTTCACAACATTTTGTATTCATGCCATTTTAATTTTTATTTGCTATATATTGTTGACATTGAGTAAAATGCAGAATTTCATCAAATGCTCATAATAAGGGATTTAAACTTTTCACAATCTCAGCGTAGAGCCTTGTTGCTTAGTGGAGTTGATTGGTTCTCTTTATGATGAGAATCATAGTTCAAATTCTTCTCCCCCACTTGTAACAATTAAATTATTTTTTAAACAAGTAAAATCTTGTGGATGAGAAACTATTAATGTACACTCAATGTTCTACACTTTTCTCCCCATAAATATGATTCTCATTTGCGGGATTCACATTTATGTAAAAGGAAAGTGAATAATTTTGTCTAGTGAAACATCGAAAAAATTATGTTCTTTTAAAAGTTTTTATTACAAAACATTGATTGTTTAATTTCAACAAAAGTACAAGGAGAAGTAATAATGAATCTCCTGAAATCATTAATTACTAGTCTGCTTGGGATTACTACTTTTTATTGGTTTATTTTGTTTTAAAAAAAGAATCAATATAAGTACAATTGTACTTAAACAGGTCTGAACTTTTAAAAGTTATAGGCAAAAATGGCCCACTACCACTATTTAGCAAAAAAATTAGCAATTTATCATTGTTTTGGAAATACGTAAGGATCTACTAGTACTTTTTTGAAATTCGAGTTTGTGAAACTCTAGTTTGCTGTGAAACTCGAGTTCCAAAAACTCGAGTTCTTTAAAAAAAATACTTTGAAAATTTTTAAAATTTTTCCATGGTACTTGAGTTCCATAAACTCGAGTACCATGGAAAACTCGATTTCACCAAACTCGTGTACCTAAAAAGTGGTAGATCTTTATATATTTCTGAAAAAGTGATAGATTGCAACATAATTTACAAAAATGTGTTATTTGGCTATTTTCGCCAGAAGTTATATATATATGATTAAGCTGACAATAAAAATAAACGAGATTTTAAACTTGTTCAAACTCAAGTTACAAGTTACAACACATTCACAACTCTTAATGTCAAACACAAAGAAGCGTACTGTAATAAGCTTCTTCATTTTATGGGACAATTTGATTGTTGGTGATGATAAAGTATAGAAGCTTGTTAGAATCTTTTTTGGGCCCATACATGTGTCATGTTTTAATACATCAGTGATTAAGTTTTTAGTTCTTTCAGGGTGTTGAGACCAACTCTTGTCAATGGGACATTCGTTGGGCATTACCATTGTATTTCATAATATAATGAGTAGGTGAAATAGAATAGTAAATGATGTGAAATAGATTTGTGAACGTGTAGTAGGCTGTGGGCCTTAGACCCACCTTGTTTACTTGTATAGCACACATACTTATACTATATGCATACTTGTACAGCACATTTTGCTTCCTATATAAAAGCATTCATGTATATTTTATTACTTGTGAAATACAATACTATTCATTCATTATTTCTAACAAGATTTTTTTCTCTTATAAAAATAAGTGAGCAAGGAATAAATATGTGAAAGTAGAATACAACAAAACTTGTTATAAAAAAAAGTAGAATACAACAAAAATAATATTCATAATAAAATAGAGTTAAATGATAATTTATAAGACTTATCTTGTAGTTTGTTTGAATAACTTTTGCATTTGAGACCATATTAGGCATTGAATAAAGGAATCAATGAGAAGAAAAGTGAGCAATGAAGCATTCAACAGCTTGACAACAAAGAGATTGCAATCCTGAGATGTTAAAGAGACAAGAGAAAGAACATAGGGGTAGCTTTCAGCAAGGCTAGATAAATGTAATCAGCAAGATCAAAGTAATACATTCTGCAAGGCTGAAATAATGAATTTAGCACAGATAAAAATGTTATCTCCATATTCATTTGGACATATATTTTGTGTTCAACAACAAAAATTCCATGTTCAGTATCGTGAATGTTTTGTATTCACCAATAAGGAAAAAATAATTATTCATCAAGAAGAAAATTTATTATTCAGCCTCTAAGGGGGTGAAATCCTGCAATAAGACAAAGTTACTGGTCTCAAAATTGAAAATCAAAGTAAAAGGGAAGATGGGTAAGTAAGGAAAGAATAGAACTTTAAAACTGTGCATGTCAAGGATCATATGAGTCTATGAGAGAATGGTTTTTGAAGTTGGTTGGTGGAAGAAGTGATAGGGAAAGATGTGTTTGAGGAGACACTAGGGTGAAATATGCCTTCTGATTTTTCTCTCTATGGCTCACTCCTAGAACAGGAAGAGCATAAAACAGGAAGCTCAATTTAATTTCAAATTGTGGGCCTGCTCAAAATTTTCACATGCAGATGAGCACGTGTTTATAAGACTAAGTTTTCTCATTATTTCTCAAGGAACTGAAAACAGATAATTGAGCAGAAACCATAAAAATCAATTGAATAAATTAAATGATTGATAACCATCTACTTCCAGTTTTATTGTTGTACATGATAAAAAGGAGAAAGAATATCAAGCTCAGCACGATTTTTTGCTGCTCTTCTGAAGGGCTTCTGATTTAGCCACCATAAGCGTTCGATCCCTCTGCTAAAACTATTACTATGATCTGTAATTGAAAGCATCTTTTGCCTTGGACTAGGCTCAGCTTCTCTCAGTTTCTTTGTATGTTTAGGGAGAAGGTGTTTTAGGCTCTACAAACTTGACACTAACTGATCTGTCAAGGCAATAAGGGGAAAAAAGTTACTAAAGATGAAAAGATATATATATATATATATATATATATATATTGAAACAGATATTATGGTCCAAACAGATGACAGAAGTAAGAAATATATAATTTCTTCTCACTCTCACGTTTTATGAAAAAATCTACTCATAATTTATCACCAACAGAATAAAAGACAATCTGGCAAGATTTTATCACTCCCAGCACTTTCCTCTCAATAATAATCACTTAAAAGAGAGATTTTCATTTTATCATATGTTCTTTTTAAATGCTCGTTTGGAAAAGATTATTCCATTAACCATCACAGACATGCGTTTTCAGCTCTGTATTTTGTGCGTACTTACTAAATTACATTCCCAAACCCAAAATAAGGCCTCAAGCAAACAGCAAAATACAATATATATGCAATTACAATTTACATGGAAGGAATTTTATCTTAACTTAAAGCTTACCTATCAAGATCGACTGAAGGTGTTGCAGACAAGTCTTGTTGTTGAGGCTTACAAGCAGGACAGATGTAGACCTTTGATGGGGAGACTAAGTTAATGCAATCAAAATGGTACCACTCATCTTCTTCAAAAAAAAAAAAGGTACCACTCATCACATTGATCACAAGCAATCATTGCTCTCTGATCATATCGCTTTCGACAAATGCAATAAAGCATACTTCATTCTCGTAGTAACTGCACCAACCAAACACTAGCTGATCAATGAAATGCCGAGGAAAATATTTTTCTTTTTCCTTTTTCAAGTTACGCAAAGATAAGTAGTTTTGTGTGTGTGTGTGTTGTTGTGGGGGGGGGGGGGGTTTGGTTTATGAAGGCAAATTTTCACCTTCCATAATAAGTTCAAAAACATAATCTAAGCTGAGATTTCCAGAATCAGTTGCAACCTGTACATAAAACAAAAGAGCTAAAGAGAGAGAGTGAGTATGAGAAATTTATAGACCTTCCTGGCATGTTCTGCCCACTGCAAGCCAATACACTTCACTTCTGTAAGTCTTTGCCTATAGTGATCTGAAGGTGGAATGCTCATAGATGATGAATTTGTTCTTCATCTATGTCACAGTATTGCAAAATTGCTTTTGTCAAGAAATAAAGTTTTTTTATCAAGTTCTGTCAAACAAATACAAATTTTAAAGACAGATTTTCTACATCCCAGAAAGTGTCTTCTCTGTCCAGCTCACTTTTGAGGGAAGGTTAATTAATGCACTGACACTTCAGGTCATTTTTGTTCTTTCAAAGACGTTCACATCTGTTAGTGCTGTGACCTTTACAAGGAGTAATTAATATTGAATTCTTGAATTATGAAAATGGCCTATGTAGAACAGATGAAATTGGATAGTAAAGCACACCATGTTGAAGTGTGCCAATAATAAAAATGCAGTCCTTCGACGAAGAAGTATTTGTAACCATATTTCAGTCTTACAGGAACATTGTCTTCAACAAATTCTTCTTAACAAAATGAAAACCCAGACAACCTAAGTAATACCACAGCAACCCAATGATATCTTATAGATGGATTTCTAAACAATTACTTAGAGCTATATAAGAACTAAGAGTGAAAGAAAGATTTGCCTGGATAGACTGCCCATACCAACCGCCTCTAGTTTCTAACTATATCTCCATCACCTTATAAGGAGGTGTAACTAGTCATAACGTCATACCCAAAAACGGAAGATAGTCCTCACAAACCCAAATCAATCATTATTCTCCAGCCCTAGCTAAGCCTCCCACTCAACTTTCTATATGTTTTTGTTTATGTTTCCCCACCCTATAACAAGAATTTTTAGTCTCATCATAGAATTAGAGACACAAGGTAGAAGCCTGTTGGCATGCAACACATCATGAATTTTGTAGAGGCAACATAGGCATTGAACCATATTAGGTTCTTGTGGAAATGGTTTTCTGTTTCTTTTTTTATTCCCTCTTTATTCAGTAATTCTCAAGAACTGACAAATATCAATTTTAATAATCAACGGACACTCTTGGAAGATGCTATCCCCATGTGAACTATCCCACTTTTATAACTAATAAAAGTGAAAAAAAGTGCTAGAGAATTCAAAAGCAAATAATCCATATTAAGAATGTAGAATAGTCCCAAAAGACAAGTAAACAAGTACTAATGGTCGATAAAACAAACCTCTTTCAAATGCTGCTGAATCTGTTGGATCTTGGGCTTTTGCAAACCCCCTAATAATCTATTGACTTTGAATCTCCATCAGTATCTTGCTAATGCCAGCTCAAGGTTGTGACTAGCTTCATGATCATACAGACCTGCCACTTCAATGGCCTGTGCAACAAAACCATTTCCAATAAGGAAGAATGTACAAATGAGTGGCTATATAACAGTTAACGCTGAAAGGATAACGATTTTATTAGATTGGAAGCTATTGCATTTTATGCTAACTAACAACATTCATAGCAATAAAATTTTAAAGACAAGTATGCATTAAGGAAATATGTTAAATCCAGTAGAGAGAGATCAATCCAGGTTCTCAATAAAAAGAGTAGAATACAACAACCAAATGCTTCTACAGCATAATATATCAACAGTATATAATGCTAGCTTTGGCAAGTACATTAACAGAGGTAGTTAATTTTTCAGAGACCACACTGAGATCTTTATCAAAATAAGCTAAAGAAAAATTGACTATTTTTGTCAAGAAAGTTCTGCGTGCCATAGCTTGATCCACAAGTTGTTCCAATATATCTCTTTCCTCAATCCTGCAGAGCAGTTATCAATAAAACAAAACATTCACATGCAGGAATTTAATAACCCATCAAATAATCTTCAATAAAAACCCAATCAAAAGCATGTGCCAAATTCAGCAGAGAACCATTCTTTTTTACAACTGTCACATATCCATAGTAGTTACGTAAGTGCAATTAGATAAGCATGAGGTAAAACAATCCATGAGCCTAACAAGTGAGGCAAAAACCAAAAGTCCAAAACAAAAGAAAACCAAAATCCAAACATAAGGTGGACCAGGCAAGCCATCCTTGGTTAATTCATGAATCAATTGAAGAGGAAGAGAAGACACCCAGTTTACAGGGCACATCGTCAAGCTCGGTTTTGGTTGCAAACCAACCTGCTCAGTTTTAGGAGTACCTTGAAATCAAGCTAACAAAGAAGTCTATTAGTGAAAATTCATATTTCATATGTAGTAGCAGCAATTCCAATGCTGAAAAGGTTATTATTGTTATTAAATAGGCTGGTGACAAACTGCTAGACATCAGTGTCTGTTTTAAAATTTCACAACCAAAGGTCTCAGCCATCCCACTTCTCTTATTGATCAGCCACGCTACATACTTCTCTAACCTTAGCTGCTAGCACTGAATTGTCTCCATCCAAATCCCAGATCAGTTCTTGCTATTCCTACTACTGCCACCTTAGTTTTAGAATCATACGATCCAGCAAGTTAAACTGTCTATGAATAATCAGAACAAACTAAGATCTTTGAATGGCTTGAATTTTTAAAAAATGTACAAAATGATTTCTTTCACCTCCACATTTCTATTAACTTTGATATGTAGTCTTCAGGGAAAGCATAGAAACTACAAAAGTTGGAGCCGAATCGTCACAAGTTTTCTTGGTCTCAACATCCTGATTAGGAGCTTTCTCAGATTTTCCTTGTTCATTTTTCTCACTTTTCAATCAAATCTCTCTACCCAAAATCTTATCCCTACTTTTCAAAGGAAAGCTGCAGTAGCATTTGAGCTTTGCTGATAAACAACAGTACTAACCTTCAAGTGTTTATGCAGAAAAACATGCATTTTATGAGACACTTATCAAGGAAATAAATCACGGTGCTAGATAACCTATTTCATAAAATAAACTTCACCAGCATGATTTTTAGTAGTCCAATAATGATTATGTAGATTTCCATTCGTAAATTGCTAATGGAAATTGCCAGGCTACATTCAATGTCTAGAGACGGGGGAAAAACAGAGAGAGAGAGTGAGAGAGAAAGAGAGGCTTAAGAAACAAAAAGAATGTCCCTAATGCTCAAAAGAAAAGGAACTAAAAGTACAACTAAACCTAAATATGCAAATAGTTCTAGGTCTAAGCATTATATTCAATTGTTCCAAAAGTGTTTTCCACTATCTTTAAGGGTCCGGTAGTACACCACCTGATACAATATTGTTTCACCACAGGTACCTTAGGGTTGAGGCAAAGGGACTCGTTACAAAGCATTAGCAATATGGAAACATCTTGACAAAGTGTGGAATACAACATTCGCTAAGCTATTAATAAATTTGAGCAGGCTAAGACATAGGAGTGATAATATAGACATTGCAATTCCTTGCATGTTTAATGGCGTGAACTCCTTGAAAAATTATACTACAATTGAATTATAAGATCATGAAAAGGCATGAAATATGAAAGGTATTTTTTTTTTTTACAAACTTGATGCATTTGCCACATACCCACAGAACTGATAGTCAATGTGTTTACAATGACACATAAAGAGAAAAAAATCTGTCAGAGTTTTGCTTGATAAAACTATAGAAAATTGACATTGTTCCTGAAAATGAAGCAAAACATATCTGAGAAATTCATGGTCATGCCATAGGATAGCATAGACTGGTTGGATGAGAAGAGTTAAATCAAGAAGAACATTTAGCCAAACGTATAGAAGATAGAAAACAAACTACAGATATCTATCTAGCACAATTAATAAAAAAGTAAAAAATTAAAGAATGGAGCTTATTCTAAAAAAGGACGAGAAGGATTACTCTTATAAATCACAGTAAGGAAAAAAAATCAGTGATTAGATTCCTTGTTGTAAACTCTCTTCTCACCAAAAGACTATCATTGAATACTTTCCAGAGGAAAATAAGCACTTTGACAGATGATTTAAGCTTCCATAGGTCAGCCCACATTTAAGAACTGTATCTCAGAGTTCTGATGCTTCCAATATAAGCATTCAATATAGAGAAGCCAGTAGGATCGGTTGACAGTAAAGAGACCTGACTGATTCATGGGGCCTAATCGGTTTAACTGCACTACCCAACCTAGGAGTTAGCTGCTTCTAAATAATAGAGTTGGCTACATGAGATGAATATCAATTCCTCACTAATGCACAATTTCATTGTGCGGTAGCTCGGTCAATAAAATAACAAGCCCTTGTAATATGTGGATAATATCCCCCAAACACATTGTATCTTATGTTAAGCCCAAAGTCATACTTATTAGGAATTGAATTCCATTTCCTACTAGCCTTCTAGCTTCTGTGAGAACAGATAATCCCATTGTTTATTCTTTTTGATAAATAAATAATTTCATTAAAAATTAAGAAAGTTGCTACCCCAATACACAGGCTTGACTCAAGTACAATTTTCTTTTTACTTATTATTTAACATGAAACCCTCCTAGAAAGTAGTGTGAATCTACACCCAAGCTCGTTTGAAGATGTGAAAGTAATTTGTTTCTGATTTCCATGGGTTGGTAAGGAGTCATTGTATCAATATTATAATGCAAGTTCGATGCATATACATATATACAATTTTTAAAAGTCTTTTTTGTCTTTTGAGATGCAATGAAAAGTTATTTATGAAGCGAAGTTGGGTTTTTGGAGTTAGCGAATGACCTGTCTAATTTAAATTTGAACAAGGGTGCACCTTGTGACATTTTCTTTTCAAGGTTTTCAGGTCCTTAATAACAAATGAAATTTCTCTCGGGCTTGTGTAGTCAAGTTTATTGTTTGTGAACTCTCTTGAACTAGTTTGAATGATGTTACAAAAGACTCTTAGTCCTTCAGCTTCTCAACACCTGCACCCCCCCCCCCCCCCAAAAAAAAAAAAAGCTTTCAACAATTACTTTTCATCTGCTAAATCATCTCTTAAAATAAACCCACATCCAGTTTTATGAGAAAAATAATATCACGATCTGAATACAATATCAAGCAAGTCCTAAACCCACATTTTTATCTGCATGATTGTGAAGCTTGGAAAGGGGTTGGTATTGGGGTATGAATGTTAGAATACCACATATTTTATGAATCTTGAACAGAATTTTTATTGCCGAGACAATCAATCTGTTATTTTCCCCATTTAATTAGAGAATTGGGATGGGTACTAGCAGTTTTCTTTTAATCAATCTTTGTTTCTCTAAGTTGTGAAGAGTGTTACGGCCATGTATTTTGTGGCTTGAGAACTTAAGTGACATATAGTGTCAACCTGAATCACAGCAAAAGTTCATAACAAAAACCTGGCTATAGGTACATTGGAACTTTTGCATTGGATTACAGAAGGTATTCTTCTTTTTCTCATCAAATATGCTGTTTATGCAGAAAGTTGAATTTAGGAAAGTTCTTAAATGGACAAATGTCTATGGATATTATTTACCTGAGGACAAGCATAACAAGAGACAGTTCTTTAAGTACTGGAAAGGTATGTCATTTCCTCCAACTTGAAGGAGACATTGTGTCTCATCCTTAATCGATCTACAAAAGAGCTATTTGTAATGCAGGTTAAGCTGAGTCTGGGTCTAAGTGACTTCATGAATGTGTAGAGAAGGAGCTTCAAGTTTACCTCAGCGTAGAGGGCCCATCAAAGAAATTATTTTTAAGGTTCCACAAAAAATTTGCTAGACTGCCCATGAAGCTTGAGATGCATAACCTTCTACAGAATTCAGAAGTGCGTTAACCTATTAAATGCTTGTTTCCATTTTCTGACTATCCTTTCTACTTGCATAAGACTGACTTGAAATTGGAGCTTTCCTGTTAATGCTTGTCTTGTAGTCTAATGGCAAAAGTGTGACTCATAACTACTTTGAAGATTTAGTTTGAGCTCTAGAGAATTGGCTATAAAATGCAGATAGAGGATCCTAAAGGATAGAAAGAAAATTTTAAACTCAAAAACTTATGGAATAAAAGAGCTATAACAGCCGCTGTAGTTGCTATCCCAACAATAATGAAGTCATGGCCCTGCCATCCTCACTTTATCAAATATTCCTAATTAATAGAGAAAGAACAAAAAATATTAAAGACCTATGCTTTTAGATTATATTTTTGAAAATTAGCTCTTCAACCAATCAAATACGAACTATATTCTTCCAGAGATCCAACCAAAGGCATTAAAATGCACAGCCATTTTAATTTTTGGTTATCATGTCTTAAATGATCAGCTAACCTAGTAAATTATTACAGACCATTTAGGTGTGATGCTGTAATGCAAATCATTTACAATTTATCTCAAACAAACTTGTACACAGCCAAACATATTCGATGTAGCATCTCAAATTCAAAATGATACACATTTTCTACAAAAGTCAGGATTCTATGCAATTGGTGTGCAGTTTTTTTAATCAAGAAACCAATCAAATCCAAAAATAAATAAAGTTGGTATACAATTGCAAGATTTTTCCTCACCACAGCAAGGCCACATGGTAAACTGAGAAAAAATTATGCATCTCAATTTGACAAATCAGATTAAAAAAAAAACACACACACACACACACACACACACGCACAAAATCTTGCAAATGAAAACAAGACTGAGCTCACATCCAAGGCTGAAGGAAATCTGGGGCTTACCAGTGACTTCAAAGTTCAACCGCAACCATCCCAGTCAACTGCATTAACTGAAAAAAGATCAATTAAACAAAAATGAAAATAATTATCTAATAAATAATTTTTTTTTACGTTCAGAAACTTATTCAGTTCCAAATTTTTTATATAAGTTGATATGATATTCAGCGCCGTTGGGTAAAAGACGCAAATAAAACAGTGCAACTAAAAAGGGAAACATACCTTGGCATCAAATGCAAAAGAAACGACAGAGGAGAAACAGTTTCAATGTAATTTTTTTGATTGAGGCATATTTCTTCAGAGCTCATCAAAATGTCCTCAGTTTCATAAAAAATCTCTGGGGCAGCAAAAGCAAAATAGCTTAAAAAGCATGGTGGTTGGGACAACTAGCCAACTTATGCAGGACCTAGATGAGTCATCAAGGACCAGAGGAGACTGATATTCTTCTTCTGCTTCCAAATCATCACATCCATAAAATGGCAACTCGCTCCAGTAATCAACATCATCATCATCATCATCATGTCCAGCAGTTAGAAGGAGCAAGTTAGGTCTACCAGATTCTTGAGGAGGACAGATGCACTCTACGTGGACCCCCCACCTTGTGGGACAGATTCTGCATTGGTATGTAACCTCAACATGATTCTGGTTAGTTGGATTTGATTCATTCAAAATCCGCTGCAGAAACGATTGACGTGGAGAACTTAAATTCAGACCCTTTGCTACTGCAAAATGACGCATACATTCACTTTTTTTACAACCATTGATGGAAATGCAAATATGGAAACCATATCCAGCGGGGCTCTTATCGACATCGCCTCCAAAAGCAAAATAGACAGCCAATTTTGGAAATTTGCGACCAACCCAGAACAATATGGAATTATTTTCAACACTACTTTGATGATTGAACCATGGAATCTCAGTTCTTCCCGATACCGTAAGAACACAAGCAATGTCCCCATCTTCAAATTCAACGCCCTCAGTTTCAGATGGGAAGTAATCGGTGAACTGTGGATCCATTAATTCATTGCTTCTTGCACTACCACATACTCCATTTGGTAAAATCCCCATAATTTCTATTACCTGCATTGCAATTACAAAATTCAACATTTTTCATTTAGCAAATCTCTTAAAGTATTTAGAGAAAGTAACAAAAATTGTTTCGAGAGACCTGATTCAATAGCCCACTTGGTGATTCATAATCCAGCAACGGGCAATCTTCTGCAGAAACCCACCATATCGATTGTGGAAGTCCTTGAATTTCACGAAGGTGCTTGCAACTTTGAATCCAAAGATATTTTAATCTAGGAAATCTGCTAATGCTTTTGGGGATGGTAATAATATTGGTTCTAGATAGATCTATACTCCACAATGCGGGGAAGTAATCAGGCTTCATCAAAAGATCTAATTCAATTATGCTTGAAAACCAACCGAGACGCAGCTCTCTCATCTTCAGAAACCCATAACCGGAGGAGCTATCAAAAGAATTGCATGACAGTCTCAATTTGGCAGTAGGAGTCACCAACTCCTGAAGCTGTTGCAATTTATAAATGCCATCTGGAAGATCCCGCAGGTTATAGCAAGAACTAAGGGTTAATCTCTCAAGAACTTCAAGAGAAGTCAACATGAGGTTGTTTGGAAGATTTTGAAGTTTTCTGCAAAAATCAAGATTCCACGTTTTAAGCTTATGAAGAAATTCACCGGACGCGTGAATCTTAACTAAATTTTCACAATGAGAAAGGTCCAATGTCTCCAAGTTTGGGGTGCGTAATTCAGGTAATTTGGTTATAAATTTACAGCCACGGAGATTGAGATGTCTCATATTTTCTAACTGGAACTCCTGTAGAAAAATAAATAAATAAATAACTTCAAGAAACTTTAGAATAAAAATTTAATAAAATCTTAATTAAAAAAATATTAGTAATTGTACCTGCTTGCATAGCTTTTCCAACTCAATGCGACTATATGGCATATCGAGCCAAACAAGTTGTCGAGGACAATATTTGGATGGCAAGCGAAAAGGATATCCAGGCCAACTAAGAATCCTTATCCCATTGGGAAGATATTGAATTGCATCACAAATATTTATGTTATAGACAAGAAGTATCTTGAGATTTTCCATCCTTTTGAAAACATCAGGGTGTAGTTGCACTTTTACCGGTTTAGGTGAGTGCAACATTATACCTCGAATTTCGTCCGTCCCCTAATTGGATAAAGAGTCAAGTAAACCATAACTCATAATAGAATTTACCAAAAACAAAAAGTATGATAATTTTGAAATTTCAGCAAAAATAAGACTAATAAAATTTATATTTTATGCAATGTTAAAAAGAAAAAATATATAACTTTTACCTAGTGAAAGTTTTTTTTTTTTTTTTTGGAGAAAATAGAAGAAAAAGAACTTATACCTTATTTCCAATTAGTACTTCAAGAGCATCTTTATGATGCCATAACCTGCTACGTTTTCCAAGAATATGAGGAGATTCTCGTCGAACAACTTCCCTACCCATTTTTTGTATCAAGTCATGCATCAACAATTGACCATAATGATTCACAGTAATGAGACACTTATTAACAAGTCTTGGAATACCATGATCTGGATATAAATCACAAGCATTTAATATATCTACAACGTAATCCTTGGTCCATCCCTTGAAGAAACATGTAATATCAAGGAAAATATCTTGTTCGATTTCCTCCAGACTATCATAACTTACTTTAAGTACTTCTTGAATGTCTTTATTGGGAATTTTGTTATACTTATCTAATGTACTTTCCCATTCGTGTTTAGTTCTTCCACACAAATCATGAGCTATTATTATAACAGCTAATGGAAGGCCTTGTGCATATTGTATAACTTGGTTTGTAAGTTCAGAATAATCTTTATTGGGTTTCTTTCCAAGGAAGGCATGCTTTTCAAAGAGTTGAAGAGCTTCATGTTTGTCTAATTCCTTGACCTCATAAGTTGTATAAACTTTTCCAAGAGGAGCTAAGAATTTTGGATTTGCTGTTGTTGTTATAATGACTCTGCTTCTTGAAGTAAACCAATTACAATCTCCAAACAATTTTTTTATTCTTTCTAATGTATCCACATCATCAAGAACTAAAAGAACATTTTTACTACGAAGTCTATTTTTTATCAAATTGATTCCTTGGGATGTGCTGTGAATTTTCTCATTTTCATCCCTTGAAATCTCTTTAAGAAGTTGACCTTGTAGTTTGATAATGCCATCCTTAGTCTCCAAATCTTCTCTAACATTCTCTAAAAAACTGCTTCCATCAAAATGATTAGCGATTCTGTTATAAACTGCTTTTGCAATTGTAGTCTTACCTATTCCAGAAAGACCATGAATCACTACCATGCAAAATTCATTTAACTCAATACCTAAAAGTGATTCTACGGCCTTGGCACGAGGTTTTACTCCAACAAGGCATTCGCCAACAAATACTCGCTTGCATTTTGGTATATTTTCAACAATTGTTTGGATAAATTTAGCTTCAGTGTCACTGCAGACCATAAAGTATAAGAAACATTTAATGAGTTGGACTAGTTGCAAATATTAATATGAAATGAACTAAACTCAAAGATGCCTAGTTCTGTACCTTACTACTTATACTTTAAGATATTATAAATTAAATTAAATGACATATAATTCAAATATTTGAGCAGTATCTTTAAATTTTGTACATTCTTTTTTGCTAGGAAATTTTTTTTTTTTATAGGTTTTTGCTAGGAAATTAATTGTACACATTTTAGCAAGTAACTGAGTTGGAATAGTTGCAAATTTTAATATGAAATGAATTAAATTCAAGATGGTTAGTTCTGTGCCTTACTACTTACACTTAATATATTAATAATTAAAGTAAATTACATCAAATCAAAAAATTTAGCAGTATCATTAAATTTTGTACTATATCACGAAATTAGAGAAATATAAAGGATATGGTAGTAGAAATAGTAACATGCTTTTGCTTGTTCTACACTTGATTATGACCCGACTCTAACAAGTCAAACCTCAACCCAACGTATTTTATGACCCATATTATATTGTATACTAATGTTATATAAGATTTTCGATATTGTACATAAAAGAACTAATGACATTACTCATCATGACTTGCACTTTTCAAATATAAATATTTTCAGTGGCAGGTTGACTACTAAGAGCATCTCCAGCAGATTAGCCAAATTTTTGTACTGTTTGGATAATGAACAGTAATATTTAACTTTTGCTTACTTATTTTTTTAAATACACTTTTCAACAGATTTTCTATCATTTTCTCAATTTCATTTAAATATTTTTTTTTCATTTTTTCTTTATTCATTATTTATTTTTTTTTTAACAACTACACATCTTCCAAGTTTTTTTTATTCAATACCTTATTATTAATAGAAAAAAACATTTGAAGTATGAATAGTAAAAACTACAATATTCTCTGATGGTAGAGAAGCACTGTAACAAATCTAATTTAAAAAATGGAGATGTAGAATATATTAAAATGTGAACAGTGGTTTTTTTGCTCCAAAAAATAGATATAGAGCATATATTGGAGATGCTCTAACGTTATGTGTTTTTCTTTTCCCCCAAAAGTTCATCATTTAGATTTTATTATAAATTATTTACTCTTTTTTTGCCTAATATATTATATTTTATTCTTCAAGTTCTCTATATATTTATTTCTTCTTATAGATGATTTAACTTTATTTAATGTTTCATGTAAAAAAAATGTATGCCTTTCATTTTTTTTTTTTTTTTCATTTGTGGATTTATTGGATTAGAAGATTATTATATTTTTTACTAGACTGTAAAATTAATAATTTCTATATTGATGTGTTAATTATTCCTATTAGGATAAGAAGAATAGTAACTACAAAATCTGAATATCCAACTAGGTTGGCACCTATACATATCTATCATTTGTAATTCTCAATCTATTTGTACATATCAAATAACTTTACGTCAAATATAAATATATATATATATATATATATATATAAACTTTTCAGTGTTTTCACTTACATTTTCAACCAATGCCAAATGTCCATTTTATTTTAAAAAAAATTCAAATTACAAAATATATATTTATAATGCATAACTAAGCACAACCACTTAAGTATTCTACTAGTCAAGTGGTTTAAATGTTTGAGCAGTATCTTTAAATTTTGTACATTCTTTTTTGCTAGGAAATTAATTATAGACATTTTAGCAAGTAAACTGAGTTGGACTAGTTGCAAATTTTAATATGAAATGAACTAAATTCAGGATGCTTAGTTCTGTGACTTACTACTTACACTTAAAATATTATTAATTAAAGTAAATGACATCTAATCAAATAGTTTAGCAGTATCATTAAATTTTGTACTATATCACGAAATGTTGAGAAAAATAAAGGATATTTCGTAGTAGAAATAGTAACATGTTTTTGCCTGTTCTATACTTGATTATGACAAGACTCTACCAAGTCATCAAACATCGACCCAACGTATTCGTACTCAATTAGATAATTTATGATTTAATTTTTTTATTGACCCATTTTATATTGTATAATAAGATTATATTAGATTTTAGATATTGTACATAAAAGAACTAATGACGTTACTCATCATGATTTGCAATTTTCAAATATAAATATTTTCACTTTCTCAAAAAAAATATATATATATTTATATTTTTTCAGTGACAGGTTGGCTACTAACATTAAGTGTTTTTAAGTTTATCATTTAGATTTTGTCATAAATTATTTACTCCTTTTTTTGCCTAACATATTAGATTTTTTTCTTCAAGCTCTCTATATATTTATTTCTTCTTTATAAATGATTTAACTTTATTTAATGTTTCATACATAAAAAAATGTACGCATTTTATTTTCTTCATTTGAGGATTTATTTGATTAGAAATTTGTTATATTTAATTACCAGGCGGTTAAATTAATGATTTATATATTACAAAAAAATTTATTTTTAAGTATTATAATTGTTCTTTTATTTTTAAGGAAATATACGAAAAAATTATAGATGATCTAACTTTATTTAATGGTTCATGCATAAAAAATTTATGCATTTTTGTTTCTTCCTTTGTGAAAATTTTGGGTTAGAAGACTATTAGATTTATTTGCCAGAATGTAAAATTAATGATTTATATATTACTAAAAAAATTTACGTTTTAGTATTTTATTGTTCTTTTTTTTTTTTTGTAAAAAATAAGAAAGAAAGACGTTAAAAAATACGATCAACTTCTTTTTCCTGTTTGAAAAAAATAATTCTATTTCTAACACTCACAGCCTAAACTACCTTAATTCTAGAGTATAAGATCCAAACAGCAGAGTTGGAAGGGGTTAAATTCATCCCTTATATTCTTATTAAATAGAATATGTTTTATTTTTTACTTTTTATGGGAGGTCTTTGGGATTTTGAGAAAAATTAAACGACCACTTCTTTCATTTCAGACAACTATTAAATAATCCAATATTAAAAATAAAAGTTATTAATAGATGAAAAGTTACGTAATTTATTAAAAAAAAATTGATTACCACAAATTATGTAATGTCAATGTAAGTTATAATTTACTTTTTTTTTTTTTTTGGTTGCTTGGTTTCAATTAACATTTTTGAACAGAGTATTAGGGGTTTTTTTTTTTTTTTTTAAGGAAAAATACTTACTGCTTTTTTGTTACAACGAAAGCCAAATTACAACATATCTTTTTGGGTTGCATCTGCAATACAATCCAGTAATTCTTCAGTATATGAGCTACATTGCTACACTTAAGTTTCCTCATAAACTAAGTTGACTATACATATATATTTCAAATCAGTAAAAAAAAAATCAATAATTAAATCATATCATATACTATGTAATAAAAATTAGACTTATAAACCGTAGTTGGAATTAATTTATTCATTCTTAAAGGCTAAAGCACAATACAATTAGAGACATTACTATGAGTTAGGGTGTTACATTTTTATTTATTTATTAGTAAGTTAGAATGTTACGTGTGAATACTAAATATGTCAGTCTTACAATTAAGTGGTTGATATAACTATTTGAATAAAATAAGCACTAAAATAGATGATTTAAATATCAAAATAAAACATAAAAATTAAATTTCTTTTAGGTGTACAAGTATAATTGATTTTTTAATTTTAAATTTGGAATTAATTCTTTCAGGATAACCTTATTCATGCAAGTATCAAAAACAATTTAACTACTAGAGTTCAAATCCACCTCTTCATAAATAAATAAGGAATTATTAAAAAAAATTATAAAAGTTTTTATTGATTATTGTAATTAGATATATTAGATATAAGGATAAATATACAAAATTATACATTTTATGAGCAATTTATTACAAGTTATTATAATATTAGTAATTTATTTAGTTAGAAACAAGTTCTAAAATTATGTAATAATAATTCATTTAGTTATTATTTCTCAAAAAATTATATAAAGAAAATTTATGACTAAAACTGTGCAACATAGGAGACTTTCACTAGTAATATAAAAAGTTTAAAGATTAATTTGAATACAAAAAATTCCAAAAAAATCATTAGAATACATAAAAATTAAATTAAGAAATATTAACAATATGATCTTATACTCCAAAATTTTAAAAATATTCTATATATGACTTAATTTTTCAAAGATGTATGATGATTTTTATTTTAAATTAACATAAGAGTATTTTCTATATTAGATTTCACATCTAACTATCAAAGGGTTATTTGATTGCGTAAATGACCTTAAAAGTATATAACACCGTAAATATTTTTTAATAAAATAACATATAAAATTCGACATTGATTAGGAGATATCAATATAATATATCATGTCAAGATTTTCTTTTTTCCTTTGACCACATTAGAAAAGTTAAATATTATTTTCAATAGAAAGGTTTTGAGTTTAAAGTTGTGAAATTTGAAATTTTGAATATTAAAAATTCGACACATTTATTTGCTGTTCCACCCTCTTAAATATTTGGCCATTTGCATTTCCCCCTCAAGGATATTTAGAAACTTTGTCGTGAAATTATTATTATAGGAATCAAAAGATAACGTAATGTATAACTGAGTAAAGAGTATTTTTCCATTTTTTTTTATGCGTCTATTTGAGTACAGTTTATTTAGTTAGAACTGAAAATATTTTGCTGAAAGTATAAGAAAAAAGTTGAAAAATAAGTTAAATAGTATAATGAGACTTATGAATAATATCAAAAAGTGTAATGAGACCCATAAATAATAGTAAAAATAAATTAAAATTACAAATAAACTGATAATTTCAGCCCATTCCAAAAAACAAATAAAAGGGAAAATTTGGCTTTTATGGTCTTCTGGGATTTCTTTATCTAGGAGTTTGAGACCTTTATTGCTTCAGTATAAACACACGCACAAACAAACAAAAACTAAAAACTTATTCAATTTTTTTAATTGTTGCTACATCTTTTTATTTAAATATGTTCAAGCATGTAAGATGATATTCATTATATATAAATTTGAATTTTTATAACTCAGATATTTTAACACTATTATTCTATGATAGTTGTTTTACTCTCTTATTTATTTTTAAAAAGTCTGAATTTGAAATAATTGAAAGATATTAATTATGATAAATGCAATTTAAAAGTAGTTTATGCTTCACAATCTTTAAGGTTTTTTTTTTTTTTTTTTTGAGAAGATTCACAATCTTTAAGTTGGTTGCATAATTAGTTTATTAATTTTATAATTTTTTATATTTAGATTTCAAGGTATAAGTAAGTTATGGGCAAGCCATCCATCACCAATGCATATTTTTAGAGAAAATAATGTTATAAGATCCATAAGTTACTACCCAATCACCCATCCCAAATGTGGGAACTTAAGATTTTGGACCCACAAAAAAGGAGGCGGTATCTGTTAGAACCCGTATAGGTAAATAGATAATAATTGTTGTAATGTTGCATTTAGTTAGTTAATTACTTACTTACAATTTCATGCATGTTAATCACATTTAAAATATATTGAAATTATTAATGCAAATAAGTAATAATAATAAAAAAAAAGACCAATAAGATAAAGTCATGTGGGCTAATAGAATAATTATATGGTTCTATAAATACTTACTTATAATCATATTTTTATTATTAAGAATAAATTAGCGCATTGCTTAGTGCATTTCATTTCTCTCTCTTAATATTTCTTCATGAAGAGTGATTATCTCGAATTAAGTCAATTTTCTTACCAATTTTATTCACTTATTAGAAACCACTAAATTTGTTATAGTATCTTATTCATCACATACATATAGGGTTTCTCTCACATTGTGTGGGCCCAATCCGCTTGTGGATAGGACCCACACAATGCGAGAGTTATGGTTGACAATGAATTCATTGAATTGGGTTGGCTTGTTTGTACTCACCCCATGTGCTAGGTGCAATGGGCCGGGTCAAGCAAGTCATTGACCAGTCAACAATCTAGGTTAAGAAGGCTAAAAAAACCTCGGCCCAAGCCCAACCCATGGGCAATGCCCATTAGACCTTTAGAGGGCTAGGCACGTGGGTCAAGTATAATAGGCTTTTAATGGGCCTTTGTTTGGTTTTCAGCGGGCCTTAATTGGCTCAAAATTTTTTAAAAATAATTATACTATATGTCATAAAAACACCTATAATATAGGGACCAAATAGGTATGTTCTGAATAAATTAGTACATTAATGCATCCCTTATTCCTGTTAGAATTAGAATAGTTGTATATCTACAAAAACTAAAGAGTAATATACATATACAAACTATTTTACAACCCTTTTACAAACTGCTGATGTGACTTTAGTATTTTCCAAATAACTAGTAAAAATGCGATATTAGTGATGAGCCCATATTAGAACTAGTAAAAATTTACCACATCAACTAATTTGTATCGGTAACATTACTTGAATCTAAATATCCAACTAGGTTGCCCCTTACGCACGTCTATCATTTGTAGTTTTTTTTGTTTTTTTTTTTGTTTTTTTTTTTTTGAGAGATATCATTTGTAGTTTTCAATCCATTTATAAATATCACATAACTTTATGTCAAATATATATATATATATATATATATAAACTTGTCACATACATTTTACTACCAATGCCAAATGTCCATAATTTAAAAAAAAAAAAAATTTAAACTACAAAATATATATTTATATATAATGCATAACTTAATATAACCACTTAAGTATCTTACTGGTCAAGTGGTCTCAAGAATCTATCCCATCTTATATCATAAGTTCCAAACCACCCCCTTTCCCTCCCCAAAAAAATGCTTATAAATTATTGGCGATGGATAGAGCTAGAGGTGCAGGCTTCTGGGCCACACTAGTGGACCAAGGGGACACCTATTGACAGAAAAATTAGCTCACAGTCAAATCAAAAGTGTTAGCGGGCTACCCACGGGGGCCTCAATAGTACCAAATTGGGTCGACTTTTTAGTAACCTTTTTTGAGAGAGATATTACATGTATTTAATACATAAAATACTTTTTCCATAAAAGACTCAAAGATTTGATACTGAAAAATAGATATTACCTCCCAATAATGTGATCATAGAACGCAGCCACATAGTTTTAGCTACGAATATTGTCTTAACAAAGTTTAGGAACAAGAAAAGTTGTTCAAGTTTTACTTAATAATTTTGGAGAATACTTTTGTCTCCACCACTACAAAATAGAATTCTTTCATAATTTGCATGCAGTGGTTATGACTTATAATAAACCATTAGAAATTTAGAATTATGAAACACATGAAAGCGTAAGACAAGTCATGAATTACATATTCATTCTTATAGTGCCATCCAGACAAACTGCCAACTTTCTTTAAAGCTTTCCTCCAATTCTGCACCTTGTCAATATTATCTTTGAATGTTTCTTCATGTTTTGCCAAGGCCACCCCAAACTCTCTCTTTTGTCTACGTACTTCTGATGGATGCACCTTGTAAAAAACAGGTAAAACTAATTGGCCAATATTTTTTTTGCAATCGAGAATTTTGACAAGTTCATCTAAACACCAAGGCGAAGAAGCATAG
Source organism: Lithocarpus polystachyus (assembly GCA_033629205.1). NCBI lineage: Eukaryota > Viridiplantae > Streptophyta > Magnoliopsida > Fagales > Fagaceae > Lithocarpus > Lithocarpus polystachyus. The sequence goes on along the minus strand of CM066173.1, from coordinate 35,714,722 downwards.
TTTTCAGAGAACACAATGATAGAAACTTTTGAAGATTCAATGGCTTCAAGAAGTTTAATTGAAATTTCTCCTCCTCTCTGAAGGTTATTATCAATGAAGGTGTAAAAACCCTTGTCATGGAGAGCTTTATGCAAATGACTTGTAAAACCATTACGGGTATCTTCACCTCTAAAGCTTAAGAAGACGTCATAGCTCCGTAGGTGAGTGGAAGAAGAAGAAGAAAAAGAAGAAGAAGAGGAGAAGGAGGAGGTGGCTCCTTTGTTGGTCTGGAAAGCCATTGGTATGAGAAGATTAAGAAGATGTAAAAAAGAGGAGGATAAGATAAAAGACCAAAGATGTGATGAAATGGGAATTATGATAAGAGATGAGTGAAATCGTGCAATTTGAGTCGAGAGCACTGAAACTAAAAGGTTTTGAATCTGTTCGTTTGAGTGGTAAATTGATGATAGAGTGACTTATATTTATAACGCCTACAACACGTCTTGATTTTTCCTAACAAGAAGGTTCCAAGAAGGTAACTAGTTATTACCAATTAGGAAACACAAAACAGCAGTACGGTTCCACCGTACCACGCGTCATGAGTTATTACATTTTTTTTTTTCCTGACAACGCGCAGTAGACCTTTATTCAGTATCACCCCAGAAAATTAGAACATTACTTGCCTACTTTTTTACTTTTTACTCTAATTTCGCTTCTTCTTCTTCTTCTTCTTCTTCTTCTTCTTTTTTAAACTATTTCTTTTTTCGTTTTTCAGTTTTAACTGAGGATTAGCAACTCCCAATGCTAATGAAAAATTAAGAACAGGAAGTGAATTTGGCATCCTGTTAACTTATTTTGCTAAAATTTGAGACAAAAACTCCATATAAAAAAAAATAATTAGCTTCTTTTTAAAAATAAAAGACAATTATATGTTTACATGTTAGACTTACATTTTAGACTAATTAAATAAATATGTATAGCATTTTACACACTTGCATAATAATGTACAATGTTGTACATATTTATTTAGAGGCAATGTAAATCTTACATAGATTTTTTTTTTTTTTTGAAAAACAAACCCATACACATAAGAGAGAGGAAAAACGGTTCTAATACAAATGTTAAAATAAAATTAATTAAAGTAATAAAATAATATATTATAATTTACCACAACTGAGAGTAAAGATGTTGTAACATTTTGTTATATCTTAGACATTCTCTTCTCTAATACTCACACTTCCTATTTTTCTTTGGTATGGTATCTCTAATTCTTATCATGATATAACAAAAAAGCAAAACATCACGTTCTTATCATGACATAACAAAATAGCAAAACATCACATTGGATCCTAACGTCGTATATAATGGTAACTAACATGTAATCCGTGCTTACGCACGGAAATTTTAACAATTGTGATGATAAGATATTTATTTTGGTAGATTCAATTTTTACATTGAGCATTATGAATGGAGGTAACTTAAAACCAACATTTAAAAATCAAATTGGACACAGCACAAAATTAAACTACAATTAGAAATTGAACACATAGCACAAAATTAACGACAAAAACTGATCATTGAGTTTGGAATCTTCTTGGAGGTGCCAATGAAGTGGTAATGTATAAGAGTGTGAAGTAAGGAAGAGTGGGATTGAACATTGTGTTTGAACCCCGCCTTACTTTTAGAAATCCGAAAGAAGGAGGAGAGGGTAATGCGTGGATCTAGTTGGTAGAGGTTGAGAAAGAAGGAAGAGACATCGGATGAAAATATGGCATTAGCATAATATGATGTTTTACTTTTATAGTCTTTTTCGTTGGACTCCTTGGTTTTGGTAGTGGGATTAGAGGAGCTCCAAACTTTATTAAGTTCACCCATAAAAGTGTGCAGGTGAGATGTTCTTGCTTAGGCCAATAAACAATAGCATTGTGGTTTTATTGGCTTCCGTATTAAATGTTAATGCATAATTTATTTGAGCCCAAATAATTAGAAAATTTAGATAAGATACATGACACAAAATTGGAGTCCAAGTTATAATCTAATTAAATTCATTGTGGTTTTCTTGGCTTCTGTGTTAAATGTTAGTGCATCATTTATTTGTGCACAAAAATTAAAAACTTTAGATAAGATACATAACACAAAATTGTAGTCCAATTTATAATCTAATTAAATTTTTTTTTTTTTGAGTTTTGGTTAGGACAAGTGGCGCAAAATTGAGAATTCAAATCTAGACACATGACACAAATTTGAAACTCTAATTTAAAATTCTATTTGAGTTTCTCTCTGCTTCACCTATTATTATATATATATATATATATATATAGACTATTATTTAAGAGGCTTTTCCTGTTTGGATTCTTCATTTTTTAGTTCAAAAATGCCCCTACACTACTATGTTTAAGTAGAGACAAAACTAAAGGACAATCCGGTAAAAATGTAACTTTAACTCCCACTAAAACATTGCCTAAAAAATAGGACTATTCTTCTATTAATTTTCAAATTGATTTATTCACTTATAAATTAGATTTTAAAAATAAAAATTATATATATAATAAAAGAATACGGTTTTATTTTCTACAAAATAGGACCATTAACAAATAAAAACAAAAGTAATCACAATTACATATAATATATATATATATATATATATATATAAAATGAAATCTAATTGAATCTAGACTCTTTAGTTTTGACTCTCAATAATTCACTTGCCATAAAAATCAACAAATTAAATGGGACACATGACACAAAATTGAACTCCAATTAAAATTCAATCTAAAATCTAATTGAATTTAGACCTTTTGATTTTTGCACCTAATAATTCACTTGACACAAAAATTTAAAAATTAAATGACATGTGACACAAAATTAGACTTCAATTTAGAATTTAATTAAAATTTTTCTCAGCTATAGCTATTAATATATATATATATATATATGACTTATAAATTTGAATTTTTTTAGTTATATGATTTTGTTTTTTATGGTTTATTATTTTGGATTTCTCGTTTTTTACATTAAATTAACTAATTAGGCACAAAAATTTAATAATTTAGATTAAATGGAACACGTAACGCAAAATTAAACTCTAATTGAAATTCAATTTTTATCTAAATTAACTCACTTGGTACAAAATTCTAAAATTTAGATTAGATGAGACATGTAGCGTAAAATTAGACACTAATTGAATTTCAATTTGAAATTTAATTGGATTTTCTCTCTACTTTATTTATTATTATATATATAGATTACACAAAAAATTAAAAATTAAATGACATGTGACGCAAAATTAAACTCTAATTTAGAATTTAATTAAATTTTCTCTCTGCTTTAACTATTAATATATGTGGGGGCCAGAGCCCAAATTCGGTCCTGGGCCTTGGTCCCGTCCGAGGACAAAGGACCTCCTCGGACAACCCAGGCACAGGCCATATCCAAATCCTATGAGCCCAAACGAGTCCCAGCAAGGTTTCAGCAGCGAAGACGCATACCTAAGAACGCGGCAACCATGAAAATTGGGAGGTGACTAAGGAAAAGCTGTCACCGTCGCATTTAATGCACTGCAGCCACTTTTCTGGCCGCATTTATGTGGAGGAGACCCCCACACAGTGTTGCCTTGGCCACTACAACTCACGAGGGGCTGAATATGGTAGCTGATGGGACAGGTACTCAAGTGGTAGCGTGAATAATCAACAAGTGGAGGCACAGGATCACCCGAATGGAGGGTATATAATGTAAACAACCCCTGGAGAAAAAGGGGGATTTTTCTTTGGTACGAAGTCTTAAAGTTGAATAGAGAAAGAGAAAACTCCTCGGACGTGGCTGAGGACATCTGTCATAAAGAAACGTTAACAGTTATATTCTTCTGTGGCCCTAACAGCATTGGCCCGTTACCCGACTCACGTTTGCCAAGCCCTCCAACCCATTTCTCTATAAATTTATTGTTTGGGATCCTTGGATTTGGGCTCTTGCACCTCCTTGGGCTCAGAACTCAAATCCCGAAGACCCACAATATATATATATATATATATATATATGACTTATAAATTTGAAATTTTTTAGTTATATAATTTTGTTTTTTATGGTTTATTATATTGGACTTCTCATTTTTTACATTAAATTAATTAATTAGGCACAAAATTTTAAAAATTTAGATTAAATGGGACACGTGGCGCAAAATTAAACTCTAATTGAAATTCAATTTTTACCTAAATTAATCACTTGGCACAAAATTCTAAAATTTAGATTAGATGAGACATGTAGCGTAAAATTAGACACTAATTGAATTTCAATTTGAAATTTAATTAGATTTTCTCTCTACTTTATTTATTATTATTATATATATTACACAAAAAATTAAAAATTAAATGACATGTGACACAAAATTAGACTCCAATTTAGAATTTAATTAAATTTTCTCTCTGCTTTAGCTATTAATATATATATATATATATATGACTTATAAATTTGAAATTTTTTAGTTATATGATTTTGTTTTTTATGGTTTATTATATTAGACTTCTCGTTTTTTACATTAAATTAATTAATTAGGCACAAAAATTTAAAAATTTAGATTAAATAGGACACGTGGCGCAAAATTAAATTCTAATTGAAAATAAATTTTTACCTAAATTAACTCACTTTGCACAAAATTCTAAAATTTGGATTAGATGAGACACGTGGCGTAAAATTACACACCAATTGAATTCCAATTTGAAATTTAATTAGATTTTCTATCTGCTTTACCTATTTATATATATATATATATATATATATAGATATATAGATTACCTTTGTGATTTCCAAATTGTGCAAATTTTAATGAATTGAATTCTTTGTTTGTGTGTTGGTTTGTCGTGTACTGAGTCCTACATTAGATGTTTAATACTTGGACCTTAAGCTGTTTGGTATCAGTTTCAACTTTTAGTTTTTAGTTGTTATGTACAGCTTTTTAAAACATTTTTTTTTCACATTTCCAAATTTTTTCAAAATACAAGTATACTTTAACATACTTTCAGTAAAAAGCTAAATAAGCTGTTTCTAAACGGACATGAAGTCTCAATTGCAACTTTTGTTTTTTAATGGGGTTTCAATTGTAACTTATAGTCATTTTGGGTATGCAAATGTGGCAATTTTTTTTTTTTTTTTTGCTAAATGTAAATGTGGAGAATGTTTTTCCCTGAGTTGTTACAACCATTGTATTCATTGGTAACCTAATATTTTTTATCTAGTATCATAGCGTGTCACATATAACCCTAACTATGACACATTTATTGATAACCTAGTATTTGTTTATTATCTATATTTCTTCTATGAGAAATGATATGTTTACAACATTTTTACAACAAATTTTAAGTGGCAAGTTGTTATTGTTAAGGCAAAAAAGTAATCTTAGTATTAGATTCAAATTTAAATCAATAACAACTAACCACCTATGATTTATTGTAAAAATGTTGTGAACGTAACATCTCTTTTTTTCTATAGTCATATTAGATAGTTATAATGTTGTTGAGGTACAATTTTTTTCACATTCCACATGTCCAAATTTCATTTACCCACTCGCCAAAAATACCTAAATAAGCTTCTTAAATTATTTTGGCTCCCATAAATATTTCTCAAAACATTAGCAAAATTGAATCACAAATTAAACCATTCCCATAAAGCCCAAAATTCTTGTTGGCAAAATCCAGAAAGTCCAACAAACACAACCAGGCCTATGCCCAACAAAACCATAACAATATTCATCAAAGCTCAAGATAATCATTTGGTAATATCTATCAAAGCCAAGAGTAAACACTCGACAACATCTATTGAGTCTAAACACTCAGACAATATTTATCAAAGTTCAGGGTTTTGAAATTGTGTTCGTTTGATTGGGAAATTGATGATTGAGTGAATTATATCTGTGGGAGGGATTTTCGTCCCATCCCGACATTAGGAGGACTTGTCCTCTTTGGAAATGGCTTTGAGCCTATTTTCAAGATTTTGTTCAATCTTACATCAGGGAGAGACGCCTCCCACATATGCCTTATAAGCTTGAACTCATAGGCACATGTGTACCACTACAATCTTGAAAATAGGCTCAAGCTTATAGTAGTGGTACACATGTTCCTATGAGCTCAAGCTTATAAGGCATATGTGAAAGGCATATATGAGAGGTGTCTCTCCCCGATATAAGATTGAACAAAATCTTGAAAATAGGCTCAAAGCCATTTTCAAAGAGGACAAATCTTCCTAATGTCGGGATGAGACGAAAATCCCTCCCACAATATCCATGATAACAGTATACAACACGTCTTCGGTTTACGTTCTAAGAAATTTCCAAGAAGCTAATCAGTGAACACAAAACAGAAGTGCGATTCCACTGCACCACGAGTCTTTGCCTTTTTTACACGAAGGTACAGTGCTCCGACCTTTTTCTGACAACGCGCAATAGAAAATTATAACACTACTGGCCCTACCTTTTAGCTTTTATTCTAATTTCAAAAAAAAAAAGAAAACAAAAAGCTATTTCTATCCGTTTGGATACCGTGTGAATTTTTCTCTCTTTTTTATTTTATTTATTTTTTTGAAAAAGCGTATTTTAGTAGTTTTATGTCACATTAGTATATCCTCGCACTCTTTATAAAAATTACAAACTTTTTTTTCAACAATTTTTTATTTTAAAATGGGTCTTACAATACTATTTATATATTTAAAAATTATTTTTCTACAGTATTTTCAATTTTTAGCAAAATAAGCAATATCTAAACACAAAAATTTTTCATTTTTGAGTTTTGACCGAGGATTAGCAACCTCCAATGCTAATGAAAAATTAAGAACTATGTGTGAATTTGGCATTCTGTTAACTTATTTGCTAAAATTTGAGACAAAAACTCCGAAGAAAAAAAAAGTTTTGTTTTTAAAAAAGAAAAATGATAATTCTATGTTTACATTATATTATCAATGTAAGACTTACATAGTAGACTAAATAAATATATACAACATTTTACACATTTGCATAAAAATGTATAATGTTATACACATTTTTTTTAGAAACAATGTAAATTTTACATTGATAGTTGTAAAGTAAGAATTTTTCTTTTAAAAATATTTATTTATTTATTTATTTGCTAAAAAATAGATTTAAGCAAATAAAATAGCAAAGGGTGAAAAGAAAATTTCCAAAAACTAATGTAAGAAATTCAACAATGATTTGTTCTACATCGACAACAAAATGTCATAATATTTTATTTTTACAACAGCCAAGGTTTTAGTCTATCATAGCCTCACAGGTTAAATAAAAATTAATTAGAATAATATAATATTATACCATAATTAACCACAACAAAAAATAAGTGTGTTGACTTTCTCAAAAAAAAAAAAAAGTGTTGTGACATTTTTTTTGGATTCCTAATGTTCTATTTTTCAATAATATAATATTACGATATAATGTAACATCACAGCTGATAATTGCATAGTATCAAAAAACGTATAATGAGTTAGATTAACAAATAAACTAAATTAAAGATATCTAGTTTTGTGGGTTTTTTATTTTTTGAGAGTAAAAAGTTTTGTGAGTTATAACATGTTAACATACAACTAATACATTTTTACCTTTAAAAAAACACATTTTTAAATAAAGTAAATAGAATGTAATTCATATATATTATAAATATCATTAATATGAACACTTTTTTTTTTCAATTTTTTGCTAGGAAATTAGTTTTGGAACCGTAGCAAGTGCCAAGTAGTTGCATGAAAAATCGCTCCGAGTGAGGAAACAAACTTTTTGGAAATCAAATTGCAATGCCTGAGCAAAATGGTTATTAAATTTTAGAAAAATTCTCTAAATTACATGGGACAAACTCTTAATTAGAAAGGATAAAATTTTGTATTCTATATATATAAATGGGCCAATGCACAAAATCACTGTAGCTACAGTGATTTTTTGGTTTCGTGAGGTGTTTTGCCTTTTTTTTTTTTTTTTTTTTTTTTTTTTTTGCACTGTTCCTCCCGTGTAAATCACTATGCAGTATTTTGTGAGTTTTTTTTTTTTTTTCTTCAGAGTATTCCGTTTGTGTTTTTTTTTTCTTTTAAATGTTGTTGTGAGTTGACATTTATATTATTATACTGATACAACTAATTTCACAATATTTTCACAATTATAGTTTCGTTAGTCACATTTTTTTTCCAGTAATCAGTTTGTGTTTTTTTTTTTTTTTAAATATTGATGTAAGCTGGCATTTATATTGTTATACTGACACAACAAATTTTTATTGCCGTTACAATGCTTCGACACTGTTCATCCAGTGTAAATCACTGTGCATCACTGTAGCGGCAACAGTGCCTTCGTTTCATGAGTCCCTTTTTTTTTTTTTTTTTTTTTTTTTTCAGTATTCCGTTTGTGTGATTTTTTCTTTTAAATGTTGTTGCGAGCTTACATTTATATTGTTATACTGACATAACAAATTTCACAATATTTTCACAATTATAGTTTCGTTATTCACATTTTTTTTTTCCAGTAATCGGTTTGTGTTTTTTTTTTTTTAAATATTGATGTAAGCTGACATTTATATTGTTATATTGACACAACAAATTTTTATATAACAATGTTTTTGTACTGTTCATGCAGTGTTATTCACTGTTCATTTTTAGTGCTATTTTCGTGAGTCACTTTTTTTTTTTTTTTTGTAATCGGTTTATGCTTTTTTTTCTTTTAAATATTGATGTAAGCTGACATTTATATTGTTTTACTGACACAACAAATTTCACAATATTTTCACAATTATGGTTTAGTTAGTTCCTTTTTTTTTCCAGTAATCGGTTTGTGTTTTTTTTTTTAAATATTGATGTAAGTTGACATTTATATTATTATACTGACACAACAAATTTCTTATATATAAAAGCGGCTATGCCACCGCAATGCTTTGGCACTGTGCATTCAGTGCCTTTGCACTGTTCATTTACAGTGCCATTTTGGTCAGTCGTTTTTTTTTTCATTAATCGGTTTGTGTTTTTTTTTTTCTTTTAAATATTGATGTAAGCTAACATTTATACAGTTATACTGACACAATAAATTTCCCAATATCTTTACAATTATAATTTACTTAGTCTTTTTTTTTTCAGTAATCGGTTTGTGTTTTTTTTTCTTCTTTTAAATGTTGATGTAAACTAACATTTATATTGTTATACTGACAAAACAAATTTCATAATATTTTCACAATTATTGACATGTCAATTTCTTAAAAGTCGAAATAAAATAATAAAATATGATGTTGTAGCCAACTATAACTGAAAATAAATGTTTTGACAATGCCGCTATGGTGCTTTCGCACTGTACATCCAGCGTTTTGGCACTGTTCATCTACAGTCCCATTTTTGTGAGTCACTTTTTTTTTTCTCAGTAATCGGTTTGTGTTTTTTTCTTTTAAATATTGATATAAGCTGACATTTATATTGTTATACTGACACAATAAATTTCACAATATTTTCACAATTATGGTTTAGTTAGTCACTTTTTTTTTTCAATAATCGGTTTGTGTTTTTTTTTCTTTTAAATATTGATGCAAGCTAACATTTATATTATTATATTGACACAAAAAATTTCACAATATTTTCACAATTATTGACATATCAATTTCTTACAAGTCGAAATAAAATAATAAAATACGAGACTGTAGCCAACCATAACTGGAAAAAATATTTTGAAAAAATGTTACAACACCTATTGTTATCACAATATTTTTACAATTGTTGATATCCCAGTTTCTTATAGATCAAATAAAAAAAATGCTAAGTCCACAACATTTTAACATTAATTTCTATAGTGCCTAAAGTTTTTTTTTTCCCCGTAATCGGTTTGTGTTTTTTTTTTTCCTTTTAAATATTTATATAAGCTGACATATATATTGTTATACGGAAACAAAAAATTTCACAATATTTTCACAATTATTAAGGTATAAATTTCTCACAAGTCGAAATAAAAAAATAAAATATGAGACTATGACCAACCACAATTGAAAATAAATGTTTTGAGAAAATATTACAATACTTATTGTTATCACAATATTTTCACAATTGTTGAGATCTCAGTTTCTTATATATCAAATAAAAAAATGCTAAGTCCACAACATTTTAACATTAATTTCATAACAAATCATAGGTAAGCTATTATTGATGGATAGCACTAGAGCTACAGTGCTTTTGGTTTATTCAATTGGCACTGTAGCTATAGTGCCTAAAGATTTTTTTTTTTCCAATAATCGGTTTGTGTTTTTTTTTTTCTTTAAAATGTTTATGTAAGCTGACATATATATTTTTATACTGACACAATAAATTTCACAATATTTTCACAATTATTGACGTGTTAATTTCTTACAAGTCGAAATAAAACAATAAAATATGAGACTGTGACCAACTACAACTGAAAATAAATGTTTTAAGAAAATGTTATAACACTTATTATTATCACAATATTTTTACAATTTTTGAGATCTCAGTTTCTTATAGATCAAATAAAAAATGCTAAGTCCACAACATTTTAATATAAATTTCTATAGTGCCTAAACTTTTTTTTTCCCAGTAATCGGTTTGTGTTTTTTTTTTCTTTTTTTAAATATTTATGTAAGTTGACATATATATTGTTATACTGTCACAACAAATTTCATAATATTTTTACAAATATTGAAGTATCAATTTATTACAAGTCGAAACAAAATAGTAAAATATGAGATTGTGACTAACCACAACTGAAAATAAATGTTTTGAGAATAACAATAACAATGTTATCAATTTAAAACCAATAACAATTTGTCATTTAGAATTTGTTCTAAAAAATTTTATGAATGTAGCATTTCTCTCAAATAAAATAAAAAAAATTTATTCGAACCGTAAAAATAAAGATATTGTGAAAATATTGTGATATTTTATTGTATTCTTAGATTTCTTTTTTAATATAGTTAAATTAAATGAGCCAAAATTCACGATTTTATACACAAAATTTATTAATTTTTTCATTACTAAGACAGCACGTGCCTTGCACGTACAGCCAATGATAAAAGAGAGAATTGAAATGCTTTGAATCTGTTCTGTTGATTGGAAAATTGATAAAAGACAAAACTGAATTAGAGACAGGGATCCAATCAGTGTGTTACGAAATGGAAAAGTAGTGGGAAAGGGATTAAATGCTTTGAAAAAGAGGCTTTCATTCCTGTATGAAAGTAAAGAAAGTTGTGCCGTGCCTTTTCATTTTTCAAAGAAGGTAAAGACTACGGAGTTGAAATGAAGACAAAAACAATAATAATGTCAGCTTAATGTTCTCACTTTTCTTCTGACAGCGCGCAATGCAGTGTACTAACCCCTCCACAAAAAGTGAGGTGCGGTCAGGGTTGAGGGGGAAACCGGCCTTACAGGTGCAGTGCAAAAAAGCCCCTTAAAATCGGCACACACGCATATATATATATATATATATAATCCTAATTATAACACATTTAACTTAGTATTTGTTTATTAAAAAATAATATGTTCATAACATTTTTATAATAAATTTTAAATAGTAGGTTATTCTTGTTTGTTATTGTTTGGGTAAAAAAATAATCTTAGTAATAAGTTTAAATTTGAACCAATAACAACTAACCACCTATAATTTATTATGAAAATATTATAAAAATATTATGAACATATTATTTTTTATTATCTCTTAGTTTATTATCTATATTTCTTCTATAATCACGTTAGATAGTTATAATGTTGTTAAGGTACAATTTTTCTCACATTCCACGTGTCCAAATTTCATTTACCCACTCACCAACAATACTTAAATAAGCTTGAGCTCATAGGCACATGTGTATCACTAATTCACTACTACACAACATGCTACATCTGTGCCTATGAGCTCAAGCTTATAAAGCATATGCAAAAAGCAAAAAGCATTTCTCTTCGATATGGAATTAAACAAAATCTTAAAAATAAACTCAAAGTCGTTTTTAAAAAGAACAAATCTTTTTAACGTCGGGTGAGGTAAAAATCCCTTTCACAATATCCATAATAACAGTATAAAACACATCTTCGGTTTACGTTCCAAGAAATTTCCAAGAAGCTAATCAATAAACACAAAACCGCAGTACGATTCCACTGCACCACGAGTCTTTGCCCTTTTTACATGAAGGTACAGTGCTCCGACCTTTTTCTGACAACGCGCAATAGAAAATTAGAACACTACTGGCCCTACTTTTTAGCTTTTGTTCTAATTTCGAAAAAGAACTCTACTGCCCTACTTTTTAGCTTTTATTCTAATTTCGAAAAAAAAAAAAAAAAACAAAAAGCTATTTCTATCCGTTTGGATACCGTGTGAATTTTTCTCTTTTCTTTTTTTTTTTTGTTTTTGAAAAAACGTATTTTAGTAGTTTTATGTCATACTAGTATATCCGTCTACTATTTATAAGAACCATAAACTTTTTTTTTTAATAATTTTTTATTTTAAAATAGGTCTTATAGTACTATTTATATATTTAAAAATTATTTTACTATAGTATTTTTAATTTTCAACAAAATAAACAGTATCTAAACGCACAAAATTTTTCGTTTTTGAGTTTTGACTGAGGATTAGCAACCTCCAATGCTAATGAAAAATTAAGAACTCTGTGTGCATTTGTGTGAATTTGGCATTCTGTTAACTTATTTTCTAAAATTTGAGACAAAAACTCCGAAGAAAAAAAAATTTGTTTTTAAAAAAGAAAAATGATAATTCTATGTTTATATTATATTATCAATGTAAGACTTACATAATAGACTAAATAAATATATACAACATTTTACACATTTGCATAAAAATGTATAATGTTATACACATTTTTTTTAGAAACAATGTAAATTTTGCATTGATAGTTGTAAAGTAAGAATTTTTATTTTAAAAATATTTATTTATTTATTTGCTAAAAAATAGATTTAAGCAAATAAAATAGCAAAGGGTGAAAAGAAAATTTCCAAAAACTAATGTAAGAAATTCGACAATGATTTGTTCTACATCAACAACAAAATGTCATAATATTTTATTTTTACAACAGCCAAGGTTTCAGTCTATCATAGCCTCACAGGTTAAATAAAAATTAATTAGAATAATATAATATTATACCATAATTTACCGCAACAAAAAATGTGTTGACTTTCTCAAAAATAAAAGTGTTGTGACATTTTTTTTGAATCCCTAATGTTCTATTTTTTAATAATATAAAATTACGATATAATGTAACATCACATCTGCTAATTGCATAGTATCAAAAAACGTATAATGAGTTAGATTAGCAAATAAACTAAATTAAAGATATCTAGTTTTGTGGGTTTTTTATTTTTTGAGAATAAAAAGTTTTGTGAGTTATAACATGTTAACATACAACTAATACATTTTTACCTTTAAAAAAACACATTTTTAAATAAAGTAAATAGAATGTAATTCATATATATTATAAATATCATTAATATCAACACTTTTTTTTTTCAATTTTTTGCTAGGAAATTAGTTTTGGATCCGTAGCAAGTGCCAAGTAGTTGCATGAAAAATCGCTCCGAGTGAGGAAACAAACTTTTTGGAAATCAAATTGCAATGCCTGAGCAAAATGGTTATTAAATTTTAGAAAAATTCTCTAAATTACATGGGACAAACTCTTAATTAGAAAGGATAAAATTTTGTATTATTGATAAAAGAGTGAATTGAAATGCTTTGAATCTGTTCTGTTGATTGGAAAATTGATAAAAGACAAAACTGAATTAGAGACAGGCATCCAATCAGTGTGTTACGAAATGAAAAAGTAGTGGGAAAGGGCTTAAATGCTTTGAAAAAGAGGCTTTCATTCATGTATGAAAGTAAAGAAAGTTGTGCCGTGCCTTTTCATTTTTCAAAGAAGGTAAAGACTACGGAGTTGAAATGAAGACAAAAACAATAATAATGTCAGCTTAATGTTCTCACTTTTCTTCTAACAACGCGCAATGCAGTGTACTAACCCCTCCACAAGTGATGGGCGGTCAGGGTTGAGGGGGAAACCGCCCTTACAGGTGTAGTGCAAAAAAGCCCCCTAAAATTGGCCTATATATAATCCTAATTATGACACATTTAACTTGGTATTTATTTATTGAGAAATAATATTTTTTTAATAAATTTTAAGTGATAGATTATTCTTAGTTGTTATTGTTGGAGTAAAAAAGTAATTTTAGTGATAAGTTCAAATTTGAACCAATAAAAACTAATCACCTATGATTTGTTGTAAAAATATTATAAAAATATTGTGGACGTAGCACCTCTCTTGGTTTATTGTCTATATTTCTTCTATAGTCACGTTAGATAGCATTAGCATTGGGGAATGCAAATGCAGCTCCAAAATCCCCTACATCAGAGTATTGTAAATTGAGGTATTGCAAATTTTTTTGCAATGCCGCTACAGTGCAATAGAATTGCACTGTAGCAAGTATTGTAAAAAAAATAATATATTTTATGTTCATTTTGCACGAAATTTCTCTCTCATCTCTCGTTCCCTCAGTTCTGTTCTCTTCTCTCTTCAACGCCAAAACACACATCTCCGAAGCACATCTCCATCTCCATCTTCTCCATCTGGTCTCTCATCTCATCTGATCTCTCATCTCCAATTCTCCATCTGCTCTCTCATCTCTTCATCGCCGAAACACACACATCTCCATCTCCATCTCCATCTCCATCTCCATCTCCATCTCCATCTTCTCCATCTCCAATTCTCCATCTGCTCTCTCATCTCTTCATCGCCGAAACACACATCTCTGAAGCTTCATCGCCGAAGCACGCACACACATCTCTGAAGCACATTTTTTTTTTTTTTGCTTAAAGGAAGAGGTGCTCAGATTGGTGATGGGTTTGGTGGAGATTGGCATGGATCACTGGGTTTGGTGGAGATCAGCGTGCGTGGGTCACTGGGTTTGGTGGAGATCGGCGTGCGTGGGTCACTGGGTCTGGTGGAGATCGGCGTGTGTCCAACGTAGCAGAGATCAGTGGAGCTTTGGTGGCTGTGGCGTTGTGTGATCAGCGTTGCGGTGGTATATGTGATCGGCATGTTCTGGCGTTGCGTGATTGGTATGTTCTGGGTTTTTTTTTTTTTTTTTCTGAGTTTGCTGGTATATGTGATCGGCATTGTGGTGGTTGTGGCATTGTGAACGGCGTGATTTTATTTTTTTATTTTTTTTCTGGTGGTGTGATTGGCGTTGTGGTGGCGATGGCTTTCTCGGTTTGCTAGTATATGTGTCTGTGTTCAACGTTGGAAGCATGCCAAAGTCTGAAAAAAAAGTGACAATTGAAAAGAAATAATAAAGAATGAATGAAAAATAATATTTTAATAAAAATAGAATTTTGGGATGCTAGAAGAATGATAAAATGGTATGATATAATGATAAAGTAAGTTTTTGAAATGGTAAAATAGAGTAGAATTGGAATTTTTCAGTGCTAATGCTCTAATGTTGTTGAGGTACAATTTTTCTCGCATTCCATGTGTCCAAATTTCATTTACCCACTCACCAAAAATACCTAAATAAGCTTCTTAAATTATTTTAGCTCCCATAAATATTTCTCAAATCATTAGCAAAATTGAATCACAAATTAAACCATTCCCATAAAGCCCAAAATTCTTGTTGGCAAAATCCAGAAAGTCCAACAAACACATACAGGCCTATGCCCAAAAAAACCATAGCAATATTCATCAAAGCTCAAGATAATCATTTGGTAATATCTATCAAAGCCAAGAGTAAACGCTTGACAACATCTGTTGAGTCAAAACACTCAGACAATATTTATCAAAGTTCAGGGTTTTGAAATTGTGTTCCTTTGATTGGGAAATTGATAACAGAGTGATTTATATCCATAACAGTATACAACACACGTCTTCAGTTACGTTCAAGTAAATTTCCAATAAGCTAATCAGTAAACACAAAACAGCAGTACAGTTCCACCGTACCACGAGTCTTTGCATTGCCTTTTTTACACGAAGGTACACTGCTCATACCTTTTTCTGACAACGCGCAATGGAAAATTAGAACACTACTGGCCCTGCTTTTTAGCTTTTATTCTAATTTCGAAAAAAAAAAAAAAAAAAGCTATTTTTGAGTATCTATTTGGATATTGCGTG
Source organism: Lithocarpus polystachyus (assembly GCA_033629205.1). NCBI lineage: Eukaryota > Viridiplantae > Streptophyta > Magnoliopsida > Fagales > Fagaceae > Lithocarpus > Lithocarpus polystachyus. Next base: position 35,698,625 of record CM066173.1, on the reverse strand, counting down.
AATTTTTCTCTTTTCTCTTTTTTTCTTTTTCTTTTAAGTGCATTTTAGTGATTTTATGTCACACTAATAAGTCTGTGTACTGTTTATAAAATTTATAAACCTTTTCTTTCAATAATTTTTTTATTAAAAATTGACCTTATGGTATTATTTACATATTTAAAATTTAATTTACTGTTTTTAATTTTCAATTTTTTATCCAAAAGCACCTAGTAGTGTCCTTTGAAGATTTCGAAGATGAGAAGAGATAAAGTAAAAGGTAACTCATGCACAGTATACTATTAAGGAGACTTTGAAATCGGTGAAAGACAATTTGTAATAATGAAGGTTACAAGGCTCTAAAAAAAAGATTAAAATTTTAAATCGTGAATGAAAACATGAGAAATTAAAGAAGATAGTGATGGCTTGGTCCTACTTGGGCTCCATTTAGATTTAAAAAATCTTTAACATCATAATTCTTCTCAACCTTCCAAATGCTTGTAGCATCTGTGACTTACTAGAGCACCAAATTAAAAATGGCTGAGACTATCCTTAAAATGTTGTTGCTGAGGAAATACTAGGCAAGCTGATTTCACTTGCTACTGAGCAAATCAGCCTTGCCTGGGGTTTCAAGGAACATAGAGAAGAGGTCATGTTTTATGGTTAGCATTTTTCACTTTTGAGAAGGATGATGGCCCTTTTTGGATTGAAAATTCATTGACGAAGAATGGTGAACAATAGTTTAGACCAAGTGATTGGATGTAATTTTTCTTTTCAATTTTTAATATTTGTGATTAGTTTTGGATTTTTTTTTTTAGAGAGCTTTAACTTAGTTTTGGAATTTGAATATACAAATGCATAAACATAAAAAAAAATAAAAAAAAAAAGAAAGAAAGAAGAAGAATAAGATAACTTATTTATGCCTTTCTCTCTAATATGGATTTTTTATTAACAATTTAACGTGACTTTGTCTTAAAATAAATGAATTGCCTTCATTTTTCTGTAGTATTAATAATAGAGGCTAAGCTAATTGTGTGCACTATATTTGTTTAGAGGTTTTTTTAGTCAAAATTTTTCATTCATCACAATTTGAGATTATCTCGTACTCTAATAAGATTTATACATTTGCCATATCCAATTAGTCCATACTTCAGTATGGGATGAGACCTAGTCAAAAAAATGAACAAACCCACACAAGCAACCACGCACTAGATAATAACTAAAATACTATTTTGTTTTTCATTTACTTTTTTACTCTAAAAAAAACACTTCTTTTTTCTAAATTATGTCTCATTTCACACTTAGCTATTTCAATGATTAACAAACACATAAATCTCACTAAACTAAGGCATAAACCTCAAATTGGAGTAAATAAAAAATTCAACAACAAAACAAAAGTCTCTAAGCTAGTTTTCGATAAGGCCACCAGTATTTAACTATGTATTTATGTATATGTTAACAAATATTTGATTTTTTTTTTTTAAATATGAACGAATATATGCATCGGTCATAGATCTCAAGAGTAATGATTATCTCATACTCTTGCACACATTTTACACACTGTTCCTTCAAATTGTGTTTTGAAATACAATTTCAATTGGAATTGTGAAGTTGTATTGTTGCAATTTTAACTAAAATTTATAGATTTTGCATTTTTAATTGATTTTTTTTTTCAAAATATGATTTTAAAGGAATGAGCAAAGTGAGTTTGGGCAAGTCTTTATCAAGATCTAACCAAATCTTATGGCCTGTTTGGAAGTTTAGAGAGGGAGGAGAGTAGAGGAGAGTAGAGTAGTGAGAAGGAGGATAGAGGGGAATAGTTATACTCCACCTTGTTTGGATATTTTTAAAATTAATAAGGAAAAAGGGAGTAATTAACCATTCTTCTTATTTGGATGTTTTAAAAATTAGGATAGAGAGGAGAGGAAATGAGTTAAATAGACAAATTTACCCCTATTTGAAAATAAACTTGCAACATTGGTCTATGATTAATTTATCAGCTTTGTATAGTCAACCTGATTATCATTGGTCCAAATCTTAGAATTAAGGTTCTGTTTGGAAGCTAAGAAATCACAATGAAGAAGAAGAAAAGTCAATTTTTTAGAGGGAAAAAAAAAACAAATTTCCTTTGAATTTTGGGGAGTCTGAACTAAAAAAACAAAAAGAAGTAGAAGAATTTATTTTGTGCAGAGTGCCAATCATTCATCGGCATCAACTATGGCCAAGTCGCCGACAGCCTTCCTCCACCGTCAGAAATTGCGAAGCTTCTCCAATCAACAAGTATCGAAAAGGTCCGACTTTACAGAGCCGACCCAGCCATGATCAAAGCCCTAGGGAAACACCGGGATCGGAATCGTGATCGGCGCCGCCGACCTGCGACATTTCGGCTCTAGCTTCTGACCCAAACTTCGCCAAAAGCTGGATCAACTCCAACGTGATCCCCTTCTACCCTGCGAGCAAGATCATCCTAATCAATGTTGGTAACGAGGTCATGACCTCCAACGACCAGAACTTGATGAACCAGCTATTGCTGGCGGTGCAGAATGTCCAAAATGCCCTCAACGAAGCTTCGTTGGTAGGGAAGATTAAGGTGTCGACGGTGCTTAGGCAATCGAAGCCACTGTCCGTCGGAATGTTCCACACGAATTTGGTTCAGATGTTGAAAGGGCTTTAATTTCTGTTTGGGTGCTTTGAAAATGGAGGAAAAGGGAAAGGAATTGAAATTTGAGTATTGTGTTATTTGTGTATTTTGTTGGTCGTTTTGTTTGTTAGAAAATAAAACATTGTTACACTTTTTGAAAGAGAAAAGTGTTTGTTTTTGGTGGCTTTTCCGGTTCTGAATTTCTAAAAATTTAGCATTAAATTATTTATTTTCTCATGAAACAAACAAAAGTTATATGTTTGTAATTTTGTTAATTTAAAAAGAGTAAATTAGAAATTTTATTTGGTCAATAATTTATCTATTCTATTCTCCCTCCAAATCTCTCCAATTTGGGGGAATTAAAAATGAGGGTTTAACGATAGTTGAAACCCTTCCAAACCCCTCTCTCTCCTTCCTTAAAAAACTTCCAAACAAGATAATTAAACTACTCTCCCTCCTTTTACTGTATACCCCCTCTATTTTTTAACCCCTCTCTCTCCTTTCTTAAAAAACTTCCAAACAAGATAATTAAACTACTCTCCCTCCTTTTACTGTATACCCCCTCTATTTTTTAACTTCCAAACAGGCCATTAATGACGATCTGCAAGCTCAAGCACATGGTGATGTCCCATATTTTTTTTTATTGCGAAAGAAAGATGTTCTCCGCTAAAAAGAGAAGGAAAAAAAAAGTAGTTGCTTTTTATCTTTTTGGATAAACAATAGTATAATTAATACTAGCAGTTGCTGCTAGTCTTTAACAGCACAATTTCTTTTCTACTTTCCAAATACTTCAAGGTAAACATCATTTTTTTAATACTTTTTTTACAATGTAATATCTATAAATCTCACTTAAATTATCGGCAAGCTTTGAGATTTTATTCTTCGTTTATTTATTTATTTCCTTTTTCTTTTTATATTTCTCGCAAAGATGAAATTAAATGGCCAAAGATAATCATTTGCAGGTGTTTTGTTTAAAGCAAATGTTACAACATTATTCCTTTAAAGCCTCCAAATCCCTACATCTTCCAAGTATGCATATTTTATAATGAAACGGAAAAAATAATAAAATATTATTCAATGTGTATGTTGAATTGTTGATTAGAAAGGTCTAAAAAGAAGGTAAAGTATAAAGTTCATTAGAAAAATTAGAAAGAGGGTAAAGTATAAAGTGTTGATTGAATAATGCCAGAAATAGTCAAAAGTTACAATAATTGTAAAGGGTGAAAATCATTCAAGTGGATGATGACGACAACCAAAATTTAGATAGACTTCGGGTAAGATTTTTTATTCTGGTTTTTTTTTTTATTTAATTTTTTTACATAATTGAGTTTGAGTTTGCAACGGTGAAGAGGACCAAAATTTAGACATCAAGGAAGATTTAATTTTTTTTTCCCCTCCCTAAGTGATTGAATTTGGGTTTAGCCTAAAATTGATTAGGATCAAGATTAGATTGAATTAAAACTACCTCAATCAAAAGGAGTCACTACTTTTAAACACGTATGATAGGAGTTTAGTTTAGATTAACATTAACTCATAAGTTTTTTTTTTTTCACTTAAACATTTAAGATAAATTAATCAAATTTCTTGAAACATTTCCTAAATCAATATTTTTAGAAAATTCATTAATTTTTTTATTTAAAATGTTTAAAAGCTGAAATATTGTTTCAAAGAGTGGCATTTAGAGGAGTTCGTCAAACGCACAATTTTTCGTTTTTGAGTTTTGACTAAGGATTAGCAATGTCCAATGCTAATGAAAAATTAAGAACTGTGTGTGAATTTGGCATTCTGTTAACTCATTTGCTAAAATTTGAGACAAAAACTCTGAAGAAAAAAAAAATTTTTGTTTTTAAAAAATGACAATTCTATGTTTATATTGTATTGTCAATGTAAGACTTACATAGTAGACTAAATAAATATATACAATATTTTACACATTTGCATAAAAATGTATAATGTTATTCACATTTTTTTTAGAAACAATATAAATTTTACATTGATAGAATGATAATACAATATTATAAACTAAGAATTTTTCTTTTAAAAATATTTATTTATTTTCTAAAAAACAGATTTATGCAAATAAAATAGCTAAGGGTGAAAAGAAAATTTCCAAAAACTAATGTGAGAAATTGGACAATGATTTGTTCTACATCAACAACAAAATGTCATAATATTTTTTCAACAACCAAGGTTTCAGTCTATCGTAGCCTCACAGGTTAAATAAAAATTAATTAGAATAATATAATATTATACCATAATTTACCGCAACAAAAAATAAGGGTGTTGACTTTCTAAAAAAAAAAAAAAGTGTTGTGACATTTTTTTTTTGGATCCTTAATGTTCTATTTTTCATTAATATAATATTACAGTATAATGTAACATCACAGCGACTAATTGCATAGTATCAAAAAATGTATAATGAGTTAGATTAGCAAATAAACTAAATTAAAGATATCTAGTTTTGTGGGTTTTTTATTTTTTGAGAATAAAAAGTTTTGTGAGTTATAACATGTTAACATACAACTAATACATTTTTACCTTTAAAAAAATACATTTTTAAATAAAGTAAATAGAATGAAATTCATATATATTATAAATATCATTAATATCAACACATTTTTTTTTTTTTCAATTTTTTGCTAGGAAATTAGTTTTGGAACCTTAGCAAGTGCCAAGTAGTTGCATGAAAAATCGCTCCGAGTGAGGAAACGAACTTATTGGAAATCAAATTACAATGCCTGGGCAAAATAATTATTAAATTTTAGAAAAATTCTCTAAATTACGCGGGACAAACTCTTAATTAGAAACAGGGACGGAGGGAGACTTGGACTAAGGGGGCAATGGCCCCCTTAATTTTTTTTTTAATAATTAATATATACATAGTCACCAATTTTAATAATTTTATTCTATAAAATCATACTTTGCCCCTCTTAATATTATCATTGACTCTTTTAGGAGTACTACTTTAATCACAAAATTTTCTATAACATTTTTACAAACTGTTGTGGTAGTAAACTTTTATTGGTTTGCATATGAGTTCATCACTTACATCGCATTTTAACTTACTAATAACCACTCATCACATTAATAATTTGTAAAAAAAGCTTGTAATTCTAGCATTTTTCTCCTATTAAAGGCCAGATCTAAAATCTAAAGCAAAATAAACAAGGCCAAAAAAATTATTCAACAATAAAAATTACCAATAGTAAAGCTAAAAACAATTAAACTCAATCAACCAATTTTTCCTAAAACAAACAACTTGATACTTTAAAAAATTTTAAACAAAAAAATTTTATCCATATCTGGATGCACACATAAAAAAAAAAAAAAACTCATTAACTATTAAGCAACTGAGCCAAAAATTAGAACCATCACACCCAACTGATAGTAAAACTGCCCACCTAACTTCAAGAAGTGGCCTGTCCCTGATTAGAAAGGATATAATTTTGTATCTATATATGTAAAAGCGCGAATGCGCAAAATCACTGTAGCTACAGTGATTTTTTGGTTTCGTAAGGCTTTTTTTTTTTTTTTTTTTTTTGGCACTGTTCCTCCGGTGTAAATCACTATGCAGCATTTCGTGAGTCCCTTTTTTTTTTTTTTTTTTTTTTTTTTTTTTTTTTTTTCAGAGTATTCTGTTTGTGTTTTTTTTTTCTTTTAAATGTTGTTGTGAGTTGACATTTATATTGTTATACTGACATAACAAATTTCACAATATTTTCATAATTATAGTTTCGTTAGTCACATTTTTTTTTTCCAATAATCGGTTTGTGTTTTTTTTTTTTTTTTAAATATTGATGTAAGCTGGCATTTATATTGTTATACTGACACAACAAAGCGCGAATGCGCAAAATCACTGTAGCTACAGTGATTTTTTGGTTTCGTGAGGCGTTTTGTCTTTTTTTTTTTTTTTTCTTCGACACTGTTCCCCCAGTGTAATTCACTGTGCAACATTTCGTGAGTCTTTTTTTTTTTTTTTTTTTTTTTTTTTTTTTCAGAGTATTCCGTTTGTGTTTTTTTTTTCTTTTAAATGTTGTTGTGAGTTGACATTTATATTGTTATACTGACACAACAAATTTCACAATATTTTCACAATTATAGTTTCGTTAGTCATATTTTTTTTTTCCAGTAATCGGTTTGTATATTTTTTTTTAAATATTGATGTAAGCTGGCATTTATATTGTTATACTGACACAACAAATTTTTATTGCTGCTACAGTGCTTCGGCACTGTTCATCCAGTGTAAATCACAGTGCAGCACTGTAGCGGCAACAGTGCCTTCGTTTCATGAGTCCCTTTCTTTCTTTTTTTTTTCTTTTTTTTTTCTTCAGTATTCCGTTTGTGCTTTTTTTTTTCTTTTAAATGTTGTTGTGAGCTTACATTTATATTATTATACTGACACAACAAATTTCACAATATTTTCACAATTATAGTTTCGTTAGTCACATTTTTTTTTCCAGTAATCGGTTTGTGTTTTTTTTTTTTTTTTTAAATATTGATGTAAGCTGACATTTATATTGTTATATTGACACAGCAAATTTTATATAACAATGTTTTTGTACTGTTCATGCAGTGTTATTTACTGTTCATTTTTAGTGCTATTTTCGTGAGTCACTTTTTTTTTGTAATCAGTTTCTGCTTTTTTTTTTCTTTTAAATATTGATATAAGCTGACATTTATATTGTTTTACTGACACAACAAATTTCACAATATTTTCACAATTATGGTTTAGTTAGTCACTTTTTTTTTTTTCCAGTAATCAGTTTGTGTTTTTTTTTTTTTTTTTTAAATTTTGATGTAAGCTGACATTTATATTGTTATACTGACACAACAAATTTCTTATATATAAAAGCGGCTATGCCACCGTAGTGCTTTGGCACTGTGCATTCAGTGCCTTTGCACTGTTCATTTACAGTGTCATTTTGGTCCGTCTTTTTTTTTCATTAATCGGTTTGTGTTTTTTTTCTTCTTTTAAATATTGATGTAAGCTGACATTTATACGGTTATACTGACACAATAAATTTCACAATATTTTTACAATTATAATTTACTTAGTCATTTTTTTTCAGTAATCGGTTTGTGTTTTTTTTTCTTTTAAATATTGATGTAAACTAACATTTATATTGTTATACTGACACAACAAATTTCACAATATTTTCACAATTATTGACTTGTCAATTTCTTACAAGTCGAAATAAAATAATAAAATATAAGACTGTAGCCAACCACAACTGAAAATAAATGTTTTGACAATGCCGCTATGGTGCTTTCGCACTGTACATCCAGTGTTTTGGTACTGTTCAACTACAATCCCATTTTTGTGAGTCACTTTTTTTTTTTTTTTTTTTTTTTTTTCCAGTAATCGGTTTGTGTTTTTTTTCTTTTAAATATTGATATAAGCTGACATTTATATTGTTATACTGACACAATAAATTTCACAATATTTTCACAATTATGGTTTAGTTAGTCACTTTTTTTTAATATAAAAGTGGCTATGCCACCGCAGTGCTTTGGCACTGTGCATTCAGTGCCTTTGCACTGTTCATTTACAGTGCCATTTTGGTCAGTCATTGTTTTTTTTCATTAATCGGTTTGTGTTTTTTTTTCTTTTAAATATTGATGAAAGCTGACATTTATACGGTTATACTGACACAATAAATTTCACAATATTTTTACAATTATAATTTACTTAGTCTTTTTTTTTTCAGTATTCGGTTTGTGTTTTTTTTTTCTTTTAAATATTGATGTAAACTAACATTTATATTGTTATACTGACACAACAAATTTCAAAATATTTTCACAATTATTGACGTGTCAATTTCTTACAAGTCGAAATAAAATAATAAAATATGAGACTGTAACCAACCACAACTGAAAATAAATGTTTTGACAATGCCGCTATAGTGCTTTCGCACTGTACATCTAGCGTTTTGGCACTGTTCATCTACAGTCCCATTTTTGTGAGTCACTTTTTTTTTTTTTTTTTTTTTTTTTTTTTTTTTTTTTTCCAGTAATCGGTTTGTGTTTTTTTTTCTTTTAAATATTGATATAAGCTGACATTTATATTGTTATACTGACACAATAAATTTCACAATATTTTCACAATTATGGTTTAGTTAGTCACTTTTTTTTCAGTAATCGGTTTGTGTTTTTTTTTTCTTTTAAATATTGATGTAAGCTGACATTTATATTATTATATTGACACAACAAATTTCACAATATTTTTACAATTATTGACATATCAATTTCTTACAAGTCGAAATAAAATAATAAAATACGAGACTGTAGCCAACCACAACTGGAAAAAAATGTTTTGAAAAAATGTTACAACACTTATTGTTATCACAATATTTTTACAATTGTTGATATCCCAGTTTCTTACTGATCAAATAAAAAAAATGCTAAGTCCACAACATTTTAACATTAATTTCTATAGTGCCTAAAGTTTTTTTTTTTTCCGTAATCGGTTTGTGTTTTTTTTTTCCTTTTCAATATTTATATAAGCTGACATATATATTGTTATACGGACACAAAAAATTTCACAATATTTTCACAATTATTAAGGTATAAATTTCTTACAAGTCGAAATAAAAAAATAAAATATGATACTATGACCAACTACAATTGAAAATAAATGTTTTGAGAAAATGTTACAACACTTATTGTTATCACAATATTTTCACAATTGTTGAGATCTCAGTTTCTTATATATCAAATAAAATTGTTGAGATCTCAGTTTCTTATATATCAAATAAAAAAATGCTAAGTCCACAACATTTTAACATTAATTTCATAACAAATCATAGGTAAGCTATTATTGATGGATAGCACTAGAGCTGTAGTGCTTTTGGTTTATTCGCTTTTGGTTTATTCAATTGGCACTATAACTATAATGCCTAAAGATTTTTTTTTTTTTCAGTAATCGGTTTGTGTTTTTTTTTTTTTCTTTGAAATGTTTATGTAAGTTGACATATATATTTTTATACTGACACAATAAATTTCACAATATTTTCATAATTATTGACGTGTCAATTTCTTACAAGTCGAAATAAAACAATAAAATATGAGACTGTGACCAACTACAACTGAAAATAAATGTTTTGAGAAAATATTATAACACTTATTATTATCGCAATATTTTTACAATTTTTGAGATCTCAGTTTCTTATTAATCAAATAAAAAAATGCTAAGTCCACAACATTTTAATATTAATTTCTATAGTGCCTAAACTTTTTTTTTCTCAGTAATCGGTTTGTGTTTTTTTTTCTTCTTTTAAATATTTATGTAAGCTGACATATATATTGTTATACTGACACAACAAATTTCATAATATTTTTACAAATATTGAAGTATCAATTTCTTACAAGTCGAAATAAAATAGTAAAATATGAGATTGTGACTAACCACAACTGAAAATAAATGTTTTGAGAATAACAATAACAGTGTTATCAGTTTAAAACCAATAACAACTTGTCATTTAGAATTTGTTCTAAAAAATTTTATGAATGTAGCATTTCTCTCAAATAAAATAAAAAAAATCTATTCGAACCCTAAAAATGAAGATATTGTAAAAATATTATGATATTTTATTGTATTCTTAGACTTCTTTTTTAATATAGTCGAATTAGATGAGCCAAAATTCATAATTTTACACACACAATTTATTAATTTTTTTACTACTGGAGCATTACGTGCCTTGTACGTGCAGACAACACTAGTTATCGCTAAAAGAGTGAATTGAAATGCTTTAATCTGTTCTTTTGATTGGAAAACAAAACTGAATTAGAGACAGGGATCCAATCAGTGTGTTACGAAATGAAAAAGTAGTGGGAAAGCGATTAAATGCTTTGAAAAAGAGGCTTTCATTCATGTATGAAAGTATAGAAAGTTGTCCCGTGCCTTTTCATTTTTCAAAGAAAGTAAAGACTACGGAGTTGACATGAAGACAAAAACAATAATAGATTTTCCGTGCACACAATAATTTATTATTTTTAGTAAAATTTTATTAAATACTGAAAAAATTTTGACAATTTTTTTAATTTATGAAATTTATTTTTTTAAAAAACACGCGTTAACCGGACCAACAATAATAATGTCAGCTTAATTTTCTTACTTTTCTTCTGACAACGCCCAATGCAATGTACTAACCCAACGTCCTATTTCCATCAATCTCAAAAAACCTCCCTGCATGGTCCCTACAATTTTATTTTCCATTATGGGTTTGTTCCATTTGAGGATGGAAATTTGATTTTTTTTTTTTTTTCAATGTTCTACGCGTCTTTGTTTTTAGGCTGTACACTTTTTAGTCATGCTGTATCAAACTAGTTTCAGGTAATCGATGGGCGGTTTGGTAACTGGTAAATGGTAAGGGATTTCTAGTAATCTTATTATTATTTTGTGAAAATATATATAGTTAAAAAAATGTGTAAAAAAATGTGTAAAATACTCTTTAATTTTGGACAAGTTTTTCTTTTAGCTAGCAGCTCCTCAAATGATAATCGGTTCTCATTTTAGCTATGTCATGGAATTTATTTTTTTATATTTTAAAAACAAACGTAGACATGAGAGAAAGGGTGAGGTTCTAAAACAAAAGTGCACGATAAACCAAAAGCTTCACTCAAATGTCATAGAAGTTGGATGTGTGTATGCAATTATGCATATCCAACAGCTCAAGTGAAACTTTTTTTTTTCTTTAGTTAAAAAAAACAAATGTGCATTCCCAATATTTCAAGCAACACTACTGTTTCTTTTCATTAGCTTTAAAAAAAAAAAAAAAAAAAAAAAAAAAAAAACAAATGTGCATACCCAACAGCTCAGTAACACTATTTTTTGGAGGCGGTACATGGTAGATAGCTTTCAAGTATATAATCTTCTGTGTCATTATATGAATTAAAAGAATTAAAAAAAAAAAAAATGTCGTCACCTAGAAAATGCCCGCTAAATATTCATATCATTGGTATATATGATCTTAACAACTGCGCAACAAATTTTGTTTTTTTGATAGGAACTATACAACAATTGATCTTTGATGGGAGCAATAAAATGATGAAAATCATTCACATTTACTCTTCAAACTCTTTGCCTCAGCATCTAGACCGTGGGGTGCATCGTAAAGCACCTGTTGATTTTGTCAATGACTTCATTGTTCGTGCATCTGCAACTCAGAAAGCTTGTTCACGGTTATAGTTTGGCTTTACCCCACCAGCACCTGTTTCAATGAATCTAGCTCCATTTTCAAATACATCATTCACTGTGTAGAATTTCCATGACCCTCTTTCACCATTTCTCCACGTCACCTGTTAATATTAATATTATGCATTGTGTATGTGTTAGTACTGGTAAAATGCATTTTTATTACTTAAAAGATAATGGAAGTACTGAAATTTTACCTCTTTATTCTTTGATTTTGGTGCAACGAAGAGGTTGGCTTGACTCTTGACACTAGGATTCATGCTCCCCCCTATAGCATATTGCATCCATCCCTAGTAAAGGTTGTTCACCACATATGCATATCCAAATCGAATCCTGAAAAGTTTATTTGTGTGCATTAGATAGCTGATTTAATATATTATCGTAGCAACTTCATAAATTTATGATTGATAATCATTGGTTTATGCCTACAAGTCCTTGAATGTGATGGATCAATTACCTTGGCATCCTCTGGTTGGAATTAGGTCCAAAATGATTGTACATAACCGTGACCTTCATGTTCTTGTCACGCACGTATCGATCATCATGTCCAAGAAGCATGACCTTGTCCTGATTTTTGAACCAGTTGTTGGAGATGGTGATATCTGTAGAACCCCGAGTTACATCAAGTAGACCATCCTCACTCTCATAAAGTGTATTATGGTCAAGCCAGACCTTTGATGTAGTAACCAATCTGATTGCATCTCCATCAACTTGACTTAATGAAACTATCTTTGAGTCTGGACCCATTATTAATATATAAGGTACATTTTAGTACTTAGTCAGCTGGGAAAAAAAAAAAAAAAATCTAATTGTAACAAACAATGTTAGGGAGAAAACCATCACAATTGTAACAAACAATGTGAAATCATCAATGATATTACTTTTATTGTTTGTTAATCAATAATCATAACATGTCACCTATGCAATTGTGACAATTTGAACCAAACAAAATTGAAGTGTGAATTAAATACCTTATAGATCATTAACACCCCGACCATCAATGGTTGTGAAACTACTAATGAGAAGTGGTTTCTTAAGTCTAATGTGCATGCTTCTTTGGAACGTGATCCATTTTTTGCCCTTTGATCATGGTTGTTCCATATCTTAAGGTCCCCGGTTTGGGATTTATTGGGTTGTCACTAGGATCAATGACTACATATTGTGTGAGTCCCCTTCCAATGTTGTTGGCCATCTTCCTAGCATAACCCACTGAGAATGAGGCAAGTTGGTGTCTATTCCTTCGCCAGTCAGGGTTTCATCACTAGCAAATATTATCAATCGCATTCATTTTTAAGCCAGTAATCTTTGTTTTCTTAGCAAGTCTAAAATTAGGAGTGGAGAGCATAACAATGACAAGAACCAAAGCAAAATGCCAAAGGATGGCAATGTTGATGCCTTTCAAAGCCATATTCATGTGCGTGCACTAACTCAAACTTAGACAGGAAAAGAGGTAGGCAGTAGTGGTTTGCAAATAATTAGAATGGAGGGGGATATATATAGGTGGAGTGGTTAGTCGTGTATTAGCTTTGTTTAGGTGGTTTTAAAGTGGATGCTAAGAGTGTAGGACACAAAAGAAGCTATTAATAGGTATTGGTTTAGTTTTCTCACCCCAATTTGATATAGTTAGATAGCTACAATTGTGTAGCGGCCAAAATGATAAAAAAAAAGTGAGCATTTGTGTCATTACTGGGATATAGAACGCGTTAACATTTTTAACTTTCATGTATAAAGATAGTAGTTACAATTGGCTTCTCTCAAGTAGGGGTTTGTGTGCTACGCAATATAATGGATGTGAACTACCTATAATAAGCACGGGATGATTATTTAAAGTTATAATTGGAGTAATATTACTTTTACATGTACTTATTACAGATATCACTATTATTATACATTAGTCGCAAACTCAAGTGATGCGTGAGAATATAAATATTATATAATGAGGTGTAATTTATAAAAAGTAACCATAACTTCAAGTATTGTTTACTTTTAAAAAAAGATTTCTAAAAGTATTGTTTATCTTTTTTTATCTACAAATATATTATTATTATTATTATTATTATTATTATTATTTATGTTTGATTAATATTTTTTTAAGGTGAACCATATTCTTCTAACTTTTTTTGTAGTGTATTATATTTGGTTAATATACAACTAAACTTTATAAGTTTTAAATTTATTATTCAAATTTCTCGCTTCTTAAGGAATAAGAAAATTATCATAATAATCAATACTCATTACAAAATTACAACGTTATCGTAGCCAAAATTAAAATGAAACTAAAGGAATAAATAATAGGCTTTATAATTTATTACTCAAACAATTGGTAGGCATATTCAAATTCCTGTTTCCAAAAAAACTAAGTATTAAGCCAAACTAAAATTCAACCAAAGCTATAAAAAGGAAAGAGAAGACTTTTTGATGGGATATTAAAAAAAAAACACAATACCAAAACACATATTAAAAAAAAACCAGCAACTTAATTAGAGTTATAAGAAAGAACAAAAATTCACCGAGAGAGAGAGTACTCACAATTTTGGGTGGAAAAAATATGGATTGAATTAGAAAACGATATCAAATTTATACAAAATAAAATGGGTAGAAAAAGAGTCAAAATATAAAAAAGAGGAAGGAAGTATAACAGTAAAGTAGTGGGGAGATAGAGAGGTAAAAAGGAAAAAGAAATGTTAGAAGAAGTATAATAGTAGGTATATGAACTAATAGGAAGAAGAAGATTTTTTTTTTTTTTAGAAAATAAGGGGAAGAAAAGTTTAAATAGAGAAATGAAAATATAAAAAATAAACGAATGACGTGGCTGTTAATGTGACTCAACAGGGGCGTAGCAACAATAAATACTAGCATTTAGTAATATATCGATATAGATTAATCAGAATAAGAGACTACACTAATTGTTAAAAGAAGTTGTGATAAAATTTACACCACTAGATTTTTTCGGTTATTATACTATTGTTAACTGTACTTTACATATAGATATATATATATATATAATAAAAAAAAAAGTGATTGGAGTATGTGACACATAATGTAGAACGCAACTATCTTTTGATTTGAAGGTGTCAACAAATCTAATTGGTTCAATCTCTCGGTATCAAATATTTAAGCTATTATAAGTATCATAACTATTTGTCTAGTTCTATTTTGTAATACATCATAAAATTAATTTTATAGCATATAAGAAAACCCCCTTCGACCTCTCTAACTGTAAATTCTTAAAAAAAAAAAAAAAAAAAAAAAAACCATGTGCAGGTTGACAAAAACTTGTGACAATCTCACTTGAATTCTAGAGCATTGTTAATAGAGTTTATTTGTTGCATGCATAATCTGTCGTTGCAAATTTTAAGTACTCTGGCCTCAAAAATTTCATCAGGCCGCTTCAAGTTCAACTTCAATTTTTACTTAGCCTCGGCCTCTTTCACAATATAACTTATCTGCTGGTATTTATGATTTGTGAATTTGGTGTTCTGGAGCTTTGGACAACTGTAGGAATGCAAGCAAGCAAATCAAATGACTTCAAGTAAGTCTTCAACCCATAATCTCCAGTTATATCACCATGTTTGGTAATGATGGCTGGAAGAATTTGAATCAGCATTTAATAATAGCATCTATACGAGTTTGAGATGTATATTTGTTAATAAATTTATATTAGAATAGGTAATCTTAATCCAAGCTTTTTTTTTCTTCTTTTTTTTTTTTGAGAGAGCAAGCTTATCTTTTCTCATTCTTAAGTAAGTGCACTAAAATGGACCAAAGTAGACCAAAATATTAGACTAAAATGCTATAGCTTAATAAGAGCATAACAATAATAAATACTATCCTTCAACTCAAATATATACTTATTTTGAGATGTGGTATAATGTAGAATTTTTTCTCTAAATTTTATTATAGGTAACTTGTTCTCTTTAAAAATAAACAATTTATAAAAGGAATTTCTCTCTCTATTTTAACAAATATATAATTTTATTAATTTTAGTATTTTTTATTGATATTATTCTTTTTGAAATGGTCTATATTCTTCTAACTACTGTTATTATATATTACATTTTCCTAATTTCTTTTGGAAGAACTAAAAATTTTTAAGTTTCAAATTTATTATTCAAGGCGAGGTTGAAGGATTGTCCAATTTAAAGCTTAAAGAAGCATATGTCATTTTCATTAACTTTAAGGTGTAGAGATAATAAAGATAACAACTTTATTTATTTTTAGTTTATAGTTTATACTCACCCAAAATGGATCGAACTGGAATATTTTTTTTTAGCTATATCTCTTAAGGTTTATGAAAATGGCATATGGTTCACTAAAAAGTAGGAGTGAAAGAAGACATTTCAACCTAATGTTGAATATTGCAATAACATACAATTATGAATACGGTGGTGGAATAATATTTTTTTTTTAGGAGAATATAAACTAAAAACAAATAAATGGTGACTTTGCCCAAGGTATTCTTATTACATGTTTTTTTTTTTAATTAACATTTAGGTTAAAGAATGTATATTTTCTATAATAAAAAAAAAAGTTAAAAAATGTATAAAGTCATGGTAGTAAAAAGTGATTATTTTATCATGATTGGTAAGTAACAATTAGTTTTGAGAATGTATAAATTAAGATTAAAGACATAATGCATTATTGCATTATGTAGCTCATCCGAAATGTAGCAAAAATAAATGATACTCTCCAACTTTTATATATTATTACTATAAAGATTATATATAGATAGATTAGAGACTTTATTTGATAGATTATATATAGGTAGATGAGATTTATTTGATAGCAATTTGTTAGGATGACTACAAAATTGAAGATTTACGCTTCATTTGTTTCGATGTAAAATATTTTCAAATATAAAATATTTTACATGTAAAAAAATTTACTGTAAAATATTTGATAGTAAAATATTTTCAAGTGCTTGGAATGACAAAACTTGTGAAAATGCAAACTGCCAACAGCCACCTCAAATGAGCAAAAACCACCAACAGCCACCCAAAAATGAGCATAAACCATTAAACCACTCCAAAAACCAGATTTGGAAGAGAGGAAAAAGACAGCTATCACCTAAAAATCTGACCATTAAACCACAAATCTGAGCACAAACCACCAGCAATCCACAACATATGAGAATTAAGCCACAAATTCGACCAAACAACTCCATATCCACCCAAAAGAAAGCCAAAAAAAACCCATGAAATAAAAACCAATTTCAGATCACAGTTTCGTTTCGTCTTTGCTCGCCACCGTAGCACCTTCCAGACATTGATGGTAGATCACGACTATAGCACCTTAGCACCTTCCTTTGATCTACCCATTAAATGGAACTGCGTTCTACATTTTAGACAAATCAAAACCCATGAAGTCTTCCTTGGTTACCACTATCCACCGTAGCACCTTCCTTTGATCGCAGCCATCCAGATCATGCCAGAAGCTTCCTTGACCACCACCGGCATCACAGCTCCCCACCAAGAATCCCTCCTTGTGACTTTCTTTTTCTTCGCAAGATGGGTATGAGAGAAGGGAGACAGATCCGACGATGGGAGGTGCCAACAGAAGCTGGAGTTGGCCGGTGATGCCTCAGACTTTGGTGCCGATGATTGGTGGGAGAGGGGACCGGAGGTGGCTGGGTTTTTGGAGAGAAATTTGATCTGGGAGAGTTTGAGCTTCTCGTGACTGTAGGAGTGTTGTAGGGTGATGAGTATCGGGGTGTGAGGGGGGTAAGCAAATGTAAAATGTTTTACCAAAATTTTAAGTGTAAAATATTTTACATAAATTTGCTTAGATTGATTTAGTTGACTGAAAACATTTTACTCTTGACCAAATATTTTACTGCAAAATAAACACCGTAAAATTAGAAAATATTTTCCAAAAAATATTTTACATCGAAACAAACAGAGCGTTAATAACAAAGTTAGGAATTCAACCTTGATTCAAAAAAGATAATAAAATACTCAAGGATTGTTGAGGACTCTTTTTTCGGCCTACGTGGCACTACTTCATTGGCAACCCATGCCACATCAACATATTATTGATTTTTTGGGAAAATCTATTTAAAGCCCAAAATAATCTCATATCTCATTCAACTACATGGATTGGGCCCGCATAGCTCGCAAGATCCTTACTTCAAGAGGCGGATGCATGGCCCATATTACCTCTCTTACACTCATGGCAAGCGGCTTCTTCAACAAGAGCTCATATTTACACAAAATGACAACAAAACCCGAGGTACGTCATCTCATCTTCGGCTTATGATCCAAGCTCATAAGTCTCTTTGGGGAAACTTTGGGAGTCGTGGTTTGGAGGGCCAAGAGATATGTTCAGTAAAGCTCCAGCGGTTTAAAGTTGATAAAAGAAACATGTTGCTTGGCGTGTCTTCTTCAACTCCCTGAACTCTTACGAGTCTGTGTGTAACGGGTAACATATTGTAAGCATCTCTTATCACATAGCACTTAAAATGATATGATTCCCCATTGCTCTTTTCCTAAAGCTTAATATTCATCATATGATAAATGCTCAATATCCCCGGCCATCTAACTGCTGGGAAAATAACTGTTCATTCAACCCCCAGCTGTTGCTATACAAATTTAGAAACTTCATTATATTATTCTACATAAATCTTATTACTACTTTCAGCTAAAATTCAATTCAAACACATGGCCTAATCTGATTGGTTATCTTTTATCTCTCTCCATATACAAAATATTCATGATATCTTTGATACCCAGCTGCCGTCTGCCACAATCTGACCATGTATTTTTCTGCCAACTGCCAGAGTAAAGCTTTAAATACTCTTCCTGCTCACCAAGATTATGTCATAACACAATAAGACCTTAACTAAATCTCTAAAGCTTCAACCAATCCTTCTATTACTTGCTAGAAATATGTTGTAATGGAACCTTGCACCAAAAACACAAACACCCAAGAAAGGAAACATTTCCAGCTGATCCCCAGCAGTGTATTCAGCACTTGACACCTGGCTGGAAGTGATATCATCAGTCATTTAATCCTAAAATCCCAGCAGCCAACTGTTATACCAAAAATAGCAAGATACCCTTTAAAGAGATCTTACCATTTTTCAGCCAAATCCAAGAAATAAATGTTGAATGACCTCCCCAGCAGTCAGAAATCACCCATCAGAAATCACTCATGATAGCTGTCACAGTTTTTCCTGACACCTAGGACAGCTTTTCCTGACAGCTAGGACAGCTTTCTGTCACAGCTGTGACAGCTGACCCAGCAGCCTAAGCATTCCCTTTTTTTCCTCATTTGGCTAAAACCAAAACCAACTAAAGAAACTACATTTCTCTTGTTAAAATACTTTCCTTTTCAGCTACTTTTTCCCCAGCAGCTCTTACCCGAAATAGCAAGAATACCTTAAAGCTAAACATACCATTTTTGGGCCAAATCTTAAGATTGATTCTTTGAAGATTTATTTCTATTTGGGACAGATTTTGGCTAAGATTCTTTCCTAAAATACCCCCTTAAACTCAGCTCTAAAAGGGATCCTTCATCAACCCCTCAAAGGGGAACAAGGGGAGGAACAACTTTCTCATCACCTTATCTATTCTCTTTAAGCTCTAAATGGAGTTCTAAACTCCTGAGTTTTTAGTTTCAAAATGAAGAACTAAACTCTTCAGCCCTTAGCTCACAAATGCTCTTCATAAGCCTTCTCACATCCCCCAGCAGAAAATTCCAGTTGTAAATTTCAGCAACATTGCTAAAGACACTACAGCACTATTACCTCTCTTATACTCATTCTCTCACTCTCCATATTCAGAAAATACACCTATCTTACTGCTTCTATCTCCAAATACCTAAATACATCTCCATGCTCTTATCTTACAAAATCTTCCCTCTTGCAAAGAAATCTATACAACTTCTCCAGCAGTCATAACCTCACATGTTTACTATCTTTAACCTCCATATCTCACATACTATCATATATCATACATACTACAAACACTCCATCCCACAAAACATCTATATCTTTCATTATCTCCACATTTCTCAAGAGATGTCAAACATTCATACTAAAAGCCCTTCTCATGGAAGGCATAAACTTCTAATGTTAAAGCCCTTCTCTTAGAAGGCACCAAGATCTCATATCAAAACCCTTCTCTTAGAAGGCATAACTACTTCTTACAAAAGCCTTTTTCTTAGAAGGCATAACTACTTCTTACATAAATCCCTTCTCTTAGAAGGCACAAGTACTCTATACAAAGCCCTTCTCTTGGAAGGCAACACTACTCATAACTTCACAACAACTAAAAGAGTATTGTCAAGGGGAAAACTCATTTAAGTGCATGATAAGAAGGGCAAACTTAACTAGCCCCTACACACAGCTGGACATACTCTCTCTCCTTCCAGTTGCACCCATTTTTCCCCCTTAATCTTGAAGTTATCATGGCAAACTGCCCCTCTACCGCTGGGGTCACTCTGCTGAGATATTATCAACTCACAGAAGCTGTACCGCTGAGACTGCAAACCATCAGAGATAAGTGACTTCACTTCTATATCTTTAAATTTACTTCATCGAATACATGCTTATTTCACATTTAAATACATATTACTTCATTTCAACTACTATTACAACTATTAACCAAAGTTTAAACTCTTTTAAATGCATGATAAGAGGAGCAAACTTAATTAGCCTCTACCGCTGGCATTCTGCTGAGATCCCATCAGCTCACTGATGCTACACAGCTGAGCTATAAATCATACAATGATAAGTGACTTTGCTTCCATATCCTTAAGTTTACGTCATTAAGTACATGATTACTTTACTTCTAAATAAATACTATTTTATTTCAACTGTCATTATAACTACTAATCAAAGCTATCATACCAAATGCGTATTACATATTTATTCGACCATTATCGTGATTCTTAGACTTTGGTTTTAATGACTTTGTAGGCTTAAAAGTACGCTGGTAGCCGTTGGACCACGTGGCCCAATGTTGAGTTCCGGACGCAACTCCCCAAAAAGAACCCGGGCCTAATAAGGTCACCCCTCTAAAGGACCACACGTGGCTGGGCAACCGAAAAAGGCCCCTGAACAAGGATAAAAATAAAAAATAAAATAAGGGCTTAAATGCACTTTTAGTTCCTACATTTTAGCTTTTTTCCATTTTGGTCCCTACATTTTATTTTTATCACTTTTAGTCCCTAAACCAATTAACGCATGACATTTAAGTCCTTACCGTCACCCAACTAACAGAAAATGCTAACATGGCTGACGGCATAGTAAAATAATAATTAAAAAATCTATTTTGGCATTAAAAAATTGCCACGTCAGCATCTAAATTAATTTTAATTAAATAAAAAAATTAAAAACAAAATTATTCTGTATGCATCAAAATCAAAACTCACTAACAAACCCGAAATTTTTTCAAAACTCACTAACAGATCCGTCGCAACTAAAACTAACCCAGCTACCCATATGGCAAACAAATTCATCGCAACAAAATTTTCATGCTATCACAGCACTCGTGGGTTTGGATCTAATTGTGGTGGTGCGATGCTCGCTCCGGTCAGATTTGCACAGATGAGAGAAACCAAAGAATAGGAGAAAAAAAAAAAAAAATGAAGTGAGGGATTTTTGTGGTTTAGGTTGAAGATTGAAGGTTAGAAAAGATTAGATCTTTGTTGATTTGTGTGATTTGTTCAAGCGCTTCGACGGTGTCGACGAAGAGGGAGAGTTTGACGCGCCGTCGCCACTAGTGTTGTTCGGATCTAGGTTTAGAGAAAGAGATGGTTTCTTGGCCTCAGGAACCAGCGCGGTCTCTGGTTCGATTCCGATTACAGCTCCGATGTCATTGTCGGTCTTCTTGATACCCGTATCTGGCCAGCGTAGCTTTTCCGATAGGAATCTCGATCCGGTTCTATCAAGGGAGCTTGTTGGTGGGTGTTGGGTTCGACTGGGTTCGTTGGTTAGGATTGCAGGATTTGTTGTTGTTGTTGTTGGTTTGATCGGTGTGGGTTTGTTATTGTTGGTTTGGGTGTGGTTTCGTGTGGGTTTTCATGTGTTTGCTCTTGTTCATGCTCTTTGATTTGGTAATGTTCATTTTTTTTTTCCTGTAGGTTTGATGTTCATGTTCTTTGATTCTGGGTTTAATGTCGTTGCTGGGTTTGATGTTCATGTTCTTTGATGTTCAATTCATGTAATTTTTTGTTTTTAATTTTTTTATTTAATTAAAATTAATTTAGATGTTGACGTGACAATTTTTTAATGCCAAAATAAATTTTTTAATTATTATTTTACTATGCCGTCAGCCACGTCAGCATTTTCTGTTAGTTGGATGACGATAAGGACTTAAATGTCACGCGTTAATTGGTTTAAGAACTAAAAGTGGTAAAAATAAAATGTAAGAACCAAAATGAAAAAAAAAAAATCAAAATGTAGGGATTAAAAGTACATTTACACCTAAAATGAAACCAAATTTTCTATTTTCTAATAGAATTTTTAAAAGAAAAAGAAATAACATTCATAAAGTTCTCATCACATTCATTAACAAATGGACAAAACTTAGATTCAGTATCTTAGGTGTTGTTCCTTAAGTTCTCCTCTTAATATTCAACCATGTGGCTACTTAATTAAAAAATACACTTTCATTCAATGAGAAAAAATTTACATAACATAATTTTAAAAGAAAAATTTAAGAAACAGTACCTAAATGCTGTACCTTGAGCAAGGAAAGATTTAAATAATCCACTTGGCATATAAAGATTTAAATAATCCACTTGGTTTGTATCCGTCTTCAATAAATGCTCCATGCATCCACTGCTCCACCTTTTTTTGCCCCCCAATGCCTGCCTTGCTAGAGAGCTATAGTAATTCATCGGAATATCAATGACGTGATTTTAATGAATAGGCAGTTTTTAAAAAAAATTGCAATTTTTTATTCCTGCAGGACACTGATTTCAGGGCAACTCAAGTGAAACGTGACAATGAACTAAATTGTCACATAATATTGCTTCAACAACTATGTTGTGACTTGTGACTTTTTTCTCTTTTTTTTTATTATAAGTAGAATAGATCTATTAAAAAATGAAAACACTTCATGTTCATGACGATGAACACAAACAGTTCAAAAATTTATAAAGCAAAGCTAAGGAAATTGTGAAACTCAAAAACAGAGGTACATCTATGTTGTGACTTGTGAGTACAACATTCATTCAACAGTCCTGTTATGTACATGAATAACAAGCAACTTACATGAATTTCGAGACATCTTACTCTGCTGCTTCCAACTTCATCTTCCTGTTAACATAATCCAGGTATCCCTGCCCAAAATGCCAGCATATGAGACAACTCTGAATTCAGAATAACTGCTCTGAAAATACCTTCAAACTAACTGTTCAAATATTGCATTACTATTCTCAGATTTAGTCTATTTAAGACTTCAAAAGATCTTTAACTTTTCAGAATGTTGAAAGTTCTATAAGCAAGATACCCCAAATAATAATAATAATAATAATAATTACTATGGCCTGTTTTCTTATGCCAGCATTATTCCGTCTTTTTTAGTTTCAGTAATCAAATTTAGTACATTTTAGTCACCTCTTGCCTATATTACAATTTGTACATTTTTTAACATGTAAATCTCTAATCCTACCAGGGTAAATCTTGAATGTATTACAATTTAAATAGACATTAATATCTAGATCTCTAATCCTACCAGTTTGTTGTCTGATAGCACATGAATGAGTCCATTGTGCTTAATATAACAATTGGAGTCGATTGCATTTTACATTGATGAACTCCATGTTAAATATGTAAAGCACATTGAACCATTTGATTTTGATCGAATGTGATGAGTCCATAAAAATTATTAAGGTCGTCCATCTTAATGGACGGTCATTGTGTCATTAGTAGGTGATCAAAGATAGATGAGTAACC
This sequence comes from Lithocarpus polystachyus, assembly GCA_033629205.1. Lineage (NCBI taxonomy): Eukaryota > Viridiplantae > Streptophyta > Magnoliopsida > Fagales > Fagaceae > Lithocarpus > Lithocarpus polystachyus. The sequence goes on along the minus strand of CM066173.1, from coordinate 35,674,913 downwards.
ACCCAACACGTTCAATGACGATCAAAAAGGAGTTAAACTCTCTTATCAAGACAAAGAACTTTACAATTAAGGTAATAATCACCCTCATTTATGTCCAACAGCTACCTAATTCACCTATAAAAGGAACAATCTATCCATTTGCTTAGGTACGTCAAAAAACTACTATAAAACACTATTTATATAGGAAAGATATGGGCGGATACTAACTTAAGCATCGGAGGCTCCCCCACTGGGAGCAACTCGGTGGTCTCTTCGATCTATCTATCTTTTATCTTGCAGGTCTTACAAAATCATCTAATGCTCCGGATTGAACGGGTGACCCAATTGACGATTTTGGCATCATCAGTTTGGTGCCGTTTATGGGAAAAGACTAGCCTTTCAGCTCTTCCTGAGACAAAAGGGTTACTCTGCTCAATCTAGAATCACGGATACTAAAAATGCTAAGCTCATCCCAAAACCATCGACGAAAAATGCATATCCACACGTCAATAGACAAAAAAGTGACCACAATCACTCCAATGAATGATCTCAATTAACTAATCCGTAGATATTTCCATGGCCATGCATATCCTCAAAAGTCATTGGTTGGATCGAGGCAAGCCTCACTACTGCAGACGATCCAAAAAAAAAAAATCTCTCTCATCGTCCTTAACAACAACAACGAGCTCCTTTAGCCCCACATCTCAGTGTTGCCCCCAATATGAGTTGAAATTTTCTTCAATCATACCTCTTGGACATTTCACGTCACTAGGAGTGTCAAAATGGTGAAGGAAGGGGCTAGACAAGAGAGGACACAAAAGGGATAAATCTTTGTGGTTTTCTTCAGACCCGCTTGGTGCCTATCCACAGGATTAAGGATGAGAACTCATCAAGAAGAGTTTGCTAAAAAGATGATCAGAGAAGCACTTGGCATAACCTTCGTCCCTAAAGGAAGGAAATATAACCTTGAACGAACAAGTGTCCCAGGGGCGGCTCTAGGAATTTTGTCTAGGGGGGGTCAATAAGAAACTTAAGTAGAAGATAAATCTTAAGTAAGAGATGAATCTTGCGGCCTACGGAGTTTGCTTATTACAAATTTGTCTATAGTTTTAGCAAAATAATAAAAAAATAAACAATAAGATCATTTGACATATTTTTTTCTAATGTAATAAACATATTAATTATTGTTGTTAATTGATTTTTTTGCAATTTTTTAATTTATAAGTTTACAATTCTTTAAATATTTTATATTTTTATTGTCCTTTAGTGTTAATGTATTGACCCACCCACATAGCCAACAACTACTCACAAGTCATAAACTCAGTTTAATAGTAAAAGTGCAAAAGACAAACTCAATTATGACTACACATAGATTCATAGAAACTACAGTAACAGTGACTACATAATCAGACACGTATATGGCTCAAAACTCAATTAAAAAATACAAAACACTATAACCCATATACACCATATGGCAAGACATCAAACATGTGAGTAAGAGGTAGAGCTTCGAAGAAGACACATGAATAGAGATAAAGACAAAGCAAAAACACACTCACAGTGAGAGAGAGAGATATGGAGGCGACGATTAAGAACATAGATTATCAAAACCAAATCCAGGCGGCATATCAAGCGACAATTAAGTGGCAGCAGTGGCAGATCATGGGGCTAAGCAGTGGCAGATTTTGTGTGTGAAGCATAAGCAGCCTTTTTCCTTTGGGTTTGGAGAGTGAAGAAGGATAGTGGCAGTTTTTGAGGCTACGCAGCGGCAACTACTAGGTTTTATTTGGCCTTATTTTTATGATTTTTCAAAATTTTATTTATGGGCTTTGTATTTCTGAAATTAAAGATCGAAATTTTGTATTGGACTTTAAAAAAAAAAAAAAAAAAAAGAGTTTAAGCTTGGCTTGAAATAAAAAAGGGTCAAGTTTGAAGGTGAGGTGTGCAAATTTGTATTGTCAGGAGTTCAAAATAATTTTTAATAAAAATATTATATATATAAATAAATAAAATTCGAGTCAGGGGGTTCATTTGAACCCCCTGACTACAACATAGAGCCGCCCCTGAAGTGTCCTAGTACTTGTACCTTCAAAAGAATGAAGCAAAAGAGATCTAAGCCTCAAACATGAAATAGCATGTTAAGCTTAGCAAAAGAGATCTTAAAAGAGGGAGAGCTTGTCAAGAAGACTACAACAATGAAAAGATCGAGGTACGTACACTATAGTATCATGATTTAAGGTCTCTTGTCGAGGTAACTCATTCATTTTTTTCTTTTTAATTAGCCATGCCATATATTAGCTTAGTATAACTAAGTGCAAATCAAGTTTGCATGATTATCTACAAATATGTATATATAGAACATGCTGAAAATATTGCTATAAAATTATCACAATTAATATGGCTATATATATTATTAGTAGCGTATTTTTCATCATTATGAATCAGAGAATTTCTATTAAGTCTCCTACACTTAAAATGCTAGATGATCGTGTTCACAATATGGTCATGAGTCTAAGTCTCAATAGATTTCTGCTATCTTTGTCAACTCACCAAGATCTTTTTAAATTGCTTTAAAAATTATATACGATGCAAGCAACTAACAGATACCATTTTAAAGAAGCATATTGTCAAATAGCTTCAATTTTTTTTTTTTTAATATCATAGAATACTTCTCTATGATTCATATAGAATGCATTTCATCAAATGATATCCATAATTGTATAGCATACAATTGCATATTTGTACATTGTCATTCCTAACAAAATGCAGCTAGCACTATTGAAGTGACTTAAGCGTATAATTAGAGAAGAAGGAAGAGGAAATTGCTATTACAAACAGTAATGGCCATAGTTGTCAAAGCACTCCAAAAAAAAAAAAAAAAAAGAAAGGTTTCAATCATGATAGACCATTCCTCTAGTCATCAACAAATGAGAATTGCACTTTTCACGTTTGAACAGGGGTAAAAATGTGGCCTAGTTTTTACGTCTTCAAAAAATTGAAGTAAAGGAGATCTAGGTCTTAGAGATGAAGTATTATGTTGAGCTTAAAAAAAACTTGAAAAGAGAAGAGCTCGACATCTTAAAAAGGGAAGAGCTTGTCAAGAAGATCCCAGCAATAAAAAGATCGAGGTATGTGAAAAAATAATATCGTCATTTAAGGAAACACAGTTATCTCTGTCTCTTTTATATTCGTTTATAAAATTTACACCTAGTAAGGTTTCATGCAAAATGTATGCATTACTAGACAGATCACAAAAGAGGTAAAACTCTAAGATTACAAGGAAATAAGAAAATGGTCCACCTAAGCTATTGATTACTTACTATTTATATATGAATTGTTCTAAAATTCTTGTTTAACCAAGTCTTGGCAAGAGCATGTGCTACTTAATGCAGATATCAACATCACCTCAAGAAGGTCCAAAACGACATAGCATCAAGGAATCTTTCCAACAACAAGTGACAAGATTCCTTAAATGGATGTAAGTCACCAAAAAATGGCTAAGTGATAAGATTCCGCCAAGACGGATGTAAATCACTGACGAAGCCTAAGTGACAAGATTCTTTAAATGGATGTAAGACACCAAAAAATGGCTAAGTGATAAGATTTCGCTAAGACGGATGTAAATCACTGACGAAGCCTAAGTGACAAGATTCCTTAAATTGATGTAAGTCACCAAAAAATGGCTAAGTGATAAGATTCTGCCAAGACAAATGTAAATCACTGACGAAACCTAAGTGACAAGATTCCTTAAATGGATGTATGTCAAAAAAAAAAAAAAAGGACAAGATTCTGCTAGACCGATGTAAATCGCTGACGAAGTCTAAATGATGAAGCACCGTGACTGGTTGTAAGTCACCCAAAAGTGGTTAAGTGAATAAATACCCTTAGACGAGTGTAAGCAAACAAGGATTCTCATACAAACGCAGTCACACGCAAATCAAGAATATCAAACGTGACAACTAGAAAATGAATAAAAGAAGAAGCATCGAAGTGATCAAAATGGTCGTCCAAAGAAATTAGCTTGCTTTTTAGCAGAAATTAGTTTGCTCTTCAGCAGTGATAAAAAATGATCATCCAAAGAAATTAGCTCACGTTTAAGATCAAGCTATGATCTCTCAAACGTCCAAAAAGACCTTCAAAAATCAGATATTAAGAAGCCGTCACAAAAACACTACCATTCTTGAAGAAGAAAGTAGTTGAAGATAACAAAGTCTAAATCTAAACAAGTCAATAATATTCCCGAAGCCTGACTAGCACAAAGCAAAATCAGACTTAGAAATGGGGGGCAATTGATGAGTCTATAAAAATTATTAAGGTCATCCATCTTAATGGACGGTCATTGCGTCATTAGTAGGCCATCGAAGATAGATGAATAACCACCCAACACATTCAATGGCGATCATCAAAGGGACAATCTTGAATGTATTAAAATTTAAATAGACATTAATATCTAGATCTCTAATCCTACCAGTTTGTTGTCTGATAGCACATGGATGAGTCCATTGTGCTTAATATAACAATTGGAGTCGATTGCATTTTACATTGATGAACTCCATGTTAAATATGTAAAGCACAGTGAACCATTTGATTTTGATGGAATGTGATGAGTCCATAAAAATTATTAAGGTCGTCCATCTTAATAGACGGTCATTGCATCATTAGTAGACCATCAAAGATAGATAAGTAACCACCCAACACGTTCAATGACGATCATCAAAGGTGTTAAACTCTCTCATCAAGCCAAAGAACATTACAATTAAGTTAATAACCACCCTCATTTATGTCCAACAGTTACCTAATTCACCTATAAAAGGGACAATCTATCCATTTGCTAAGATACGTCAAAAAACTACTATAAAACACTATTTATATAGGAAAGATATGGGCTGATACTAACTTAAGCATTGAAGGCTCCCCCACCGGGAGCAACCCAATGGTCTCTGCGATCTATCTTTTATTTTGCAGGTTTTACAAGATCATCTAATGCTCTGGATTAAACGGGTGACCCAACTGATGATTTTGGCATCATCAGAATGTATAGAAGAATGAATATTACCTGGAGTATTCCCACAGCAGTAAACTTGTCAATTATCAGCTTTGACTGGGGATGTAAATTCAAAGGCTCTAACAGTAATTCCACATTATGCAAAATAATAACATTGTGCGTTTGGCTCCGGATTAAAAAGTCATGTTATTTTACTATTCAATTATTTTTACTTGCACTATTTGGTATTTATTCATGAGTCTTACTATATTATTTCAGCTAACTTTTACCTTTATCTACCGTACTTTCAGAAAAAAAATTTCAGTTTCAGTAAAATAAATGGATCCCAAAACTCTAAGACTCTTTGACATTTAGTAATAAGAACACAGATAACCGGATGTAAATTGAGATTGAGATGCATAAATCATTATAATTTGCCAAATCTAGCTTTCGCAGTTCATCCAACATTTCCTAGGTAAAGGCCAAGTTTCTAGTAGCTGGCTACCCAAACAATGAAATTGATATTTTCAACATTTTGGAAAAGGAAAATCACGGAGCTCATATAGTAATTAGAATATTAGGCTGACACAGGGTAATCCAAGTACATCTACTGTGACATTTTTTTCACAGACACTTTAGTAAAAAGTTAAACATAGACTGGGGTTCTATTGGTGTCGGCGAAGGTGGGCTACACCTGGAGTCGTCGGAAACCAATCCAAAAATAGGAAGAGAATAGTTTTAATGTTTTAGACGAAATGGTCAAAATGGGTACAGAGTCTAGAGACCCAGTTATACTAATTTATGATAAGTAGTAAATGGGTTGTAATTGGGTTTCTTTTGAATTTTTTTTTTTTTTTTTTTGATTTTAAATAGATAGTTGAGTGAGGGAAGATTTGAATCATGTATATCTTTATTAGAAATACCAATAAATACTAGTTGAATTACGAAATTATGATATGATCCATCTTGGGACTTTTAAACATTTGATAGACAATTTTTTTAATATATAATAACTTTTTTTTTTAAAATTTTTTTAGTTAAAGTACGTGTCATTTTTTTTTTTTGGAGGTGAAAAGTACGTGGCATTTGGATGCATTTAAATGCATTTCTTTTCTTTTCATTTTTTTAGACTCTATGATTTTTCCCCTCATTCTTAAGGTTTAGAGGTATTATAGTAATTTTAAATCTCTTAAGAGTATTTTTGTCATTTTGAATTTTTTTTCATTTTAAATATTTGAGATATATATATATATATATATATTTACCAAAAGGGGGTAAGTTACAGGCTAAGCGGAAACATTCAGATGCCGACTGGGGCTATCTGATTTCTATTATAAACTGGAGGCCGACTGAGGCCATCTGATTACAATTGTAAGACTGACTGGGGTATTACAAAAGTAAATTGCCATTCTGATTACAAGTATTAGGTTGTAAGAGAAGGGAGAGGTTCTTCCTAAAATTGGACCTGTAGGAATTTTTGGACCTGCTTCAGACTGGAACATGAGCTTCCTTATATAGAGGGAAGGGAGCCTTAGATTCTGCTGAAGTTTGCTGAAAATTCAGAGGGTGAATTGTTTTAACTGGGGTGAAA